>OX411880.1:57074355-59474355 GCA_948293265.1 Cheilosia impressa
AATGACGAATGCTCTACTACATGTACTAGAATGGTGTAATAAGGAGGGTTTATCCATTAACCCTAACAAAACTATCCTAGTTCCTTTTACCAGAAGGAGACTGGTCAACTTACAACCCATTATTCTTAATGGAACTACATTAAACTACTCCAGCGAAGTAAAATATCTCGGAATTATCCTGGACAAGAAACTGAACTGGAATTTACACATCAAGTCTGCTACAGAGCGTGCCACTAAAGCCATGTGGGCCTGTAGGAGTCTGTACGGCAGAACTTGGGGTCTTAATCCCAGAATGATATTCTGGTTATACACAATGATGGTAAGACCCATCATCATAGAGGAACTAAACTAGAGGGCCGACTTTCAGCACACCTACCCGATTTTCCCCGCAAATTTTGAATGACAGCCCTCTCTCGCGCGCTCTTTTTTTCCTGTCTGTGAATACGTGTATTAATGGCCGCCGGGTGGAACTATTTCCAAAAACAAACAATTTGTAAATAGATTTATAACAATAAATGTAAAAAAGCAAATGTTGATTATGGTTTTTTTAAATAGCATAATTTCTTCTCTACCCATTTTCGTCACCAAAAACTGTTCGTCCATTCACATTTCAGTTTTTTTTTAATTTTATTTGTATGAATTCTAGTTTTGACAGCAAAATTCATGCAGATGCATATATGGGGGTTGTTCCAAAAATTATGCATTAAACCCAAGCTTTCACTAGGGCATAAGTGAATTTTCTAAAATATTTATAAACATTCAATAAATTTTTATAAGGTTTGGTGAATGTTTTCAAATTCGTTTATTTAACACCATATTTGTACAAATTCAAAATATGATTGGAAATTCTGTAGTTTAATAACACTTACAGTGTTGAATAATGTTACTTTGGTATTTCAATCGAACGTAAAAATACATACTGTTTTGTTAATTGTTGGTATTTGCATGCTATATTTCGTTTTCTGTGCATATATTCTTTTATAAATTTTATAACAATGTATTTCGAAATGTGCACTGCATTTTTTTACAAACCCCTTTAAATTATTAATTAACAAAAACAAGTGCGTTCTTTGTGTTTTTGGAATACAAAAAGTGATCAAAACATTTTTTTATTGTTCCGAGTATTTCTTAGGTATAAATAAAGGATGTACGAGGATTTTTATATTATGGCTTTTACCGGAAAAAGCCGAGCGCATACATAGTTAAATTTGAGAGCAATATTATGTAGTATAAAAAAATAAAAAAATATCGAACTTATTTTTCAATTTAGCATTATGCATACTTGGATATAATTACATACAAGTATGCATTTGCTAAAACTAAAAAATCTTTTTCACGAAAAAAAATAAACGATTTTCTTAAACGGTGTTCAAATATTTTGTTTCGATATTTCAAAATTAAAACCATTAAAATCAACGAAAAAAATGTTCTTTCCTTAAAATATACAAAAAAAACTTGAATTTACAAAATCTCTTTTAACAAAAGTGAAGAAAACGTTAATTTTTCTCTGATTGTTATTATGAGATAGATTTCTGCAAGATATTGACAAATTGTTATTTTATTGTAACGAAATTATAAAAGGAATTCCATTTGATTCCAACAAGTTCATAGACATTAAAAACTCTTAAGTTCAACTCTGATGTGAACGCCGTGTAACTAAATGGCACAAAATATGACGAACACAGTCTCCCAATGGCGGCTCGATTGACATAAAGTTGTAACCTTAAATTGTATAAGTATGCGTGCGGCATTAATGGCGCTCCTTTGATTTGTACAGGCACGAACACTTATGCAATTTGCTGTTACGCAGGCAGCTTGTAGGCAGATTTCCCGTTTCTGCTCTCAGTTGGCCCTCTAGTTTAGTTCCTCTATGCCCATCATCTCGTACGCGGCAATCGTCTGGTGGCCGAAAGTACTTGAACGAACAACGGCAAACAAGCTTCAGAAGCTTCAACGGATTGCCTGTCTCGGCATTACAGGTGCAATGCGCACTTGACCAACAATAGCACTTGAGGCCATTATTGGGCTCTCACCCCTGCAATTCTTCATTATGAAGACGGCTGCTAGATGCGCCATTAAACTGCAACTCGAATATAAGTTTAGACCAGATGAACATGTGGGACATCTGAAAATACTTAACTTAATCCCAAACCTGGATATGTTCTGCTCCGTACCTGACACTATGGTCAGGGAGTACAGCTTTGGGAAACTATTTGAAGTAGAATTACTAGATCGTTCTAGTTGGACCAATGGGGTTCCGACAATAGACCCTAAAAGTTTAGTTTGGTACACCGACGGATCAAAAATGGTTTCCGGAGTTGGAGCTGGCGTCTTTGGTCCCAACACCAAAATCTCGCTATCCATGGGGATGTGTCCCACGGTTTTCCAAGCGGAAATCCATGCAATAGAAATTTGCGCTAATACTATTTCCAGTAAAGGTATTAAAGGCGCCATCATACAAATTTTTTCGGACAGTCAGACAGCTTTACAAGCTCTGGCGTCCAATACAATGGACTCCAAAACGGTTAGGAGCTGCCACGATGCCCTGCAAACCCTAGCCAAACACAACAAGGTCAAACTTGGTTGGGTACCTGGTCATCAGGGTATTGCCGGCAACGAACTTGCTGACAAACTTGCTAGGGCTGGATCCGAAACTGTTCTATATGGACCTGAACCTTACTGCAGAGTCAACTGGGCTACTGTGCTAAGACTGATTGATGAATGGGAACAACAAGCCCTACTCCTACAAGAGAATCCTTAGACTCAGTAAGGATAACATAAGAAAGGTAGTGGGCTTCCTCACAGGCCACTTTGGCTTAAGATACCACCTCAACAAGATGAACCTTTGTCTGGAAACTGAGTGTAGATTTTGTCTGGAGGATGTCGAATCCTCCGAGCACATCTTTTGTGACTGCCCGGCTTTTCATTGGTTAAGAAAACGGGTCTTTAATAGGGAGACTCGTATACCACCAGATCTAAGAAACTCTGCTACTGAGGACTTACTGGCCTTCATCAGGGAGGTCACACGTCTCTTAGAATAACTTATCCCCATTGATACAATAGATCTTTTAGGTCGCAGTGTCAGCTATCAGGGCATGGGAACTGTTAAAAAAAAAAAAAAAAAAAAAAAAAAAACTTTGAGTTTCTAATGTCTTATCTACTTTTTAATAAAATTACTTCATAACTGTTCGTTCTACTAAATAGAGGTGTTTCTATTTGGTTGTGAAGATACAATCAAACTGCTTCCACAAACCATACTAGTTCAACAGGTTATGGACCCAGGACACACGGTTAAGTTGCAGTACAATATATAAACGAATTTGAAAATTTTTTTTTGTCTTGCCCCGTTAGCTGATTTTTTTTTCCTCGGCTATAAAATGGCCGCCGCTTTACCAATGATGCAAAAATTAAAAGGAAGAGAAAATTACGATAATTGGAGCTTTGCTGTTCAAACATATTTGGAGCTTGAAGAACTCTGGAATTGTGTTCTTGGAACTGAAGTGGACATAAAGAAAATCTCCAAGGCAAAGGCAAAAATTATTCTTCTTATTGACCCAATAAATTATGTGCATATCAGGACTGCTACAACGGCCAAGCAAGTTTGGGATTCCTTAAAAACAGCTTTTTTGGATAATGGCCTAACTCGTAAGGTTGGCTTGTTGCGGAGTTTAATCACAACTTCTTTAGAAAAATGTGATTCGGTTGATGATTATGTAAACAAAATAATCACAACAGCACATAAACTACGAGGCATTGGTATGAACATCTCTGAAGAATGGGTAGGAACTCTTTTATTAGCTGATTTACCGGAAAAATATGTGCCAATGATAATGGGCTTGGAAAGTTCTGGAATTGCTATTACGGGAGATTCAATTAAAATGAAGCTTTTACAAGATGTTGAGGTTACAAATGAATGTACTTCTGCACTTTTTGGTGGAACTAATGCCCACAGAAATGATAAGGCGAAGAAATATCGAAAGCCTAGCGTTCGTTGCTTTTCATGTAACAAGTTTGGTCACTACTCGAAGGACTGTCCTAAAAACAAATCCTGTCCCAGTACAAATAAAAGTCATTCAAATGCCGTTTTGTATACGTCGTTTGCGGTTAAAGGTCTATGTTATAATGACTGGTACATAGATTCTGGTGCTTCGACGCATATGACCTCAAATGCAAAGAATTTAGTAAATGTTCGAAATCCGGAAAGAAAACAAGTTGTGATTGCAGATAGCACCTGTCTTGAAGTCACAGCCGTTGGGGATTTATCGATGACGCTATCGATAGGGAAAACAAATCGCACTGTTACCATTAAAGATGTGCTTTATGTTCCAGCGCTTTGGACAAATTTGCTCTCCGTAAGTCAAATAGTATCGAATGGAAATAAAGTTAAGTTTGACTCAGAAGGATGCAGTATATTTGATGACAAAGGTGGTTTAATTGCTACAGCCATCCGTAAAGACAATATGTATCGTTTAAATGTACAAGATGCTGAAATTAGCTTGGCAACATCTGTAAGAAACGATTTTGAACTATGGCACCGTCGAATGGGACACATGGGTGAAGAAAATATGAAAAAGCTACGAGACAAACTGGCCGAAGGAATCGAATTTGATGGTAAAATGGAGCTACCGTGTACTGTCTGTATTAAAGGAAAACAGACTAGACTCCCATTTAAAAATTCTTTGTCTCGAGCAAAAGAACCTTTACAAATCATTCATTCTGATTTATGTGGACCTATGTCAACCAATTCACTTGGTGCTTCAAGATATTTTTTAACTTTCGTCGATGATGCGTCAAGATATGTTTTCGTGTATTTTGTAAAGTCAAAAGATGAAGTCGTAGAAAAGTTTAAAAACTTCATGAATCTTGTCGAAAATCAATTGGATAGACAAATTAAGATATTACGAACGAATATTGTAATAAGGAATTGCTTAATTGCCTACTCAAGAAGGGTATCAGGCATCAAACAACAAATCCTTATACACCGGAGCAAAATGGAATCGCAGAGAGGATGAATCGAACAATAGTGGAACGAGCAAGATGCTTGCTTTTTGACGCGTCTTTACCGACCAAATTGTGGGCAGAAGCAGTATCTACATCCGTTTACTTGATAAACAGATCACCAACTCATTGCTTAGTAAACATGACGCCTTTTGAAATGTGGACAGGGAATAAGCCAAACATTAAACATCTGAGGGTATTTGGTTCAAAAGCAATGGTCCACATTCCAAAAGAGAAAAGAAAAAAGTTCGACTCTAAAAGTGAGGAATTAGTTTTTGTTGGATATTGCGAAGACACAAAAGGGTACCGGTTGCTCCGATTGGAAACTAACGCAATTATCAAATCCCGAGATGTTATATTTTTGGAAAACCATCATAAAAGTACAAATTTGAACGAAGCAGTTGTTCAAAATTTTATGTTTTTCCCGGATCAAAACGAACCAAGTTCATCTGATTGTGATACAGAAGAAGTCATATCTTCAGAAAGCGAGTACTTTTCCGAAACCTCTGAAGAATCATCTGTCGAAACTCCCGAGGTTCAAGTACCTGAAGAAGAACCTTGCAACCGTCAGGTCAGAACGGTTAAGAAAGCAAGTAAAATTACCAGACTTTGTAACATATATAAGTGACACACAATCATTGACTGATCCCAGCAGTATACAAGAAATACGCCAACGACCTGATGCTGAGTTATGGGAAAACGCAATGAAGGAAGAGTTAAAATCTCTACAAAAGAACAAAACGTGGATATTGTGTGATCTACCGAATGGACGGAAGGCTCTGAATTGCAAGTGGGTATTTAAAACTAAAAGAAATGCAAATGGTTCAATCGAGCGTTACAAGGCGAGGCTCGTCATAAAAGGATGTTCACAAAAGATGGGCATTGATTATGAAGAAACTTTTTCGCCGGTTGTTCGATATGGAACTGTTCGATACTTGCTAAGTCTAGCCGTCAAATATAATCTGGACATTGACCAAATAGATGCTGTCACCGCATTCCTGCAAGCCGATTTGGAGGAAAAAATCTATATGGTTCAACCAGAAGGGTTTTCGAATGGGACTAAAGTTTGCAAGTTGAAGAAGTCAATTTATGGTCTTAAACAGGCGAGTCGCGTTTGGAATCCAAAGTTGGATGCAGGCCTTAAAGAGATTGGTTTGGCTAAATCGGAAGTTGATCATTGTGTATACCATCGAATCGATGGTCTGAATAGATTATATGTAGCAATATACGTCGACGATTTGATCATATTAAGCAATAACAAAGAGATGAAAGCATCACTAAAGGAAGCTCTAATGCGGAAATTTTACATGAAAGACTTAGGAAAGGCAAAACATTTTTTGGGCATGCAAGTAACACATAACAAAGAAAGAATCACCCTCGATCAACAACATTACATTGAAGACATGTTAAGGAAATTTAATATGTTTGACTGCAATGCTGTTTCTACGCCTATGGATCCTGGTCAGAAGTTAGTTAAGCGAATAGATCAAGATTCAGAACAAATGACAGACATACCATACCGTGAAGCTGTTGGTAGCCTTTTGTTTATATCGCAAGTCTCCAGACCTGATATTTTGTTTGCTGTAAACAATGTAAGTCGCTTCAGTAATGATCCTACCAAAACACATTGGGAAGCTGTTAAACGAATATTTCGTTATTTGAAAGGAACAATGGACTTTAAATTAATTTATCTAAAGGATGCTAAAACTTCAGTTCATGGTTTCTGCGATGCAGACTGGGCTTCAGATCCCTATGAAAGACGTTCGGTTAGTGGCAATTCTTGCATCAAGGAGGGGCAATCACTTGGGGAACAAGGAGACAGCCAACTGTTGCACTCTCAACAACTGAAGCTGAATATATGTCACTCAGTAACGCAGCTCAAGAGGCAATGTGGTTTAAACAACTTCAACAGGAACACGAAAGCAAAGATTCATGCAACATAACTCTTTATTGTGATAATCGAAGTGCGCTTTTCTTAGCAACCGCAAATACTTTTCATGCCAGGACTAAGCACATAGATGTTCGTCATCACTTTATAAGGGAACTAATAGCGGATGGATCGTTAAAAATTGTACATGTTTCAACCAAGGATATGATTGCAGATGCTCTAACAAAAGCTGTGAACAAAGCCATTCTGAACAAATGCTTGAAGGCCATGGGCCTAAATAGATATTAATTTTAGTGGGAGTGTTGGAGTTCATGTATTTACTTAGAAAATTATTATTATTGTAGTAACTTAGAGTTTCTAATGTCTTATCTACTTTTTAATAAAATTACTTCATAACTGTTCGTTCTACTAAATAGACGTGTTTCTATTTGGTTGTGAAGATACAATCAAACTGCTTCCACAAACCATACTAGTTCAACAAATCCACAACAAACTTGGACGTTGATTTAGTAGAACCGACAGCCTTAATCGCGGCCTGACTGTCTACGAAGATGCCTTTTTTTTCTCGTTGTAGTAATATTAAGGATCAGCCTACACGCCTCCTTGATTGCAAGTACTTCGGCTTGAAAGACGCTGGCTGCGTTGGGGAGGCGGAAAGATTTGGAGATGTCTAGTTCTGTTGAGAAAATGCCCGCTCCCACTCCACAGTTCATTTTGGAACCGTCTGTGAAGATAGGTATATCGAATTCGTTTACGACAGCATTTTCCTCCCATTCTGATCTAGATTGGAATCTAACAGAGAAGTTTTTATTGAAGTCGAGTTTGGGTACAATGTAGTCCGTAGATAGACGACCTATGCCGTCAGGAAGGGAAAGTAGGATGCTGGAGTGGCCGTAAGGCCGTTCGGACCAACATTTAGATTCCTTCAATCTAACTGCACTACACGCTGTAATGTATTTTATATGCAGATCCACTGACAGAAAATTGAGAATGACATTGAGCGCCTCCGTCGGACTTGATCGTAGGGCTCCTGTGCATCTAATCCATACTATTTAGAATAATCGTCGTGTATCAGACAACCGCAACAATCTCCTGTGTCCAAGCTAGGTATAATGAAGTAATCTGAAAAAGAAATAAAATAAGAAGAGAATAAGACGAGAAAAAGTAGTAGCCGCCGAATTACAACGCGTTTGATAACTGAATTAACTGACATTACACCGAGAGTCATGGCAAACGTACATCGTTTTGCACCACATAAAACACTCTGATTCCAGTTTAAAATACTTGAGACTTACCTCAACACAGAAATGTTCCTCCAGTCAGGCATTCACCCATTCAGGCTAACGAACAGCTTCCGAGATCTGCACCACGGCCATTTTCAAGCAAAGGGGTTATTCCAAAAACAAATAGTTCCCAGAGTTCAGATCGTCAGCATCCACACTCTTGCCCCCGCGCGGCAGACACCTTGACGAATGACGTCTCTATGACGTCGGGTGCGGGGGCTTAACCCAACTCACTTGAACCTATTGACAGAATCAACACTACCAGCCATCAAAGTACTTCAACGTATGCCGGTTCCTAGTGGAGTTGCTTTTGTCGAAAGGCGATGAGGGTTGGTGAACTAAGTCTGGCACCCCTGCAACGCCTTGTGGAGCATGCTAGTAAGCTCCAACTGCCGTTGCTGATAGGATGTGATGCTAATGCTCACAATACCATCTGGGGGAGTACAAACACTAACATCAGAGGTGAGTCATTATTAGAATTCTTTCTTAGCTCCCCTCTTGATATATATAATGCAGGTAATACCCCAACCTTTGTAACTCGAGCTAGGCAAGAGGTACTAGACCTTACACTAGGCAGCCATAGTATAAGTAGATTTTTTAGGGACTGGAGAGTAACTAGTGAGCCATCAATGTCTGATCATAGGATCATAACCTTTGATTTAGATAATACTCGTATCACAAGTAACCCGACTAGAAACCTAAGAATGACAAACTGGGATCTTTTTGAATCGACTCTGGGAAACAATCTGGAGCAGGTAAATACCAGGAGAGCTCAAGCTTATCATTTAGAATTGGAACACACAGTAGAGGGCATAACATTAGCCATCACTGATGCGTTCGAAACTAGCTGCCCAATAAGCAGAAGTGCAGAGAAGAATAAGGTTCCATGGTGGAGCAACAATCTGTCAAGATTTCGGTCGAAAACGCGTAAACTGTTTAACACAGCGAAACGTACTCGAGACTGGCAGAGCTACAGTATGGCACTGACTTCATACAACAAAGAAATAAGGAAAGCAAAACGAGAAAACTTTAGCCAATTCTGCGAGACAATTATGGATACGCCTGTTGCTGCCAGAGTGCACAAAGCACTAGCAAAAACAGAAGGAACATCAATGTCTCTCAGAAAACCAGATGGCAGCTTTACAGAAAATGAGGAACAGAGGGCACGACTATTAGAAACTCATTTTCCTGGCAGTCATCCGACCACGGACAATAGAAGCATGACCAACAATCGAAGACCCCAAAGAGAGTACTGGAAAATAGCGACCGAAATCTTCTCCAGAGGGCGATTACTCGTAGAATGGGCAATTTGCTCCTTTCAGCCGTTTAAGTCACCACGGGTGGATGGAATCACGCCAGCCCTACTACAAAAAGGGCAAAGTAAATTGCTTTCACACTTTGCAAACATTTTAAAGAGCACTCTGGCACTGGGCTATATACCAAACCAGTGGAGACGGGCAAAGGTAGTGTTCATTCCGAAAGTGGGAAAAAAGGACCCAAGTTTACCGAAATCCTATAGACCAATCAGCCTTACATCGTTTCTTTTCAAAACGATGGAAAAGGCCGTGGACAACTACTTAAGAGAAGACATCGCCAGCATGCCTACAGAGCGGCAGATCTACGAAGACTGCTCTGTACCTGCTGACTGAGATTATTGAAAGCGCTCTTGAATCAAAAGAGATAGTACTGTGTGATTTCTTAGACATGGAGGGAGTTCTATCTCCCTTAATGTGGAGTCTTGTAGTGGACGAGCTACTTGAGAAATTATCAAGAGACGGCATAAACTGTCAAGCATATGCTGATGACATAGTTCTTATTGCCAGGGGTAAATTTGAGGGAACCTTATGTGACATTATGCAAGGGGGACTCGAAATAACTCGAGCTTGGTGCGCGACGACTGGGCTTAACCTAAATTCGGCAAAAACAACAATAGTACCATTCATGAGGAAAAGAAAAGAAAAGAAAAGACTGAGACCGATAAGGTTGCCGGGTACTACACTGACATCAGTCAACGAAGTTAAATACCTGGGACTAACCCTAGACAGCAAACTCCTCTGGAAAAAACATACAGATGAGATAAACAGGAAGGCCACGCAGGCTCTAATGATATAATAATAATAATAATATTCTTTCTTTATTTCATATCAAGAAACTTAAAAAATTAGTACAATGTAATTCAAGTTAAATTAAGTTTTTTGAAAGAAATAGCTTAGTACAATCTATTGTTTAATAAATGACAAGAGGCGAAAGTACCTATTAGTTATATTAATGAAATACAAAAAAATATCTATTGATGGGGAAAACAATAGAAAAAGAACAAGAAAAAGAAAAATTGGAAATTGGAAATAAAAGATTAAATGTAATTATAAAGAGAATATATATACAGAGAATTTTTACATCATTGGTGTTAAAAGAGCATCTATTTCCGAATGGTTAAACGAAAAAAGCCATTTCTTTATATTATTTAAGAATACTGTTTTCACTCTCTCACACCTAAGGTGTTCTGGTAAATTATTAAACAGACGAGGACCAGTAACATAATAAAAACCAGAAAAATGTATTTTGTGAATTGTTGGTATATTTACGAAGTTTCTGGTATTGACACGCAAGTTGTGACTATCGTGAACTCTAACTTCATAATAGCCCGAATTATCAAAAAAAATCTTTAAAACTTTGTAGCAGTACAGGTGCCTTAAAGGAAGAAGTTCAAGACGCTTGAACAATTCAAAACTAGGGGTTCTGCGATCAACTCCACATATAATTCTTATTGCATGCTTCTGTTTGATAAGTAATGGTTCTATTGTATTGAAATAAGTGCCACCCCAGCAAGAAATTCCATATTGCAGTTTCGATGTAAATATGCCATTATAAACTAATTTTAAAATAGGTAGTTTGCAATACATGCTAAGGTGGTAAAATTGCCTTACAACTCCATTTAGATACCTTTTCAAATAGGATGCAAGGTCCTTCCAACTAAACTTATGGTCCAATATAATGCCTAGGTATTTAAAGCTGTCAACGCGTTCAATTAAAAAGCAACCATCACTACAGCTTACTTGACTGTCGAATGATATATGATCATATGCATTTCCTAAACAAAATCGAGAACAGCTTGGTGAGTGATAATATAAAGGCAACTCTTCGCATACCACACCCTTGATATTAAATACCATAAATTTTGTTTTGTTACTAATGATCAGTTTATGAGCATTGAACCATCGACGTAGTATATCGAGATCGTAATTAACATCGGAGAACATATCAAAAAAGTTCTTGTTAGAATACGAAAGAGCAGTATTATCAGCAATTGACGTGATTTTGCCTACAAAAGGATGAATAAATAGCGAGTTCACATAAATTAAAAACAGTATCGGGCCTTGAGGAACACCTATTTTTAAGTAACTTTGCGAACTAAAAACATGTTTCACCTTTACCACTTGTTTACGATTTGTTAAATAAGAGCCAAACAAGTCATGAATGATTCCTCTGAATCCTGCATTAAATAATTTATCTAGTAATAAAGCATGGTTCACCATATCAAAAGCCTTGGTAATGTCAATAAATAAAGTAGAAGGAAGTTGAGAAGCATTCAAAGTGTTATAAATTTCCCCCGATAGTTTTAATAAAGCGCTTTCAGTGGATCTACCGCTTCTAAAGCCAAACTGAGAATCACTAAAGAAATGAGTCCTATCTAAGAACGATATTATTCTAGACTTAATTCCGTTTTCAAAGACCTTAGAAAAGACAGATAAGATGGAAATTGGACGATAATTATTTAATTGTATCACCTTTTTTGTACAGTGGTAATACCACAGCTGTTTTCAAAGCCTCAGGAAAAACACCTTCATGCACACAAAAATTAAAAATAAAGCGGAGAACATCAGAAATATGAAAGGCAATATTTTTCAGTATATAACTTGAAATATTATCAAACGACGAGGAATTAGATGTTTTAAGGGACATAATAATTTTATAAATTTCAAGCGAAGTAAATTCTTCAAAGAAAAAGCTTCCTGGTTGAATAATGCTTTGCATTAATCTGTTGTCACAATGACTTTCATTTGAAACACCATTACCAGAGCCTATATTAGCCAAAAAAATATTAAATAAATTCGAAACTTCTGTAGGCTCAGACACAGTGATATTAGGTTTGTTTGACGTGGGCCCTAGTGCGTACTAGTGCGCACTGGGTTAACCCTAATGCGTTCGATATAGCACTGAATTCGCCCTGGTACTGAAAACCTGTGTTTGGCATGACTTCTATTGCACCCTAGTTGTGCCCTGAACTGACCCCAGTTAATTTGTGGGGGCAAGAATTCAGTGCTGAGTTTTGCTGTTATTTCGCTTGCTGTCATTTCATTTTCAAACTCGTCATATATATTGCGAACACTTTTATCAACTATTTGCAATATACAAACCCAAATTCAGAATTTAGTTCACTTATTTTTAACCATAAACGGGAAAAAGTGTTACCAAAAGATAAATATTTGTCAATATCAACAGCTGACAGAGTTCAGGGCAAAGTTTTGCGTTCGATATAGAAGTCGAATTTTCAGGGTAGTGCAGGGTTTTTGACAGGCGTGAAAATTAGCTGACACTTCTCAGTGCGCACTAGTGGGCACTAGTGCTACCCACGTCAAACAAACCTATTGTTATTGATAATACTTATATCTGTATAAGATTTATTTTTGTTCTTGTTAAGTATTTCATTAACAACTCGCCATTCCTCTTTAGGGTTACCAAGGTTTCTTGCTAATCTACATATTGCTAAAGTAAGTATTTTTACATAGTGGTTAGTGGTATTTCGATTTTTACCTCTCTACATAACTTTTCATAGTAATTCTTAAGCCTGTGATTATTCGGATGTTTTTTTAATACTTAAACAAAGTTTTTTTTTTCTTTGTATTTTGCGTAGTAGAGAGGGAGTCATCCATTGCTGGAGACATTTTAATCTGTTGTTTTTTTTTTTTTTTTTTTTCCTTTTGTATTGACAACTATTCACTATATGAGATTGGAGCTTATTAAGAAATAAATTGAAAGCATCAGAAGGGTCGACGGCAGAGTAAACTTCATCCCAAAACTCAAAATTTAACTTTGACTTTAAAGAGATAAAATCTATTTTTTTAATTTCAATGTTTTCTAAATGATTTGCCCGAGAAACCTTGCAACTGAGTTGAATACCAGTTAGGCTATGGTCAGTTATTTTTTTTTAAGTTATAGGCAATTGTTTTATAATCAACACAGACGGCCTTACCAATAATCAACTTTAGTCTGGAAGTTTACGCAAAGACCCCACACTTACCAAAATCCCTTTACCAATAAACAAATATAGTTGCCAGAATATAGCTAACTGTAGTTTTAAATGTTAGTGTTCGGAAACCCATGTTTATCTCGGGCATTAGCTAAATAAATCCTCCCGAAATGTCATTTTAAAGAGGAGTGTTGCCCAACTATCCTAAATAATGGTATGGAATTTCGTAATAGGAGCAAATTTACATACGCTGTTGTTCAGCCTGAACGTTTATAATTATAAACTAATTTTAGTAAATGTAAATGTTTTCTGATTTTACTCGTTGGAATACAACAATGCAAGTGGTTTTAAACCCCCTTCGGGTAGGGGAAAGAATATACCCGAGGTAGGCATGCCTGTCGTAAGAGTCGACTAAAATCCAACTCCGCCTTGTTACGAAAGTAGCATGCCGGTCCAAAGCCCGGGTAAAGGAGGATGGTTTGAGGTAACAGCTTTTTAGCTTATCCTCAGTAAAAATAGAACTGTTAGTGTATTCTAACCCACAGGAGCCAGTGGTTTACACTCAACTATGCTATGAATGAAGAAACAAACGGAGTTGTCTACTCCAGGTGGTAATGGCAATAGCCAAAATCCACCCGTAGTCTTCTCGACTACGGCCGGGGCACGGATTCTGGAGGCCCCAACATTCATACCCGAACCCACAAGCGACTCTTGCGGCTCTATGTCCGATTTCCTCGGCAAATTGAGCATGAGACAAGCTGCTGCCCACTGCACTGCTACTGACGGCCAGACTCGGGAAACCTCTATGGTTGAACGGGCTCCTGAAGAGGCGGGCTCTGAGCGGCGCTTGTCTAAGGGACAGCGGAAGAGGAAAAGGAAGAAGCTGTCAGATCTGCGGCGCAAAGATGCTTTACCGGCTGAAGGCGCAAGCTTTTCTCTCAGCTCTTCGGCGGCGCCTTTGAAAAGGAACAGGTCGGTGGAGGTCTCACCAACTGAAGCTGACCAACCCCTTGGATTGGGCTCTGCCTCCTCTTCTGCCGAATCGAAAAGCAAGAAGAAGCGACCCAAGCTCGTAAAGAGAATCAAACCTGCTCAAGTCTGTGAGTCCGACCGTGCACGGTCTCCAAATGAAACCGGTGCTGGTACCAGCAATGGAATCAGTGCTGGTGGACGGAAACCGGATGCTGCGATCGCACCTACGGACGTGAGCTCAAGACCCGCATGCGACCCTTGTGGCTCTATGTCCGATTCACTCGGCAATTTGAGCACGGGATAAGCTGCTGCCTACTGCACTGCCACTGACGGCCTGACTCGGGATACCTCTATGGTTGAACGGGCTCCTGAAGAGGCAGGCTCTGAGCGGCGCCTGTCTAAGGGACAGCGGAAGAGGAAAATGAAGAAGTTGTTGGATCAGCAGCGCAAAGAAGCCTTACCGGCTGAAGGCGCAAGCACGTCTCTCAGCTCTTCGGTGGTGCCTTTGAAAAGGAACAGGTCGGTGGAGGTCTCACAAACTGAAGCTAACCAACCCCTTGGACTGGGCGCTGCCTCCTCTTCTGCCGAACCAAAATGCAAGAAGTTGCGTGGTTCTTTTGAACGCAGAACAGCTAAGGCACGAGATAGTAGGCTGTCCTATAAGGATGCTGCTGTTTCTTCTTTAGCCGTTCGTATAGGGAAAGCAGGCAATGATAATAGCATGAGTGATGCAGAGTGCAAACACTGCAAAGCCCATCTTTTGGAGCTTGTCGCGGCTACGAATGCTTGTATCCAGGTTGAGGGCTGTGAGTTCAAGGACGGAACCTTCGTGGTGAAAGCCTCCTCGCAGCAAACCTCTGAATGGGTTAGCAGCATGGTGCCAAAGATCCCTCCCCTTGAGACCAAAGTTTTTGAGGTCTACAAGCCACCAAAGCTTACGCGTGCCGTCTGCTGGATCCCTGGGAAACTGGAGAAATCGGCGGATGTGCTTAAGCGTCTGAATGCCCAGAACCCTGGTCTCGACACAAAAGCCTGGATTGTCCGTTCTCACAGGCAGAGCAGAAACCGTCACGATGAAGATGGTAGCTCTCTGGTTGTGAGCATAGACATGGTTTCTGCGCCAAATAGTGCAATTAGAGGACGAAACCCAGAGTCTACAACCATTTTGTTTACTCAGATAAACCTACAACACTGCAAGGCTGCTACTGCTCTTTTAAGTAGTAGGCTTGCGGTATGTAGAACAAAGAACTGCATAACATCCATCCAAGAACCGTGGGTGTGGAAAAATCGCATCTGTGGCCTTGGTGAGTTAAGCGGTTCGCACAACGTTCTTTACGATAAGCTGTCCGAGAGACCTAGGACATGTCTTGTTGTATCGAAATCCCTCACGGCAGTTACAATCAAACGGTTCTGTTGCCAGGATCTGGTTGCTGCAACTATTACTTACCATGCTAACGGCAATTGGGAAACCTTTGTCATTGCATCGGCTTACTTTCCCTACGACTCTTTAACTCCTCCACCACCAAAGGCTGTTGTTGAGCTCGTAGAGTACTGCGAGTCCAAAAAGATAGGTCTTATATTATGTTGCGATGCTAATGCTCAAAACACTGTTTGGGGCAGCAGCAAGTGTAATATACGAGGAGATCGTCTTCTGGACTTCATCCTATCGTCTGACATCACCATCAACAATGTAGGTTCTCGACCTACATTTGTTACAGCCAGGAGACAGCAAGTAATTGATGTTACCCTGTCCAAATTGGGCTCGGTTTGAGGAGGAGCTTGGCAATTCTGTTAAAGCACCTCTCAAGCTGAGATCAATACAGGGGGTAGAGAGGTCTGCTCAGGATCTGAGCAGCGTCATTATCCGTTGTTTTGAGCTAGCGTGTCCAGTTTCAAAAAACTCCTGTAGAAAACCGGTACCTTGGTGGAATACCGAACTGCAGTGTATTCGCAGAGAAACCAGAAAGCTCCTAAATAGGTCTTTAAAAACCAACTTGGCAGAAGACTGGAATCTGTATCGATCGAAACAAAAAGAATTTAAGAGACTAATTCGTAAATCGAAAACCGACTCTTATAGGAAATTTTGTGAGGAGGTCGCTTCACTAAGTGCAACCAGTAGGCTTGTTAAAGTCCTTAATAGGGACAGACCAAGTAAACTGGAATCGCTCCAAAAATCTGATGGTACCTACACTGAGACAAAGGCGAAGACTTTTAGTCTTCTGCTGGAGACTCACTTCCCGGGAAATCAGGTCATTACGTGCTCTTCAGTGGTACCGCCTATGGTGGCCACTTCTGAACTATCCAACACCACGCGGCGTAGTTGGTATGTTGCATCCAGAGTGGTGACGGACGAAGCTATCAAATATGCAATTGCATCTTTTGAGAGTTTCAAGTCACCGGGTCCAGACGCTGTGCTGAAACAAGGTTTTAGTCAGCTGATGCCGACGCTGAAAAGAGTTTTCACCGCTAGCTTGGCCTACATACCTTCCCATTGGCGTTTGGTTAAAGTCGTGTTTATACCAAAGATAGGTAAGACCGACTACACTCTCGCCAAAAGTTTCAGACCCCTAAGTCTGTCTTCCTTCCTGCTGAAAAGCTTGGAGAGACTGGTTGAGCTGCACGTGCGCAATGTTGCTCTTCGATCGCATCCTCTTTCTTTGATGCAACATGCCTATCAGCGTGGAAAATCCTGTGAAACCGCGCTTCAAAACCTTGTTGGTAGGATTGAAAGTGCTCTTGATCGGAAGGAGTACGCGCTGGGTATTTTCGTCGATATCGAGGGTGCTTTTGATAATGCGACTTTTGATAGCATGTGCAATGCAGCCAGACATCATGGTATAGATGAAACATAGGTTTTGTGGATTAAAGCAATGCTAATGTACAGGACGTTGGTTGCCGAGGCGGATTGTGGCAAATGCGTCATGACTGGGGTGAACAGAGGCTGCCCTCAAGGTGGTGTTCTTTCTCCGCTCTTATGGTGTATGGTAGTGGACTCTCTGCTAACGGCTCTCAATCTTCCTGGAACCTACACACAAGCCTATGCGGATGATGTCGCCGTTCTGTCTGTCGGTTCAGACCTAAGGACCGTCTGCTCTCGGGCGCAGAGATCTTTGGGCCTTATCGACGATTGGTGCACAAGAAATGGGCTTTCAGTGAATCCTCTTAAAACTACGGTTGTTCTCTTCACGAGAAGGAGAAAGATCACTGGTCTGACTCAGCTTGTGCTAAAAGGCGTCACTATCCCGATATCCGATGAAGTCAAATATCTGGGAGTAATCCTCGATAGAAAGCTTCTTTGGTCCAAGCATGTCGAATCAAAAACCGATAAGGCGCTGTCAACTTTCTGGCAGTGCAAAGGCGCTTTTGGCAAGACATGGGGCTTATCTCCTAAAAGGGTCCTTTGGATCTATACGGCAATGATAAGACCACTTCTCTCATATGCATCGGTTGTATGGTGGAACAGGCTTTCGCGGAAACGTGTTACTGCCTCTCTTGCCAAACTTCAAAGAACAGTTTGTCTTGGATGCACAGGGGCCTTCCCTAGCACTCCGGGCTCTGCTCTAGATGCTATGATGAACCTCCCCCCTCTTGATATTTTTATCATGGGGTGTACGCTGAAAACCATTTCTCGGTTAAAGAGAGGTGGCTTTTGGTACCACGCGCATTGGAATTTTGAGGAACTTGTGCGAGAATTGTCCTTTGACCCCTGTCTTATGGACATGCCGTCTGACGCAATGACCCCAGAAATCCTACTGCGACAAAACTACCATGTCAACTTTCCTCAGGAAAAGGAATGGCTTCGGTCAGACTCTGAGCCTGGGAAAGAATGTCATCGTGTATTCACGGATGGCTCCAGAACTGGACAAGGGTCTGGTTCTGGTGTCTTTGTGGAAAGCGAGAACATTAGACTACATTACCCCTTAGGTAACCATACGTCTGTCTTCCAAACGGAGATTTTCGCTATCCTTATGGCTATGCGCTACATCGTGACAAACAGGTGGAGGGCCAGAAGCATAAGCGTTTGCAGTGATAGCCAAGCTGCATTAAAATCATTGCTTAACCCTCTTACCTCGTAAAAGTTAGTGCTCGAACTCAAGCTTTCTCTGAACTTAGTCGGAAGGCTCAACACCGTGAATCTTGTCTGGGTCCCAGGTCACACTGGTATCCAGGTAAATGAGATCGCTGATGAGCTTGCCAGACGGGGTTCAGAAGAGACTTTTTCAGGACCTGAACCTGCGTTGGGTCTGACTGCTTCTGTGGTTAGGTCATCCATTGATACTTGGGTTTCTCGTGAACACGAGCGTCGGTGGTGAGACTGTGCTGGATGTAGGCAGACCAAACGACTGCGTCCGGACATCTGTAAAAGGTCCGCGTCTTTCCTTCTATCCCTTAGGAGAATGGACTGCAGACTGCTTGTGGGCGTCCTTTCGGGCCACCAAGCTTTTGCCAAACACTTAAATGTGTTGGGCTTGAGCAACACCACTATCTGTCCTGCTTGTGGAGAGGACGATGATACAGCGGAGCACTTCCTCTGTAGCTGTCCCGCCTTTGCTCGCATCAGGTGGCGGATCTTTGGGGCTGATGTGGTGAGTGCCGAACATCTAAGCTCTTCATCACTGAAGCTCCTTCTCATCTTTCTTCGAAAGACGGGAAAACTAAGTACAGTAATGTAAGGTGTCTGTTTGGCAGTACAATGGACCTGTAGTTTGTGTCTGAGTGCTCCATCGGATAGTAACAACCTCCGACAAAAAAAAAAAAGTGGTTTTAAGTCTAGCAAACACACATTTGTACAAATGTATGCACAAAATTGAAAAATAATGCATTTTTGTTTTATTTCTAAACACTTACCCCCGAATTACAATACTTAGCATACAAAAATTGTACGTAACTGCTGAATAACGAGTTGATAACTTTAACGCAGCGTTTATTAATATGTGGGTTAAAATATGTAATTCGAATATTTTGATTAAAAGAAATGGTTAGTGCTTTTCTCTGCTTTATCTTGTATAACCGCTAGTGCTTGCTGTATGATTGATTTTCATTTGAGTTTGTAACGAATGCATGCTAAGTTAAAAATTAATTTGATATAAGTTTGGGATCTTTCCAAGAATTTCTTGAGAGTAGTCGCTAAGAGAATAAAATATCTGTTCATTTAATATTGGACAGCTTATACCTGAATACTTTTTTTTTTACAATTCTCAGTACCTTAGGCGGCAGGTAGATTTTGGATGAAGATCTCAAATATTGGTGTGGAAATGGTTGTTGTGAAAAGGTTGACTTCGCGGAAAATATAGATAGAAGAATTGTCAGCATTCAGCAAAATCCATGCGAAATAATAAATTTGGGAACTGCTGGAGGAATATAAGATATTTAAGATATACAAAGTTCTGTAACGAATTCATCTAGGAGAAATTATGACAATTTATGTACATACATATATGTAGAAGAATGTCCAAGGCTTTATATTTTTTTTCCCGAATTAAGTAATAAAGCTATGCAATTTTTAAAAGATCAAATTGTATTTATTTTATTTTTCCTGTACTGTTTTGCAAACGGAAATGAATAAGCAGGTTAATATTTCTTTCGAAAATATTCACTTGCTAAAGACATAAATGTGATCTTTAGACCACCAATAATTTGCATTATCAGCCAACGAATAAATCGAAGCATTCTAATAAACTGTGTTCCGTTCATTGAATAATTTAAAAGAGACCTTATTACGACACAAATTCACTCATAAATCAATCGTGAAGTATTAGAAAAAAAGGAAAGCGTACTAGAAAAAGTACCGAAAATTGTGTCCGATCGAACAATAGGGCATTACTGATTTGCATACGATATTGGACAGATCAGCGGATATTTTGTGAATTTCCTATTTTATGTTTTGTTTTTTGCTTATAATAAGCTTCAAAAAGCCTTTAAAAGAAATCTGTTGGGCAAATTAATTTGCAATTTAAATATTCCTTTTTTTAGAATAAAATTCTCGTTGTGAAATAAACCATTGACCTTGTTTTTCACGAAAACAAATTATGAAATTTGAATTCTGAAATGACAAAAAAATTTAATATTTTCTAAGAAAGTTGTCGCACTAGCAAATGTGGAGGTCTAATTGTTTATTGGTACCGTTTCACAAAAGGTGTACATTTTTACTAAAGCTAGCAACCAGCTAATCGTCAACATTATTGTTTGATTATTAGTAAGGCCGAGACATTTCTATGGAATCTTACAAAAATATGGTCTAAACAAGAGTTTAATCGAGTAGGCTGGTTCATTACAGATACGAAGCCAAACGAGGAAAGCACAGTTAAAAAATTATCGACATCAGGTGTATCACACAAGCGGCCTTACCAATAATCAACTTTAGTCTGGAAGTTTACGCTAAGACTCCACACTTTCCAAAATCCCTTTACCAATAAACAAATATAGTTGCCAGAATATCGCTAACTGTAGGGTTAAATGTTAATGTTCAGAAACCCATGTTTATCTGGGGCATTAGCTAAATAAATCCTCCCGAAATGTCATTTTGAAGAGGAGTGTTGCCCAACTATCCTAAATGATGGTATGGAATTTCGTAATAGGAGCAAATTTACATACGCTGTTGTTCAGCCTGACCGTTTATAATTATAAACAAATTT
This sequence comes from Cheilosia impressa, assembly GCA_948293265.1. Lineage (NCBI taxonomy): Eukaryota > Metazoa > Arthropoda > Insecta > Diptera > Syrphidae > Cheilosia > Cheilosia impressa. Next base: position 57,095,383 of record OX411880.1, read on the forward strand.
TAGTAAATAGTTAATGTTTTCTGATTTTATTCGTTGGAATACAACAATGCAAGTGGTTTTCAAGTCCAGCAAACACAAATTTGTACAAATGTAAGCACAAAATTGAAAAATAATAATGTGCGCAAGTAAGTTAGCTAGTAGGCATCAGATAGCATACAAAAATTTGACATAACTGCTGAATAACGAGTTGATAACTTTTACGCAGCGTTTATTAATATTTGCGTTAAAATATGTACTTCCAATATTTTGGTTAAAAGAAATGGTTAGTGCTTTTCTCTGCTTTATCTTGCTTAACCGATAGTGCTTGCTTTATGATTGATTTTCATTTTAGTTTTTAACGAATACATGCTGAGTAAAAAAGAAATTTGATATCAGTTTAGGATCTTTCCAAGAATTTCTTGAGAGCAGTCGCTAAGAGAATAAAATATCTGCTCATTTAATATTGGACAGCTCATACCTGAATACTTTTTTTTACAATTCTCAGTACCTTAGGCGACAGGTAGATTTTGTATGAAGGTCTCAAATATTGGTGTGGAAATGGTTGTTGTGAAAAGGTTGACTTCGCGGAAAATATAGATAATAGAATTGTCAGCATTCAGCAAAATCCACGCGAAATAATAAATTTGGGAACTGCTGGAGGAATATCAGGTAGTATATGCGAATTTAAGATGTACAAAGTTCTGTATTACTTGGTGAGAATTCATCTAGGAGAAAACATGACGGTTTATGTATATGTAGAAGAATGTCTACGGCTTTATATTTTTCCCCTGAATTAAGTAATATAAGTAATATATATATAATTTTTAAAAGATCAAATTGTATTTATTTTCACACCTCCATATACTTTTGCAAGTACTGTTTTGCAAACGGAAATGAATAAGCAGGTTAATATTTCTTTCGAAAATATTCACTTGCTAACGATCTAAATGTGATCTTTAGACTACCAATAAGTTTTGATTTGCATTATCAGCCAACGAATAAATCAAAGCATTCTAATAAACTGTGTTCCGTTTATTGTATAATTTAAACGAGACCTTATTACGACACAAATTCACTCATAAATCAATCGTGACGTATTAGAAAACAAACGAAAGCGTACTATAAAAAGTACCGCAAATTGTGTCCGATCGAACAATAGGGCATTACTGATTTGCATACGATATTTGACAGATCAGCGGATATTTTGTGCATTTCCTATTTTTTGTTTTGTTTTTTGCTTATAATAAGCTTCAAAAAGCCTTTAAAAGAAATCTGTTGGGCAAATTAATTTGCAATTTAAATATTCCTTTTCTTAGAACAAAATCCTCGTTGCGAAATAAACCATTGACTTTGTTTTTCACGAAAACAAATTATGAAATTTGAATTCTGCGATGACAAAAAATGTAATAGTTTCTAAGAAAGTTGTCGCACTAGCAAATGTGGAGGTCTAATTGTTTATTGGTACCGTTTCACTAATGCTGTACATTTTTACTAAAGCTGGCAACCAGCTAATCGTCGACATTAGTGTTTGATTATTAGTAAGGCCGAAGATGTTTATATTAAAATCACCCAACAAAACAGTATTTTCACATTTTTGATTATCGATAAATCACGAAAACTCACCCAAGAAGGATCCCACTGTACACTTATGCAATCTGTAAATGCAGATAAAACAGTAGTGAACACCAAAAACTTCGCAATTAACGCTGACTAAATCAGCACTATACAACTTATACTTTTTTATCGTACATCCCATTATGTTTCTATTATAATATACCCCGACACCGCCAGCAGCATAAGTATCATTACAAGCCGCGTCGATTGCAAAATTTGGAATAATGTCATATTCAGACTTCTTTTCTTCAAAGATCCAAATTTCAGAGAGAAAAATTAGATCTGGTAAATGATACAAAGATGCGAGGTGAGAGAAAAAAGTATTAACATTTTTTCGCATACTACGAATATTTTGATGAATGACAGAAAAACCGGAAAATTGCTCATTGTTTCGATGGTCTAAACAAAAACATTTGACATTATCAGTGGTTAAAGACATACAACTATAATTATGACTTGAATCATTTTGAGGATCTATGGTTGAATTCATACTATTCATGATACAAACAAAAGTTAAATATACATATTTAGATTAAATTCAAGTTATAAATATCCTCAAATGAATTCATTCTTATTACTCTATCACCTTCTCTTCTTCTAATAAGAACAGTTGAATCTCTAACCCAAACAAACTTAATTTTGTTTTTGTGTTTTAGTTCATTTGCCATTTTTAATAAAGACCTTGTGTAGCCAGTGAGACTATCGTTGATGTAGATGTTGCTGCTGCTGCTGTTGCTGTTGCTGTTGTTGCTGCTGCTGCTACCATTGTTGTTATGATGAACACCAAAAATATTGGAAGAAATTTTGTTTTTGTTCTCCCGCATTTTCTTCATTAGAGCTTTCTTCCGTAAGGCAGTTGAGAACTTCATACACACGATGTTAGAAGCAAATTTTTTGCTCTTTCCTTTTATGCTCTTAACCTTGACAGAAACTGTGAAATAGCTATAATGTCAGACAGCCAGGCTGCAATTATGGCACTTAGTTCCTACATCATTAAATCCAAACTTGTAGGGGAATGCCTACAAAAAATAAATGAACTGGGTAGGAGAAACAAAATAACCCTCTGCTGGGTATTTGGCCACATGGGAATAGAGGGTAATGAAATGGCCGACTCCCTAGCAAGAAAGGGAGCATCAGAAGCTTTCATATGTCCTGAACTATTCTGCGGAATAGGGGATCACACCCTCAGAGAAGAATTTAGGAAACTAGAGAAAGAAAACAGGACAAGAACTTGGCATAACACTCAAGATATGAGGCAGGCCAAGAAATTTCTAGGACAATACAACCGGAAAAGATTCCAAGCCTGCATCGGCATGAGCAAAAATAACCTCCGTATCCTAACGGGCTTCCTAACGGGGCATTGTAGACTCAAGGAACACCTCAGGAAACTGGGTATATCGGAAGAAGGTCTCTGCAGATTCTGCGATGAATCCAGCGAAACCCCAGAACACGTGCTGGGGTCGTGTGGGGCACTGACCCACAAAAGACTAAAATACTTGGGCAAGTACCAACTATCTGATGAGGAAATACTGTCACTAGAGCCAGCTCTCATCATAAGATTCTTAAAGGAAACTGGACTAGAGAGAGTGCTATAGGACGGATTTCTTCCGCCAAAGAGAAACGAGAGTACAAAAACCTCTAAAATGATTCCGAAAGGAATTACAATGTGAGGGGAACTCTTATGAGGGCAGATACCTCATTGAGGCGTAAGCAGGGTGTACAATAGACCAAAAGGTCGCAGTACAACAACCGCTTTCACATAATAATAATAATCCACACTCTTTAGAAATGCCGCCAAGTTCATGGTCCTCTGGAGTACCATCTAACAGCAGCTTAGCTTAAGTGGAAACGGTGCAGCATCTTTCGAAGCCTAGAATGAATGTTTTTGGACTTTAACTAATCTTTCTCAGAACTCCATTCGTCCTAGGATTAGTCACCCTGAGGTAACTGAAAACAACCTCGTGCCTACGGAATTAAAATCTTACATAAATTTGGCGATCGTTAACTCATTTTCCTTATACGAAAGTTCTTTAAGAAACGAAATATAAGCGAATATGAAGAGAGAACTGAAAAGTAGTTTATGCCATGTTCCCACCAAACGAAACCGCTAGGTTTCGTAAGATTCTTCCAAACCTCCGAGGTTTCGCCATACATTTTTGACGTATCGAAACCTCGGGATTTCATCGAAACCTTTTTGAAACCCCTCTGAGTTCATCCATCCGTGAGAGGTTATCAAACTGAACAAGCCCACAGCGTGAACTTTATTATATATTTTGTGTTCATTTATGGATGTCAAAATATTAAACGCCAAAACAATTTCGAAAATCAATAAAATATTTAAAGAAAAATATAATCTGAATCAAAAAATACAGGTAAGTAATATTTTTAAGGGAGATATATAAATGCTGCAATTATTACCTTAATTTGTTCAGAATAAATTTTTAGTATTACCTCTTTTCAGCACAATTACTTTGCGTCAGCAAACAGCTGTTTTGTCAGCCACTTCAAAATTCAGTTTGGTGGGAACATGGCATTAATGTCCTTTATGAAAGATATCAATGACCTAATTAGACCATCACATGCATTACCTCCACAATTCAAAATCGGACCGATAAGGTTGCCGGGTACTACACTGACATCAGTCAACGAAGTTAAATACCTGGGACTAACCCTAGACAGCAAACTCCTCTGGAAAAAACATACAGATGAGATAAACAGGAAGGCCACGCAGGCTCGAATGATATAATAATAATAATAATATTCTTTCTTTATTTCATATCAAGAAACTTAAAAAATTAGTACAATGTAATTCAAGTTAAATTAAGTTTTTTGAAAGAAATAGCTTAGTACAATCTATTGTTTAATAAATGACAAGAGGCGAAAGTACCTATTAGTTATATTAATGAAATACAAAAAAATATCTATTGATGGGGAAAACAATAGAAAAAGAACAAGAAAAAGAAAAATTGGAAATTGGAAATAAAAGATTAAATGTAATTATAAAGAGAATATATATACAGACAATTTTTACATCATTGGTGTTAAAAGAGCATCTATTTCCGAATGGTTAAACGAAAAAAGCCATTTCTTTATATTATTTAAGAATACTGTTTTCACTCTCGCACACCTAAGGTGTTCTGGTAATTTATTAAACAGACGAGGACCAGTAACATAATAAAAACCAGAAAAATGTATTTTGTGAATTGTTGGTATATTTACGAAGTTTCTGGTATTGACACGCAAGTTGTGACTATCGTGAACTCTAACTTCATAATAGCCCGAAATCTTTAAAACTTTGTAGCAGTACAGGTGCCTTAAAGGAAGAAGTTCAAGACGCTTGAACAATTCAAAACTAGGGGTTCTGCGATCAACTCCACATATAATTCTTATTGCATGCTTCTGTTTGATAAGTAATGGTTCTATTGTATTGAAATAAGTGCCACCCCAGCAAGAAATTCCATATTGCAGTTACGATGTAAATATGCCATTATAAACTAATTTTAAATAGGTAGTTTGCAATACATGCTAAGGTGGTAAAATTGCCTTACAACTCCATTTAGATACCTTTTCAAATAGGATGCAAGGTCCTTCCAACTAAACTTATGGTCCAATATAATGCCTAGGTATTTAAAGCTGTCAACGCGTTCAATTAAAAAGCAACCATCACTACAGCTTACTTGACTGTCGAATGATATATGATCATATGCATTTCCTAAACAAAATCGAGAACAGCTTGGTGAGTGATAATATAAAGGCAACTCTTCGCATACCACACCCTTGATATTAAATACCATAAATTTTGTTTTGTTACTAATGATCAGTTTATGAGCATTGAACCATCGACGTAGTATATCGAGATCGTAATTAACATCGGAGAACATATCAAAAAAGTTCTTGTTAGAATACGAAAGAGCAATTGCCGTGATTTTGCCTACAAAAGGATGAATAAATAGCGAGTTCACATAAATTAAAAACAGTATCGGGCCTTGAGGAACACCTATTTTTAAGTAACTTTGCGAACTAAAAACATGTTTCACCTTTACCACTTGTTTACGATTTGTTAAATAAGAGCCAAACCAGTCATGAATGATTCCTCTGAATCCTGCATTAAATAATTTATCTAGTAATAAAGCATGGTTTATTATTTGATATAAGTTTGGGATCTTTCCAAGAATTTCTTGAGAGTAGTCGCTAAGAGAATAAAATATCTGTTCATTTAATATTGGACAGCTTATACCTGAATACTTTTTTTTTACAATTCTCAGTACCTTAGGCGGCAGGTAGATTTTGGATGAAGATCTCAAATATTGGTGTGGAAATGGTTGTTGTGAAAAGGTTGACTTCGCGGAAAATATAGATAGAAGAATTGTCAGCATTCAGCAAAATCCATGCGAAATAATAAATTTGGGAACTGCTGGAGGAATATCAGGTAGTACGTGTGAATTTAAGATATACAAAGTTCTGTAACGAATTCATCTAGGAGAAATTATGACAATTTATGTACATACATATATGTAGAAGAATGTCCAAGGCTTTATATTTTTTTTTTCCCGAATTAAGTAATAAAGCTATGCAATTTTTAAAAGATCAAATTGTATTTATTTTATTTTTCCAGTACTGTTTTGCAAACGGAAATGAATAAGCAGGTTAATATTTCTTTCGAAAATATTCACTTGCTAAAGACATAAATGTGATCTTTAGACCACCAATAATTTGCATTATCAGCCAACGAATAAATCGAAGCATTCTAATAAACTGTGTTCCGTTCATTGAATAATTTAAAAGAGACCTTATTACGACACAAATTCACTCATAAATCAATCGTGAAGTATTAGAAAAAAAGGAAAGCGTACTAGAAAAAGTACCGAAAATTGTGTCCGATCGAACAATAGGGCATTACTGATTTGCATACGATATTGGACAGATCAGCGGATATTTTGTGAATTTCCTATTTTATGTTTTGTTTTTTGCTTATAATAAGCTTCAAAAAGCCTTTAAAAGAAATCTGTTGGGCAAATTAATTTGCAATTTAAATATTCCTTTTTTTAGAATAAAATTCTCGTTGTGAAATAAACCATTGACCTTGTTTTTCACGAAAACAAATTATGAAATTTGAATTCTGAAATGACAAAAAATGTAATAGTTTCTAAGAAAGTTGTCGCACTGGCAAATGTGGAGGTCTTGTTTATTGGTACCGTTTCACAAAAGGTGTACATTTTTACTAAAGCTAGCAACCAGCTAATCGTCAACATTATTGTTTGATTATTAGTAAGGCCGAGACATTTCTATGGAATCTTACAAAAATATGGTCTAAACAAGAGTTTAATCGAGTAGGCTGGTTCATTACAGATACGAAGCCAAACGAGGAAAGCACAGTTAAAAAATTATCGACATCAGGTGTATCACACAAGATGTTTATATTAAAATCACCCAACAAAACAGTATTTTCACATTTTTGATTATCGATAAATCACGAAAACTCACCCAAGAAGGATCCCACTGTACACTTATGCAATCTGTAAATGCAGATAAAACAGTAGTGAACACCAGAGACTTCGCAATTAACGCTGACTAAATCAGCACTATCCAACTTATACTTTTTTATCGTACACCGCCAGCAGCATAAGTATCATTACAAGCCGCGTCGATTGCAAAAATTGGAATAATGTCATATTCAGACTTCTTTTCTTCAAAGATCCAAATTTCAGAGAGAAAAATTAGATCTGGTAAATGATACAAAGATGCGAGGTGAGAGAAAAAAGTATTAACATTTTTTCGCATACTACGAATATTTTGATGAATGACAGAAAAACCGGAAAATTGCTCATTGTTTCGATGGTCTAAACAAAAACATTTGACATTATCAGTGGTTAAAGACATACAACTATAATTATGACTTGAATCATTTTGAGGATCTATGGTTGAATTCATACTATTCATGATACAAACAAAAGTTAAATATACATATTTAGATTAAATTCAAGTTATAAATATCCTCAAAATTCAGTTTGGTGGGAACATGGCATTAATGTCCTTTATGAAAGATATCAATGACCTAATTAGACCATCACATGCATTACCTCCACAATTCAAAATCGGACCGATAAGGTTGCCGGGTACTACACTGACATCAGTCAACGAAGTTAAATACTTACTTTACTTAACGGGCTCCCGACCCGTGGAGAGTCTCTGCCTGAGACACTGCAGCCTTCCATCCTCTGCGATCCCGGGCACGCTGCTTCCAGTTATCCAGACCAAGCGCTCTGGCATCCGCGATGGCTTGGTCTTTGAAACGGAGGTTCGGTCTTCCTTGTCGTCTCGAACCTGGCGGCTGGGTATCAGCTCTCCCTTCCTGCTTATCGTCCAGCACTCGGCGCCATAAAGCAGAACTGGCAGGATAAGGGTTCTGTAAAGCATACATTTTGTCCTTCAAGTTAGGAGTTTTGAACCCAATTGCTTTGCCAAACCGAAGTAGCAGCGGTTTCCTAGGGTAATTCTTCGCCGGATCTCCACTAGGATGTCATTTGTGGAGTTCATGTTTACTCCGAGGTAGATAAACTCCTTAACTACCTCGAAATTGTTGCTATCAATAGTGACGTTCTGTCCTAGGCGGTGGACAAATGCTTGTTTGTTTGTTGATAGCATGTACTTAGTCTTGTCCTCATTTACTACAAGACCAACGAATTTCGCCTGTTCTTCAATCGCCGTAAAAGCCTCTATCACGGCACGCTGGGAGCGACCGATGATGTCAATATCGTCTGCATACCCCAGTAGCTGGACGGATTTGTTGAAGATAGTGCCTTCCGTGTTGACACCTGCACTGCGCACTATCTGCTCTAGCACGAGATTGAAGAAGTCACATGATAATGCGTCTCCTTGCCGAAATCCGGTGCATGTTTCGAATAGCTCGGAGGAACTACTTCCAAATTGCACGTTGCAGCGTGTGTTCTCCAGCGTCACGCTACATAGCTGGATCAGTTTTGCCGGGATCCCGAATTCGGCCATCGCCACATAAAGCTCCTGACGATGAATGCTATCATATGCGGCTTTGAAGTCGATGAATAGGTGGTGAGTCTCGACTTGAAATTCATTGGTCTTTTCCAGGATTTGCCTCAGTGTGAAAATTTGGTCTATAGTCAATCTGCCGGGCCGGAAGCCACACTGGTACGTGCCGATTAGTGTGTTGCAGAACGGTTTGAGACGTTCACACAGTACGTTGGATAGGATCTTGTATGCGACATTAAGCAGGGATATGCCTCGATAGTTCTTGCAAGACATAGGATCGCCTTTTTTGTAGATGGGGCATAAACGAAGTTAAATACCTGGGACTAACCCTAGACAGCAAACTCCTCTGGAAAAAACATACAGATGAGATAAACAGGAAGGCCACGCAGGCTCGAATGATATAATAATAATAATAATATTCTTTCTTTATTTCATATCAAGAAACTTAAAAAATTAGTACAATGTAATTCAAGTTAAATTAAGTTTTTTGAAAGAAATAGCTTAGTACAATCTATTGTTTAATAAATGACAAGAGGCGAAAGTACCTATTAGTTATATTAATGAAATACAAAAAAATATCTATTGATGGGGAAAACAATAGAAAAAGAACAAGAAAAAGAAAAATTGGAAATTGGAAATAAAAGATTAAATGTAATTATAAAGAGAATATATATACAGACAATTTTTACATCATTGGTGTTAAAAGAGCATCTATTTCCGAATGGTTAAACGAAAAAAGCCATTTCTTTATATTATTTAAGAATACTGTTTTCACTCTCTCACACCTAAGGTGTTCTGGTAAATTATTAAACAGACGAGGACCAGTAACATAATAAAAACCAGAAAAATGTATTTTGTGAATTGTTGGTATATTTACGAAGTTTCTGGTATTGACACGCAAGTTGTGACTATCGTGAACTCTAACTTCATAATAGCCAGAATTATCAAAAAAAATCTTTAAAACTTTGTAGCAGTACAGGTGCCTTAAAGGAAGAAGTTCAAGACGCTTGAACAATTCAAAACTAGGGGTTCTGCGATCAACTCCACATATAATTCTTATTGCATGCTTCTGTTTGATAAGTAATGGTTCTATTGTATTGAAATAAGTGCCACCCCAGCAAGAAATTCCATATTGCAGTTTCGATGTAAATATGCCATTATAAACTAATTTTAAAATAGGTAGTTTGCAATACATGCTAAGGTGGTAAAATTGCCTTACAACTCCATTTAGATACCTTTTCAAATAGGATGCAAGGTCCTTCCAACTAAACTTATGGTCCAATATAATGCCTAGGTATTTAAAGCTGTCAACGCGTTCAATTAAAAAGCAACCATCACTACAGCTTACTTGACTGTCGAATGATATATGATCATATGCATTTCCTAAACAAAATCGAGAACAGCTTGGTGAGTGATAATATAAAGGCAACTCTTCGCATACCACACCCTTGATATTAAATACCATAAATTTTGTTTTGTTACTAATGATCAGTTTATGAGCATTGAACCATCGACGTAGTATATCGAGATCGTAATTAACATCGGAGAACATATCAAACTTTTTTTAAACTTTTATCGCCTAAACCAACTGGGAGATTACTAGTTAATCCACACTTTTGGCCAAAAGATATGCTTGTTAAAGAATTTGTGAGCAGGCCTAGTATTAAGAAGCCTCAGTCAAAAAACTAAGGCCCAACAACGTTTCTCCATTTAACTTCAACCTTTACTACCAAAATACTGGTGGCCTTAGAACAAAAATGCGTGATGTCTTGCTGTTGTCATCATCTGAGCAATATGATGTAATTGTTTTTACCGAGACTTGGCTCACTACGGACCATCATAACGAGGAGGTATTTAACAAAGAGCAGTACGAAGTGTACCGGAAAAACCGTTGTTCCGTTCTTACCGACTGTGAACGGTGGGGAGGAGTTTTGATTTCTGTACGGAAATCATTTCGCAGTGAAGAAGTTCCCATTCCTCCAACAACTCTCGATGTGGACCAACTTGCAGTTAAAATTAAATGTAATCCTGGAACTGAAGTTATTGTAATTGCTAGTTATATACCACCAAGGAGTTCTTATTTATTGTATAAAGCTCATGTACATAATTGTTCCTTAATTCTAAATAATTTGGATGACCAACAGCATGTCATCCTACTAGGTGACTTTAATTTACCCAATTTGTCGTGGTCGTTTGATAATGATGAATGTAGACTTTTTCCTTTTAACGTTAACTTTGACTATGAACGCGAAGTTGTTGATACGCTCGCTCAATTCGATCTTAGTCAGATTAATCATTATGCCAATGAGTTCAATAATGTTTTGGATTTAGTCTTTGTAGATTCTGATCTTTATTTTAATTTCAATAACGCTATGCTTCCACTTTTTCCTAATTCTATTTTCCATGTAGCCTTATCTCTACAATTTGAGTTTTACGAATATTTTCGACCCAGTCCTTGTGTCACCAATTATAAGTATAACTATGCTAAAGCAAACTTCAACAATATTTCCAACTATCTGGAAGGAATAAATTGGGTTAATGTTATTAATTATAGAGATCTTAAAAATTCTTTTAATTTATTTGTAGAAATAGTTAAAGTGGCAATCGGTATGTTTACACCTAGAGTAAGGATTGTATCGGGCACTAATCCTATTTGGTTCAATAAAAGGATCGTGAACTTAAATAATAGAAAAAATAAGACCTATAAGCTATTCAGGAAAAGAAATAATGATCCAGAACTTTTGTTAGTTTATCGAAGGCTTCAAAAAGAATTTGATGTTCTTAATAAATTCCTTTATGGTCAGTACATTCTTTCTGTTGAATCTAATTTAAAGACTAATAGTAACCGTTTTTGGAGCTTTATCAACAGTAAAAAACAATCTAATGGTATCCCTAACTGTATGCGCCATAATAATATATCCTCGTCAGACCTTATGACTATTTGTAATATGTTCGCAAACAACTTTCAATCCGTATATTGAAGTAGTACTTCCCCGCCTAGTGTCTCATGTGAAACCTCAATGTTTTGTAATTCTTTAAATGTTGGTAGCTTAGAGTGTTCAATTTCAGAAGTTCAAAATGCTCTTTCCTTGTTAAAATTAGATGCAAATCCTGGTTTCGATGGCATCCCGCCAATTTTACTTCAAAAGTGTTCTTATGCGTTTTCCGTGCCTCTTTGTTTAATGTTTAACTTGTCCCTGCAGACAGGAAATTTTCTGGAAGTTTGGAAGAACTCGTTCATAACTCCAATTTTTAAATCTGGATCCAAACACGATATTACCAATTATCGTCCAATTTGTAAAATAGCACCTATACCCAAACTATTTGAAAAAATTATTTATGAGAAACTTACACCCCACGTAAAGGGAGTAATCTCGCATTTTCAGCATGGATTTGTGGCTGGTAGATCTACTTCTACAAATCTCGCAATCTTTTGTAACACGGTAATGAATAACCTTGAAAAAGGATTACAATGTGATGTAGTTTATACTGACTTTGCCAAAGCTTTTGACAGCGTTAATCACCGTGCTTTAATTTCCAAACTTAAAAGATTTGGATTTCATTCCAACTTTCTAGAGTGGATTCGCTCCTATCTCACAGATCGTATTCAGTATGTTCGTATAAAAGATGTGCTTTCATCACCAGTTTATGTCACCTCCGGAGTGCCTCAGGGTAGTCACTTGGGCCCTTTATTTTTTCTTCTATTTATTAACGACATACCCGATCTGTTTTTGAATTCTCAGTGTCTGATGTTTGCTGATGATCTTAAAGTATTCCGACATATTCAGTCTGAAGAGGACTGCATCCTTTTACAGGAAGATCTTAAAAGACTTTTTTTGTGGTGTCATAATAATGGCCTTCGCCTTAATGTCTCTAAATGCCAAAGCATGTCATTTTGTCGTAACCTCTCTCCAGTATCATATACGTACATGATCGATAATATCCCACTGTCTATTATCTCCTCTAAAAAAGACCTAGGAGTTATATTTGACAAAAAACTCGATTTCTGTAAGCATATTGACTTCCTGGTTTCGAAGAGTAATTCTATGCTGGGTTTTATATTACGGAACTCTAAAGATTTTCATGATCCGCTTACTCTTAAATGTCTATTCTTTGCTTTTGTCAGGTCTAATCTTGAATACTGTAGTATAGTATGGAATCCATTTTATGAAGTACATTCCAGTAGAATTGAGAAGATCCAAAAACGTTTTACTAGAGTTGCTGTTCGTAGATTAAGGTGGAATATCGAAATGCCATCATATGAGACTAGATGCAAATTATTTGGTATCTTACCTCTTTTCAAGCGTAGGCAATATTTTTCAATTATGTTCATTCGGGACTTGATAAACAACCATATCGACTGCCCTTTTCTGTTATCATTAATTGGTTTTTATGCTCCTTCTAGAATGCTTAGAAATCGATTTTTATTTTATGTTCCTTATCATAGAGTTAACTATGGTTGTAATGAACCAATTACCAGTTGCCTAAGAGAATCTAATAATTATAGTAGCTTGTTTGAGTTTGATCTTAGCAGGGACTCATTTAAGAATAAATTAATTTTAACGTTAGGCTTTGGTGGTAGTTTATAAGTATTATAATTTTGTATTAAGTAATCTAGCGAGAGCAGTGAATGTTCTCATTTGATGAATATAATAATAAAACAAAAAAAAAAAAAAGTTCTTGTTAGAATACGAAATAGCAGTAAAAACCCGGATAAGTACTTCACGCTTAAGTACCCAAAACGCTTAAGTACCCACAAATCTCATATACATTTTTTTTTTCTGCCTCCTTTGTGTGCTTAAGCGGGTTCGTTTAACTACCTCACCCGCTTAAGTACCCAAAGAAAGCTGAAATTGTGAAGAGGTAGTTATCCGGGTTTTACTGATCAGCAATTGCCGTGATTTTGCCTACAAAAGGATGAATAAATAGCGAGTTCACATAAATTAAAAACAGTATCGGGCCTTGAGGAATACCTATTTTTAAGTAACTTTGCGAACTAAAAACATGTTTCACCTTTACCACTTGTTTACGATTTGTTAAATAAGAGCCAAACAAGTCATGAATGATTCCTCTGAATCCTGCATTAAATAATTTATCTAGTAATAAAGCATGGTTCACCATATCAAAAGCCTTGGTAATGTCAATAAATAAAGTAGAAGGAAGTTGAGAAGCATTCAAAGTGTTATAAATTTCCCCCGATAGTTTTAATAAAGCGCTTTCAGTGGATCTACCGCTTCTAAAGCCAAACTGAGAATCACTAAAGAAATGAGTCCTATCTAAGAACGATATTATTCTAGACTTAATTCCGTTTTCAAAGACCTTAGAAAAGACAGATAAGATGGAAATTGGACGATAATTATTTAATTGTATCACCTTTTTTGTACAGTGGTAATACCACAGCTGTTTTCAAAGCCTCAGGAAAAACACCTTCATGCACACAAAAATTAAAAATAAAGCGGAGAACATCAGAAATATGAAAGGCAATATTTTTCAGTATATAACTTGAAATATTATCAAACGACGAGGAATTAGATGTTTTAAGGGACATAATAATTTTATAAATTTCAAGCGAAGTAAATTCTTCAAAGAAAAAGCTTCCTGGTTGAATAATGCTTTGCATTAATCTGTTGTCACAATGACTTTCATTTGAAACACCATTACCAGAGCCTATATTAGCCAAAAAAATATTAAATAAATTCGAAACTTCTGTAGGCTCAGACACAGTGATATTAGGTTTGTTTGACGTGGGCCCTAGTGCGTACTAGTGCGCACTGGGTTAACCCTAATGCGTTCGATATAGCACTGAATTCGCCCTGGTACTGAAAACCTGTGTTTGGCATGACTTCTATTGCACCCTAGTTGTGCCCTGAACTGACCCCAGTTAATTTGTGGGGGCAAGAATTCAGTGCTGAGTTTTGCTGTTATTTCGCTTGCTGTCATTTCATTTTCAAACTCGTCATATATATTGCGAACACTTTTATCAACTATTTGCAATATACAAACCCAAATTCAGAATTTAGTTCACTTATTTTTAACCATAAACGGGAAAAAGTGTTACCAAAAGATAAATATTTGTCAATATCAACAGCTGACAGAGTTCAGGGCAAAGTTTTGCGTTCGATATAGAAGTCGAATTTTCAGGGTAGTGCAGGGTTTTTGACAGGCGTGAAAATTAGCTGACACTTCTCAGTGCGCACTAGTGGGCACTCGTGCTACCCACGTCAAACAAACCTATTGTTATTGATAATACTTATATCTGTATAAGATTTATTTTTGTTCTTGTTAAGTATTTCATTAACAACTCGCCATTCCTCTTTAGGGTTACCAAGGTTTCTTGCTAATCTACATATTGCTAAAGTAAAGGTTTGATTAGACTGTATGCCAAGTGGTCATAAAATGCCAATTTCTGACAGTTCTCTTGTCAAAATATGGTCATACAATGTAATGGGCATATCTCATATGCTCTAATGACCTAAATGCCACATATGACCGTGCTGATTTTGACAGATAAAAATGCTCAAATAGCATATAGTGTAATCGGACAATAAGGACGAATGCCAGCATAAAGCCCTATATGCCCATATGCACTTTTTTGAAATTTCGTTATGGCATTGCTGGCATTTTTGATAGAAGACGAATTATTTTGTTGTCATCGGTGTTTGAGTTCGTGGAATTGTGATTTATTTTCATTTTCGTTCTCTTTTTTTGTGGATTATTCAATCTATCATTTGTGTAAATTGTTTAATTGCGTCTTTCTTTCTAATTTGTTCAGGTTTAATAAGTGGTCTTGTCTTTTTCCAGTAATTGTGATAATATATACTTTTTTCCTGTTGTGAAATTTTGTTTGTGTAGAAATTGTTTGCTATCTATTTGTACATTTTTGTAAATAAATAAATATTTTCAACTTCAACTTTTTGCTTTGTTTTTATTTACAGAATTACCCCACTACAATATTTGATAATAAATAAAAAATGCCTTAAATGACCATTGAGGCAAATATGACCATATTGGTAATTTTGGTCATATAGTCTAATATACAGTTTTGATAATCCTTACATTTTGGTCATTTGACAGCTAATGCGGTCATTTGCGTATTGGCATTCATATGCATAATTGGCATACAGTCTAATCTTAGCTTAAGTATTTTTACATAGTGGTATTTCGATTTTTACCTCTCTACATAACTTTTCATAGTAATTCTTAAGCCTGTGATTATTCGGATGTTTTTTAATACTTAAGCAAAGTTTTTTTTTCTTTGTATTTTGCGTAGTAGAGAGGGAGTCATCCATTGCTGGAGACATTTTAATCTGTTGTTTTTTTTTCCTTTTGTATTGACAACTATTCACTATATGAGATTGGAGCTTATAAATAAATATATTGAAAGCATCAGAAGGGTCGACGGCAGAGTAAACTTCATCCCAAAACTCAAAATTTAACTTTGACTTTAAAGAGATAAAATCTATTTTTTTCATTTCAATGTTTTCTAAATGATTTGCCCGAGAAACCTTGCAACTGAGTTGAATACCAGTTAGGCTATGGTCAGTTATTTTTAAGTTATAGGCAATTGTTTTATAATCAACACAGACGGCCTTACCAATAATCAACTTTAGTCTGGAAGTTTACGGAAAGACCCCACACTTACCAAAATCCCTTTACCAATAAACAAATATAGTTGCCAGAATATCTCTAACTGTAGGGTTAAATGTTAGTGTTCGGAAACCCATGTTTATCTCGGGCATTAGCTAAATAAATCCTCCCGAAATGTCATTTTAAAGAGGAGTGTTGCCCAACTATCCTAAATAATGGTATGGAATTTCGTAATAGGAGCAAATTTACATACGCTGTTGTTCAGCCTGAACGTTTATAATTATAAACTAATTTTAGTAAATGTAAATGTTTTCTGATTTTACTCGTTGGAATACAACAATGCAAGTGGTTTTAAGTCTAGCAAACACACATTTGTACAAATGTATGCACAAAATTGGAAAATAATGCATTTTTGTTTTATTTCTAAACACTTACCCCCGAATTACAATACTTAGCATACAAAAATTGTACGTAACTGCTGAATAAAGAGTTGATAACTTTAACGCAGCGTTTATTAATATGTGGGTTAAAATATGTATTTCGAATATTTTGATTAAAAGAAATGGTTAGTGCTTTTCTCTGCTTTATCTTGTATAACCGCTAGTGCTTGCTGTATGATTGATTTTCATTTGAGTTTGTAACGAATGCATGCTAAGTTAAAAATTAATTTGATATAAGTTTGGGATCTTTCCAAGAATTTCTTGAGAGTAGTCGCTAAGAGAATAAAATATCTGTTCATTTAATATTGGACAGCTTATACCTGAATACTTTTTTTTTTACAATTCTCAGTACCTTAGGCGGCAGGTAGATTTTGGATGAAGATCTCAAATATTGGTGTGGAAATGGTTGTTGTGAAAAGGTTGACTTCGCGGAAAATATAGATAGAAGAATTGTCAGCATTCAGCAAAATCCATGCGAAATAATAAATTTGGGAACTGCTGGAGGAATATCAGGTAGTACGTGTGAATTTAAGATATAAATACAAAGTTCTGTAACGAATTCATCTAGGAGAAATTATGACAATTTATGTACATATATGTAGAAGAATGTCCAAGGCTTTATATTTTTTTTCCCGAATTAAGTAATAAAGCTATGCAATTTTTAAAAGATCAAATTGTATTTATTTTATTTTTCCAGTACTGTTTTGCAAACGGAAATGAATAAGCAGGTTAATATTTCTTTCGAAAATATTCACTTGCTAAAGACATAAATGTGATCTTTAGACTACCAATAATTTGCATTATCAGCCAACGAATAAATCGAAGCATTCTAATAAACTGTGTTCCGTTCATTGAATAATTTAAAAGAGACCTTATTACGACACAAATTCACTCATAAATCAATCGTGAAGTATTAGAAAAAAAGGAAAGCGTACTAGAAAAAGTACCGAAAATTGTGTCCGATCGAACAATAGGGCATTACTGATTTGCATACGATATTGGACAGATCAGCGGATATTTTGTGAATTTCCTATTTTATGTTTTGTTTTTTGCTTATAATAAGCTTCAAAAAGCCTTTAAAAGAAATCTGTTGGGCAAATTAATTTGCAATTTAAATATTCCTTTTTTTAGAATAAAATTCTCGTTGTGAAATAAACCATTGACCTTGTTTTTCACGAAAACAAATTATGAAATTTGAATTCTGAAATGACAAAAAATGTAATAGTTTCTAAGAAAGTTGTCGCACTAGCAAATGTGGAGGTCTTGTTTATTGGTACCGTTTCACAAAAGGTGTACATTTTTACTAAAGCTAGCAACCAGCTAATCGTCAACATTATTGTTTGATTATTAGTAAGGCCGAGACATTTCTATGGAATCTTACAAAAATATGGTCTAAACAAGAGTTTAATCGAGTAGGCTGCTTCATTACAGATTCGAAGCCAAACGAGGAAAGCACAGTTAAAAAACTATCGACATCAGGTGTATCACACAAGATGTTTATATTAAAATCACCCAACAAAACAGTATTTTCACATTTTTGATTATCGATAAATCACGAAAACTCACCCAAGAAGGATCCCACTGTACACTTATGCAATCTGTAAATGCAGATAAAACAGTAGTGAACACCAGAGACTTCGCAATTAACGCTGACTAAATCAGCACTATCCAACTTATACTTTTTTATCGTACATCCCATTATGTTTCTATTATAATATACCCCGACACCGCCAGCAGCATAAGTATCATTACAAGCCGCGTCGATTGCAAAAATTGGAATAATGTCATATTCAGACTTCTTTTCTTCAAAGATCCAAATTTCAGAGAGAAAAATTAGATCTGGTAAATGATACAAAGATGCGAGGTGAGAGAAAAAAGTATTAACATTTTTTCGCATACTACGAATATTTTGATGAATGACAGAAAAACCGGAAAATTGCTCATTGTTTCGATGGTCTAAACAAAAACATTTGACATTATCAGTGGTTAAAGACATACAACTATAATTATGACTTGAATCATTTTGAGGATCTATGGTTGAATTCATACTATTCATGATACAAACAAAAGTTAAATATATTTAGATTAAATTCAAGTTATAAATATCCTCAAATGAATTCATTCTTATTACTCTATCACCTTCTCTTCTTCTAATAAGAACAGTTGAATCTCTAACCCAAACAAACTTAATTTTGTTTTTGTGTTTTAGTTCATTTGCCATTTTTAATAAAGACCTTGTGTAGCCAGTGAGACTATCGTTGATGTAGATGTTGCTGCTGCTGTTGCTGTTGCTGTTGTTGCTGCTGCTGCTGCCATTGTTGTTATGATGAACACCAAAAATATTGTAAGAAATTTTGTTTTTGTTCTCCCGCATTTTCTTCATTACAACTTTCTTCCGTAAGGCAGTTGAGAACTTCACACACACGATGTTAGAAGCAAATTTTTTGCTCTTTCCTTTTATGCTCTTAACCTTGACAGAAACTGTGAAATAGCTATAATGTCAGACAGCCAGGCTGCAATTATGGCACTTAGTTCCTACATCATTAAATCCAAACTTGTAGGGGAATGCCTACAAAAAATAAATGAACTGGGTAGGAGAAACAAAATAACCCTCTGCTGGATACTTGGCCACATGGGAATAGAGGGTAATGAAATGGCCGACTCCCTAGCAAGAAAGGGAGCATCAGAAGCTTTCATATGTCCTGAAAAATTCTGCAGAATAGGGGATCACACCCTCAGAGAAGAATTTAGGAAACTAGAGAAAGAAAACAGGGCAAGAACTTGGCATAACACTCAAGATATGAGGCAGGCCAAGAAATTTCTAGGACAATACAACCGGAAAAGATTCCAAGCCTGCATCGGCATGAGCAAAAATAACCTCCGTATCCTAACGGGCTTCCTAACGGGGCATTGTAGACTCAAGGAACACCTCAGGAAACTGGGTATATCGGAAGAAGGTCTCTGCAGATTCTGCGATGAATCCAGCGAAACCCCACAACACGTGCTGGGGTCGTGTGGGGCACTGACCCACAAAAGACTAAAATACTTGGGCAAGTACCAACTATCTGATGAGGAAATACTGTCACTAGAGCCAGCTCTCATCATAAGATTCTTAAAGGAAACTGGACTAGAGAGAGTGCTATAGGACGGATTTCTTCCGCCAAAGAGAAACGAGAGTACAAAAACCTCTAAAATGATTCCGAAAGGAATTACAATGTGAGGGGAACTCTTATGAGGGCAGATACCTCATTGAGGCGTAAGCAGGGTGTACAATAGACCAAAAGGTCGCAGTACAACAACCGCTTTCACATAATAATA
This sequence comes from Cheilosia impressa, assembly GCA_948293265.1. NCBI lineage: Eukaryota > Metazoa > Arthropoda > Insecta > Diptera > Syrphidae > Cheilosia > Cheilosia impressa. The sequence goes on from OX411880.1 coordinate 57,115,326, forward strand.
ATAATCCACACTCTTTAGAAATGCCGCCAAGTTCATGGTCCTCTGGAGTACCATCTAACAGCAGCTTAGCTTAAGTGGAAACGGTGCAGCATCTTTCGAAGCCTAGAATGAATGTTTTTGGACTTTAACTAATCTTTCTCAGAACTCCATTCGTCCTAGGATTAGTCACCCTGAGGTAACTGAAAACAACCTCGTGCCTACGGAATTAAAATCTTACATAAATTTGGCGATCGTTAACTCATTTTCCTTATACGAAAGTTCTTTAAGAAACGAAATATAAGCGAATATGAAGAGAGAACTGAAAAGTAGTTTATGCCATGTTCCCACCAAACGAAACCGCTAGGTTTCGTAAGATTCTTCCAAACCTCCGAGGTTTCGCCATACATTTTTGACGTATCGAAACCTCGGGATTTCATCGAAACCTTTTTGAAACCCCTCTGAGTTCATCCATCCGTGAGAGGTTATCAAACTGAACAAGCCCACAGCGTGAACTTTATTATATATTTTGTGTTCATTTATGGATGTCAAAATATTAAACGCCAAAATAATTTCGAAAATCAATAAAATATTTAAAGAAAAATATAATCTGAATCAAAAAATACAGGTAAGTAATATTTTTAAGGGAGATATATAAATGCTGCAATTATTACCTTAATTTGTTCAGAATAAATTTTTAGTATTACCTCTTTTCAGCACAATTACTTTGCGTCAGCAAACACCTGTTTTGTCAGCCACTTCAAAATTCAGTTTGGTGGGAACATGGCATTAATGTCCTTTATGAAAGATATCAATGACCTAATTAGACCATCACATGCATTACCTCCACAATTCAAAATCGGACCGATAAGGTTGCCGGGTACTACACTGACATCAGTCAACGAAGTTAAATACCTGGGACTAACCCTAGACAGCAAACTCCTCTGGAAAAAACATACAGATGAGATAAACAGGAAGGCCACGCAGGCTCGAATGATATAATAATAATAATAATATTCTTTCTTTATTTCATATCAAGAAACTTAAAAAATTAGTACAATGTAATTCAAGTTAAATTAAGTTTTTTGAAAGAAATAGCTTAGTACAATCTATTGTTTAATAAATGACAAGAGGCGAAAGTACCTATTAGTTATATTAATGAAATACAAAAAAATATCTATTGATGGGGAAAACAATAGAAAAAGAACAAGAAAAAGAAAAATTGGAAATTGGAAATAAAAGATTAAATGTAATTATAAAGAGAATATATATACAGACAATTTTTACATCATTGGTGTTAAAAGAGCATCTATTTCCGAATGGTTAAACGAAAAAAGCCATTTCTTTATATTATTTAAGAATACTGTTTTCACTCTCGCACACCTAAGGTGTTCTGGTAATTTATTAAACAGACGAGGACCAGTAACATAATAAAAACCAGAAAAATGTATTTTGTGAATTGTTGGTATATTTACGAAGTTTCTGGTATTGACACGCAAGTTGTGACTATCGTGAACTCTAACTTCATAATAGCCCGAAATCTTTAAAACTTTGTAGCAGTACAGGTGCCTTAAAGGAAGAAGTTCAAGACGCTTGAACAATTCAAAACTAGGGGTTCTGCGATCAACTCCACATATAATTCTTATTGTATGCTTCTGTTTGATAAGTAATGGTTCTATTGTATTGAAATAAGTGCCACCCCAGCAAGAAATTCCATATTGCAGTTACGATGTAAATATGCCATTATAAACTAATTTTAAATAGGTAGTTTGCAATACATGCTAAGGTGGTAAAATTGCCTTACAACTCCATTTAGATACCTTTTCAAATAGGATGCAAGGTCCTTCCAACTAAACTTATGGTCCAATATAATGCCTAGGTATTTAAAGCTGTCAACGCGTTCAATTAAAAAGCAACCATCACTACAGCTTACTTGACTGTCGAATGATATATGATCATATGCATTTCCTAAACAAAATCGAGAACAGCTTGGTGAGTGATAATATAAAGGCAACTCTTCGCATACCACACCCTTGATATTAAATACCATAAATTTTGTTTTGTTACTAATGATCAGTTTATGAGCATTGAACCATCGACGTAGTATATCGAGATCGTAATTAACATCGGAGAACATATCAAAAAAGTTCTTGTTAGAATACGAAAGAGCAATTGCCGTGATTTTGCCTACAAAAGGATGAATAAATAGCGAGTTCACATAAATTAAAAACAGTATCGGGCCTTGAGGAACACCTATTTTTAAGTAACTTTGCGAACTAAAAACATGTTTCACCTTTACCACTTGTTTACGATTTGTTAAATAAGAGCCAAACCAGTCATGAATGATTCCTCTGAATCCTGCATTAAATAATTTATCTAGTAATAAAGCATGGTTTATTATTTGATATAAGTTTGGGATCTTTCCAAGAATTTCTTGAGAGTAGTCGCTAAGAGAATAAAATATCTGTTCATTTAATATTGGACAGCTTATACCTGAATACTTTTTTTTTACAATTCTCAGTACCTTAGGCGGCAGGTAGATTTTGGATGAAGATCTCAAATATTGGTGTGGAAATGGTTGTTGTGAAAAGGTTGACTTCGCGGAAAATATAGATAGAAGAATTGTCAGCATTCAGCAAAATCCATGCGAAATAATAAATTTGGGAACTGCTGGAGGAATATCAGGTAGTACGTGTGAATTTAAGATATACAAAGTTCTGTAACGAATTCATCTAGGAGAAATTATGACAATTTATGTACATACATATATGTAGAAGAATGTCCAAGGCTTTATATTTTTTTTTCCCGAATTAAGTAATAAAGCTATGCAATTTTTAAAAGATCAAATTGTATTTATTTTATTTTTCCAGTACTGTTTTGCAAACGGAAATGAATAAGCAGGTTAATATTTCTTTCGAAAATATTCACTTGCTAAAGACATAAATGTGATCTTTAGACCACCAATAATTTGCATTATCAGCCAACGAATAAATCGAAGCATTCTAATAAACTGTGTTCCGTTCATTGAATAATTTAAAAGAGACCTTATTACGACACAAATTCACTCATAAATCAATCGTGAAGTATTAGAAAAAAAGGAAAGCGTACTAGAAAAAGTACCGAAAATTGTGTCCGATCGAACAATAGGGCATTACTGATTTGCATACGATATTGGACAGATCAGCGGATATTTTGTGAATTTCCTATTTTATGTTTTGTTTTTTGCTTATAATAAGCTTCAAAAAGCCTTTAAAAGAAATCTGTTGGGCAAATTAATTTGCAATTTAAATATTCCTTTTTTTAGAATAAAATTCTCGTTGTGAAATAAACCATTGACCTTGTTTTTCACGAAAACAAATTATGAAATTTGAATTCTGAAATGACAAAAAATGTAATAGTTTCTAAGAAAGTTGTCGCACTGGCAAATGTGGAGGTCTTGTTTATTGGTACCGTTTCACAAAAGGTGTACATTTTTACTAAAGCTAGCAACCAGCTAATCGTCAACATTATTGTTTGATTATTAGTAAGGCCGAGACATTTCTATGGAATCTTACAAAAATATGGTCTAAACAAGAGTTTAATCGAGTAGGCTGGTTCATTACAGATACGAAGCCAAACGAGGAAAGCACAGTTAAAAAATTATCGACATCAGGTGTATCACACAAGATGTTTATATTAAAATCACCCAACAAAACAGTATTTTCACATTTTTGATTATCGATAAATCACGAAAACTCACCCAAGAAGGATCCCACTGTACACTTATGCAATCTGTAAATGCAGATAAAACAGTAGTGAACACCAGAGACTTCGCAATTAACGCTGACTAAATCAGCACTATCCAACTTATACTTTTTTATCGTACATCCCATTATGTTTCTATTATAATATACCCCGACACCGCCAGCAGCATAAGTATCATTACAAGCCGCGTCGATTGCAAAAATTGGAATAATGTCATATTCAGACTTCTTTTCTTCAAAGATCCAAATTTCAGAGAGAAAAATTAGATCTGGTAAATGATACAAAGATGCGAGGTGAGAGAAAAAAGTATTAACATTTTTTCGCATACTACGAATATTTTGATGAATGACAGAAAAACCGGAAAATTGCTCATTGTTTCGATGGTCTAAACAAAAACATTTGACATTATCAGTGGTTAAAGACATACAACTATAATTATGACTTGAATCATTTTGAGGATCTATGGTTGAATTCATACTATTCATGATACAAACAAAAGTTAAATATATTTAGATTAAATTCAAGTTATAAATATCCTCAAATGAATTCATTCTTATTACTCTATCACCTTCTCTTCTTCTAATAAGAACAGTTGAATCTCTAACCCAAACAAACTTAATTTTGTTTTTGTGTTTTAGTTCATTTGCCATTTTTAATAAAGACCTTGTGTAGCCAGTGAGACTATCGTTGATGTAGATGTTGCTGCTGCTGTTGCTGTTGCTGTTGTTGCTGCTGCTGCTGCCATTGTTGTTATGATGAACACCAAAAATATTGTAAGAAATTTTGTTTTTGTTCTCCCGCATTTTCTTCATTACAACTTTCTTCCGTAAGGCAGTTGAGAACTTCACACACACGATGTTAGAAGCAAATTTTTTGCTCTTTCCTTTTATGCTCTTAACCTTGACAGAAACTGTGAAATAGCTATAATGTCAGACAGCCAGGCTGCAATTATGGCACTTAGTTCCTACATCATTAAATCCAAACTTGTAGGGGAATGCCTACAAAAAATAAATGAACTGGGTAGGAGAAACAAAATAACCCTCTGCTGGATACTTGGCCACATGGGAATAGAGGGTAATGAAATGGCCGACTCCCTAGCAAGAAAGGGAGCATCAGAAGCTTTCATATGTCCTGAAAAATTCTGCAGAATAGGGGATCACACCCTCAGAGAAGAATTTAGGAAACTAGAGAAAGAAAACAGGGCAAGAACTTGGCATAACACTCAAGATATGAGGCAGGCCAAGAAATTTCTAGGACAATACAACCGGAAAAGATTCCAAGCCTGCATCGGCATGAGCAAAAATAACCTCCGTATCCTAACGGGCTTCCTAACGGGGCATTGTAGACTCAAGGAACACCTCAGGAAACTGGGTATATCGGAAGAAGGTCTCTGCAGATTCTGCGATGAATCCAGCGAAACCCCACAACACGTGCTGGGGTCGTGTGGGGCACTGACCCACAAAAGACTAAAATACTTGGGCAAGTACCAACTATCTGATGAGGAAATACTGTCACTAGAGCCAGCTCTCATCATAAGATTCTTAAAGGAAACTGGACTAGAGAGAGTGCTATAGGACGGATTTCTTCCGCCAAAGAGAAACGAGAGTACAAAAACCTCTAAAATGATTCCGAAAGGAATTACAATGTGAGGGGAACTCTTATGAGGGCAGATACCTCATTGAGGCGTAAGCAGGGTGTACAATAGACCAAAAGGTCGCAGTACAACAACCGCTTTCACATAATAATAATAATCCACACTCTTTAGAAATGCCGCCAAGTTCATGGTCCTCTGGAGTACCATCTAACAGCAGCTTAGCTTAAGTGGAAACGGTGCAGCATCTTTCGAAGCCTAGAATGAATGTTTTTGGACTTTAACTAATCTTTCTCAGAACTCCATTCGTCCTAGGATTAGTCACCCTGAGGTAACTGAAAACAACCTCGTGCCTACGGAATTAAAATCTTACATAAATTTGGCGATCGTTAACTCATTTTCCTTATACGAAAGTTCTTTAAGAAACGAAATATAAGCGAATATGAAGAGAGAACTGAAAAGTAGTTTATGCCATGTTCCCACCAAACGAAACCGCTAGGTTTCGTAAGATTCTTCCAAACCTCCGAGGTTTCGCCATACATTTTTGACGTATCGAAACCTCGGGATTTCATCGAAACCTTTTTGAAACCCCTCTGAGTTCATCCATCCGTGAGAGGTTATCAAACTGAACAAGCCCACAGCGTGAACTTTATTATATATTTTGTGTTCATTTATGGATGTCAAAATATTAAACGCCAAAATAATTTCGAAAATCAATAAAATATTTAAAGAAAAATATAATCTGAATCAAAAAATACAGGTAAGTAATATTTTTAAGGGAGATATATAAATGCTGCAATTATTACCTTAATTTGTTCAGAATAAATTTTTAGTATTACCTCTTTTCAGCACAATTACTTTGCGTCAGCAAACACCTGTTTTGTCAGCCACTTCAAAATTCAGTTTGGTGGGAACATGGCATTAATGTCCTTTATGAAAGATATCAATGACCTAATTAGACCATCACATGCATTACCTCCACAATTCAAAATCGGACCGATAAGGTTGCCGGGTACTACACTGACATCAGTCAACGAAGTTAAATACCTGGGACTAACCCTAGACAGCAAACTCCTCTGGAAAAAACATACAGATGAGATAAACAGGAAGGCCACGCAGGCTCGAATGATATAATAATAATAATAATATTCTTTCTTTATTTCATATCAAGAAACTTAAAAAATTAGTACAATGTAATTCAAGTTAAATTAAGTTTTTTGAAAGAAATAGCTTAGTACAATCTATTGTTTAATAAATGACAAGAGGCGAAAGTACCTATTAGTTATATTAATGAAATACAAAAAAATATCTATTGATGGGGAAAACAATAGAAAAAGAACAAGAAAAAGAAAAATTGGAAATTGGAAATAAAAGATTAAATGTAATTATAAAGAGAATATATATACAGACAATTTTTACATCATTGGTGTTAAAAGAGCATCTATTTCCGAATGGTTAAACGAAAAAAGCCATTTCTTTATATTATTTAAGAATACTGTTTTCACTCTCGCACACCTAAGGTGTTCTGGTAATTTATTAAACAGACGAGGACCAGTAACATAATAAAAACCAGAAAAATGTATTTTGTGAATTGTTGGTATATTTACGAAGTTTCTGGTATTGACACGCAAGTTGTGACTATCGTGAACTCTAACTTCATAATAGCCCGAAATCTTTAAAACTTTGTAGCAGTACAGGTGCCTTAAAGGAAGAAGTTCAAGACGCTTGAACAATTCAAAACTAGGGGTTCTGCGATCAACTCCACATATAATTCTTATTGTATGCTTCTGTTTGATAAGTAATGGTTCTATTGTATTGAAATAAGTGCCACCCCAGCAAGAAATTCCATATTGCAGTTACGATGTAAATATGCCATTATAAACTAATTTTAAATAGGTAGTTTGCAATACATGCTAAGGTGGTAAAATTGCCTTACAACTCCATTTAGATACCTTTTCAAATAGGATGCAAGGTCCTTCCAACTAAACTTATGGTCCAATATAATGCCTAGGTATTTAAAGCTGTCAACGCGTTCAATTAAAAAGCAACCATCACTACAGCTTACTTGACTGTCGAATGATATATGATCATATGCATTTCCTAAACAAAATCGAGAACAGCTTGGTGAGTGATAATATAAAGGCAACTCTTCGCATACCACACCCTTGATATTAAATACCATAAATTTTGTTTTGTTACTAATGATCAGTTTATGAGCATTGAACCATCGACGTAGTATATCGAGATCGTAATTAACATCGGAGAACATATCAAAAAAGTTCTTGTTAGAATACGAAAGAGCAATTGCCGTGATTTTGCCTACAAAAGGATGAATAAATAGCGAGTTCACATAAATTAAAAACAGTATCGGGCCTTGAGGAACACCTATTTTTAAGTAACTTTGCGAACTAAAAACATGTTTCACCTTTACCACTTGTTTACGATTTGTTAAATAAGAGCCAAACCAGTCATGAATGATTCCTCTGAATCCTGCATTAAATAATTTATCTAGTAATAAAGCATGGTTTATTATTTGATATAAGTTTGGGATCTTTCCAAGAATTTCTTGAGAGTAGTCGCTAAGAGAATAAAATATCTGTTCATTTAATATTGGACAGCTTATACCTGAATACTTTTTTTTTACAATTCTCAGTACCTTAGGCGGCAGGTAGATTTTGGATGAAGATCTCAAATATTGGTGTGGAAATGGTTGTTGTGAAAAGGTTGACTTCGCGGAAAATATAGATAGAAGAATTGTCAGCATTCAGCAAAATCCATGCGAAATAATAAATTTGGGAACTGCTGGAGGAATATCAGGTAGTACGTGTGAATTTAAGATATACAAAGTTCTGTAACGAATTCATCTAGGAGAAATTATGACAATTTATGTACATACATATATGTAGAAGAATGTCCAAGGCTTTATATTTTTTTTTCCCGAATTAAGTAATAAAGCTATGCAATTTTTAAAAGATCAAATTGTATTTATTTTATTTTTCCAGTACTGTTTTGCAAACGGAAATGAATAAGCAGGTTAATATTTCTTTCGAAAATATTCACTTGCTAAAGACATAAATGTGATCTTTAGACCACCAATAATTTGCATTATCAGCCAACGAATAAATCGAAGCATTCTAATAAACTGTGTTCCGTTCATTGAATAATTTAAAAGAGACCTTATTACGACACAAATTCACTCATAAATCAATCGTGAAGTATTAGAAAAAAAGGAAAGCGTACTAGAAAAAGTACCGAAAATTGTGTCCGATCGAACAATAGGGCATTACTGATTTGCATACGATATTGGACAGATCAGCGGATATTTTGTGAATTTCCTATTTTATGTTTTGTTTTTTGCTTATAATAAGCTTCAAAAAGCCTTTAAAAGAAATCTGTTGGGCAAATTAATTTGCAATTTAAATATTCCTTTTTTTAGAATAAAATTCTCGTTGTGAAATAAACCATTGACCTTGTTTTTCACGAAAACAAATTATGAAATTTGAATTCTGAAATGACAAAAAATGTAATAGTTTCTAAGAAAGTTGTCGCACTGGCAAATGTGGAGGTCTTGTTTATTGGTACCGTTTCACAAAAGGTGTACATTTTTACTAAAGCTAGCAACCAGCTAATCGTCAACATTATTGTTTGATTATTAGTAAGGCCGAGACATTTCTATGGAATCTTACAAAAATATGGTCTAAACAAGAGTTTAATCGAGTAGGCTGGTTCATTACAGATACGAAGCCAAACGAGGAAAGCACAGTTAAAAAATTATCGACATCAGGTGTATCACACAAGATGTTTATATTAAAATCACCCAACAAAACAGTATTTTCACATTTTTGATTATCGATAAATCACGAAAACTCACCCAAGAAGGATCCCACTGTACACTTATGCAATCTGTAAATGCAGATAAAACAGTAGTGAACACCAGAGACTTCGCAATTAACGCTGACTAAATCAGCACTATCCAACTTATACTTTTTTATCGTACACCGCCAGCAGCATAAGTATCATTACAAGCCGCGTCGATTGCAAAAATTGGAATAATGTCATATTCAGACTTCTTTTCTTCAAAGATCCAAATTTCAGAGAGAAAAATTAGATCTGGTAAATGATACAAAGATGCGAGGTGAGAGAAAAAAGTATTAACATTTTTTCGCATACTACGAATATTTTGATGAATGACAGAAAAACCGGAAAATTGCTCATTGTTTCGATGGTCTAAACAAAAACATTTGACATTATCAGTGGTTAAAGACATACAACTATAATTATGACTTGAATCATTTTGAGGATCTATGGTTGAATTCATACTATTCATGATACAAACAAAAGTTAAATATACATATTTAGATTAAATTCAAGTTATAAATATCCTCAAAATTCAGTTTGGTGGGAACATGGCATTAATGTCCTTTATGAAAGATATCAATGACCTAATTAGACCATCACATGCATTACCTCCACAATTCAAAATCGGACCGATAAGGTTGCCGGGTACTACACTGACATCAGTCAACGAAGTTAAATACTTACTTTACTTAACGGGCTCCCGACCCGTGGAGAGTCTCTGCCTGAGACACTGCAGCCTTCCATCCTCTGCGATCCCGGGCACGCTGCTTCCAGTTATCCAGACCAAGCGCTCTGGCATCCGCGATGGCTTGGTCTTTGAAACGGAGGTTCGGTCTTCCTTGTCGTCTCGAACCTGGCGGCTGGGTATCAGCTCTCCCTTCCTGCTTATCGTCCAGCACTCGGCGCCATAAAGCAGAACTGGCAGGATAAGGGTTCTGTAAAGCATACATTTTGTCCTTCAAGTTAGGAGTTTTGAACCCAATTGCTTTGCCAAACCGAAGTAGCAGCGGTTTCCTAGGGTAATTCTTCGCCGGATCTCCACTAGGATGTCATTTGTGGAGTTCATGTTTACTCCGAGGTAGATAAACTCCTTAACTACCTCGAAATTGTTGCTATCAATAGTGACGTTCTGTCCTAGGCGGTGGACAGATGCTTGTTTGTTTGTTGATAGCATGTACTTAGTCTTGTCCTCATTTACTACAAGACCAACGAATTTCGCCTGTTCTTCAATCGCCGTAAAAGCCTCTATCACGGCACGCTGGGAGCGACCGATGATGTCAATATCGTCTGCATACCCCAGTAGCTGGACGGATTTGTTGAAGATAGTGCCTTCCGTGTTGACACCTGCACTGCGCACTATCTGCTCTAGCACGAGATTGAAGAAGTCACATGATAATGCGTCTCCTTGCCGAAATCCGGTGCATGTTTCGAATAGCTCGGAGGAACTACTTCCAAATTGCACGTTGCAGCGTGTGTTCTCCAGCGTCACGCTACATAGCTGGATCAGTTTTGCCGGGATCCCGAATTCGGCCATCGCCACATAAAGCTCCTGACGATGAATGCTATCATATGCGGCTTTGAAGTCGATGAATAGGTGGTGAGTCTCGACTTGAAATTCATTGGTCTTTTCCAGGATTTGCCTCAGTGTGAAAATTTGGTCTATAGTCAATCTGCCGGGCCGGAAGCCACACTGGTACGTGCCGATTAGTGTGTTGCAGAACGGTTTGAGACGTTCACACAGTACGTTGGATAGGATCTTGTATGCGACATTAAGCAGGGATATGCCTCGATAGTTCTTGCAAGACATAGGATCGCCTTTTTTGTAGATGGGGCATAAACGAAGTTAAATACCTGGGACTAACCCTAGACAGCAAACTCCTCTGGAAAAAACATACAGATGAGATAAACAGGAAGGCCACGCAGGCTCGAATGATATAATAATAATAATAATATTCTTTCTTTATTTCATATCAAGAAACTTAAAAAATTAGTACAATGTAATTCAAGTTAAATTAAGTTTTTTGAAAGAAATAGCTTAGTACAATCTATTGTTTAATAAATGACAAGAGGCGAAAGTACCTATTAGTTATATTAATGAAATACAAAAAAATATCTATTGATGGGGAAAACAATAGAAAAAGAACAAGAAAAAGAAAAATTGGAAATTGGAAATAAAAGATTAAATGTAATTATAAAGAGAATATATATACAGACAATTTTTACATCATTGGTGTTAAAAGAGCATCTATTTCCGAATGGTTAAACGAAAAAAGCCATTTCTTTATATTATTTAAGAATACTGTTTTCACTCTCTCACACCTAAGGTGTTCTGGTAAATTATTAAACAGACGAGGACCAGTAACATAATAAAAACCAGAAAAATGTATTTTGTGAATTGTTGGTATATTTACGAAGTTTCTGGTATTGACACGCAAGTTGTGACTATCGTGAACTCTAACTTCATAATAGCCAGAATTATCAAAAAAAATCTTTAAAACTTTGTAGCAGTACAGGTGCCTTAAAGGAAGAAGTTCAAGACGCTTGAACAATTCAAAACTAGGGGTTCTGCGATCAACTCCACATATAATTCTTATTGCATGCTTCTGTTTGATAAGTAATGGTTCTATTGTATTGAAATAAGTGCCACCCCAGCAAGAAATTCCATATTGCAGTTTCGATGTAAATATGCCATTATAAACTAATTTTAAAATAGGTAGTTTGCAATACATGCTAAGGTGGTAAAATTGCCTTACAACTCCATTTAGATACCTTTTCAAATAGGATGCAAGGTCCTTCCAACTAAACTTATGGTCCAATATAATGCCTAGGTATTTAAAGCTGTCAACGCGTTCAATTAAAAAGCAACCATCACTACAGCTTACTTGACTGTCGAATGATATATGATCATATGCATTTCCTAAACAAAATCGAGAACAGCTTGGTGAGTGATAATATAAAGGCAACTCTTCGCATACCACACCCTTGATATTAAATACCATAAATTTTGTTTTGTTACTAATGATCAGTTTATGAGCATTGAACCATCGACGTAGTATATCGAGATCGTAATTAACATCGGAGAACATATCAAACTTTTTTTAAACTTTTATCGCCTAAACCAACTGGGAGATTACTAGTTAATCCACACTTTTGGCCAAAAGATATGCTTGTTAAAGAATTTGTGAGCAGGCCTAGTATTAAGAAGCCTCAGTCAAAAAACTAAGGCCCAACAACGTTTCTCCATTTAACTTCAACCTTTACTACCAAAATACTGGTGGCCTTAGAACAAAAATGCGTGATGTCTTGCTGTTGTCATCATCTGAGCAATATGATGTAATTGTTTTTACCGAGACTTGGCTCACTACGGACCATCATAACGAGGAGGTATTTAACAAAGAGCAGTACGAAGTGTACCGGAAAAACCGTTGTTCCGTTCTTACCGACTGTGAACGGTGGGGAGGAGTTTTGATTTCTGTACGGAAATCATTTCGCAGTGAAGAAGTTCCCATTCCTCCAACAACTCTCGATGTGGACCAACTTGCAGTTAAAATTAAATGTAATCCTGGAACTGAAGTTATTGTAATTGCTAGTTATATACCACCAAGGAGTTCTTATTTATTGTATAAAGCTCATGTACATAATTGTTCCTTAATTCTAAATAATTTGGATGACCAACAGCATGTCATCCTACTAGGTGACTTTAATTTACCCAATTTGTCGTGGTCGTTTGATAATGATGAATGTAGACTTTTTCCTTTTAACGTTAACTTTGACTATGAACGCGAAGTTGTTGATACGCTCGCTCAATTCGATCTTAGTCAGATTAATCATTATGCCAATGAGTTCAATAATGTTTTGGATTTAGTCTTTGTAGATTCTGATCTTTATTTTAATTTCAATAACGCTATGCTTCCACTTTTTCCTAATTCTATTTTCCATGTAGCCTTATCTCTACAATTTGAGTTTTACGAATATTTTCGACCCAGTCCTTGTGTCACCAATTATAAGTATAACTATGCTAAAGCAAACTTCAACAATATTTCCAACTATCTGGAAGGAATAAATTGGGTTAATGTTATTAATTATAGAGATCTTAAAAATTCTTTTAATTTATTTGTAGAAATAGTTAAAGTGGCAATCGGTATGTTTACACCTAGAGTAAGGATTGTATCGGGCACTAATCCTATTTGGTTCAATAAAAGGATCGTGAACTTAAATAATAGAAAAAATAAGACCTATAAGCTATTCAGGAAAAGAAATAATGATCCAGAACTTTTGTTAGTTTATCGAAGGCTTCAAAAAGAATTTGATGTTCTTAATAAATTCCTTTATGGTCAGTACATTCTTTCTGTTGAATCTAATTTAAAGACTAATAGTAACCGTTTTTGGAGCTTTATCAACAGTAAAAAACAATCTAATGGTATCCCTAACTGTATGCGCCATAATAATATATCCTCGTCAGACCTTATGACTATTTGTAATATGTTCGCAAACAACTTTCAATCCGTATATTGAAGTAGTACTTCCCCGCCTAGTGTCTCATGTGAAACCTCAATGTTTTGTAATTCTTTAAATGTTGGTAGCTTAGAGTGTTCAATTTCAGAAGTTCAAAATGCTCTTTCCTTGTTAAAATTAGATGCAAATCCTGGTTTCGATGGCATCCCGCCAATTTTACTTCAAAAGTGTTCTTATGCGTTTTCCGTGCCTCTTTGTTTAATGTTTAACTTGTCCCTGCAGACAGGAAATTTTCTGGAAGTTTGGAAGAACTCGTTCATAACTCCAATTTTTAAATCTGGATCCAAACACGATATTACCAATTATCGTCCAATTTGTAAAATAGCACCTATACCCAAACTATTTGAAAAAATTATTTATGAGAAACTTACACCCCACGTAAAGGGAGTAATCTCGCATTTTCAGCATGGATTTGTGGCTGGTAGATCTACTTCTACAAATCTCGCAATCTTTTGTAACACGGTAATGAATAACCTTGAAAAAGGATTACAATGTGATGTAGTTTATACTGACTTTGCCAAAGCTTTTGACAGCGTTAATCACCGTGCTTTAATTTCCAAACTTAAAAGATTTGGATTTCATTCCAACTTTCTAGAGTGGATTCGCTCCTATCTCACAGATCGTATTCAGTATGTTCGTATAAAAGATGTGCTTTCATCACCAGTTTATGTCACCTCCGGAGTGCCTCAGGGTAGTCACTTGGGCCCTTTATTTTTTCTTCTATTTATTAACGACATACCCGATCTGTTTTTGAATTCTCAGTGTCTGATGTTTGCTGATGATCTTAAAGTATTCCGACATATTCAGTCTGAAGAGGACTGCATCCTTTTACAGGAAGATCTTAAAAGACTTTTTTTGTGGTGTCATAATAATGGCCTTCGCCTTAATGTCTCTAAATGCCAAAGCATGTCATTTTGTCGTAACCTCTCTCCAGTATCATATACGTACATGATCGATAATATCCCACTGTCTATTATCTCCTCTAAAAAAGACCTAGGAGTTATATTTGACAAAAAACTCGATTTCTGTAAGCATATTGACTTCCTGGTTTCGAAGAGTAATTCTATGCTGGGTTTTATATTACGGAACTCTAAAGATTTTCATGATCCGCTTACTCTTAAATGTCTATTCTTTGCTTTTGTCAGGTCTAATCTTGAATACTGTAGTATAGTATGGAATCCATTTTATGAAGTACATTCCAGTAGAATTGAGAAGATCCAAAAACGTTTTACTAGAGTTGCTGTTCGTAGATTAAGGTGGAATATCGAAATGCCATCATATGAGACTAGATGCAAATTATTTGGTATCTTACCTCTTTTCAAGCGTAGGCAATATTTTTCAATTATGTTCATTCGGGACTTGATAAACAACCATATCGACTGCCCTTTTCTGTTATCATTAATTGGTTTTTATGCTCCTTCTAGAATGCTTAGAAATCGATTTTTATTTTATGTTCCTTATCATAGAGTTAACTATGGTTGTAATGAACCAATTACCAGTTGCCTAAGAGAATCTAATAATTATAGTAGCTTGTTTGAGTTTGATCTTAGCAGGGACTCATTTAAGAATAAATTAATTTTAACGTTAGGCTTTGGTGGTAGTTTATAAGTATTATAATTTTGTATTAAGTAATCTAGCGAGAGCAGTGAATGTTCTCATTTGATGAATATAATAATAAAACAAAAAAAAAAAAAAAGTTCTTGTTAGAATACGAAATAGCAGTAAAAACCCGGATAAGTACTTCACGCTTAAGTACCCAAAACGCTTAAGTACCCACAAATCTCATATACATTTTTTTTTTCTGCCTCCTTTGTGTGCTTAAGCGGGTTCGTTTAACTACCTCACCCGCTTAAGTACCCAAAGAAAGCTGAAATTGTGAAGAGGTAGTTATCCGGGTTTTACTGATCAGCAATTGCCGTGATTTTGCCTACAAAAGGATGAATAAATAGCGAGTTCACATAAATTAAAAACAGTATCGGGCCTTGAGGAATACCTATTTTTAAGTAACTTTGCGAACTAAAAACATGTTTCACCTTTATCACTTGTTTACGATTTGTTAAATAAGAGCCAAACAAGTCATGAATGATTCCTCTGAATCCTGCATTAAATAATTTATCTAGTAATAAAGCATGGTTCACCATATCAAAAGCCTTGGTAATGTCAATAAATAAAGTAGAAGGAAGTTGAGAAGCATTCAAAGTGTTATAAATTTCCCCCGATAGTTTTAATAAAGCGCTTTCAGTGGATCTACCGCTTCTAAAGCCAAACTGAGAATCACTAAAGAAATGAGTCCTATCTAAGAACGATATTATTCTAGACTTAATTCCGTTTTCAAAGACCTTAGAAAAGACAGATAAGATGGAAATTGGACGATAATTATTTAATTGTATCACCTTTTTTGTACAGTGGTAATACCACAGCTGTTTTCAAAGCCTCAGGAAAAACACCTTCATGCACACAAAAATTAAAAATAAAGCGGAGAACATCAGAAATATGAAAGGCAATATTTTTCAGTATATAACTTGAAATATTATCAAACGACGAGGAATTAGATGTTTTAAGGGACATAATAATTTTATAAATTTCAAGCGAAGTAAATTCTTCAAAGAAAAAGCTTCCTGGTTGAATAATGCTTTGCATTAATCTGTTGTCACAATGACTTTCATTTGAAACACCATTACCAGAGCCTATATTAGCCAAAAAAATATTAAATAAATTCGAAACTTCTGTAGGCTCAGACACAGTGATATTAGGTTTGTTTGACGTGGGCCCTAGTGCGTACTAGTGCGCACTGGGTTAACCCTAATGCGTTCGATATAGCACTGAATTCGCCCTGGTACTGAAAACCTGTGTTTGGCATGACTTCTATTGCACCCTAGTTGTGCCCTGAACTGACCCCAGTTAATTTGTGGGGGCAAGAATTCAGTGCTGAGTTTTGCTGTTATTTCGCTTGCTGTCATTTCATTTTCAAACTCGTCATATATATTGCGAACACTTTTATCAACTATTTGCAATATACAAACCCAAATTCAGAATTTAGTTCACTTATTTTTAACCATAAACGGGAAAAAGTGTTACCAAAAGATAAATATTTGTCAATATCAACAGCTGACAGAGTTCAGGGCAAAGTTTTGCGTTCGATATAGAAGTCGAATTTTCAGGGTAGTGCAGGGTTTTTGACAGGCGTGAAAATTAGCTGACACTTCTCAGTGCGCACTAGTGGGCACTAGTGCTACCCACGTCAAACAAACCTATTGTTATTGATAATACTTATATCTGTATAAGATTTATTTTTGTTCTTGTTAAGTATTTCATTAACAACTCGCCATTCCTCTTTAGGGTTACCAAGGTTTCTTGCTAATCTACATATTGCTAAAGTAAAGGTTTGATTAGACTGTATGCCAAGTGGTCATAAAATGCCAATTTCTGACAGTTCTCTTGTCAAAATATGGTCATACAATGTAATGGGCATATCTCATATGCTCTAATGACCTAAATGCCACATATGACCGTGCTGATTTTGACAGATAAAAATGCTCAAATAGCATATAGTGTAATCGGACAATAAGGACGAATGCCAGCATAAAGCCCTATATGCCCATATGCACTTTTTTGAAATTTCGTTATGGCATTGCTGGCATTTTTGATAGAAGACGAATTATTTTGTTGTCATCGGTGTTTGAGTTCGTGGAATTGTGATTTATTTTCATTTTCGTTCTCTTTTTTTGTGGATTATTCAATCTATCATTTGTGTAAATTGTTTAATTGCGTCTTTCTTTCTAATTTGTTCAGGTTTAATAAGTGGTCTTGTCTTTTTCCAGTAATTGTGATAATATATACTTTTTTCCTGTTGTGAAATTTTGTTTGTGTAGAAATTGTTTGCTATCTATTTGTACATTTTTGTAAATAAATAAATATTTTCAACTTCAACTTTTTGCTTTGTTTTTATTTACAGAATTACCCCACTACAATATTTGATAATAAATAAAAAATGCCTTAAATGACCATTGAGGCAAATATGACCATATTGGTAATTTTGGTCATATAGTCTAATATACAGTTTTGATAATCCTTACATTTTGGTCATTTGACAGCTAATGCGGTCATTTGCGTATTGGCATTCATATGCATAATTGGCATACAGTCTAATCTTAGCTTAAGTATTTTTACATAGTGGTATTTCGATTTTTACCTCTCTACATAACTTTTCATAGTAATTCTTAAGCCTGTGATTATTCGGATGTTTTTTAATACTTAAGCAAAGTTTTTTTTTCTTTGTATTTTGCGTAGTAGAGAGGGAGTCATCCATTGCTGGAGACATTTTAATCTGTTGTTTTTTTTTCCTTTTGTATTGACAACTATTCACTATATGAGATTGGAGCTTATAAATAAATATATTGAAAGCATCAGAAGGGTCGACGGCAGAGTAAACTTCATCCCAAAACTCAAAATTTAACTTTGACTTTAAAGAGATAAAATCTATTTTTTTCATTTCAATGTTTTCTAAATGATTTGCCCGAGAAACCTTGCAACTGAGTTGAATACCAGTTAGGCTATGGTCAGTTATTTTTAAGTTATAGGCAATTGTTTTATAATCAACACAGACGGCCTTACCAATAATCAACTTTAGTCTGGAAGTTTACGGAAAGACCCCACACTTACCAAAATCCCTTTACCAATAAACAAATATAGTTGCCAGAATATCTCTAACTGTAGGGTTAAATGTTAGTGTTCGGAAACCCATGTTTATCTCGGGCATTAGCTAAATAAATCCTCCCGAAATGTCATTTTAAAGAGGAGTGTTGCCCAACTATCCTAAATAATGGTATGGAATTTCGTAATAGGAGCAAATTTACATACGCTGTTGTTCAGCCTGAACGTTTATAATTATAAACTAATTTTAGTAAATGTAAATGTTTTCTGATTTTACTCGTTGGAATACAACAATGCAAGTGGTTTTAAGTCTAGCAAACACACATTTGTACAAATGTATGCACAAAATTGGAAAATAATGCATTTTTGTTTTATTTCTAAACACTTACCCCCGAATTACAATACTTAGCATACAAAAATTGTACGTAACTGCTGAATAAAGAGTTGATAACTTTAACGCAGCGTTTATTAATATGTGGGTTAAAATATGTATTTCGAATATTTTGATTAAAAGAAATGGTTAGTGCTTTTCTCTGCTTTATCTTGTATAACCGCTAGTGCTTGCTGTATGATTGATTTTCATTTGAGTTTGTAACGAATGCATGCTAAGTTAAAAATTAATTTGATATAAGTTTGGGATCTTTCCAAGAATTTCTTGAGAGTAGTCGCTAAGAGAATAAAATATCTGTTCATTTAATATTGGACAGCTTATACCTGAATACTTTTTTTTTTACAATTCTCAGTACCTTAGGCGGCAGGTAGATTTTGGATGAAGATCTCAAATATTGGTGTGGAAATGGTTGTTGTGAAAAGGTTGACTTCGCGGAAAATATAGATAGAAGAATTGTCAGCATTCAGCAAAATCCATGCGAAATAATAAATTTGGGAACTGCTGGAGGAATATCAGGTAGTACGTGTGAATTTAAGATATAAATACAAAGTTCTGTAACGAATTCATCTAGGAGAAATTATGACAATTTATGTACATATATGTAGAAGAATGTCCAAGGCTTTATATTTTTTTTCCCGAATTAAGTAATAAAGCTATGCAATTTTTAAAAGATCAAATTGTATTTATTTTATTTTTCCAGTACTGTTTTGCAAACGGAAATGAATAAGCAGGTTAATATTTCTTTCGAAAATATTCACTTGCTAAAGACATAAATGTGATCTTTAGACTACCAATAATTTGCATTATCAGCCAACGAATAAATCGAAGCATTCTAATAAACTGTGTTCCGTTCATTGAATAATTTAAAAGAGACCTTATTACGACACAAATTCACTCATAAATCAATCGTGAAGTATTACAAAAAAAGGAAAGCGTACTAGAAAAAGTACCGAAAATTGTGTCCGATCGAACAATAGGGCATTACTGATTTGCATACGATATTGGACAGATCAGCGGATATTTTGTGAATTTCCTATTTTATGTTTTGTTTTTTGCTTATAATAAGCTTCAAAAAGCCTTTAAAAGAAATCTGTTGGGCAAATTAATTTGCAATTTAAATATTCCTTTTTTTAGAATAAAATTCTCGTTGTGAAATAAACCATTGACCTTGTTTTTCACGAAAACAAATTATGAAATTTGAATTCTGAAATGACAAAAAATGTAATAGTTTCTAAGAAAGTTGTCGCACTAGCAAATGTGGAGGTCTTGTTTATTGGTACCGTTTCACAAAAGGTGTACATTTTTACTAAAGCTAGCAACCAGCTAATCGTCAACATTATTGTTTGATTATTAGTAAGGCCGAGACATTTCTATGGAATCTTACAAAAATATGGTCTAAACAAGAGTTTAATCGAGTAGGCTGCTTCATTACAGATTCGAAGCCAAACGAGGAAAGCACAGTTAAAAAACTATCGACATCAGGTGTATCACACAAGATGTTTATATTAAAATCACCCAACAAAACAGTATTTTCACATTTTTGATTATCGATAAATCACGAAAACTCACCCAAGAAGGATCCCACTGTACACTTATGCAATCTGTAAATGCAGATAAAACAGTAGTGAACACCAGAGACTTCGCAATTAACGCTGACTAAATCAGCACTATCCAACTTATACTTTTTTATCGTACATCCCATTATGTTTCTATTATAATATACCCCGACACCGCCAGCAGCATAAGTATCATTACAAGCCGCGTCGATTGCAAAAATTGGAATAATGTCATATTCAGACTTCTTTTCTTCAAAGATCCAAATTTCAGAGAGAAAAATTAGATCTGGTAAATGATACAAAGATGCGAGGTGAGAGAAAAAAGTATTAACATTTTTTCGCATACTACGAATATTTTGATGAATGACAGAAAAACCGGAAAATTGCTCATTGTTTCGATGGTCTAAACAAAAACATTTGACATTATCAGTGGTTAAAGACATACAACTATAATTATGGCTTGAATCATTTTGAGGATCTATGGTTGAATTCATACTATTCATGATACAAACAAAAGTTAAATATATTTAGATTAAATTCAAGTTATAAATATCCTCAAATGAATTCATTCTTATTACTCTATCACCTTCTCTTCTTCTAATAAGAACAGTTGAATCTCTAACCCAAACAAACTTAATTTTGTTTTTGTGTTTTAGTTCATTTGCCATTTTTAATAAAGACCTTGTGTAGCCAGTGAGACTATCGTTGATGTAGATGTTGCTGCTGCTGTTGCTGTTGCTGTTGTTGCTGCTGCTGCTGCCATTGTTGTTATGATGAACACCAAAAATATTGTAAGAAATTTTGTTTTTGTTCTCCCGCATTTTCTTCATTACAACTTTCTTCCGTAAGGCAGTTGAGAACTTCACACACACGATGTTAGAAGCAAATTTTTTGCTCTTTCCTTTTATGCTCTTAACCTTGACAGAAACTGTGAAATAGCTATAATGTCAGACAGCCAGGCTGCAATTATGGCACTTAGTTCCTACATCATTAAATCCAAACTTGTAGGGGAATGCCTACAAAAAATAAATGAACTGGGTAGGAGAAACAAAATAACCCTCTGCTGGATACTTGGCCACATGGGAATAGAGGGTAATGAAATGGCCGACTCCCTAGCAAGAAAGGGAGCATCAGAAGCTTTCATATGTCCTGAAAAATTCTGCAGAATAGGGGATCACACCCTCAGAGAAGAATTTAGGAAACTAGAGAAAGAAAACAGGGCAAGAACTTGGCATAACACTCAAGATATGAGGCAGGCCAAGAAATTTCTAGGACAATACAACCGGAAAAGATTCCAAGCCTGCATCGGCATGAGCAAAAATAACCTCCGTATCCTAACGGGCTTCCTAACGGGGCATTGTAGACTCAAGGAACACCTCAGGAAACTGGGTATATCGGAAGAAGGTCTCTGCAGATTCTGCGATGAATCCAGTGAAACCCCAGAACACGTGCTGGGGTCGTGTGGGGCACTGACCCACAAAAGACTAAAATACTTGGGCAAGTACCAACTATCTGATGAGGAAATACTGTCACTAGAGCCAGCTCTCATCCTAAGATTCTTAAAGGAAACTGGACTAGAGAGAGTGCTATAGGACGGATTTCTTCCGCCAAAGAGAAACGAGAGTACAAGAACCTCTAAAATGATTCCGAAAGGAATTACAATGTGAGGGGAACTCTTATGAGGGCAGATACCTCATTGAGGCGTAAGCAGGGTGTACAATAGACCAAAAGGTCGCAGTACAACAACCGCTTTCACATAATAATAATAATCCACACTCTTTAGAAACGCCGCCAAGTTCATGGTCCTCTGGAGTACCATCTAACAGCAGCTTAGCTTAAGTGGAAACGGTGCAGCATCTTTCGAAGCCTAGAATGAATGTTTTTGGACTTTAACTAATCTTTCTCAGAACTCCATTCGTCCTAGGATTAGTCACCCTGAGGTAACTGAAAACAACCTCGTGCCTACGGAATTAAAATCTTACATAAATTTGGCGATCGTTAACTCATTTTCCTTATACGAAAGTTCTTTAAGAAACGAAATATAAGCGAATATGAAGAGAGAACTGAAAAGTAGTTTATGCCATGTTCCCACCAAACGAAACCGCTAGGTTTCGTAAGATTCTTCCAAACCTCCGAGGTTTCGCCATACATTTTTGACGTATCGAAACCTCGGGATTTCATCGAAACCTTTTTGAAACCCCTCTGAGTTCATCCATCCGTGAGAGGTTATCAAACTGAACAAGCCCACAGCGTGAACTTTATTATATATTTTGTGTTCATTTATGGATGTCAAAATATTAAACGCCAAAACAATTTCGAAAATCAATAAAATATTTAAAGAAAAATATAATCTGAATCAAAAAATACAGGTAAGTAATATTTTTAAGGGAGATATATAAATGCTGCAATTATTACCTTAATTTGTTCAGAATAAATTTTTAGTATTACCTCTTTTCAGCACAATTACTTTGCGTCAGCAAACAGCTGTTTTGTCAGCCACTTCAAAATTCAGTTTGGTGGGAACATGGCATTAATGTCCTTTATGAAAGATATCAATGACCTAATTAGACCATCACATGCATTACCTCCACAATTCAAAATCGGATCTTGAAAATATTCGTGATCATTGATCGACGACAAGGAAACTTGGAGTCTTCTGATTAATTCTTTTATGCGATATCGAAACTAAAATCGCAACTGCAGGTTGCCTGAAAATGAGTTGGTCAGAATCCTGAAGAGGAATCTCAAGGAAAGCGTTGGAAGATTGGTGATTCCAATGACCATATTTACCTGGGGTGTTAGCACGTAACAATCGAGGATATTCGATGGAGGATAATCGATTGAGACAAATTAGGTGCTGCCAGAGCTCGATTGTATCGACTGAACTCGATTGTATCAAGTTACGTGCTGACACCCCTGATCACCTGAGGAGTATGTGTAGGGAAGCTGAAAACACGTTTCCAAGCAGAGATCACAAATATTTACAACCGCGCAGCAGCCAATAACCAGTCCACGAGATAAACTACGGCAAGAACTAAACGGTTGGCTGGATGCTGGCATGGCTGCAATGAATTTCCCTCGTTCAGGCCAGAGAATGTCACGACCTCCAACAGAGCAAGTGTCCCAACTATGTTGGAATTCCAAAGTTCCAGGGCACAACTTTGTAGACTGTCCCGAGAATGTGCGAAATATTTTTTTCTACAAATGTGGGCAGGCACCTTGTAACCCGGAAAACAGAGCGAAGAACGCGAATGCATCTAATTAAAATTACCAACGATGAAGAAACTGAAATAGAATTGGAGAATAATAATTCTCCACCACAAAAGGAAATATTATTATTAAAGAATAAGAATATAGATTTAAGAAATATTAAAAAAAAGTAGCGGTTAAAACATTCCATATTAGAGTAAGAGATTATTAGAAAGCTGGAGCCAAAATCATTAAACTTACCCATCCACTTAAAGCCTGAGTAAGAACTGCAGATGGGGCAAACCAATCCATCATAGGCAGAGTGAAAACCCCAGTCAAATACAAGAACACCCAACAGGACATTACCTTCTATCTCGTTTCAAATCTACACCAAGAGATTTATTTAGGAGACGACTTCTGGAAAACGTTTCAGATAGCACCTAATGTGATAAGTACTTTTAGAATCTCCGATATTTCAATAGATTCAGATACACACCAACATTTATTCCAACAATCCGATTTGGAGGTAGTTCAGCGAAAATTCCTTAGCTATTCTCAGAATGGGCTCGGAAGAACGGAGCTAGAGGAGCACGCCATCGATACAGGTGATGCGGCCCCAGTGAAGAGTGAAGTAGCGTCATTACCCTGTTTCTCCGGCGGTACAAGCCCTGCTTTATGAAGAACCGGATGATTAGTCTTGGCGTTGTAGAGGAGAGTGAAAGGGCATGGTGCTCACCTGTTGTATTAATTCGTAAGCCAGGCAAGAATCGGCATTTGCCTGAACGCTCTTACGAAAAAGGACGCATCCACCACATTGACGGACTTCTCAGCCGACTACAGGACACGTACTACATCTCAAGTATCGACTTCAAAGATGCTTTTTGGCAGATACCGATGGAGAAGCAGAGTAGGGAGAAAACTGCGTTTACGGTGCTGGGGAGACCCTTGAACCAGTTAACTGTCATGCCCTTTCGGTTATGTAATTACGGCACAAAGAATGTACCGATTAATGGAGAAGATGATTCCCACACGGCAAAGGATCGGGTGTTTGTGTATTTAGATGACTATTGCACTATTCCTGCGGGGTGGTTAACTACCAGGCGCGACCCCAAATGGCGGATAGGGGGGCCTCGGTACGATACGTTCGCCATCCGAGGTTTTAGGGTCATAGCGACATTTTGTGACGTGAAAGCCCTATCGCGGACCAACCAAATCTCCTAGAAGGCCCACCGGCGACTTGCTGAGAGAGAAAACCACATCTGCTCTGCGTTTCAGGCAGATGTTTTCCCGCGTAGCAGCTCGTCAAATGGGGGTTCTTTCTTCGAATAGGAGATCCCAAGGCAAGTAGCGACGCGATGAGGCCTGCGTGGCTGAGGGGGTGCTCAGTCGTTAGCGCAAACTCTGCATATCTGGGGACCTCCAGTTTTAATCTAATTCCTCTTACTTGCATACAGGGGGTGAGTGCAAGCGGACATCTTCTTCCCCCTTACTCGTGGGACCTAAATGAACATAAATCTAAATAATAATAAAAACAAAAACTCTAAAAAAGATAGTGTGAACCTATCGGGCACTTCAAGCTCAAAACGTTGGAGTTATAGACGTTAATCTGGAAAAACTTCTTCTGGAATCGAGTGACACCTGCTCCATCGCCAGCTCATCGATCTCCCACTACTCAACCAGCTCAAGGCGGTCGAAGAACTGCAAGCTAACAATCAAGAGATTGGGCATGAAGAAGTGGGAGGAACTGTCCGAGAACGATAGGAAAAGGCTTCATAATGCAAGAGCCTATCTTCAGGAGCAGGCCTCGTCGAGGGGTACACCTATGGTCAACACCTAGGCGAGTTCGGCCCCCGCGGATGACTCCTGTGAGGGTACTCTGATGGGACCGTATAAATCTTCGACAAGCCTTTGCCAGTCGGGATCCATGGCGATCAGATCGGGGAGCCCAGAGGCAGCCTTAACATCGTCTGTGATGCTGAAGCCGACCAGGGATGCACCCTCCTCAACGAACGCCGGGGCTGTCCCGAAGTTGAGTGAGGATGTACCTCAGGACAACAATTGTAAGATGCCGGCGGCCAGCTCGATGGAGGCAAGCCTAAGCTACTCTCTTGAGGGGGGACCGACGGGATCTGCAATGACAGGTGTAAGCAGTCCGACTGATATAGGGAACTCTACGACAGATCGTTTTGAGGAAGGAAAGCCTTTTGCCATCCACCTCAGCGGCGGTCAGAACCACATTGCTTCCAATCGATCGGGGGGAGGGCAGAAAACCCAACCCGGGCCGATTGGGTTGAACCCTAGGACAGGAAGGAACGTTAGGGGACGTACCATAGGGACGACTAGGCAAACGGCGGGCAGACTGTTCGGGACGAGGAGGGAAAGCTTCTTGCCATCCACCTCCATCTCGGACAGGCTTGTGCGACCGACTAACAAAACTAACGTGGACGACAAAACTACACCCGCACTGTCGGCGCCGAGTATAAAGAGAAGTAGGCAGGACGAAACAATATCGCCGCCCACGAGAACAGTCAGCAAAAAAGGTAGGCTTGCAGTGTCTTTTACGACCAATCTCCAGGCGGCGGTTATCGACTTCAATAAGCCAGATCGGAAGCTTGACAGTGACCAATGGAGGCTCATTGAGATGCGCATTCTGGATGGTGTTAACGATTCCATCGTTAATAAAGAGGAAAAATCCCTCCATTTTGAACAGCTCACGACCTTCAAAGGTTTCAAATTACTGTCATGAGACGTGGCAAAATATGTGGGCTAAGTCATAAGGGCTTAGCAACCTACCACTTTGAACCCCAAAATGCGGACAGTAAGAATAGAGCGTGCATTGTAGCTGGGAAAGACATTAACTTATTACTTCTATCTACCTACAGCAACTTAGACCAGACCGTGGTACGGCTTGAACGGAGGGGACTTCCCCCACTGATCTTATCAGCCGTATGAAGCAGAAGGACCACCTGCTCCCCTAACCCACGCTTTAATCCACAAAGTGGAACAAGAAGGATGGGATATTCTGATGGGCTGCGATGCCAACGCTCATAATACACAATGGGGCAGTGGAGACATTAACACTTGAGGTGAGTCACTCTTTGAATTTATTACAGAAAACAACCTTTTAGTAGCCAACAGGGGTTCAGAACCAACATTCGTAGTGAGAAATAGGCAGGAGATTTTAGACATAACACTCTACAACAACTCTCACACTCTAAATGTGACCAAATGGCATGTCCTAACAGACGAATCCTACTCGGATCATAAGCTGATCGAGTTCCATATATGTATGAAGGGGAATCTAACCAGAGATATAGGAATCCCAAAAAGGCGGACTGGAACCTTTTCAGCATTGAAGTTGGGAAAAGAAAAACCTTCTTGCAAGAGGGTAACATTAGCTGTCCGGATGATATTGAAATGAAAACCGAGAGAATCGTTAGTGTTCGACGTTTATGAGAAAATCTGTCCAGTGGCTAAACAAGGAAACCGAATATCACCTCCATGGTGGAACAAGAAACTTGCTGTTATCAGAAAGGACACAAGGAGACTCCTTAACACAGCAAATAGAACAAAATCTGACTTAGACTGGGAATTATACAAATCCAGCCAGAGAAACTTCAAAAATTAAATACAGAAATCGAAACGCCAATCGTGGCAAAAGTTATGTAATGAGCTGCAAGGCACAACAGAAACCGCGAGACTAAGGAAAATCCTAACCAAAGAACGAAAAACTCTGGGATCTCTCAAGGACTCCGAGGGAAACTGGACTGAATCATGTTCAGGATCCCTTAAGATATTGTTGGACACACACTTTCCCGGCTGCACTAGTCAGCCACAAGAAAATACATACACCCAGAGTACAACGCAAATGAATTCTCCTACGGATCTGGTTACAGAGGATAGAATAGAATGGGCTATCCGCTCTTTCTCCGCCTTCAAGTCCCCAGGACCCAACGGAATTGGTTGTTCTCATGTTGCAGAAGGCTGCTAACTCAATCACTCCAGCATGAAAGGAGTTATACATTGGTAGTCTCACTCAAGGGTACATACCGAACATATATGGAGAGAGGTGAAAGTTACTTTTATGCCAAAGGCGGGCAAAGCAAGCCATGTCAACCCCAAAGTCTTTAGGCCAATAAGCCTCACCTCCTTTATACTGAAAACCTTAGAAAGGCTAATAGATATATAATAATACGCTAACACAAAGGGAAAAAGCGTAGAGACTGCACTGCACTGCGTTGTAAGAGTAATAGAGAAATCTTTAGGGATAAAAGAGTACACCTTAGCGGCATTCCTAGATATCGAGGGAGAATTCAACAATGTAAAAACGGACGCCATATGCAGAACGCTAGGTAAACTCAACATTGACACCACTGTTATCAACTGGATTGCCAACGCACTTAGGGCCAGACACCTAGTAGCAGAACTTGCTGGTTCCAAACTCGAGGCCTATGCCTCAAGAAGAACACCTCAAGGAGGAGTCATATCCCCACTGCTCTGGGTCATCGTCTTAAACGAGGCACTCATGCAACTTAGGCATACCGGCGTGAGGTGCACGGCATACGCTGACGACGTTGTGTTAATGGCGACCGGCAAATTCTTGCCAACATTGGCCGACCAATTAAATGGAGCACTCACCGTCTTGGAATCCTGGACCGAGAAATGCGGTTTATCGGTCAACCCCCAGAAGACTGAATTAGTATTATTCACAAACAAAAGGAAAATTCCGCAGTTTGTCACACCTTCTGTAGGTGGTATACCACTCAGAATCTCTGACAATGCCAAATACCTGGGACTAATACTAGATAAAAAACTAAACTGAGTATAGACGATAGAATCAAGAAAGCTGCAATAGCATTCTACTCCTGTAGCAGAATCTTTGGGAAAACATGGGGACCATCTCCCAAGATCAAACTCTGGCTGTACACAGCTATTGTAAGACCAATACTGACATATGGCAGCCTCGTATGGTGGCCAGCAACCAAAAAGGCTACTAACCTAAAGGCTATTACCAAGGTGCAAAGACTAGCCTGCATTGGAGCAGGGAGCACAAGGTAATGCTCTTCTGGGTCCCTGGACATGAAGGCATTCTAGGAAATGAGAAGGCGGATGAACTAGCAGGACAAGGTTCAGCTAAGGCTCCAAAACAAACATCTCCGACTGTGCATATGCCGCTCTGCACACTAAAACTAGAAGCGGGGAAGAAAGCCATAGATGAAGCAAACGCCAGATGGATATCCACGGTCACGTGTGCTACCACTAGAAAACTATGGCCATCTTTTTGTGAATCCAGAACGGAGAGGATCATGCGATATAACCGGAGATGCCTCTCTCCGCTAGTGGGCATCATAACGGGACAGAATACCCTGCGATACCATATGAAGAAAATGCGACTGACCGAAGAAGAACTTTGTAGAGGCTGCGGCGACGAGGAAGTAATAGAGGATACAACCCTCCTCCTATATCACTGTCCAAGAATCCAACACTCCATACAAATACCTTGGGAAATTCTTCTTCCACGATCTGTACGAGCTATCCAATATACCAACGGACAAAATTATGAACTTCATAAAATCCTCAAGATAGTTTGTAAGCAATGACACAGTAAGTAATTAACCAACTTATCCTAAAGGCATGTAGAAAAGGTTACTGCGGGTAAGGGATAATAACCTTTCCCCTGACGGGTATCACAATGGGTCAATTCTGACCTGCGTGTGGCACGGATTACTTCACGCCAGCCCACAAACCTAACCTAACCTAACCTATTGCACTATTGGACGAAGTCGCTCAATGTTTGCTTAAATCGAATTTCACCATGAACTTGAACAAATCCAAATTTTGCTTTAGCGAATTAAAGTATTTTGGGTTCATAGTTGGTGGTGGGATGCTCAAAACTGATCCATCGAAGGTTGTTGCCATCACTGAATTTCCGGTCCCGAAATTTAAGCAGGGTGTTATGTTACGGAGCACGGGCGCAAGTCCTGCACCTCCAATGACGACTAGGGAGTTCCCATATCCAACAAACATGAACCTAAAACAAAATAATGATGTACATAAATAGAACCAATTAATTAGTATATATTTACTTCACGAATCATTCACTAGGAAATACACAGACCCATCAAGAAGGCAATGACCTCGGAATAAAGTATCACTAGAAGTAAATAAACATAAAAACGTGAACGACGAGCGATAGCCGTGCAACCGCGAGCGTGCCACCGTCCCCCTCCACTTCTCCTAAGCTGCCCCTGTGGCCAAGCCTGACCCATAACAATGGCGCCCAACGGTATATATAGTATAGAAGGTCAAGTTGTGCTTCCAAGGGGACGATCTTTAATTACAGAGGTCGTCGCCTTGGAATCGTAACTGTTTTTTTTGATTTTCTTTGATTTGCTTTAGATTTTAGCTTACTTTCTTCTTTTACCTTTTTTTTGAATTTTACTTTCCTGTCTTTCTCTCTAACTCAACAATCGGTTAAGCTCTGAGCTCCGTATATAGATGGAAAACGGCTGTCCAATTTGAGGCCAAGAGCCTAAGGAT
The DNA here is from genome assembly GCA_948293265.1 of Cheilosia impressa. NCBI lineage: Eukaryota > Metazoa > Arthropoda > Insecta > Diptera > Syrphidae > Cheilosia > Cheilosia impressa. The sequence goes on from OX411880.1 coordinate 57,145,339, forward strand.
CAAGTGAGGTAGTTGGAACTCTTTATTAGAGCAAAGAGCGGATCGGGGTGAAAAGGCCAATATTCTTATTGCTGTCCAGGGAACAAGTGCCAAGAGCACAGTTCTGTATGAGGCAAGAATCTTGGTCTGGAAGCCTCGGTCGTATCGAGAGTACTCCTGGAGATCCTAGCCAGCTTTCTGTCAGGTTATTCACTGGGCAGTAAGTAGTGGTAAGGAAGAGAAGGGACTACTTTTGACACTCGTTTAGTCCCAGAGGCCCAGTCACGACTAGACTAGACTAGGACTAACAGACTCCACATGAACAAACTGAAACGGCGACAACTAACTAAGCCAATGCACGGCGGGATGGTACCGGAAAACCAATCCAGCAATCCACACACCATCACGAATCATCTTGCGAAGAAACAGCAAATAAAAGTCATAAATTCTAAAACCGTTTTAACTTTATATATGTTATTGCAAGTGGCAATTGAACACCTATAAAAGTTTTATAGTAATACCTTGAATTTTAACACTTTTAGTGAAAACTTATTACACCTTTTTGAAAATTATTGAATTTCTTTAGCATTTAGTTTAATTACTTTTAATTTAGAATTAAGTGATAGGAGTTTTTTTTACATAGGAGAATAGGGTAGAGCTACTGACAATCTTTGCGGGAGGTTTAAGGCGGGTACAAAATTCCTTTCAGGAAGACATGAAGGCTCTCCAAAATAGCTTAGCTCAACTATCTCTACCCCAAAAGTCGGCCAATTAAACATTGATTCCAGAGGCAAACTGTAATTTTGAGCACAATCAACCTCCAGCCCAGCAGCCTCAAGCGTCTGGCCCAGAGCGAGCATTTAGTCGAGGAGAGTTGCTAGCTCGCGAACCCCATAGACACTACAAATGAAACAGCGACCTAGTGAAAAAGACTTATTGGCAATACTCCGTCAAAATCTGAAGGATAGAGTAGCGAACTTGGTGTTCGGTTGTAGAATACTGACGATTAAAGAACTACGGGAAGAGTGCAGGAGGGCAGAAAGCCATATCGCGGCAAGGGACATTAGATCCAGGAGGAATGTTAATGAGGTTAAGTTCTCAGCCCTCGCTGAGAGCAAAGAAGAGCTAGAGTTCATACCAGCAGATGACGAAGAACTAGAATTAGCTGCGCTTCAACACAGAAGGACAAACAGACCGACGACCTTTACAACTACAGACAGAACGACTCAACCGATAAGAGACAACAGGCAAGACAGTAGAGCTAGAGAAACGCCACAATCTCGAGCAACATGTCAATCAAGTTTCCATACGTTAACATGCTTCAGTGGTGGGCAAGGACGCTTGGCCTTTAATTGTGTTAAGTGTCAGGAAAACATGTTAATCGGCGGTGCGACCGGGAACAAGCCGCCGATACCGAACTTAATCCCGAACACACGAAAGGACCCGGACCATTCCGAATCCTGAAAAGAGATCCTAGGCTGTCCGTCCAGAAATCAAAAAGCTCTTTCCATGCTTCCGAACCGATAAGGACAAGGTGTCGGCGGTCGAAAACTTCCCGATACCGAGGACTCCCAAGCAACTCCGTCGATTCCTGGGGATGACGGGTTGGTATAGGCGGTTTATACCAAACTTTGCCACCCTATCAAGCCCTATGACAGACTGTTTGAAAAAGGGACAAACATTTAACATGACAGACGAGGCGATAGGAGCATTCAACCAGCTCAAGATGTCGCTGGTTACTGCGCCAATACTGACAAACCCCGACTTCACAAAACACTTTTATATACAATGCGACGCTTCTCTTCCAGAGGGACGCGGAGAATAACTAGCGACCCATAGCACTCATGTCCCAGAAGCTTAATTCCGCTCAGCGGAACTATAGCGTTACGGAACTTGAGTGCTATGCTGCCGTTTTGTCCGTAAAGAAGTTCCGAGCCTACGTAGAAGGACTGCCTCTCACTATAATCACGGATCACGCCAGTCTGAAGTGGCTTATGACACAGAAAGACTTATCTGGCCGGTTGGCCAGATGGAGCCTTAAGCTCCAAGAGTTAGATTTCGTGATAGAACATAGGAAAGGCATCCAAAATGTAGTCCCGGACACCCCCTCACGCGTCCATATGGAGGAGGTCAGGCCCGGCACTGTTCTCCCGGAAGTCGATCTCAGCTCGCCATGCTTTTCCTCGGAAGAGTATGAGGAGTTGAGAAAGACGGTCGAGAAGAACCAAGACAGACTACCCGACTTATGTATATCAGACGGCTACGTGTACAAACGGACAGACGTACGAACAGGAGACGAACTACAAGATGATAGGGCCTGGAAACTCTGGGTTGCGGGGAGTTGCGTGGGAGCCTTCTAGTTGCAATCCATGACTCACCATCCGATGGCCATGGGGGGGTTAACAAAACACTGGCTAAGCTAAAACAAAAATACTTCTGACCTGTAATGGCAGCCGACGTACAAACACACGTGAAGTCGTGTGAGACATGCAAATGTAACAAGCCACTCACCGTGATTTCTCGGCCGCCGATGGGGCAACAAACAATCACTGAGTGACCCTTTCAGCGCCTCTATATAGACTTTTTTAGAACCCTACCCACGAACTAGCACAGGACACACACACATCTCCATCGTGTTAGACCCCTTCAGCAGGTATGTATTACTGCGGCCTATCCGCAAGGCAACGGCAGCTGAGGTAGTGACGTATTTAGATAGTGTATTTTATGTATTCGGTGTACCTGAGTTTGTCCATTCCGACAACGGAAAACAATTCGTCTCAGAGTTGTTCTCCAACTTCCTCAAGAAGTATGGAGTAAGACACATTAGAACCGCGTTCTATTCCCCCCAAGCGAATGCGTCCGAGAGAGTCAATCGGTCTCTGCTGACCAAAATTCGGTCATATATAGATCACGATCAGAGAAACTGGGATTTGCACGTGAGCAACGCAGCATTTGCGTTGAGAAGCGTAGTGCATGACGCAACGGGCCTAGAACCATATTTCGCAGTGTTCGGCGTCCCGATGATCCGACATGCAAGCGCGTACGAAAAAGACACTGGAATACTTATCACAAATAAGACTGATAGGCTAGATTTGATTAGGAATAAGATTTTTGACAACTTGAGGTTAGCACACAACAAGGCTACTAAAATATACAATACGCGAAGTAGAGATGTAAAATACGCGGTAGGGCAAGCCGTCTATCGACGAAACTTCAAGCAAAGTAGTAAGGTCGATGGCTACAATGCAAAACTAGGACCCAAATTCCTAAAAGCGATTGTCCTAAAAGCAATAGGTAATTCCATTTACGAGATAGGCAACCAACGGGGCGAAAAGTAGGAGTCTTCCATGCAAAAGACCTACACACATAAGAAAGCCAAAAATAATTGACGCACTCAAGCTGCCGTTCTAAGTAAGAATAAGTACGTTATGTAATATCAACTTTAGTGCTATTTATTAATCTATAGGTTTGTTTGACGTGGGCCCTAGTGCGCACTAGTGCGCACTGGGTTAACCCTAATGCGTTCGGTATAGCACTGAATTCGCCCTGGTACTGAAAACCTGTGTTTGACATGGCTTCTAGGGCACCCTAGTTGTGCCCTGAACTGACCCCAGTTCATTTGTGGGGGGCATGAATTGAGTGCTGAGTTTTGCTGTCATTTCGCTTGCTGTCATTTCATTTTCAAACTCGTCATATATATTGTGAACACTTTTATCAACTATTTGCAATATACAAAACCAAATTCAGAATTTATTTCACTCATTTTTAACTATAAACGGGAAAAAGTGTTACCAAAAGATAAATATTTGTCAATATCAACAGCTGACAGACTTCAGGGCAACGTTTTGCGTTCGATATAAAAGTCGAATTTCCAGGGTAGTGCAGGGTTTTTGACAGGAGTGAAAATTAGCTGACACTTCTTAGTGCACACTAGTGGGCACTAGTGCTAGTCACGTCGAACAAACCTTATCAGCCTTATTTATAAACCCACCGTAGAGTCTGCTTAACTTTACACACCCTCTAAAATGCCCTTACGCAGGGAAGTGCGATTTATAAAGATTTTTCGAACTTAAGCAACGTTGCTTTAAGGCTGCGTAATTTAAACGCGAAAATTTGCGTTTAGAGCCTGCGTAGAGCCTACGTAAATATGTTTTTGCAGCTAATGTCATTTTTGTTAGTGGTCGAATTGGAAACAATTTCAAAAAGTGAAACTAATTTTTGTTTGTGCAATCATTTCGAATGTGGTGTAAATTTGCACCAAACGAATTTCGTCTGCAAATGCAATTATAACATAGAATTTCAAGTTTGGTGGTGGTTGGTAGATTATTGTAGTTTTCCATTGGTTTCACTCGGGGATCCACTCATTCTGAAATCCAATGGAACAAGAAAACTGCTTCTGAAAGAATCTACAAAAGTATTGATGAAACGCCAAAAAATAATCTATACGGCTGCTGTCAACTGACTTGTATAAAAAACATATATTACACTTGTGTGACTGCTTCTTGAGTGGATTCTGACTTCAAATTGAGAAGCGAAATTCTCTTCTCAGAATCACCAGAAGAGTATTTTTTGTGCCAATGGAATGGTTTCAGAAGTGATTTTTTCGATTCCGGACGCTTCTTTTTGCCCAATGGAAAACGACATATGATTGCAGGTAGATATTTCAGCAGTCCCTCCAAAGAAATTTCGGAATCGTCCCAGATAATTTGGCTTTTTGTTTGTATTATGTATGATTTTCTTACGAAGCTAATCTGCCAACCACAGCTAAGATCAGCTTTAGTTGCAAAAAGTAATAGATTTCAGTGTTTTCTGTAATAGTTTATCTAAATTCTTACCTATTTAGACACAAACCTCGATTAGTAAAGTTACCTCGGAAAAATGTTTATAAATCACAATTTCAGGAAAGCCACGTAGAGGCTGCGTAAATTCTTACGCGATGTTTAACTAAACAACATCGTAGAGGCGTCGTAAGAGAAACTAATAAATACGGCTGTATATGTATTACTGTCCAGAGAGACAGTTATTTATTTATAGAGTTATAGTTTATTTTATTAGTCAATCGGCCTTACTAATAATCAAACACTAATGTCGACGATTTGCTGGTTGCCAGCTTTAGTAAAAATGTACAGCATTAGCGAAACGGTACCAATAAACAATTAGACCTCCACATTTGCTAGTGCGACAACTTTCTTAGAAACTATTACATTTTTTGTCATCGCAGAATTCAAATTTCATAATTTGTTTTCGTGAAAAACAAGGTCAATGGTTTATTTCACAACGAGGATTTTATTCTAAAAAAAGGAATATTTAAATTGCAAATAAATTTGCCCAACCGATTTCTTTTGAAGGCTTTCTGAAGCTTATTATAAGCAAAAAAACAAAACAGAAAATAGGAAATGCACAAAATATCCGCTGATCTGTCAAATATCGTATGCAAATCAGTAATGCCCTATTGTTCGATCGGACACAATTTTCGGTACTTTTTATAGTACGCTTTCCTTTGTTTTCTAATACTTCACGACTGATTTATGAGTGAATTTGTATCGTAATAAGGTAAATTATTCAATAAACGGAACACAGTTTATTAGAATGCTTTGATTTATTCGTTGGCTGATAATGCAAATCAAAACTTATTGGTAGTCTAAAGATCACATTTAGATCGTTAGCAAGTGAATATTTTCGAAAGAAATATTAACCTGCTTATTCATTTCCGTTTGCAAAACAGTACTTGCAAAAGTATATGGAGGTGTGAAAAAAACACAATTTGATCTTTTAAAAATTGCATAGCTTATATTACTTAATTCGGGAAAAAAATATAAAGCCGTGGACATTCTTTTACATATTATACATAAACTGTCATGTTTTCTCCTAGATGAATTCGCACCAAGTAATACAGAACTTTGTATACCTATCTTAAAGTCGCATATACTACCTACCTGATATTCCTCCAGCAGCTCCCAAATTTATTATTTCGCATGGATTGAATGCTGACAATTCTTCTATCTATATTTTCCGCGAAGTCAACCTTTTCACAACAACCATTTCCACACCAATATTTGAGATCTTCGTCCAAAATCTACCTGCCGCCTAATGTACTGAGAATTGTAAAAAAAAGTATTCGGGTATGAGCTGTCCAATATTAAATGAACAGATATTTTATTCTCTTAGCGACTACTCTCAAGAAATTCTTGGAAAGATCCCAAACTTATGTCAAATTTATTTTTTACTCGGCATGCATTCGTTACAAACTAAAATGAAAATCAATCACAAAGCAAGCACTAGCGGTTAAACAAGATAAAGCAGAGAAAATCACTAACCATTTCTTTTAATCAAAATATTCGAAGTACATATTTTAACCCATATATTAATAAACGCTGCGTAAAAGTATAAACTCGTTATTCAGCAGTTACGTAAAATTTTTGTATGCTAAATATTGTAAAGCGGGGGTAAGTGTTTAGAAATACATAAAACAAAAATGCATTATTTTTCAATTTTGTCCATACATTTGTACAAATTTGTGTTTGCTAGACTCAAAAACCACTTGCATTGTTGTATTCCAACGAATCAAATCAGGAAACATTTACATTTACTAAAATTAGTTTATAATTATAAACGTTCAGGCTGAACAACAGCATATGTATATTTGCTCCTATTACGAAATTCCATACCATCATTTAGGAGGGTTGGGCAACACTCCTCTGCAAAATGACATTTCGGGAGGATTTATTTAGCTAATGCCCGAGATAAACATGGGTTTCTGAACATTAACATTTAACCCTACAGTTGGCGATATTCTGGCAACTATATTTGTTTATTGGTAAAGGGATTTTGGAAAGTGTGGGGTCTTTGCGTAAACTTCCAGACTAAAGTTGATTATTGGTAAGGCCGAATAAGTATAGAAATATAGTTTATTTATCTAGGGTTAAGTATATTTATCTATCTATTGATATAGATCGTGACGTCCCAACTTCAGTAGTAGTAGTAGTAGTAGTGCATATATATAGATACAAGATTAGTTTATAGAGGAAAATATATAAAGTCAAAAAAAAAAACAAGTAAAAGTGTTATCATCGGCCTGGCCGATGCTTTGATACCCTCCACTGCATACAAGTCATGCAAAATTGGTTTTGTGAGGGAGGTACCAGAACTACTTGACCGACATAGCAGGTTTTCAATACCAACCTAACGACGATAAAAATAAGTTCTCTCACCAAATTTCATTCACCTACGTCAATTACTTTGGGCGCTATCGTGCTTTCAACAGACAGAGAGGCATGGGTCCAATATTGGTTTTGTATGGGAGGTACCAGAACTACTTGACCGACATTTTCAATACCAACCTAACGACGATAAAAAGAAGTTCTCTCACCAAATTTCATTCACCTACGTCAATTACTTTGGGCGCCATCGTGCTTTCAACAGACAGAGAGACATATGGGTCCAATATTGGTTTTGTATGGGAGGTACCAGAACTACTTGACCGACATAGCGCATTTTCAATACCAACCTGACGCCGATAAAAATAAGTCCTTTCACCAAATTTCATCCACCTACGTCAATTACTTTGGGCGCTATCGTGCTTTCAACAGACAGAGAGGCATGGGTCCAATATTGGTTTTGTATGGGAGGTACCAGAACTACTTGACCGACATAGCCCATTTTCAATACCAACCTGACGCCGATAAAAAGAAGTGATTTCAAGAAATTTCATTCACCTACGTCGATTACTTTGGGCGCCATCGTACTTTCAACAGACAAAGAGACATATGGGTCCAATATCGGTTTTGTATGGGAGGTACCAGAACTACTTGACCGACATAGCCCATTTTCAATACCAACCTGACGCCGATAAAAAGAAGTCTTTTCACCAAATTTCATTCACCTACGTCAATTACTTTGGGCGCTATCGTGCTTTCAACAGACAGACAGACAGACAGACGGACATGGCTAAATCGATTCAGAATGTGATCCTGATTCAGAATATATATACTTTATGAGGTCTCCGGTGACTCCTTTTTTGCGTTACAAATGTATTGGCAAAGTGAATATACCTTCCTCTGGAGGGTATAATAAATCTCCCCGTATACCGCCCTTTGATAAACCTGGATGACACCACCACTTTCAGTAAATCGAAACTATGAACCAGATCACACCTCGATCGGGCGATTCTAGTAAAGAGCTGACGGGTGTGAGGGAAGCAGACGTAGGAAGGCAAGATAAGACTCACCAAAACTTTTGCCCGGCTCAGAGACATCTCAAGGCATGGGCCCTTGCCACACGTTGTTACGCAACCCATAATCCACGCTCCCTCCAGTAAAGCATAGCTCATTCGCCCGAGATAATTTTTCCGAGGTCGGTAGGCTCGCGACCACTCACCAATCGGCGTCGATCCTGTTACGAAGCACGGGCGCACGTCCTGCACCTCCAATGACGACTAGGGAGTTCCCATATCCAACAAACATGAACCTAAAACAAAATAACGATGTATATAAATAGAACCAATTAATTAGCAAAATTTTTACTTCACGAATCACTCACTAGGAAATACACAGACCCATCAAGAAGGCAATGACCTCGGAATAAAGTATCACTAGAAGTAAATAAACATAAAAACCTGAAATTTCATAAACATAATACAGTACAGCCTCGCTAGCCCGGACACTTCAGTAGTCCGGACACCTCTATGTTTCGGACATACATATATTATTTGTCTCTGTTTCTTGGAAAAAACGTTTGTTCGTACGATTACGGGGAATCCCCTTCTAGTTTTGTCGCTTGTAGTTGGCTCTGGAATCTAGACATTTTAATCGTTGCAAATTTACTCATTGGAAGTTTATATTTGTGGTCTTTGATTTGTCCATTGTATGTATATTTAATTTTTTCTCTATAGTCCGGGCATTTCGCTATTCCGGACACGGTAGAAACTTTATGTGTCCGGACTAGCGAGGCTGTACTGTACACACACAAGTATCCACGATTTCTTTTTTTTTTTGAGCAAGTGGTTTAGCGACTAGGGAGTTCCCATATCTAACAAACATGAACCTAAAACAAGATAACGATGTATATAAATAGAACCAATTAATTAGCAAAATTTTTACTTCACGAATCACTCACTAGGAAATACACAGACCCATCAAGAAGGCAATGACCTCGGAATAAAGTATCACTAGAAGTACATAAACATAAAAACGTGAAATTTCATAAACATATACACACACAAGTATCCACGATTTCTTTTTGGTTTTGAGCAAGTGGTTAAGCATGAGGGGTGACAAGAACTACACCGTCCGACAAGCGATAGCCGTGCAAAACCGCGAGCGTGCCACCGTCCCACTCCACTTCTCCTAAGCTGCTCCTGTGGCCTAGCCTGACCCATAACAGGTACAAGAGATTCATAAAGGATTTTTCCAGCCTTACAGCTCCCATTACGGACACGCTAAAGAAAAGAAATGTGTGCGTCTTGGGACGCGCGACAGAAGTAATAACTTAAACTAATATAAGTTGAGCTATTTATTGTTGAAATTGTTCGCAGTACAGAGTCATCATTTACCATTCCGGAGCAATTGCATACAAAATTCAATTTTCAATTTTTCAAATTTCCCGACTTTTCCGGAGGGTTTTCCTATAATGTTCTTTCGTAAAAACCTTCTCTTGGCAATTACGAACAACTGAAAAAATTGTTTAGCCAAATCGGCCCAGCCGTTCTCAATTGATGAATTACTATATACATTTTTCACACCATTTTTATTATATTACTTTAACACTACAATAGTATTGTGATCGGCGTTCATTTAAAAGGTTTTTATTGGGAAATAACCACATTTGAAAAATGTTAGAAGCGCCTTCTCCAACCAAAAAGAGGGCCAAAAAAGCAAGAAATTGTGAGAGCAACAGGCTCTCGAAAAAAGTGCCAAATTGCAACTTTAGTCGCACAACTGTCACGCTGCCTCCGCAAATTTTGAAAATTAAATTCTCTCTTAAATTTCCTATCTGTTAAACCAGGCATGGCAAAGATACGGCCGGCGGGCCATGACCGGCCCTCGAGACAATTAAATACCTACGGTCCGCGACATCAATATAATAATCTTCGAATTTTATATGCATTTCAATGGCAGTCACAATGCAGCTACTGTATGTTGCTTTGTCAAGTTTCTGGGTATTCAAGAAACTCTGCCTAGAAAAAATATATAACTTTTTCGAAATAAAATGTTTTTGAAGTGATAACTTCTTATGGGAGGGTAAACCGATGAGTTACATAATGCGTAACGGCTGATAAAAGATATTTTCTGGGTGCTTATTTTTTTTTGTATTTCTACTTTTTTTAAATACTAACAATAATATATAAGCAATTGAAAAAGTAGAATTTTGCTACATTCAATTTTAACAACGCAGTTGTGTACAATCTTTACTTTCATTCATCCTGCCAAGAAATGACGCCACGTCGACGGCCGAAGAGAGCACAGTCATCGATTTCTTTTTTTTTTGCATGATTTTTTTTTGTTTATTTCTTCGTTGCTACCATACTAAAATGTACATAACTGTAATAGGTTTGGTGTTTCCCCCATCCCATCTATTTTTTTTTATTTGATATTTCGCTCATCTTGCCAAGATATATACAGAGCTCTATCTAGGTAGGGTAGTATAAAGTTAAAAGGTTTTTGCAAGGGTAATCGATAAAATGAGATTACTATAAGCATCAGGGGAGGACGGTGGAAACTGTAGCATAGTTTTTATAGTTTTTTTTTTTTGTGTTATTTATTTTTCATTATTTGTTATATATTTTTTTTTTTGGTTTATTTTTTTTTGTTTTTCGATTTTGACTTTAAATTTCTTGTTTTTTATACCCTCCAGAGGAAGGTATATTCACTTTGCCAATACATTTGTAACGCAAAGAAGGAGTCACCGGAGACCTCATAAAGTATATATATTCTGAATCAGGATCACATTCTGAATCGATTTAGCCATGTCCGTCTGTCTGTCTGTCTGTCTGTCTGTCTGTCTGTCTGTCTGTCTGTTGAAAGCACTTATTTTTATTAGCGTCAGGTTGATATTGAAAACGGGGTATGTCGGTCAAGTAGTTCTGGTACCTCCCATACAAAACCAATATTGGACCCATGTGCCTCTCTGTCTGTTGAAAGCACGATAGCGCCCAAAGTAATTGACGTAGCCGAATGAAATTTGGTGAAAGGACTTCTTTTTATCGGCGTCAGGTTGGTATTGAAAATGGGCTATGTCGGTCAAGTAGTTCTGGTACCTCGCATACAAAACCAATATTGGACCCATGTGTCTCTCTGTCTGTTGAAAACACGATAGCGTCCAAAGGAATCAACCTAGGTGAATGAAGTTTTAAAAATGGGCTATGTCGGTCAAGTAGTTCTGGTATTTTGCATGACTTGTATGCAGTGGAATGTATCAAAGCATCGACCAGGCCGATGATAACTCTTTTACTTGTTATACCCTCCAGAGGAAGGTATATTCACTTTGCCAATACATTTGTAACGCAAAGAAGGAGTCACCGGAGACCTCATAAAGTATATATATTCTGAATCAGGATCACATTCTGAATCGATTTAGCCATGTCCGTCTGTCTGTCTGTCTGTCTGTCTGTCTGTCTATCTGTCTGTTGAAAGCACGATAGCGCCCAAAGTAATTGACGTAGGTGAATGAAATTTGGTGAAAGGACTTCTTTTTATCGGCGTCAGGTTGGTATTGAAAATGGGCTATGTCGGTTAAGTAGTTCTGGTACCTCCCATGCAAAACCAATATTAGAAAACATATTATGTTAAAAACACGATAGCGTCGAAAAGAATCTACCTAGACAAGTGAAATTTTGTGAGAAAACTTATTTTTATTGTCCTCAAGTTAGTATTAAAAATGGGCTATGTCGGTCAAGTAGTTCTGGTACCTCCCTCACAAAACCAATTTTGCATGACTTGTATGCAGTGGAGGGTATCAAAGCATCGGCCAGGCCGATGATAACACTTTTACTTGTTTTCTCTTCCCTTTCTTTTCAATTGTCTTAGTCTTAAGATAAGATGACAAGTGGTAATAAAATTACAATTTCTGACAGTTGTTCTGTCAAAAAATGGTCGTACAATGTTATGGGCATTTCTCATATGCTCTAACTAGCAGTTACCCGCGACTTCGAACGCGTGGTACTCTATTAAAATGTACTTTTTTAGAAAAATTGTTACTTAAATAGTTTTAATTTTTAAAGGATTTCTTCATAGACAATGTTTCTTGTAATATTACCAGACTTGAAGGTGAACTTACACGAGAGCAAGCTACGTAAAACTGACCGTGCGTAAAGCAATCTTCCTTAAATCTATACCAGCGTATTTCAATGATTGGCCCTTAGACTTCTTGATCGTCATAGCGAAGCACACTTTAAGGGGAAATTGTAATCTCTTAAAGTTAAATTTCGCGAACGTCTGACAAACATCCGAGAGTATAACTGACATGAAAGAGCTTCTCAATTGGCCGTTTGGACTCGGCACAAAAATTGTGAATCCCTTCCATTCGTCCCAAAAATGAAAATCACATAAAACGAATGGTTGTAAAAAGCTAGACCTAGGGTCCCTACAGACCTGTTGCGCCAACTATTTATTTATTAATTTTTTTCATTTGGTATCAGAGGAATGCGCGGCACGAATACTTTTTCCCCTTGAGCAACCCCGGTCAATATAATAGCTTTGAATTAAATTGTGTGCAAAGCTTTGATTTGCAGTCTAGTGCTATTACATAGTTTTGGTGGTTTTAAGTTCCGAAGGAGCATTACGGGTGTGCCCTTCCAAATAGTTAGTCTATGGTATGGAATACCCGATGGTTTCAAGGAATTTCAAAACTCTACCGGATAGTTAACGGCTTCATCAACACATTCTCACTCAGACTTCACCAATTCAGCCAACACCAAACGCACAGCTCACACCAAATAGCCATGTACGCACGCATGGGTTGCTATGGACGTAGAGTAGACTGCACTGCGATTATTATTAATTTCAGTCATACTCACTCGCGTGCCCGTCGCACACAATGGGTACGATATACTCAACCCACTTACCCCCAAGCAGAGCTGGCAGTCGAGAAATCAATTTAAATTTAGAATACTCGGGAAAGTATTGACTAAAGAGCATTTTAAGGTTTTTTTTGGATTGGCCAAGCCTTATGAGGTTGAGTGAAGTAAGGTTAAATAAAAAAGTTTGCATCCTCTTTTCCAACCTTTACAACTAAAATTTTGGAAAAAAAAAAAAAAAAAAAAAAAAAAGGCGAAATAGGTGTTCGATGATTTTTTATTTTCTATAAATTTACAAATTTTCAACTTTATACGATTAACGTATCGTAAGTAACAGAAAAACCTCTCTAAAAAGGGCAGGAAGGGTCGTATCGAAAAATCCCTTCTTAGTGAGCGTCTACACAGCTAGTGGAACATATCCTGAAAGTTTCATGAACCTACAATTAGCGGTTTGGCCTGTACGATGTCTGTCAACTCAATCACGCTACTCTTTTATGTACATAATATAGATGACCTAAATGCCACATATGACCAGGCTGATTTTGAAAGATAAAAATGCCTAAATAGCATAATAGTGTAATCGGACAATAAGCACGAATGCCAGCATAAAGCCGTACATGCCCATAAGCACTTTATTGAAATTTCGTTATGGTATTGTTGCCATTTTTGAGGGAATTTGGATTTGGTAACATAAATAAAAATTTTCAACTTCAACTTTTTGCTTTGTTTGTTTTTTTTACAGCATAACCCTACAATAACTTTTGATAATAAATAACAAATGCCTTAAATAATTAATAATAATAATTATAATAAACGGAACACAGTTTATTAGAATGCATTGATTTATGCGTTGGCTGATCACATTTAGATCGTTAGCAAGTGAATATTTTCGAAAGAAATATTAACCTGCTTATTCATTTCCGTTTGCAAAACAATACTTGCAAAAGTATATGGAGGTGTGAAAATAAATACAATTTGATCTTTTAAAAATTGCATAGCTTATAATTACTTAATTCGGGAAAAAAAATATAAAGCCATGTACATTGTTCTACACGAAAGCTGTCATGTTTTCTCCTAGATGAATTCGCACCAAGTAATATAATCCTTAAATTCGCACATACTACCTGATATTCCTCCAGCAGTTCCCAAATTTATTATTATTTCGCGTGGATATTGCGGAATGCAGACAATTCTTCTATCTATATTTTTCGCGAAGTCAACATTTTCACAACAACCATTTCCACACCAATATTTGAGATCTTCAACCAAAATCTACCTGCCGCCTAAGGTACTGAGAATTGTAAAACAAGGTATTCAGGTATGAGCTGTCCAATATTAAATGAACAGATATTTTATTCTCTTAGCGACTACTCTCAAGAAATGCTTTGAAATATTACAAACTTGTATCAAATTTATTTTTTACTTAGCATGCATTCGTTACAAACTAAAATGAAAATCAATCATAAAGCAAGCACTAGCGGTTAAACAAGATAAAGCAGAGAAAAGCACTAACCATTTCTTTTAATCAAAATATTCGAAGTACATATTTTAACCCAAATATTAATCAACTCTGCGTAAAAGTTATCAACTCGTTATTCAGCTGCTACGTAAAATTGTTGTATGCTTAATATTGTAAAACGGGGGTAAGTGTTTAGAAATAAAACAAAAATGCATTATTTCTCAATTTTGTGCATACATTTGTACAAATTTGTGTTTGCTAGACTTAAAAACCACTTGCATTGTTGTATTCCAACGAATAAAATCAGAAAACATTTACGATTTACTAAAATTAGTTTATAATTATAAACGGTCAGGCTGAACAACAGCGTATGTAAATTTGGTCCTATTACAAAATTCCATACCATCCATTAGGATAGTTTTGCAACACTCCTCTTAAAAATGACATTTCGGGAGGATTTATTTAGCTAATGCCCGAGATAAACATGGGTTTCTGAACATTAACATTTTACCCTACAGTTAGCGATATTCTGGCCGTGTCTCGTGAAAACGCCTCGCCACTGGCAAATTTGTGAAATCACTACAACTACAACAGGATCGAACTATGTCCCTCGCCATAACAATATGTGCAGCTAACGTAGTCGGTCGACTTTGTCGACTACTGGGGGTCGATTCCCGTTCCGTGATACTGTGAAATGAAAAGTTCACACTGAATTCGATTCTCGATCTATGAAAAAATTAAAACAAATCTCAGAATTTTTTCATATGATAAGTTTTTTATCACAGCAATTTCATTTGTGAAGAAGTGTGAAAACGTGATAAATATAAACAAGTAAAAGTGTTATCATCGGCCTGGCCGATGCTTTGATACCCTCCACTGCATACAAGTCATGCAAAATTGGTTTTGTGAGGGAGGTACCAGAACTACTTGACCGACATAGCAGGTTTTCAATACCAACCTAACGACGATAAAAATAAGTTCTCTCACCAAATTTCATTCACCTACGTCAATTACTTTGGGCGCTATCGTGCTTTCAACAGACAGAGAGGCATGGGTCCAATATTGGTTTTGTATGGGAGGTACCAGAACTACTTGACCGACATTTTCAATACCAACCTAACGACGATAAAAAGAAGTTCTCTCACCAAATTTCATTCACCTACGTCAATTACTTTGGGCGCCATCGTGCTTTCAACAGACAGAGAGACATATGGGTCCAATATTGGTTTTGTATGGGAGGTACCAGAACTACTTGACCGACATAGCGCATTTTCAATACCAATCTGACGCCGATAAAAATAAGTCCTTTCACCAAATTTCATTCACCTACGTCAATTACTTTGGGCGCTATCGTGCTTTCAACAGACAGAGAGGCATGGGTCCAATATTGGTTTTGTATGGGAGGTACCAGAACTACTTGACCGACATAGCCCATTTTCAATACCAACCTGACGCCGATAAAAAGAAGTCCTTTCACCAAATTTCATTCACCTACGTCAATTACTTTGGGCGCTATCGTGCTTTCAACAGACAGAGAGGCATGGGTCCAATATTGGTTTTGTATGGGAGGTACCAGAACTACTTGACCGACATAGCCCATTTTCAATACCAACCTGACGCCGATAAAAAGAAGTCTTTTCACCAAATTTCATTCACCTACGTCAATTACTTTGGGCGCTATCGTGCTTTCAACAGACAGACAGACAGACAGACAGACAGACAGACGGACATGGCTAAATCGATTCAGAATGTGATCCTGATTCAGAATATATATACTTTATGAGGTCTCCGGTGACTCCTTCTTTGCGTTACAAATGTATTGGCAAAGTGAATATACCTTCCTCTGGAGGGTATAAAAATAAACGGGGACAAAGGGCTTCAGAAACCGTTGAGCTGAATCTATGAATGACTTCAATTCATTTATTAGATCCATGCAAAGATGATTTGCAAATCTATAAAGTTGAATAAAGTGCTCCTCAGTAGTCACCTCGAACGGGTTATGATTATCCCAAAGGGAATGTCGCAAAATTGTCACTTTACTTACTTACTTAACAGGCTCCCGACCCGTGGAGAGTCTCTGCCTGAGACACTGCAGCCTTCCATCCTCTGCGATCCCGGGCACGCTGCTTCCAGTTGTCCAGACCAAGCGCTCTGGCATCCGCGATGGCTTGGTCTTTGAAACGGAGGTTCGGTCTTCCTTGTCGTCTCGAACCTGGCGGCTGGGATTCGAAGATCCTCTTAGCTGGAGCATTATTGTCCATTCGCTCGATGTGGCCGAGCCAATGTAGTCGACGTATTTTGGCCTTTTGGACTACATCCACATCTTGGTACAGCTCATAGAGTTCGCGGTTGTATCTTCTCCTCCATTCGCCCTCCTCGCACACAGGACCAAAAATCCGCCGAAGAATTTTTCTTTCGAAGGAGCCTAGTATCAGCTCTCCCTTCCTGCTTATTGTCCAGCACTCGGCGCCATAAAGCAGAACTGGCAGGATAAGGGTTCTGTAAAGCATACATTTTGTCCTTCGAGTTAGGAGTTTTGAACCCAATTGCTTTGCCAAACCGAAGTAGCAGCGGTTTCCTAGGGTAATTCTTCGCCGGATCTCCACTAGGATATCATTTGTGGAGTTCATGTAGATAAACTCCTTAACAACCTCGAAATTGTTGCTATCAATAGTGACGGTCTGTCCTAGGCGGTGGACAGATGCTGGTTTGTTTGTTGATAGCATGTACTTAGTCTTGTCCTCATTTACTACAAGACCAACGAATTTCGCCTGTTCTTCAATCGCCGTAAAAGCCTCTATCACCGCACGCTGGGAGCGACCGATGATGTCAATATCGTCTGCATACCACAGTAGCTGGACGGATTTGTTGAAGATAGTGCCTTCCGTGTTGACACCTGCCCTGCGCACTATCTGCTCTAGCACGAGATTGAAGAAGTCACATGATAATGCGTCTCCTTGCCGAAATCCGGTGCATGTTTGGAATAGCTCGGAGGAACTACTTCCAAATTGCACGTTGCAGCGTGTGTTCTCCAGCGTCACGCTACATAGCTGGATCAGTTTTGCCGGGATCCCGAATTCGGCCATCGCCACATAAAGCTCCTGACGATGAATGCTATCATATGCGGCTTTGAAGTCGATGAAAAGGTGGTGAGTCTCGACTTGAAATTCATTGGTCTTTTCCAGAATTTGCCTCAGTGTGAAAATTTGGTCTATAGTCGATCTGCCGGGCCGGAAGCCACACTGGTACGTGCCGATTAGTGTGTTGCAGAAAGGTTTGAGACGTTCACACAGTACGTTGGATAGGATCTTATATGCGACATTAAGTAGGGATATGCCTCAATAGTTCTTGCAAGACATAGGATCGCCTTTTTTGTAAATGGGGCATATGGAGCTAATAGTCCAGTCATCGGGCATACTTTCTTCCACCCATATTTGGTTGATGATTTGGTGCATGCGCCCTACCAAAACATCACCACCGTATTTGAAGAGCTCCGCTGGTAAGCCATCAGAGCCGGCGGCCTTGTTGTTCTTTAGCTTTTTTATTGCTAAGTCAACTTCTTCTATACTGGGCGGTGGAACTGGATCTTCATTGACTGGACGTGGGTTCTCTTCTTGCCCTATCACTCTCTCTACATGATGCCCATTTAGCAGCTGCTGGAAGTGCTGCTTAAACACATCTACTATTCCCTGCGCTTCGGTGACTAGGTTTCCATCACTGTTTCGAAGAGCCTGCGTTCCGGTCTTGAAGCCAGCAGCCAGTTGCTTGGCTTTCTTGTAGAACTCCCGGATGTTGCTTCGATCGCGGGACTCTTCGATCTCCTTGAGCTGGGAGACTGCGTAGGCCCTCTTCTTTCTACGCAGGATTTTCTTCTCCTCCCTCCTCCTGGCTCGATACTCTTCCCTCGCTGCCCTTGTTTTGCGCTGCAGCGCCTTTATATGTGCATCTTCTGTCACCTTTTTCCTGCGTACGCATTCATCATCATACCACGGGCTCTTTCTCTGGGGTGGCTGGTACCCTAAGGTGGTTTCGGCTACCTCTTTGATGATGTCGCGATACTGGGACCACTGGGTGTTGGCATTTGTGGTAGGTGAATGCACTGCGGAGAGTTTCTCACTCAGGCGCTCTTTGTAGACTCTGGCTACTCCAGGTGTGCTAAGGCGTCCAACGTTGAATTTCTTCTTCTGGGCGGAACGCAGCTTCTTCTCGTTGGATAGTCGAGCTCTGAACTTAGCCGCAACAAGAAAATGGTCAGAGTCGACGTTTGCCCCTCGGAATGTGTGCACGTTGAGGATGTTGGATGCGTGCCTCGCGTCGATTAGCACATGGTCGATTTGGTTGGCGGTTCGACCGTCTGGAGAGCGCCAGGTTGCTGTGTGGATCCTTAGCCTTTGAAACCTAGTGCTACTTATCACCGTATTACGAGCTGCCGCGAAGTCAGTTAGTCGGTAACCGTTGTCTGTGGTCGTATCGTGGATTCTGTGTTTACCAACTAACCCGCCAAAGATGTTTTCCTTTCCGATTTTAGCATTGAAGTCAACTTTGACATCGTACTCCGGACAGGCTCCGTAGGCTCCATCCAGGAGGTCATAAAACTCCTCCTTGATAGGGTCTTCAGCCTCGTCGGTAGGGGCGTGTGCACATATTAGGCTTATGTTTTGGAAAGTAGCTTTGATGCAGATCACAGCTAGGCGATCACTTATCGGCTTAAAGTCAATGACTTTTGTCCTAAGCCGATTTCCCACGACGAATCCGCATCCTAATACATGCAATCTTTTATGGCAACTGTAATAAATATCGCAATTTTTCCTTTTCATCATACCTGATCCTATCCATCGTATCTCCTGGATCGCGGTAATATCTGCCTTGTACCGCGTGAGGACAGACTCAAGTTTTTGAGTAGCACCTGGGGTGTACAGCGTTCGCACGTTCCAGGTACATACTCTCAAATCGTTGTCCGTTGACGTTCCGGGTCTAGTTGCCGTTTGAGGGAAATTGTTATCCGAGGCTCCTCGTGTCTCTCTCAAAACTATTCTTTTTTTTACATGGTCGGGAAGTTACCCCGACGGCACAACCCCCAACCTGGAGGGCCAGGCCCTTGACCCTAGGACAGCAGGCCGCCACCAACTCTTCTCCAACACCCTGGCTCGGTATTGGAAATCCCTATAGACCTGGTATCCGAATATGTCAGAGCAGCTCTATAGGGATTACACTAAATAGTTCGGCCTGACTGGAACTGTAGACGCCACCGTTGGCTCCATCTAGGGAACTCCTCCGCTGCCGTCTGGTACCAGAGGAGGTGTCTTAGTGAGAAAACAACACTCCTCCCCCCTCTCTCGTCTGCTGCCACCAACGACCTTCCAAAGGGGTTGGTTACCCAATCTCCAGTCGAGGTACTAGGCACCCACCAGTCACCACGTGGAGGTGAGAGTAGGAGTTGATAGTGAGAGGCTAGGTGAGAACGCTTGTGTTCTCATGACATCGCATCACTACCCTTCAACACCGGCACTTTATGAGGTCTCCGGTGACTCCTTCTTTGCGTTACAAATGTATTGGCAAAGTGAATATACCTTCCTCTGGAGGGTATAAAAATAAACGGGGACAAAGGGCTTCAGAAACCGTTGAGCTGAATCTATGAATGACTTCAATTCATTTATTAGATCCATGCAAAGATGATTTGCAAATCTATAAAGTTGAATAAAGTGCTCCTCAGTAGTCACCTCGAACGGGTTATGATTATCCCAAAGGGAATGTCGCAAAATTGTCACTTTGTTTCTAGGAAAAAAGAACACATTGTTTTTGTTGAACACAAAACAACAAATTGATAAATCACCTTTGTTCAATACAACGCCTATTGTTAATAATTACTTGTATGATTATTACCGACATTATAATTATAAAATATATAAATAGAAACTCAACAAACTGAATGAAAACAACAAGCGCAGAAATGGCGGATAGGTGACAGCATTTATCATTTAGTACATTTTAGTACACATTTAGACAACTGTTTATCATGATGAGTTCGAGAATCGCATTAGGTGTATTCGTGAAGTGAAAAAATTAAAAGCTGCTGTGAAAACTGAAATGATAAATTATTTATCATTTCACAGTATCACGGAACGGGAATCGACCCCCTGGTTGTATTTTCATTACGCTACCGCGAGCGGCAATCATTGTCAGCACCTGAAGCTGCCAACACACTCCCTGATCGTGGCATCTTGGATTCCTTGATTTCAAGATTTTTACATCGATGATCTAGCACCTTGGTGAGTGCCTCCTACGATGGCAACTTGTTGTAATCCATCGAATCCACCACTTAGCCTGAGTATCGTGATCTACCCGATCTAACGCAAGGGATATTAGTATTGCATCGGTTATGTCCTTGTAGTTGCCTAAAGACAACATAGCAGTGAGGTTGGTATTAAAACTATCTTCCAAATTTCTTAGCGAAAGGGAGCTGGCCTTGGATACTTTGCGAACTTCTAGCAAGAGATTAATGTGCTCTTGGAAAATTAAACATTTATTATCGAATCCCTTGTCTAATCTTTCTAAGGGTTTACGATAGTTTGCACCAATCAAATTGAATTCCTTCACCACTCCTAGCGCCGGTCCCGACAAACATCGCTTTAAATAGTTAAATTTCTGCAAATTGTCTTCATCCTTCATCATTGTCAACTTCATTCGGCCTTACCAATAATCAACTTTAGTCTGGAAGTTTACGCAAAGACCCCACACTTTCCAAAATCCCTTTACCAATAAACAAATATAGTTGCCAAAACATCGTTAACTGTAGGGTTAAATGTTAATGTTCAGAAACCCATGTTTATCTGGGGCATTAGCTAAATAAATCTTAACGATATGTCATTTTGAAGAGGAGTGTTGCCCAACTATCCTAAATGATGGTATGGAATTTTGTAATAGGAGAAAATTTACATACGCTGTTGTTCAGCCTGACCGTTTATAATTATAAACTAATTTTAGCAAATTGTAAATGTTTTCTAATTTTATTCGTTGGAATACAACAATGCAAGTGGTTTTTAAGTCTAGCAAACACAAATTTGTACAAATGTATGCACAAAATTGAGAAATAATGCATTTTTGTTTTATCTCTAAACACTTACCCCCGTTTTACAATATTTAGCATACAAAAATTTTACGTAAGAGCTGAATAACGAGTTGATAACTTTTACGCAGCGTTGATTAATATTTGGGTTAAAATATGCACTTCGAATATTTTGATTAAAAGAAATGGTTAGTGTTTTTCTCTGCTTTGTCTTGTTTAACCGCTAGTGCTTGCTTTATGATTGATTTTCATTTTAGTTTGCAACGAATGCATGCTGAGTAAAAAATAAATTTGATATAAGTTTGGAATCTTTCCAAGAATTTCTTGAGAGTAGTCGCTAAGGGAATAAAATATCTGTTCATTTAATATTGGACAGCTCATACCTGAATACCCTTTTTTTTTTTACAATTCTCAGTACCTTAGGCGACAGGTAGATTTTGGATGAAGATCTCAAATATTAGTGTGGAAAGAGTTGTTGTGAAAATGTTGACTTCGCGGAAAATATAGATAGAAGAATTTTCAGCATTCAGCAAAATCCACGCGAAATAATAAATTAAGGAACTGCTGGAGGAATATCAGGTAGTATGTGCGAATTTAAGATATATCACCCAGAGAAAAAACAACGTAAAATCAAAGAAAACCACTTCGATTTAAATATTTTTCGGAATGATTTGGCATCGACTACGAAAATTTTAAAATCGAAGTGGCATAACATTAATTCAAAGGGTCTGTCTACTCTAAAATCATATATTTTTAATTTGATCTAACCACGTATCCACCTTGATTCGACTTGGAATCATGCTTAAATCAAATTTATCTACCTTTAAAACAAAGTTTATAAATTTCGATTCAACCATAACGCAACGTAGATTTAAATACAATCAACTTTGAAAATACTATGCTTTAACTTTAATTTGACAATGACTCATAGTACAATCAAATGTATTCGACTTTAAAAGCACTACAAATACATTTTGAAGTAAACACTGTACATTGTGTATTCAAACAAATCCAACTTTGAAAATACTATGTTTAAGCTTTAATTTAACTTTTTTTAACTTTGAATTCAAAATGAACCCATTTTGAATAAGCATTTTTAAACTTTAATCTTACTATGATGCTTCATAGAAATAACCTCCTTAAACTTTGAAAATGTCACGTATTTTATTTGATACAACAATAGTCCGTTGTAGAATCAAATGCTTTTAACTTTAAAAGCTGTATATTTCACCTTGATTTTATTTAATATTTTGTATTTCCAAAATAAATTCACAGTCGAATTTAAAATTTGAATAAATTTTTTTTTTTTTTTAATAAAAACCAATACAAGAATAATTTGGAATTCATAAATTTTATTTTCAATGTAATAGTAATAACATAAAGTAATAACATTAAATTCTTAAATTATTCATTATTAACCTCTGTGAACATAGAAATCAATGAACTGTTTGCCCTTAGAGCAACCGTGAATTAAAGATGAAATATCCTTCATAAGTTCGTAAATTATTCTAAAATTATTTATTGTTTAATTTTTTATTACTTACGATTTTTTTCTCATACGATATTGACGCTGCTGGTGAATTTGTGGATTCTGCGGCAACTTCTGAATTTGGTTTAAAATTCTTTTCAGCTAATTAAGAACATTTGCGTTATCGGAATCCAAATCGTCTTCAGTTGGATACTATAATGCATTTGATATAATATACAGTAATAATTTTAATTTTCTTTAATAATTATTCTTACCTCCGCTTTTCTCCACTTAAAAAGTTTAGCCCTAAACTCTGCTCTCTGGCCGATACTAGTAATTGTATTAGTAATGTCCTCCTTTGTCAAATATACAAGTCATTTGAACGTTTTGTCATTGGCTGAAATAAAATTCCTCTTCAATAAGTAAAAAGCTTTTGCAAACAAAAAGTAATAAAGTTAAGTGCAATCCTTTGACAACTAATATCGAAATAATTGAAATGCACTTAATTTTATTTCTAATACATACCAGGAATTTAATTTTATTACACAAAACTCACATTTTAACACTGGAAACAGGCTTTCCGTTTCAAAATCTTTCAATAGTTTTTTTTTAATTTTTGTCATCTTCAGACAACAACTGGCACTGAATTTCATTAGATGGCGTAAAATCAAAAATATTAACTATCTGCCCATTCTCGTCAACAATGCTGATTTTTTCATCTTTATACCATCGAAGGAGTAGGTAACAAGAATAACAACGACAATGAGCTCGCCTTGCGTCGCGACACTTAGCGGGACTAACGAATAAATATGTTTCCCTTTGAATCTACGTTGATAGTTATTGAAAAGAGTAACATCAATGTAATAATAAACATGTTCTACTTTGATTCTAGATTCTTGTCACTTTAAAATGAATATGCAACACTTTAAATTGACGTTCATCCAAGTTTGAAACTACATCGTGTCTTGTTTGTGTGAAGAAAATGCATCTAAGCATTATTTGTACCGTTCAATTTCGGCATAAAGAAACCCAGCGTTTTGAAGTGTATATCGATTTAAAACAACGTTAAGTTAACTATGCCGCACTTTGAATGTACGTAGATGTCATTTTGAAACTTATTGGAAAAAAATATTATCATGTTACACTTTAAAGTTACGTTGAGAGTATTTGAAATTTTTCAAAACACGGTCTTAATGTAAAAGTGAATACGTTTCACTTTGAATCTAGGTTGACTTAATTTAAAATTACATTGCGTATTTAAATCAAATATGTTTTAACGTGAAAAGGAATATTCTTTATTAAAGTTTATTCAACGTAAAATCAAATAGAACATATTACATTTTAGTTTGCATTTTTTCCCTGAGTGTAAAAAGTTCTGTATTACTTGGTGCGAATTCATCTAGGAGAAAACATGACAGTTTATGTATATGTAGAAGAATGTCCAAGGCTTTATATTTTTTTCCCGAATTAAGTAATATAATCTATGCAATTTTTAAAATATCAAATTGTATTTATTTTTACACCTCCATATACTTTTGCAAGTACTGTTTTGCAAACGGAAATGAATAAGCATGTTGCGAAGTAATTGGATGCACATTCCTAAATAACAATGCCCACACCCATCCATGAAAGCTAGACACATCGATGACAGTTAAATACATAAATAAACAAAGAATATATTTTAATAACAGTTGACATTTACTTTATAAAACATTATATTTTGTAAAACATAAATCATAATACATAATTGGATTTAGTGTACCAAAGTAGTGTACAATTAATTTTTAATACTCTCGATCATTCCCATAGAGGAACTAAACTAGTGGGCCGACTTTCAGAACACCTACCCGATTTTCCCCGCAAATTTTGAATGACAGCCCTCTCTCGCGCTCTCTTTTTTTCCTGTCTGTGAATACATGTATTAATGGCCGCCGGGTGGAAGTATTTCCAAAAACAAACAATTTGTAAATAGATTTATAACAATAAATGTAAAAAAGCAAATGTTGATTATGGTTTTTTTAAATAGCATAATTTCTTCTCTACCCATTTCAGTTTTTTTTTAATTTAATTTGCATAAATTCTATTTTTGACAGCAAAATTCATGCTGCTGCATAAAAGGGGTTGTTCCAAAAATGAGGTAACAACATGCAAGTAAACCCAAGCTTTCACTAGGGCACAAGTGAATTTTCTAAAATGTTCATAAACATTCAATAAATTTATATAAGGTTTGGTGAATGTTTTCAAATTCGTTTATTTAACACTATATTTGTACAAATTCAAAATATGATTGGAAATTCTGTAGTTTAATAACACTGAACAGTGTTGAACAATGTTATTTTGGTATTTCGCCTATTCAATCGAACGTAAAAATACATATTGTTTTGTTAATTGTTGGTAAGCATGCTATATTTCGTTTTCTGTGCATATATTCTTTTACAAGTTTTTTAACAAAATATTTTGAAATGTGCACTGATTTTTTTTACAAACCTCTTTAAATTATTAATTAAGAAAAACAAGTGCGTTCTTTGTGTTTTTGGAATACAAAAAGTGATGAAAACATTTTTTTTATTGTTCCGAGTATTTCTTAGGTAGGTATAAATAAAGGGCGATGTATGAGGATTTTTATATTATGGCTTTTACCGGAAAAAGCCGAGCGCATACATAGTTAAATTTGAGAGCAATATAGTATAAAAAAATAAAAAATATCGAACTTATTTTTTAATTTAGCATTATGCATATATGGATATTGGATATAATTACTGTACAAGTAAGCATTTGGTAAAACTAAAAAATCTTTTTTTTACAAAAAAAAATAAAACATTTTCTTAAACGGTGTTTAAATATTTTGTTTCGATATGATTTCGAAATTAAAACCATTAAAATTAACGAAAAAAATGTTCTTTCCTTAAAATATACAAAAAAAACTTGAATTTACAAAATCTCTTTTAACAAGTTAAGTTAAGAAAACGTGATAGTTATTTTTTTTCTCTGATTGTTATTATGAGATAGATTTCTGCAAGATATTGACAAATTATTATTTTATTGTAACGAAATTATAAAAGGAATTCCAACAATTTCATATACTCTAAAAGCTCTTAACCTCAACTGTGATGTGAACGCCGTGTAACTAATGGGCGCAAAATATGCCGAACACAGTCGCCGTCACTTGAAATTCCACCAGAAAAGTTGTAACAGGAAATTGTATAAGTATGCGTGCGGCATTAATGGCGCTCCTTTGATTTGTACAGGCACGAACACTTATGCAATCTGCTGTAACACAGGCAGCTTGTAGGCAGATTTCCCGTTTCTGCTCTCAGTTGGCCCTCTAGTTTAGTTCCTCTATGATCATTCCAATAAAACCTTTGTAACGTTGTGAACGTCTTGGTCTTTTATTTTACTTTTGGTTTCTTTGTTTCACCAGTAAAAATACATGTCATTACATTTTGGTCCTTTTCGCGTCTAGTTTAATGTTAATTGTTAATTATAAAGTTAAACTTATTGAACTTATAGACAATTAATTCAATAAAATAGAAAATTTGACAAAAAAGTGTGATTAGACAGTGCATTACAAAGTGCAATTCATTTCTTGACACGTAAAACTTAAATCCAATTTTAACAAACTTTAACTAAAATAAATCTTAAATCTATTGACATTTGGTGTGTGTAAATCGTATTCTACGCGTCGTGCAATTAATAAATCGCCAGATAGGACATCCAGCTTCATCCAAAATCTGAAGGATTGAGGAAAATTCGTCTGCGACGCCTACAGCACACAAAAGCATACGAGCATCATCAAAAGCAAGTAAGTTTTGCTTATTTTACTACCTTAACTTACAATATACATACCCCCTTATTAATAAACGCTGAGTAAAAGTTATCAACTCGTTATTCAGAAGTTACGTCAAATTTTTGTATGCTATCTGATGTCTACTAGCTAACTAACTTGTGCACATTTGTTTATTAATACGGGGGATAATATATAACTTAAATAAATAAATCTACGTGTTAACATAATGGATAAGGCTAATTTTTATTGCGGTATGTTGCAAAAAGGCGTTTTAACCACGCTGGTAAATTGCTTCACTAGCTTTAAAAACTCCACAAAGAAGCGTAAGCAGCAATCGTATGTCGTAAGTCGCCTTGAAATGCTGGAGGAGAATCTGCGAATCGCTAGGCAATATCACGAGGCAATCGTCGGGGGCGGAAGGCTTGAAGAAGACCTGAAATTGGACGAATTAATGATTGTGTTCGAGCAAATACAGGAAATTTACCTGGAGTATCGCAGCGACTTGATGGAAGCATTGGAAAAATTCTCCCAGCCAACGCCGACTGCAAGCGCGACGTCTGGTGAATCAGCGGTATCCAGCAACAAAATTAGGCTTTCGGGAAATCGTTATTCCAAAGTTCAGCGGCTCGTACACAACATGGAGGTCTTTCCAAGGTCTGTTTCAATCCATGGTGCATAACAACGTCTCGTTGAGTGATGTTGATAAAATGCATTACCTCAAGTCGTGCTTGAATGGTGAAGCTGAGCGATTGCTACAACATCTACCTTGCGATGCGGGCAATTACGCAAAGGCATGGGAGTTGCTTACTTTGCGTTACGACCACAAACGCGTTTTGGTAAATGCCCAGCTGAAGTTGTTCTTTGGACAATCATCCTTATCCAAGGAATCAGCGAACGGGCTGAAGGAGTTGTTGGACACATCTCAGGAGTGTGTTCATGGGTTGGCGAACCTCGGCTTGCGAGTAGAATACTGGGATGCAATTTTGATATACGTCCTACTGCATAAATTGCCAACTTCTACTCAGCAGCTGTGGGAAGAGAAGTTGGAGAACCTCAAGGAGCTGCCAACGTACAAACAGTTCACCGGATTTTTGGAAACACGCTTCCGCACTCTTGAGGTGGTCGATCAGCAGGACCTGAAAGGGAGTTCCAGGCCTTGGGTAAGAGGTGATGCAGCTGTCAACACGAGGAACCGGTCGTAGGCCGAGGCACCACGGGTTCTTTTAGCAAAGACATCTTCTAGGGAGACGATTTCCTGTAAGTTGTGTCATCAGGGTCAACATGCACTAAGAAAATGTCAACGCTTCTTAAGCTTAAACCCCATACAGCGCAAACAGACAGTGCTGCTATTTTTGCCAACAACGTCACCACTCTCTTCTGCATGTCCACGATTTACAGACAGGTTTCAACAGCGAGAGCAGCAATTATCATAACAACAATTATCACAACAACAACAACATCAACCAAAGTAGTAATTTTCCCTCTCAACAGCCCAGATCGAGTAATGCGCAATCAAATCAGGTACGCGTGAATCCAAACGCACCTGTATTTCAACCATCGGAGGAACCACAGCCACCTACGAGCAGGCAAATCAACACCTTTTACTCACTCTCGCAACGGTCCAAAGTGCTTTTGGCAACAGCGATGGTAAGGGTGAGGGCGTCTGATGGATGCTTCCATAATTTGCGTGCTTTGATAGACCCCGGATCAGAAGCGACATTCATTTCCGAATCTGCGGCAGAGTTGTTGAGGCTTAAAAGTCATCGTACCATGGTCGAGGTATCTGGGTTGGGGATGGTCAGCAGTGGCATAGCACAAAATTATGTTGACATAATGTTTGCGTCGCAACATTCAACATTTGAGAGCACCGTTAAGGCTTTCGTTTTCAAGTCGCTGACTGGGCTTCTTCCGACTCAAAATATGATACCTGACAAATGCCAACATCTTTCCGGTTTACATTTAGCGGATCGCGACTTCTACGTTCCTGCGCCAGTCGACTTACTGTTTGGAAGTGACGTTTTCACCGAAATACTTCTTCCAGGCATCATGCGCAGTGAAAACAATGTAGTTCCGATAGCGCAGAAGACCCGACTTGGATGGATAATCTTTGGCAAGGTTCCAGCCGAGAATCCGCAACTTATACGTAGCTTCGCACAGTTTACGGATCAGAGGTCCCAGTGGCAGATATTTTCGAAAAATGAAGAGGAGCCCAACCAGATCAAAAATCCTGTTCGTAAACAGAATACCAAAAACTTGTCTAGCGAGAGCCATGGAGTGATGCTGCCATTTAAGGAGTATGGTCATCTAGCATCGACGTCCAGCAAGGAAAGCGCATTTCATCAATTTGCCCACTTGGAGAAGAGGCTCGTGTCGGATCTAAAACTGCAGACAGAATACTCCGTCACTCAACTCAACAACTCAACACCTAAGCTTATCGAAGAGTTCCATCTGGTAAGAAGAGATGATGAGAAGTCTAATAAGGCCAGTTCGACGACGAAGTTAAATAGATCGTTGTATTTAACCAAATTGTTTAATATATTTTGCTGGATCTCAACGTGCATTATCAATGCCAAAATTATAATGCAGCAACTTTGAAGTGTGAGAGCGTATTGGAATGCTCACCAAGATTGGAATGAGGTCACTGGCAAAATGGCGAATATAGGTACCAAATGGCATTTCATTCCTCCCGCTTCCCCTTATTTTGGAGGCTTATGTGAAGCCGGAGTGAAGTCGGTCAAGTACCAGTTAAAAGAGTTTTCGGCAATGAGAGGCTTACCTACGAGGAACTCAACACGCTTTTGAAACAAATAGAAGCGTGCCTGAATTCAAGGTCCTTATGCCCTCTGTCCGACAACGTCGATGACCTTAAAATCATCACGCCAGCACATTTACTGATTGGTGAGCCATTTCATAGCATACCACAAAGGGACAACTTATTGCAAAATTGACTACCACCATCGTTGGAAGCTACCGAAATCGTTTCAACATTAATAAACATCAGTATTTATCGCGTCTTCAACAAAAAAAAAACTTGCGGAATTTCTAAAAACCGAAGAAAAACCTCAAATGGGAGACTTGCTTCTTATGAAGGATGAAGGTCTTTTACTATACATATAGCCAAAATACGAAAGGGTCTTAACAGTAAAAACAAAAACAGGATTTCTTTAACGACCGATCGCTGAAATATGCTACCTGCCAACAACCAAAGCAACGAGGACAATACACTATTATAAGAAATTATCTTGCGCTAATCTGAAAAAAAATAAATAAATAATAATAATACAAATTTTATAAATATAATTAACAATTCACGAACAAACCAGTAACCTAAACATATATACAGTCCACATTCAAACAAAACACAAACGTTGACGAAACAAATACCGAAATCTGTACTGTGTCAAACATGCAATTTCAAAACATCACATTCAAACAAAACACAAGCGTTGAAGAAACACGGAATAACCAAAAATTTAACAAATATTTCTATTCATTTATAACATAAAAGTATTCATCTACACAAATATCGAATACAATAATAAAAAAATATGTTCATAATATCGAACACAACTACGTTGTTATCGGTTATCGATAGTTAACGAAGTAATCGCAACCCTAACCACTCTAATTACACAAATCCAAAAACAAAATGCACTCAACTCATAAGTCAAACACGAATGTGAATACATTTTTTTTCTTTGCGCGAATATACACACACACACTAATATTAATTCTAACAATAATATAATTATGTACATGCAATTAAACTACGATAAATAAATCACATTCAAATCATATTAAAATGCATGCAATTTATTTACAATGATGTTACCTACCTGTTGTATAGCAACTCATCGTTCTCATCGTCATCACCAGCATGGTTATCATCCATTGTAATAGGATATGTTTCGGCAGCGACATATAAATATTTATTTGTTCCTTAACAACATAAACACAAATACTATACACACTTTTACAACAACACTTAACAATTACTTAACAAATAAAATATTCGCCGGCACCGCACGATCACCATTCATCGCAAAAATATAGACGTCACGAAACTGGATTTGTAGTGGAGTACGAGACAATCTGTGCAAGGGAGATGCACGTTGCACATTCGCATTAATGTTTATATTTTTTCGTGGTACTTCGTTATTATGTTTGTCTTTGTCTCTTTTATGTGGAAAGCTTGTTATTTTTTTATGTCGGAATATTAATTATCTCTCTCTTTACATGTCATTTGTGGAAGTGACTAAAGTCGGCAAAGTAGTCAAAATTGACGGGGTCATTAGTGAGGTGGACGAATCTCATCAGCGTTAAGGCTGCATTACAATATTCACTAAAGGAAATTTTGGGAACTACGTTCACGGGCGGGGAGAATGTTTCGAAGTAATTGGATGCACATTCCTAAATAACAATGCCCACACCCATCCATGAAAGCTAGACACATCGATGACAGTTAAATACATAAATAAACAATGAATATATTTTAATAACAGTTGACATTTACTTTATAAAACATTATATTTTGTAAAACATAAATCATAATACATAATTGGATTTAGTGTACCAAAGTAGTGTACAATTAATTTTTAATACTCTCGATCATTCCAATAAAACGTTTGTAACGCTGTGAACGTCTTGGTCTTTTATTCTACTTTTGGTTTCTTTGTTTCACCAGTAAAAATACATGTCATTACAAAGCAGGTTAATATTTCTTTCGAAAATATTCACTTGCTAACGATCTAAATGTGATCTTTAGACTACAAATAAATTTTGATTTGCATTATCAGCCAACGAATAAATCAAAGCATTCTAATAAACTGTGTTCCGTTTATTGAATAATTTAAAAGAGACCTTATTACGACACAAATTCACTCATAAATCAATCGTGAAGTATTAGAAAAAAAGGAAAGCGTATTAGAAAAAGTACCGAAAATTGTGTCCGATCGAACAATAGGGCATTACTGATTTGCATACGATATTTGACAGATCAGCGGATATTTTGTGCATTTCCTATTTTCTGTTTTGTTTTTTGCTTATAATAAGCTTCAAAAAGCCCTTTAAAATAAATCTGTTGGGCAAATTAATTTGCAATTTAAATATTTTTTTTTTTAGAATAAAATCCTCGTTGTGAAATAAACCATTGACCTTGTTTTTCACGAAAACAAATTATCAAATTTGAATTCTGCGATGACAAAAAATTTTATAGTTTCTAAGTTGTCGCACTAGCAAATGTGGAGGTCTAATTGTTTATTGGTACCGTTTCACTAATGCTATACATTTTTACTAAAGCTGGCAACCAGCTAATCGTCGACATACTCAGAAAATTTCCCAGAGAAATTCGGGAGCTTTATTTGTTCTAACTTCGAACGAGATGCTGCCGGCTGATGAAAAAACGACGCATCAAAGCTGTCAGCCGGACTTGAATTTCCTTTAGCTTGTGCCACTCTTTCCCTAATTTCCTCTTCCTTTATATCAAACCGTTCAATGCTTCTTTGCACATTAAGCGCTTCGGATTCTAAAATCTCCAATCGACATTGTAACTCAGTCACAGACAATGAATCACCCTTGCTAACAATAAAGGTTTTTACTCTCTTCAAACTCCCTTTCGTCGTTGATCGCAGAGCCTTTAGTTCCGACAACTTTTTCTCCACCTCAGTAGATCTATCCAGTGATTCACCGAGCTCACCCTCTTCATCCTTCCTATCATAATCAGTCTCCATGATATATTATGATTGTGGTAATTACCGGGAGAAAATGAATCAAAGGCTGCGTGTTACTTCGTTGCTTTCTTTATTAGTAATGGACGACCAGACCGAAAGACATGGTCGATCAGTATAGCCAATATACAAAAATTCACAATTCATTTTCCTGACTAGGTGCAACGAAAGAGTGCATCCAGACGGATATGACAACTCTTCCGCACACCACAAAAATATTCTTATTACTAGTTACAATATAATAATTTCCTTAATCTATAAGTATTTATATATTGCGTTTTAAGATGAATGTCTAATTATACAATGTTATGAATTCATATTATTTCATTAATTTAATACAAAATAAGTTACAATTTGTACGCTTATAGGTCTAGCCTGATAGGAGCTTTTTTACTCTACTAGATTTCCGTACTGGAGGAGGAGGTGGAGCATTAATGTTATCTTCATTATTATTATTTTTTTCAACGACCTGTTCAAAATTTTGAGTCTCATTTGTTAACCCTATGTCTCCGTTCACAATATCCGTCGCAATCGCATTTGGACCTTCCTTTGATAGCTTTTGATTACTACTTAAATCGGGATCGATCCCTATATCTGGGTTACTAGTAGAAAAATCCAGGTCAATTTCTTCTGAACATATGGACTCTGTATCTAAATCGTTAGGATTTCGAACACTAATACCAACCGAACGTAAGTGATCGACGTGTCGTCTCCATTACCTTCCGTCATCGAGTCGAACTACATAGTGAAGTTTGCCAATCTTCTCAATAATATTGCCAAACTTCCACCTGGTTCTTTTTGTCGTTATATTCGCGTACAGTTACTCTGTCTCGTATGTTAAATTTACGAATATGATGAGGTATTGCCTCCTTTTTTGTTGCCATATTAGTGATCGGTACCATTAGGTCAATTCTTGATTTAATCTGACGATTAAAGACAAGCATTGACGGTGACATACCAGTAGCAGGATGGATAGTTTTTCTATAGGTAAGTAAAATATTACATAATTCTGTGCTGAGATTCCGTTTATCACATTTCAACGTTCTCAATTTATGTTTAATAGTTTTTACGTAGCGTTCAGCTTGCCCATTGGTTGATGGATGGTACGGCGGTCCCATTTTATTGGCACCACCATTAATTTTAGGAAAATTTTGAAATTCCCATGATGTAAATTGCGTACCATGGTCCGAAACGAACGCAGATGGTATTCCAAAAGTTGAAAAAAATCTCTACAATGTGTAGGTAATAGTAGCCTCAGATGTGATTTCATTTAAGATCCGAACTTCAACCAATTCAATTCAATCAATTCACATTGGTTAATTCCAAAACGAGAACGACTGTCAACGGCCCTGAAATTTTTTAGCCCCTGTATTAAGATTTTAACATTATTATCCGCACAACATTGCGTCCCTAGTCAACCATGCCAAAGGATTGAGCTCCAAAAATATCTACTGGCTCACAACTGCGATATTGCGTTTCTCCAAGAAACACATCTTAACTCTAACCATAAAAAAGTTCAACTGGGCAATTATAAACTCATCAGTTGTAACAACAACCAGGGGGTTGCGATTGCTTTGAAAGATAACTTCAGCTTCTCGCCAGTGGATAATATCGATATCTTGTTTCCTAACGTCTTCATTACTATCAACTTCTCCTTTAATGCAGATCTTAAGAAAATTCTGTTTGGATCTCTGTATATCCCCAGCAATTTCCCTTCTAACCTTTTATCTACTGAATTGTCCAAAATCTCAAATCTCAGTAACTCTTTTGATGGTGCAATTATCGGCGGTGATCTCAACGCGAGAAATCCTATTTGGGGAGACACCACAATCAATATGAATGGCAGGGCTCTTGAGAACTGGTTATTGTCCAACTCTCCTCTTTTGGTAAGGCTCACCCCTTCCACTCCAACGTTTCCCAGTTATGGGTCCTTTTGGACCACTTCTTGATTTCTAGCGATCTTATTAATCTAATTGATCCTAACTTTACAATATCTACCGAGTCTTCCTTCTCTGATCACTTTCCGATTCTGCTTAACTTAAATATTGGCAACCTTAAAATTATACTTCAAACTAACAGATCTTTCAGATCTTTTAAAAACACTAATCGGGAGCATTTCCAAGACAACTTGGGTGTAATTTCTTTCATCCTTCACACATCTGCCTTTCGAATTCCGGACTTAACCAACTTATAAGACAATTCTCTAGGTGCGTCTGCTCCACTATGGACATCCATTCTTCCCCGGTATGTACCTATTTTAAGAAGTACCATAACTTACCTGACCCCATTCAGAAACTCTTTAAAATCAAACACATCTGGCAGAAAATGCTGAAGCAAATTTTCCACCGCTTTTATAATAAGGTATCAAGAGAGTACATTACTCTCTCAAATAAAATTAACCTCTTAAAAATTATCATCAAGGAAAAAATCAGAATTTGGGTCAATAGCGAATTCTCAAATAAACTATCTTCTATCATCTCCGGTCCCAGGGCTTTTAAAAAAATTTTCAGAATTGTAGGCAAGAAAAATAACTCTGGATGCGAAAAAATTAACCATAATGGTACTTTAATTACAGACCAAGATAAAATTGTTAATGTATCGGCTGATTACTTTAAGAACATATACAACGGTATTAACCCTATCATTTCGTCCCCTCCTCTGGTCCAACAAACTATTCAGGAGTCTACCCAAAACCACCCTTCTCGAATTTTTAACTTCGATATTAACAATCCAGCGGAAAACCCAGTCTTTACTGACCTATTTACTTCACAGAGTAACCTCTTGTGTATTATCCGGAACCATCACCCGAAGAAATCCACGGGCGCCGACAATATCCCCAACTTTATTTTCCGTATATTCTCTCCGAAAGCAATTACTTTTTCAACCATCCTCTTGAATAATTGTTTAAATAACTGTTACTTATCGTCCGACTGGAAGGTTGCCAGGTTAATAACACTTCCTAAAAAACCAGGCAATTTTGAACTCAACAATCTTAGACCTATCTCAGCCCTATCCAATCTCGGGAAACTCCACGAGAAAATCATACTCCAAAAGATTGATAACCACATCGATACTAATATCGACTTTATTCCGGATTTCCAATTTGGATTCCGGAAGTCTCACTCCACAGTTCACACTTTACTTAAAGTGCATAATGATATCACGCTAAATCTTAGGGAAAAAAATCGACGGTGGCTTGCTCACTAGATATCGAAAAGGCTTTCGATAGCCTCTGGAGAGATGGTCTACTATATAAAATTATTCAAATGGACTTCCCTTCCCCTATTGTCCACATACTCTCCAGTTTCTTAAGTGACCGACATGACATGACATTCAATCTGACGTTATTAGCGCAAACAGTGGAGTCCCCAAGGTTCTATCCTGGGCCCCCGTCGGTATAACTTCTTCCTCTATGACTTTCCGCACACAAACTATACCCATAACACTATCAGTTCTAATGCCTTACTGTACGCAGACGATACCTGTGCCTATGCCAGCGCCGATTTTTCCTCATGAGGCGCTAATAATGTTAAAAGACCACCTTGTTATCATCAACGATTACTATGACAAATGTGGCATAAAAATTAATAACGACAAATCTTTTTGTATCTGCTTTAGAAATTCCAGCACAAAGGGAAGAAGGGGAGTCGTCAGTGAGAGTAACTCCATCTCCTTGAACTTGACTGGTTCACCGCTGTCTTTCAGTAGAAACATTAAGTACTTAGGCGTTAACTTTAACCATCTGCTTAAATGTAATCCGCACGCCAAGACCACCTTGGCTAAAGTTCAAAAAGCGGCTTTCATACTCACGCCCCTTCTTCGTAACAACAACTTAAACAAACGCACCAAACTTTTAATCTATAAAACTTTAATAAGACCCATCCTTAATTATGCGTTTCCGGTATGGTTCTCCATTTCACCCACTGTCGCAGACAGCCTAGAAAGGTTCGAGCGAAAGATTATTCGACTTTGCACGGGATTAAATTTTAAATCTAGAAACAAAAGGTTCTCCAACAAAACCTTATATTCTGATGCTGGAGTCACCCCCCCATTACTTACTCACTGTCGTTAATGAACAAAACGATATCAAAGCTCCAATACCTGGACAATGAATTAATCAACTCAATCTTTGCAATCCAAAAAAATTCCAATTGGAGTAACTCCATCTATGTTTCTCCAATCGGAATTATCAACGAAAACCTCTCATCGAGACTTGATGGACCTCAATTAGAGTTCTATTCCAAAGCCATTATTGGCCAGAATAGGAGCTAACCCCTCCGTTTCACATCCGAATTTGATCTCATCTGCTCATACGGGTTCATAAAAAAAAAAAAAAAATTTAAATTAACCACGGTTCTAATCCCTCCCCAGATACCAGAATTTGCTACAATTTTCTTTTCATTTACTGTATAAAACTGTATTTTTCTTCCTTTCTTATTTTTATATCATATTCTTGTATTCAAGAGAGAGAGAAACTATTTTATTATCACAACTCAGCTATCACAAAACATATTCTATGTATTTATATCAAGTCTTAAAAAAATAATCCTATCGTATTTTACACATGAACCAGCATTTCACTTCGAAATCGCTTAAACTAATATTTACGAAGCAAACATATAGATACTATTTACTTAAAAAATAATAATAACAAAAATAAACAACAAACTAAATGTAAAGCAACGACCACATTGCTTTCGCAAACATCAAAATGTAAAAAAAAAAAGAGAAACATAACATTAACTGCTGTATGTTCTCTATTCGTTTCCTCATCTACATCTCTTTGTATATATTCCCCATCCCACTCTAGCCTTAGTATTCTTGTATAAAATAATCACTGTGAGAGACAACGTCGTCAACAAAATGTATTTGTCTCCGCAAGCAAGAGCTGTCTAACCATGAAAAAAAAAATTGTTCACCATGAGGGTATTCTCCTTACACTTATTCATGTATTGCTATTCTCGAGTAGGCCATACGATTCAGCCACTCTTCTCTCTCTCGTTACATTTTAAGATAAAAACGAAACCAATGTATTTCAAGTTGTATTGCTATCGAAAAAAGAAAAAAAAAAAGTCTTAATAAATTCAACAACAACAACATTAGTATCCGCAAGTGTGGCCTTGGATAGATCTTGTACCGTTAATGGTAAATGTTCTATCATGTTAATTTCCACAGAGCCAATCTCATCGATTTTTGATAAGAAGTCTGCGATTGGTAAACGTGACATTCCGTCAGCATTTCCATGATCCTTTGAATTTTTGTATTTAATATCGTAATCAAAAGACTGTAAAAAGATCGCATAGTGCTACATTCGCATCGCGGACATAGTTGGCAAACCCTTTTTTGGTGAGAAAATTTGTAATACGGGTTTATTATCCGTAACCAATGTACATTTCCGCCCGTATATATATTGGTGAAATTTCCGTATGCCGAAAATTATTGCATAGGCTTCCTTATCGATCTGCGAATAACGCTGTTGAGTAGAGTTTAACGTTTGTGAAGCGTATTGGATGGGACGTTCAGTTCCATTTCCATCATCATACGTATGGCTTTAGACTGCACTGGGGTGGAATCGGCTAAGGTGATAGTTGATTGTCGCTTTTTCGATAGTCGTTTTTGATTATTAACTCTTCTTTGCTCTGCGTAAAGCCGATCACAATTATTGATTATTGGCAGCACTTCGATTTTTGAACGTCACTTCCTTGCCGACACTAAAGTATTTCATTTATTTGGAGTTGAAGCCGATGTGCATATCTATGAAAATGACACAAATGTATGAAAGCGACACCTAAATAGGTGTCGCATGAAATTGATGCAAAAAAGCGATTGTCAATTTGATAATCACCTTACGTAGACGTAAAGCGATGATTTTGATTGTCGACTATCAACTATCACCTTAGCCGATTCCACCCCTGACTCCATATGGGGAGGCGTCAGTCGCAATTACCAAGGGTAATCCCGGGTCGAAATGAACCAAAAACTTGTCGGATTGCATTTCAAATTCAACTTTTTTAAATGCTACCTCACACTTTTTATCCCAATCAAAAGGAACATTGTTTTTTAACAAGTTATTTATCGGATATAAGGTGGTGCTTAAATTTTCAAAAAAATCTACCATAATAACTAACAAGCCGCGTAAACGCACGAACTTCATCCTTATTACTGGGCCTTTTCATGTTTTGTATGGCATCAGCCTTAGCTTGCATTTTATGAATACCACGATCATCAATCACGTAACCACAATAAAAGATTTCTTTAGCGAAAAATTCGCATTTATCGAAATTAACACGCATATTATATTTATGTAGTCTTTTTAAGACCTCTTCAAGTCTTTGTAGATGAACCTGGTCATTAGGTCCTGTTATTTTGATGTCATCTAAAAACACCGTAGTACCCTCAATGCCTACCAAAACTTGCTCAATCTGCCTTTGCCAAATTGCAGGAGCAGATGCAATTCCGTACATTAAACGATTTGGTTGAAAAAGTCCTTTGTGTGTAGTTAATGTCAAAATCTCCCTATCTTCTGGGCGCACTTCCAATTGCAGGTAAGCTTGTATAAGATCAATTTTAGAAAATTTCTTTCCTCCTGCCATTGAAGCAAAAAGTTTTTCAATTGTAGGTAAAGGGTGCTCATCTATAATTAAGTTTGGATTGACTGTGACTTTGTATTCACCACAAAGTCAAACCCGGTTTCCAGCTTTAGCCACCGGTACAATTGGTGTCGCCCAAGCACTATGATCTACATTTGTATAGATGCCCTTAGCTACCAAATCCGCAATTTCATTTTCTACTGACTTCTTAATAGAAAATGGAACTGATCTAGCTTTAATAAAAACTGGTTTGCAATTAGGTTTCAAAGTAAGTTTGTCTTGGATATTTGTTATTTTCCCCACCGATTTATCAAAAAACCTCGGGTATTTATTCACAAGCATACAATGACATTTTTATCCTGAATAATGTTCTGAACAGTACTCGTTTGGAAAATTGTGTTAAAGTCTAGTTGCAGTTCATGTAACCATTCACGACCAAACAATGGATGTCTATCAGAATCAACTATGTATAACTTTAGTTGTTTGGTGTTGGAATTCCGTTCTATTTTAACATAAATGTATCCGTATACAATTATTTCATTGTTGCAGTAATTTACCAAGGAAGTATCAGATGCATTTAAAGGTATTTCGCGGAAAAACTTTAACTTATCAGATTTACTTATTAGTGATACCGAAGATCCTGTATCGATTTCAAAATTTAAATGTACATTATGGACTCTTAAACATACCCATAATTTTGATCGATCGCAATTGTGACTAGTATCTACAATATTGCAAATTTGCTCTACCTCCTGCTCTTCAACAAAATATGCTCCCTTCTTCTTTATGTGTTTTGTCTTATTACTATAAATCTTATTACTAGAACTACCCGT
This sequence comes from Cheilosia impressa, assembly GCA_948293265.1. Lineage (NCBI taxonomy): Eukaryota > Metazoa > Arthropoda > Insecta > Diptera > Syrphidae > Cheilosia > Cheilosia impressa. Next base: position 57,185,259 of record OX411880.1, read on the forward strand.
TTTGGCACTGAGACACATTTTCGCTAAATGTCCTTTTTTGTTACAATTGTTACAATTGTTGACGCTTTTAAATTTTGCATATATTCGCCAAATGTGTTTCATTGCCGCAGCGATAACAAACTACTTTTTTCTTTACAAAATTGTTGTTTCTCGTCACCTATATCCCTTGATGACTGTATGTGTGAGATAGTTCTTGCATTATATATTTCAGCTCCGCCCTTCGCCGACATCTCCATCGAAATTGCTCTAGCCTTTGCTTTCTCCAGCGTGAGGTCCTTTGTTTCGAGTAGTATGTCCTGAATTTTCTGAATCCTTAGTCCAAATACCAGTTGATTTCTTATGGCGGTATCCAAGTACGCCCCAAATTTGCAGTTGATTGATAATTTTTTCAAGGCGGTAAGAAATTCATCAATCGATTCGCCATCTTGTTACTTCCGTAAATGGAATCTGGAGTTTTCCACTATTTCCAAAGGCTATGGATCAAAAATCTTTGTAAACAAAAGGCTACCATTTGGAACTTTAGAAAAAAATCTGAAAATCAATTTCGGGGTTATGCAGGAACTGATTTGTTAAAAATAAAAGGAGTTTTTGAAGCCGCTATAAGTATTACCAAAAATTCAGATTTTATTTCTACCTTTTATGTTATTGAGAATGGAAAGCAGTCTTTGTTAGGTCGAGACACCGCCATCAAATTGAAAGTTCTAAAATTGGTTGTTGGAATCAACAACATAAGCAAAATTGAGCCGATTCCTAAAATTAAAGGTATAAAAATTAAACTTTCAATTGATAAATCAGTTAGACCAGTTCAACAGCCTTTGCGAAGGGTACCGTTGTGGCGACATATTACTAACAAACAACAAGTACAAACACTACTGGACGCACCCATCAGCAAAGACTAAGAAGTTGTCAACGGAACACAACCAACATCGAGTATCGTTTTGTTTTAATTAAAGGAGAGGTATATAAACCGAGGAGAGCAGCTAGATGAGGCCTTCCTCATTCGCTGGTCAGAAAAACTTCGTTCTTGGCGGCGGGGTTGGTTTTTGCGTTAAGTCCTTCCGACCAATTTAAATTATAAAACAATATTTGTAAAATCTATCGCAAAATAAAGCGACCATAGAATATTTACTCGAGTTCACTCTTCATTTCGGCAACCACAATAAACAGTGGGTTCATAAACCCACATTCTGGTGACCCCGACGTGATTTTGCCAATGTAACAAGGAAGGTTCAAAAACAGTTAAGCGAAACGAGTCGGAAGACAAAGAGCAACGGTGAACTGTATCACAACGTCATAACGGCACCTTTACCACTACGGTTGTCGACACCACGCAAGCCAGCAGACAGTTTCAACGGTACGCAAGTGCATGACGACTGTACGACTGCTTATCAACTACAGCACCAGCCACGACGTTTCAACACCCTTATACAAGCAGCGTGTGGGAAATTACTGTAACGGACGGCACATAAAAGCAGACTCAGAGTTGTGCATCACTGAAGACCATCACTACAGAAAGGCCGAGAACAGCAGGATCCTGACCGAATTTTGCCGCAGAAAATTTTGTGTATCGTGTTTGTCAATTGTGTCGTGTTTTCTGTATATATGTAAATTTTATTATTTAATATTTAGTTAATTTTCTTTGGCGTTACAAATTCAAATTCACTTTTCTTTTGTGTACAGATTCGTGTGTGAACAGCGCCTCCGCCAAAAATATACGAGAATCTGCAGACAACGATACGACGGGACATTGAACATACGAGCAACCCAAGCCCCACTGGTTCGTCAGTAAACGTTACTCACGGTTCATCATTGGACAATACCAACGTGCAAAGAATGAAGTAAGTGCTGTAACTTTTAGAAATCTTCCGTTTTGGCCGGATAGTCCGAACGTATGGTTTGTCGCGTTAGAGGGACAGTTCGCAGTAGGTCAAATTCGATCCGATAGTACTAAATACTTTACCGCACTCGGTCTGTTAGATACGCGAACGATAAACATATTTAGAGATGTGATTTTAAATCCGCCCGCGAACGGACTCTACGAAAATCTTAAATCAATCGTTTTGTCACGGCTGATAGAATAGGAAGACACGCGCTTACAGAAATTATTGAATGAATCTAACTTAGGCGATCAAAAGCCCAGCGAGTTGTTACGGCAAATGCGTTCATTGGCTGGTAGGCAATTTCCCGAATCGGTACTTAAAAGTTTATGGTTGCAACGACTTCCTCCAATGACGCAGGCAATCTTAGCATGTTCAAACGAAGGGTTGGACGGCATAGCACAAATGGCGGACAAGGTGGTTGGTGTAATGCCATCTAACATAGACATTGTGAGGGCAGAAGGCAAGCCTCCATTATTTGGCCAGCTATCTACCTTCAAAGGATTCAAGACCATCGAATGTGACAACCAGGAGACCTTGGACTGGTTAAAGGGCTTCATAATCAACATGAACGCACCTTGGTCAAAAGCTGACCTGCGCGTTGTTGACAGGATAGAAATTCTGAACTTGACCAGGCCAAAGGGTATTATCCGCATGAGGGGACCTTACCTACCCGTTGAAAGGATAGAACGGAATCTGCCGTTCCTTAACCCAGAACTACAAAGCAGAGAATGGAAAGTCCTCGAAACGGGTGAATATACCCAGAATGGGATGGACGTGACTATATTGCTGTGTCACAAATCGCACTCCATAATCAAGAGTTTAAGGTCCGCGTAGGCATAATGCGGTGCAAACTCCGGCTGCTAGCGGCAGGTTGGCCAGCGCCAACCTCGTTCTCCTAATGGAAACGAAATCCATAGATGTCGCCCTGGTTCAAGAACCCTGGATTCTCCGGGGAAAGATAAGCGGACTGAGCTCCAAAGATTTGGTTATATACCACAACACACCAGAAAATGGTAAGTCACGAACATGTATTGTCACCAGAAAACAGCTTAAACTTTTTTTTTTACCTAGTCTCAGCGGCTCGAACCAAACAGCAGTCAAATGGGACAGGGCAGGAAAAGGCGCGCTGGTACTGGCGACAATCTACATGCCACATGAAACATGATTGCTGGCTGTGATGCTCCCACCATACGCTCTGGGGAAGTACGGACATAAATGTACGAGGTGAGTCCCTCTTAGAATTTATAATTAGCAACAATCTCTTAGTAGCTAACATTGGCAAAGAGCCGACCTTCGTAACTAGGAATAGACGTGAGGTGTTAGACTTAACACTCTACAGTAACTCACAAACTCTAACTGTGAAGGAATGGAGAGTCTCCCTTGAGCCATCCTTCTCAGATCACAGAATTATAGAATTTCTAGTAGACGAACAGTTAGTAGGCAGAGGTAAATTCAGAAACCCAAGACTCACCATGGGACACTTTTGTCTCAGAGGCCGTGAGGAATCAGAATCAGGTCAGAATCTTAAGAACCAAGAAATGAGATCACCAGACGAAATTGATGCATTCACAGATAGTCTAAATAAAATCCTAAGCAATGCATTCGAGGTAGCCTGTCCTCTACGGACAATCAGGAAAAGGAATACTCAATCGTTGTGGTCCAAAGACCTCCTTGAAATCAGAAGGAAAGTTAGATCTCTGTGCCAAACGCACTAACTTACAGACAGACTGGGATCTATACAAAGCCGGTCAACGTAAATTCGAAAGTGCTGTCACAAGTGCTAAACGCACAGCCTGGCATAATTTCTGCAATGAAATAGAAAGTACTAGGGAGTCAGCTGGACTTAGGAAGATCCTATCCAAAGAACCTGCGGTTCCGGGATATCTAAAAGACAACACTGGTAACTGGACGCAGTCCTCTGAAGAGACTTTAAGTCTGCTTCTACAGACGCACTTTCCGGGTTGCTTCCCAGCAACAACCGTCCAGTCTATTTCAAGCATAGCAACTACCGCTGCAACAATTCCAGGGGGTATAGTAACCGAGGAAAAAACTAAATGGGTGATCGATACGTTTGCACCGTTTAAATCACCTGGGGTTGACGGAATCTTTCCAATCATGCTCCAGAAAGCCAGGTCAATCGTTATACCAGCCCTGATGAGACTCTTGACACGTTCCCTGGAATGCGGTCACATTCCCAAGGTATGGCGAGAAGTAAAGGTCGTCTTTATTCCGAAGGCAGGCAAGTCCAGCCACACGGCTGCGAAGGACTGTAGGCCTATAAGCCTAACGTCCTTTATCCTGAAAACCTTCGAAAAGCTTTTAAATGTTTTTATCCGCAGTCGGACTGACAATGTGATATCAACGGCACAACATGCTTACATTAAAGGTAAAGGAGTTGAGACCGCGTTACATGATGTCACCGGCACCATAGAAAAGTCCTTAAAGGACAAAGAATATACACTAGCCGCGTTCCTAGACATTGAGGGAGCATTTAACAATGTGAAAACGTGCGCATTAAAGAGAGCGCTACTCAATTCCAAGGTTGACCAACCACTTATCAATGTGATTGAAAGCCTACTTAATGAAAGGAAAATTAATGCAAAACAAGGCGACACTGACCTTAAAGTGACAGTCTCTAGAGGTACACCACAAGGAGGAGTCATATCCCCCTTACTCTGGGTCCTTGTCATAAATGAAATACTAGTGAAACTCGAAAATAAAGGGGTCAAGGTAACCGCTTATGCGGGCGATGTAGTAATACTTGCTACAGGCAAATTCTTACCTACCATAAGCGAACTGCTAGAAAACGCATTACAAACACTCAATATGTGGGCAAAACAATGCGGTCTTGGAGTCAATCCACAGAAGACTGAATTAGTCTTGTTCTGTAACAAAAGAGTGATTCCGAACTTCGATCCTCCAAATATTGAAGGCATACCCCTCAGGGTTGCCGGGAGTGCTAAATATCTGGGCACAATCTTATATAGGAAGCTTAACTGGAAAATGAACGTCAATGAAAGAGTAAAGAAAGCTGCAAACGCTTTCTACGCATGTAATCGAATCTTCGGCAAAAGGTGGGGACCAAACCCTAAAATAATTTTGTGGATGTTTACCGGTATTGTGCGTCCAATACTCACGTATGGAAGCTTAGGTTGGTGGCAAGCCACAAACAAAGCATCAAATCTCAAAATAATGACCAAAATACAAAGACTAGCGTGTATTAGCACAACCAGTGCAATAAGGACAACACCTACGGCTGGAATGGAGGCAATCCTCAACCTGATACCGTTAGACCTTTATATGCAAGAATCTGCAGCCAAAAGTTCCCTTAGGATCAGCCAATCCAAAAGCTGGAAACCCTATAAAATGGGACACGCACAGATTCTGAACAAATATATGGGAGATGCTGTCACTTCTGACTACTTGTCTCCCTACGTTGACTTCGATAAACCATTCTCTTGCTATTTTCCCAGCAGAAAAGAATGGAATACAGATGAACCCACAAAAAGAAAATCGATATCCATCTATACAGATGGTTCTAAGATGGACTGTGGAACAGGTGCTCAAATTTTCTCTGAAGAATTGAATATACATCACTTGATCAGATTACCTGACCATAGTAGTGTGTTTCAAGCGGAGGTTCTGGCTATCGGCGAAGCTGCCCATATGGTGTCAATGTTGGAAATACCAAGGGAGGATATTACCATATTCATTGACAGCCAGGCGGCCATAAAAGCAGTGTCTGCTATTGAAATTAAATCAAAACTAGTTCGCCGCTGCAGTGAAGAGCTTAAGGTTCTCTGCTCGCAGCACACAGGGATAAAACCGGCAATGAGAGAGCTGACGAACTGGCTAGGAATGGATCCGCTATAGATCAAGGTCGCGCGATCAAATTTATCAGTCCACCACTCTGTAATCTGAGAGAGAGGGTGGAAGATAAGATCCAAATGAAAGCCAACAACAGGTGGAAAGGATTAACTACCTTCGAAATATCAAGGAAGGTATGGCCGGAATACAATCCAAGTCGGACTAGCAAAGTCATGCAGTTTGACAGAACGTCGATGTATAAACTGGTAGGGGCCCTAACAGATCACAACTTCCTAAGAAACCACACAATGAAACTGAAACTCAAGAATGACGACATATGTAGAGGTGTGAAGACGAAGAGGTACACGAGAATACACCTCACTTCCTCTGTCAAAGCCCCAGTCTTTATCACTTGAGATATAGAACACTTGGTAGATACTACTTCCATGGCATATATGAACTTTCGAATGTCTCTTTATCTGATCTTTGCAGGTTCATAAACTTATCAGGATGGCTGGACAAAGTCGAATAACGTGAGGGAGAAAACTTAATCGCCAACGACATCGGTTAACCCCTCAACAAGGGCATCACAATGGATCCACAAGGACCTAAGTGGGGTGCTGCAGGGTTACTCTGCAGCATCCACCCATCAACCTAACCTAACATAGACATTTCGGCAATAATGGCGTTTTCCATTGGTTTCACTCGGGGATCCACTCATTCTGAAATCCAATGGAACAGCAAAACTGCTTCTGACAGAATCCACCAAAGTATTGGTGAAATGCCAAAAAATAATCTATGGCTGCTGTCAACTGACTTGTAATAAATACATGAAATTGCACTTGTGTGAGTGCTTCTTGAGTGGATTCTGACTTCAAATCGAGAAGCGAAATTCTCTTCTCAGAATCACCAGAAGAGTATTTTTGTGCCAATGGAACAGCATTTTTTTGATTCCGGACTCCTAATTGTCGCTTGTTCATTCACGACAAAGTGAATAATTTAAATTTTTTAATTGATTCAGGTGCGGAGGTTTCAGTTTTGCCAGTGTCAGTAGCCAGAGCAAAGCAAATTGCCAGCAGGAATAATCTTTTCGCCGCCAATGGTTCCATAGTGCGTACTTACGGTCGTGTGAGGGTACCAGTAGCTTTGGGGCTTAAACGTTTTTTTCCTTGGGTCTTCAACTATGCTAACGTAAGCAAACCCATTTTGGGGGCAGATTTTTTACGTGCATACGGACTCTTAGTAGCCGTCTCGTAGACCCAGTTAATGCCTTACACACTAGCGGTTACCTTAAAGCGGGTTCTGCCACAAAGCTGTCAGTTTTGGCGAACAACCATACAGATCCAGACATGCATAGCCTGCTTAAAGAATTTAATATACTGTCGAGCAAAAACATTTTTGTCCGTCCGGTGCAACATGACGGCACACATCCTATAACTACCGGGCAGGCACGTCCTTTTTCAAACAAACCACGCCGTCTCGCTCCTGATAAGCTAAAAATAGCTAAGGAAGAATTCGACTTCATGATACAGCAAGGAATCTGTCGCCAAGTAAAAGCCCATGGGCTTCGCCCTTACACCTTGTAAGAAAAAAGAATGGTGAATGGAGGCCGTGTGGCGATTACCGCCAACTAAATGCTGTCACCGAACCAGATAGTTACCCTATTGCACACGTTCAAGATTTTGCTCAAGACCTACACGGCAAAAATATATTTTCAACAATAGACCTTGTCAGATATCAAATACCTATTGACCCCGGGGACATACCGAAAACGGCAATATCTACTCCTTTTGGTATTTTCGAGTTTGTCGAGTTGACCTACGCCGACATTTCGAGAAAGTTCGCCCAGCCGCGCCGTCGCGACATGGCACTTTCAAACCATTCGTTTTCAAAGAGTTAAAGAATTGCACACACGTTTTCGTCCGCACCGATGCGATCAGAAAACCACTGCAACGGTCATACGAAGGGCCTTTCAAGGTACTCAAACGCGATCCAAAAACCTTTCAACTATCCATAAATGGAAATAAATCAATGATAGGAATCGATCGACTTAAACCATGTTTTGAAACAAACACTTACGAAACATCTTCAGTAGTACAGCCCAAAGCAACGAGTAACAACGTCGTGAAACGAGTATCTTTCGCGGCAAACCATATGTCACCTAACCGGACCACCAAAACAGGGCGAAGTATTGTTTGTCCAAGCAGATATCGTTGAAAGCACATCCTGCCATTCAACTAGTGGGGGAATATTGCGGCGACATATTACTGACAAACAACAAGTACAAACACTACTGGACGCAACCATCAGCAAAGACTAAGAAGTTGTCGACGGAACACAACCAACATCGAGTATCGTTTTGTTTTAATTAAAGGAGAGGTATATAAACCGAGGAGAGCAGCTAGATGAGGCCTTCCTCATTCGCTGGTCAGAAAAACTTCGTTCTTGGCGGCGGCGTTTGTTTTTGCGTTAAGTCCTTCCGACCAATTTAAATTATAAAACAATATTTGTAAAATCTATCGTAAAATAAAGCGACCATAGAATATTTACTCGTGTTCACTATTCATTTCGGCAACCACAATAAACAGTGGGTTCATAAACCCACACCGTCTGTTCTTGAGGATAAAGTGGAGGCTAGATTAATGGAGGAAATTGCACAAGACATTATAGAGCCTGTAGTTGGTCCTAGCTGTTGGATATCCCCAGTCGTTATTGTATTTAAGGAAAGTGGAGATATTCGCTTGTGTATCGATATGAGACGAGCTAAGGCTGCAATCCTGAGAGAAAATTATCCTCTTACTTTATTTGATTCTCTTATGACCAGATTAGAAGGAGCTAAATATTTTTCTCGACTAGATCTTATAAAATGCATACCACCAGTTGGAACTGGATGAGGATAGTCGATACATTACGACTTTTATAGCATCAAAAGGAATATATAGGTACAAGAGATTATTATTTGGTGTCAACTCTGCTCCTGAAATTTTTCAACGAACATTGGAGGGTATTCTAGCTGCTTGCAAAAATGCACTCAATTACTTAGATGGCGTAATTATATTCGGGAATACGGTGGAGGAACATGATCTAAATTTAAAAGGTGTATTAAGAGCTTTAAATGAATATAATGTCGTACTTAATGAAGACAAATGTATTTGGAAAGTACAAACCTTTGTTACAAAATGAAAGTAAATTCGTATCTTTTTATTTAATCTATAGGCGTTTTTCTTTTTGCTCTGAAGCGAGCATGCTCAGATTGTTCAGAGGTATTTATGAAACACACTTGAGCGCATAGTTGTCATAAATGCATAAATTAAAATTTATTAATTGTTATTTATTAAATTGGTTAATTTTCAGTTGCAAAACAACAAGGTTCATCCACCATTTCAACTATTTTACTTATCCTGTTTTTTTTTTCTGTCAAATGTGACTGGACGTGTGTAATCAGCTATTCACTCAGCCTGCTCAGTCAATTTATTCTGAGCTCATCGAGCGCGCTCTGATAGCGCTCTGAACGAAAAAAGAAACACAAATTCTGAGCTCTGATGTATCTGAGCCAAAAAGAAACACGAACTTTTTGTATAACAGTTCAGGTTGTGCTCTGAACTAAAAAAGAAAAAAGCCTTATGTTGCATCCTCCACTAACCACCACCTGCAATAAATGGCAAATGACACCTACAACGATTGTCAATAATCAGCTGTCACAGCAGGGTTGGTTGCGAGGGTGCGTTACCAAAAAGTGTTATACGCCGAAAAATTAACAGCCTTGAGTCTCGTAAAAGAGAAAAATAACGAGAAAATAAAAAGCAGTTAAATTGAGTCTGTTCAAAATGAGAAAAGGTTATTTTTAAATTCTTTTCCCAACGCCGACATAAGAAAGGCAATTTTTCTTAAGTATTTCGTAGCTGACGGGAGAAGAATATCCGCAGCACAAATTACCATATTTTATAACATAAAAAGCCGATGGCAAGTTTTTTGAATATACAGACAGTGAAGTGCTTTTAAGTTATATTGGTTATAATAGCATACAGAGATCTAAAAATTAAAAAGAAGAAGTCGAAATTAAAGGTACGTAAAAACAATAGAACCAAGAATAGGAAATAACAGGTTGTTTTTTTAAAGTGTGGTGCCAACAAAATTCTTACAGCAGGACGGCAACTTAAAGGTGGACCGTCAAAATCTGAGGTCGTAACCATAGACAAACCATACTGAGACCCCCAACTCGCAATCCTCTTGCCGCTGGCCTCTTAATTTTTTTTTTCAAATTCGCCATTTTGTATTCCTATCGGTGTTATGTCAATTAGAATCCGTGTGAGCATCAACAAAAAAAGCAAACCAAAAAAAATGTGGTGAATTTCTTTTGACAGAAGTCGATTGACACACATGTCAAAAATTGAAAACAAATTGTGATTTGTTTGCAACAAATTGAATAAAATGTAAGTTTTCGCATATTTCCGGTGTTTAAATTAATTAATAAATACATTTGTCTGGTAGCCTTGGAAGAAGTCGATGTAAAGGTGTTCGGTGAATTTACGAATCATATTGGTTCGTACTGGAGACGACAATTTATAACAGATGACTACAAAAGAAAACAATCGGAATCGATGTAAGTAATCCACACTTTTCAATGAATTCCTTTATGTTTATTTACTTTTCTATCTTCAAGGTCTGTTAAATCCAAAATCGTTACCTACCCGATGAATACCGTGAAAAAATGTGATACCTATTTCAGTCAAAACCTGCTGGATATATATTAATATTCCTTTTCTTTTCAGTTTATGAAGAAGCAAACATTGAGGAACGTGCTCAATCGTATCGTCGTCGGTATGGTTCCTTCAACTGTAAGTTGTCATCAAATGTGAAATGAAAACAAGCTCGCTGTGTAGTTGGATCCGAAGTAGGACTTCAAGATGGCAAAAATTCACTATTCAACTGGGAGCAAACGTTTCGAAGTGGCTATTCGCACGACGTTAGTGACATGGCTTAGGTCGACGGCTATGTATTTGACGTAAAGTAATAATTAAAAATAGTATTTTAAGAAATAAGTTGGGCCTTAAAACGTACAGGCTCGTGCCCGGAAATGAAATACTGGAGTTTAGATCCCTTTAAGCATGCGAAGCGAGCCACGTTACCCCTATTTGCCGCGTTCAACTTTAGCCGTCGACCTAAGCCGTGTCCCCAACGTCGTGCGAATAGCATCAGCCTAAACGTTTTACAACTATGAAGGTAAGTTGCAGAATGCATTGCAATCAACAAATTCAACAATATTCTTTATTGCAGGTACAATTAGTAACAATTACTAGAAGTGTACGTAATACATATGGACTACAACATTTCCATTGAATTTCTGAACACCAAACACCAACAATAATGAGAATGAGATGCTATCATCAATAACTAAAACCAACAATGAAGATTTTTTAAACATATTCATTTATTTCATTTAATTCTAGGTATTCACACTAACGCAAGGAAGCCAATAAGGGTTGGAAAATCGATTGAGGAACATAGATAAGTATTGCTATTGCAGCATAGAATGTTTAGCAGGTTATGACACTCATGTACATTCTATTTTCAGATAATAGGTTACTCAAGATGAACCATCCAAAGTTCTTGGCACATTGGCCCAACTAGAAAGAATTATGTCGTTTTCCATTGGGACCACTAAAAATCTTTTTCAGATCTCAGATTTATCGCGGTTCATGGAACGTGCAACGAAATTGATCTGCTTTTGTGAATGGATTAGTGCGTATTTGACAGCAAAATCAGCTGTTCAAATTGCATTCACTTTTGCAAAAATCTGCTATAGATATCGACTTGAAATATGTTTCCCCTGTTGTAGACACAAATGGAGTAGTTTCGGTGAATCGTAGTTTCCAGATGATGAGGAAGATAATAAAGATAATAATTCCTCCAACATTATATCAATTGCTTTTTATGTATTTCTTTATTTTGCTTTTCACCAAACTTTGCGCATTTGTTTTCAAAGCAAACTTCTTTCAATGACGTGAAACAGCTGTGGGTATTTGTGGCAGTATGTGTAAATCTGACAAATTATCGAGATCTGCAAAAAGTGCTCCGAATCGAAAAAAAGATTGATTTTTTTTCCCAATGGAACGCGAAAAGTGATTTAGATCAAAAAAAAGATTGATTTTTTGTCCCAATGGAAAACGACATTAAATAAATGACCAAGACATTATATTTAAAAAAAAACAATGTGATTTACATTTACTTCAATAAATAAACTCAGACAAATTATTTTTGAGAGTTTTTTTTTTGTAATTTCACTTTTGCGGTTATATTTTCATCTTGATAAGATTATAGTTGAGGATATGATCGCCTTTAGATGATGATGATGACCGGGATGATGATGACTAGGGTGATAATGATTATGATGATGGTGTATATGTTGATGCTGACGATGATGATTTTTGATTAAATCTGTATGGGAATAAAAGTGTTTATTATTGCATTTCCACACCACCCATGGGGTATGCATACTGGCGCGTTAACCGATTTTTTATATGGTGTTCGGTTTCCCCAGGAGGCCTATTGCACCAGTCTTGAAATAAATTATAATTAGTATTATTATTCATAGAATGTTGTTGTATAGATAATAAATACTTAGAAATAGATACAAAAAAAGAGTAGGCCCAGATGAAATATAGAAAATAAATAAATAACTAAGTATGGGACTTACAACTGTATGCCAATTCGAACGGCTTAGAGTCTATATAAAAATGCTACGTCTATAATAATACATAGTGATAATAACATAATATAAATATTTTGTTTTCACAAATTATATGCAAACATGTATTTACAAATGCGACGCCGTGAGGGTTTTGCTCCTTTTAGATGGTAATCTAAAATCGCGATTTATAAATTTAAGTGCAAAATGAATGCGAACTCTCAAAAAGTATTTCAAAATGAAATGCATTGGTAGTTCTTGGCAACAGGTATACGGAGGTTCAAACTGCAGTTCTTCAAAAAGTTTTTCGGTGACACCTCTAATATGACAATTTTGTGGAAACAGTTCACAAAAACTCGAGTCGAGTTGCTTAATGTATTCCACGAAGTTTGGCGGGGGGGCAACGAGGTTGCAATTGTCATATTGCTTGAGGGTTGTGAAAAACAAGTTCGGTGATGGTTCCGAGTTGGAAAGTTTTGGAAAGGGTAAGGAGCAACTATGACTTTCGTAACATCTTTTAAAAAGCCAGCCGCAAACATAAGTGAAACTGTTTTCTTGAAGGAATTCAATTCCATTTATGTCATTAGTGAGCTTTGCCTCCAAAATGCTACTAGGTCCAGGAACTACTTCCCACTGCAGCCATTCAGGGTCTTTCACTAACTCGTGATCTGCAATGGCTTCCAGGTGGTCATTTTCAATTTCGCAATTTCCTGTTTTGACGGCCTTGAGGTATTGAATACCCCAAAGTTTTTGAAATGCGCCTATAAATTGAAAGCAGGTTGGACGTGTATTTAAACCTCCTGCACACCTTATCTTGCCGAAAAAGTGCTCTAAACAGTCCTGATTTAGATGTCGGGTCAATATATAGTTAAAGTCACACCGCTGTAGGTGTTGGAACAGCGAAAAAAGAGACGATATGTTTAGCAACCATCCGTTAATGAACTTAAACGTTCTGGTTACATTCGCTCCGTTGTAAGCAATATTTTTCATTGAAATCAGGAATTTTCTGGCATTGCCTAAGAACTCTTCCTGCATTTCATTTTGACTGAAGGCAATTTTCATATTCTCGGGCTGTTTAATGAGGGAAGTATTGAATATATTAAAGAGTTTGCCAAAAAATTTGACAAACTCAGCTGTGCTTTCAACCGTTTTTGTCCCATTGCCAGACTTTGCAAGCGTTAAGAGCCCCGAAGAAACCGTATTGCTTAGGACCTGAGAGGCCAGTCTGACTTTCATGCGCTCAAAGGTGTTGGGATTGATGTGAGCAGTGGTCAACTTCGGAGCCAGTTTGAGTTCACTCTTGGAGTCAATATTGAAAAGCTGTGCAATATCTTTCCAAGAGGAAGTTTTCCCGTTCTCAAACATGATGTTGTTGTTCAGCAAGCAGCTGCGCGTACTTTTAAGCAGGTGCGGGACATCGTAGAAGAAGTATATCCTAGATTCTTCGACCAAGAAGTAAGGTTTTTGGGGGCTTATTTCCAAAAGACGAGCCAACGCTTGAAAATTAGGCCGTTGGTCACACACGAAGTGAATGGGTATAATTTTACTTTCTTTTAAGGCCCCAACTACCATAAAAAGCAGTTTCTTTAAAACGAAAGGCGGGCAACTGCTGCGAACGAAGTAATATCCAATGGGATGCTTCCACCTTTTGGCAATACCTTGGGCCATGAACACTAGCACACTACGTGCATCACTTGGTGAGCGTTGGTCTTCACCAAAATCTTCCAGACCTATAATGGAGTCAGTCTTTCTGTTGTAATCGAGATGGGCTTTGAGGGACATTTCGTCGGCCGAAATTGAGCAGTACCGGAACTTCTCCGGCAAGTGGCTAACTTTAAGCTTCAAACTCTTCACATTGAATTCAATGTTGCCAGGTGTTTTTGGCCATGACTTTATATAGGTGTGCAGGGTTTCAACGCACGGAAGATTAAACATGGTTTTGAGTTCCCTGTATGCCAAAGGGGACACAAAATGCATCAAAAGTGCAAACTTTTTGGCCTCCTTGCTATGTCTATTGCCTCGAGCACTACGGTCTTGGTTTTTTGCGCAATTGGAAGCAATTAACTGCAAACTTTCAGGCAATGTATGTTGTTTAGCATCCCTTAATAAATTTTCTTCCGACATTTTCTTAATTTGGGCTTTCAGGAGCAAAATCTCACGGTCTTTCGCTTCAATGTTTTTGGAATATTCTTCCGTAAGCCTATTTATTACTTCGGTGGATTTTAGGAATTGGCTTCTTAAACCTACCTTTTTTGGGGTGCTGAACACCGACCTCTTTTGTTTGAGTGAAAAACGAGTCTAAGGCGACATCGTTTTGAGGACTTACGGGTTCAGCAAAGCTTGTCTGCGCTTCCTGTTGCCATTTTTCTATCTCTTTTTCCACTGCCTTGTTGGGCAAATCAGGGATGGCACATCGTGTGAGCCTATTTTTCGCCTTAGAAATCATAATTTCAGAAAAATGGGCATCACACACTCTTTGGTTCGCCAGCAGTACACTAAGTCCCAAATTTGCCCTCCAAACTTCCCTACTGTGATAGGCAAAAAAGAAAAGGGATATTTGTTATATACCAACTTATGTATTAAAACCTGCGGTAGACTACAAAATCATGAAAAATAATTTTTTTGATATGATTTTGAAGCGTTTAATAGCAACTTTTTAGAAATATCCTATCACCATTTATCATAAAAAGTATTTATCATGTTTTGTTAAGAGTACCGCAAATAATATGTACATTAAAAAGGTAATATAAAAGATACTAAAGAAAGGGTTTTATTTTTATTTCTCATGTAAATTGTATGTAAACATATTTTATAATTCTTAAATTCTATGGCCTAATTTTTATATTTGCTCCTTATATATTTAAGTAAATTCTTAAATTTAAAAAAAAAGTTCTTCTGCCCTTTATTCATATTCTTATATCTTATGTAAATTTAACTATAGTTTAATGCTATCATCTTAATTTAAGTGATTTTTTTTCAATTTGTTAAGTTTAGTTTTAAATATAACATTATAAAGTGTAGGTTATTCTTTGTAAGTCTAAGCTAAGTAAGTTTAAGGCACGCACTAACTACTTCAATCGAAAAACTGAAGAATTACGTTTGCTTTTGGTGAAACCCTAAACTTTATCTTACCCTTAAACCAGTAACGAAAATGCTGTCACACATTTGAATAAATGATGAAAACATTTACTGATTTTTATAAAGCTTGTAATTCCAATTACTTTGACTTTATAAAAATCCATTTCCCATGGCCTGTTTGTTTGAAGAAAAATAAAAAAATTACAATTTTAGTGTGTATATTTTTAAAAACATTTCTTAACCTACGGGAGTTGTTAGTTACAAGGAAAGATTGCATTAAAATTTGACTAAAAAAAGAATATTATTCTAGCTTATTCAAATTAAAGCTGAATATTAAGTAAACAAATTTTATGAACAAATGACACCATCTTATACATCGAATTCATTTTCCGAATCGATTTTTTGTTAAAAATGACAAAATGTTACTATCAATAATGAATAACTGATAGCACATTAAGTACATATAAATTTGTCATTTGAGTAAATGTTCCTAGCGAAAATAACGTAGAAATATGACCGTCGGACGGACATATAAATACTAAAGCCCGGCTTGAGTTAAATTTTCAACAAAATATGTACAATGTTGTTGCAAAATTTTCTTAATATGTCCATTCGGATTCAAGTTATCCTCGGACATTTTACTGAAAAGTTTTATTACCCATGCTATAGCATTTAAATGCGCCGGAGTACAAAAAGCACGTAAATCCAGTGAAATGTTTGCAAAAAGGAAACGTTCCCAATCAGAAAGCGAAGTCCTCTAGTGATCAAAAAAGTATTGAATAATTAACTTCAGTTCACCCTACTGAAAAGCAGACAATGTGAAGTGTTGAGTGATTTTGTTTAAAATTTGGTATAGCACAAATTGGCTTCCTAGTTTTGCAAAAAGTAAACGGTCTGATAACGCATTTCGAAGTGCCAAAGTTGTGAATTAAATGCATGACTATACAATGTATTTTATCTTGTGGTGCGCAATAAGACGAACTCGAAGATAGCAAATACTTAGGCGTAGCTTGCCCAGGTACCTAGGTAAAGTTGACAACAGATTCAATTTTTCATTAATTTTCCCGACTTTGCTCTAACTTAATGAAGAAATTATCTATTTTCACCTGCTTCTAGAAATCCAAGTAAGCTACCCCCTAGTATTTGGTATCCCTAAATTCCTCTACCTGTGCTCTACGAAATGGTATATATTGTTTTACATTTATCTCGTTATTTTAAAATTTTGCTATACTAAATAAGTTTTGACTTCAGTTTCTTGTGCGAAGTGAAAGTGACCGAGTTTCGTAATGCATTTGGTAATACAAAATTTTAAAATAGCAAAACAATTAAAAACAATTTATACCATTGTGTAGAGCACAGATAGAGGAACTCAGAAATACCAAAAACTTCGTGATAGCTAATACGGTTCTCTAGAGACAGGAGTGAAAGTGTAGCTTTTTTCCAATAAATATGCTAAGCTACTAAAAAAAGCTACACTTTCACTCCTGTCTCTAGAGAACCGTATTAGCTATCACGAAGTTTTTGGTATTTCTGAGTTCCTCTATCTGTGCTCTACACAATGGTATAAATTGTTTTTAATTGTTTTGCTATTTTAAAATTTTGTATTACCAAATGCATTACGAAACTCGGTCACTTTCACTTCGCACAAGAAACTGAAGTCAAAACTTATTTAGTATAGCAAAATTTTAAAATAACGAGATAAATGTAAAACAATATATACCATTTCGTAGAGCACAGGTAGAGGAATTTAGGGATACCAAATACTAGGGGGTAGCTTACTTGGATTTCTAGAAGCAGGTGAAAATAGATAATTTCTTCATTAAGTTAGAGCAAAGTCGGGAAAATTAATGAAAAATTGAATCTGTTGTCAACTTTACCTAGGTACCTGGGCAAGCTACGCCTAAGTATTTGCTATCTTCGAGTTCGTCTTATTGCGCACCACAAGATAAAATACATTGTATAGTCATGGATTTAATTCACAACTTTGGCACTTCGAAATGCGTTATCAGACCGTTTACTTTTTGCAAAACTAGGAAGACAATTTGTGCTATACCAAATTTTAAACAAAATCACTCAACACTTCACATTGTCTGCTTTTCAGTAGGGTGAACTGAAATTAATTATTCAATACTTTTTTGTTCACTAGAAGACTTCGCCTTCTGATGGGGAGGGTTTTTTTAAGCAAACACATCACTAAATTTGTACCATCTGTTTCACTTTGGCGCATTTAGAAATTATATTTTTCGTATGATTTTCACATTTTTCGCTGATCAAATCGCGCGATAGCAACTTATTGCTACTATGCAATATGTTTTATTGTTTAAATGTTTTTTAAGTAAAATCACGATTGTTTTTTTAGAAATAAATCATTTTCTAAAGTCAAAACGATATATGCCAAGCTACTTACTTAACGGGCTCCCGACCCGTGGAGAGTCTCTGCCTGAGACACTGCAGCCTTCCATCCTCTGCGATCCCGGGCACGCTGCTTCCAGTTGTCCAGACCAAGCGCTCTGGCATCCGCGATGGCTTGGTCTTTGAAACGGAGGTTCGGTCTTCCTTGTCGTCTCGAAACCTGGCGGCTGGGATTCGAAGATCCTCTTAGCTGGAGCATTATTGTCCATTCGCTCGATTTGGCCGAGCCAATGTAGTCGACGTATTTTGGCCTTTTGGACTACATCCACATCTTGGTACAGCTCATAGAGTTCGCGGTTGTATCTTCTCCTCCATTCGCCCTCCTCGCACACAGGACCAAAAATCCGCCGAAGAATTTTTCTTTCGAAGGAGCCTAGTATCAGCTCTCCCTTCCTGCTTATCGTCCAGCACTCGGCGCAATAAAGCAGAACTGGCAGGATAAGGGTTCTGTAAAGCATACATTTTGTCCTTCGAGTTAGGAGTTTTGAACCCAATTGCTTTGCCAAACCGAAGTAGCAGCGGTTTCCTAGGGTAATTCTTCGCCGGATCTCCACTAGGATGTCATTTGTGGAGTTCATGTTTACTCCGAGGTAGATAAACTCCTTAACTACCTCGAAATTGTTGCTATCAATAGTGACGTTCTGTCCTAGGCGGTGGACAGATGCTGGTTTGTTTGTTGATAGCATGTACTTAGTCTAGTCCTCATTTACTACAAGACCAACGAACTTCGCCTGTTCTTCAATCGCCGTAAAAGCCTCTATCACGGCACGCTGGGAGCGACCGATGATGTCAATATCGTCTGCATACCCCAGTAGCTGGACGGATATGTTGAAGATAGTGCCTTCCGTGTTGACACCTGCCCTGCGCACTATCTGCTCTAGCACGAGATTGAAGAAGTCACATGATAATGCGTCTCCTTGCCGAAATCCGGTGCATGTTTCGAATAGCTCGGAGGAACTACTTCCAAACTGCACGTTGCAGCGTGTGTTCTCCAGCGTCACGCTACATAGCTGGATCAGTTTTGCCGGGATCCCGAATTCGGCCATCGCCACATAAAGCTCCTGACGATAAATGCTATCATATGCGGCTTTGAAGTCGATGAAAAGGTGGTGAGTCTCGACTTGAAATTCATTGGTCTTTTCCAGAATTTGCCTCAGTGTGAAAATTTGGTCTATAGTCGATCTGCCGGGCCGGAAGCCACACTGGTATGTGCCGATTAGTGTGTTGCAGAAAGGTTTGAGACGTTCACACAGTACGTTGAATAGGATCTTATATGCGACATTAAGTAGGGATATGCCTCGATAGTTCTTGCAAGACATAGGATCGCCTATTTTGTAGATGGGGCATATGGAGCTGATAGTCCAGTCATCGGGCATACTTTCTTCCACCCATATTTGGTTGAT
Organism: Cheilosia impressa; assembly: GCA_948293265.1. NCBI lineage: Eukaryota > Metazoa > Arthropoda > Insecta > Diptera > Syrphidae > Cheilosia > Cheilosia impressa. The sequence goes on from OX411880.1 coordinate 57,204,527, forward strand.
GATTTGGTGCATGCGCCCTACCAAAACATCACCACCGTATTTGAAGAGCTCCGCTGGTAACCCATCAGAGCCGGCGGCCTTGTTGTTCTTTAGCTTTTTTATTGCTAAGCCAACTTCTTCTATACTGGGCGGTGGAACTGGATCTTCATTGACTGGACGTGGGTTCTCTTCTTGCCCTATCACTCTCTCTACATGATGCCCATTTAGCAGCTGCTGGAAGTGCTGCTTAAACACATCTACTATTCCCTGCGCTTCGGTGACTAGGTTTCCATCACTGTTTCGAAGAGCCTGCGTTCCGGTCTTGAAGCCAGCAGCCAGTTGCTTGGCTTTCTTGTAGAACTCCCGGATGTTGCTTCGATCGCGGGACTCTTCGATCTCCTTGAGCTGGGAGACTGCGTAGGCCCTCTTCTTTCTACGCAGGATTTTCTTCTCCTCCCTCCTCCTGGCTCGATACTCTTCCCTCGCTGCCCTTGTTTTGCGCTGCAGCGCCTTTATATGTGCATCTTCTGTCACCTTTTTCCTGCGTACGAATTCATCATCATACCACGGGCTCTTTCTCTGGGGTGGCTGGTACCCTAAGGTGGTTTCGGCTACCTCTTTGATGATGTCGCGATACTGGGACCACTGGGTGTTGGCATTTGTGGTAGGTGAATGCACTGCGGAGAGTTTCTCACTCAGGCGCTCTTTGTAGACTCTGGCTACTCCAGGTGTGCTAAGGCGTCCAACGTTGAATTTCTTCTTCTGGGCGGAACGCAGCTTCTTCTCGTTGGATAGTCGAGCTCTGAACTTAGCCGCAACAAGAAAATGGTCAGAGTCGACGTTTGCCCCTCGGAATGTGTGAACGTTGAGGATGTTGGGTGCGTGCCTCGCGTCGATTAGCACATGGTCGATTTGGTTGGCGGTTCGACCGTCTGGAGAGCGCCAGGTTGCTGTGTGGATCCTTAGCCTTGGAAACCTAGTGCTACTTATCACCGTATTACGAGCTGCCGCGAAGTCAGTTAGTCGGTAACCATTGTCTGTGGTCGTTTCGTGGATTCTGTGCTTACCAACTAACCCGCCAAAGATGTTTTCCTTTCCGATTTTAGCATTGAAGTCCCCGAGCACAACTTTGACATCGTACTCCGGACAGGCTCCGTAGGCTCCATCCAGGAGGTCATAAAACTCCTCCTTGATAGGGTCTTCAGCCTCGTCGGTAGGGGCGTGTGCACATATTAGGCTTATGTTTTGGAAAGTAGCTTTGATGCGGATCACAGCTAGGCGATCACTTATCGGCTTAAAGTCAATAACTTTTGTCCTAAGCCGATTTCCCACGACGAATCCGCATCCTAATACATGCAATCTTTTATGGCAGCTGTAATAAATATCGCAATTTTTCCTTTTCATCATACCTGATCCTATCCATCGTATCTCCTGGATCGCAGTAATATCTGCCTTGTACCGCGTGAGGACAGACTCAAGTTTTTGAGTAGCACCTGGGGCGTACAGCGTTCGCACGTTCCAGGTACATACTCTTAAATCGTTGTCCGTTGACGTTCCGGGTCTAGTTGCCGTTTGAGGGAAATTGTTATCCGAGGCTCCTCGTGTCTCTCCCATAACTAGTGTTTTCTTTTACATGGTCGGGAAGTTACCCCGACGGCACAACCCCCAACCTGGAGGGCCAGGCCCTTGACCCTAGGACAGCAGGCCGGTTATTCCGGTGCCAGTAACCCACTTTGGGATGTGAGCGCTGCCGTTGGCCCATTAAGGGTTCATCCGCCACCAACTCTTCTCCAACACCCTGGCTCGGTGTTGGAAATCCCTATAGACCTGGTATCCGAATATGTCAGAGCAGCTCTATAGGGATTACACTAAATAGTTCGGCCTGACTGGAACTGTAGACGCCACCGTTGGCTCCATCTAGGGAACTCCTCCGCTGCCGTCTGGTACCAGAGGAGGTGCCTTAGTGAGAAAACAACACTCCTCCCCCCTCTCTCGTCTGCTGCCACCAACGACCTTCCAAAGGGGTTGGTTACCCAACCTCCAGTCGAGGTACTAGGCACCCACCAGTCACCACGTGGAGGTGAGAGTAGGAGTTGATAGTGAGAGGCTAGGTGAGAACGCTTGTGTTCTCATGACATCGCATCACTACCCTTCAAAACCGGCTATATGCCAAGCAGGGACGAAACTAATTGAATTTAGGGGAATGCCATGCAACTAGTTTTTATGGTCAAATTAATTAATTAATATCAAAGTTACTAATAAGGGTTGGATAAATTAGTTATTGCTTACCTAGCATCGTCGCTTGGGGCCTTAAAAGTGCTTTTTGTTGAACTGCACCCCAGAACACAATTCAAAGTCCTTTTCCTTTTTTTTGTTGGAGGCTGCCCTTCGTTCATTTTTCCTGTAATGAAGATTAATTATTGAAATACTTTATTAAGTATTTTACAAATAATTTGTTTCTACTTACGCTCAGCTTATAAGTTTTTCAGAAATAGAAAATCCAAGTCAAGTAAATGTTTGACAAAATCCGCGTAAATTAACAATTTGACAAGCTATTTGACAAGTGGGTAAGTTTATGTATCCACCATGGTGAGCTGTGACAGTGTTAAGAAATACATCTTTTTTTCTAAGGAGTTCAACACGAAATTGGTGAATAAGTATAATTTCTCAGTACCTAACATTGTTCACATCCGGTTCATATTATAATTTTTTCCGCTTTTATAAAAAGTCTTAAAATCATAATAAAAATCGAATAATACACATAAACGGTTTTCTTTCTATTCAATTAAAGTGTTTAGGTACCATTATTGTTTTATTATATTAACAAAACATACGACTAATAAATGAATGAATGAGGAACGTAAAAATAAAGGAATACATATACAAATACATTACTTTAAATTATATTTATAATAATGGAGAAACTCTGAATTAACTTAATTTTAATAACAGCAACGATATTTATCTTAGTATTGTTTGCAATCTTTCATTTATATAATAAATTTAGCGTTGTAATTTAAACCTAAACTACAGAAGCTAATTAAATGACACATATGATTACCATTTTCTACTTGATTTATAGTAACTGCCTTACGAAAGATTGCTAAAAATGTTTTTATTTCTTTACAATTCTTCTGCATTGTTTATTTTTCTTATATTCTCAAAAAAAAATACAATTATTCATAAAATAAATCACTGTCCACAAAAAATTTAGTTGTAACGAACAATTTCAAATTTAACGGATAAAATTTTATGAACGCTGCCAGCAACTTTGCCCACAGCGGAAGTGGCATATGCAAGGTGCGAGTGTATTTGTTTCTGAAGTTTCGTGACATTTGTCAATACGAATTCCTATGTACAATACAAGCGCACTTAGCATTTGCCACCCCATTGAAATATAGCTTGTAGGCTACGTAACGGGAAATCGGCCGAAGTTGGTGGTCTCAGTATTGTCTCTGGTCGTAACAGCCATAGCAATGTTCCTGCATAGTTAAAGAAACAAAATTCCTGCATAAAATCCGGGATAGTCAATCATTGCTTTATATACTTACAGCCGTATTTATTAGATTCTCTTACGACGCCTCTACGATGTTGTTTAGTTAAACATCGCGTAAGAATTTACGCAGCCTCTACGTGGCTTTCCTGAAATTGTGATTTATAAACATTTTTCCGCGGTAACTTTACTAAACGAGGTTTGTGTCTAAATAGGTAAGAATTTCGATAAACTATTACAGAAAACACTGAAATCTATTACTTTTTGCAACTGAAACTGATCTTAGCTGTGGTTGACAGATTAGCTTCGTAAGAAAATCATACATAATACAAACAAAAAGCCAAATTATCTGGGACAATTCCGAAATTTCTTCGGAGGGACTGCTGAAATATCTGCCTGCAATCATATGTCGTTTTCCGTTGGGCAAAAAGAAGCGTCCGGGAGAGTCCGGAATCGAAAAAAATCCCTTCTTAAACCGTTCCATTGGCACAAAAAATACTCTTCTGGTGATTCTGAGAAGACAATTTCGCTTCTCGATTTGAAGTCAGAATCCACTCTAGAAGCAGTCACACAAGTGTAATTTATGTTTTTTATACAAGTCAGTTGACAGCAGCCGTAGATTATTTTTTGTCACGTTACCAACCAGAGACAATTTTTTTTTTTTTTTGTCGGAGGTTGTTACTATCCGATGGAGCACTCAGACACAAACTACAGGTCCATTGTACTGCCAAACAGACACTTTACATTACTGTACTTAGTTTTCCCGTCTTTCGAAGAAAGATGAGAAGGAGCTTCAGTGATGAAGAGCTTAGATGTTCGGCACTCACCACATCAGCCCCAAAGATCCGCCACCTGATGCGAGCAAAGGCGGGACAGATACAGATTAAGTGCTCCGCTGTATCATCGTCCTCTCCACAAGCAGGACAGATAGTGGTGTTGCTCAAGGCCAACACATTTAAGTGTTTGGCAAAAGCTTGGTGGCCCGAAAGGACGCCCACAAGCAGTCTGCAGTCCATTCTCCTAAGGGATAGAAGGAAAGACGCGGACCTTTTGCAGATGTCCGGACGCAGTCGTTTGGTCTGCCTACATCCAGCACAGTCTCGCCACCGACGCTCGTGTTCACGAGAAACCCAAGTATCAATGGATGACCTAACCACAGAAGCAGGCAGACCCAACGCAGGTTCAGGTCCTGGGAAAGCATCTTCTGAACCCCGTCTGGCAAGCTCATCAGCGATCTCATTTCCCTGGATACCAGTGTGACCTGGGACCCAGACAAGATTCACGGTGTTGAGCCTTCCGACTAAGTTCAGAGAAAGCTTGAGTTCGAGCACTAACTTCGACGAGATAAGAGGGTTAAGCAATGCTTTTAATGCAGCTTGGCTGTCACTGCAAACGCATATGCTTCTAGCCCTCCACCTGTTTTTCACAATATAGCGCATAGCCATAAGGACAGCGAAAATCTCCGTTTGGAAGACAGACGCATGGTTACCTAAGGGGTAGTGTAGTCTAATGTTCTCGCTTTCCACAAAGACACCAAAACCAGACCCTTGTCCAGTTCTGGAGCCATCCGTGAATACACGATGACATTCTTTCCCAGGTTCAGAGTCTGACCGAAGCCATTCCTTTTCCTGAGGAAAGTTGACATGGTAGTTTTGTCGCAGTAGGATTTCTGGGGTCATTGCGTCAGACGGCATGTCCATAAGACAGGGGTCAAAGGACAATTCTCGCACAAGTTCCCCAAAATTCCAATGCGCGTGGTACCAAAAGCCACCTCTCTTTAACCGAAAAATGGTTTTCAGCGTACACCCCATGATAAAAATATCAAGAGGGGGGAGGTTCATCATAGCATCTAGAGCAGAGCCCGGAGTGCTAGGGAAGGCCCCTGTGCATCCAAGACAAACCGTTCTTTGAAGTTTGGCAAGAGAGGCAGTAATACGTTTCCGCGAAAGCCTGTTCCACCATACAACCGATGCATATGAGAGAAGTGGTCTTATCACTGCCGTATAAATCCAAAGGACCCTTTTAGGAGATAAGCCCCATATCTTGCCAAAAGCGCCTTTGCACTGCTAAAAAGTTGACAGCGCTTTATCGGTTTTTGATTCAACATGCTTGGACCAAAGAAGCTTTCTATCGAGGATTACTCCCAGATATTTGACTTCATCGGATATCGGGATAGTGACGCCTTTTAGCACAAGCTGAGTCAGACCAGTGATCTTTCTCCTTCTCGTGAAGAGAACAACCGTAGTTTTAAGAGGATTCACTGAAAGCCCATTTCTTGTGCACCAATCGTCGATAAGGCCCAAAGATCTCTGCGCCCGAGAGCAGACGGTCCTTGGGTCTGAACCGACAGACAGAACGGCGACATCATCCGCATAGGCTTATGTGTAGGTTCCAGGAAGATTGAGAGCCGTTAGCAGAGAGTCCACTACCATACACCATAAGAGCGGAGAAAGAACACCACCTTGAGGGCAGCCTCTGTTCACCCCAGTCATGACGCATTTGCCACAATCCGCCTCGGCAACCAACGTCCTGTACATTAGCATTGCTTTAATCCACAAAACCAATGTTTCATCTACACCATGATGTCTGGCTGCATTGCACATGCTATCAAAAGTCGCATTATCAAAAGCACCCTCGATATCGACGAAAATACCCAGCGCGTACTCCTTCTGATCAAGAGCGCGGTTTCACAGGATTTTCCACGTTGATAGGCATGTTGCATCAAAGAAAGAGGATGCGATCGAAGAGCAACATTGCGCACGTGGAGCTCAACCAGTCTCTCCAAGCTTTTCAGCAGGAAGGAAGACAGACTTATGGGTCTGAAGCTTTTGGCAAGAGTGTAGTCGGTCTTACCTATCTTTGGTATAAACACGACTTTGACCATACGCCAAGGGGAAGGTATGTAGGCCAAGGCCAAGCTAGCGGTGAAAATTCTTTTCAGCGTCGGCATCAGCTGACTAAAACCTTGTTTCAGCATAGCCGGATAAATTCCATCCGGACCGGGTGACTTCAAACTCTCAAAAGATGCAATTGCATATTTGATAGCTTCGTCCGTCACCACTCTGGATGCAACATACCAACTACGCCGCGTGGTGTTTGTTAGTTCAGAAGTGGCCACCATAGGCGGTACCACTGAAGAGCACGTAATGACCTGATTTCCCGGGAAGTGAGTCTCCAGCAGGAGACTAAAAGTCTCCGCCTTTGTCTCAGTGTAGGTACCATCAGATTTTTGGAGCGATTCCAGTTTACTTGGTCTGTCCCTATAACCAGAGACAATACTGAGACCACCAACTTCGGCCGATTTCCCGTTACATAGCCTACAAGCTATATTTCTATGGGGTGGCAAATGCTAAGTGCGCTTGTATTGTTACATAGAAATTCGTATTGACAAATGTCACGTAACTTCAGAAATTCCGGCTCACAAATACACTCGCACCTTGCATATGCCACTTCCGCTTTGCGCAAAGTGGCTTGCAGCGTTCATAAAATTTTATCCGTTAATTTTGAAATTGTTCGTTACGTGTGAATGATATTTTTTTCTAGGAAAAAGTGTACATTTGCTTAAAATATTTACGAAAAATTAAGAATGTAAGTTGGTTGAGGGAAAATAAAAACATTTTGAGCAAATTTTCTTTATTATTTAAGAAAAATTTGCACACGAAATCAAAGTTAATTATATCCAAAAGCGGGAAATACACAACCATATTAGTCCTAAAGTATTTCTAGTATGTAAAACGTTTAGTTTAGATAGTTTTATTAACCACACCAATCAAATTATTCGCCTTCAAAAAATTTATAATTACTAACCAATGGCATTCAGTTATGCTAAAATGTGGTATTCCCGAACTCTTTCACATTTCCCTACGGTTGCCGAGGTTGGCAGCATTTATTTTTGTATTTTTTTGTATGTTTTTGCATGTCACACGGATTCCCAATTGACAGAACACCGATAAGAATACAAAATGGCTAATTTGAAAAAAATTGAGGGGCGCAGCGGCAAGAGGATTGTGAGTTGGGGGTCTCAGTATGGTTTGTCAATGTTACCAACAGTTGATAACTGGGAAAATGCACCGGTAGAAGGAAATGCAAATGTAAGACGGAGCAGCCGCTCCACAAAGGGAATTCCACCAGCCAGATTAGACGAGTATGATATATCTGTTAGCCAGCCGCCAACTACCGTCTCAGGTTCTTCCACTACGACCGCCGCCAATTTATGTAGTCTTTTCAGCGCTGATAACAGTGCAATAACATCGTCAGCCAATACTTCAATAAATGCCACTATCAATTTGCAGACGCCAACCACTACGTCGATGAATGCAGCCACCAATTTGCCGATGCCAACCACTTCTTCGACGAACGCAACCGCTTGCCAGCCAGATTTCCGCAGTGCCAAAAAACAACCAAATACTCGTACCTTTTCGACAGATGCTACCACCTATATGCAGATGTCGGCCGCCAACAACCACCAGACACATTTCTTTGATGACGAAAATGGACGAATGAGAGTTCTAGAATCGTCGAATGCCACATTAAAAGCGCAGTTGCTTCCAATGCAAACGCAATTAGCTAGTTTGATGTCGCAAATGGAACCGAACATGCACCATTGTCCTCCAGCCACACCATCAGGGTTTTCGTTTCCAGTGCAGTGCAGCCACAACCAGCTCGTGTTGAAGCAACCGCCCAGCCAGGGCAAAGTTTCGTGTACCTATATATGAGATCAGAAGCCTTTTCACAAAATTCACATCGACCGAAACTGTACGATTTGCCAATATTCACTGGAACCCCGGAGGAATGGCCGATGTTCATTGCTTCGTTTAATGAGTCGACGAGTGCATATGGTTATACCGCCTTCGAAAACATGTTACGACTTCAAAAAAGCCTCAAGGGCCAAGCGCGAGAGGCAGTGGAGACCATGCTTATTCATCCGACGAATGTATAAGTCGTAATAGACCAGTTGGAATTTCGTTTTGGCCGTCCGGAACATCTAATCCGAAGTCAGATGGCAAAAGTAAGGTTATTACCGACAATTTACAACAATCGTATGGATCTGGTTGTATCCTTTGCAACGAAGGTACAAAACTTATGAACACTGCTCGAATCGACAAAAAGTCAACACCACTTAGCTAATCCAATGCTGCTGGATGAGTTGGTATCTATGTTGCCAATCGCAAAACGAATCTACTGGGTGCAATTTTCAAATGATATCCAACCATACCCAAGTGTAAAACATTTTTGTGTGTGGTTGCAGCAATATGCTAAGTTCGCCAGTATTGCATCATTTTCTCACTACCAACAGACAAATAAGCCGCACAGAGGTAATCGTCAGGATTCAATTCTACATGCCGTGGAGAATAACACCTTTTCAACAACTGCCAAGTCCACCAAGGTATGCGTCATATGCTCGCAAAAACATAAATTGTCACAATGTCCAGCATTTCTCCAAATGAGCCTAGCCGATCGCTGGAATGTAGTAAAGGGAAAACGGGTTTGTTTTGCGTGTTTGGTGCCAGGGCACAATGTTTCATCCTGTCGATCCAGAAGGCGTTGTGAAGAGGATGGTTGCAGTCGATTTCATCACACTCTACTCCATGAAAAGCGGGAGTTAGAACCAGCAGCTGTAACAATTGCAAGTCCTCAGCCAGAGTTGAATCATCACGCACATGCGGCCAATGTGAAAAGGGTTTTATTTCGTGTCCTTCCTGTCAACTTGTATGGGCCGAAGGGTGTCGTGAGTACATTTACACTGCTGGATGTTGGATCGTCTGTGACCATTATTAACAAAAGTATTGCTTCACAACTGGGTCTTATTGGGACTGCACACAAAATGTCGCTTACTTGGATCGGTAAAAGGGAAACGTCAGAAGCATCGAGTCTAGTTAATTTAGAGATCAGTGGAGTTGCCAGTGGTAGTACTCGTTATGCGATGAAGAATGTACGTACATACAACAATATTTCTTTACCGATGCAGACTATGGATGTTAATAAGCTGACAGTTGGAAACGAGTTAAAATCTTTGCCGATTTACGAATTTAAGAATGCCGTGCCGCAAATATTAATTGGATTGGATAACTGGAGGTTAACCTTAGGAAGTATAACTGTTCCCTGTGGAGAAGATGGACCCGTTGCTGTGGAGACGTTACTCGGATGGGTCGTTTATGGTGGGTACAGTAGCGGTAAAGAGATGTCGGATTCCGTCTATCACATTTCCGAAGATAACAACAGCATCACGAACGACACCTTGTCTCAGTTAGTCGCCGATTATTTTTTACTAAACAGCGTGGATGCTAATTTGTTGTCAAGTTCCAAGGAGCCAGATGAGATCGTGAGAGCCAGGGAGTTGCTTCAAGTTACCACCAAGAAATTGCAAAGCCGATACGAGACTGGACTTCTATGGAAGAGTGATAGGATCGTGTTGCCCGATAGCCTGCCAATGGCAAAATGCCGTCTCATGTCTGTCAAACGCACTTTGAGTAAGGATCCCTTTTACGCTGCCCAATATGAGGAGATTATCAATGATTATGTTGCCAAGGGTTACGCACGCAAGTTGTCCGCCGACGAAGCCAAGGAGAGAGGTCCAAGGACGTGGTACCTTCCTCACTTTTGCGTTCGCAACCCACACAAACCAGATAAACTACGTTTGGTATTTGATGCCGCCGCCGAAGTGGGAAATATTTCCCTGAATTCATCCTTACTCAAGGGCCCTGAGCAATGCCAGGATTTGCTGACTGTTTTGTACAAATCCCGTGAAAAGCCGATCGGAATTTGTGCAGACATTTGTGAAATGTTTCTCAGATCGCCATTTGTAAAAAGGATCAGGAGGCGCAGCGCTTTCTTTGGAAATGCGGTGAAAGTTTTGCGGCATTTGATACTTATGTGATGCAGGTGATGGTATTCGGTGCAACGTGCTCACCATGTTCAGCCGAGTATGTTAAGAACTTGAATGCCAAATATTATGCTGACCAGTGTCCTCAAGCCGTTAAGGCTATTTTAGAAAATCATTATGTCGATGATTTCGTCTGCGGTTTCGAGAACGAAGATGAGGCGTTATCTGTGACAAAGGACGTTATCAGGATTCATATGAAAGGAGGATTTCAACTTCGGAAATTCATGTCGAACTCTCCGAAGTTGCTGAATATCCTGGAAGAGGGCAATACCGGAAGTATAACGGCCAATATGGATATTAAAGACAAATCGGAGAAAGTGCTTCGCATGCATTGGATACCAGCGGAGGATTCATTTACCTTTCGTTTGAACTTCCATCGAACCAGCTCAAGTATAGTTAGTGGTGAACGTTATCCAACCAAGAGGGAGTGTTTAAGTATCCTTATGTCCATTTATGATCCATTTGGACTAGTGGCAGACTTTACGATTCACGGGAAATTGATGTTGCAGTCGTTGTGGAGAACGAAAACAAAATGGGATGATCAGATACCAACAGGGATGCATAGCAAGTGGAGGCAGTGGATTATGACGTTCGACGCTGTTGAACGACTTCGTGTTCCAAGGTGTTACTCAGTTGCAATGTCAAAATCCGTCGACATACACTTGCATATATTTGTGGATGCAAGCGAGGAGGCATTTGCGGCTGTTGCGTATTGGAGAGTCGTCAGTCAAGATCAGTCTGTATCCACAGCTTTCATCACAAGCAAAACAAGATGTGCGCCGCTCAAAGTCATATCAATTCCACGACTTGAGTTACAAGCAGCTGTCTTAGGTGTACGACTACGTCAAAGAATTCTTCAATCTCACAACGTGCAACCGACTAAATGCACACTTTGGAACGACTCACGAACTGTACTTAATTGGATCAAGTCAGCCGATCCAAGGAAGTACAAACCGTATGTTGGTCACAGGATAGCAGAAATTTTGGAATTGTCTGACACAAAAGAATGGCGATGGGTTCCCACCAAGTCCAACATTGCCGATTTGGCCACAAGAGCCAAATATTTGTCCAACTACCAGCCAGGGAGATGGATACAGGGTCCAGACTTCTTGCTGTCAGACGAACTTACTTGGCCTTCAAGCTCAGACGAAGATGTTGACGTTAGCCAGACACTCGAAGCGGAGTTACGAACACTTCATCGACACGATATATTCCATGTGAGTAGCCATACGATTGACCTGACTAAATTTTCGAACTTCTTAAGGTTAAAACGCGTGATAGCCTGGGTCCTTCGCTGGCGATGTAGTTGTCAAAGGTTGCCAAACATCAAGTCGCTATTAATTTATGAACTTCAGCATGCCGAGAATGTCCTATGCCGGATGGTACAGAAGCAGTATTACGCCGATGAGTATGCAACGTTGGAAATTGGACATCACGTTGAAAAATCAAGCTGTTTGTTTAAGCTGACGCCGTGTTTGGACGAGTGTGGTGTCATTAGACTGTCTGGCCGTATTGGCTCCGCCGTTTGTATTCCAACGCAAACAAGGAGACCCATTATACTCCCAAAAGATTGCTGGCTTTCCCAACTAATCGTCAGACATTTCCACGAACGCTTTCATCACCAAAACATGGAGACAATTATTTGTGAAGTTCGTCGTCAGTTTTAGATTCCGCACTTAGGGTTCTTGCCAAAACCCTTGCTCGCTCTTGCCAGTTTTGCAAAGTTTTTTCCCCGAAGCCTGCAACGCCACAAATGGGCCAACTTCCGGAAGACCGGCTCACGCCCTTCGTGCGGCCATTTACGTTCACAGGGGTGGATTACATGGGACCTTTTTTAGTGGCCATAGGCAGACGCAGAAAAAAACGTTGGATCGCTCTGTTTACCTGTCATACAATGCGTGCTGTTCATTTGGAGGTAGCCGCCGATTTATCTACTGACGCATTTATCGTGTGTCTCAGGAACTTCGTGAATAGAAGGGGGGTGCCTGTTCGCATTCGTATTGACAACGGGACGAATTTTGTCAGGGCAGCAAGGGAGTTGAAGGAGCGATTGGAGATGTTTGATCATGAAGCCATCCAAACGTACCTTTCAACAAAGGGCATCCAATGGTTATTTAACTGCTCATCGAATCCGTACTGGTGGCTGCTGGGAGAGATTGGTGAGGTCTATCAAAATAGTACTTTCTGTGGCGTTGAAGGATACAATTCCGAAGGAAGACAATTTCCGAAGCGTAGCCATTGAAGCGGAGAACATCGTTAATTCAAGGCCTCTTACACATTTGCCGGTAACATGCGATGAAGACGAGCTTCTTAAGTTATAAGTGAGTGATAAGCCCTGTACACTGCGACCAAAAGAGATCTATTGTGTTGGCCTCTATTATTTATTTGCCCCTTGCCACTGCAGGGCATTCGCAGAGTATGTGTTCCGTTGTCTCCTCCTCTTCTCCACAGAGTCGACAGGAGTCACCGTCGGAAAGTCCCATTTTTTTGAGATGGTATCTTAGCGGCCAGTGACCAGTAAGATAACCCGTTAGGATCCTTAGATCTTCTTTGCATAGCTCAAGTAACTTTTTTGTTTTACTACGAGCTGGGCTTATGAATCTTTTTGCCTGCCTCTGTCCTATGGATTCAGACCAGTATTCGGCAAGTTGATTATCTTCCCATTTCCTGAATTTTGAGTGAACGTAGCTCATGGGTAACCCGAAGTAGGGTTCAGGACCTGTGAGCAGGCGTGATGCGCCTCTTCTCGCCAGGCAATCTGCTCGTTCATTGCCATCAAATCCCTCATGACCTGGTATCCAAGCAACGGTGACTGTTTTGTCGTTGGCCAGATCTTCGAGGAGATTGAAACATTCCCAGACCAGCTTTGATCTAATGGAATATGATCTCAGGGCCTTAAGAGCTGCCTGGCTGTCTGAGAGTATGTAGATACGGGCACCTTTAGTGCGTCTTCGTAGGCATTCTCGGACACATATCTCTATGGCGTGTACCTCCGCTTGAAAGATCTCTGGTGATTTGCCCAGTGCTATAGCTTTTTGGAACCTTGGCCCATAGATCCCAGCACCAGTGGCGTCATCTTCCATCTTTGAACCGTCGGTATACCAGATTTGTGATCCTGATAGTATTACGAATCACAGGATCATCTTGAAGCATTTGTAGTATTCGAAGGTGTCCTGTGAGGTTACCTGCTTTAAGATTTGATATATCAGGGAGCCTAAGGGCACTGAGACTAGCTTCCTTCTTTACAGAGATATGTAAAGGCAGAAGGCTGAGCATTGCCCCTATGGCTGCAGTTGGACAAGTTTTCATTGCCCCCGTTATACCAACACATGCTAAGCGATATATCTTGTTAAGTTTTTGTTGGGCCGTTATTTGTTCGGTTTTTGGCCACCATGATATCGCTGCATAGGTGATCATTGGTTTGATGATCGTGTTGTATGACCAATAGATCATTTTTGGTTTTAAGCCCCAGGTTTTGCCGTAAAGGCGATGGCACATAAAAATTGCCTTTGTCGCCTTCTTGGTGACTTGATCAAGGTGTGAATTCCAGGTGAGGGTCTTATCTAGAATTACTCCCAGATATTTAACCTCTCCTGATAAGTCGATAACTGTGTTGTTCAGCTTGATCGGTTTCAGTTGTAGTTTTCTCTTTCTTGAGAATGGTATCATGACTGTTTTTGAGGGATTTATGGTCAATCCTTTGTTCTGACACCATCTATAGGTTGAGTTTAGGGCCCTTTGCATAATCTCCGATATCGTGGAATCATGCTTGCCCCTTACAGTGATTACTACATCATCTGCATAACCTTGTACTAAGTACCCCGATTGTGTGAGGTGGTCTAGGAGTTCATCTATGACTAAAGTCCACAGTAGAGCAGAAAGTACTCCACCTTGAGGACAGCCCCTAGTGGCCTTAACAGTCATTTGTGAGCCTCCATATGCCAGATTAATGATTCTGCTTTCTAACATGTTTAGAACCCATTTTATGATAAGTGGGGCAATGCCTTTCCTTATCATAGCTTTCTTTATGGCATCGAAGGAGGTATTGTCAAACGCTCCCTGGATGTCTATGAAGGCACAGAGAGCCATTTCCTTTGCTGCCAGAGCCTTTTCAATAGTTGTTGTGAGGCTGTGTATGGCAGTTTCGGTAGATTTACCGGCTTGGTATGCGAACTGCCTCGCATGAAGTGGGTTACCTATAAGGAACTGGTCCCTTATGTATTGATCGAGGACTTTCTCCATGGTTTTTAGGAGGAATGAGCTAAGGCTAAGATTTCGCTAATTGTTCGGATTTCCCACCTGCCTTTGGTATGAAAACCACCTTGACCTTAGTCCAGCTCAATGGTACGTGGCTTAGAGATAGGCTGGATCTGAAGACCCTAATCAGTTGAGGAGTCAATAGATCTATGCCTTGTTGTAGCAGACAGGGGTAGATGCCATCGGTACCCGGTGATTTAAAAGGGCTAAAGGACGAGATTGCCCATTTAACTCTGTGTCGCTGGAATATTTTTCCGGATAGACTATAATCCCATTTCGATACCCTGAGATCCTGGTGCCTCATCGGTTCGAGTGGGTTGTCCATGCGGATGCATTCTGGGAAGTGTGTTTCGAGAAGAAGTTGACAGGTTTCTTCAGGAGAGTCCGTGAATGCACCATTTTGCGTTTTCAGAGAGCAGATGCCGTTTGAGTGATCGCGAGCAAGGACTTTTTGGAGTCGTGTAGCTGCAGGGAGATTTTCGATGCTCTCACAGTGTTTCCTCAAAGTCACTCGTTTTGATTTTCTCAATTCTTTATTGTAATCAGTAAGAGCTGTTCTGTAGAGGCCCCAATTGCCATTGTTCTTAGCTCTATTGAAAAGTTTTCTTGCTGTGCTCCTGAGAGCGTCAAGTCTTTTATTCCACCATGGAACATCTCTCCGTGTTTTCCTAATTTTGAGAGCACAACTGTCTTCATAGGCGAAGGTTATGTCTTTTTGGAGCTGTTCGGATTCAGTTTCCAGCTCCGGAATGGTTCCTAGTGGAACTAAAGAGCGATTTAGTTCTGATTCGAGGACTAGCCGATAGTTTTCCCAATCAGAAGATTTTGGGTTTCTGTAAGCGGTGTTTCTTACGGAAAATGCTTCCAGGTCGAATCTAATGTGATTGTGGTCCGACATGGATGCTTCTTCGGAAACATGCGACATGATTTGTTTATGAATTTCAAACGGAGTAAACGGTTTAAAAACAAAACTATTGCTTTGAGATATTTCATCAACTACATCTGCATATAAATTACAACTACAATTATTTTGTGGAGGGAGTTGCTTTGATTGAGTTGCCACAGCCACAAAGAATTCATTAAAATGATTAGCAATAGAAACTGGATCAGATAATGTTGCACCTTCAACTTCAATTGTTTGAATCTTGTTTTTATCAGTTTGACTGCTAAGGATATTATTCACGACTTTCCATTCTTTTTTCACATTTCCTCTACAGTTTGAAAGTTTATCAGCATAGTATTTATCTTTACAATACTGCACCTGTTTTTTTACATCTTTATTTAACTTTAAAAAATATTTCTTTAAATTTGTATTAAGTGGATGGCGTAAACATTTTTTCCGAATCTCATTTTTTTCATTTACTTTTTTTAGTAGTTCTCTACTTATCCAAGGCCTAAGACGTTTTAAATTGCACTTCTTTGAATTCAGGATTTCAGTGCAACTTGCAATATGATTTTTTAAAATATTAAGGAAAATATCGTATGCTACCGAGGGATCATTTTCTGTATACACAGGCTCCCAAAACTCAAATATCAAACAGCCTATTAGATTATTAAAATTTACTTTCTTAGTTGCCCTAAAAGGTAAATATTTATTGAAACTATTCGATTGGAGTTTAGCTATATTTAATTTAGTCATACAGTGATCGGTAATTTTGTGATCTAGTACTTCAGCAGATAATTTAAATGAAATTTTTTTGTCTAACCTTACAAAAATATGATCTATGCATGTTTGTGATGAGTCTGTGATACGAGTCGGTTCCGTTACATAAGGTTCCAAGCCATATGATGACATTAGTATCATGTAGTTGTCAGTGTCTATGCAATTTTTTAAAATGTCTATATTAATATCTCCTACAACCAATAAGTTCTTTGTCTTTACATCCTTAAGTAAACCATTCATCTGCTCTATAAAAACATTCCTGCTTAAATTGTTTTTATGTAAGCGATAAACACAAAAAATGGTAAACTCTTCGTTACAAATATGGCAATTGATTTGTAAGATATCGGCACTACTCACACTAATTTTAACTACATCATATTTATGTTGGTACTCTGTTTTTACATATACTACGATACCACCTGAGTTGTATGAATTATTGCAATTTGGATATGGTTCATAGCCAGGAATATTATAGTTGGATATTTCATTGTCGTACAACCAAATCTCAGACAAAACAATAAAATCAGCATTAATATCACAAGCATTCAAGTGAGTTAAAAAAGAATTAAAATTTGCTCTCATACTACGTATGTTCTGATGAGTAATCAATGTAGAAATGGTGGGAATAGCATAATTTTTTTGGTAATTTGAGTTGTTTTTATTCATTATAATAAATAGATTATAGATTTACAATCTATTGAGGTCTTCAAAATACCTCACTTTAATTACATTATCTCCCTCATTTTTACGCAAAAATATTATGCTATTCCTCATCCATATATACTTAAATTTTTTTTCTGTTTTAACTTTTTTGGTGGCATTGTAGAGTGCTCGCATGTGGGACGTTAAGCTGTCGTTGATGAAAATTTGAGAGCCATCCTGATTGTCTCCCAGCAGTTTAGTTGTTAGTTTTGTCTCTGTTGTTTTGTTCTCATAATGTTCTCTTTTATGATCTGACGAGTGAAATTGATAGATAATACGTTGGTAGTGGGATTAGCCAAGTTGTTTGAGTTAGAAGCAGCTCCCTTTGTTTTGACTTTTTTTACGAAACAGGAGTTAATGTCACTCTCACTCAGCTCAACACCCACTCCGACGCGGAAAATTTGCAATGCGGTTTGTAATGCAGTAGAATTGTTGACATCTGGTACGTTGAAGATTTCAATTGTATTGCTTAGTTTTGACTGCTCCAAGATATTAATTCGTTCTTGCAAGATATTCACAGCCGTTTTAAGTTCAATGTTTTCATTTTGTAGCACAGTAATTTTAGACAAGCAGTCCTGGTTAATTTTTTTTAATTCACAGATTTCATTAAAAACCATTTCAATTGTTATGGTGTTATTTGATTGTTTTTCGGTTTCGATTGCATAAGCTGGTCTTTTGTGATGAGAACCGGGGAGTGGGCTCTCAGTGGAGAATGAATTTCTACGCGAAGTAGAGCACTGAGAGCACCTCCAGATATTACGATTTTTTTTCATAAATTCAATATCCACCGGTAAAACATTAACACACTTTGCATGGAAAAGCTTTTTACAGTCATTGCACTCAATTTTAGAGTCACTGCGTTCGACTTTTTTTTCACACAGGCAATTCATTTTTTTCTTTTTCTTTGTTTGTAAAAAAAAAAGAATTTATAAAAACAAGAATTCGAATGAAACTATTACTTTACACTTTGTTTCACTTCGTATTGTCTGATTTTTATTTTATTTACTTTAAGACAAATAAGCTTTATTTTTGTTTAAGCTAATCTCGATACGTGTGTACCCCACAACACTCACGAGAGTGAATTCAAAAAGGGACTCACCTCTTTTGTTTATGTTGGTGCTCCCCCATACCGTGTGGTGGGCGTTGGCGTCACAGCTGAGGATCCACTGTAGTCTCCTTTCCTTGCAATAATTTATCAAAGCCGCTACCTCAGAAGTTGGTGCTTCCGAAGCGTCTCCAGGGAGGTAGGCAGAGGCGATGACGACCTTCAAATCCCCTCCCTTTTGACCGGCGTTTGGTATTGCAATACGAACCGCCACCAAATCTCCTTGAATAAATTCTGAAATTGGAAAGGTTGTTTTAATTAAGTTTTTATTTATCATTAAAGCTGCCCTTGGGCGGACATGCTGTTTATCGTAAATTAACTTACAGGTTTCTTCAGTTGGGAGCCCTTTTATGGCTCCTGATAAGGTCCATGGTTCCTGAATCATGGCTAGATCCAGGTTTTCTTTAACAAATCTCCTGCTTAGGACACTGGAAGCTGCCTTAGCATGGTGGAGATTTATTTGAAGGCACTTAACTTGCCTTCTGGTGTTACTTGCGGATGGACGTCGCATATTTATTTTCTTTGGTGGCCCCTATGTGCCACCTTTTTGCCCCTGCTACTGTTCAGTAGAGCCGCTTCTTCAGGGTCTCGCCTCTCGCATTTGCGAGGTTTACCAGAGACACGTTGCCTCTGTTTTTCCCGGCTTGCAGTGCTTGTCTTCGGCACCTTAGTCATCGGGCGTTTGTGCGAGCAGCTAGGGGTGTCTTCCGTTGCGGCCTTCGATGTAGAGGCCACATTTTTTTGGGAGCATTGTGAAGGTGCCATTGCGTTTGGGTCCTGACTGATCCCTGCGCTAATGACTGCAGTCTCCTTCACAGCGACCTTTAGTCTCGGGATGTCCTTGTTTCTTGGTCGTAGTTGAACATCACCGAAACCGTAACTAATGTTGCCATTTAGAGCCTTGAGAGTATTAGCTGACTCTGGGTCTAGAGCTAAGGTAAGCTCCGTCATTTGGGGCCTTTGCACCCGGTTGAAAACTCTGCAGTCCTCTACTCTCAGACCATTATTTTGGCCTTTTACGAGCCCTAGAATTTTGTTGGTTGGGGTTTCCTGCCCAGGGAAGTAGCCGACAAAGATTTGTGGACGTGGAACTTCTTCCTCGCTCACGGCTCTGAGTTTGGCACCTTCCCATGGTATCAGCGTTGGTATTATTTTTCCCAACCAGTCACTCATCTCTTGATCCTTGCACGTGAAGGCAAGCCAACCGGGTTTGAAAGTGCAACCACGGAATTGGGGCTTGGTATCATTGTCCTGTTGTTTGACTATACTGTCCAGGACACTGTCTTGTACCAATCTAAGTTGGTCTGTGGACCATATGGTAGCAGGGTAGTCTGCTGGTATTACCCCTATTTTTTTGCATCCAACAACGTCCCGGAATGTGGGTGCCTGCTGAGGTGATATGTGTGCAGCCTCAGTAGCCTTCTGTTTTGGAGTGTTGCTCGTTGGGGTTGAGCTGTCAGCTCTTGGTCTTTTCGGACGAATGTCTTTGTATTTCACAGGTTCCAAGGCCAGTGAACGCGCCTCCTCGATCTGATAACCTGCGTCCAAAAGTTTCTTCAGGCGTTTGCGTCCAGCACCTGAAAGCTTGACTTTGCCAGCATCGTTTGGCTTGACTGACCCAGATGGTTTGTCGGTAGCTGTTGATGATTTCGGGGATGCGAGTAAAGCAGCTTCCTCTTCCGCCGATATAACATCCATGGGAGTAGTGACGACCGAGCCCTCTCCACTTATCATGGTGTCATGGTGTTCAGTATCTACAGCAGGACCAAGTGCCCTAGCTGTAGAAACTGGGAGGTCCAAAGTAACCTCTGGTTGCAGTTTGAAAGGTGTGCATTCCTTATTGTTTTCAATTTTTTTGTTGTTTGTTTCCATTTGTTTTTGAAAATTGCGAGAAAGACTGTCACCCGAGGCAGAGCTCCATACCTCGGGAGGGCTAGTTTAAAGCGGAGGTCGCCTGTTATCCGGAGTTCACCGTTATAAGACACACTTACGTAGTGCCATTCATCCCATAGGCACGGTTGTTAGACGCCAAGACGAGCCTCTTACGCCTAACCATTTTATATTGGGTTGCGCAAATTCAACGCAAACACCTGGACCTGTTGACAATAAACCCATTTGCTTGAGGAGGCAATGGAAAATCGCTCAAGTTATCAAGGATCGTTTTTGGAAGCGGTGGGTGTCTGAGTATTTGCCGGATCTGACGCGAAGGACGAAGTGGTATGCTAAAACCCAACCGCTAGCTGTGGGAGACTTAGTCATAATTTGCGACTCGAATGTGGCTAGAAGCTGCTGAAGTAGGGGAAGAATTGGGAGCGTATTTCTAGGAAGTGATGGACAAGTTCGTGTGGCAGAGGTACAAACGTCTATGGGATTGCTGAAACGACCTGTGTCCAAACTTGCTAAACTGGATGTTAGTGAATCTTGATGGGAGCCATTCACGGGGGCTGGGATGTTGCGGACTCATGGTGTTTCCGCCTTTAACAAATTATTTTGTACCAAAATGTACCTACCTGTCAAATGTAATTTTTGTTGCAATGTCATATGTTGAGTTTTATCCTCATTGTATTTCTGTAAGCCAAGTAAGGAGGATACAAATTGTAAGTTCAGTTTTTTTAGTATATGTATTTCCCATTTCATTACTTTTATTGTAAATTTCTTAGGAAATAAAAACGCGCATACGAATTGATTGTGGAGTTTTAATTTTTGCGCCCTCCATTGCAGAACACAATCAACAAATACTTTTGTGGATTCTTTCAGAAGTAGTTTTGTTGTTCCATTGGATTTCAGAATGAGTGGATCCCCGAATGAAATCAATGGAAAACTACAATAATCTGTCAACCACCACCAAATCTGAAATTATATTTTATAATTGCATTTGCAGACGATATTTGTTTGGTGCAAATTTACACAGCATTCGAAATTAATGCACAAACAAAAATTAGTTTCACTTTTTGGATTTGTTTCCAATTCGACCACTACCAAAAATGACATTAGCTGCAAAAACATATTTACGTAGGCTCTACGCAGGCTCTAAACGTAAATTTTCGCGTTTAAACTACGCAGCCTTAAAGCAACGTTGCTTAAGTTCGAAAAATCTTTATAAATCGCATTTCCTTGCGTAAGGGCATTTTAGAGGGTGCGTAAAGTTAAGCAGACTCTCTGGGTTTATAAAGAAGCCTGTTAGATTGCAATCCGCCTGGCTGTAGAAAAGCGGTAATTGGGAACCGCAAACAACAACCACTACGTGGCGCAAGCGTTAGCGGTGTTGAAACCAACGCTCTATAACCAGCAAGTGCCAGTTCAAATGCCGATAGAGGCGAAACATTTTTTTTTATTTCTCTGAAACTTGTAAAAGTAATTGTATATGAAAACGAAAGTTGCTATCATAGTCTGTTAAAAGTTTAATTTTTAAATTGTGTGTTCATTGTTAAATATAGGGAAAATCCTTAAATTTGCGCTAAATATATGTTTCCAGTAGAGCAGATTACGTAGGGTATAATTAGTACAATATATTTTTTTTTTATATATAGATAATAGTGAATTAAAGCCCTAGTGATACAGGTACAACCACAAGAAGCAATACAATACGCAACCTGGATGCTGTGGCCACAACGTCGCCAGTTGCAGATAAAAAGGGGTGAGTCATTTTGGACCTAATTTACTTGTATATATAGACAAAAAAGAAAATCTAAGAGGGAAGGGGGACCAGTGACATATATTTAAAACAAAAGAATAAGAATTTGATAAAAGACGGTAAAGAAGCCCATTAGTTAAGTGAATATATAGTTCGCGTAAATATAAGGATTTTTTTTATTAAGTAAGTAAAGTAAAGGCATACAAACAGCAACAACAGTAATTATTTGTGTTCGTGAACAAATTATAAATGAATAAACTTATTGTTTAAGCGTACAAGCATAAAATTTATGCTTGAGTGTTCTTTCAAAATTAATTGAAGTGTAAATCTTCTTTATTTCTTTCAAAATTTAATTGAAGTGTATTCTTCTTTATTTCTTTTCTAATAATTAATTAAATTATAATGTCATTAAAATGACCTGTTCGTTGTGCAACACAAAAGTGATTAGTGATTAGGTAAACTGTGGTGGTATATGCAGAAAACAATTCTGCAAAACATGTACCAAGCTTTCCGAAGGGCAATTTCGATTGCTCGGTGAAAGCAAAAATTTGACATGGCGATGTGATTGTTGCTCTGTGGGAAACAATTTCAATCTCCTCTTTGCAAAACTGATCGACCTAGAATCGAAATGTTGCGCGGAAAGGGTATCGAAATTAATAGAGGATGTTTTTGTAAAGAATCTTAAGGAGCTGACCTCAAAAGTTCTTGCAGAGGCAGCCAAAATCCAGAAGAGCGTCAGTTTAATTGCACATGCTCCCACAAACACCAATGAAACCGGTACATCGAACGACCAAGGTGAGGAAAATAAAACTTTATTTAACAATAATACGTTGGAGAGTAAAATAACTCCCCAATAGTGGCAGGTACAAGTAAAGCCGCCAAAAAATTGCAACAGAAAGATGTGAACAAAATAAACACAGAAAAAAACAAAAACATAAGCCGCCGGCTAACAAAAGAAAAATTGATTAAACCTTCTAATCAATTTGTTATCAAAGCGGCTTCTCCTGTTCGTCACTTTCATCTTTCAAACGCTCATAATACAACAACTACTCAACAAGTTGTAGAGCATGTTGCTAAAGCCATAAAAGTACCTCCCACTAATATTAAATGCAAAATGTTAGTCAAAAGCAGTGTTGATATCTCGAAATTACGATTTGTTAATTTCAAAGTAAGCATTATTTCGGATAATGCAGAGGACATTCTTAAGTCCAAGCATTGGCCATCTAAAATGAAAATTAAAACATTCGTACAAAAGAAAAAAAACGAAGGGGTCCACTTGCAAATGACGGAAACATAAAACAATTAAACTCTTGTGCTCACCATGGAGAACTTTCTGTTTACTTTCAGAATGTTGGCGGCACAAGAACAAAAATAAATTGCTTATCACTCTATATTTCTATTTATTCCTATAAAATAATTATTATTCCTTAAAATAATTATTTTCGGCAGTGAATACACTGTCTACCGACGTGATAGAAGTGTTCACACAGGTATGACAAGAGGAGGTGGTGTACTCATAGCAGTGCACCGCTCGCTTGTATCGTTTGAAAAGCCATTGCCGCTTGTCGATGACTTCATGTTCGATGAAGCTAGCGGTGAGTGTGTTGATAAGCAATAATACCAACAACAATTTAAGTGAAATAATTTTTCCACTTTCTTACATTAGGCCAGCGAGTGCATGCAGCATGTATGCTTCACAACACAAATAACATTGAATTTCTTGCTAAAAATTTGCGAGAAAATCAAATGTTGTTAGCTGCTGGTGATTTCAATTTAAGTCAC
Organism: Cheilosia impressa; assembly: GCA_948293265.1. Lineage (NCBI taxonomy): Eukaryota > Metazoa > Arthropoda > Insecta > Diptera > Syrphidae > Cheilosia > Cheilosia impressa. The sequence continues at coordinate 57,228,025 of OX411880.1, forward strand.
GTTTGTTGGGAGTGGGATAGAGATGAAAACTGTATGATTCCCTCCCATGTAAGAACCGATTACGAAGTGGTGTTTATTGACACACTTTTAAGTTGTGGGCTAATGCAAGTGAATCAAATTCCAAACTCATTTAATAGGTATTTGGACTTAGTATTTTCTAGCAAGAACGAAGTTGTAGTTGTGTGTGAAGCACATTCTCTGCTTTTGCCCACATCTTGTCACCATAAGGCATATGTTGTCAGTATTACAACTGACAATTATTTGCCACTTCAAAGTGCTCATTATGAGTATAACTTCGCAAAGGCAGATTATAATAATCTGAATTTGTATTTTAATTCAATCTTATGGAATGATATTCTTGATGTTTCAAATTTATCGAGCATGTACAGCACGTTCTTTTCAGTTTTAAAGACTGGAATCGAATTACATGTTCCTATAATAAAGCGAAAAGATCATAGAAAGCGCCCATGGTTCAATATGCAGCTTTCTAAAATTAAAAACATCAAGAACAAAGCTTTCAAAAAATATAAACTGACCGGTATGTCAGAAGATTTTTTATTGTTTTCTCGTTTTCGTAAAGAATACGAGTTTCCTAATAATTTTTTGTACAAAAATTATATATATTCTGTGGAATCGAGAATAAAAAATAACAGCAAAGCGTTTTGGGTTTTTATAAATTCAAAACGCAAAACTACTGAAATTCCTATTGGTATTGAATATGAGGGGGTTCGCTCGTATAATGTTCAATCATCTTGCGAACTTTTTGCCTCATATTTTCAGACTGTTTATTTGGATGACGTTTATACTTCTGTGGTAAACCATACGATGATATTTCTCCTATCACTGATTTGGGAATAATTTCCTTGACTGAAATTGATATATTGACATCATCTCAAAAACTTGAACCCAATTGTAATCCGGGATTTGATGGTATACCATCCATATTAATTTTAAAATGTAGTTCATCTCTCTCGATTCCGCTCACATTGATTTTTAATTTATCCCTTTCTACTGGCAATTTTCTAAACTGTTGGAAATATTCTTTTGTTACGCCTATTCATAAGTCCGGTAGCAGGAATGTGGTGCCAACTATCGTCCAATTTCGAAGTTGTCAACGATTCCGAAATTGTTTGAAAGTTTAGTGAAAGAGAAGATATACTTTTTTGTAAAGGAATCTTTATCCACCAATCAACAAAAATTAAAAAAATTTAACTTTGGATCTTCACTTCACAACTGCGCTTAGTTGTAGCGTCGGAGTTGTGTTTTTTTGTGTCTGTTTTCTGTTCTGATGAGGAATTTTAGGGTTGACATGTGCAACATTCGTGGGCTGCGATCGAATCTCTTTTCGGCGTACGCTCATGTTTCCAAACACAAACCAGCTGTTTTGGCACTGGGTGAGACCCAGGTGGGTGGAAAGTCTGACTCATCAGAATTTGATCTACCTGGATATCGCTTAGTGCCATTATTCTTCTTACATCGAGGTCTCGCCATTTATGTGCGTAATGATGTAGCCTACCAAGTTCCTCAAGATTATGGCCAGTGTTCCAACCCGGAATTTAATTTCAAATGGCTCAAATTCCATGTCCGTAGGCAAGTAATTCATTACTGTTTTCTTTATAGAAGCCCTAATTTTGATAGCAACTTGACTTTTACCGAGTTCGATGTGTTGTCTGATTCCATAACTAGAATTGTTTCCTTGTACCCTCATACTGAAATCGTCATTGCGGGCGATTTCAATATTCACAATTCTGACTGTCTTAAAAGTTAAAGAAAAAACTCCGAAAAGAACCGTATGGCAATACGAGAAAGCCAACTGGAGCGGACTTAACAGCTTCTTTAGGAGTTTTAACTGGTCGTTATGCTTCCTCGATAACGACGTGGATGCCGCCGCTGATATGGTAACAAATATAATCACCTTTGGTATGAAATCCTTTATCCCTCACAGGATAAAGAGTATCAAACCAAAAGAAAACGCGTGGTACGACTCGAGCTGTAAAGAGGCTATTAGACTAAGGGAGTTGAGTTTTCGGTCTTACAAGCCAACCCATCTGAGGAAAACCGAAAAAAGTTCAAACGAGCCCGGAATGACTGCAATGCCCTCATAAAGCGTGTCAAATTCTCCTACGACCAAAAGCTGAGGCAAAAAATACTACAATGTCCCAAGGGTAGTAAAAACTTTTGGTCATTTGTAAAAAATGTTAAGAATTCGGCCTCTCCATCGATCCCCACTCTCATTTACAATGACACTCCAGCTGTCAGCTCTTTAGACAAAGCTAATCTGTTTGCTGCACATTTTGCAGCCAGGTCGGTGCTCCCAGATTGCGCTTTGCCTCCACCTGTGCTCGAGAGCGTCGAATTTACCATGGGGCAAATCCATTTTCGCACTCGCACAGTTGCAAGGGTACTATATGATCTCAACATAAATAAATCCGCTGGTCCAGACTGTATCTCCCCCATCGTTCTGAAGAGGTGTTCTTCCACACTGGCAAAACCACTGCGTAAGCTTTTTCATCTCTCCTATTCTTCTGGACTCTTCCCGAGAAGGTGGAAAACAGCATTTGTCCAGCCTGTCCCTAAAAAAGGCGAATCTTCTTCTCCCACCAATTACCGACCCATAGCACTTACGTACATTCTTTCTAAGGTCATGGAAACGCTGATAAATCGTCATCTTATGAAATATCTTGAATCTCGGAAACTCCTCAATGACCGGCAGTACGGTTTTCGTGGCAACAGGTCCACTGGTGATTTGATGACTTATCTCACCGAGAAGTGGAACCAATCTCTCCATCACTTCGGTGAATCGAAGATTGTTGCGCTTGATATTTCAAAAGCATTTGACAGAGTTTGGCACCAAGCTCTTTTGTCGAAAATGCGTGCTTATGGGATCGATGCGTCTCTTGTTCAATGGATTAGAAACTACCTTTCTGGCCGTTCAATTCAAGTTGTTTTGGATGGTTTCAAGTCTGATACTCACCATATAAATGCTGGTGTCCCCCAAGGCTCCGTTTTGTCTCCGACTCTCTTTCTCATTTTTATAAATGATCTCTTGTCTGCAACTTCTAATCCAATCCATTCCTTCGCTGATGACAGCACTCTTAGCTTCTCATATTCTTTCCAGGACTCACGTCCCTGCTCTTCGGCTGTAGAACTGGAACGGCAACGTATGTTAAGCTCATTAAATTCCGACCTTGACAGCATTTTAAAATGGGGTTCAGCCAATAGAGTAGAATTTAATGCTTCAAAAACACAATGCTGTCTGCTGTCTCTAAAGCGAAACCAGATCCTACAGCCATTATCCATGAATGGCACTTGCATCACCGAAACCGAAAGACTTTCCATTCTCGGTATGTGCGTTCATGACAACCTTCGTTGGAATGACCACATACACGAAGTCGCTAAGAATGCTGCGAAATGTCTAGGTTTTCTCAAACGGTGCAAGAAATATTTTACCCCTTCTGATCTGGCTACAATTTATAAGGCGTTCATTCGCCCCAAATTAGAGTACAATTCCCATATCTGGTCTGGTGCGCCGAAAACCATATTGCACCTACTGGATAGGATCCAAAACCGTGCGTTGAAACTAATCGGAGATACGAACATCGCGAATTCTATTCATTCGCTTGAACATCGAAGAAACGTTACGTGTCTCACACTGTTTTATCGCTTTTTTAACAAACGGTGCTCAAATGAAATTGCCAGCTGCATTCCGCCCCTTCAGCAATTCAACCGCAATACTCGCCTTGCTAGGAATGCCCATCAGTTTACCATTCAGCCTATCTTCGGACGTACCATGAAATATAGAGACTCGTTCATAAGCCGTACAACACGAATGTGGAATGCCTTGCCCGGCTCTGTCTTTCCTCCTCAGTACAGTTTGCAGACATTTAAAACCAATGTGCATCGGTATCTCCTATCTTCTCTATCCCAATTTCCTTAATGCCCGCGCTGTGTAAATCACATTGCACTATAAGAGTAGTCATAACCTCTTTAGCGCGTGTCAATTATAAAAAAAAAAAAAACATGGATTTATGAGTGGCAGGTCCACAGTAACGAATTTAACTGTATTTACTAATTTTGCCTTAAAGGCAATTGAAGAAGGTGCACAGGTTGATGTAATCTATACTGATTTCGTTTAAGCATTTGATCGGGTAGACCACAAACTGCTTACAAGAAAATTAGAAGCACTTGGTATCCATTCAATACTTAACAAGTGGATTGCATCCTACCTAAGTAACAGAAATCAGTTAATTAGAATAGGAAATACTTTTTCGAGGCAGTTTGAAGCAAAGTCTGGTGTCCCACAGGGAAGTCACTTGGGACCTTTGTTGTTTGCATTATTCGTGAACGATATAGATTCAAGGGTATCTTTCTGTAAGTGTGTGGAATTTGCTGATGACTGGAAGTTTTTTTGTAGAGTCAATTCTATAGCCGATTGCGATAATCTTCAGGTTGACATAGACGCAATTACGGATTGGTGTAATTGTAATAACTTGCAACTGAACTTAGGAAAATGTAAGGTTTCGTCATTTTTCCACATTAGGTTGCCTATATTCTATGGTTACTCCATAGCTGGGCACTTAATAACTAGATCTGAGGAAACAAAAGACTTGGGCGTTACATTTGATTCGAAATTAAATTTCAATAAACACATAGACAGCACAATAGCCAGAGCTAACTCTATTCTTGGATTTATTAAAAGGAACAGCAAGGATTTTGCAGACATACAAACTCTTAAAACCTTGCATTGTTCTTTAGTAAGATCTGTTTTAGAATACTGTTCTATTATTTGGTCACCAGCATATCAGGTGCATATAAATCGGATTGAACGTATACAAAAGTCTTTTTCAAGATACAGTGGGTGATCAAATTATTACGGCCGCCTAAGAAAAATACTTGTTTTCAGGATTTAATGCAACGAAGATATTGCCACAAGTGGAGGAATGGTTTCCAAACGGCAATTATTTCTTTATGCAGGACTCCGCACGCTGTCTTAAGGCAAACGGAGTAAGTTTTTTTTTTTTTGTTGAAAAAAGTCCTTGAAAGGCCGGAAGGTCCCCAGATCTCAAACCCATAGAAAATCTTGGGGAGCTTATTAAAAAAAATATATGCAAAGAAAAATTAACAAATAAGCTACAATTTAAAAAAAATTAATTGAAGTATGGCGCACAGAAGCGAAAATATTAACAAAACGTATTGTAGGAAATCCATTAAAAGTGTGACCAAGAGAGTCATCAAGGCGGCTTAATAAGCAAAAGGAGGGGTAACAAAATATATTTTTTTAATTTTTTCATTGCGCTTTTTTAATAAAAATATGTCTTTTATAAGTTTAAAAGACGTTCTCAATAATAAAAAAAAATATTTGAAGATAGTAAACATTTAACTTGTGAACTGTTACTTTTCAAAAAATCTTTTTTTTTAAAGTGGCCGTAATAATTTGATCACCCACTGTATTGCCTTCGTCACTTTATTGGGTCAGTAGAAATGCCCAGTTATGAAGAAAGATGTCGGATAATTAACTTAAAGTCCCTTGAAACGAGAAGACTTATTCAGGACATAACATTTGTAAAAGACATCGCTTCTGGAAGAATAAACTCACCGTTCTTACTATCCAATCTCTCTTTTTACGTTCCGGGAATACCGTTGAGCATGGCTTGTTTTATGAACCTTATCATTCAACAAGCTATGGAATGAATGAGCCTTTAATTAGGTGCATTAGGAGTTTTAATTCAATATGCAACTCCGTTGATTCCAGTGTCGATATTTCGATCAACAGAATTGCATTTAAAAAAAGATTAAATGAATTGTTATAATTGCTCATAGGGTTTTTTTACTTTTGCTTAGAATCTTACTAATGTAATTATTAAAAGCACAAGTTTTTCCCTTAGAAAAACTCTTCACTTGAAGAGTTTTTTTTAGCTATATATACATATATTTACTTATTATTATTATTATTTTTTTTGTTTTTTTAAATATTTTTATACCCTCCAGAGGAAGGTATATTCACTTTGCCAATACATTTGTAACGCAAAGAAGGAGTCACCGGAGACCTCATAAAGTATATATATTCTGAATCAGGATCACATTCTGAATCGATTTAGCCATGTCCGTCTGTCTGTCTGTCTGTCTGTCTGTTGAAAGCACGATAGCGCCCAAAGTAATTGACGTAGGTGAATGAAATTTGGTGAAAAGACTTCTTTTTATCGGCGTCAGGTTGGTATTGAAAATGGGCTATGTCGGTCAAGTAGTTCTGGTACCTCCCATACAAAACCAATATTGGACCCATGCCTCTCTGTCTGTTGAAAGCACGATAGCGCCCAAAGTAATTGACGTAGGTGAATGAAATTTGGTGAAAGGACTTCTTTTTATCGGCGTCAGGTTGGTATTGAAAATGGGCTATGTCGGTCAAGTAGTTCTGGTACCTCCCATACAAAACCAATATTGGACCCATGCCTCTCTGTCTGTTGAAAGCACGATAGCGCCCAAAGTAATTGACGTAGGTGAATGAAATTTGGTGAAAGGACTTATTTTTATCGGCGTCAGGTTGGTATTGAAAATGCGCTATGTCGGTCAAGTAGTTCTGGTACCTCCCATACAAAACCAATATTGGACCCATATGTCTCTCTGTCTGTTGAAAGCACGATGGCGCCCAAAGTAATTGACGTAGGTGAATGAAATTTGGTGAGAGAACTTCTTTTTATCGTCGTTAGGTTGGTATTAAAAATGTCGGTCAAGTAGTTCTGGTACCTCATATACAAAACCAATATTGGACCCATGCCTCTCTGTCTGTTGAAAGCACGATAGCGCCCAAAGTAATTGACGTAGGTGAATGAAATTTGGTGAGAGAACTTATTTTTATCGTCGTTAGGTTGGTATTGAAAACCTGCTATGTCGGTCAAGTAGTTCTGGTACCTCCCTCACAAAACCAATTTTGCATGACTTGTATGCAGTGGAGGGTATCAAAGCATCGGCCAGGCCGATGATAACACTTTTACTTGTTTCTCTTATGTTAAGATTATTGTTTTTTGTTTTTGTTTTTAAAAATTTTCTAATTATATAGTCTGTAAATTGTAAAATGGTAGACTTAAATAAATAAATAAAAATAAATGATGCAGAGTGAAAGATGGCGAACAAAGGGGCAACTTAGGCGAGTACAGTAGCCAAGGTAGGGAGGGTAGAGGCAAACTTCTCGCAGCGTCAACGTCATCTCAACGCGAAAGACTGGCATGGTTTTTTTTTTGTTGCACAGACCAAGGGTCACGTCCCACGCCCACCGACGAGCTAAGAAAGGGAACTTGCATGCCAGCAACGACCCGACGGCAAGAACGGTTTAGCAACACCTTAACATTCTTAGGAGACATTTTATCTACATCAGGGATAAGCCCGGACCCAAAAAAAGTAAAATCGGTGTCAACATTCCGACCACCATTAAATAAAGAAGAAACAAGGAGCTTCCTAGGGTTAGTGACGTATCTTGGTAAGTTTATCCCTGATCTGGCTGATATAACGGATCCCTTAAGAAGTTTGACTAAAAAAGATGTAAAGTTTGTTTGGGGAAGTAGTCAAAATGAATCTTTTCGCGTTCTTAAGGATCGTCTAGCGAGAATTCCGACACTAACATATTTTAATCCAAAAATGCGGATAAGATTAATAGCTGATGCAAGTCCAGTTGCACTCGGGGCAGTTCTGTTACAATTTGAGAATTCTTCTCCTAGTGTGATTTCGTTTGCCAGCAAAAGTTTGTCTGAAACGGAGCGGAGGTACTCACAAGCAGAAAAGGAGGGACTTGCTCTGGTATGGTCTGTAGAACGGTTTTATTATTATCTGGCTGGTATTGAATTTGAGATTGTTACGGATCATAAGCCTCTGGAAGCTATTTTTAAACCTAGCTCAAGACCACCTGCAAGAATTGAAGATGGGTTTTACGGCTGCAATCATTTAAATTCAAAATTGTATATCAAGCTGATTCGTTTTCTAGGCTGTGTAATTTAGAAAATTCAGACAGTTTTGACAAGCAATGCGAACAGAACATTTGCACGGTGATTGAAAAATCCGTACTTGTGGTGGCTTTTACGATTATTGAAATTGTAGAAAATAACAATTCTGACTCCGAGTTAATCAAGGCAGTGATGTCTCTTAAAAAGGAATCATGGCCTTCAAACACAACAAATAGGTTTTTCCCTTTCCGGCTGGAATTATGCACTTTAGGAAATATTCTGTTACTTACTTACTTAACGGGCTCCCGACCCGTGGAGAGTCTCTGCCTGAGACACTGCAGCCTTCCATCCTCTGCGATCCCGGGCACGCTGCTTCTAGTTGTCCAGACCAAGCGCTCTGGCATCCGCGATGGCTTGGTCTTTGAAACGGAGGTTCGGTCTTCCTTGTCGTCTCGAACCTGGCGGCTGGGATTCGAAGATCCTCTTAGCTGGAGCATTATTGTCCATTCGCTCGATGTGGCCGAGCCAATGTAGTCGACGTATTTTGGCCTTTTGGACTACATCCACATCTTGGTACAGCTCATAGAGTTCGCGGTTGTATCTTCTCCTCCATTCGCCCTCCTCGCACACAGGACCAAAAATCCGCCGAAGAATTTTTCTTTCGAAGGAGCCTAGTATCAGCTCTCCCTTCCTGCTTATTGTCCAGCACTCGGCGCCATAAAGCAGAACTGGCAGGATAAGGGTTCTGTAAAGCATACATTTTGTCCTTCGAGTTAGGAGTTTTGAACCCAATTGCTTTGCCAAACCGAAGTAGCAGCGGTTTCCTAGGGTAATTCTTCGCCGGATCTCCACTAGGATATCATTTGTGGAGTTCATGTAGATAAACTCCTTAACAACCTCGAAATTGTTGCTATCAATAGTGACGGTCTGTCCTAGGCGGTGGACAGATGCTGGTTTGTTTGTTGATAGCATGTACTTAGTCTTGTCCTCATTTACTACAAGACCAACGAATTTCGCCTGTTCTTCAATCGCCGTAAAAGCCTCTATCACCGCACGCTGGGAGCGACCGATGATGTCAATATCGTCTGCATACCACAGTAGCTGGACGGATTTGTTGAAGATAGTGCCTTCCGTGTTGACACCTGCCCTGCGCACTATCTGCTCTAGCACGAGATTGAAGAAGTCACATGATAATGCGTCTCCTTGCCGAAATCCGGTGCATGTTTGGAATAGCTCGGAGGAACTACTTCCAAATTGCACGTTGCAGCGTGTGTTCTCCAGCGTCACGCTACATAGCTGGATCAGTTTTGCCGGGATCCCGAATTCGGCCATCGCCACATAAAGCTCCTGACGATGAATGCTATCATATGCGGCTTTGAAGTCGATGAAAAGGTGGTGAGTCTCGACTTGAAATTCATTGGTCTTTTCCAGAATTTGCCTCAGTGTGAAAATTTGGTCTATAGTCGATCTGCCGGGCCGGAAGCCACACTGGTACGTGCCGATTAGTGTGTTGCAGAAAGGTTTGAGACGTTCACACAGTACGTTGGATAGGATCTTATATGCGACATTAAGTAGGGATATGCCTCAATAGTTCTTGCAAGACATAGGATCGCCTTTTTTGTAAATGGGGCATATGGAGCTAATAGTCCAGTCATCGGGCATACTTTCTTCCACCCATATTTGGTTGATGATTTGGTGCATGCGCCCTACCAAAACATCACCACCGTATTTGAAGAGCTCCGCTGGTAAGCCATCAGAGCCGGCGGCCTTGTTGTTCTTTAGCTTTTTTATTGCTAAGTCAACTTCTTCTATACTGGGCGGTGGAACTGGATCTTCATTGACTGGACGTGGGTTCTCTTCTTGCCCTATCACTCTCTCTACATGATGCCCATTTAGCAGCTGCTGGAAGTGCTGCTTAAACACATCTACTATTCCCTGCGCTTCGGTGACTAGGTTTCCATCACTGTTTCGAAGAGCCTGCGTTCCGGTCTTGAAGCCAGCAGCCAGTTGCTTGGCTTTCTTGTAGAACTCCCGGATGTTGCTTCGATCGCGGGACTCTTCGATCTCCTTGAGCTGGGAGACTGCGTAGGCCCTCTTCTTTCTACGCAGGATTTTCTTCTCCTCCCTCCTCCTGGCTCGATACTCTTCCCTCGCTGCCCTTGTTTTGCGCTGCAGCGCCTTTATATGTGCATCTTCTGTCACCTTTTTCCTGCGTACGCATTCATCATCATACCACGGGCTCTTTCTCTGGGGTGGCTGGTACCCTAAGGTGGTTTCGGCTACCTCTTTGATGATGTCGCGATACTGGGACCACTGGGTGTTGGCATTTGTGGTAGGTGAATGCACTGCGGAGAGTTTCTCACTCAGGCGCTCTTTGTAGACTCTGGCTACTCCAGGTGTGCTAAGGCGTCCAACGTTGAATTTCTTCTTCTGGGCGGAACGCAGCTTCTTCTCGTTGGATAGTCGAGCTCTGAACTTAGCTGCAACAAGAAAATGGTCAGAGTCGACGTTTGCCCCTCGGAATGTGTGCACGTTGAGGATGTTGGATGCGTGCCTCGCGTCGATTAGCACATGGTCGATTTGGTTGGCGGTTCGACCGTCTGGAGAGCGCCAGGTTGCTGTGTGGATCCTTAGCCTTGGAAACCTAGTGCTACTTATCACCGTATTACGAGCTGCCGCGAAGTCAGTTAGTCGGTAACCGTTGTCTGTGGTCGTTTCGTGGATTCTGTGCTTACCAACTAACCCGCCAAAGATGTTTTCCTTTCCGATTTTAGCATTGAAGTCCCCGAGCACAACTTTGACATCGTACTCCGGACAGGCTCCGTAGGCTCCATCCAGGAGGTCATAAAACTCCTCCTTGATAGGGTCTTCAGCCTCGTCGGTAGGGGCGTGTGCACATATTAGGCTTATGTTTTGGAAAGTAGCTTTGATGCGGATCACAGCTAGGCGATCACTTATCGGCTTAAAGTCAATAACTTTTGTCCTAAGCCGATTTCCCACGACGAATCCGCATCCTAATACATGCAATCTTTTATGGCAGCTGTAATATATATCGCAATTTTTCCTTTTCATCATACCTGATCCTATCCATCGTATCTCCTGGATCGCGGTAATATCTGCCTTTTACCGCGTGAGGACAGACTCAAGTTTTTGAGTAGCACCTGGGGTGTACAGCGTTCGCACGTTCCAGGTACATACTCTTAAATCGTTGTCCGTTGACGTTCCGGGTCTAGTTGCCGTTTGAGGGAAATTGTTATCCGAGGCTCCTCGTGTCTCTCCCATAACTAGTGTTTTTTTACATGGTCGGGAAGTTACCCCGACGGCACAACCCCCAACCTGGAGGGCCAGGCCCTTGACCCTAGGACAGCAGGCCGGTTATTCCGGTGCCAGTAACCCATTTTGGGATGTGAGCGCTGCCGTTGGCCCATTAAGGGTTCATCCGCCACTGTTAAGGGGAACGAAAATTGTTATACCGGATAACTTAAGAACAAGAGTTCTTGAACTAGCACATGAAGGCCATCCAGGAGAAACTGTGATGAAACGACGTTTACGCTCAAAATAATGGTGGCCGTTGATTGACAGGAATGCTGAAATATTTCCAGATGGACGTTGGTTATGTTTAGCAATGGATTTGTTAGGCCCATTACCAAATCACAATTTTATCTTGTGATTATTGATTATTATTCCAGATACCACGAAATTACATTTTCTTAAAAGGACTACATCAAATCTAATAATTGGTATACTTGAAGAAATTTTTTCGAGGCTGGGTTATCCTAAATCTATAACCGCTGATAATGGACGTCAGTTTGTTAGCGATGAATTTAAAAACTATTGCAAAAATAATGCTATAGAACTTGTAACGTCTCCACCTTATTGGCCACAAGCCAATGGAGAAATCGAAAATATGAACAGATCGCTTGTGAAAAGGCTTCAGATTGCAAATGCTAAGGGAATTGATTACAAAGAAGAAATACGAAAATGTATTCTTATGTACAACGTAACTCCACATGGCACTACAGGTAAAGCTCCTTCTTCCTTTTGGACTCAGAGGCAAAAGATTTAGATACAATCAACAAAGAAAAGGTAGGAAAAGAGGAGATGATGATCGTGGAGCAAAGGAGTATCTGATTAATGTAGGAGACAAGGTCCTTCTTCGAAATGTAGTGTTTCCGAACAAACTTACTCCAAATTTCGGTGACGAAGAATATGAACTAGTCGAACGTAGAGGAAACGATGTCACTGTCCGTGGTAATAATAAATTTATTAGAAGGAATATTAGTCACCTCAAGAAAATTCCAATGTCCACTCAACTTGATTCAAAGAAGACTTCCGAAGATTCACTTAACAGTACTGAATCTACACCTCTAAAATATTGGAGGGATGTGGAGACCTGCTGATTAAAATAAAAAGTAGAATGCTTTGAAATATTGTTCTGTTCTAAATACTGTAACAGCCACCTGCAAAAGAAATATTAGATAAATAATTAAATGAAAACAAATAAAAATACCAACAGACGCCATTCTCCATCTTTGGTTTGTTTTTATGGGTGCGTTTGGGAATTTATTGCGATTGGCAATTGTCATTGCGAGTTCCATTGTACGGTGCTGCCAGCGCAGCCATATTATAAAAAGGTAAACAATTGGTAGCGAATTGTTGTTCTTGAAAAAGCGGCCTCGGTCTGGGATAAGGTGAAAAAAATATGGTAGGTGTATGGAGCGCTAGCATTGATTTTAACCGGTTGTTGAATTAGGTGAACAAATGTCCCTATCCACTCAACTCCAAAATGTACCCTCCCACAGATAGCGGACGTAGCATCTAAAGAATGCAGGTCCAGCGAGATCTATTTTCAATATTTGGAAAGTGGTCAAAGACACAACAGCCGTATTTTATTATCAGCGTGATCTGATCCGGATCAGATCACGATAATAAAACAATATGGATCATTGAAAAGTGAGTCTCGACTTGAAATTCATTGGTCTTTTCCAGAATTTGCCTCAGTGTGAAAATTTGGTCTATAGTCGATCTGCCGGGCCGGAAGCCACACTGGTACGTGCCGATTAGTGTGTTGCAGAAAGGTTTGAGACGTTCACACAGTACGTTGGATAGGATCTTATATGCGACATTAAGTAGGGATATGCCTCAATAGTTCTTGCAAGACATAGGATCGCCTTTTTTGTAAATGGGGCATATGGAGCTAATAGTCCAGTCATCGGGCATACTTTCTTCCACCCATATTTGGTTGATGATTTGGTGCATGCGCCCTACCAAAACATCACCACCGTATTTGAAGAGCTCCGCTGGTAAGCCATCAGAGCCGGCGGCCTTGTTGTTCTTTAGCTTTTTTATTGCTAAGTCAACTTCTTCTATACTGGGCGGTGGAACTGGATCTTCATTGACTGGACGTGGGTTCTCTTCTTGCCCTATCACTCTCTCTACATGATGCCCATTTAGCAGCTGCTGGAAGTGCTGCTTAAACACATCTACTATTCCCTGCGCTTCGGTGACTAGGTTTCCATCACTGTTTCGAAGAGCCTGCGTTCCGGTCTTGAAGCCAGCAGCCAGTTGCTTGGCTTTCTTGTAGAACTCCAGGATGTTGCTTCGATCGCGGGACTCTTCGATCTCCTTGAGCTGGGAGACTGCGTAGGCCCTCTTCTTTCTACGCAGGATTTTCTTCTCCTCCCTCCTCCTGGCTCGATACTCTTCCCTCGCTGCCCTTGTTTTGCGCTGCAGTGCCTTTATATGTGCATCTTCTGTCACCTTTTTCCTGCGTACGCATTCATCATCATACCACGGGCTCTTTCTCTGGGGTGGCTGGTACCCTAAGGTGGTTTCGGCTACCTCTTTGATGATGTCGCGATACTGGGACCACTGGGTGTTGGCATTTGTGGTAGGTGAATGCACTGCGGAGAGTTTCTCACTCAGGCGCTCTTTGCAGACTCTGGCTACTCCAGGTGTGCTAAGGCGTCCAACGTTGAATTTCTTCTTCTGGGCGGAACGCAGCTTCTTCTCGTTGGATAGTCGAGCTCTGAACTTAGCCGCAACAAGAAAATGGTCAGAGTCGACGTTTGCCCCTCGGAATGTGTGCACGTTGAGAATGTTGGATGCGTGCCTCGCGTCGATTAGCACATGGTCGATTTGGTTGGCGGTTCGACCGTCTGGAGAGCGCCAGGTTGCTGTGTGGATCCTTAGCCTTGGAAACCTAGTGCTACTTATCACCGTATTACGAGCTGCCGCGAAGTCAGTTAGTCGGTAACCGTTGTCTGTGGTCGTTTCGTGGATTCTGTGCTTACCAACTAACCCGCCAAAGATGTTTTCCTTTCCGATTTTAGCATTGAAGTCCCCGAGCACAACTTTGACATCGTACTCCGGACAGGCTCCGTAGGCTCCATCCAGGAGGTCATAAAACTCCTCCTTGATAGGGTCTTCAGCCTCGTCGGTAGGGGCGTGTGCACATATTAGGCTTATGTTTTGGAAAGTAGCTTTGATGCGGATCACAGCTAGGCGATCACTTATCGGCTTAAAGTCAATAACTTTTGTCCTAAGCCGATTTCCCACGACGAATCCGCATCCTAATACATGCAATCTTTTATGGCAGCTGTAATAAATATCGCAATTTTTCCTTTTCATCATACCTGATCCTATCCATCGTATCTCCTGGATCGCGGTAATATCTGCCTTTTACCGCGTGAGGACAGACTCAAGTTTTTGAGTAGCACCTGGGGTGTACAGCGTTCGCACGTTCCAGGTACATACTCTTAAATCGTTGTCCGTTGACGTTCCGGGTCTAGTTGCCGTTTGAGGGAAATTGTTATCCGAGGCTCCTCGTGTCTCTCCCATAACTAGTGTTTTTTTACATGGTCGGGAAGTTACCCCGACGGCACAACCCCCAACCTGGAGGGCCAGGCCCTTGACCCTAGGACAGCAGGCCGGTTATTCCGGTGCCAGTAACCCATTTTGGGATGTGAGCGCTGCCGTTGGCCCATTAAGGGTTCATCCGCCACTGTTAAGGGGAACGAAAATTGTTATACCGGATAACTTAAGAACAAGAGTTCTTGAACTAGCACATGAAGGCCATCCAGGAGAAACTGTGATGAAACGACGTTTACGCTCAAAATAATGGTGGCCGTTGATTGACAGGAATGCTGAAATATTTCCAGATGGACGTTGGTTATGTTTAGCAATGGATTTGTTAGGCCCATTACCAAATCACAATTTTATCTTGTGATTATTGATTATTATTCCAGATACCACGAAATTACATTTTCTTAAAAGGACTACATCAAATCTAATAATTGGTATACTTGAAGAAATTTTTTCGAGGCTGGGTTATCCTAAATCTATAACCGCTGATAATGGACGTCAGTTTGTTAGCGATGAATTTAAAAACTATTGCAAAAATAATGCTATAGAACTTGTAACGTCTCCACCTTATTGGCCACAAGCCAATGGAGAAATCGAAAATATGAACAGATCGCTTGTGAAAAGGCTTCAGATTGCAAATGCTAAGGGAATTGATTACAAAGAAGAAATACGAAAATGTATTCTTATGTACAACGTAACTCCACATGGCACTACAGGTAAAGCTCCTTCTTCCTTTTGGACTCAGAGGCAAAAGATTTAGATACAATCAACAAAGAAAAGGTAGGAAAAGAGGAGATGATGATCGTGGAGCAAAGGAGTATCTGATTAATGTAGGAGACAAGGTCCTTCTTCGAAATGTAGTGTTTCCGAACAAACTTACTCCAAATTTCGGTGACGAAGAATATGAACTAGTCGAACGTAGAGGAAACGATGTCACTGTCCGTGGTAATAATAAATTTATTAGAAGGAATATTAGTCACCTCAAGAAAATTCCAATGTCCACTCAACTTGATTCAAAGAAGACTTCCGAAGATTCACTTAACAGTACTGAATCTACACCTCTAAAATATTGGAGGGATGTGGAGAGTTGAATTCATTTAAATTCATTTTCTGACCTGCTGATTAAAATAAAAAGTAGAATGCTTTGAAATATTGTTCTGTTCTAAATACTGTAACAGCCACCTGCAAAAGAAATATTAGATAAATAATTAAATGAAAACAAATAAAAATACCAACCGACGCCATTCTCCATCTTTGGTTTGTTTTTATGGGTGCGTTTGGGAATTTATTGCGATTGGCAATTGTCATTGCGAGTTCCATTGTACGGTGCTGCCAGCGCAGCCATATTATAAAAAGGTAAACAATTGGTAGCGAATTGTTGTTCTTGTAGAAGCGGCCTCGGTCTGGGATAAGGTGAAAAAAATATGGTAGGTGTATGGAGCGCTAGCATTGATTTTAACCGGTTGTTGAATTAGGTGAACAAATGTCCCTATCCACTCAACTCCAAAATGTACCCTCCCACAGATAGCGGACGTAGCATCTAAAGAATGCAGGTCCAGCGAGATCTATTTTCAATAGTTGGAAAGTGGTCAAAGACACAACAGCCGTATTTTATTATCAGCGTGATCTGATCCGGATCAGATCACGATAATAAAACAATATGGATCATTGAAAAGTTTAATTTCTTAATTGTGGCAACAATTGCTTTCAAAAACAAAGCAGATAACAAGGGGTATTACAAACTTCATATTGCCACCAGCCATATTGCGAATATTTTGCTCAACGTCACACAAGGCACATGTCATTTCACTTGCAATGTCGGGGGTGTTACCATTTTTGAATCAAATTTGCATAGTTTTTCTTTTCCATATTTAAAAAAAAAAAAATAATTTATTTTATATACATATTTGCAATACATGAACAATATTTTGCAGCTTGCACTTGAGTTTATCTTGGCATATTAAGGTGTGTCCAGACCAGCCAAACATTTCAGAAATGTTTATGAAATGTTTCTGAAGCAAATTGTACACACTTTACAAACATTTGTAAAAGATTTCTAAATAAATTTACTAAATGTATATAAAATATTTCAATTTCATCCTTTTTTGGATAAGAAGAAAAATATGTGGTAGGGTTATAATTAGCAGCGAGTAAAGTTATTATTGTAATTTTGGTCTCGGGAATCACGCGACACGTGATTTAATTCAAATAATTGATTCATTCATCACTTTCTCATTAGCACAAGCTTATTTGTATTTTATTTACAAATAATCGAAAAAAAACCCTCACTTTCTGCAGGGAAACTTGTAAAACAAAAATTATTTACCATCACGATTGGGAAACTGTGAAACATTTCATAAATGTTTTCAAACCAGCAACACATTTCATAAAAATTGTTTTGTTTAATAAATGTTAAAGAAATATTTATGAAATATGTAGGTATTTAATTGTTTATCAAGTGTTTGGGTGGTCTGCATATACCTTTAAAGAACGAAAAAAAAAATAACTCGGAACTCGAATGCGAAAAAATCAATTGATTTTTTTTGTTCCACTTTTTAGTCTGGCAACGTGATTGTGTGGCTATCGTTTGCAGGCACACCAACACTTAAAAATGAAACAAGCCATCTAGTGGGAAATAGTGGAAATAATTTTCAGATGATGTTTCATGATCTCGATGAGAAGCAGGATCGTGTGCTGTTGTTGTAATTGCATGTAAATCGATGATCTATATGGATCATAGCTGATAATAAAAAACAGCTAAATAAAGAGTATGCCTAGCAGACAAAAAAATATATATATAAAAAAATAAAGTGCATATAGTAGGTTCGTGAGGATAGTTGTCTATCATCTATCGTAGCATCAAGGATTATTATCAAGCGATTTATTATAATCATTGGGGTGAGTTTGTTTTTTAAATATAAATATCCACTTATGTGCGGGAAAATAAAAACGTAACATACTGTTAGGTTGACGTGAACCCCTTGATATTGGTGTTGGCGGTCATCTAAAAGTCGATACAGTGGTGGCCGCCGAAAATTAAACGAAAGCGATTTTTCTGCGTACAAAAAAGAAAAACAAAAACCTATAAAACCAAGAGGAAAATTCGATTCGACAGAATAAGCATTACCCAGTGAAATACCACTTGTACCAGAAAATTTGTACGGAGAACCGTATGGTGTCCGGTAAATCTTCAAATGATACGGCACTACTCCAAGTGTGCAAAGTACAAGGGTGCTACTGGGGCGAATTACTAGTATGTTAATTGAGACCACGAATACAGCCGCCGTCCTGCAAGAAGAAAGGAGAATTTAATTTCTAGATTCACTTAGTTTTTGTAAGCTTGTACTTACCGTTTTTTTTTTGTTGTCGCCATACAGCGATGAAAAATTTGTTTATGCATACGTCATAAAAACTCCAAGGAAAATTTTTTTGTTAAGTTTCCTTTTTGACATAAATGTATTTTGATTTGTCGGTTCTTTAACTGTAAGGTTATACACATATATATTGTTTAATTTTTGTTTGCCAGATTCTTAATTGATTATCAGGATATTGAGATTAAGTGTGATAAGCTTGTGTTTCAGCACACCTACCCTTTATGTTCTTGATTCGGTTCGCGAAATTGTTAGATGTTTTCCTTGTTTTTTTAAACCCAGTTACCCATAAAGAGCTCTATATAGGTAGGAACTCCGCATAAGCCGTGATTAGATGCATTTTTGTTGGCAAAAAGGCCATATAATTTAATAATAAAGGTGGGACAGTGAAGCCGAGTTTAGTTAGTTAATTTTTTTTTGTTTTAGGTCAAATGTTTTTTTTTTGGTTTTTCTTTATTGCTCTTTTTTGTTGTTTCTTTTTATTGTAAATTTTGGATTTCATAATCTCGTGAAAAGAATCTGCGGGATCCAAAAAGAAAAATCCTGAAATCAATAAAATAAATGTATAATTAATTACTCCTGAATGAGGAAAACTCAGTCATTTAAATTTGCGTGTTCGATGCTTGTCCTAATGACTTGCTAAGCGCAAGGTTTCAGGGGTGCGGTATGGTTGGCGATCAATCCTTGGCAATGGTGACGTGAACTACAGCGGGATGCTTAAATCGGGAAAGTTCCTAATACGGCCACGGAGCTTCAAGGTCGGGAGGGCAATGGCTTCGCTGCAAATCCATCAGCAGCGCCTCCCAGAGTGGTGGATGTCGGTCCGCTTCTGGTACAAGTGCCAAAGTGAGTACCCGTGTGTTTAATGGCATGTTATAAGTGTTGTAATAGGTTTTGTGGAGTAGTGGGGACAAGGACTCCCCCGTCCGGCGAGCTAAGGCGTGCATATGCGAGCATGCCACGCTCCTCACTCTCTACACTCTATCCTTCTCTTTCTCTCATCCCACCCTAAGGTCCCATGCGCATCCTTATCTCCTGTCATAAATCTGAACTCCTAACTCCCTCTATCAATCCCAAAAATAGCTTATTACAAATGGCGTCCAACGTCTGTTTGTGCACGTCCTTTCGTCCTTAATGTTTTCTTGTGTCCACAATTGTTCTTGTTGCCAGCACCAGAGAATTCGTAAGTCTTCAAGCGGATAGCTTTGGAGAATGCCATCTTGAATTGCGACGAGTACCTCTGGTGGTGTCAACAGAAACAATTGGAACCTGTTCTAGTGTATTGTGTTCTTCTAATCTTATTCTATTATCTGTACAAACTTTACTTTTCTATCCCAATATTTCACTTTTTCATTTTCATTTTGTATCGTCTCAGCCTAATATGTATCTAGTGACCTAGTTTGATATTGTGTCAGCTCAAGTAGCATTAGTTCATCAAATCTATTAAAATTCTCTTTCTGAGCAAATTGGATCGCTTCAAGTCTTCCATCGAAAGCCCTAATAGTGGTTAGTATGGAATAGCGGAAGCGTGAAGAGATGTAAACTTGTGTGTCCTTGTATCTTTGTGTTCATTTACTCCGCCACTCTGAAGGATTAAGTATTTCGTCCGTCTGCAGTCTTAAAAACTGAAACTAGCTGAAAGTTCAAATCACCAATTCGTCAACAACAAAGCCAAGGAAAGCCACCGGAAACACCCCAACCGTATATGAAAACAACAAAACAAACCGAGTTCATTTATCATACCTTTCGTTAAGGAAATTTAATTAAAATCAATACCCCTAACTATACCTTATTTAGACATACATATAAAATAACTTACTTATATAATAACTTAAATTCCTTAAAAATTACTTAAACTTATTTACAGCGTATATATACAACTAAATATATTCCTTTAAATAATCCTTATATATAAGTAATACACTACACTCATACAAAAATTTAATTCTTACGTTTAGTCCTTTTTTTTCTATCATTGTTGTCATCTTGTTGGCATTCCTCTACCGGCGTGTCACCGTATTTCGCCTTGTTTGGAATTAACATGATGACACACGGTAGTTATCATAAACTGGCACAAAATTTGAACGCTATAAACGACAGCGAACTGCTAACTCTAACCCGAGAAAAGAGATTGCAGTGCATACGAGAAAAGATCAGGGAAAATATACTGCGAGCAGGCGAAAAAAACGCAAAGCAGTACAACATACGTTCACATAAAATACGATTTTTACCTGGCCAAGAGGTATATAGAAGAAATTTCGTTCTAAGCGATTCTTCGAAGCACCTTTGCCCTAAGTTCGTCAAATGCCGCATAGTTAAACAAATAGGTAGAAATATGTATGAATTAGAGAAATTGTCAGGACAGAAAATCGGAGTCTTCCATGTGAATAGAACGATAACGTTACACGAACTGGTGCAATAAATTCACGATGCATTGTAGTTTTAGGTGTTGTGTTTATTACCCGCTTGTTATTTGTTGTTATAATATACCATCATATTAACTTATTTATTTTAGTTCACTAAATCTATGATATTATGTACAAACCTAGTATATGTATTAATAAGTCAGTTTTCTATTTATTTATTTAGACATAAGTATATGTTATTTATTATCAGTGAAGTATCTATTAATTTATTTATCTATCTACAGCCGTATTAATAAAAAAAAACCGCAACTACTCTCTAACTCGTATGTTACCTAGCACCTAGGTAAATAAATAACATATTAGTTAAATTTTCTTATTAATAAATGAAAATAACTCATATAATAACTAACTGACGTTTTCTCTAAAAAAGCTACTTAGAGCTGGTATCGCCTAGCCAAATCGTACAAAAAACTATGACATATTGGCTGTCATCATAAATTAAATTGTCACAAGTGAAAAAGAAAAACAAGCAACAGAAAATAAAACAAAAAAAAAATAACGGAAAACAATACAAAATCAAGCAAAACTACAGAAAATCAAAACAAATGTATAAGTATTTTTTGATATTATTTCATAAATCTTGATATGTGTATAAACAAATATGAGTTTTATATTTTATTCAAAAGAAATGGAAATGGAAAAAAAAAACAAAAGCGAAAGCGGTCGGAGAATTGGGGTTTGGGCGACAAGGTAGGTACTCATTTTGTAGACACACAGAGCATACATTTTCTTTAAGTCTCTACTAAAAGACCTCTGCGGCGAAGCAAAACAACACATGATAAGCGAGCATGAGGAACGCATTAGCATAATGCAAATCGAAAGGAAGTGTCGGGAACGAGAAAATCGAGCTGGAGATAAAGCAATTAAAAAAATTATAATTTAAAATCATTATGTACACTACCTTACCTCCATCTATTATAAATAAAGCTGTTGAAATGTCTCAATATACGTATGTATGTGTTGCAATTGTTTATACTTTCTTCAGTAGTGTAGCTTTAACAGGTACAGCAAGAATCGACGTCTGGATAAGGGTATAAGTAGGAATAGGTGGCGGTTGAAGCATGAACCCAAGTAGCACTATGTTGTGCCTTTTTGTTACGATGGCTCATGAGACCGGTTTGTAATTACTGTTGAGGATGTGATACAGTCGATACCTATATCCGAGTTGTGTTATTGAGAAAACATATAAGATATTTGCAGAGAGAATGGTGTTGCATGCGCATAACTCACATTTCGTAATAACTTTTCCTATCTTAAATTCACACGAAATATTATATCGTCTACCAATTTATTGCATGCGCAAAACTCCTATTTCTTACAAATCTAATTCAAATTCAAAACGCAATAATGCAATGTGTAATGTGCACTCGTTATCTTCTTTAATTCAAATTACCTATGTGACCTGGTCACTGCCAGCGTTCTCAAGCGTGTCGCATATCTTCTTAAAAGATAATGCCAGATGCCAAACAAATTTTGATGTTCGAAGGCAGAGCAGACAATTTAGAAGCGGGAGTTGGTTACCGAAACGCATACGATTAAGACGCAGCTTGCAACCTGTCCAGCTACGAATACTATATTTTGTGAAGTCTATTTCTTGTGTTACATTAATTGTTGTTGTGAAAAGTTAAAAAACCTACCCGATAAAATAAATACAAAGTAGAAACTGGCTTATATTTTGTGAAGTCTATTTCTTGTGTTACATTAATTGTTGTTGTGAGAAGTTAAAAATAAATACATTATTGGTGCAAGTGTTGTCCACTCAATATGACAATTCTTGGCATCCTAACGAAAATGGTGTAGATAAATTCAGTAACATTTAACCGTCACAAGTACTAAATACTTGGATAACAATAAGTGGATCTTTACATCACCTCGAGACATTAGTTCAAGGTTTCAAAGTGAAAAATTGTAACAATGGGAAAGAGGTTCAGTATGGGGTGGTACAAATGAACTTTTGAATTGTTTTATGCACTTATATATATGTATATAATAATATAATGAATGTACATAGCTTAAGAAAAATGATGTACGATGAATGCTCTGCGGGAGTTTTCTTGGCTTTGGGAATGGTTAGGCTGATCGGCTCCTTGTGTAGCTTCATTTTCCACTTCGCTGACATCATTTTGGTCTGGGAAGAAAATAAGAAAAAGTAGTTTAATGTTTGCTTGGACATAATTCAAAAAGATATACTTTACCTATTGGATCGTTATATTCAATGGCCAAATTGTGTAAAACACCTAAAGCCACTATTGTAAGTCTTTACGTTTTCCGGTTTTTGTCCACTTTTTTTTCGAGTTGGGGCGATGGTAACCGAATCCTCCCCTAACATATTCACATTACTTAAAAACTCTGAAAAACGGTAAGCCATATTGTGCAACAATTTTTCAAATTTAAATTTATTTTATTTGTCATTTTGACGGGAACTAGAGTTATTGACTCGCTAACAGACCTCCTACCGTAAGTTAGTTATTTGAAAGTTACGAAGCGTTAGTTATCTTCTGAAAATGTTTATTAATAGCAATTTGAGTTTAACAAATGTGTTTGCCAATAGTTAGGAACCATTTATTTATTCAACTATTTGCCTAATTATTTATATACCTATATTCATTTATCTGTCATATTTTTTTTATTTATTTATTTGCATTATTTATCCGCTAACTGTAGTAGTTATTTTATGTTATTTATTTATTTATTTATTTAATATTGCCTATCTATATGTATCTTTACTATTCGTTATTTATATGTTGATCTTATTTGTCAAATATGTTATTTATCTTGTACCTATCCACTTAGTTAATAATTACATGCATAGTTATTAGGCTAGTCATATGTGCTCATTTGCACTTTGCATATACCTATTACTTATGTTGTCTTGTTCCGAACTATCGTATAATCAATTGATTTAAGTATTTACGATTGTCAAAAAAAAAAAATCATTGACTTTCGTGTCTATCGTATACCTTATTATTTATTTACCTCGTACTAGTTATTATATGTAATTATATATTTGCTATGCCTGATAAGGATATTGATAACTGCTAAATTTCAAGAGGCATAATGCAGTAAAGCATTTATATATATATAATTTTCGTTAAAGGAATTTGTATTTAATAAAAAAAATAAAACACTTTCCTTTTACTTTTTATAATATTTTTATTCTCTTATTCTAAAGAAAAGCTTCAGATCCCTTACCGTTGGTCGGGGGAAATCTTAGGCTATACGTCGTGACAGAATTCTTAGAACTGAACTTAATGAGATCAAATGATCCCTTTTTATACTATTCGTATGACTATGGATGATGCAATGATACTTGTGTTCGGATTCATATGCTGAAGGCTAAAGTGTTACTTTGTTTATGTTTGTGATTCTTTTATGCTGAAGGCTAAAGTGTTACTTTGTTTATGTTTGTGATTCTTTTATGCTGAAGGCTAAAAGTTCTGGTAATCATTTTATGTCATTTTAATGTCCGCATCATTGTATCTATGTTGTTTATTTCATTTTTCATTATGGTATTTTAATGTCCGCATCATTGTATCTGTGTTGTTTATTTCATTTTTCATTATGGTATTTCACAATCGCATCATTGTATTAAATGTATTTTCTTATTGACTTTTGTTAATTGAATTTGAAGTCGAGCGTTTCTTCACAAGTTTGCTCTGACATAACACCTCCCCCTTTAGAGTCTTCTAATGGTCGGAAAGTGACCGTTGGAAGATTTACATTATTTATAATCTTCTCATTTTTATTTCTTATTTTTATGTAAATATAAATGATTACAATGATTACTATGGTTACAAAGATAAAGTATATCGTTAAATTTGACTTTTTATGTTTATATTTGAGTTCTTGAATTTCTTTTAAATTGTTAATACTTTGATAATGTATTTCTTGGAAAGTTAAATCATCTATTTTAGTATAATTAATATCTAAAATGGTATTTGGAATTAATGGTTCATGTTTATAGTTTTTCCTTTCATACTCTCTATTATTTATTTTAATTTTACAATTTTCAAATTTGATGAGATAGTTGCCTTTTATTACAATCTTTTGATTGTTACAGTTTTGAATTATTTCCTGTAATTTTATATTAATTAATACAAGATTATTATTTCCTATTTCTAATACAGCTTCATTAAAATTTGTTTCAAGTTTACAGTTCATTGATTCTTTAAGTATATTTTCAATACAATCATCATTTATTTTACTTAAATTTGTTACGTATTTTGTGTTTTCATAAACAATTTGGTCTTTGGTTAAATACTGGTTTGTATTTATTTTTAATTGTGAATTATTTTCTTTATTTGGAATGGGTTGAACGTAAATATTTTTATATAACTCAGTTGTAAATTTGGGAATTTTAATGATGAAGATGATATTACTTTTATATAGAGCTAAACTGAGGTTCAATTCTTTTAAGTTATTTATATTAATTCCGTATTTATTTATTTCTTCTGTAGTTAAAATATCTCTACTTAGTACTCCTAACCTTGACGTCATTATTATTTCTTTTATTTTTCCTATATCCTCATGTAAATAGTCGAGGTTTTCTCTCAACTTTATTTCATACTGTATTTTAGCTATATCTTTTTCGTAATTATAACTGTCTATAAATGTGTTAATTCTCTTTATTATGTTCTTGGTTTCATTATTCAATGTTTCAGTTAATATTTTTATTTGTTTGTTAAATTTATCGTTAATTATTATTTGATTATTTAAATTTGAAATTTCGTTATTGCTGTTCGTTTCAATTATTTTTAAACGTTCTTCAATAGCTTCACGATCATTGTCGTCCATAGTACCATATAAAATTTTCATACCTGTGCCTATAATATTAAACAATCCTCGTTTCTGCCTATTTTGTTTAGGATGGGGTAAAAGAACTTCAAATTCTTTACGTATTTTTGACATTTTCCTAGTTATACTATCATTTTCTTCGGGCATTTCTTTAACATTTCTTTCCATAATTTCTATATTATTTTCAAGTTTTATTCGGTCAAGTTTATTATGTGGATAATTGTATCATAACTTTTTATTAATGGGTATTCTTTTAGTTGGATTAAAGTAAAACCATTTCCTTTATTTAAATCAATGACTTCTAGCTCTGCTTGTACTTGCCTGAGGGTTGTCATAATCATCAAAATTATAATTATTTTCTGGATTGTCACCATATGTTGCGTTGTTTGATGCGATATCTCTAGAATGGGATGTTTTTATTTGTTGGTATTTTTTCTTTTTCCTAAATTGATCTTTATGAAGAATACGATTAGGATTTTTCTTAAATCTGTTTCCTTCTTCCAATGTGTATTTTTTGTTAGATCTATTAATTACTTTTACCTTTTTATGTTTAGGGGCTATTTTGTTTTTTATTTTCTCTGGTTCCGTTATTTTTGCATAATTTTCGTCTATACTAACATTCTTCCTATTTATGTTTAGTTTATTTAATATTTTAGTTTTACGTTCTTCGATACGTTTATAGATTAATTCATTGTTGATTTTATTAAAGTGTACATCAATAGGTTTTTCTTTTGTTGTTAAGTGTATGACATTATTGTAAGTGTCTATGGCTTTGATTGTATGTTCAATGGGTTCAATTTCTTCACCTGATTCTTGTATTTGTGTTAGGATTCGGATATGTTCATTGAGTGTGCTGTGGAGACGTTCTATGTCTGAATTACCTGTATGGCGATTAGCTGTACAATAATGAATATTTATTTCATTATTTTCTAAAAAATTTTTTAATGTTTCAGAAACAAAAGCGTTTTCATTATCAAGGGTAATCTGTTTGGGTTTTTTCATATATGTAAATATTTTCATTAAAGCATTTAAAACATCGGTATATGTTTTATGTTTAATAGGTTCTACTGCCGCATATTTACTGAACTTGTCGATACATGAAATGTATTTTTTCTTATGGTTTAAGAACCATATATCTATGTGATAGTGTTCATTTGGATTCTTTGGAGTTATAGTTTTTTCGTAAGGTAACTTTATTGGATTTCTTTCGATTTTGGTCATACATAGATGGCAATTATTAATTTGTTTATTTATTAGGGTTTTAAAATTTGGTATGTAATATTTTCGGTTAAGATCTAAATATACTTTTTCTATGCCTACATGGTTGTTATTTTTATGTGTTTTGAATATTATCTCGTTTGCTTCGTCAATTTTTAGATCCTGTAAAAGTTTTGTGCTTCTGTGTAATATTTGAATTGATTTTGTATTTTCTAATTTCCATTTGTTTTGGAAATTCGTAAAGGTTTCCTCATTTTCTATATAAATGCCATTTAATATTCTTAGGTCGACTTCTTTAATAATATCTTCGAAGTCATTTTCTTTAAATTCTTTTCTTGTAAATATAATTCTTCTTTTCCCAACATGTGGATAAATAATTTTTGTTTCTTCGTCATTTGCATTGACTTTGAGAATTATTTGTCGATTAAAAATATTAATCGGTTTTTCACTAATAGGGATTAAGCTTAAATTATCTGATTCGGCACTGTGCTGAGTGTATTCGTCATCATCGTTGTCGTTATTTATCATATTGATATTATTTTCAAGTTTTATTCGGGACAGTGCGTCTGCAACTTTATTTTCTTTCCCCTGTATGTATTGTATTTCGAAGTCATATTCTTCAAGTTTGATCTTCCATCTTTGCAATTTACTATTTGGTTCTTTTAAATTTTGTAGCCATACTAATGGTCTATGGTCTGTTTTTATAATGAATTTGCGTCCATATAAATAATGTCGAAATTGTGCTGTTGCCCAAACTATTGCTAACAATTCTTTTTCTATTGTTGAATAGTTGCATTCATGTTTATTTAAAGTGCGCGAAGCAAATGCTAGAGGTCCGTGTGATTGTGACAAAACTGCTCCGAGGGCATAGTTGCTAGCATCGGTTGTTAATATAAATTCTTTTAAAAAATTTGGGTGTCTGTTTATTAGATCGTCTGACATCAGAGTTTTTATTTTATGAAATGCTTCTTTATAACAATCATCTTCTATATTTATTTTGTTATCCTTTTTTAAGCATAAAGTTAGAGGTTTAATGATTTTCGCATAATCGCTTATAAACTTTCTATAGTA
Source organism: Cheilosia impressa (assembly GCA_948293265.1). Taxonomy (NCBI): domain Eukaryota; kingdom Metazoa; phylum Arthropoda; class Insecta; order Diptera; family Syrphidae; genus Cheilosia; species Cheilosia impressa. Next base: position 57,255,703 of record OX411880.1, read on the forward strand.
TCCTGTTAAACCAAGGAAACTTTGAATTTCTTTTACATTTTTTGGTATAGGGAAATTCTTTATTGTTTCAATTTTTTTCGGATTTGGTTTTATACCACTTGATGTTACTACATGACCTAAAAATTCTGTTTCTTTACGTAGAAATTCAGATTTGTTTAATGATACTTTAAGTTTTGCATTCTTTAGTGTCATTAGGATTTTATGAATTGAATCTATATGTTCCTGTAAGCTTGAGGAAAATATTATAATGTCATCTAAATAGACATAGCATATTTTTCCTATGAATTCTTTCAAAACTTCATTCATGAGTCTCTGAAAAGTTGCGGGCGCATTTTTTAGTCCGAATGGCATTCGTACAAATTCATAGTGTCCAGTTAATGTACTGAAAGCGGTTTTTTCTCTATCCTTAGCTTCTACTTCTATTTGATAGAACCCTTTTGTAAGATCTAGTGTAGTGAAATACACTGCATGTCCTAGTTTATCTAATATTGAGTCTATGTTTGGGATAGGATATTTGTCTTCTTTAGTTACGTTATTCAATTTCCGATAATCGATAACGATTCGCCATTCCTTATTGCCTGTGTTATCCTCTTTTTTAGGTACTACCCAAATTGGAGCGTTATAGGGTGAAGTGGAATGCTGGATTATTTTTGATTCAAGCATTTCCTCTATTTGCTTATCTACTTCTTTCTTGTGGATTTCGGGATATCTATATATCCTCGTGTATATTGGAGAACTGTCTTCAGTAGGGATGTTGTGTTTTACGTGGTTAGTAAAAGACAAATCGTCACCTTTTCTATAAAATGCTCCATCGCATTCTTTTACTACCTTAAACAAATTTTGTTTTTCTTCTTTATTTAAATGATCCGTTCTTAGGTCTTTAATTATTGTATTGTTAATAATGGAGTCCATAGGAACAATTTCATTGAAATAGTTGATAGTCTTTTCATATTCTTTTTCTTCATTTTCGTTGAAGAACAAAGGTATGATTTTGTCATTCAGTTTCAATGTTTTTTTCTTATAATTTATTTCTCCATCGTTTGGAATCAAAATGTTGTTTCCAATAATTCCATTATACTCTTCACTGAAAGTATATACTTGGAATTCACAATCGTATTTAACTGATAGTGCAAATATTGTTTTTGGGATTTTTACGTCTTTCGTGACGACTATTGGGTTATGGCCTGCTGTGCATATTGTCATAGGTTTGAAACGCCATTTAGTATATTCTATTGGTGAATCTTCCTCACGCAAAAGACTATTTGTTGCTCCTGTGTCAATAAGTAGCCTTATATTTTTATTTCCTTTTCCTAATTTAATATAGGGAAGTGATGTTCCGAGGCTGAATGCCGAAAATTTGCTTCACTTTCTATATTCTCTTGTACATTATTTCCTTCAACATAATTAGCTTTAGGTACACGTCTCATTTGAGATGATGAAGGATCTATATCCATAGGCTCAAACCTTTGAGGATATTGTCTATAATTATTATTATGATTATTGTTATTATAGTTATCATAAGGGCGTTGTTGTTGGCTATTATTTGGAATGTATTGCCTTGGTTGCCAATTTTGATTTTTATTAATATTTCTGTTGCTTGGTATAAAATTATTTTCTCTACTGTTACAGTTTCTGAATGGATTATTTGTGTTTTTTATAAAACTACTGTTATTGTTATTAGATTTTTGTTCATACCTATTTTCTATTTTCTTAGCATTGTGTCTTTGTTTGTCGTTATAGTCTGTATCATGATTCTGTTTTGTGATGAGTCCTGCGTTACTAAGCTCGTGTAAAGCTAATTCCATGGTACTGGGTTTCAATGCATAGAGTATGGTTCTCATATGTGTTGGAAGCCGTTCTTTAAATATGTTAAGTGCAGTTTCATTATTGCGAGGAATATCTGTGCTATTACTTTCCTGCAAACATTTCTGATTCAAAAGTGATAGGGTGCGCTGTATGTGATTGTAAAATTTAAGTGTGTCGCCTCTAAATTGAGAAGCTCGCAAATCTTCATATAGCTGATACGAATTTTTAAATCCGCCGAAATTTTCTAATAACATACCTTTGATATCTACCCATCTTGTAAGATGTGTATGAATTTCTATTGCCTGTCTAGCTCTTCCAATGAATTTACTTTTTAAAATATTGATGCACATTTTCTGTGATTGTTCATTATAAGTGAGTAATGTAGGAATTATATCGTCTACATTAGAAATAAATATTGGCAAATCTTCTGTTTTACCGTCAAAATTTTGTAGTCTTTCAATATATTTTAAAGGATTTAATTCTAAACTTCTTAATATATTATTACCTGCTGCTACTGGTGGTTGTTGTTGTAAGTGTGCTGCTACTGCGGGCTCCATCTTAATTTGGTGAATTGTCCTCTGTTGGTTGAAATTTTGTTGTCTCAGCTCGGCACGTTGCGAATCTCGTCCAATTCGTTTATTGTTGCTTCTCATTTATTAATACGTTGGGGCTTTCGAAATATTTGCCACTTTTCGTTGGGTTCCACGTATTTATGAACCTTTGTTTAATTGAAATGTTCGTATATTTTTGATTAAACTTTCACATCTGTTTTCACTTGAAATTATTTTTCCTCTATGGAATTCGTAATATAAGTCATATTCGTTGACTGGATTACTAAATAATTTCGTAATACAATTTTTCCGATATTCGTTCGAAAAAATTTTATATTATTTTTTGTTTTCTGAGTTCTTAAGTGTAAAATCGATATTCGTTCGATTTAATTTTTGTCACGGATTTGTTAAGTGTAAAATCGATATTCGTTCGATTTTATTTTTCACTTTTCAATGTTTTACTTGTGTACTAGTTATACCGATATTCATTCGATTCACTGGTTTCACAAAAATTTTTGATCGCGAGAAAATTTAATTTTTCGGTTCGATCACTGGATTACCATATCTCTTGTCTGATTGATAATCCTACCGACTGCGCCATTTTCGTTAAAGGAATTTGTATTTAATAAAAAAAATAAAACACTTTCCTTTTACTTTTTATAATATTTTTATTCTCTTATTCTAAAGAAAAGCTTCAGATCCCTTACCGTTGGTCGGGGGAAATCTTAGGCTATACGTCGTGACAGAATTCTTAGAACTGAACTTAATGAGATCAAATGATCCCTTTTTATACTATTCGTATGACTATGGATGATGCAATGATACTTGTGTTCGGATTCATATGCTGAAGGCTAAAGTGTTACTTTGTTTATGTTTGTGATTCTTTTATGCTGAAGGCTAAAGTGTTACTTTGTTTATGTTTGTGATTCTTTTATGCTGAAGGCTAAAAGTTCTGGTAATCATTTTATGTCATTTTAATGTCCGCATCATTGTATCTATGTTGTTTATTTCATTTTTCATTATGGTATTTTAATGTCCGCATCATTGTATCTGTGTTGTTTATTTCATTTTTCATTATGGTATTTCACAATCGCATCATTGTATTAAATGTATTTTCTTATTGACTTTTGTTAATTGAATTTGAAGTCGAGCGTTTCTTCACAAGTTTGCTCTGACATAACATATATATATATACATACCTATATAGCGATAGGCGTACGGAAAGGCAGAGGGTACTCACATTCTCCTGAGGGCCAATCCCTTGACAACCTGTGTATGGATGTGTTTTCGATTCCGCACTGTAATATCGTCCTCCTACCTGTAAAGGATTTGTGTATATAGTATTAAACTTCATATAAGTAAATGTCGTATGTAAATAGGAATACACGATACGTACCTGAGACATACAAATATGAACAAGGTCCTCTCATGTTATTGTGTAGAGTTCCATCTTCCGTGAGGATTCCCTTTCGGTACTGCTGTAATGAATTTCACAATAATATTTTAAGTATTAGATATCTGTTCCGATTGCACTTGATGGAGGCAAAAGCAAAAGTCACTGGTAAGGAAAACAAGACTTACCCAACATAGATATTGCCCGGCTTGATTGTTGTGGGTTTTTCCCCACGTTCCAAATGCAGATGTGCTGTTTGTTCCTCCGCACACTCTTCAGCAGGTCTTCAGATTGTTCAGAGGTTTTTTGTAACAGCCACCTGCAAAAGAAATATTAGATAAATAATTAAATGAAAACAAATAAAAATACCAACCGACGCCTTTCTCCATCTTTGGTTTGTTTTTATGGGTGCGTTTGGGAATTTATTGCGATTGGCAATGGCCGCATTCAAGAATCTAGTTATCTTAAGTCGACTAGATTGGTCTGGATGAGAGGCAACCTGAACGCGAAAACTAACTAGATTGGTCGGGACTGTCACTTTTTGACAAATCGTGATTTTTTTTTTGTATAGACGTCAAATAATTTTTCTGTGTTTACAAAATTGTGTGAAATTGAACGAGTATCGACGAAAAACTAATAAAAAGAGTAAATAAAAAAAGAATGAATAATTCAGAAGACGATTTAATTCTGCGTAAGTAAATTATTATTCATATCCCATTGAAATCTAAAATAACTTCATTTCATTATAGTTCGTGCAACATCTTTTGTTATGGATGAGCTGCTGACCACATCAATTTTATTGAGGTATCCAGCATTGTTTGATATGCAGGAAGAGCCACAACGCAACCAAAACTACATGGAAGAAACAATACCAATGTACACTCCAGACGAGTTTCGTTCTCATTTTCGAATGAGTCGAGGCTGTTTTGCGGTATGTAAGAGCCTTATAACTACCTTTTCTCTTAGTTACTACGCTATTTAAGTCATGGTACAGTTTGTGGTAAATTCAGGCTTCAAACAATGAGCCTCTTCAGCCCGTTCCTTAGTCGAATTCAGTTGGGCACTTCTATTTAGTAAAGGTATTTTTCTACTTATAACCACACTAATAGCGACATTCTTCTACTGCTCATCCTCTGGAATTCGACATTTCTAATTATATTCTGACCGTCGAATGCGATTTTCCGAATCGACTGAAGTCCATTAACAATGAAGACAAGCCTCTCGTATACCAATTTTTTTTTAATCCATCCAAATGTTGTCATTTTATTTCTTTTTATTTTTTATTGTAATCCATTTACTTAACAAAAAATGGAAAAAATTATAACAATATTTTGAACTTATAGGATCTTTTGGAGAAAGTAGGAAACGCTAAACGGATAGCAGACGTCGAAAAGAAACTTCTGTTTACAGTTTGGATGGTTAGTAAGCAGGAAAGTTTCTTATCGGCAGGCGATCGTTTCAACTACTCCAAAAGCGCTGCACATGTAGCATTTTGCGAAATGGTGGATGTGATTGGAACTTTTTTGCAAGAATATGTAAAATGGCCTTCCAGACATAAATATGAAGAGATTTCTTGGGTAAGTTAACAACGTTTCTTTGATATTCTTAATAAGTAATTGAACAATTAAATACAGGCTTTCAAAGAAAAGAGCGGTGGCTATATACCTGGCATCATAGGAGCCATTTGTTGAAATTAGAACAAATTTGCTAGCCTGGCAATGATACTAACTTGTCACTTTGTTCTGTCATATTGACATCTGTCTTTAAATAAATTCTTTCTTCTTATTAAAACCTCTTAACAAGCACGTTGTCTTTTTCATCTAATCTGGTTTTCTTTATTCTATTTTTACAACAGGTTATGGGCCCAGTATCGCCGAAAGAATAAGAAAATACAGAAGGAAGTTTAATCAACACAATTGAAGCTCTAATTAAAAAGCATCCCAAAGATTTCGGAGGATTGCAAAGTAATGGCGTCTTCTTCGATTCCACCCATTGAGAAACTTCGAGGTCGCGAAAATTACGACGAATGGAAGTTTGCGGTCGAAAATTATCTTGAGCATGAGGAGCTGTGGGGATGCGTCAGTGGAGCAGAAACTGATGTTAAAAAGATTTCCAAAGCAAAATCGAAAATCATTCTGCTCATAGAACCGATTAATTATACTCATGTTTGGGAAGCGAAAACAGCAAAACAAGTGTGGGACAAATTGGCTGCGGCATTCAACGACAGTGGACTCACAAGGCGTGTTGGGTTGTTGAGAACACTTATCACGACAAATTTAAAGGAAAGTGGCTCCATTGAATGTTACGTGAATAGAGTAATTCTAACAGCGCATAAGCTCAATGCCATCGGAATGGTTGTGTCCGACGAGTGGGTGGGAACGTTGTTGTTAGCTGGACTGGGAGATCGTTACAAACCTATGATCATGGGAATCGAAAGTTCTGGCGTAACGATTACTGCTGATGCAATCAAAACAAAGCTATTGCAGGATGTCAAGGATGATGATTGTGGTTTTGGTGAGGACTCGCATGCAGTTGCGTTTTATGGCGGTGCTAAGAAGAGTGCTGTAAAGAAATCGAAAAATGCAGCTGGTCTCAAGTGTTTCGAGTGTAAAAAACAGGGACATTTTGCAAGAAACTGTCCCAACAAGCGTAAAGGCACGGAACATAAGAACTCGATTGAAAAGGTGTTTTATACAACGTTTGCTGTGAATGTGAGAGAGGTAGATGCTGCGGGATGGTATGTTGACTCCGGTGCTTCAGCGCATATGACTATGCGCAGGGATTGGCTCCAGAATTCCACTTCGATAAACTGTGAAGAAGTTACAGTGGCAGACAACAATAATCTGGTTGTTGAAGCAATGGGTGATGTTTGTATGCGGTTGTCTGTAGGTAAAACGAAAGTGGATGTGAAGGTCACCAACGTATTATACATACCAAACATATGCGCAAATCTCTTGTCTGTTAGCCAAATGACAAGGTGTGGCAATAAAGTTAATTTTGAAGTCGACAAATGTTACATTTACGACAGTAGCAATTTGTTGATTGCTACCGCAAGCTTGGTGCAAGAGCGATTGTACAAGTTGGATACTGCGCCCGTGGTAAGGACTTTAGTCAATCTGGCTGGACGACGACTATCATACGATCTGTGGCATAGGAGATTGGGTCATACAAGTCATGACGTGCTGGTGAAGATGAAGAAAGGAGCTGTTACCGGAATTGATTTTGCTGATGCGCCAAAGAAGCAATGTGTTAATTGTTTGAAAGGAAAACATCCTCAAAAACCATTCAAGGCATCTGAATCAAGTACGAGTAGCGTATTGGAGTTGGTGCATTCAGATCTATGCGGACCTATGGAAGTGAACTCTTTAGGTGGTGGACGATATGTTCTTTTGTTCGTGGACGACCACTCTCGTAAGGTTTTCGCTCAAGTTCTTAAAGCCAAATCAGAAGTACGAGAGAAATTTATTGACTTCAAGCGTCTTGTTGAGAACGAGACTGGTAAATCGATAAAAACGCTTCGGACAGATAACGGCGGTGAATATTGTAATGAAGGATTTCTAAGTTATTTGAGAAGCTGTGGGATAAGACATCAAACGACGGTTCCATACACACCCCAACAAAATGGCAAAGCTGAGCGAATGAATCGCACAATTATGGATAAAGCTCGTTGTATGCTGATTGATGCAGGTGTAGAAAAAGAGTTTTGGGCCGAAGCTGTATTGACTGCTGCATATTTAGTCAACCGTACGCCAAATAGAAATCTCGATTTTAGAACTCCAGAAGAAATGTGGTCAAATAAGAAGCCAGATGTTAGTCACTTAAGGGTCTTTGGGTCAACTGTCATGGTGCGTGTTCCGAATCAGAAAAGGAAGAAACTAGATCCGAAATCTATCAAGGGTATGCTGGTTGGATATAGTGAGAATTCAAAGGCATATAGAGTCTACGATCCATCAAAGAAAAGGCTGATAATTAGTAGAGATGCTGTCTGTCTAGAGGATCAATCTTTTCAGCAGGTAATTGCTAATAACAGTATTACTAATCTCTTGTCTCCATACTTAGAGAGCTCAGTGGGGGCAGATGTGCATACTGATGATGAGAAGGAAGTCGTTGCTGTTGGTGGTGAAAGTTTGGCTAGTGTTGGTGATGAAAATGAAATAGCAGAAAGTGAGATACTGGATGCGGAATGCTCGGGATCGTTTGAAGAAGATTCGTCTTATTCAGACACGGAGTATATACCGAACAAAGCGGAAATTTTAACTTCAGAAAATGTGCGAAGATCTGAAAGAACGCCAAAACCAAAGACACACGACGGGTTTGTTACATATATGGCGAAAAGTACAAGTGATCCGATGACGTTTGAAGAAGCTATATCTAGATCAGATGGCAAGCAGTGGAAAAATGCCATAGAATCTGAATATGATTCATTACTGGAAAATGGAACTTGGGAGGAAGCAGAATTACCGCCTGGAAAGAAAATTTTAAGCACAAAATGGGTGTTCAAGACCAAGTTGGATGCAAATGGTTGTATTTCTCGGTACAAAGCAAGGCTTGTTGCTAAAGGTTGCAGTCAAAGAAGAGGACTGGATTACGAGGAAACATTTTCCCCCGTAGTGCGTTATGAATCAATTCGATTCTTATTGGCAATGGCTGCCAAGATGGATCTGGAAATAGAACAAATGGATGCAGTTACAGCCTTTTTACAAGGTGATTTGGACGAGGAGATCTTTATTTCTCAGCCCGAAGGTTTTCAAGTTGGTGAGAAAGTGCTTCGCCTGAGGAAATCAATATACGGTTTGAAGCAATCTTCGAGAATGTGGAACATCAAGCTGGATGCAGTATTAAAGGATTTCGGAATGGTGCAATCACAACTAGATCCTTGCATCTACTTCAAACACTCAGACGGAAAGATGATTGTAATTGCTGTCTACGTGGACGACATGCTGATTTTCGATAATCATACTTCGTTAAAGCAACGATTAAAATCAACTTTAATGAATAAATTTCAGATGAAGGATTTGGGTCCTGCGAATTCCTTTCTTGGACTACGGTTGTTAAGAGATAGAGCTAGTGATCAGATCAGGATAGATCAAGAATGTTACATCAACGAGGTAGTTGATCGCTTTGGGTTAACTAACGCAAACGTATGTTCTACGCCGATGGACTTGAACCAGAAATTAAGTAAGGAGATGTGTCCGAAATCCAATGAGGAGCGTCAGGAGATGGCAACGATTCCATACCAGGAATTAATTGGGAGTTTGCTGTTTGCTGCCCAAGTATCAAGACCCGATATCAGTTATGCTGTGAACTATCTCAGCCGGTTTAACAGCAATCCGGGAAAAGCACATTGGATAGCTGCGAAAAGGGTAGTTCGGTATCTAAAAGGTTCTGCAACGAAAAAACTGTGCTATGGAAACCACGAAGGAGATGAACTAATAACTGGTTTTTGTGATGCGGACTTTGCGAGTGATGTGGATGAGAGGAAATCGGTAACTGGATATGCATTTATAATGCAGGGAGGAGTGGTATCCTGGTGTTCGAGAAAGCAGCCTACGGTAGCATTATCGACAACAGAAGCCGAATACATGGCTATGAGTTTGGCTGTACAGGAGGCGCTGTGGCTTCAAAGCCTTACCAAGGAACTGAAAATTCAACATAGCGGCATTACATTATTCTGTGACAACCAAAGTGCTGTTTGTCTGGCGTCAACTAATGCATATCACGCCAGAACAAAACATATTGATATACGACATCATTTCGTACGTAATGCAATTACCAAAGGCATTGTAAAGTTGGATTACGTACAAACAACAGATATGGTAGCAGATGTCATGACCAAGCCGCTTCCAGCGGAAAAGAACAAACACTGTACTAAACTAATGGGACTTAAATAGATACGTCTGGGAAATAGAAACTTGTTCTAGTGGGGGTGTTGAAATTAGAACAAATTTGCTAGCCTGGCAATGATACTAACTTGTCACTTTGTTCTGTCATATTGACATCTGTCTTTAAATAAATTCTTTCTTCTTATTAAAACCTCTTAACAAGCACGTTGTCTTTTTCATCTAATCTGGTTTTCTTTATTCTATTTTTACAACACCATTGACGGTTGTCATATCCAGATAAAACAGCCCGTAGCAAACACCACTGATTACTACAATCGGAAAAGCACTCACTCAGTAATATTGCAAGGTAATTTTACTTATGATATCTAGTCAACGATTAAATAATAAATTGGTTTATTTCTTAGGCGTATGTGATCATCGCACGGTATTCACTGACATGTACGTCGGTGCTCCTGGTAGGCTTCATGACGCAAGGGTATATAGAAATAGCCCCCTCTGTGAGCAGTTAGACACCATTGTACCTGCAGACTTTCACCTGGTAGGGGATGCAGCTTACCCACTCCTTAGGAATCTTATAACTCCGTTCAGAGACAATGGCCATCTGACGGAAAGACAGAGCCATTTCAACACGCGACTGAGCAGTGCAAGGGTCACAATAGAGAGAGCATTTGGACTCCTTAAAGGACGCTTCCGGAGGTTGAAGTATCTTGATGTCGCCAATCCAATAATGGCAAACAAAATAGTGACGGCTTGTGTAATACTACACAACCACATTATGCTACATAAAGATTGTGCTGAAGTTCCCGGAGACGACTTTTTGGAAGAAAGTTTCCCCGAAGCCTCTCCATCAGATCCACAGCAGCCATTCCAACGGCAACAACCTAGAAATCCAGGGATATTAAAAAGAAATTATTTAATGTCTCTATTTTAATTCATTTTAATTCATTTTTATTACTATAATTATATTATTATTATTAAATTTAAGATTATGTACATTTGTATTAATAAAACTTAAGACTAACTTAATCTAAAAATAAATAATATACTTAGAACTAGTTTTGTGTTATTTGCTTAAAAAAAATAAAGTGTTTATTACTAAATTACAAAAACAAAAATATTATTTAAGTGCCTACCTTGTGGATTTGCTTTCTTCATATTTCTTCTTTTCAAAATCCAACCGCTCCCTGTCCAAGTCCAGCTGCCTGCTCCGCATTTCCCTATCCCAATCATCGTGCCTCTCCTTTGCCTCAGACATTCGCCTGATTTCTTCCAACATGGATTTGCCAATTTCCACCTTTTTTCTTTCGATTGCCATCAACTCCTCCCTGGCAGTTCTGCTGGAATTACACCGATATCGAGGAGAAATATCTTCGGAGCCATCTTCGTCATCCAAAGCCGCCGACGATCTGATTGGCCTGTATGATTGCCTAGAGGATCCTGGTGTTGTGGGTATCAAGCTGGATACTAGGGGCGCATCGGCTATGTCGAGCTCATATTCATATATGGAGGACATTTGCTCCATATATGGCCAACACACACGCCCGCGCCCTGTCCTCTTCTTGGCATTGTTGTTGTCCTTGATTTTGTTGTAGGTGATGCGTAGATTTGCCAATTTTTTGTCGAGTGTGGCGGAGCTAAAGGAATACCCGTGAAGTTGCATGTTCGCCGCAATTTTTTCGAACACATGCTTTCTGCGAATCTTGCAACTCCGCAGATCTTCCTTCAGCTTTATGCACTCATCCAAGAACAACAACACTGCCTTGTGGTCGAAGGCTAAATCTACAAAATAAATAATCAGGTGGTTATATAATTATATATATAAAGAATGCACAAATATTTCTTACCAGTGACAGGGGATTCGTCTGCGCTTTGCGGTTCGGCTGAAGAATATGACTCCGTTCGATGAGATGTTGAGGCAACCGAAGTACTGCAATGCGGAGTTGACGACTGTGTTGGAGTGGGAGGCTCGGCAGAGGACACGATGGGAAATACTAGAGTTGTTGCTTGTACTTTAAGGAACGGCAGTTGGTTCGTCGTATTGCAACTTAATGGTTGCAAAGGAGTATTTACTTCCTTTGGATTGCCTGTGAATAAAACGGATTACGTATGGTATTATTTACATCATTCCGTATCCAAAATTTTCAACTGATGCGTCAACCACTTTAATACATATGCTATCTTCCAGCTAATAGATATACAAACTAAGGAATATTAAAGTTAAAGCGATTGCTCTTTGAGATTTTCAACGGGATGTGTGAATGTATCACATTTACGACATTTTCTGGTATCCAGCGGGCAAAGTTGTCACATTCACACATCCCGTTGAAAATCTCAAAGAGCAATCGCTTTAACTTTAATATTCCTTAGTTTGTATATCTATTAGCTGGAAGATAGCATATGTATTAAAGTGGTTGACGCATCAGTTGAAAATTTTGTATCACTTTACAACAGTACAGTTCAACTTTCTGTCCAATGGAGGATATAATACATTTTAAAGTTAAAAAATTTCTACCGCGCACCGACCACTTAATTACATATGCTATCTTTTAGCTAATACAAATACAAACTAGGAAATATGAAAGTTAAAGCGATTGCTCCTTGAGATTTTGAACAGGATGTGTGAATGTGACAACTTTGCCTGCTGGATACCAGAAAATGTGGTAAATGTGATACATACAAACGTCCTGTTGAAAATCTATTAGGGCAATCGCTTTAACTTTCATATTCCTTAGTTTGTATATCTATTAGCTAGAAGATAGCATATGTATTAAAGTCATCGGTGCTCGGTAGAAATTTTGAAACTTTCAAATGTACTCTACTCCACTGGACAACAAATGTGATTCAACATTTTCAATTAATGCGTCTACCACTTTAATACTCATATTAAATAAATTTTACTCTTTTTTGTTCAATGGAGTAAGACGTTACTGAATTTATCAAACACTTACCATTTACATCTCTTTTATTGGGTTTGTCTTGGCCATGAATCTTCAGAATAGAGTCTATATACCGCGAAGCAAAGCATTTGTCTGAAATTATTTTATTTTATTAGAAGTGCGAATTATTACTACAAATTCATTTACCTGTTTGTATCCTGCGGCAGACTTCTGGAGGAGCATCCAGGGCGTATTGCACTCCATTATGGACAATTTGGATCAACATTTTCCGGTTTTGTATTTATTACTAGCTGTACCCGCCCGGCTTCGCCCGTTCAAAATGTGGTTTCAGAACAGTTGATGGAAAAAAAATTTAAAGAAATTTACTGTCATCTAGGGGACACAATTTATTAATGCTTTTGATAATCGCTGGAAGGAAAACTCAAAAAACAATCGAAAGACATTGTAGAGGTATAAAGTGAGGAAGCCTTCTTCAAAAGTGAGGGACGTGAACCCGATCTAAAAAAAACTGCAGAAGACTAAGTCTGAGTGGACAATGAAAATGAAAGAAAATAATTTTATAGTGTCTAACTCCCTTTTTTTTATTAATGTAACGCTTCTTTGTATACTATGTTAGCGGTTTTGTTTATATCGGCTAAGATAGTGATATTTCCTGCATTAATTTCCTTGGAGCACGCTACATAAAACTGCCCGCGCGTGAAGCAATTCTTTCTTAAATCAACTCCCGCTTTTCTTAAAGTTTGACCCTGTGACTTATTAATTGTCATGGAAGAACATACATTAATAGGAAATTGAATCCGTTTAAACTGAAATGAATAACTGCTGGGAATTATTTATATATTGTTGTTATAAACACCGTTTTTCCTTTACCACACCCAGTTAAAATGAACGCCTCAATAAAGTTTTTCTGTAACGATATCACTCTCAATCTGGTTCCATTACAAAGCGGGGGGGGGGGTATTCAAATTGCGAAGTAACATAATAGGATCTCCAACTTTTAATTTAATTTTATGAGCAGGAAGGCCATGGGCTGTAATGCTATTCACAAACTCGAGCGGTAAATTTACTGCCTCATCTTGATCGCTCTTTAAGCTTTTTTTGAAAGACAAAATACCCGCGAATTGGGTAATTACCCACGATCTAGTATCACTGATACCTATACCTATTTGACATTTCTTTTAATGTTTTTTCTTTTCCTTTTTTAACAAACAAACAGCATACAGCACACTGCCTCTATCTATCTCCCTCTCCCTTACAGCAGTTAAATAAGGTTAAAAGTGATGTCAATATACTGCGCGGTTAGTATGTTTGATTTGAGAGTGAAGTGCATATCCACTCACGCAGGTGGAAATCGTAGAAATGTTTAAAATTTTGCCTTTTTATTTAAAAACCTTTTAAGTTTTCGAGTTAATGGATATCCTAAGTTGTACCCGCAGATGTCCTCTACAAGATGTTGTTTACTATATTTAAATGCTCCCAGTATTTTCGAACGGAAAGCGTTACAAAGAAAAAAGGGAAACGAAACGAAAAAATTAATTACTCTTGTCCAATTTTTTCCGGAATTTATAGAGATAGAGAGTTGAAACAAAGTGGAGATTGTAGGCCTAGGTATCCTCTATAGGCCTGTGAAAAATGCACCAGAATATATTCAGTAGTTTCAAAGATTTTTGCATTTAAAGACATGCAGGCAAATTCAATCTTAGTCGAACAGAACTACATCAATTTTATTTATATGATTTACCTTTCGCTTCACTTGTCAAATCACAGATGACAACAAACGAAATGTCAACTTAGTACTCAGTCACGAATTTCTTGACTAGATTCGTCGGCTACCCCTCCATAAACGTCAACTGAAACAACAGCTCACATGACCGATTTCGACCAATCAAAACCGAGATTCACTTAGTGAGAGAACTGTCAGACTTACTAAACTAGATACTTGAACGCCCTCAATTGTCATTGCGAGTTCCATTGTACGGTACTGCCAGCGCAGCCATATTATATAAAGGTAAACAATTGGTAGCGAATTGTTGTTCTTGTAGAAGCGGCCTCGGTCTGGGATAAGGTGAAAAAAATATGGTAGGTGTATGGAGCGCTAGCATTGATTTTAACCGGTTGTTGAATTAGGTGAACAAATGTCCCTATCCACTCAACTCCAAAATGTACCCTCCCACAGATAGCGGACGTAGCATCTAAAGAATGCAGGTCCAGCGAGATCTATTTTCAATAGTTGGAAAGTGGTCAAAGACACAACAGCCGTATTTTATTATCAGCGTGATCTGATCCGGATCAGATCACGATAATAAAACAATATGGATCATTGAAAAGTTTAATTTCTTAATTGTGGCAACAATTGCTTTCAAAAACAAAGCAGATAACAAGGGGTATTACAAACTTCATATTGCCATCAGCCATATTGCGAATATTTTGCTCAACGTGACGTCACACAAGGCACATGTCATTTCACTTGCAATGTCGGGGGTGTTACCATTTTTGAATCAAATTTGCATAGTTTTTCTTTTCCATATTTAAAAAAAAAAAAAATAATTTATTTTATATACATATTTGCAATACATGAACAATATTTTGCAGCTTGCACTTGAGTTTATCTTGGCATATTAAGGTGTGTCCAGACCAGCCAAACATTTCAGAAAAGTTTATGAAATGTTTCTGAAGCAAATCGGACACATTTTACAAACATTTGTAAAAGATTTCTAAATAAATTTACTAAATGTATATAAAATATTTCAATTTCATCCTTTTTTGGATAAGAAGAAAAATATGTGGTAGGGTTATAATTAGCAGCGAGTAAAGTTATTATTGTAATTTTGGTCTCGGGAATCACGCGACACGTGATTTAGTTCAAATAATTGATTCATTCATCACTTTCTCATTAGCACAAGCTTATTTGTATTTTATTGACAATTAATCGAAAAAAACCCTCACTTTCTGCAGGGAAACTTGTAAAACAAAAATTATTTACCATCACGATTGGGAAACTGTGAAACATTTCATAAATGTTTTCAAACCAGCAACAAATTTCATAAAAATTGTTTTGTTTAATAAATGTTTAAGAAATATTTATGAAATATGTAGGTATTTAATTGTTTATCAAGTGTTTGGGTGGTCTGCATATACCTTTAAAGAACGAAAAAAAAAATAACTCGGAACTCGAATGCGAAAAAATCAATTGATTTTTTTTTGTTCCACTTTTTAGTCTGGCAACGTGATTGTGTGGCTATCGTTTGCAGGCACACCAACACTTAAAAATGAAACAAGCCATCTAGTGGGAAATAGTAGAAATAATTTTCAGATGATGTTTCATGATCTCGATGAGAAGCAGGATCGTGTGCTGTTGTTGTAATTGCATGTAAATCAATGATCTATATGGATCATAGCTGATAATAAAAAACAGCTAACGTCTCATAAAGAAAAAGTAAAAAATAAAAGGTTAAAGGCAAATAAAGAGTATGCCTAGCAGACAAAAAAATATATATATAAAAAAATAAAGTGCATATAGTAGGTTCGTGAGGATAGTTGTCTATCATCTATCGTAGCATCAAGGATTATTATCAAGCGATTTATTATAATCATTGGGGTGAGTTTGTTTTTTAAATATAAATATCCACTTTTGTGCGGGAAAATAAAAACGTAACATACTGTTAGGCGGACGTGAACCCCTTGATATTGGTGTTGGCGGTCATCTAAAAGTCGATACAGTGGTGGCCGCCGAAAATTAAACGAAAGCGATTTTTCTGCGTACAAAAAAGAAAAACAAAAACCTATAAAACCAAGAGGAAAATTCGATTCGACAGAATAAGCATTACCCAGTAAAATACCACTTGTACCAGAAAATTTGTACGGAGAACCGTATGGTGTCCGGTAAATCTTCAAATGATACGGCACTACTCCAAGTGTGCAAAGTACAAGGGTGCTACTGGGGCGAATTACTAGTATGTTAATTGAGACCACGAATACAGCCGCCGTCCTGCAAGAAGAAAGGAGAATTTAATTTCTAGATTCAATTAGTTTTTGTAAGCTTGTACTTACCGTTTTTTTTTTGTTGTCGCCATACAGCGATGAAAAATTTGTTTATGCATATGTCATAAAAACTCCAAGGAAAATTTTTTTGTTAAGTTTCCTTTTTGACATGAATGTATTTTGATTTGTCGGTTCTTTAACTGTAAGGTTATATACATATATATTGTTTAACTAGCTGTACCCGCCCGGCTTCGCCCGTGTAAAATGTGGTTTCAGAACAGTTGATGGAAAAAAAATAAAGAAATTTACTGTCTTCTAGGGGACATAAAAATGTATTTCTTTTGAAAATCGCTGGAAGGAAAAATCAAAAAATCCTCGAAAGACATTGTAGAGGTATAAAGTGAGGGACTTGAACCCGATCTTAAAAAAAACTCCCGAAGACTGAGTCTGAGTGGACAATGAAAATGAGCGAAGATAATGTTATAATGTTTAACTCACTTTTTTTTATTAATGTAACACTTCTTTGTATACCACTATGTTAGCGGTTTTGTTTCTATCGGCTAAGATAGTGATATTTCCTGCATTAATTACTCTGGAGCACGCTACATATATAACTGCCCATGTGTGAAGCAATTCTTTCTTAAATCAACTCCCTATTTTCTTAAAGTTTGACCCTGTGACTTATTGATTGTCATGGCAGAACAAACATTAATAGGAAATTGAATCCGTTTAATTTGAAATGAACAACTGCTGGGAATTATTTGTAGGTATTCTTGTTATAAACACCGTTTCTCCTTTACCAAATAGCGAAGCAACATAATGGGAACTTCAACTTTATGAGCAGGAAGGCCATGGGCTGTAATGCTATTTAAAAACTCGAGCGGCTAATTTACTGCCCTTGATCGTTCTTTTAGCTTTTTTTGAAAGGCAAAATACCCGCGAATTGGGTAATTACCCACGATCTAGTATCACTGATACCTATACCTATTTGACATTTCTTTTAATGTTTTTTCTTTTCCTTTTTTAACAAACAAACAGCATACAGCACAGTGCCTCTATCTGTCTCCCTCTCCCTTACAGGAGTAAAATAATATTAAAAGAGATGTAAATATATGGCGCAGTTAGTATGTTTGATTTGAGAGTGAAGTGCATATCCACTCACGCAGGTGAAAATCGTAGAAATGTTTAAAATTTTGCCTATTTCTTTAAAAACCTTTTAGTTTTCGAGTTAATGGATATCCTAAGTTGTACCCGCAGATGTCCTCTATAAGATGTTGGTTACTATATTTAAATTCTCCCAGTATTTTCGAACGGAAAGCGTTGCAAAGAAAAAAGCGAAACGAAACGAAAAAATAAATTACTCTTGTCCAATTTTTTCCGGAATTTATAGAGATAGAGAGTTGAAACAAAGTGGAGATTGTAGGCCTAGGTATCCTCTATAGGACTAAGAAAAATTAACCAGAATATATTCAGTAGTTTCCAAGATTTTTGCATTTAAAAACATGCAGTCAAATTCAATCTTAGTCGAACAGAACTACACCAATTTTATTTATATGATGATGATGATGATGATGATGATGATGATGATGATGATGATGATGATGATGATATATGATGATGATGATGATGATGATGATGATGATGATGATGATGATGATATACATATAATACGAAATTTGTGGGCAAAGGACTTTAAGTGAAAATCACTAACTTACCTTTGAAATAGCCAAAATACAGAAAGCAAACGAACGAAAAGGGTGCAATTGAAATTTTGAATACAACTGGAAAAACAGAACAAAACACTTAACGATCGAACAAAACAATAATAATAATAGTAAATTTAAAAATTTTATTTAAAATTAATTTGACTTTCTTTCAAATGTTGTTTTATTTTTCTTTCTTGATTTACAAAAGGGTACAACTTCTTTATCAGTACATTAGTTAATTCAGGTGGGACAGTGAAGCCGAGTTTAGTTAGTTAATTTTTTTTTGTTTTAGGTCAAATGTTTTTTTTTTGGTTTTTCTTTATTGCTCTTTTTTGTTGTTGTTTCTTTTTATTGTAAATTTTGGATTTCATAATCTCGTGAAAAGAATCTGCGGGATCCAAAAAGAAAAATCCTGAAATCAATAAAATAAATGTATAATTAATTACTCCTGAATGAAGAAAACTCAGTCATTTAAATTTGCGTGTTCGATGCTTGTCCTAATGACTTGCTAAGCGCAAGGTTTCAGGGGTGCGGTATGGTTGGCGATCAATCCCTGGCAATGGTGACGTGAACTACAGCGGGATGCTTAAATCGGGGAAGTTCCTAATACGGCCACGGAGCTTCAAGGTCGGGAGGGCAATGGCTTCGCTGCAAATCCATCAGCAGCGCCTCTCAGAGTGGTGGATGTCGGTCCGCTTCCGGTACAAATGCCAAAGTGAGTACCCGTGTATTTAATGGCATGTTATATGTGTTGTAATAGGTTTTGTGGAGTAGTGGGGACAAGGTCTCCCTCGTCCGGCGAGCTAAGTCGTGCATATGCGAGCATGACACGCTCTTCACTCTCTACACTCTATCCTTCTTTTTCTCTCATCCATCCTAAGGTCCCATCCTCATCCTTATCTCCTGTCATAAATCTGAACTCCTAACTCCCTCTATCAATCCCAAAAATAGCTTATTACAATACAATTTATTATTCAGTTTAGTTTTGATCACAGAAGCAATAGCTTATAATATAAAAATAAAAATATTTCTAGAAAATATAGTTTTTGAATTTAATCTCAAGAATTTATCGAGATATACAAAGGTACGTTCCGATGAGATACGACATAAAATTCTTGATTGCAGCGATATTTCAGAAGTGCTAAGCACCGATATGGCAGCGATTTCTTCTCACTAGAACACAAGATTCACGAACGTTTCACGGTTGATTATCGAATGACAATGCTCACCGTCATTTCCAGCAGCATAAACATCAAACATATTTTTGGTTAAATCGTTTCATCGTTCTATTTCATTGATAACATTCGATCATTTTTATAGATCGTTAAAACATTCACACACTCACTTACAATAAATTCGTTATTTTTCATTTAATAACCAAAACATTCACTTGAAATAATTTATATGGCAAAACAACGTTTGCCGGGTCAGCTAGTGTGTATATAAAAATCTCACGTCACAGTTTTAGTGTTTCTACTCCTCCGAAACGGCTCAACCTATTTTTATGAAATTTGTTGTGTATATTTGGTAGGTATGAAAATCGGTTGTAAAGTATATTTCATACCGCGAGGTGATTTGGGTGAAGGGAATCACAATGGGTCTTATGATATCCTCTTTCCCTAACTTAACCTAAACTAACCTTATTTCATTCAAGAAATCGTGTAGTGAGGAGAGCCACCCTTCGTGCAAATGAGGATTAAGATTAACGGAACCTTATTTGACGTCAAGATTTCGCATTTGATTTCGCTTTGACAATAATTAATAAGTCGCAGAGACAATCGCTGTATGTTTGTGGCATTAATCTTGAATTCCCATGGTCAATTGTATTCAATGAAAAAGCGGAATGTTGGCCGACACGTTAATTATTGCGGTTTGATTGAAAAACATCGAAATCGTGTTGGTCATTCAATTTGAGTAAAGAACTTGAATGACCAAATCACATGAAGCAGCATGTGCGCACTCGGAATTATTATGTTCATTACATTAACGATCTTGGGCGGAATGAAGTTCGCCGGGTCAGGTAGTAACATTATAAAATTTATTACATCAAACTACGGGCAACTTCGACTACAGTCTTCAACGACTATAATTCATGAACTCATCTTTGTCCGGACCCGTTTGTCTTCGGCTTTTTCTCTCCGAACAATCCATTCTATCAATTATAAACGAGTACATACTTATCGTACTAGGATTTCATTTCTCATATTCACAATAATTCATTTCAATCAATTCAATTACTATCTTAATTTTAACAAAAACGATCTATGGATATTAAACATTTTTATACAAAAAAATACGAAGATTAACACTGATTGTAAAGATTTTTCTTTATTAATTAATTTTCTTATTTACTAAACAGATTGCTTCACTATACAGAAATTACATTTAATGTATCGGGCTATAGTGCTGTTATTGCATAAGGAAAAGAATTAGTGGAAAAGGTGAATGAATTTGATGAATAAAAAAAAATGCATTATTCGCAAAGAATATGAGGTGCTGGGTTTTAATAATAATGTGTGTGCTGATGAAAGTAAGTGAACATTAATGTCGTTTTCCATTGGTTTCACTCGGGGATCCACGCATTAGACGTTTTTCTTTTTTAGTTCAGAGCACAACCTGAACTGTTATACAAAAAATTCGTGTTTTTTTCGAAAACTAGTTGATTTGTAAGCTAAAAAGTAAAAAAGTTAATTTTTTTAAAGATTTCATTTGTTTATTTTATATAAACTTGTATAATATATCTACACAATAGCATACTGCTCATACAAACAATTCCTTATTTTATAATATTCTTCTGAGAGGCATCCCTCCAAAGTAATCTTCCCCGTATCAATTCTTCTTAGTGCTAAAGTTCCATTACTACACCAGAGGACGCCCCCAGAAAATTCTGAGTTGATATTATTTCGCATTAAATATTGCTTGAAATCAGATAGCCTGAGCTCATTTATTAAGACAGTTTTATGTATTGGTATCTCATCTGCGTCGAAAGGCTGAAGATTTAGTATTCCTTTTTCATTTTTCTCTCCCTTATCATTCGCTACTTCTGTGTTTTCAATTCTCTTACTTCGAATTCCAATTTCGGCGTCAATCCAAGCAACTTCGGCAGCTTTGCACTTTTGAAATTGTAGCTGAGATACTAAGCCTTCTGTCAGACGAATTTGATAGATATGTCTTTCCGATGTTACATCTATAACCTAAAAAAAATATTTTATTGAGTATGCTGACATAATAGCTGAAACAAATTGCAAATAGACCGCCAGCTGAAAGCCAAAATGAGAAAGATTCTACAAACTGTGTGCTAAGCTCCTAGTTGTATTAAATAGACATTTATGAAATCTCCGCGTACACGCAAAACATTTAACGATATCAACATTGCGGAAAACCCAGCACAAAATCATGGCACTTGTCATTCTTTCAGAAGTTATTTTTGTTAGTTTTTTATTTGATACAATGGTTAGTAGAGAGCATTATGGCGTTTTTCATTGAAGATCCGAGAGAAGTGCCCCGAAGTTCAGAATTGCTCTTTGCAATAAAATTCGTTGGAGCACTTTTGCAACAGTGGTAGACTGTAGACACCATATATGTGTGATTAGATTTTCTGTTGTTACTTGTTTTTTTGTTTTTTACAGTAAATATGAATGTTTTAATAGACCAAATCAATATATTATAATATTAAGTTTACATTTTGCGCTCGTAATTGTATATTTTCGGATAACAAGCGAAAAATTTGTTTCTAATAACAATTTCAGGGCAATTTTTCAAAATATTCCGGACGCTTCTTTCGTGTTAAGAATTGACCTGGAAGTGCACTTCTTTTTTTTTAATGAAACATACAATACATAGAAAGAGCACTTATAGATTTGCTCTTTTCATAGAAAGGGCACTTCTTTTCTTCAATCAAAAACGCCATTAATGTACATTTAAAAATGACTGATATGTACTTCCAAATTTAATTTTGATTTTGCGCAATTTTGCCTGAAAACGTTTACGATTATCAAAACAGATAAACCTTAAAATTCGCGATTAAAACAACATGCTGAGATTCTATAAGTCAGAAATCTGGACCCCAATTCTCAAATTTGGCAAAGCATAATTCGTATACGAGCAAATCCGCATAGCAGACAAATTGGTATTCTCAAAGCTGTACGGTTTTTTTCCACCTATGCGAAAATTATATTCACCTCTCGAATGAGGTAGAATGTTGGAGTCAAGTAAACGATTATGACAGGTTGTGAAAAAAATTACCATCAATTCAAAATATTTAATTTCAAATTGGTTTGGAATTAATATTTAACAACAGAAATATACCGAACAATTCGAGAGCCCCAAGATTGCTTTCAACTATCGGTTTCAGAATAGTTGATGGAAAAAAAATTTAAGAAAATTACTGTTTTCTAGGGGACACAATTTTGTATTTCTTTTGATAATCGCTGGAAGGAAAAATCAAAAAATCATCGAATGACGTTGTAGAGGTATAAAGTGAGAAAGCCTTCTTCAATAGTGAGGGACTTGAACCCGATCTAAAAAAAAACTCCCGAAAACTGAGTCTGAGTGGACAATGAAAATAAAAGAAAATAATTTTATAATGTTTAACTCACTTTTTTTATTAATGTAACAATTCTTTGTATACTATGTTAGCGGTTATGTTTCTATCGGCTAAGATAGTGATATTTTCTGCATTAATTACCCTGGAGCACGCTTCATATAACTGCCCGTGAGTGAAGCAATTCTTTCTTAAATCAACTCCCGCTTTTCTTAACGTTTGACCCTGTGACTTATTGATTGTCGTGGAAGACAAACATTAATAGGAAATTGAATCCTTTTAAACTGAAATGAATAACTGCGGGGAATTATTTGTGGGTATTCTTGTTATAAACACCGTTTCTCCTTTACCACACCCAGTTAAAATGGACGCCTCAATAAAGTTTTTCTGTAACGATATCACTCTCAGTCTGGTTCCATTACAAAGCTTGGGGGAATTCAAATTGCGAAACAACATAATGGGATCTCCAACTTTTAATTCAATTTTATGAGCAGGAAGGCCATGGGCTGTAATGATATTTACAAACTCGAGCGGTTAATGTACTGCCTCATCTTGATTGCTCTTTAAGCTTTTTTTTTGAAAGAGAAAATACCCGCGAAATGGGTAATTACCCACGATCTGGTATCACTGATACCTATAAATATTTGACATTTCTTTCAAAAATACTTTGTTTTTGTAAGCAAGACAGAGATAAACAAACCTTTCCTACATATTTGACATTTCATTTACCTAGGGGTCCGGCTCCCTCTCCCTTACAGGAGTAAATTAAGGTTAAAAGAGATGTCATTATATTGCGCGGTTAGTATGCTTAATTTGAGAGTGAAGTGCATATCCACTCACGCAGGTGAAAATCGTAGAAATGTTTCAAATTTTATCTATTTATTTAAAAACGTTTAAAGATATCGAGTTAATTGATATCCTATGTTGTACCCGCAGATATCCTCTATAAGCTGGTGTTTACTATTTTTAAATGCTCCCAGTATTTTCGAACGGAAAGCGTTGCAAATAAAAAAGCGAAACGAAACGAAAAAATTAATTACTCTTGTCCAATTTTTTATAGAGATATAGAGTTGAAACAAAGTGGAGAATGTAGGCCTAGGTATCCTCTATAGGCCGGTGAAAAATGCACAAAACAACGTTTGCCGGGTCAGCTAGTGTGTATATAAAAATCTCACGTCACAGTTTTAGTGTTTCTACTCCTTCGAAACGGCTCAACCTATTTTTATGAAATTTGTTGTGTATATTTGGTAGGTATGAAAATCGGTTGTAAAGTATATTTCATACCGCGAGGTGATTTGGGTGAAGGGAATCACAATGGGTCTTATGATATCCTCTTTCCCTAACTTAACCTAAACTAACCTTATTTCATTCAAGAAATCGTGTAGTGAGGAGAGCCACCCTTCGTGCAAATGAGGATTAAGATTAACGGAACCTTATTTGACGTCAAGATTTCGCATTTGATTTCGCTTTGACAATAATTAATAAGTCGCAGAGACAATCGCTGTATGTTTGTGGCATTAATCTTGAATTCCCATGGTCAATTGTATTCAATGAAAAAGCGGAATGTTGGCCGACACGTTAATTATTGCGGTTTGATTGAAAAACATCGAAATCGTGTTGGTCATTCAATTTGAGTAAAGAACTTGAATGACCAAATCACATGAAGCAGCATGTGCGCACTCGGAATTATTATGTTCATTACATTAACGATCTTGGGCGGAATGAAGTTCGCCGGGTCAGGTAGTAACATTATAAAATTTATTACATCAAACTACGGGCAACTTCGACTACAGTCTTCAACGACTATAATTCATGAACTCAT
Source organism: Cheilosia impressa (assembly GCA_948293265.1). Classification (NCBI taxonomy): domain Eukaryota; kingdom Metazoa; phylum Arthropoda; class Insecta; order Diptera; family Syrphidae; genus Cheilosia; species Cheilosia impressa. The sequence continues at coordinate 57,280,245 of OX411880.1, forward strand.
CTTTGTCCGGACCCGTTTGTCTTCGGCTTTTTCTCTCCGAACAATCCATTCTATCAATTATATACGAGTACATACTTATCGTACTAGGATTTCATTTCTCATATTCACAATAATTCATTTCAATCAATTCAATTACTATCTTAATTTTAACAAAAACGATCTATGGATATTAAACATTTTTATACAAAAAAATACGAAGATTAACACTGATTGTAAAGATTTTTCTTTATTAATTAATTTTCTTATTTACTAAACAGATTGCTTCACTATACAGAAATTACATTTAATGTATCGGGCTATAGTGCTGATATTGCATAAGGAAAAGAATTAGTGGAAAAGGTGAATGAATTTGATGAATAAAAAAAAATGCATTATTCGCAAAGAATATGAGGTGCTGGGTTTTAATAATAATGTGTGTGCTGATGAAAGTAAGTGAACATTAATGTCGTTTTCCATTGGTTTCACTCGGGGATCCACGCATTAGACGTTTTTCTTTTTTAGTTCAGAGCACAACCTGAACTGTTATACAAAAAATTCGTGTTTTTTTCGAAAACTAGTTGATTTGTAAGCTAAAAAGTAAAAAAGTTAATTTTTTTAAAGATTTCATTTGTTTATTTTATATAAACTTGTATAATATATCTACACAATAGCATACTGCTCATACAAACAATTCCTTATTTTATAATATTCTTCTGAGAGGCATCCCTCCAAAGTAATCTTCCCCGTATCAATTCTTCTTAGTGCTAAAGTTCCATTACTACACCAGAGGACGCCCCCAGAAAATTCTGAGTTGATATTATTTCGCATTAAATATTGCTTGAAATCAGATAGCCTGAGCTCATTTATTAAGACAGTTTTATGTATTGGTATCTCATCTGCGTCGAAAGGCTGAAGATTTAGTATTCCTTTTTCATTTTTCTCTCCCTTATCATTCGCTACTTCTGTGTTTTCAATTCTCTTACTTCGAATTCCAATTTCGGCGTCAATCCAAGCAACTTCGGCAGCTTTGCACTTTTGAAATTGTAGCTGAGATACTAAGCCTTCTGTCAGACGAATTTGATAGATATGTCTTTCCGATGTTACATCTATAACCTAAAAAAAATATTTTATTGAGTATGCTGACATAATAGCTGAAACAAATTGCAAATAGACCGCCAGCTGAAAGCCAAAATGAGAAAGATTCTACAAGCTGTGTGCTAAGCTCCTAGTTGTATTAAATAGACACTTATGCAATCTCCGCGTACACGCAAAACATTTAACGATATCAACATTGCGGAAAACCCAGCACAAAATCATGGCACTTGTCATTCTTTCAGAAGTTATTTTTGTTAGTTTTTTATTTGATACAATGGTTAGTAGAGAGCATTATGGCGTTTTTCATTGAAGATCCGAGAGAAGTGCCCCGAAGTTCAGAATTGCTCTTTGCAATAAAATTCGTTGGAGCACTTTTGCAACAGTGGTAGACTGTAGACACCATATATGTGTGATTAGATTTTCTGTTGTTACTTGTTTTTTTGTTTTTTACAGTAAATATGAATGTTTTAATAGACCAAATCAATATATTATAATATTAAGTTTACATTTTGCGCTCGTAATTGTATATTTTCGGATAACAAGCGAAAAATTTGTTTCTAATAACAATTTCAGGGCAATTTTTCAAAATATTCCGGACGCTTCTTTCGTGTTAAGAATTGACCTGGAAGTGCACTTTTTTTTTTAATGAAACATACAATACATAGAAAGAGCACTTATAGATTTGCTCTTTTCATAGAAAGGGCACTTCTTTTCTTCAATCAAAAACGCCATTAATGTTCTGTACATTTAAAAATGACTGATATGTACTTCCAAATTTAATTTTGATTTTGCGCAATTTTGCCTGAAAACGTTTACGATTATCAAAACAGATAAACCTTAAAATTCGCGATTAAAACAACATGCTGAGATTCTATAAGTCAGAAATCTGGACCCCAATTCTCAAATTTGGCAAAGCATAATTCGTATACGAGCAAATCCGCATAGCAGACAAATTGGTATTCTCAAAGCTGTACGGTTTTTTTCCACCTATGCGAAAATTATATTCACCTCTCGAATGAGGTAGAATGTTGGAGTCAAGTAAACGATTATGACAGGTTGTGAAAAAAATTACCATCAATTCAAAATATTCAATTTCAAATTGGTTTGGAATTAATATTTAACAACAGAAATATACCGAACAATTCGAGAGCCCCAAGATTGCTTTCAACTATCGGTTTCAGAATAGTTGATGGAAAAAAAATTTAAGAAAATTACTGTTTTCTAGGGGACACAATTTTGTATTTCTTTTGATAATCGCTGGAAGGAAAAATCAAAAAATCATCGAATGACGTTGTAGAGGTATAAAGTGAGAAAGCCTTCTTCAATAGTGAGGGACTTGAACCCGATCTAAAAAAAAACTCCCGAAAACTGAGTCTGAGTGGACAATGAAAATAAAAGAAAATAATTTTATAATGTTTAACTCACTTTTTTTATTAATGTAACAATTCTTTGTATACTATGTTAGCGGTTATGTTTCTATCGGCTAAGATAGTGATATTTTCTGCATTAATTACCCTGGAGCACGCTTCATATAACTGCCCGTGAGTGAAGCAATTCTTTCTTAAATCAACTCCCGCTTTTCTTAACGTTTGACCCTGTGACTTATTGATTGTCGTGGAAGACAAACATTAATAGGAAATTGAATCCTTTTAAACTGAAATGAATAACTGCGGGGAATTATTTGTGGGTATTCTTGTTATAAACACCGTTTCTCCTTTACCACACCCAGTTAAAATGGACGCCTCAATAAAGTTTTTCTGTAACGATATCACTCTCATGTGGTATTCGATTGGGCTTCTTCAGATTTGCTCTCAGATTTCAGATTTCGTGTGGCTAATCGAACACAAAAACGTCACTTGCTATTTTCTTTGTTGATATTTGTGCGACTGCAATATGTGTATCCTTCGACACTTTTCTAAGCGTTTCCCATTCACTGGTTAAATTTTATATGAAAACATTCAAAATGATCACCCAGATTGTTTTCCAAACATTTGTACATATATAATTAACAAAAATAGATCCACCCGATGCAATGCGATTCTTTGCAGTTGAAAAATTTCACTAAAATGTAAACAAACTCCACTAGTTGTCAAACTCAAACGCACGTGTATTGGTAAATCTGAAGCAAATCTGAGAAAATATCCAGATTCGCAAAAGTGCTCTGAAATCTGAAAAAGATTGCTTTTTTTTGTACCAAACGAACATAAAAACTGCTCTGAGAGCAAAAAAAAGTGCTCTGAGAGCGCCCAATCGAATACCACATCAGTCTGGTTCCATTACAAAGCTTGGGGGAATTCAAATTGCGAAACAACATAATGGGATCTCCAACTTTTAATTCAATTTTATGAGCAGGAAGGCCATGGGCTGTAATGATATTTACAAACTAGAGCGGTTAATGTACTGCCTCATCTTGATTGCTCTTTAAGCTTTTTTTTTGAAAGAGAAAATACCCGCGAAATGGGTAATTACCCACGATCTGGTATCACTGATACCTATAAATATTTGACATTTCTTTCAAAAATACTTTGTTTTTGTAAGCAAGACAGAGATAAACAAACCTTTCCTACATATTTGACATTTCATTTACCTAGGGGTCCGGCTCCCTCTCCCTTACAGGAGTAAATTAAGGTTAAAAGAGATGTCATTATATTGCGCGGTTAGTATGCTTAATTTGAGAGTGAAGTGCATATCCACTCACGCAGGTGAAAATCGTAGAAATGTTTCAAATTTTATCTATTTATTTAAAAACGTTTAAAGATATCGAGTTAATTGATATCCTATGTTGTACCCGCAGATATCCTCTATAAGCTGGTGTTTACTATTTTTAAATGCTCCCAGTATTTTCGAACGGAAAGCGTTGCAAATAAAAAAGCGAAACGAAACGAAAAAATTAATTACTCTTGTCCAATTTTTTATAGAGATATAGAGTTGAAACAAAGTGGAGAATGTAGGCCTAGGTATCCTCTATAGGCCGGTGAAAAATGCACAAAACAACGTTTGCCGGGTCAGCTAGTGTGTATATAAAAATCTCACGTCACAGTTTTAGTGTTTCTACTCCTTCGAAACGGCTCAACCTATTTTTATGAAATTTGTTGTGTATATTTGGTAGGTATGAAAATCGGTTGTAAAGTATATTTCATACCGCGAGGTGATTTGGGTGAAGGGAATCACAATGGGTCTTATGATATCCTCTTTCCCTAACTTAACCTAAACTAACCTTATTTCATTCAAGAAATCGTGTAGTGAGGAGAGCCACCCTTCGTGCAAATGAGGATTAAGATTAACGGAACCTTATTTGACGTCAAGATTTCGCATTTGATTTCGCTTTGACAATAATTAATAAGTCGCAGAGACAATCGCTGTATGTTTGTGGCATTAATCTTGAATTCCCATGGTCAATTGTATTCAATGAAAAAGCGGAATGTTGGCCGACACGTTAATTATTGCGGTTTGATTGAAAAACATCGAAATCGTGTTGGTCATTCAATTTGAGTAAAGAACTTGAATGACCAAATCACATGAAGCAGCATGTGCGCACTCGGAATTATTATGTTCATTAAATTAACGATCTTGGGCGGAATGAAGTTCGCCGGGTCAGGTAGTAACATTATAAAATTTATTACATCAAACTACGGGCAACTTCGACTACAGTCTTCAACGACTATAATTCATGAACTCATCTTTGTCCGGACCCGTTTGTCTTCGGCTTTTTCTCTCCGAACAATCCATTCTATCAATTATATACGAGTACATACTTATCGTACTAGGATTTCATTTCTCATATTCACAATAATTCATTTCAATCAATTCAATTACTATCTTAATTTTAACAAAAACGATCTATGGATATTAAACATTTTTATACAAAAAAATACGAAGATTAACACTGATTGTAAAGATTTTTCTTTATTAATTAATTTTCTTATTTACTAAACAGATTGCTTCACTATACAGAAATTACATTTAATGTATCGGGCTATAGTGCTGATATTGCATAAGGAAAAGAATTAGTGGAAAAGGTGAATGAATTTGATGAATAAAAAAAAATGCATTATTCGCAAAGAATATGAGGTGCTGGGTTTTAATAATAATGTGTGTGCTGATGAAAGTAAGTGAACATTAATGTCGTTTTCCATTGGTTTCACTCGGGGATCCACGCATTAGACGTTTTTCTTTTTTAGTTCAGAGCACAACCTGAACTGTTATACAAAAAATTCGTGTTTTTTTCGAAAACTAGTTGATTTGTAAGCTAAAAAGTAAAAAAGTTAATTTTTTTAAAGATTTCATTTGTTTATTTTATATAAACTTGTATAATATATCTACACAATAGCATACTGCTCATACAAACAATTCCTTATTTTATAATATTCTTCTGAGAGGCATCCCTCCAAAGTAATCTTCCCCGTATCAATTCTTCTTAGTGCTAAAGTTCCATTACTACACCAGAGGACGCCCCCAGAAAATTCTGAGTTGATATTATTTCGCATTAAATATTGCTTGAAATCAGATAGCCTGAGCTCATTTATTAAGACAGTTTTATGTATTGGTATCTCATCTGCGTCGAAAGGCTGAAGATTTAGTATTCCTTTTTCATTTTTCTCTCCCTTATCATTCGCTACTTCTGTGTTTTCAATTCTCTTACTTCGAATTCCAATTTCGGCGTCAATCCAAGCAACTTCGGCAGCTTTGCACTTTTGAAATTGTAGCTGAGATACTAAGCCTTCTGTCAGACGAATTTGATAGATATGTCTTTCCGATGTTACATCTATAACCTAAAAAAAATATTTTATTGAGTATGCTGACATAATAGCTGAAACAAATTGCAAATAGACCGCCAGCTGAAAGCCAAAATGAGAAAGATTCTACAAGCTGTGTGCTAAGCTCCTAGTTGTATTAAATAGACACTTATGCAATCTCCGCGTACACGCAAAACATTTAACGATATCAACATTGCGGAAAACCCAGCACAAAATCATGGCACTTGTCATTCTTTCAGAAGTTATTTTTGTTAGTTTTTTATTTGATACAATGGTTAGTAGAGAGCATTATGGCGTTTTTCATTGAAGATCCGAGAGAAGTGCCCCGAAGTTCAGAATTGCTCTTTGCAATAAAATTCGTTGGAGCACTTTTGCAACAGTGGTAGACTGTAGACACCATATATGTGTGATTAGATTTTCTGTTGTTACTTGTTTTTTTGTTTTTTACAGTAAATATGAATGTTTTAATAGACCAAATCAATATATTATAATATTAAGTTTACATTTTGCGCTCGTAATTGTATATTTTCGGATAACAAGCGAAAAATTTGTTTCTAATAACAATTTCAGGGCAATTTTTCAAAATATTCCGGACGCTTCTTTCGTGTTAAGAATTGACCTGGAAGTGCACTTTTTTTTTTAATGAAACATACAATACATAGAAAGAGCACTTATAGATTTGCTCTTTTCATAGAAAGGGCACTTCTTTTCTTCAATCAAAAACGCCATTAATGTTCTGTACATTTAAAAATGACTGATATGTACTTCCAAATTTAATTTTGATTTTGCGCAATTTTGCCTGAAAACGTTTACGATTATCAAAACAGATAAACCTTAAAATTCGCGATTAAAACAACATGCTGAGATTCTATAAGTCAGAAATCTGGACCCCAATTCTCAAATTTGGCAAAGCATAATTCGTATACGAGCAAATCCGCATAGCAGACAAATTGGTATTCTCAAAGCTGTACGGTTTTTTTCCACCTATGCGAAAATTATATTCACCTCTCGAATGAGGTAGAATGTTGGAGTCAAGTAAACGATTATGACAGGTTGTGAAAAAAATTACCATCAATTCAAAATATTCAATTTCAAATTGGTTTGGAATTAATATTTAACAACAGAAATATACCGAACAATTCGAGAGCCCCAAGATTGCTTTCAACTATCGGTTTCAGAATAGTTGATGGAAAAAAAATTTAAGAAAATTACTGTTTTCTAGGGGACACAATTTTGTATTTCTTTTGATAATCGCTGGAAGGAAAAATCAAAAAATCATCGAATGACGTTGTAGAGGTATAAAGTGAGAAAGCCTTCTTCAATAGTGAGGGACTTGAACCCGATCTAAAAAAAAACTCCCGAAAACTGAGTCTGAGTGGACAATGAAAATAAAAGAAAATAATTTTATAATGTTTAACTCACTTTTTTTATTAATGTAACAATTCTTTGTATACTATGTTAGCGGTTATGTTTCTATCGGCTAAGATAGTGATATTTTCTGCATTAATTACCCTGGAGCACGCTTCATATAACTGCCCGTGAGTGAAGCAATTCTTTCTTAAATCAACTCCCGCTTTTCTTAACGTTTGACCCTGTGACTTATTGATTGTCGTGGAAGACAAACATTAATAGGAAATTGAATCCTTTTAAACTGAAATGAATAACTGCGGGGAATTATTTGTGGGTATTCTTGTTATAAACACCGTTTCTCCTTTACCACACCCAGTTAAAATGGACGCCTCAATAAAGTTTTTCTGTAACGATATCACTCTCATGTGGTATTCGATTGGGCTTCTTCAGATTTGCTCTCAGATTTCAGATTTCGTGTGGCTAATCGAACACAAAAACGTCACTTGCTATTTTCTTTGTTGATATTTGTGCGACTGCAATATGTGTATCCTTCGACACTTTTCTAAGCGTTTCCCATTCACTGGTTAAATTTTATATGAAAACATTCAAAATGATCACCCAGATTGTTTTCCAAACATTTGTACATATATAATTAACAAAAATAGATCCACCCGATGCAATGCGATTCTTTGCAGTTGAAAAATTTCACTAAAATGTAAACAAACTCCACTAGTTGTCAAACTCAAACGCACGTGTATTGGTAAATCTGAAGCAAATCTGAGAAAATATCCAGATTCGCAAAAGTGCTCTGAAATCTGAAAAAGATTGCTTTTTTTTGTACCAAACGAACATAAAAACTGCTCTGAGAGCAAAAAAAAGTGCTCTGAGAGCGCCCAATCGAATACCACATCAGTCTGGTTCCATTACAAAGCTTGGGGGAATTCAAATTGCGAAACAACATAATGGGATCTCCAACTTTTAATTCAATTTTATGAGCAGGAAGGCCATGGGCTGTAATGATATTTACAAACTCGAGCGGTTAATGTACTGCCTCATCTTGATTGCTCTTTAAGCTTTTTTTTTGAAAGAGAAAATACCCGCGAAATGGGTAATTACCCACGATCTGGTATCACTGATACCTATAAATATTTGACATTTCTTTCAAAAATACTTTGTTTTTGTAAGCAAGACAGAGATAAACAAACCTTTCCTACATATTTGACATTTCATTTACCTAGGGGTCCGGCTCCCTCTCCCTTACAGGAGTAAATTAAGGTTAAAAGAGATGTCATTATATTGCGCGGTTAGTATGCTTAATTTGAGAGTGAAGTGCATATCCACTCACGCAGGTGAAAATCGTAGAAATGTTTCAAATTTTATCTATTTATTTAAAAACGTTTAAAGATATCGAGTTAATTGATATCCTATGTTGTACCCGCAGATATCCTCTATAAGCTGGTGTTTACTATTTTTAAATGCTCCCAGTATTTTCGAACGGAAAGCGTTGCAAATAAAAAAGCGAAACGAAACGAAAAAATTAATTACTCTTGTCCAATTTTTTATAGAGATATAGAGTTGAAACAAAGTGGAGAATGTAGGCCTAGGTATCCTCTATAGGCCGGTGAAAAATGCACAAAACAACGTTTGCCGGGTCAGCTAGTGTGTATATAAAAATCTCACGTCACAGTTTTAGTGTTTCTACTCCTTCGAAACGGCTCAACCTATTTTTATGAAATTTGTTGTGTATATTTGGTAGGTATGAAAATCGGTTGTAAAGTATATTTCATACCGCGAGGTGATTTGGGTGAAGGGAATCACAATGGGTCTTATGATATCCTCTTTCCCTAACTTAACCTAAACTAACCTTATTTCATTCAAGAAATCGTGTAGTGAGGAGAGCCACCCTTCGTGCAAATGAGGATTAAGATTAACGGAACCTTATTTGACGTCAAGATTTCGCATTTGATTTCGCTTTGACAATAATTAATAAGTCGCAGAGACAATCGCTGTATGTTTGTGGCATTAATCTTGAATTCCCATGGTCAATTGTATTCAATGAAAAAGCGGAATGTTGGCCGACACGTTAATTATTGCGGTTTGATTGAAAAACATCGAAATCGTGTTGGTCATTCAATTTGAGTAAAGAACTTGAATGACCAAATCACATGAAGCAGCATGTGCGCACTCGGAATTATTATGTTCATTACATTAACGATCTTGGGCGGAATGAAGTTCGCCGGGTCAGGTAGTAACATTATAAAATTTATTACATCAAACTACGGGCAACTTCGACTACAGTCTTCAACGACTATAATTCATGAACTCATCTTTGTCCGGACCCGTTTGTCTTCGGCTTTTTCTCTCCGAACAATCCATTCTATCAATTATATACGAGTACATACTTATCGTACTAGGATTTCATTTCTCATATTCACAATAATTCATTTCAATCAATTCAATTACTATCTTAATTTTAACAAAAACGATCTATGGATATTAAACATTTTTATACAAAAAAATACGAAGATTAACACTGATTGTAAAGATTTTTCTTTATTAATTAATTTTCTTATTTACTAAACAGATTGCTTCACTATACAGAAATTACATTTAATGTATCGGGCTATAGTGCTGATATTGCATAAGGAAAAGAATTAGTGGAAAAGGTGAATGAATTTGATGAATAAAAAAAAATGCATTATTCGCAAAGAATATGAGGTGCTGGGTTTTAATAATAATGTGTGTGCTGATGAAAGTAAGTGAACATTAATGTCGTTTTCCATTGGTTTCACTCGGGGATCCACGCATTAGACGTTTTTCTTTTTTAGTTCAGAGCACAACCTGAACTGTTATACAAAAAATTCGTGTTTTTTTCGAAAACTAGTTGATTTGTAAGCTAAAAAGTAAAAAAGTTAATTTTTTTAAAGATTTCATTTGTTTATTTTATATAAACTTGTATAATATATCTACACAATAGCATACTGCTCATACAAACAATTCCTTATTTTATAATATTCTTCTGAGAGGCATCCCTCCAAAGTAATCTTCCCCGTATCAATTCTTCTTAGTGCTAAAGTTCCATTACTACACCAGAGGACGCCCCCAGAAAATTCTGAGTTGATATTATTTCGCATTAAATATTGCTTGAAATCAGATAGCCTGAGCTCATTTATTAAGACAGTTTTATGTATTGGTATCTCATCTGCGTCGAAAGGCTGAAGATTTAGTATTCCTTTTTCATTTTTCTCTCCCTTATCATTCGCTACTTCTGTGTTTTCAATTCTCTTACTTCGAATTCCAATTTCGGCGTCAATCCAAGCAACTTCGGCAGCTTTGCACTTTTGAAATTGTAGCTGAGATACTAAGCCTTCTGTCAGACGAATTTGATAGATATGTCTTTCCGATGTTACATCTATAACCTAAAAAAAATATTTTATTGAGTATGCTGACATAATAGCTGAAACAAATTGCAAATAGACCGCCAGCTGAAAGCCAAAATGAGAAAGATTCTACAAGCTGTGTGCTAAGCTCCTAGTTGTATTAAATAGACACTTATGCAATCTCCGCGTACACGCAAAACATTTAACGATATCAACATTGCGGAAAACCCAGCACAAAATCATGGCACTTGTCATTCTTTCAGAAGTTATTTTTGTTAGTTTTTTATTTGATACAATGGTTAGTAGAGAGCATTATGGCGTTTTTCATTGAAGATCCGAGAGAAGTGCCCCGAAGTTCAGAATTGCTCTTTGCAATAAAATTCGTTGGAGCACTTTTGCAACAGTGGTAGACTGTAGACACCATATATGTGTGATTAGATTTTCTGTTGTTACTTGTTTTTTTGTTTTTTACAGTAAATATGAATGTTTTAATAGACCAAATCAATATATTATAATATTAAGTTTACATTTTGCGCTCGTAATTGTATATTTTCGGATAACAAGCGAAAAATTTGTTTCTAATAACAATTTCAGGGCAATTTTTCAAAATATTCCGGACGCTTCTTTCGTGTTAAGAATTGACCTGGAAGTGCACTTTTTTTTTTAATGAAACATACAATACATAGAAAGAGCACTTATAGATTTGCTCTTTTCATAGAAAGGGCACTTCTTTTCTTCAATCAAAAACGCCATTAATGTTCTGTACATTTAAAAATGACTGATATGTACTTCCAAATTTAATTTTGATTTTGCGCAATTTTGCCTGAAAACGTTTACGATTATCAAAACAGATAAACCTTAAAATTCGCGATTAAAACAACATGCTGAGATTCTATAAGTCAGAAATCTGGACCCCAATTCTCAAATTTGGCAAAGCATAATTCGTATACGAGCAAATCCGCATAGCAGACAAATTGGTATTCTCAAAGCTGTACGGTTTTTTTCCACCTATGCGAAAATTATATTCACCTCTCGAATGAGGTAGAATGTTGGAGTCAAGTAAACGATTATGACAGGTTGTGAAAAAAATTACCATCAATTCAAAATATTCAATTTCAAATTGGTTTGGAATTAATATTTAACAACAGAAATATACCGAACAATTCGAGAGCCCCAAGATTGCTTTCAACTATCGGTTTCAGAATAGTTGATGGAAAAAAAATTTAAGAAAATTACTGTTTTCTAGGGGACACAATTTTGTATTTCTTTTGATAATCGCTGGAAGGAAAAATCAAAAAATCATCGAATGACGTTGTAGAGGTATAAAGTGAGAAAGCCTTCTTCAATAGTGAGGGACTTGAACCCGATCTAAAAAAAAACTCCCGAAAACTGAGTCTGAGTGGACAATGAAAATAAAAGAAAATAATTTTATAATGTTTAACTCACTTTTTTTATTAATGTAACAATTCTTTGTATACTATGTTAGCGGTTATGTTTCTATCGGCTAAGATAGTGATATTTTCTGCATTAATTACCCTGGAGCACGCTTCATATAACTGCCCGTGAGTGAAGCAATTCTTTCTTAAATCAACTCCCGCTTTTCTTAACGTTTGACCCTGTGACTTATTGATTGTCGTGGAAGACAAACATTAATAGGAAATTGAATCCTTTTAAACTGAAATGAATAACTGCGGGGAATTATTTGTGGGTATTCTTGTTATAAACACCGTTTCTCCTTTACCACACCCAGTTAAAATGGACGCCTCAATAAAGTTTTTCTGTAACGATATCACTCTCAGTCTGGTTCCATTACAAAGCTTGGGGGAATTCAAATTGCGAAACAACATAATGGGATCTCCAACTTTTAATTCAATTTTATGAGCAGGAAGGCCATGGGCTGTAATGATATTTACAAACTCGAGCGGTTAATGTACTGCCTCATCTTGATTGCTCTTTAAGCTTTTTTTTTTAAAGAGAAAATACCCGCGAAATGGGTAATTACCCACGATCTGGTATCACTGATACCTATAAATATTTGACATTTCTTTCAAAAATACTTTGTTTTTGTAAGCAAGACAGAGATAAACAAACCTTTCCTACATATTTGACATTTCATTTACCTAGGGGTCCGGCTCCCTCTCCCTTACAGGAGTAAATTAAGGTTAAAAGAGATGTCATTATATTGCGCGGTTAGTATGCTTAATTTGAGAGTGAAGTGCATATCCACTCACGCAGGTGAAAATCGTAGAAATGTTTCAAATTTTATCTATTTATTTAAAAACGTTTAAAGATATCGAGTTAATTGATATCCTATGTTGTACCCGCAGATATCCTCTATAAGCTGGTGTTTACTATTTTTAAATGCTCCCAGTATTTTCGAACGGAAAGCGTTGCAAATAAAAAAGCGAAACGAAACGAAAAAATTAATTACTCTTGTCCAATTTTTTATAGAGATATAGAGTTGAAACAAAGTGGAGAATGTAGGCCTAGGTATCCTCTATAGGCCGGTGAAAAATGCACAAAACAACGTTTGCCGGGTCAGCTAGTGTGTATATAAAAATCTCACGTCACAGTTTTAGTGTTTCTACTCCTTCGAAACGGCTCAACCTATTTTTATGAAATTTGTTGTGTATATTTGGTAGGTATGAAAATCGGTTGTAAAGTATATTTCATACCGCGAGGTGATTTGGGTGAAGGGAATCACAATGGGTCTTATGATATCCTCTTTCCCTAACTTAACCTAAACTAACCTTATTTCATTCAAGAAATCGTGTAGTGAGGAGAGCCACCCTTCGTGCAAATGAGGATTAAGATTAACGGAACCTTATTTGACGTCAAGATTTCGCATTTGATTTCGCTTTGACAATAATTAATAAGTCGCAGAGACAATCGCTGTATGTTTGTGGCATTAATCTTGAATTCCCATGGTCAATTGTATTCAATGAAAAAGCGGAATGTTGGCCGACACGTTAATTATTGCGGTTTGATTGAAAAACATCGAAATCGTGTTGGTCATTCAATTTGAGTAAAGAACTTGAATGACCAAATCACATGAAGCAGCATGTGCGCACTCGGAATTATTATGTTCATTACATTAACGATCTTGGGCGGAATGAAGTTCGCCGGGTCAGGTAGTAACATTATAAAATTTATTACATCAAACTACGGGCAACTTCGACTACAGTCTTCAACGACTATAATTCATGAACTCATCTTTGTCCGGACCCGTTTGTCTTCGGCTTTTTCTCTCCGAACAATCCATTCTATCAATTATATACGAGTACATACTTATCGTACTAGGATTTCATTTCTCATATTCACAATAATTCATTTCAATCAATTCAATTACTATCTTAATTTTAACAAAAACGATCTATGGATATTAAACATTTTTATACAAAAAAATACGAAGATTAACACTGATTGTAAAGATTTTTCTTTATTAATTAATTTTCTTATTTACTAAACAGATTGCTTCACTATACAGAAATTACATTTAATGTATCGGGCTATAGTGCTGATATTGCATAAGGAAAAGAATTAGTGGAAAAGGTGAATGAATTTGATGAATAAAAAAAAATGCATTATTCGCAAAGAATATGAGGTGCTGGGTTTTAATAATAATGTGTGTGCTGATGAAAGTAAGTGAACATTAATGTCGTTTTCCATTGGTTTCACTCGGGGATCCACGCATTAGACGTTTTTCTTTTTTAGTTCAGAGCACAACCTGAACTGTTATACAAAAAATTCGTGTTTTTTTCGAAAACTAGTTGATTTGTAAGCTAAAAAGTAAAAAAGTTAATTTTTTTAAAGATTTCATTTGTTTATTTTATATAAACTTGTATAATATATCTACACAATAGCATACTGCTCATACAAACAATTCCTTATTTTATAATATTCTTCTGAGAGGCATCCCTCCAAAGTAATCTTCCCCGTATCAATTCTTCTTAGTGCTAAAGTTCCATTACTACACCAGAGGACGCCCCCAGAAAATTCTGAGTTGATATTATTTCGCATTAAATATTGCTTGAAATCAGATAGCCTGAGCTCATTTATTAAGACAGTTTTATGTATTGGTATCTCATCTGCGTCGAAAGGCTGAAGATTTAGTATTCCTTTTTCATTTTTCTCTCCCTTATCATTCGCTACTTCTGTGTTTTCAATTCTCTTACTTCGAATTCCAATTTCGGCGTCAATCCAAGCAACTTCGGCAGCTTTGCACTTTTGAAATTGTAGCTGAGATACTAAGCCTTCTGTCAGACGAATTTGATAGATATGTCTTTCCGATGTTACATCTATAACCTAAAAAAAATATTTTATTGAGTATGCTGACATAATAGCTGAAACAAATTGCAAATAGACCGCCAGCTGAAAGCCAAAATGAGAAAGATTCTACAAGCTGTGTGCTAAGCTCCTAGTTGTATTAAATAGACATTTATGAAATCTCCGCGTACACGCAAAACATTTAACGATATCAACATTGCGGAAAACCCAGCACAAAATCATGGCACTTGTCATTCTTTCAGAACTTATTTTTGTTAGTTTTTTATTTGATACAATGGTTAGTAGAGAGCATTATGGCGTTTTTCATTGAAGATCCGAGAGAAGTGCCCCGAAGTTCAGAATTGCTCTTTGCAATAAAATTCGTTGGAGCACTTTTGCAACAGTGGTAGACTGTAGACACCATATATGTGTGATTAGATTTTCTGTTGTTACTTGTTTTTTTGTTTTTTACAGTAAATATGAATGTTTTAATAGACCAAATCAATATATTATAATATTAAGTTTACATTTTGCGCTCGTAATTGTATATTTTCGGATAACAAGCGAAAAATTTGTTTCTAATAACAATTTCAGGGCAATTTTTCAAAATATTCCGGACGCTTCTTTCGTGTTAAGAATTGACCTGGAAGTGCACTTTTTTTTTTAATGAAACATACAATACATAGAAAGAGCACTTATAGATTTGCTCTTTTCATAGAAAGGGCACTTCTTTTCTTCAATCAAAAACGCCATTAATGTTCTGTACATTTAAAAATGACTGATATGTACTTCCAAATTTAATTTTGATTTTGCGCAATTTTGCCTGAAAACGTTTACGATTATCAAAACAGATAAACCTTAAAATTCGCGATTAAAACAACATGCTGAGATTCTATAAGTCAGAAATCTGGACCCCAATTCTCAAATTTGGCAAAGCATAATTCGTATACGAGCAAATCCGCATAGCAGACAAATTGGTATTCTCAAAGCTGTACGGTTTTTTCCACCTATGCGAAAATTATATTCACCTCTCGAATGAGGTAGAATGTTGGAGTCAAGTAAACGATTATGACAGGTTGTGAAAAAAATTACCATCAATTCAAAATATTCAATTTCAAATTGGTTTGGAATTAATATTTAACAACAGAAATATACCGAACAATTCGAGAGCCCCAAGATTGCTTTCAACTATCGGTTTCAGAATAGTTGATGGAAAAAAAATTTAAGAAAATTACTGTTTTCTAGGGGACACAATTTTGTATTTCTTTTGATAATCGCTGGAAGGAAAAATAAAAAAATCATCGAATGACGTTGTAGAGGTATAAAGTGAGAAAGCCTTCTTCAATAGTGAGGGACTTGAACCCGATCTAAAAAAAAACTCCCGAAAACTGAGTCTGAGTGGACAATGAAAATAAAAGAAAATAATTTTATAATGTTTAACTCACTTTTTTTATTAATGTAACAATTCTTTGTATACTATGTTAGCGGTTATGTTTCTATCGGCTAAGATAGTGATATTTTCTGCATTAATTACCCTGGAGCACGCTTCATATAACTGCCCGTGCGTGAAGCAATTCTTTCTTAAATCAACTCCCGCTTTTCTTAACGTTTGACCCTGTGACTTATTGATTGTCGTGGAAGACAAACATTAATAGGAAATTGAATCCTTTTAAACTGAAATGAATAACTGCGGGGAATTATTTGTGGGTATTCTTGTTATAAACACCGTTTCTCCTTTACCACACCCAGTTAAAATGAACGCCTCAATAAAGTTTTTCTGTAACGATATCACTCTCAGTCTGGTTCCATTACAAAGCTTGGGGGAATTCAAATTGCGAAACAACATAATGGGATCTCCAACTTTTAATTCAATTTTATGAGCAGGAAGGCCATGGGCTGTAATGATATTTACAAACTCGAGCGGTTAATGTACTGCCTCATCTTGATTGCTCTTTAAGCTTTTTTTTTGAAAGAGAAAATACCCGCGAAATGGGTAATTACCCACGATCTGGTATCACTGATACCTATAAATATTTGACATTTCTTTCAAAAATACTTTGTTTTTGTAAGCAAGACAGAGATAAACAAACCTTTCCTACATATTTGACATTTCATTTACCTAGGGGTCCGGCTCCCTCTCCCTTACAGGAGTAAATTAAGGTTAAAAGAGATGTCATTATATTGCGCGGTTAGTATGCTTAATTTGAGAGTGAAGTGCATATCCACTCACGCAGGTGAAAATCGTAGAAATGTTTCAAATTTTATTTATTTATTTAAAAACGTTTAAAGATATCGAGTTAATTGATATCCTATGTTGTACCCGCAGATATCCTCTATAAGCTGGTGTTTACTATTTTTAAATGCTCCCAGTATTTTCGAACGGAAAGCGTTGCAAATAAAAAAGCGAAACGAAACTAGAGATATAGAGTTGAAACAAAGTGGAGAATGTAGGCCTAGGTATCCTCTATAGGCCGGTGAAAAATGCACCAGAATATATGCAGTAGTTTCTAAGATTTTTGAATTTAAAGACATGCAGTCAAATTCAATCTGAGTCGAACAGAACTACACCAATTTTATTTATATGATAAGGTAGGTACTTATTTCGATTTGACTCTTATTTTATCTCACATAAAACCAAAACATAAACCGTTAATTGAAGTGTCAAACTCACCATTCCGTATGCGAGACGCAAATCCGCATGGAAAAGGCAGACGAGTAC
Organism: Cheilosia impressa; assembly: GCA_948293265.1. NCBI lineage: Eukaryota > Metazoa > Arthropoda > Insecta > Diptera > Syrphidae > Cheilosia > Cheilosia impressa. The sequence goes on from OX411880.1 coordinate 57,297,791, forward strand.
AATTCGAAGAGAAATTCTCGTATAGGTACGGATTTTGAGAATTGGAAATTTCAGTTTTTCGCATGGCATCAGAGAATTTGACAGATAAACGTATGCGAGAATTGGGGTCCTGAGCTAAGGTTTTTAAAAGCTAAATGTACATCATTAAGTGGCATATATACGGCTCAAAAACTCGTCTAGCATGTGAGAGTGTATTAGTGAAAATGAGACACGTATACATTGTGTTTCTGCTTGAAGCAAAATCAAAACGTTTGGATTTTCGCTCAATAGGGTTTCAATGCTTGAGAGTGTATATTGGTGATTGCCTGTTTGATCAGGCATATGTTCATTTTCACGTTGACAGCGGAGAAACAAAATAGCAAGCAGAGAGCAGAAATTTGTTTTATACCATGTTCCCACCAACGTGATGTAGCTAAATCGACTTGATTTAGCTAAATCATCTCATAAATTACGTGATTTATCATACATTTTCGTGATTAATAATTACGTGATTTAGACGTGTTTAATTTTTAATTACGTATCTGTCATAGCAAATCCACACAAAATAAAATCGAACATACCTGTAATTCTCTTCAGCACTTGATTCAGCAAACAAAAAATAGAAAAAAACTGTCAAAAAAATTATTGCAAATTCAATTTTCTAATTTTGTTCGTGTTTCGGTGAGTTTTTGATATTTTCATTAATTACATATTTACATTCAAAAAGTCTTTTATTCATGGCAGGTATTGCAACAAAACCGAAAAAACAAAACAAAAAAAAACTATGTGGTCCGAAAGTTGACAAAAATGTCAAACTTAAACACGTAAAGTTCGGTGGAGACGCCTTTCGTGATTTATAAATCACTTCGGCTAAATCATGTTGGTGGGAACATAGTATTAAACTGGTTTTCAGCTCGTTTAGACGATTATCGTGCATAGGGCAAGAAGAAAAACCCAGTCGTCAGTGAAGAACTAGTTTCACTGCATTGACATACTAAATATGGGCTGCTAGTGAAATGTCATATACCTTGTGATGATTGTCTGATTATGGCCAATCCATCTTGCAATAAACACTCAGAACCAATTTCGCACTGTACTCTGCCTCTCATAAAAACAATTCACCAACTTCAGCGCTTCGCTTAATGCAAATTTCTACGCTGTTCATTGCCATTGCTGAATGTGCACGAAACATGCTGTGTAATTTCCGCGAGGCCACGCCATCTTCTTCGATTCGTTCATCTTGGCTTTTTACTTTCAACCACCAACCTCGGCAGATTTATTAACACACGAAACGTGCAGAAAAATTCTAATTAGGGGAAAAAAACCTGGAAAATAAATAAATCATTGAATTGATTTACACCAGGTATGTAAAAAGTGTAACAATTAGGAAGTGGAAATGAAAATCAGTTTCGTTTGTTCTAGGGATTTCCCCACGAAATTTTTTTTTGTTCACGTGCAACTTTTGCGTCGTCACATGGACGCGATTCTATTCATTCGACGTCCACGTGCAGCAATAAGGATGCAAATCACCATTATACACCGCTTCCCTGGTAACCATTACATTCGCCGCATCGAATAGTTTTTTTTAGATCGAGGCGTTCTGTAAGTCCCTTGAGCCTGCAGATTCGACCGGCCATCATTTTTTTGTACCACGAAGTGTCCGTGACTTACGACCTTCACCCCAAGCACCCGAGGCTACGCATTTAGTGTCTGCGCACCTCGCAACAACCCTCCAAAGGCGGGATTTCATCGCACTTAGGAGAGACGACTTTTATCTTCATGAGATGAGGAAACCATTACCCCCCCACACAACCCCCCCAATTGTGCTTCAACATCGAAGGGAATAGATCCAGAATCATTAAATCAGTGCTTTCCTGATATACATAAGAACCATAATTTTAGGCGCAGTGGCTTAGTGGTTAGTGTGTGGGACTACTAAGCGAGGGGTCCCAGGTTCGAATCCCGAGAAAACCCAAATTCCAACTTAAGTTTTTTTTCCACTGCACCACCTCTCGCGAACGTCTGACAAACATCCGAGAGTATAACTGTCACGAAAGAGCTTCTCAATTAGCCGTTTAGACTCGGCATAAAACTGTAGATCCCTTCCATTAGTCCCAAAAATTAAAACTCACACAAAGCGAATGGTTGTGAGTAGCTAGGCCCAGGGTCCCTACGGACCTGTAGCGCCAACTATTTATTTTTTTTATTTACCAACGCCATTGGCGCATCTATCAATGCATCAGTGTGGGTGCTTCGCTTTTGTGTTAGAATCGGTTGAACGCATCTTCCATGCAAAGCAATGATTATCGTTGCTTCTAATACCCTTAAGGTAATTCAATATCCTGCATATATTTATAAGCAGTTGATATCAATAAAATTTGAATTCTTGTGTAAGCTAACCGCGTGATCTCTAAGAGTAGTTTAAATAGAAAAGAAAAATCATCGTTCAGGCTCATCGTTACAACGACGACCGGCTGAATGTGCGCACAATCAACGGACTTCGACTTCGTACGAATCCATATTTGATTTTCGTAACATAAAAATCATAAACACTGTATAAAGTAGAACTTGATAAGTCCCGACAAGGGCATCTTTAGTACTTAAATATCACTCACTTAGTCTGATAGGATTTCCGTAGTTAAAGTAATTACTGTTAACCTAATACCCCTAGTTTAAGGTGGAATCTTTTATAAATTGTTCGGCCTTACTAATAATCAAACACTAATGTCGACGATTAGCTGGTTGTTTAGTGAAACGGTACCAATAAACAATTAGACCTCCACATTTGCTAGTGCGACAACTTTCTTAGAAACTATAACATTTTTTGTCATTGCAGATTTCAAATTTCATAATTTTTTTTCGTGAAAAACAAGGTCAATGGTTTTTTTCACAACGAGGATTTTATTCTAAAAAAAATATATACATATTTAAATTGCAAATTAATTTGCCCAACAGATTTCTTTTAAAGGCTTTTTGAAGCTTATTATAAGCAAAAAACAAAACAGAAAATAGGAAATGCACAAAATATCCGCTGATCTGTCAAATATCGTATGCAAATCAGTAATGCCCTATTGTTTTCTAATACTTCACGATTGATTCAAGAGTGAATTTGTGTCGTAATAAGGTCTCTTTTAAATTATTCAATAAACGGAACACAGTTTATTAGAATGCTTTGATTTATTCGTTGGCTGATAATGCAAATCAAAACTTATTGGTAGTCTAACGATCACATTTAGATCGGTAGCAAGTGAATATTAACCTGCTTATTCATTTCCGTTTGCAAAACAGTACTTGCAAAATTTGATGTTTTAAAAATTGCATAGCTTATATCACTTAATTCGGTAAAAAAAGCCGTGGACATTCTTCTACACGAAAGCTGTCATGTTTTCTCCTAGATGAATTCGGACCAAGTAATAAAGAACTTTGTATATCTTAAATTCAATTTATTATTTCGCGAGGATTTTTCTGAATGCTGACGATTCTTCTATCTATATTTTCCGCTAAGTCAACATTTTCACAACAACCATTTCCACATCAATATTTAAGATCTTCATCCAAAATCTACCTGGGGCCTAAGGTACTGAGAATTGTAAAAAAAAGAAAAGGTATTATGTATGAGCTGTCCAATATTAAATGAACAGATATTTTAAGCTAATTATTGAGTCCCCCGGAAGGCTTAATCGAACCCAAGCCAACAACAATGACTGTGCAAACCAGCGAATTAAATGTTCCTCAACGAAAAAAGAAGAAAAAAACCCAAAAACGAAATTTCCTCAGCGATCGGCGATTTAGTTGGTTGCTTACTCGTTGATGTCCAAATCCAGAAGAAAGAAAATTTAACATAATACAAATTAGAGAGCGTTTACAATATCTTTAACAGCAATCGGTACATAGTTGTATCCGTTAAGAGAACAATAGAAAAGAACAAAAAAAATAACAACAAGGCTAATAGAAAAAATAGGGTAATAGTACATTGTGTGTCACTGACGTTAGGAAGCACATTTGACTTACAACACAAACAAAAAATATGATACTAATCATAAACATACATATTTTAACCCAAATATTAATAAACGCTGCGTAAAAGTTATCAACTCGTTATTCAGCAGTTATGTCAAATTTTTTGTATGCTATCTGATGCCTACTAGCTGACGAACTTGTGCACATTTGTTTATTAATAGGGGGGTAATGTTTAGAAATAAAACAAAAATGCATTATTTTTCAATTTTGTGCATACATTTGTACAAATTTGTGTTTGCTAGACTTAAAAACCACTTGCATTTACCTGATCGTTAAGTGAAGTAGCTTATGAATAAGAACTCTTGTAGATCTTAAGATTTTATAATTTAGTAATAAATATGCTGATAAGCATAATGTTGAAATATAATTTTGATTAGTTTGTTTTTTTAGTATGAGAGATTAGGGTTATTGAAAAGGTAAGGTGAATGTGTAAGTGGAGCGTCTCATATATACGAGGGGCAATATCCAAAACGAGCGTGTATATTGCATTGCTGTGAAGCAGCGTTGCTTCAGCAAGGATGAGGGAAGTGCTCAGTAGTCTTATAAGACTACCAACCGACATAACACCAGGCGATAGGGATGGGCAGCGTAGAGGTTTTCCAGAATAGAGCTTGAGGATCTACTCGTTAGTGTTATTGTAGGATAGTAGTAGGAGTTAGTACAACCCGGCACGAAAACTAATTATTTGTCAGAGAAGTGCAGCCAGAACCCCCCCCCCCCCCCATATCCGTCGAGCCAAGCCGTGCAACGACAAGCGTGCCGATCGCTGAAATATTTTGGGAATTCCACCATTTAGGCATAACATCGCCACCACAATACATTCCCGACATGAAAACCTCTGCGTTAATTTCCATAGTAACGTAAACAAAAAAGCGATATTTACAAAAAAAAAACAAGTAAAAGTGTTATCATCGGCCTTGCTGATGCTTTGATACCCTCCACTGCATACAAGTCATGCAAAATACCAGAACTACTTGACCGACATAGCCCATTTTTAATACCAACCTAACGACGATAAAAGAAGTCCTTTCACAAAACTTCATTCACCTAGGTTGATTCCTTTGGACGCTATCGTGTTTTCAACGGAAAGAGGGACACATGGGCCTAATATTGGTTTTGTATAGGAGGTACCAGAACATAGCCCATTTTCAATACCAACCTGACGCCGATAAAAAGAAGTCCTTTCACCAAATTTCATTCACCTACGTCAATTACTTTGGGCGCTATCGTGCTTTCAACAGACAGAGAGGCATGGGTCCAATATTGGTTTTGTATGGGAGGTACCAGAACTACTTGACCGACATAGCCCATTTTCAATACCAACCTGACGCCGATAAAAAGAAGTCTTTTCACCAAATTTCATTCACCTACGTCGATTACTTTGGGCGCCATCGTGCTTTCAACAGACAGAGAGACACATGGGTCCAATATTGGTTTTTTATGGGAGGTACCAGAACTACTTGACCGACATAGCAGGTTTTCAATACCAACCTGACGCTGATAAAAATAAGTTCTCTCACCAAATTATATTCACCTACGTCAATTACTTTGGGCGCTATCGTGCTTACAACAGACAGACAGACAGACAGACCGACAGACAGACAGACAGACGGTCATGGCTAAATCGATTCAGAATGTGATCCTGATTCAGAATATATTATACTTTATGGGGTCTCCGGTGACTCCTTCTTGGCGTTACAAATGTATTGGCAAAGTGAATATACCTTCCTGTGGAGGGTATAAAAATCAATACAAAACGATACCTCATTAGGTATCGCTCAAATTGTATCGTCTGGGCGATAGCGTTACGACGATTATTGAGTTACGTGAAGCAAATGTTCAATCGTCAAAACGATATCGTCTGGACGATAGACGATTATTGAAGTTACGTGAAGCAAAGCTATCGTCGAAACGCTATCGTCTGGCGATAATCGACATACGGAATGAGTGCCCAGGTGAAGACAATACTGTCAGAGTAGTTGACGGTCGGACAAAGGGTGGGGTATTCAAACGAGCAATTACTAAAATATGTCCATCCCAAATTTCGGAGAGTGACGCCAAAACAGAAGAAGCAGCACCAACGATGAGTACAATGGAGAAGACGTCACATAAGGCTGTTAAGAGAACGGCATTAACAGCAAAAAGAGTAAAGAGTAGACGAATCCCACCAATCAACGCCAACTGGTTGCGCAATCCAGAAGCAATGATTCGTCGCACAAAGGTACAACAATCAGCCACCATGACAGTAGGAAAAGTCATACTAAGTACTCTACTGATAGTACTTTGCGGTGTCGTTCTAGCAAAAACTACTAAAACAACAACCCCAATAACCATTACCCAGCTTAATTCAAGTGCTGGTATCTATTTTGAGAGGTTGGGTCAAACAAGGCTGATTACAGATACTGCAACATTATTGTATACTATAACATATTTACGTACTTTCGAGAAATATACGTATTTCAGATAGCATTGCAGAACATGACATGCATCTGCAAAGGAACACTTGAAATACGGTAACCTTATATACCTACGAGGAAATGTGAAGGTTAAACTGTCTTATCGTTCGATCTATGATCTCGTTGTGTATTATTTTACATGAGATACGCTAAGTCGCTAAGCGAGCATGTAGGTGCATGGATCTGAAGCGATAGGGTGATCAGTATATTATTTTAAGATCGCAAAATTATTTGTGTAATGCAATTTAGTTTAACTTGGCTTCTTACACGCTATACTACACGACCAATTGCCGTACAACTCTAAGTGAACTCCAATATCAATATGATAATACAGTCCAAATGAATGAGGTGATTCGGTCGCAAAACCATGATCGAAATCGACGATCTCCATGTGATATAATTGGAAACAACAACCCGATCAAGAACTTTACTTATACTTCAACGGATTATATTTTGGATGAACATTGGCGATCCTGCCAGAATTGATATAATTGGAACAATATCAAATAAGCTATTCGGAGTCATGGATCAGGAGCATGCGGATAAAATTGAAAGGGATATCGAGACTCTAAACCAAAATCAAGGGTTCTTAGAGGACTTGACCAAGCGATAAACATCGGTGTTGAATGCGACACTAAGCATCATGAAAAGGGACCAAAAACATACCAATATGATTCATATGATTCATCTGCAAAGGTCTTGAAATGTAGTAACCCAATCATTTAATGAAACACGGGCAATGTTACTATTTAATTCAATGGTAAACACTATAAGCTTAAGCTTTGCCCACTACCAAAGAATTCAAACGGCGCTAATTGAAGCTATAACAGATGCACATCACGGAAGAATCAACACTCAAATATTGAACCCAGCGGACCTACTTCAGCAGATACAGCTTATAGGGTTGAAGATCCCAGCAAACACTGCATTACCATGGGAGAAATTACCGTCGGTAAGTTTATCTACCTTTATCCGAAGAATGGGAACCTTGTCGTGGTGGGGCGGCTTCAGTAGAGGAACAGGATGCTAGATGAGGGTAGTGGCCCAACTCCTCTGGTAGAGCTAAATGTGAATTAAAAAACCAAGATCCAATCTGATCAATCGATCAACCCTTAACTCCAAGATGACTGGTCTGTAATGTCGAGGGAGCTGTGATAAGGTAGGTAAAACTACTGGTTCACAGGGTTCAGGGGTAATTGAACCGCTAATGGAGACTCCTCAGGGGCAGCTCAATCCTCTGTTGTAACTCGAAACTGAGAAGAAGGGGACGGAAGGCGGAAGGGAAGACGGACAGTCTGTTCAACATGGGGTCAGTCTACAAGTACCACACTCCAGTGGTTATTTGGGGATGGACAATATGTACAACGGACTTTTAGTCAACCCGAAAAGCTGAGAGTGATTCAATTGAACCTTCATCATAGCAAAGCAGCATCAGCAATGATGACTAAATGTTTTGATGAGGATTCGTTTGATATAGCCCTGATACAGGAGCCTTGGATCTTTAGAGGAAAGATTAGAGGACTCCCAAATAGCATCGCTGAGCTGCACTATGCGCAAACCAGCGAAAGGATTAGATCCTGTATCCTGGTGAGGCACGGAGTTCAAGCATATAAATTGCCGGATCTTTGTGCCCCAGACCTTGCAACAGTACGAGTAGGATCAGGTGCGGGAAGTTTTGTCATAGCATCTGCATACCTGCATGCAGGAACAGGAACGAGGATCTAATAATTGGTTGTGATGCTAATGCACATAATAAAGTGTGGGGCAGCACTAATGATAATCACAGAGGAGAAGCCTTATTCGAATTTGCATCATGCAAGGTGTTTGAGATTCAGATCAACAATCAACATTTATAGCGGCTTATAATATTGATCTAGTTGAAAATATCATTTTTTATACATTCGTTGTTAGTTTCTAATCGTTTATAGTTATTATCTTGCTATTGTATTCTCTCCTATTTTCATTGCTAAATTAGAGTCATTAGCATTAGAAATTGTTTGCTTCTTCGACTTGTGTTCAGTGTTATCAATCACTTTGATCTTCTCATGTTTAAAATGTTATGTTCTCTTAACCGATCTCTTTGCTTCCAATCTCGCTGTAACATTTACACAATTAATATGCCTGTGCGACGCTTGTGGGTGGACGAGAGCGTGCTGTTGCATCGAGCAATTGATCTTGGTTGCTCTCGATCACTTGGATTTCGACCGCAGCAGCCACCACATCTCCAACCAAAGCTAAGTAAAAAATAAATAAATAAATAAATAGTTGGCGCTTCAAGTCGGTAGAGACCCTGGGCCTAGCTTCCCGCAACCATTCGTTTTGTGTGAGTTTTTCATTTTTGGGACGAATGGAAGGGATCTACAGTTTTATGCCGAGTCCAAACGGCTAATTGAGAAGCTTCTTCATGACATTTATACCAGAGACAATACTGAGACCACCAACTTCGACCGATTTCCCGTTACTTAGCCTACAAGCTATATTTCTATGGGGTGGCACACGCTAAGTGCGCTTGTATTGTACATAGAAATTCGTATTGACAAATGTCACGAAACTTCAGAAACAAATACACTCGCACCTTGCATATGCCACTTCCGCTTTGGGCAAAGTGGCTTGCAGCGTTCATAGAATTTTATCCGTTAAATTTGAAATTGTGCGTTACGTGTGAATAATATTTTTTTTTAGGAAAAAGTGTACATTTGCTTAAAATATTTACGAAAAATTAAGAATGTAGGTTGGTTGAGGGAAAATAAAAACATTTTGAGCAAATTTTCTTTATTATTTAAGAAAAATTTACACACGAAATCGAAGTTAATTATATCCAAAAGCGGGAAATACACAACCATATTTGTCCTAGTATATTTCTAGTATGTAAAACATCTAATTTAGATAGTTTTATTAACCACACAAATCAAATTATTCACCTTCAAAAAATTTATAATTACTAACCAATGGCATTCAGTTATGCTAAAATGTGGTATTCCCGAACTCTTTCACATTTCCCCATGGTTGCCGAGGTTGGTAGCATTTATTTTTGTATTTTTTGTATGTTTTTGCATGTCACACGGATTCATATTTGACATAACACCGATAGGAATACAAAATGGCGAATTTGAAAAAAAAACTGAGGGGGCCAGCGGCAAGAGGATTGTGAGTTGGGGGTCTCAGTATGGTTTGTCTATGATTTATACTCTCGGATGTTTGTCAGACGTTCGCGAGAGGTGGCGCAGTGGAAAAAAAACCTTGAGTTGAAATTTGGGTTTTCTCGGGATTCGAACCTGGGACCCCTCGCTTAGTAGTCCAACACACTAACCACTAAGCCACTGCGCCGACAAAGCTAAGTACCAGATTGTAATTTCTTCGTTAGTAAATACAATATAACACATTTCGTTTATTGCACATATCGCATTTTTTTCTTATATATTTTTCGGTGCAAATCGCTTGTTTAATCGAATACATACATTTTTGGTCCTTCTGAAGCCGAATAAAATTTTGTGAACATTATTAATCGCGTCGATTTATAGAAACTCATGTCCATGGTGTGATTTTATATATACCCACTGACGAGAACAAGTACATAGAAAAACCTCGTGTTCGAATTGTTGCGTGCATTGCTTATACGGAAATTAAAATAGTAAAGACATTTTATAATCATTTCGATTAATTCCCTCGTGGCAGTCTCGTTTTGGAATTATAGCGCGATTCGCTATAGTTCATTAAGGTGATTCTGTGCATAAGCTAGCTCTTGACATTGTTTTTTTTTTTTTTTTTGTCTCATTGAACTCGTCTTCTTGCCGGTGAATATGAATGCTTTGAAGCAAAAACGTGGCAATGCCAAAGGCTGCTTGACTCGTGCGGCAGATTATGTTGCGTCTATCGACGACTCTATCACTATCGAGATGTTAGAGATTCGGTTAAGCAGGTTAGTCGAAACATGGGCAGAATTTTCGTCGCTTCACAACGAATATTTGCAGTCCATAATCGAAGAAGCCGAACTTGGCGATTACGAAAAGGAGTTCGGTATATATGAGGATAAATATTTCGTGGCGCATGCGGAATTGAAAAAGGCCATTCGCGATAGGCAATCGTCGGTTCAAGCTGATCCAAAAGAGTCCGTTCTGAAACAACTCGCTGATCAGCAATCAACCTTTCTAAAAAAATTAGACTCATCGCCTAGCACGTGCTCTACTGTAAATTTGCCTCCAATTGTAGTGCCTCACTTCGCGGGTAATTATAAAGATTGGCCATCGTTCAAAGACTTGTTTATAGGCTCGGTCGATACAAAGCCAAATCTCACCGCGACGCAGAAATTTCACTACTTGAAATCGTTCTTGCGGGATGATGCGGCCAATCTAGTGAAACATATTCCCATTTCGGACGCCAACTATATCGAGGCTTGGGATAAGCTTGAAAAACGCTTTGACCGGGTGAACTTAATCGTGCAATCGTTCGTTCAAATGTTTTTATCACTTCCGTCTTTAAGTGCCTCAAATGTCCAATTGCTTCGCAAGGTAACTGACGGGGCAGACGAAGTAATTCGCGGACTAAACGCGTTAGATAGAAATGGTCGAGACCCTTGGTTAATTTATCTTTTACTTACCAAACTCGATACTGAGACAAAGCATGCTTGGGCAGAAGAAGTGGGTTCTCGTCGAATTTCTTGAATTTCTCGAGCTACGGTGTGACGCACTCGAATCGTGTCAAACCCTTAATCGGTCCGTCACATCGCGCGGTAAGCAAACGGTTCAAATAAAAGCCCACTTAGCAAAAGCTTTTGAGAACAATTCGTGTCCCATGTGCAAAAACGATCATTTCTTAGCCCAGTGTTCGCAATTTATATCAGCAGATACAGTATCGCGTAGGGCATTCGTTAAAAATAACTCTGTGTGTTTCAATTGCCTGCGAAAAGGTCATTCGTCAAATAAATGTCGGTCATCGTTTCGTTGTCGCGTTTGTAAAGCTCGTCACCACTCCTTGGTTCATCAGGATGACTATAGAAATATTTCATCGTCATTGTCCTCACATTCAAATCAGGTTCCTGCTTCCAACTATACTTCAACATCGCCAGTTTCGCTCCACCCCCTTTCGTCAGACGTGCCCTCCACTTCTAAAGCTGCTTACCCACTGGTTAATAACCATTCGCTTGAGTTCAGCCTTCGAAAGCAAACTATATTGCCAACAATCCTTGCTAAACTTCAAGACAGCCGGGGACAGTTTGTAGATTGCCGTGTCCTATTGGATACGGGGTCTCAATCATCTTTCATGTCTGAATCGTTCGCACAACTGCTAGGGTTTCCGCGTAAACATTCTCGCATCCCTGTGATGGGATTATCGTCTCGGGAAGCTGGGTATACAAAGGGTCGGATATCAATTAAACTCTTTTCTCGCTTCAACTCAACACATTTATCGGTCGATGCTTTCGTTCTTGGTAAACTAACCTCGAATTTACCATCAAAATCCTTCGACGCTTCGACATGGCAACATATTCGGAATTTGGATCTGGCCGATCCATACTTCAACGTCTCCAGTTCTGTGGATGTTCTCTTGGGTGCTGACAAGGTGTGGTCTATTCTTCGAGCAGAGCGAATTGATGGACCACAAGGCACACCAATAGCTCAAAATACATCATTTGGATGGGTCATTTCAGGAGAGCTTTTCGATTCAAACCTTCCGGCATCTGAATTATCATCGTTACATTCTGCTATTGATGTGGATGCTCTTCTGCAGCGGTTTTGGGAGTTGGAGGATGTCCCTCCTCAACAAAATCGTCGTGTTTTCAACGATCCAGCTGAAGATCACTTTCAAAAGACCTTCTCTCGTTCTTCAAATGGAAAATATATCGTCTCTCTTCCGTTCAAGACCCCCTCCCCAAGTTTCGGTGATACCCTGCAATCGGCAATTTCGCGTTTATATTCGATGGAACGTCGGTTTCGAAATAATCCCAAATTGCATCAACTATACTCCAAATTTATGCAGGAGTATCTTGAGCTCAGTCATATGGAACCTATCCCTCGCGATAAAATACATACCGAAACTAATAGACAATTTTACCTTCCTCATCATGCGGTTCTAAAACCCGAAAGTTCGTCTACGAAATTACGCGTCGTGTTTGATGGGTCGGTAAAGGATTCGAATGGGCAATCGCTAAACAGTCAACTTTTAATCGGTCCTCCTATTCAACGCGATTTAATAGGCGTCTGTTTGCGTTTTCGGCAACATCAGTTCGTTTTTACGGCCGATATCGTTAAAATGTTCCGCCAAATATGGGTCCACGAACAAGACATTGATTTCCAACGCATCGTATGGCGTCAAAATCCGAGTGATGACATTAAACACTATTGGTTACGTACCGTTACGTACGGCACATCGTCGGCTCCGTTTTTGTCGGTCCGCGTTTTGCAGCAGATCGCAGATGACTACCAGTCGAAATACCCTAATGCAGCAAGAATTCTACAGAACGATGTTTACGTTGACGACGTTATGACGGGAGCAAACTCTGTTCAAGCCATCTTGGAGGTTCAATCAGAGCTTGTCGCGTTATTGGCTGAAGCGAGACTTCAGCTTCGAAAGTGGAGTTCCAACTGTTGGGCTCTTCTTGCTAAACAACGACCTGAAGATTGTGAGTATTCCTTCGTCGACTCCGAACGTTCCCAATCTTTCGTAAAGGTACTGGGAATGTTTTGGAATCCCGCGAGTGATGTCTTCTCCTACCGTATGACTCAAATCCCTCCATGCCCCTCGATAACCAGACGAACTCTGCTGTCCGAGATAGCCCAGATTTTCGACCCACTAGGACTTCTTGCTCCTTCAGTAATTTTATTTAAAATCATGTTTCAGGAGCTCTGGTCCTCAGAATTAAAATTGAGTTGGGATGACCCGTTACCTCCAGAGCTCTCCAAAAGATGGATGGTTTATCGTCAACAGCTTCCATCGTTTGAACAGATTCGGGTTCCGCGGCATGTTTTTCAATTCGAAGAAACAATAGAGCTACATGGCTTTTCTGATGCTTCGTCGTTAGCATACGCCGCTGTCGTCTATGCCCGTACCAAATCCTCTACTGGAGACCTGAATATTACCATCGTTGCGGCTTAAACAAGGGTAGCCCCAATCAAACCTGTCTCTATTCCCCGTCTTGAGCTCTGTGGTGCGTTGTTGCTTGCTCAGTTGTTGAATCTTGTAAAATCGTCGGTTAATTGCAAAAACATAAAAATTTTCGCGTGGTGTGACTCCGAAATTGTGCTGCATTGGCTTTCCTCACCCCCTCGTCGCTGGACAACCTTCGTCGCCAATCTGACAGCAGCCATTTTGGAGACAACACCAAGACATTCTTGGTGTTATGTTCCATCACAATATAACCCAGCAGATTGCGCCTCACGGGGAGTACTTCCTCTCGATCTTTGTCACCATCAGCTCTGGTGGACTGGTCCACCGTGGTTGTTATCATCTGAGGAACATTGGCCTAGATCAACCCTATCATCCCATCTATCTGACTCTGAGCCAGTAAAAAGGGAAGAAAAACCAGTTGTAAGGCATTCGCTTGTCACTTCGTTTGACGGCAATATCTTGCAAGAACTAATTCGAAACGTTTCTTCTTGGTATCGCCTACAACGGATAGTTGCACATTGTTTACGATTTGCGTCTGACTGCCGCACTCCCAAATCAGCTCGTGTTCATCGTGGGTTGCAGTATGTAGAAATCTCCGCAGCCAGGATACTCATCTTAAAATTTGTCCAATCCACCTCTTTTGAAAATGACATCCGAAACTTGCGAGCGAATAGCCAACTTTCGTCGTCATCAAAACTTCTGAAGTACTCTGCATTCTTGGACAACGATGGACTACTTCGTGTCGGTGGACGGATTCGACATGCAAATGTCTCATTCAATATTAAGCATCCTATCATTCTACCGAAAACTAACCTAATCTCTTCCCTTATAATCACAGACATTCACCAGCGCTATCTACATGCAGGAATATCGGAAACATTCGCCTTCGTTCGACAGCAGTTCTGGATATTGGGCAGCAGAAACCTAATTCGGAAGATCATCCACAATTGCAAGCCGTGCTTTATGCAGCGAAAGCTTACCAGCCAGCAGATCATGGGTGATCTACCTTTTCATCGTATACAGCCCAGTCGTCCCTTTGCAAATACTGGCTGTGATTACGCTGGTCCCCTAACCATCAAATTGTCCCGTTGTCGCAAGCCGCAGTTGTCTAAAGCATACATCGCATTGTTTGTATGCATGTCCACGAAAGCTATTAATTTGGAGTTGGTGAGTGACCTCACAACTGATGCCTTCCTTGCAGCGTTACGTAGGTTCATTGCTCGACGGGGCAAGTGCACCAACATTTACAGTGACAACTGGTCGAATTTTCAAGGAGCTCGTCGGTGCCTAACCGAGATGCACAAACTGGTTATGGCACAAACTCACAACGCCACAATCACTGCCGCTCTTGCCAAGGATGGTATTCCATGGCACTTCATTCCCCCATCAGCACCACATTTTGGTGGCTTGTGGGAGGCTGGCGTAAAGTCAGTCAAACTGCACTTGCGTCGTGTAATAGGAAATTCGATATTAACGTTTGAAGATTTATATACTGTCCTTAGCCAAATTGAATCCATTGTAAACTCTCGTCCTCTATGTTCTATGTCTGATTCTGATTTGAATCCATTAACTCCAGCTCACTTTCTTGTAGGGGAGCCTCTCACAGCCGTTCCAGAGCCCAGCCATCTCGACACTCCACCGACTCGTTTGACGCATTGGAACCATCTTCAGAGCATGACTCAAGGTTTTTGGATGAGGTGGCATACGGAGTATCTTACAACACTGCAAGAACGACCTAAATGGAGACGGAACGTTACCAACCTTAAACTCGGAGATCTAGTCGTGATAAAAGAGCCGAACCTACCGACTTCTAAGTGGCTGCTAGGACGAATCGAACACGTCAACCCTGGTGCAGATCAACGCGTACGAGTCGCCACAGTTCGAACTACAGCAGGAACATTCGTACGACCTATCAATAAGCTCGCACTATTACCTGTGTCCTGAAACTTGTTCCAGGGGGGCCGGGATGTTTGAGATTCAGATCAACAATCAACATTTATAGCGGCTTATAATATTGATCTAGTTGAAAATATCATTTGTTATACATTCGTTGTTAGTTTCTAATCGTTTATAGTTATTATCTTGCTATTGTATTCTCTCCTATTTTCATTGCTAAATTAGAGTCATTAGCATTAGAAATTGTTTGCTTCTTCGACTTGTGTTCAGTGTTATCAATCACTTTGATCTTTTCATGTTTAAAATGTTATGTTCTCTTAACCGAACTCTTTGCTTCCAATCTCGCTGTAACATTTACACAATTAATATGCCTGTGCGACGCTTGTGGGTGGACGAGAGCGTGCTGTTGCATCGAGCAATTGATCTTGGTTGCTCTCGATCACTTGGATTTCGACCGCAGCAGCCACCACATCTCCAACCAAAGCTAAGTACCAGATTGTAATTTCTTCGTTAGTAAATACAATATAACACATTTCGTTTATTGCACATATCGCATTTTTTTCTTATATATTTTTCGGTGCAAATCGCTCGTTTAATCGAATACACAAGGATCTAGCTATCTTAAAAAGGGGAACAGAGCCAACCTTCGTGGATGTGAGGCGAATGGAAGTGATCGATGTTACCCTGTGCAGTAGCCAGATAATTGAAAGAGTATCAAATTGGAGGGTAATGGATCAGGCTACATTGTCGGATCACAGAGCCATTTCATTTGATGTTCGCTATGGATCTAAAAGGAAAAAAGATCGGAAAGTAGCTTGCACACCTACTTTAGTGGAAAAACAAGATCCTTCGCCTTGGTGGTGTCGGGATCTTGAAAAGTTAAAAAAGGTTGTGAGGAAGGCCTTCAATCATGCCATGAGGAGGGGAGAACCGGAAGCATGGGATGAATATAAGGCGAAAAAGAAAGAGGTGAATGTTACTCTGCGACGACGTAAAAGGGAGTCATGGAGGGACTTTTGCTCGAGTATGAGGAGTACATCTGAAGTCAGTAGACTACAAAAGATTGTCTCGAGAGATCCAGTTTCCAAGATCGGACTCATTCGTAATAGAGCGGGGGAGATGGTGGAAACACTGGATCATACAAATGAGGTCCTAATGGAGGTACACTTTCCAGGAAGCTATAAGTCAGATCAGCCCTATGCTCCAAGGAAACAAGGAGCGAACAGGATGGATAGAACGGAAGCAGAAAGGATCGTGACACCGAAAGCAGTCGAGGGTGCGATAGCAACATTCTCACCCTTCAAAACTGCGGGGCCGGATGGTATATTTCCAGGTCTAATGCAATGGGGTACAGACGTAATTGCACCAAGGCTCAGGAATATATACGTTGCATGCCTAGCAATAGGCTATATCCCGATTACATGGAGGGAAGCAAATGTGGTCTTCCTTCCAAAACCGGGAAAAAAGGACTACACCGATGCAAAGTCATTCAGACCACTCAGCCTAACTTCCTTCCTTTTAAAAACAATGGAAAGGGTGATAGTGGACTATATATGGAAAGCACCGCGCTTAGGACGTATCCTTTGAAAAGTAGACAGCATGCATTCAGGGTAGGCATGTCTACAGAAACAGCGCTACATCAAGTAGTACGCGTTGCGGAGGAAGAGCTAAATACCCGGGGTATTGCGATGACCACTATAATGGACATTGAAGGTGCCTTCGATAAGATATGCTTTGAAAGTCTGAAAGAAGCCTTAGAAAAACGTAGGGTTAACCCACTTGTAGCAAGATGGGTGGACAATATGTTAAATACAAGGGCGATAAATATTCAGACGGGAACCTCAAAACTCAGAGGAAGGGTTAGCAGAGGTTGCCCACAAGGAGGTGTTCTCTCACCTACACTGTGGAATATCACTGTGGACTCTCTTATCGACAGACTTGAGGCAACTTGCATTCACACAGTGGGATATGCCGATGACATAACAATAATGGCCAGAGGCAAATTCATGGACGTCGCCGCAGATATCATGAGGAGCGCACTCAGAGTGGTTGAGCGGTGGTGTCTGGAACAAGGGCTCTCCATTAATTCGGGGAAAACAGATCTTATAGTCTTCACTAGGAAGAGGAAAAATCTGGAATTTCGGCCCTGAACACTTTTCGGATCGGAACTAACAATGACTGTTTAGGAATACAAGGCTTTCTTAATAAATGTTCTTCTTAATTATTTCCATATTCATTATACCTGCTACATATATTTTTGCTGAATTTAATTTCATTAATTAAAATTTATTAATATGTACAATTTTTGTTCACGTACCCTATGGTTCATTTAGCTTCCCGATATTGTTTTGCCAAAGAAATTGTGTTGCACTTTTTTTACATAAGCCGTGTTATGTTTGTCATGTAATCCGCTAATTTAAACCCGTAAGCCAATATGCCAGTCAAAGAGAAGAAGATGCCCACATAGAAGAATAGGGGAAAGGCGAAACGGTTTAGTTTTGCAAATTGGCTTCACGCGTTTGAGCAAAGATGATTTGGTCTCTTTCGTCTAACAACCACCAACAAGGTAACATCTTCCAAAGAACCATTGGGTACATTTTTTTTTGATTTGCTTGCCATGAATAAAATAACCTTTTATAACGTTTTGGAAAGAAAACCATCGCCTTTTATTAATTAGTTTATGTCAAAACATGGTCCTTCGAGTAAACGGATTCGCTTGAAGAAAAGTCGCGAGTATTAAAATAAATATTTCGAGTTTTTCGAGTTTTTGGTGGTTTCTGGAAAATTATTCGGAAAGCTGCATACAGGTGATATTAAAGAAAGTATCAGTTGTCGTTGTGGTAAATTGGGTTAGTGCTCCTTCCTGATGTTGAATTTTCCTGTTGCTTTGGACTTTTAAGTGGAGGCTTCGCTTGAGGGTTGGATCTCGGTTTGGTTAACTTCGGTGGTATCTACATATACACGTGCATTGAAATGGAGGTACTCAAACAGGACCGGGGTCATTTAAAGGGCACTATTACACGGTGGTATAAACTCGTTGCGGATATTACCGACCAGATAGAGCTGGAGGTGTTAGAGGTGCGTCTAGAGCGATTGGAAGACACTTGGAAAGGGTTTTGTCGCAACCAAGAGGAACTTTTCGCCTTTCACGGTGTTGAGGGTTATGGTGATCCGGAGGTTGACTTTGAGAGCACCGAAATAAAATACATCACGGCAAAAAGTGCGTTATTGAAGGCGATTCGTAAAAAACTTCCCGCGCCTCCAACTTCCTCCGCTAATACGGATTCTGAAAACGTGCTAAAGCAGCAAGCCGCCTTATTCGAATCGTTTATTAATAAACCAACTTCTTCTAATTCGGTTCAAAAATCTCTAGCCGAAATAGAGTTACCACCATTTAAAATATCACCATTCTCGGGTGACTATCGCGAGTGGCCAGGGCTCCGGGACATGTTCCTCGGGAGCATTGACTGTAAGAAAAACCTCCCCGGTGCCTAAAAATTGCGGTATTTAAAATCGTTTTTACGTGATGATGCCGCGAAATTATTAAATCATATCGAGATCGCGGATAACAATTACGAGCAAGCGTGGGAGAAGCTCGAAAATCGGTACAATAAGCCGCTTTATATTATTAATGCGTACATCGAGAGTTTCCAAAAATTGCCAACGGTGATAATCGCGGATAGTGCACGTTTACGTTGTTTAACAGACAATGCGGATGAAGTTATCCGCGGACTTAAAGCGCTTTCTTCGGAGAGTAGAGATCCTTGGTTGATTTATCTCTTACTCGATAAAACTGATTCCGAAACGCGTGAAGCCTGGTCTCTTGAAAACAAATGTTTGGAAGAGGCCACGATTCAGGAATTAATTGACTTTTTGGATGAAAGATGTTCGGCTTTAGAATTTTGTGAGCCGAAAGGCCGTAATAACAAAACACCACCGCGTTCCGGTGCTTCGCATGTGAAAAGTTTAACCGTTGCCAATATGGCCTGCCCCCAATGTAAAGGGAGCCACTCACTTTCTAAATGCTCTCAATTTCAATCCATGTCGATACAATCGCGTCGTAATTTTGTGAGGAATGAGCGGTTGTGCTACAATTGCTTAGGCAGTAATCACTCTTCCGCCAGATGT
The DNA here is from genome assembly GCA_948293265.1 of Cheilosia impressa. Classification (NCBI taxonomy): domain Eukaryota; kingdom Metazoa; phylum Arthropoda; class Insecta; order Diptera; family Syrphidae; genus Cheilosia; species Cheilosia impressa. The sequence continues at coordinate 57,317,371 of OX411880.1, forward strand.
CGAGTAAAGGCTCGTTGTTCGGTCTGCCAAACTCGACATCACACCTTGGTTCATTTGGAAAAATCCAACCAGTCGGCTATTACCGATAACATCGATACTGTCAATAGCGAAAATTCGTTTCCTATGAATCCGTTGTCGGTGGTGAGCCATCATATTAAAAACACAGTGTATTCGTCCAGTATATTACCTACGGTTCTCGTTAAGATCATGGATGTCGCAGGAAAGGTTCAGCTTTGTCGGGTCGCAAGTTTCTCTTATAACCGAACGGTTGGTAAACTGTTTAGGTCTTCGTCGGCGCCATGCTCGTATACCAATTACTGGAATATCGTCGCATTCGGCTGGGGTTACTCATGGTGTTGTACAGGTTAACTTACTTTCTCGTTTCAATTCGACTCAAGTTCAAGTTAACGCTTATATTTTGAAAGAAATCACTTGATTTCTTACTAGGAGCCGATATAGCTTGGAATATTTTGCGGGAAGGCCATCGTATCGATGACGAGGGTAATTTGGTGGCCCACAACACTGTTTTTGGGTGGGTAATAACTGGCAATATGCCTAATAAATCCATCGTTTCACTATATGTTGGGATCGAGGAATTAGACGTGCTGCTTAAATCTTTCTGGGAAGTTGAGGAGGTTCCTGTTCACTTATCCTTGGAAAGAAATGAGAATTTCGCCGAATCGCATTTTTCTCGAACCTATTCACGCGCCCCGGATTATAAATATATTGTTGAGTTACCCTTTCGACAGAGTGAGGTTCGTTTTGGTAACACACTATCAGGGGCCTGTCGCGATTATCTTCCATGGAACGTCGTTTCGCTCGTAATGAAAGCCTTCGAACTGAGTACTGCCAATTTATGAAGACTTACCTGGAATTGGGGCACATGCAACAAATTCCGGACAATCTTATCGAACCTACATCGGGACGGGTCTTCTATTTGCCGCATCATGCCGTCGTTACGAATAAAATACGGGTCGTTTTTGATGGGTCGCATAGGGACTCTAATGGAATTAGTTTAAATGAAATGTTGCATACAGGGCCTCCTCTTTAACGTAATTTGGTAAATGTGTGTATACGATTCCGTTTTCCCAAATAGGTTTTTTTGTGCGGATATCGTCAAAATGTTTCGGCAAATTTGGGTCGCGGAAAACCACCGCGATTTTCAGCGCATTGTTTGGAGGGAGAGTCCGGAGAAACCGATTGCACACTTTTGGCTATGTACCGTGACCTATGGTACCTCGCCTGCTCCATTTCTGTCCATGAAAACTCTTAAGCAACTTGCGGTCGACTACCGGTACCAGTTTCCATCGGCGTCTCGCTCAATTCTGAGTGATTTTTACGTTGATGACTTTCTGACCGGTGCCGATTCTATGGCAGAGGTGGTGAAATTGAGGGAGGAATTAGTTAAGCTACTCTCTTGTGGAGGGTTCCAGCTCAGCAAATGGAGTTCGAATTGTTGGCCAATTTTAAGCGGTATCGACCCAAATGACCTCGTTTCACTTGATTTAGATAGCCAGCAAGGTTGCACAAAAGTACTGGGGTTAGTATGGAATCTATACCATGATATATTCACCTTTAAAATCTCGTTAAAAGAATGTTCGTCGCTATATACTAAACGGAAGCTGTTGTCGGAAGTTGCCAAAATATTCGACCCGTTGGGTTTTCTCTCTCCCTCCACTATCTTACTCAAAATGCTGTTCCAAGAGTTGTGGTTGCATAAGTCGAAAATAGGCTGGGACGATCCTTTACCGACGGAGGTAGCTCACAGGTGGATTCACTATCGGAATGATCTGCAACTTTTCGAAAAGGTCAAGATTTTGAGAAGGTGTTCATCTGACACGCGATGCTTTGATCTTGTTGGATTCTCAGACGCATCGGAAAAGGCGTACTCTGCCATTGTTTATGCATGCAGTACATCGGAACATGGCCAAATCGAAGTTCATCTTGTTGCTGCTAAGACCCGCGTCGCGCCGATAAAGCAGTTGACTATCCCTCGTCTTGAGTTGTGTGGGGCTCTGCTATTAGCGCGTCTGATTCAGCTGATTCGCTCCTCAGTAGACGTATCTCCATCCAATACTTTCGCATTTTGCGATTCCCAAATCGTATTAGCTTGGCTTGCTTCTCCTCCTCGCAGATGGAATACCTTCGTCGCTAATCGCACCGCAGAGATTCTTGATGTTCTTCCTCGGAAAGTTTGGAATTATATTCGCTCTGAGGAAAACGCGGCTGATTGTGCTTCGAGGGGCATCGAACCTAGCCAGTTGTTGCTGCTAGAAATATGGTGGAAAGGTCCTGTTTGGATTTCTAAGGATTGCACTTATTGGCCACAATTCGTCAAGAAGAATCTTGAAGAGATACCAGAGGAAAGGAAAATTCGCGCCACGGTAAATTTATCGCGTAGCCAAGAACATTTCTTGGCGGTTTAGGAAGCAAAATCTCTTCTTGGTCCAGACTAATCCGGACGGTTGCTTACATTCTCCGTTTTGTGAAAAACTGCCGACTTCCTGCCATAGATCGACGGAAAACATTTGTAACGTCGTCTGAACTCCTTTCGGCCAAACAAACCTGTATTCGGTTCATTCAAGAGGAGTTTAAAGACGAAATCATCGCTTTAAAATCCAAAGGGTCAGTTACCAATCGTTCCAAATTGTCGTCGCTATCCCCTTTCCTCGATAACGTAGGCTTGCTACGAGTTGGTGGACGATTACTGAATGCTTTAAATGTTCCGTTAACTATAAAACATCCAATTATACTGCCAAAAAACTCTACAATAACTCTTTTAATTCTTCGTGCAGCCCACCTGAAGTTTCTACATGCTGGAGTCACACATTTGTTTGCCTTAGTAAGGCACGAATATTGGGTTCTTAGTTGCCGAAATTTGATACGGAAAATCGTGTTTGAGTGCAAGGAATGTTTTCGTTTGCGGCAGGATACGTCAGCTCAACTTATGGGAAACCTGCCTGCTTTTCGACTCAATTCATCTTACGCGTTCGAGCACACCGGATGTGATTACGCTGGTCCGATCACCCTTCGGTTATCCAAAGGAAGAAACCCGAAATTAATGAAAGGATATATCGCGTTACTCGTATGTATGGCTATGAAAGCGTTACATTTGGAAGTAGTAAGTGACCTGTCAACGGATGCATTTTAAGCTGCCCTACGCAGGTTCATTGCCCGGCGAGGCAATTGCAGTGTTCTTCATTCCGATAATGGCACCAATTTCCAAGGAGCATCGCGGATTCTCTCCGATTGGTTCAAGTTGGTGAGATCTAAAGAGCACAACGAAAGAATATCTACCGCATTGGCTACGGATAATATTAAATGGGAGTTCATTCCACCACATACCCCTCACTTTGGTGGGCTTTGGGAAGCGGGCGTCAAGTGTATCAAACAACATCTCCATCGTGTCGTAGGAAGCAACGTTCTCACCTTCGAGGAGATGACCACCTTACTTGCCCAAATCGAAGCTCTTCTTAATTCTAGGCCTCTTTGTACAATTTCTGACACAGATTTAAATCCTCTAACCCCCTCCCATTTTCATATAGGAAGACCGTATACAGCGATTCCGGAGCCAAGTTATCTGGAGGTACCAATTAACCGTTTAGGACGATGGCAGTTGCTTCAAAATATGACAAAAGGGTTTTGGCAAAGGTGACATACCGACTACATCACCTCACTTCAGCAACGTCCCAAATGGAAGCAGCAGACCAGAGATCTAATGGTTGGTGATCTCGTCGTGGTTAAGGAGCCCAATTTACCTCCATCTAAGTGGTCTCTAGGACGTATCGAAGCCACTCATCCGGGATCAGATGGGCATGTACGAGAGTGGCACTCCTACCTAGTTCCTGAAATTCCTTCAGTGGGAAGCAGCATGTTTAGGAATTTTCTTAATAAATGTTCTTCTTAATTATTTCCATATTCATTTATACCTGCTACATATATTTTTGCTGAATTTAACTTCATTAATTAAAATTTATTAATATGTACAATTTTTGTTCACGTACCCTATGGTTCATTTAGCTTCCCGATATTGTTTTGCCAAAGAAATTGTGTTGCACTTTTTTTACATAAGCCGCGCTATGTTTGTCATGTAATTTGCTAATTCAAACCCGTAAGTCAATATGCCAGTCAAAGAGAAGAAGATGCCCACATAGAAGAATAGGGGAAAGGCGAAACGGTTTAGTTTGGCAAATTGTCTTCACGCGTTTGAGCAAAGATGATTGGGTCTCTTTCGTTTAACAACCACCAACAAGGCAACATCTTCCAAAGAACCATTGGGTATTTTTTTTTTTTGATTTGCTTGCCATTAATAAAATAACCTTTTATAACGTTTTGGAAAAAAAACCATCGCCTTTTATTAATTGGTTTATGTCAAAACAATGACTAAGAAGGTTAAGTATCTGGGAGTCTATCTAGATACTGGACTTACCTGGAATTATCATGTTGAGGAGAAGGTCCGGAAGGCAAAAAGGGTACTACATCAGTGCAAACGTGTTTGTGGACAGAGGTGGGGACTCTCGCCTAGGTCAGCATACTGGATGTATACGATGATAACTAGACCCATTGTCACGTACCTCGGTTGTATGGTGGGCGAAAGCCTCTCAGAAAACTGTGAGGAAGCACCTGGATAGGATTCAACGCTTAGCATGTATAGGCCGTCGGTAAGTTCATCTACCTTTATCCGAAGATTGGGCACCTTGTCGTGGTGGGGCGGCTTAAGTAGAGGAACAGGATGCTAGATCAGGGTAGTGACCCAACTCCTCTGGTAGAGCTGAATGTGAATTGAAAAACCAAGATCCAATCCGATCAATCGATCAACCCTTAACTCCAAGATGACTGGTCTGCAATGTCGAGGGGGCTGTGATAAGGTAGGTAAAACTACTGGTTCACAGGCTTCAGGGGTAATTGAACCGCTAATGGAGACCCCTCAGGGGCAGCTCAATCCTCTGTTGTAATTTAGTTGAGTAAGATAGGTATTGGGCCTACTCCCCTACTCGTGGGCACACATATGGACCCAAATAAAATAAATAATAATAATGTTCCTTCGGAAAACGAGGTGGAAGGCTTAGAAGGGGTCGAGAAGGCGTTGGATGGCGCTGACATGAACCCGAATAAGCTCGATGGGTCAGTGGGAAACCAAAAGAGTTAGCAGACCAATCGTCAGTGGATGTGGACAATGGGGTGCAGAAATGCTCTAAGAGGTCAGCCGAAACTGCGGAAGCCGGATTGGAAGAGGAGAAAAGTCCCGACTCCGAGCGTAAGTTGCGTAAGCAACTGAAGCAAAGGATGAAGAGGGTCAAAAAGAGACAAAGATTGGCCTTGGCCAAATCTGTCTCGGCGGAAGGCATAAACTTGACTTGACGTCGACCGTCAATCTAGGAAACGGTTTAAATGTTCCGGGACCATGAATCCACTCGAAACTAAGAACAAGGGGACAGAAGGCGGAAGGGAAGACGGAAAGTCTGTTCAACATGGGATCAGTCTACAAATACCACACTCCAATGGTTATGTGGATGGACAACATGTACAACGGACTATTAGTCAACCCGAAAAGCTGAGGGTGATTCAATTGAACCTTCATCATCTTACGGTTGTGTTACTGGATGATGATATCACACCAGATACGATATTGTTGATTGCTAACAATGCATAACACTTGGTATGCTTGTGGCTTGGTTCAAGCTAGCTCGCCGGTCTTGGATGGGTTCTTCATGCTTGTAGCAACCTTCACAACTCGAAGAAAATAAAAAATTCATACCAAGATTTAATTTTAAAACTTTCTAACGGACGGACGATATAGAGTTTTCAATCTTTGTTTTAATTATTGTTATAATGGCAGATGGAAAGCCATGAAAGGATATATTTCACCCTCCCTATCACATAAGTGACCTCCTTTAGCAACTATGATATCCTAAAAATTTAAAAGTTGCCCCTAAAAAAAAATTTGAAACCTAACTCATGTTGTTCAAATTCAGCCAATATTCAGTCCTCTTTTAAATAATTTATGTTTTCATTTTAACGATAATATAAACTCTTTATTTATTATATAACAAGAAAACCCTAAACATATTAAAGCCTAACAAAATTATATTTAAGAATGTTATTAAAACTAATCAATGGATAAAAAAAAATTAAGTTTAAGTAAAAAGTAATTAAATTTTATGAGAAATTATAATTAATTTTTGATGAAATTTACAGTTAAAAAAAATGTCACTCAAGTTTTAAATATAATATAATATGATATGAAATATTAAAATGACTTACGTAGGATAATGTTTATTTGGTTTGCTTTTTTTTTATATTTATCGTAGGAAAGATCTCGATTGTCTTGAAGTTTGTGCGCACAATCCTCTTCATCCAATGGAATCTCTTCTCTATTTTTTTTTTTTTATTTCTGTTGTAAATTGGAAGTTGTTATATTTAATACATGAGTGATTTAAATTTATATAAAAAAATTCTTTGATTAATTAAACAAGTATGAAATATTAAAAATTATTCAAAATTCCTTACAGTTAATCTTCTTTCTTTGTTTTTGCTGTTATAACAACAATTTTAGATGCGAATAAAATACTTATTCTGATATATTTTTTTTTTGTTTATTACGCTATTAGTTAGCGTAAATTTTGTTATATTATCTCTGCTGATTGAGGCGAGACAAGCGTTGATAAATAAGTGTTCCGAATCTTCCAAACAGAGACTTCTATACAGAAACTAAATGTTTTATCTTGTACGTTTATTTTTCTTTGATTTAAAGAAACAGATGTGAATTTGCGTCTGCTTTCCTAATAATTATTAAAATTTAATCTTGTTAATCTAAAAGGAAATTAAGAATATTTCTTACCAGAATTTGAATAAATTTTCATTTATTAAAGTCAGCTTTTTATTTTTATTTTTTTTTTTTATTTATCGAGGATTCTTCTAGATATTAAATTTATTATTTCAAATATTTTCTAGGCTAGACCTTTTCTAGTTGGCTGTCGCAATATAAATGAAATTCAGAAAATTTATTTTGGAAGAGTTTCTGTTCAGTGCCTACATTGATATTATTATTATTCTAATGTCCTTTTTGTTTACTATTTTCGTATTTATTTTGTTTTCTTTTATGGATTGTTTGTTTGTAAAGGCAAATAATAAGCTTGTTAAATATTTTTTTTTTTGTTTGCTTTTGTTATAGAAACATCCGTTACAAACCTCTTTTATTTGCGAACAATTTTAAGAAAAATAAAAAGGAAAAGGATGTTTTTTTTTTTTTTTATTGTCTAATATCCTTTGCATGAAAGACACCTATTATTCTACCATTTAAATCTTCAAGGTTATATAAACAGTTGCCTATTTTTTTTTGGACTCTACACTTAATAAATTTTGGAAGAAATTTCAATATTTTTTCTTGTTTAAATGAACTGTGTTCAAAGTTTCGTCTATAAACCTCTTGTCCTTCCTGATATTGAACATTTTTAGCTCGTAAATCATATTTTTTTTTTATTTATTATGAGCGCTTAGTAGATTCTCTTTTATTCTTTCTTTTATCAAATTCATTTTCTCGGTTTTAGGGATAGTTTGCATTTCTGATTCATTAAGACATTGTAACGTTTCTAAAATTTTGTATTCTGATCCTTCACGAATCATGCTCTGTCCAAACATTGCAAAGTATGGAGAAGAGTTAATTGCTGAGTGATAATCACTTCGAAGTATAGATGCTATTAGTGAAATATGTTTATCCCATTCCTTATGTTCGTTTTTTATAAGAATTCGAAGCTTCGACAAAAGTTCTCTATTTGTCCTTTCTGAAGCATTTGCTTGTGGACTATACCGTGCTGTCCTCACATGTTGAACATTAAATGTATTAAGTAATTTTGCAAATTCTTTTGATAAAAATTGTTTACCGTTATCACTATGTATAAACTGAGGTGTGCCGAAAAGGTGAAAAATATTTGTTTCTAAATAATTTACAATTTCTATTGCACTAGCCTTTTTCATTGGTTTTAGAAATATAAATTTAGTAAAATGGTCCAATACAATAAAAATAACTGAATTTCCTTGCCGAGTTCTGGGATATGGTCCAAGAAAATCGATATATAGCCTTTGCATTGGCCTTTCTGTTAACATTTGATTTCCCATTTTAGGGCATAACGTCATATTAGTAGGTTTCATACTCTTACAAACATCACAATTATCAATATAAATCTTAACTTGTTTAGCCATCCCTGGCCAAAAAAATGTTTGCTTGATTCTATATAATGTTTTAGTCAAACCTCCATGACATCCTAAAGTATCATGTGCTTTTTTAATAACATCACTAGTCATTTCGTCAGGTAGCCACAACTTCCAAAGATCTGTTTCTTCCTCCTTTAATCCTTTTCGAAATTTTACGCGCTTATAAACGAAGTTATCGGATATGCAAACATCTGGTAAGTTATATTGATGTGTCGAAACATCTTGTCTTAACTTTACATATTTAGCTGAGGAAAAATGATCAGATTTTAAATCAATTATAGAATTTATTTCAGCTATTTCTAAGTTGTCCATGTGTACACGAGATAATGTATCGGGGACAATATTTAAACATCCTTTACGATGTTCCGTCTGAAAATCGTAGCTTTGTAGTTTCAGACTCCATCTAGCAAGGCGTCCTTTAAGGTCTTTTTGTGTCATTAGCCATTTTAAACTTGAATGATCGGTTACAATCTTAAATGGTAATCCGTCTACATACGGTCTAAATTTTTGTACACACACTATTGCTGCTAGACATTCCAATTCAGTAACTGTATAGTTTTTTTGAGCTTTATTAAGCTTTTGTGAAACGTATGCTATTGGTCTCTCATGTTTCTCATTATCAATTTGGTATAGAACACCTCCGACTTCGGTAGACGAAGCATCACATTGAATAGTGAACTCTTTATTAAAATCAGGCTGCGCTAAAACGGGAGCAGATGTTAAAGCCTCTTTCAGCTTATGAAAAGAATGGATTGCATCATTTGTTAACGTAAAGTTTTTAGACTTTTTAAGACAATCTGTTAGTGGGGCGGCAAGATCTGCAAAGTTTGGAATAAACTGGCGATACCAACCGGTCATTCCAATGAAACGACGGATTTGTCTAACAGTTTTTGGTTCTGGAAATAGAGTTATTGCTTCAACTTTTGCCGGGTCAGTTTTCAAGCAACCCTGTCCAACAATATATCCAAGATACTTTATTTCTTTCAGACAAAATTTGCTTTTCTCTACATTAATTGTGAGTTTTGCTTTAGACAAACAATTTGCCACATCTCTAAGCAATTCTATATGCTTTTCGAATGTTGCTGAGCAAACAAGTAAATCATCTAAGTAGATAAATACATTTTCACGGATTCGGGAAGGTATCACACGATCCATAAGTCTGCTTAATCGTTGAGCGGCATTACATAGCCCAAAGGCATTACCGTAAAATGATATAGTGGTTTACCGGGAACAGCAAAGGCCGTTTTCTCTCTTGATTCGGTATCGAGAGGAATTTGCCAAAAGGCATCTTTAAGATCAATCCCGGTTATGTAATGAGTATCTTTTAATCTACTTAATAAACCTCCTATATGTGGCAGTGGATAAGCGTCTTTCTTTGTAACACTATTAAGTTTACGGGAGTCTAAACAGAGCCGAACTTTCCCAGGTTTTCTCACGATTACTATTGGTGAACACCACGGACTATTACTTTCCTCTATAACCCCAAGAGAAAGCATTCTATCTAACTCCTTATAAGCTTCTTCTTGGCGTGGTGGTGATAAAGGAAAATGTTTAGCTTTAATAGGTTCTGCATTTCCAGTGTCAATAATATGTCTTTCAAAGTTGGTTTTTCCAAGACCTAGTTTTAAAAACGAAGGAAATAGATCAATCACTTTTTTCAGATCATATTGTTGCACTGTCGTTAGTTCATGACGAGTAATATCTATTGGCTCAATTATTGAATTATCAGTAACACTTAACTCAGAAACAATTTGGGGTGCAACATTAAACTCTTTCCAAAAATTAATGCCTAAATATGCTTTTTGTGGAAGGCTAGGAACAATATAAAAATCAATTTGTTTTGTTATGTTATTAAAGGAAACTGGAATTTTACAAAATCCATGAATATTTTGTTTGGTTCCATCAGCAGTTCTGAGATGAGATTTAATTTCCTTGACTTTAATTTTATTACGTTGCAAAAACTCAAAACAATCCTTACCAAGTGCACTCACAGATGCACCTGAATCGAGGAGTGCATAAATTGTTTCTACACCAAGTTGTATATTTACAAATGGTCTGAGATCAGTGCTATCATTTATAAATGTACTTTCTAATACTTTTCTGTGCTGTTTACGGCGCTTAAATCTATTTCTACACTTTTCAATTTTGTTAGAAATTATTGATTGTGAATCTTTTGTTCCAAAAATTCTAAATCGAACATTATTGTAATTTAATATTCTCTCATGTAGTGATAACTTTTGTGGATCTGTCTGAACAGAGGTATTTCTTTTACAATTTGAATGAAGTTGAGTTTGAGTATCAAGTTTATTTGATTCAAAAGAATGACTATGTCTTTTTAATGAATTATTTGAAATTAATGATTCGGGGATTGGGCTATTGAACGAGAGTCCCCGGTGGCCATCTCGCTCACCTCCCTGTTTTCCATATGATTTTTGCAATTAGGGGTTGTGACATTCTTTTCACCACAACGAAAACAGAACAATTTTCGTATCTCAGATGGACAGTCATAAAAAGAGTGTCCTGTCTCGTCACAATTCCAACACCTGTACCTTGATGTGTCAACTGGGTACTTCATGGGATGTGATCTACGACCATATGTTAACGCGGAAATCTCTCTTTCTTCATTATGTTCTTCTGAATTGTAGAAAGTTTGTTCGTCTAATTCGTTAATTAATTTTTTAGGCTGTTGATATTTTTGTGATGTCTGGTGTTGCAAAAATGTTTCCGCACTTCGTGCAACATCACGCAAATGCTCTATACTATTTATTTGATAAGGAAAGAGTAAATGTCCTAAACTTTCTTTGGAATTTTTCTTTAATAATTCAATTAATTTCATCTCATTCATTTTGTCACGAAGTCTGGAATTTAATGTTATTATTGATGTAAAAAAATCATCGAATGTTTCTTTATAGCCTTGATGTCGAGCGATCATTCTTATAATTATGTCATGATCATTTTCTATTTTACCAAACTCTTTAATCATAGCATACTTGAGTGATTGGTAAGAAGCATGCGGATTATTTTTAAGGAAAAGCCAAAACCAAGTTTCTGCTTTTCCTTTTAAAAGAATATGAAAGTTTGCTATGACATTGTTCCAAGAACATTGTGATCTTTCTTTGAGAGTTTCTACCTTAAATATGAAATCGTTTACATTGTCATGCCCATCAAATGAAATAAGCCATTTATCAATTTTAACTGATTGGTTATTTAAGCTTGAATTATGAACTGAATTGGGATTTATTAAGTTATCAGCAAGTCGGTTGTGACCGGAAGCAGCAGAGTTTAGGAACTGGTTGAAATCAGGTAAAGGGTTATGGTTAAGATGAGTGTTATCTCTTTCAACTGGCATTGGATTACTTATGTTAATATTCTCTAACCTATTAAGTATAGAATCTTTGATGGACTTTAGTTCATCCAGAAAAACTTTTTGAGATTCTTGCTGAAGAAATAAAATTGTAGTAAGTGTTTCTGAATTGTTATTATTATTATTTACTGATTGAATCACAGGTTCCACATTTTCAACAATTCTACTACAATGGGGGTTTTCTTGATAAACTAATATATCACCTTCTTGTAAATTGCAAGATTCTGCTCTGTGAGATTGAATGTTATTACTGTTATCTATTGGATTTTCCATATTAATATTTCTTCCGGGTGTTATATCTATTGTTGGCCTAAAATTTGATGATTCCCACATCATAATTCATTCATCTGAATTATCTATTTGAGAAATATCTAACTCGTTATTTGAAGTTTGGTGGTTTTTGTTATTTGAATGTTTGTTTCTTGAGCGTGTTTTAATTGGAGTTCTTTTCATAATTAGATATTCTTAATTGAAATTAACTAATTAACTGACTATTTAAACGAATGTTATCGATCTCTTATCTAGATATTTTTTTTTTTAAAGGTACTTTGAGGACTGAATGCAATTGGCTAAATTATAAACTACATGTAAGCTGGTTTCATAAGCGAAGAGAAAATTAAAACAAAGATTGACTAAATCTATATATAATTTATTAATAAAGTTGCAATTTATCATGAAATGAATAAACTAACTTCTTAAGAGGTATTATTGGTAGCAACGCAAGTTTATTTGGCTAAAACAAACTTGGGACTTACTAAATTGAAACAAAAAAAAATGTAGCATGCGACAACAAGTCAACATTAATCAAACTATGTTGGACAAATGCACAATTTAGAATCTGATTTGGACAAAACAATAACAGCAAGCGCAACACGGACTACAACATAGAATGCAGATACCAGGACTATTTTGCTTTATTATCTTGATTAAACCAAATTCAAGTTACTAGCTAGCTGCTGAATGCAAAAAGCTCAAAAGTTGGGCGCCATTTCTTACGGTTGTGTTACTGGATGATGATATCACACCAGATACGATATTGTTGATTGCTAACAATGCATAACACTTGGTATGCTTGTGGCTTGGTTCAAGCTAGCTCGCCGGTCTTGGATGGGTTCTTCATGCTTGTAGCAACCTTCACAACTCGAAGAAAATAAAAAATTCATACCAAGATTTAATTTTAAAACTTTCTAACGGACGGACGATATAGAGTTTTCAATCTTTGTTTTAATTATTGTTATAATGGCAGATGGAAAGCCATGAAAGGATATATTTCACCCTCCCTATCACATAAGTGACCTCCTTTAGCAACTATGATATCCTAAAAATTTAAAAGTTGCCCCTAAAAAAAAATTTGAAACCTAACTCATGTTGTTCAAATTCAGCCAATATTCAGTCCTCTTTTAAATAATTTATGTTTTCATTTTAACGATAATATAAACTCTTTATTTATTATATAACAAGAAAACCCTAAACATATTAAAGCCTAACAAAATTATATTTAAGAATGTTATTAAAACTAATCAATGGATAAAAAAAAATTAAGTTTAAGTAAAAAGTAATTAAATTTTATGAGAAATTATAATTAATTTTTGATGAAATTTACAGTTAAAAAAAATGTCACTCAAGTTTTAAATATAATATAATATGATATGAAATATTAAAATGACTTACGTAGGATAATGTTTATTTGGTTTGCTTTTTTTTTTATATTTATCGTAGGAAAGATCTCGATTGTCTTGAAGTTTGTGCGCACAATCCTCTTCATCCAATGGAATCTCTTCTCTATTTTTTTTTTTTTTATTTCTGTTGTAAATTGGAAGTTGTTATATTTAATACATGAGTGATTTAAATTTATATAAAAAAATTCTTTGATTAATTAAACAAGTATGAAATATTAAAAATTATTCAAAATTCCTTACAGTTAATCTTCTTTCTTTGTTTTTGCTGTTATAACAACAATTTTAGATGCGAATAAAATACTTATTCTGATATTTTTTTTTTGTTTATTACGCTATTAGTTAGCGTAAATTTTGTTATATTATCTCTGCTGATTGAGGCGAGACAAGCGTTGATAAATAAGTGTTCCGAATCTTCCAAACAGAGACTTCTATACAGAAACTAAATGTTTTATCTTGTACGTTTATTTTTCTTTGATTTAAAGAAACAGATGTGAATTTGCGTCTGCTTTCCTAATAATTATTAAAATTTAATCTTGTTAATCTAAAAGGAAATTAAGAATATTTCTTACCAGAATCTGAATAAATTTTCATTTATTAAAGTCAGCTTTTTATTTTTATTTTTTTTTTATTTATCGAGGATTCTTCTAGATATTAAATTTATTATTTCAAATATTTTCTAGGCTAGACCTTTTCTAGTTGGCTGTCGCAATATAAATGAAATTCAGAAAATTTATTTTGGAAGAGTTTCTGTTCAGTGCCTACATTGATATTATTATTATTCTAATGTCCTTTTTGTTTACTATTTTCGTATTTATTTTGTTTTCTTTTATGGATTGTTTGTTTGTAAAGGCAAATAATAAGCTTGTTAAATATTTTTTTTTGTTTGCTTTTGTTATAGAAACATCCGTTACAATCACAGCAAAGCAGCATCAGCAATGATGACTAAATGTTTTGACGAGGATTCGTTTGATATAGCCCTGATACAGGAGCCTTGGATCTTTAGAGGAAAGATTAGGGGACTCCCAAATAGCATGGCTGAGCTGCACTATGCGCAAACCAGCGAAAGAATTAGATCCTGTATCCTGGTGAGGCACGGAGTTCCATCATATAAATTGCCGGATCTTTGTGCCCCAGACCTTGCAACAGTACGAGTAGGATCAGGTGCGGGAAGTTTTGTCATAGCATCTGCATACCTGCCGTATGATTCTTCAGAACCTCCTCGACAAGAGAGTTAGAGTCTTTGGTGAATGCATGCAGGAACAGGAACGAGGATCTAATAATTGGTTGTGATGCTAATGCACATAATAAAGTGTTGGGCAGCACTTATGATAATCACAGAGGAGAAGCCCTATTTGAATTTGCATCATGCAAGGATCTAGCTATCTTAAAAAGGGGAACAGAGCCAACCTTCGTGGATGTGAGGCGAATGGAAGTGATCGATGTTACCCTGTGCAGTAGCCAGATAATTGAAAGAGTATCAAATTGGAGGGTAATGGATCAGGCATTGTCGGATCACAGAGCCATTTCATTTGATGTTCGCTATGGATCTAAAAGGAAAAAAGATCGGAAAGTAGCTTGCACACCTACTTTAGTGGAAAAACAAGATCCTTCGCCTTGGTGGTGTCGGGATCTTGAAAAGTTAAAAAAGGTTGTGAGGAAGGCCTTCAATCATGCCATGAGGAGGGGAGAACCGGAAGCATGGGATGAATATAAGGCGAAAAAGAAAGAGGTGAATGTTACTCTGCGACGACGTAAAAGGGAGTCATGGAGGGACTTTTGCTCGAGTATGAGGAGTACATCTGAAGTCAGTAGACTACAAAAGATTGTCTCGAGAGATCCAGTTTCCAAGATCGGACTCATTCGTAATAGAGCGGGGGAGATGGTGAAAACACTGGATCCTTTGAATAGTAGACAGCATGCATACAGGGTAGGCATGTCTACAGAAACAGCGCTACATCAAGTAGTACGCGTTGCGGAGGAAGAGCTAAATACCCGGGGCATTGCGATGACCACTATAATGGACATTGAAGGTGCCTTCGATAAGATATGCTGGAATATCACTGTGGACTCTCTTCTCGACAGACTTGAGGCAACTGGCATTCACACAGTGGGATATGCCGATGACATAGCAATAATTGCCAGAGGCAAATTCATGGACGTCACCGCAGATATCATGAGGAGCGTACTCAGAGTGGTTGAGCGGTGGTGTCTGGAACAAGGGCTCTCCATTAATGCGGGAAAACTGATCTTATAGTCTTCAAAGGAAGAGGAAAAATCTGGAATTTCGGCCCTTAACACTTTGGGGACTCTCGACTAGGTCAGCATACTGGATGTATACGATGATAACTAGACCCATTACCACGTACGCCTCGGTTGTATGGTGGGCGAAAGAATCTCAGAAAACTGTGAGGAAGTACCTGGATAGGGTTCAACGCTTAGCATGTATAGGAATTACAGGTGCAATACGTACAACCCCAACATGCGCATTGGAAGTCATCATGGGGATCTTACCGCTAGATTTATTTATTAAGAAAACAGCGGCCCAAACGGCATTTCGTTTGCATCGAGATGCGAAATGGCACAATCGTGGTACGATCTATGGATATTGGAAGATCCTGGAACTTGTCAAAAACGAGATTAGGGAGCTAAACATGCCTATGGATCGAATAACAAGGGTGCGTATTATGGAAAGAAATCACAAAACTTGTATTGAATGGATTACTTCCAGAAAAAAGAAATGGTGAAATAGTGATTTTCACGCATGGATCCATTATGGATGGCGGAACGGGGGCCGGTATCTATTCAGAAGAGCTGGAACTGGCCCGTCACATTAGCCTCGGGAAATACACTTCAGTATACCAGGGTGAGATGATTTTGGACTTCTTGCTTGAGAGTCAGGTGGAAGGAAGAAATATCCTCATAGCACTGGACAATCAGGAGGTGATCAGATGCATCGAACAAACAAACATCACAACATCATTGGCACTGGAATGTGTACTTAAGCTCAATAACTGTTCATCTAAAAATTAAGTAACACTGACTTGGGTACGAGGACACATAAGGATCGAAGGCAGAGGAATTGGCAGAGGAATGGTAGTACAGCTGATTCACAAATGGATCACAAATGCTCCACTCAAAGAAGGGTTTTAAGCATGAGTCGAGGAACATTGAAATGGGTGGTGGCTTTGTCTACAGGACATGGTAATTTCGGGTATCACCTAAGAAAATGGGCCTTAGAGAGGATGATACTTGTAAACTATGCCTGGGGGAATCTGAGACAGCGGCACATATACTGTGTCAATGTCCGGCGTTGGCTAGCAGAAGAATGAAGATCTTGGGACATCACTGGGTCGAGACCCAGTCGATAAAGCAGATCTCCCATAAACAGATGCTAGCGTTAACACTATGAATCGAGCACAGAGAAGAGAAATCCAGAGAGTCTTTTTGAGTAAGATTTACAGTGGTAGAGAGACATGGGAGAAATTAAGTACAATTTATTCACTTACCCAAATAAATACGAGAATCACCGAGCAGGGAATTATATTCAACATCAGGGTACCGCTAGTAGAAGAAACTGCGTTGGACCTCTACAACCATCTACTGAATATTTGGCCATTACACTACATCGGGACCACTTTATACAATCCACGGCCAGCGATATCAAACAGTGCGAGAGATCAGAAGACAAGGTATACATATGTACAGGGAGACATCCACGATACACATACAAAGAAGGCAGCTCACCATGTGAATTAAACTTCTTCAATCATGCGGATGAACCATACAAGGGATGTACGTTAATTACGGTCAACAAAACACAAGTGTGGATCCAACCGCAGGTACCAAACAGTGGATATTTTCAACGTTAAATCCAGTGGCAATCAACGTAGTATGCGGCACACAGGTATATTCCATGCAAATACAGGGGCACGGAGTACTCAGAATGAACTAAAAATTTCTTCTTGAAACTAAAATCACATCCATCCACAGTTACAAGACAATGAACAGTAGTATAGCGGTACCATTCATTCCATTTACAAATATATCTCATATACCAACTGATCACATAGCGATATCAACAATCAAACCACTGCAGGCGCTCATACTTGAGAACAGTCACCCATATGAAAAATTGAGGAGTCAACTAACCAAGCAACAGGTCGACCTTGTCAATACATGATATTAACCAATTTTCCATAGTTTATGCTGTCGTGTTAATTATGATCGCATACGTAGCGAAAAAGAGATATGACACCACAAACAATATCCAACCCAGAAAGGTCTACAGAACGATTCAGGATTGAAGTTGACTAACTTCCATGGGGGAGCATGTCGTCGCGACCTACACCAAAGGTGGGTCATTATGCAATATAATGCATTACATTGCATAATGGGACAGTAGGTCGGCACGACAAGTAGTATTAAGGTAGGCATAATTAATGTAGGTTAGAAGTATTGTGAACATAAATAATAAAAAATGCAATGTAAACAAATCTTTAGTATTTAAGGTATCGATTTAAAGAAAATAAAACAATTGGAAACAACAATCCGGTCAAGAACTTTACATGGGAACTGGCCATGGTGGAATGCTGTTACCGTGGAAGAGATGGAAAGGTGAGAGCTTGCGAGGTGCGTTTTTCTGACGGGAAGAATCTGGGGCGTGCTATACAATTGTTATACCCTTAAGAAATCCGTCAGCTGGGCCCGGAGGGTGTTGAAATTAACCTAATGTACATTACATATACATATTATACTTAAGTCTTGAATCTATTGCTATCTCACTCAGATACATAATGCCATTTGTTTATATAATAGCGTCAGCGGCGAAAATCAGCAGTTTTGAATAAACTTGAAATAAATAAAATTAAAGGTTGCGTTCTCCCTTGGGTAAATATCACAATAACTGAAACCAATCTGATTCCCGGTATAAAGAACCCGGAATTATTCCCACCCACATTCAACGTATTTCGGGACGATATCAGCCGCTCAACGGATGACTCCCCCTGTCGAGGTGTTCTTCTCGCTATTCACATCGACCTGGACTCTTCTCCGATTGTTACTTCTTCGTCTGAAAAACTCGACTCTGTTGCAATAAAAACGACACTCCCCCACAAGTACCTACACCTACACGTATGTCAAGTTTTCTTGTCATATGGACTGCAAATTTACCCACCTTAACCATACACTCATTCCAGAAGATATAAATATTCTTCATGAGTAACGAGATATCGAGAAATACCTAACAAGTACAGGTGTACCCGACATAGCCTAATGTTTGGCCTGTTTTTTTCGAGTTTTTCTGAGTTTTTTCTTCCTACTTGTATGTAAACAAATTTGATGCCATTTGCAGTGAGCTTCTCTTTTTATCGTTTTGCCCTGACAATTTTTTTGTTTGTGTTTCGCTGTGTAATGTGTCGTTCGTTTTAAGGGGATTCGCCAAGTATTTTAACATTTTTAGGGGTATAGGTTAATTGTTCGACCTGGCCCCCGGTGCGTTTTTCGAATGGTTCGTCAGGTATTTTGTCTTGCTATTGCAATTATCTTTGACATGTCCCACTCTGGAACACCATTTGCACCATTTCCTAGCCTTTGTTTGTGTAACTCGGATTTGTTCTCATGGACAAGTACTTATGCGTGGAAATTTTATTAAACTGATTGTGTATCGTATGCTACACATACGAGTTTATTATAATAATATGAATGTGAATATATATTTGTATACCAATACATCTTTATTGTACGGTGGTACTACTGCGCCTACGACTGTACCTTTATCTTAGTTGTTAGTTATCAAAAGTCTGCCAGTGAATAAACATGTTTTTTTTTCAGAGTGTAAAATTATACGTCTGCTCTATTCTGTGTCTGTCGATCGAGTGACAATGGGCCTTTCGGGTGGAATATTGTTCGGGCGAAACTCACAATAAGGCTGAATATATTTTATTTTTCTGTATTTATTTCATTTGACATTTTGCTATATTGTTACTAGATACTACATCACTTTCTCCTTTTTAATATTAATTATTGTCATAACTGTAGCGCTTTGGTTTTTTTACACATCGCTTTGGTCGTTCACTTTTTGAATCAATTTTTGGAAGTTGCTTGATATGTGCTTCATTCCGTTTGTAGAGTTTCTTTGTATCTTCAGATTCAACGGGGACTTCGGATCCCTTTCGATTGACTACATTATATGTTGTGGGATCAAATGTCGAAGATAATTTGTTGATCTTGGCTTGTCTTATTATTAAAACTTGATCACCGACTTTTACTTAATTTTGTTTTGCATTGCGTCGCATATCTGCATATAGTTTTCCTTTTACCTTTTTTTCATTATCACGATCTCTTGTTTCCTCATCGAATTCAATTGGTTGGTTTATATTTGGTAACTTATCTCGTATGTTCCATCCAAACATCACTTCCGACAGGGTTTTGAGTGTGGTTGAATGTTGTGTTGATCGGTACATCATCAAGTATTCATTTAAATCTTGCTGCCAGCCCCGGTTACTGTTTTGACTAATAATAAACCTCTTCAAAATAGACCTATTTTGACGTTCCACTTCTGAATTTTGCTTAGGCCAGAATGGAATAGTGTTGATAAGTTGAATATTGTTGGTGTAACAGTAATTTTTAAATTCATCACTAATCAACTGTCGTCCATTATCTGCGGTAATAGACAGTGGGAATCCAAAACGGGCAAAAATATTCTTGAGACGCTTAATTGTTTCATTTGAATAAATTTTTTTCATAACTTCTACCTCTACAAATCGGCTGTAGTAATCAACAACAACAAACAAATCATGACCCGATGGAAGTGGTCCGAGAAAATCGATGGCCAAATGCTGCCATGCCGCCGTTGGTAACTCTTTTCGTTTTAATGGCTCTGGTGCATCCGGTGCTGCCACCAACATGCAACCACGACATTTCTTGACCACCAAACTTTAGCTCTTAATCTACGCTTCATAACTGTCATGCCTGGGTGTCCCTCATGCGCTAGTTCGATTACTCGTTGTCGCAATTGTTGTGGAATTACGATACTATTTCCCCGTAGTAGTATGTTAGCTGCAAAGCATAGTTCCGTCTCAAATACCTTAAATGGCAATGCTTCCGCTGTCCAATTATTTTCATAAATCCATTTTTTTGACAGCTTGAATTTCACTGTCGTTTCTTGATTGTTGTTCAATATCTAATATTTTTAGAGTGCGGCTACTTCGACAATAGAGTTCACATGATGCTCAGAAATTTTATCAAATGTACTTCTTAATGTATCGGGCAGCAATCGTGACAGTGGATCAGCTATTTTATTTTTTCCAGGTTTATAAACTACGTTGTATTTGTATGATTGTAATCGCAGCACCCAACGTTCAATTCTTGCACATGGTTTGGATTTTATACCAAAAATTACTTCAAGGGGTTTACTATCTGTTACTAATTCAAATAATCTACCGAACAGGTAAAAATGGAAACGTCCAGTCGCCCAAACCAAAGCTAAAGCTTCCTTTTCTGTTTGAGCATATCTTCGTTCAACATCCGATAAGCTTTTTGACGCATATGCAATAATTCGTGGTCCTATCTTATTAGTTTGTACTAAAATAGCACCCAAACCAACTGGACTAGCATCGGTTATCAAAATTGTTCGATCATTTTTATTGTAATAACCTAAGATCATAGGTCTGTTCCCTTACTTTTAAATCTTACGAATTTGTACTAATTCGTACGAATTTTACTCAATGTCGTTCCTTAACTCGAAAAATTCGCAAAATAGAGCGTCATCGAGAGAGCAAGCTATTACCCCTCCACTGAGAATCTTACGAATTTTCACTCAACAAATTTCTTGGTGTAGAATTGAAAAAGCTGTTAGTCACCTTTAAATTAACAGCTGATTTGAAATTTGTTGACCTATTTGGCATATGAGTGCATTTGTTTTGATTTCTTACGAATTAAAATGGTATCAACAGGCGGGAAAATAATATTGAATGTTCTCCTTAGATTCTTTTCGAAAGCGACGACGAAATTCTTCTTTGCTGTGAGGATTAAGAAAGGACAATCTCCTCCACGTAGTTTTTAGTGCTGTGTTGTTTTTTTCCCTTCTCGAATGCTTGTAGCTCAATCAGTACAAACTCTTCCACATACTCCGATTTTTCAAAAAGAAGGTCGATTTATTCCGAATCACTTTCATCTCTAGATGAATCAACTAATCTTGTTAGTTAATAAGCAAAATTCTTCGTTTATCAGATATTTTAACGGCTTTTTGTGTCACTTTTTGAAATATGTATCTGTCATTATTGGTAGTTTGCTACAAAAGCGTTCCCTAACTTTTTCGTAAGTGTGTCTCTCCGTGAGAGAATTTATCCCCACCACTGTCATTTTGACAGTCTTTTCCATTTTACTACAAAAGTAAAGGAACAGACCTCATATCACTGGTCATTGTTTGTTTCAGGCTTTCGAATGCGGTTTGTTGTTCAGCATCCCATTTAAATGTGTTACTCTTTTTTGTAAATTTTCGCAAATGTTCCGTGACAGTTGCTAAGTTTGGAACAAATTTTCCGACATAATTTACAAGGCCTAGAAAGCTACGAACTTCTTCAGCGTTCCTTGGCTCGCGAAATTGTTTAATAGCCTCTACTTTATCTAATGTCGGTGCAATACCATGTTCAGATAATTTGTGGCCTAAATATTCCAATTGATTTAATTGATTTTTCTTCATTGATTGTTACATTGTAATCCTTCAATGTTTTTAAAACCATACGTAGTCGCTCGTCATGTTTTTCTTTATCAGCACCATATAAAATGATATCACCGATGTAATCAAAACATCCTTCGCAACCACTAAGAATTTGTTCCATAATCTTTTGGAACAGTTCTGGTGCACATGTGATGCCAAACATAAGCCTGGTATATCTAAATAAACCTTTTCTTGTAATAAAAGTTGTAATGTGTCTTGATTTTTTTGAAATTTCAACCCGATGAAAAGCCTGACGGACATCAAGACGGGAAAACCACTTATTGTTGCCCAAATGCGGCAAAAGATCATCAATCGTTCGTAAAGGATAATTCTCTCTCTCAACTGCTTGATTGGCACTGTAGCACCCTACATACATCATTACCGACAATGCTTTACCATTTAGACCACTTGAAATGTCATAAACTTGATTGGTTTTTATTTGACATGTGTGCATTGAAGAAGACAGAATAAAACGAGCAAGCAACCAAGGTGGTCGCATAAGCAAAATAAATTAAGTGTTTCAATAACGTCGCGCTAGAAAAACCACGCGGTGCAACAAATTGGTGACCCCGAAGAACGAAATTTGCAAACCGTAAAAAACACACAGCTTATATTTACATAAGCTGCGCCGCTAACTACGAAATACATATATTTTTTTCGCAACGACAAAACCCCCAATCTAATCAACGCGATTAAAAAAAAAAAACTCGCTATCAGCAACGCAACTAGAAGTTGGGAAAGAATTTCTGCCTTTTTTGCGAACTTGAATTTAGAATTTATATTTTTATAATCGAACGTATAGTGAGTAACTACATTTTCTATTTCGCTAGGTACCTAAAATTTAACAACAAATTACATATATTAAAGCAAAATTATATTGTACGCAATTAGCATTTTTTCTGAGTTTATTACTTAAAATATAACATTTTAGAGTGTGAATATAATTTTTTTTTGTGCACCCTTCGTGCGTGAGATTACGGTTCTTTCAAAATAAAAGGTTATACGCTTTTAGAACTAGTAACGTAAGATATAACAGTTAGGTATACGAACATTTTTCTTCATTTCGACTAAGGAACGTTTCTTTGTTAAACTATTCTACGCTTTTCAAAAAGGGTTACGGTTCCCCTGCTCGCCTCCGAGCGAACCCAACCGGACTTTCACCCGATTTTAAAACTCTTAAAACAGATTTTTCTCCTACTCACAATCGTTAATCGGGCTTTACCGAGATAACTATATAATTATTAAATCGATTTTCAAAACTTTACGGACAAAATGTCCATGTCAGACAATGAGGTAGCAAGTGAAGCGAAAGCTGTTCCAAAGGAATACTTCGAGTGAGACAAATCTCAACGTTCTACCTGAAAATGAGGCTTCGCAACAGGCGTCCCTAATATCTATAAAGATACCTCCGTTCTGGACCAACAGGCCAGACTTATGGTTTCTCCAAATAGAAACACAGTTTAGACTAAAAAACATAACTGCATCCAATACAAAATACGATTATTTAGTCGCCTCATTAAATAATCAAACCATGGAAACCGTCGCAGACGTTTTAATTTCACCCCCCTCGCAAAATAAGTACGAACATCTAAAAAATATCTTATTGGAACGGAACAGGGATAGCGAAGAAAGGCGTTTATACGCTCTCTTGAATAAAATCGAATTAGGCGACATGAAACCATCCGAAATAACCTTATTAATTCACCGTTGGTAATGAAACTATGGTTGTACAGATTACCCCCTTCGATACGCGTCTGTCTCATGGCTGTAGAAAATTCGCAAACGCAAGCCGAACTTTTTAACTTGGCAGATAGACTTCACGACTCAGCTTTTAGACCACAGGTGTCTCAAATGAGTATATCTCAAGAGAATATAACTGAGAAGGAAGTCATTCAAACGTTAATAGACCGGATAGAACGACTGGAAATGTACCAGCCACGACAAAATAATTTTACTCGAACGTCTCGAAATTTATCTCGAGATATGTCTCGATACAGAAACCGCTCAAGCAGCCAAAAAACGGCTGGTTTCACAGAAAATTCGGCTCTAGCGCAAGAAACTGCACAAAGCCATGCAGTTTTCAAACCGATGTTACCAAACAGTCAAAAAACTACAACGCCAAAACTCTAATGCGGCGTGGAGTGAGGCAATTTTTTCGCGTCGCCTATTTATAAACGATAAAAAATCGCGATTAAAATTTCTGATAGATACAGGAGCAGAGATTTCGATTGTCCCTCGTAAACTTTTTCCTTCCCTCAACCAGCCGGACGATTTCATTCTACTCGCTGCCAATGGTGGGAGAATTAAGACTTATGTTTGTAAATACCTAACGATAGATCTCAATCTTAGACGAGATTTTAAGTTAAATTTTGTTGTCGCCAACATAGATCACCCTATCATCGGAGCTGATTTTTTACACAAATATAATTTGAGCATTGACTTATGCAGGCATAAAATAATTGACAACGAGACAAAATGCAAAGTGGACTGTATCACCAGACCAGCAAATACATGTTCCCCTAAGCTATTCTCAATTGTGAACGAATTTGGTGCCATTTTGAACGAGTTCCCCGAGCTCAAAGCCCTACCGGACTTCACATTACCGGTCAAACATAACTTGGTTCACCGGATAGTGACAAATGGTCCACTTCCATCAGCTAGCGCTAGAAGGCTGAATCCTGAAAGGCTAGCCGCAGCAAAGCGCGAATTCCAGCAAATGGTCAGTTTAGGGATTTGTCGTGTATCCTAAAAAAATCAATGGATTTTAGGCCATTTGGCGATTACAGGTGGTTAAACAATTCGACTATACCGGACAAACATCCGATATCGAACGCGCAAGACGTATCCGCTTGCCTTAACGGTTCCAACATTTACTCAAAACTAGATATGGTACGAGCTTACCACCAAATCCCGGTAGCGGAAGAAGATGTTTACAAGAACGCGGTTATAACCCCTTTCGGGCTTTACGAATTTTTAAGAATGCCTTTTGGCGTTCGAAACGGCGCACAAACGTTTCAGCGATTCATGAATAGCATTTTAGGTGAGCTCTCTTTCGATTTTGTACTTCAGTCGAGGAACACAAACGGCATCTGCGTATAGTTTTCCACAAGTTACAAGAGCACGGACTCAATGTCAACGTAGCAAAATGTACCCTCGGGGTAAACGAGCTAGACTTTCTGGGTTATACGATCTCCAAAAACGGCATAGTCCCCTCACTCGAAAGAGTTAAGGCTATAAAAGAATTTCCCAAACCTAACTCAATAAAGCAACTACAACGTTTTCTGGGAATGATCAATTTTTACAACCGCTTCATGCCTAACATGGCAACTAAAGCAAAACTTCTTTATGAACTTCTAAAAGACAATAAATCACTAAGCAACTCAAAGCTAAAAATTCAGTGGTCAGAAGAGTGCGAGCGAGGGTTCACGAATCTCAAAAGTGACTTGGAACAGCGAAAGATGCTATTTCACCCTAACAAAAAAGCCCATATTAGTATAACGGTCGACGCGTCTAATGACGAATTGGAGGCGTTCTCCAACAACATTACGACAATCAATGTGAACCCTTAGGTTTCTTCTCCACACGCTTAAGTCCAACGGAAAAGAAATATTCAACATTCGACCGCGAATTACTCGCAATTTTCAAAAACATAATGTTCACAACAGACATACGAATATATTTAAAAGGAATACAAAATATCGTTGCCGATACTCTGTCCAGGTCCCACGTCGAAAGCATAAGATTCATCCAAGTCGATATCCCAACTCTTGCGAAAGAACAAGAAAAGGATGATGACTTAAAAAATATATTGTCCGATTCCAAACTGTCTATTAAATTCGCTCAGACACACATCCCTTTCAACGAAGTTGAAGTATGGTGCGACACGTCCACTGTTAAAAATCGGCCATATATAAAGGGTGATTTTTTAAGAGGTTTAGAACTTTAAAAAAAAAAAAAAAACACAAAAAATTCGAAAAAATGAATGAAATATTTATTTGAATCGATAGTTTGAACCTTGCAATTTAATGTTTAAAGATAATTTCATGCAAATGTTGACCGCGGCTGCGTCTCAGGTAGCCCATCCGCTGAGTCCAATTTTGGCATACTCTTTCACACATATCGGCCGGTATCTCACGAATGAATGCATGGATGTTGGCTTCCAGTGCGTCAATCGAAGCGGGCTTGTCCCTATACACATTAGCCTTGGCATACCCCCACAAAAAATAATCTAATGGTGTCAAATCGCACGATCTAGGCGGCCAATTGACCGGCCCGAATATTCTTCCGAATAGACTGCTCAGAAGGTCGAGAATGCCGATCATAAAATGGAAGCAGCGCGCGATGAACATTTCGAACCGAGCACGAATTTTGATAGTAAAATTCAATAATTTGCAAGCGTTGTTCATTTGTAAGACGATCCATGGTTAAATTGCAAACCAAACTGAAGCTGTTTGACAGTGACACAAGGTACTAAACACACGTCAGCTGTCAAAACCAGTGTTGCCAAAACCCAACCAGCTAAAAAATCACCCTTTACCTGAAATCCTCAGTAGGAACATTTTCGACAACCACCATAAGCTCTCACACTCAGGTTCAAAAGCAATGCGTTCGATTATTACACCTAAATACTTTTTGGCCTAAAATGAATAGCGATATAAACAGATGGACACGAAGCTGTATTCCTTGTCAAAAATCGAAAATAAGTAGACATACTATTTCCCAACACGGAAATTTCCCAGTTCCCGAAGGTAGATTTACACACATACATATGGATTTAGTAGGACCACTTCCACCATCTCAGGGATATACATACTTACTCACAATCAAAGATCGTTTCTCTGCCTGGCCAGAGGCTATTCCACTAAAAAATATCAGTGCCTCAACGGTCGTATTAGCCTTTATACAAAATTGGGTTTCAAGGTTTGGAGTTCCCCAAACAATTGCAAGAGACCAAGGTACTCAATTCGAATCACGACTCTTCAAAGAAATCGCCCAAACGCTAGGTACAAAACGCATAAGAACTACAACCTACCACAGACAAGCAAAATTGGTTATCAAACCTACCATGGACACTTTTAGGTATACGTTCAACAATAATCGACGACCTTAAGGTCACACCAGCTCAGCTATTGTTTGGCCAGAATTTACACCTGCCCGCCGAACTGGTAGAACAAAAGCACTCAAATACAGTTTTAACTTCGGCAACAGCTCGAGAAGAATCCCAAGCCATTTCCCAAGTTCGCCCTCACCCTAAAAGAACAAGAGAACAGAAGTATATTTCTATACCCAAAGAATTAAATAATTGTGACTATGTCTTCGTTCCTCCTACCAACGAGCGTCGAACTTGCCGAGTTGTAGGGGCTGAGTAGGGTCAATGATTCTCGAGATCTTCTCCAGATGAGTCCTGAAACTAAAGGACGCTACACTCCGCCTGGTTGCATAAGTGTAACTTGCCGGTCCCAAGCCCGGGAAAAGGAGCAGGGAAGAGGAGTAAACCTCTCAAATAAATCCCTAATCCAAGGCTGAACAGCATACGCCGAGGGATGCATGGCTAAGAGGGTGCTTAGTCGCAAGTTTGCGAACTTCGGATACCAGGCGACCTCCGATTTCAAGATAGCCTTCCTGTGGTTAGACGGGTAGACTACGGGCGACCGATTATATCCCGCTTACTCGTGGGTTCAACATAGATACCAAAACAAAACAAACAATAGAGAATGATGCCTCTACAAATGCATCATCAAATAGGGATGTTAACTGCGAACACCCTGTCAGCAATGACGTGACATCTGCCAATCGGGAAGAGTCACCAAAAATAGATTCTGAGATGAGAAGCCTAGACGAGAACTCGTCTCTTCTAAGCGACTCAATCTCTGAGACGAGCACTTTGTGCAACGTAAGTATGTTGTCGGATGAATTTCCTGACGACATAGACAAAGCCAAAACCACTGACAAAACAGGTCAAGGTGAATCGGTATTTGTCAAAATCGTCGGTTCAGACAGGCGCTAAAAAAAGGGTGTAATAAAATACAAGCGAGAGAATTCGCGAAATCAACAGTTGGTTTCAAGGGTCCCAAGGTGAAGCGTACGCGATCCGAGGATAATACCCCTCCTCAATCCGAAGCGAAGCGAGCTCGAGCTGGTAATACAACCATAGACAGAGCCTCATATAGCAATATAATGAGCTTTGTCAGACTGGGTGTCGTGCCAGCGGACCTCGATCGTAATCCTCTCAGTAATGAGCATATGGTTCAAATACAGGAGAGCATCATGGACATCACGATTGAACTACGTGACGAGGACACAAAACCATCCTTCCGCGGCTCAACATTTAAAGCCGGATGGCTCTTGCTAACATGTGCAGATGCCACCACCGCAAATTGGCTAAAAGCAAACTTCGGTAAGCTAAAGGAGAAATGTGGACTGGAGGTGATGCTCGTGGAGGAGGAACATTTTCCGAAACCACATGTCATCAGGGGTTTCTTTCCACAAAGCTCCGGAGTAGCAAACGAAAGAGTCCTTGCTATGCTAGACGGCCAAAATAGAGGGCTAAACACAAGAACGTGGAGAGTCCTGCAAAGATCAAATGAACGAGATATCGCTCACATGGTCTTTGCCGTAAACGACAGCACCATGAAACAGCTGGTCGAACTCAAAGGAATGGTCTCCTACCGTTTCGGGCAAACGCGACTTATTCTTAAGAGTTCTGACAAAACGTCAAATCAGGGCAAGAAAAACGTTCACCCTGATACTGCAAGGCCGAGCGCGTGCGGGGAAAATGAACACCCAGTACCCAGCACCAGCGCCGCCGCAATGAAAGCCGCAAGTGCCGAAAAAAGCGCAGTGGTATCAGCACCAAAAAATCCAGCTGAAAGAAAGGATACAAACGACTGCAAAAACATCAGCAGAAATCGTTTCAGGCCTAAACTGTCTCATGAGGACAGGGAAGGCAATAGACGAAAGACACCGACGAAGTATCCGAGAAGTAGGCAAGACGGCCACTCTCAACAGGGTCTCGTAAGACGAAGAGGCGATAATAAGCCAAACAGAATACGGGACCCTGAGCGCACCAGAAGACGATGACTACTCTCCTAAGTGTGCTGCAGGCAAACCTGCACCGAGCTATGGGTGCCTCGGACACCTATAACCAACGATGTGCCGAAGGGAACATCGCTCTCGGATTAATCCAGGAGCCATGGGCAACAGATGGTAAGATATTTGGCTTAAATAACAGAACCAGAAAACTTATCTTCGCCCGAGGAAATTTTAGACCAAGGGCCGCTCTTTTTGTCGCAAAAGATATAAAATTTTCTCCCATTCCAGGCTTTAATACCAGGGACCTGGTGGCGATCCTTATAGAACGTCACAACGGCCGAGAGCTGCAAAAAATCGTGTGCGCATCGGCGTATTTTGCTGGAGATGACGAGAGTATACCTCCAACGCCAGTACAGGAACTCGTTCTGTACTGCCAATCCCAGCAACTTCACCTTATCATCGGCTGCGACGCAAATGCTCATCATCCAGTTTGGGGTAGCCGAGATACAAATAAAAGAGGTGAGTCTTTATTAGAATACCTATGTAGTAAAAATTTAGTTATTCTAAATAAGGGAAATAAGCCAACTTTTAGAAACTCAATGAGAGAGGAAGTCTTAGACCTGACTCTTTCAACTCCTTATGTACAAAACATCGTTGAAGACTGGCGCGTGTCCGATGAAGCATCTCTGTCAGATCACATGCACATAAAATTCAGACTTAGATGCAACACCGAACAGGCGCCGGTTCGATATGATAACAAACTTACAAATTGGAGAACCTATCGCGAAAACCTAGCGATCAAATCTGACATGCTTCCAGCACCGCCACTACAAACAAATGATGCTGACGATGCACTTAGCCAGTTAAATGATACTATTCTCTCATCTTTTTCAAATAGCTGCAAGGTAAAACGCACTGTGGTAAAGAGGTGCGTACCATGGTGGAATTCAAACCTTGAAAATATTCGAAAGAGATTGAGGAAGCTTTTTGACAAAGCCAAACGCACCGGGGAGTGGGATCAGTATCGAGCCCTCCTTACCAAATACAACCTAGAGTTGAGAAGATCCAAAAGAGTTTCTTGGCGGAGCTACTGTGAAAAGCTTGAAGAGCTTCCTGCAGTGGCTCGCCTACAAAAAGCACTCTCGAAAGATCAATCAAACTGCATGGGATTGCTAGTCAAATCTGACGGAACAATCACACGCGACCGGGAGGAAACTTTGATTACCCTACTTCAAGTTCACTTCCCTGAGTCTAAAATCATAGATGAAGCCTACGAGCAAAATATCGAGGATTCACCCCCAAGAAGCCTTGGAAGAAATAACAGCTTATCCGGAAAGCTTTTCACTCCGGATAGGGTCAAATGGGCTGTCAACTCATTTAAGCCATACAAGGCACTAGGTATAGGTATTTTTCCAGCACTTATCCAGAAAGGGCTGGACTTCATTTTACCTACCATGACTGCCTTATTTAGGTTTAGTTTTAACTGGGGTTACATACCACGAGCTTGGAGGGAGGTAAACGTGGTATTTATCCCCAAACCAGGAAAGCCTAGCGAACTACCTAAATCATATCGTCCTATAAGCTTAACCTCGTTTTTCCTGAAAACGATGGAAAGAATAATTGACGTACATATCAGAGAATGCCTAACAAACGGCACACCTCTACACCCCTATCAATATGCCTACCAAAAAGGCAAATCCACTGAAGGTGCTTTGTTAAACTTAACATCACAAATAAAAACTGCATACCGAAACAAAGAGGTTGCACTTTGCGCCTTCCTTGACATAGAGGGTGCTTTTGACAACACCGGATATGAATCCATATCAAACGCTCTACTCCAAAGAAATGTAGATCATCCATCTATCAAATGGATCAAAGCGATGCTTGAAAGTCGGAAAATAACCGCTTCATCAGGGAAGACCTCAGCATCAGTAACAGCTGTAAAGGGCTGCCCGCAGGGAGGGGTACTTTCGCCCCTACTGTGGTCTTTGGTAATCGACAATCTGCTACAAATTTTAAGCAATTCAGGCTTCAATGTAGTCGGATATGCGGATGACTTGGTCATCATTATTAGGGGAAAAGTGGCAAATGAAGTGACAACACAAATGCAAAACGCCCTTAAGATAGTCTTAGATTGGTGTTCTAAGGAACATCTTTCCATAAATCCTAGTAAGGCTATCATAGTTCCCTTTACTAAGAGAAGAAATTTGAACTTACGTCAAATCTCCATCAATGATAAAACCATTGAGTACTCCGACGAAGTCAAATATCTCGTAGTGATCCTAGATAAAAGACTAAATTGGAACTCCAATATAAACAACAAAATCAAAAAAGCAACCAGTACGTTCTGGGCTTGTCGTTGCATGTATGGTAAAACATGGGGAATCTCCCCAAAGATCACGCATTGGATCTATACAATGATGGTTAGACCCATCATTACTTACGCTTCCATAGTATGGTGGAACAAAGTCACACAGAAAACCGCCATTGTAAAGCTCAACAAGGTACAACGTCTAGCATGTCTAGGCATCTCCGGGGCTATGCGGACCTGTCCCACGGCTGCCATAGAAGCCCTAACGGGACTAACACCACTCCACATTTATATCAAAAAAGTGGCAATACGTAGCTCAACAAATCTGCTACAATTGAAGGAGATGGACATCGGTGATCACTCGGACCTGATGAACCTTCTCTCGGAGATTAAAGAACTTGACGTGATCTGCGCGATCACAGACCGCCTTCCAAAAACACTATGTTTTAACAGGGGATTCTCCACGGAGATCACAAATAGAGAGGCGTGGGCTAGCGGTAGCCCACCAAACTGCCAAAAAGGCATAAAGTGGTATACGGATGGTTCCAAAATGGAATCAGGGGTCGGAGCCGGCATATTTGGACCAAACCAAAATATTGCAATACCAATGGGAAAAAGCCCAAGCGTATTTCAAGCAGAGCTCCATGCCATATAAGAATGCGCAAGCCTCATTTACAAATCAGGTATAAAAGGCGCAAACATCCACATATTCACGGATAGTCAAGCAGCTATAAATGCCCTTAGCTCACCAATCATTGACTCCAAATCAGTCTTACACTGCTTCAATACCCTCCAAACAATCTGCACCAGAAACAATACCAAAATATGGTGGGTTCCTGGCCACGAAGGAATTGAAGGAAATGAAAGGGCCGACGAACTGGCCAGAAAAGGTTCGGAAACACCTTTTACAGGACCTGAACCTTACTGTGCAATCCCTAAATCAGCGGCGAACCTCGCCATAAAAAGCTGGGAACACAACAAGTGTGTCTCACATTGGGAAGGCCTCCCAGGCCTGAGACAGGGCAGAAGGTTGATCAAACCCTTCAAAAAAATGCCAGAAAGATTCTAAATCTACGTAGGCATGATGTCAAAAACCTAGTTGGCTACCTAACAGGGCACCATGGTTTGCGATATCACCTAAATAAAATACATGTAGCCGACTCTTCGGAGTGCCGTCTATGTCTTGAAGAAGACGAAACAACTGAGCATATTCTATGTGAATGCCCAGCCCTCTGTGGTATCAGAAGGAACTTCTTTCTCAGGGAAATTATAAGCCCAGAAGAAGTAAAGACATCCTCTGCTGAAATCATCATCAGCTACATTAGGAAAGTAGAAACTCTATTAACCTAAACTAACCTTTTTCTGATCCTATGGCACAATAGATCTACTCAGGTCGAGGTGCCTCTTTATCGCGTTGGCGAGTCAGAAATTTAAAAAAAAAAAAAAAAATGTCTTCGTTCGGGAGGAGGTCTACAGGGGAAGCCTAAACCAACGTGCCGAGCTGAGACAACAAAATTTCAACCAACAGAGGACAATTCACCAAATTAAGATGGAGCCCGCAGTAGCAGCACACTTACAACAACAACCACCAGTAGCAGCAGGTAATAATATATTAAGAAATTTAGAGTTAAATCCTTTAAAATATATTGAAAGACTACAAAATTTTGACGGTAAAACAGAAGATTTGCCAATATTTATTTCTAATGTAGACGATATAATTCCTACATTACTCACTTATAATGAACAATCACAAAAAATGTGTATCAATATTTTAAAAAGTAAATTCATTGGAAGAGCTAGACAGGCAATAGAAATTCATACACATCTTACAAGATGGGTAGATATCAAAGGTATGTTATTAGAAAATTTCGACGGATTTAAAAATTCGTATCAGCTATATAAAGATTTGCGAGCTTCTCAATTTAGAGGCGACACACTTAAATTTTACAATCACATACAGCGCACCCTATCACTTTTGAATCAGAAATGTTTGCAGGAAAGTAATAGCACAGATAATGAAATAATGATAATGAAACTGCACTTAACATATTTAAAGAACGGCTTCCAACACATATGAGAACCATACTCTATGCATTGAAACCCAGTACCATGGAATCAGCTTTACACGAGCTTAGTAACGCAGGACTCATCACAAAACAGAATCATGATACAGACTATAACGACAAACAAAGACACAATGCTAAGAAAATAGAGAATAGGTATGAACAAAAATCTAATAACAATAACAGTAGTTTTATAAAAAAACCCAAATAATCCATTCAGAAACTGTAACAGTATAGAAGTTCACTGGCAACTGTCAAAGCGACAACATTAAGTGTTCTTTCAAAATTAATTGAAGTGTAAATCTTCTTTATTTCATTCAAAATTTATTTGAAGTGTATAAATCTTCTTTAATTCTTTTTTTAATAATTAATTAAAATATAATCTCAAATGGCCTGTTCGTTGTGCAACGCAAAAGTGATTAGTGATTTGGTAAACTGTGGTGGTATATGCAGAAAACAATTCTGCAAAACATGTACCAAGCTTTCCGACGGGCAATATCGATTACTCGGTGAAAGCAAAAATTTGACATGGCGATGTGATTGTTGCTCTGTGGGAAACAATTTCAATCTCCTTTTTGCAAAACTGATCGACCTAGAATCGAAATGTTGCGCGGAAAGGGTATCGAAATTAATAGAGGATGTTTTTGTAAAGAATCTTAAGGAGCTGACCTCAAAAGTTCTTGCAGAGACAGCCAAAATCCAGAAGAGCGTCAGTTTAATTGCACATGCTCCCACAAACACCAATCAAAACGGTATATCGAACGACCAAGGTGAGGAAAATAAAACTTTATTTAACAATAATACGTTGGAGAGTAAAATAAACTCCCCAATAGTGGCAGGTACAAGTAAAGCCGCCAAAAAATTGCAACAGAAAGATGTGAACAAAATAAACACAGAAAAAAACAAAAACATAAGCCGCCGGCTAACAAAAGAAAAATTGATTAAACCTTCTAATCAATTTGTTATCCAAGCGGCTTCTTCTGTTCGTCACTTTCATCTTTCAAACGCTCATAATACAACAACTACTCAACAAGTTGTAGAGCATGTTGCTAAAGCCATAAAAGTACCTCCCACTAATATTAAATGCAAAATGTTAGTCAAAAGCAGTGTTTATATCTCGAAATTACGATTTGTTAATTTCAAAGTAAGCATTATTTCGGATAATGCAGAGGACATTCTTAAGTCCAAGCATTGGCCATCTAAAATGAAAATTAAAACATTCGTACAAAAGAAAAAAAACGAAGGGGTCCACTTGCAAATGACGGAAACATAAAACAATTAAACTCTTGTGCTCACCATGGAGAACTTTCTGTTTACTTTCAGAATGTTGGCGGCACAAGAACAAAAATAAATTGCTTATCACTCTCCATTTCTATTAATTCTTATAAAATAATTATGCTTGTAGAGACATGGCTTCATACGCACATATTCTCTCAAGAAATTTTCGGCAGTGAATACACTGTCTACCGACGTGATAGAAGTGTTCACACAGGTATGACAAGAGGAGGTGGTGTACTCATAGCAGTGCACCGCTCGCTTGTCTCGTTTGAAAAGCCATTGCCGCTTGTCGATGACTCCATCGAACAGCTAGCGGTGAGTGTGTTGATGAGCAATAATACCAACAACAATTTAAGTGAAATAATTTTTTCACTTTCTTACATTAGGCGAGTGCATGCAGCATGTATGTTTCACACACAAATAACATTGAATTTCTTGCTAATAATTTGCGAGAAAATCAAATGTTGTTTGTTGCTGGTGATTTCAATTTAAGTCACGTTTATTGGGAGTGGGATAGAGATGAAAACTGTATGATTCCCTCCCAAGTAAGAACCGATTACGAAGTAGTGTTTATTGACACACTTTTAAGTTGTGGGCTAATGCAAGTGAATCAAATTCCAAACTCATTTAATAGGTATTTGGACTTAGTATTTTCTAGCAAGAACGGAGTTGTAGTTGTGTGTGAAGCACATTCTCTACTTTTGCCCACATCTTGTCACCATAAGGCATATGTTGTTAGTAATTCAACTGACAATTATTATTTGCCACTTCAAAGTGCTCATTATGAGTATAATTTCGCAAAGGCAGATTATAATAATCTGAATTTGTATTTTAATTCAATCTTATGGAATGATATTCTTGATGTTTCAAATTTATCGAGCATGTACAGCACGTTCTTTTCAGTTTTAAAGACTGGAATCGAATTACATGTTCCTATAATAAAGCGAAAAGACCATAGAAAGCACCCATGGTTCAATATGCAGCTTTCTAAAATGAAAAACATCAAGAACAAAGCTTTCAAAAAATATAAACTGACCGGTATGTCAGAAGATTTTTTATTGTTTTCTCGTTTTCGTAAGGAATACGAGTTTCTTAATAAATTTTTGTACAAAAATTATATATATTCTGTGGAATCGAGAATAAAAAATAACAGCAAAGCGTTTTGGGTTTTTATAAATTCCAAACGCAAAACTACTCAAATTCCTATTGGTATTGAATATGAAGGGGTTCGCTCGGATAATGTTCAATCTTCTTGCGAACTTTTTGCCTCATATTTTCAGACTGTTTATTTGGATGACGTTTATACTTCTGTGGTAAACCAATACGATGATATTTCTCCTATCACTGATTTGGGAATAATTTCCTTGACTAAAATTGAAGTATTGACATCATCTCAAAAACTTGAACCCAATTGTAGTCCGGGATTTGATGGTATACCATCCATATTAATTTTAAAATGTAGTTCATCTCTCTCGATTCCGCTCACATTGATTTTTAATTTATCCCTTTCGACTTGCAATTTTCTAAACTGTTGGAAATATTCTTTTGTTACGCCTATTCATAAGTCCGGTAGCAGAAATTTGGTGACAAACTATCGTCCAATTTCGAAGTTGTCAACGATTCCGAAATTGTTTGAAAGTTTAGTGAAAGAGAAGATATACTTTTTTGTAAAGGAATCTTTATCCACCAATCAACATGGATTTATGAGTGGCAGGTCCACAGTAACGAATTTAACTGTATTTACTAATTTTGCCTTAAAGGCAATTGAAGAAGGTGCACAGGTTGATGTAATCTATACTGATTTCGTTAAAGCATTTGATCGGGTAGACCACAAACTGCTTACAAGAAAATTAGAAGCACTTGGTATCCATTCAATGCTTAACAAGTGGATTGCATCCTACCTAAGTAACAGAAATCAGTTAATTAGAATAGGAAATACTTTTTCGAGGCAGTTTGAAGCAAAGTCTGGTGTCCCACAGGGAAGTCACTTAGGACCTTTGTTGTTTGCATTATTCGTGAACGATATAGATTCAAGGGTATCTTTCTGTAAGTGTCTGGGATTTGCTGATGACTGGAGGTTTTTTTGTAGAGTCAATTCTGTAGCCGATTGCGATAATCTTCAGGTTGACATAGACGCAATTACGGATTGGTGTAATTGTAATAACTTGCAATTGAACTTAGGAAAATGTAAGGTTTCGTCATTTTTCCACATTAGGTTGCCTATATTCTATGGTTACTCCATAGCTGGGCACTTAATAACTAGATCTGAGGAAACAAAAGACTTGGGCGTTACGTTTGATTCGAAATTAAATTTCAATAAACACATAGACAGCACAATATCCAGAGCTAACTCTATTCTTGGATTTATTAAAAGGAACAGCAAGGATTTTGCAGACATACAAACTCTTAAAACCTTGCATTGTTCTTTAGTAAGATCTGTTTTAGAATACTGTTCTATTATTTGGTCACCAGCATATCAGGTGCATATAAATCGGATTGAACGTATACAAAAGTCTTTTTCAAGATACAGTGGGTGATCAAATTATTACGGCCGCCTAAGAAAAATACTTGTTTTCAGGATTTAATGCAACGAAGATATTGCCACAAGTGGAGGAATGGTTTCCAAACGGCAATTATTTCTTTATGCAGGACTCCGCACGCTGTCTTAAGGCAAACGGAGTAAGTTTTTTTTTTTTGTTGAAAAAAGTCCTTGAAAGGCCGGAAGGTCCCCAGATCTCAAACCCATAGAAAATCTTGGGGAGCTTATTAAAAAAAATATATGCAAAGAAAAATTAACAAATAAGCTACAATTTAAAAAAAATTAATTGAAGTATGGCGCACAGAAGCGAAAATATTAACAAAACGTATTGTAGGAAATCCATTAAAAGTGTGACCAAGAGAGTCATCAAGGCGGCTTAATAAGCAAAAGGAGGGGTAACAAAATATATTTTTTTAATTTTTTCATTGCGCTTTTTTAATAAAAATATGTCTTTTATAAGTTTAAAAGACGTTCTCAATAATAAAAAAAAATATTTGAAGATAGTAAACATTTAACTTGTGAACTGTTACTTTTCAAAAAATCTTTTTTTTTTAAGTGGCCGTAATAATTTGATCACCCACTGTATTGCCTTCGTCACTTTATTGGGTCAGTAGAAATGCCCAGTTATGAGGAAAGATGTCGGATAATTAACTTAAAGTCCCTTGAAACGAGAAGACTTATTCAGGACATAACATTTGTAAAAGACATCGCTTCTGGAAGAATAAACTCACCGTTCTTACTATCCAATCTCTCTTTTTACGTTCCGGGAATACCGTTGAGCATGGCTTGTTTTATGAACCTTATCATTCAACAAGCTATGGAATGAATGAGCCTTTAACTAGGTGCATTAGGAGTTTTAATTCAATATGCAACTCCGTTGATTCCAGTGTCGATATTTCGATCAACAGAATTGCATTTAAAAAAAGATTAAATGAATTGTTATAATTGCTCATAGGGTTTTTTTACTTTTGCTTAGAATCTTACTAATGTAATTATTAAAAGCACAAGTTTTTCCCTTAGGGTAATTGATTGTATTTTTTCTTGCACACTAAGTGGAAGTTTTTTTTTTTTTTCTTATTTTTTTCTCTTCACTTGAAGAGTTTTTTTTAACTATATATATAAATTCCCTTACGAATTTTTCAAGTTTACATATATTTACTTGTTATAATTTAATTTTTTATTTATTTTTTTTTTTTTTGTTTTTTAAATATTTTTTTCTCTTATGTTAAGAGTTTTTTTTTTTTGTTTTTAAAAATTATCTAATTATATAGTCTGTAAATTGTAAAATGGTAGACTTAAATAAATAAACAAATAAACAAACAAAATAATTTTATACCAAGCAACAGAAATATTAATAAAAATCAAAATTGGCAACCAAGGCAATACATTCCAAATAATAGCCAACAACCATGATAACTATAATAACAATAATCATAATAATAATTATAGACAATATCCTCAAAGTTTGAGCCTATGGATATAGATCCTTCATCATCTCAAATGAGACGTGTACCTAAAGCTAATTATGTTGAAGGAAATAATGTACAAGAGAATATAGAAAGTGAAGCAAATTTTCGGCATTCAGCCTCGGAACATCACTTCCCTATATTAAATTAGGCAAAGGAAATAAAAATATAAGGCTACTTATTGACACAGGAGCAACAAATAGTGTTTTGCGTGAGGAAGATTCACCAATAGAATATACTAAATGGCGTTTCAAACCTATGACAATATGCACAGCAGGCCATAACCCAATAGTCGTCACGAAAGACGTAAAAATCCCAAAAACAATATTTGCACTATCAGTTAAATACGACTGTGAATTCCAAGTATATACTTTCAGTGAAGAGTATAATGGAATTATTGGAAACACCATTTTGATTCCAAACGATGGAGAAATAAATTATAAGAAAAAAACATTGAAACTGAA
Source organism: Cheilosia impressa (assembly GCA_948293265.1). Lineage (NCBI taxonomy): Eukaryota > Metazoa > Arthropoda > Insecta > Diptera > Syrphidae > Cheilosia > Cheilosia impressa. Next base: position 57,356,500 of record OX411880.1, read on the forward strand.
TGACAAAATTATACCTTTGTTCTTTAACGAAAATGAAGAAAAAGAATATGAAAAGACTATCAACTATTTCAATGAAATTATTCCTATGGACTCCATTATTAACAATACAATAATTAAAGACCTAAGAACGGATCATTTAAATAAAGAAGAAAAACAAAATTTGTTTAAGGTAATAAAAGAATGCGATGGAGCATTTTATAGAAAAGGTGACGATTTGTCTTTTACTAACCACGTAAAACACAACATCCCTACTGAAGACAGTTCTCCAATATACACGAGGATATATAGATATCCCGAAATCCACAAGAAAGAAGTAGATAAGCAAATAGAGGAAATGCTTGAATCAAAAATAATCCAGCATTCCACTTCACCCTATAACGCTCCAATTTGGGTAGTACCTAAAAAAGAGGATAACGCAGGCAATAAGGAATGGCGAATCGTTATCGATTATCGGAAATTGAATAACGTAACTAAAGAAGACAAATATCCTATCCCAAACATAGACTCAATATTAGATAAACTAGGACATGCAGTGTATTTCACTACACTAGATCTTACAAAAGGATTCTATCAAATAGAAGTAGAAGTTAAGGATAGAGAAAAAACCGCTTTCAGTACATTAACTGGACACTATGAATTTGTACGAATGCCATTCGGATTAAAAAATGCGCCCGCAACTTTTCAGAGACTCATGAATGAAGTTTTGAAAGAATTTATAGGAAAAATATGCTATGTCTATTTAGATGACAATATAATATTTTCCTCAAGCTTACAGGAACATTTAGATTCAATTCATAAAATCCTAATGACACTAAAGAATGCAAAACTTAAAGTATCATTAAACAAATCTGAATTTCTACGTAAAGAAACAGAATTTTTAGGTCATGTAGTAACATCAAGTGGTATAAAACCAAATCCGAAAAAAATTGAAACAATAAAGAATTTCCCTATACCAAAAAATGTAAAAGAAATTCAAAGTTTCCTCGGTTTAACAGGATACTACAGAAAGTTTATAAGTGATTATGCGAAAATCATTAAACCTCTAACTTTATGCTTAAAAAAGGATAACAAAATAAATATAGAAGATGATTGTTATAAAGAAGCATTTCATAAAATAAAAACTCTGATGTCAGACGATCTAATAAACAGACACCCAAATTTTTTAAAAGAATTTATATTAACAACCGATGCTAGCAACTCTGCCCTCGGAGCAGTTTTGTCACAATCACACGGACCACTAGCATTTGCTTCACGCACTTTAAATAAACATGAATGCAACTATTCAACAATAGAAAAAGAATTGTTAGCAATGGTTTGGGCAACAGCACAATTTCGACATTATTTATATGGACGCAAATTCATTATAAAAACAGACCATAGACCATTAGTATGGCTACAAAATTTAAAAGAACCAAATAGTAAATTGCAAAGATGGAAGATCAAACTTGAAGAATATGACTTCGAAATACAATACATACAGGGGAAAGAAAATAAAGTTGCAGACGCACTGTCCCGGATAAAACTTGAAAATAATATCATTATGATAAATAACGACAACGATGATGACGAATACACTCAGCACAGTGCTGAATCAGATAATTTAAGCTTAATCCCTATTAGTGAAAAACCGATTAATATTTTTAATCGACAAATAATTCTCAAAGTCAATGCAAATGACGAAGAAACAAAAATTATTTATCCACATGTTGGGAAAAGAAGAATTATATTTACAAGGAAAGAATTTAAAGAAAATGACTTCGAAGATATTATTAAAGAAGTCGACCTAAGAATATTAAATGGCATTTATATAGAAAATGAGGAAACCTTTACGAACTTCCAAAACAAATGGAAATTAGTAAATACAAAATCAATTCAAATATTACACAGAAGCACAAAACTTTTGCAGGATCTAAAAATTGAAGAAGCAAACGAGATAATATTCAAAACACATAAAAATAACAACCATGTAGGCATAGAAAAAGTATATTTAGATCTTAACCGAAAATATTACATACCAAATTTTAAAACCCTAATAAATAAACAAATTAATAATTGCCATCTATGTATGACCAAAATCGAAAGAAATCCAATTAAGTTACCTTACGAAAAAACTATAACTCCAAAGAATCCAAATGAACACTATCACATAGATATATGGTTCTTAAACCATAAGAAAAAATACATTTCATGTATCGACAAGTTCAGTAAATATGCGGCAGTAGAACCTATTAAACATAAAACATATACCGATGTTTTAAATGCTTTAATGAAAATATTTACATATATGAAAAAACCCAAACAGAGTACCCTTGATAATGAAAACGCTTTTGTTTCTGAAACATTAAAATTTTTTTTAGAAAATAATGAAATAAATATTCATTATTGTACAGCTAATCGCCATACAGGTAATTCAGACATAGAACGTCTCCACAGCACACTCAATGAACATATCCGAATCCTAACACAAATATTTACAAGAATTAGGTGAAGAAATTGAACCCATTGAACATACAATCAAAGCCATAGACACTTACAATAATGTCATCCATTTAACAACAAAAGAAAAACCTATTAATGTACACTTTAATAAAATCAACAATGAATTAATCTATAAACGTATCGAAGAACGTAAAACTAAAATATTAAATAAACTAAACATAAATAGGAAGAATGTTAGTATAGACGAAAATTATGCAAAATTAACAGAACCAGAGAAAATAAAAAACAAAATAGCCGCTAAATATAAAAAGGTAAAGGTAATTAATAGATCTAACACATTGGAAGAAGGAAACAGATTTAAGAAAAATCCTAATCGTATTCTTCATAAAGATCAATTTAGGAAAAAGAAAAAATACCAACAAATAAAAACATCCCATTCTAGAGATATCGCATCAAATAACGCAACATATGGTGACAATCCAGAAAATAATTATAATTTTGATGATTATGATAACCCTCAGCCAAGTACAAGCAGAGCTAGAAGTCATTGATTTGACCGAGTATGAAAATAATATAGAAATTATGGAAAGAAATGTTAAAGAAATGCCCGAAGAAAATGATAGTATAACTAGGAAAATGTCAAAAATACGTAAAGAATTTGAAGCTCTTTTACCCCATCCTAAACAAAATAGACAGAAACGAGGATTGTTTAATATTATAGGCACAGGTATGAAAATTTTATATGGTACTATGGACGACAATGATCGTGAAGCTATTGAAGAACGTTTAAAAATAATTGAAACGAACAGCAATAACGAAATTTCAAATTTAAATAATCAAATAATAATTAACAATAAATTTAACAAACAAATAAAAATATTAACTGAAACATTGAATAATGAAACCAAGAACATAATAAAGAGAATTAACACATTTATAGACAGTTATAATTACGAAAAAGATATAGCTAAAATACAGTATGAAATAAAGTTGAGAGAAAACCTCGACTATTTACATGAGGATATAGGAAAAATAAAAGAAATAATAATGACGTCAAGGTTAGGAGTACTAAGTAGAGATATTTTAACTACAAAGGAAATAAATAAATACGGAATTAATATAAATAACTTAAAAGAATTGAACCTCAGTTTAGCTCTATATAAAAGTAATATCATCTTCATCATTAAAATTCCCAAATTTACAACTGAGTTATATAAAAATATTTACGTTCAACCCATTCCAAATAAAGAAAATAATTCACAATTAAAAATAAATACAAACCAGGGCACTCATTCCGTAACTCTCAGAACGATAATCGTTTGCGCGATAGTAGTCAACGATCTCGTCATCTATTTGCTTTCCGTAACTCTATCACTATCGTCTCGTCTATCGTTTATTTTGTACTAAGAGAGAGAGCATTGAGAGAATTGAGTTTCTTTCAGAGACTCTCAAACTATGTATGAAATTTCAATCAGACGTCGTCTAATATGTCATAAATGACAACTTTTGCAACAATTATGAGTTTGTTTTTGTCGCCGGTAAATAAAAAAATTTCAAAATGTAAGTAATTTAACTTTGTTCCTTACGTTTTTAATAATAAGAATAAATAAGCTCAAATCGCCAAAACGAGGGATGAGGCGCCGCCTTCAGAATATCGGTTGTGGCTCACGCAGTGTCTGCCGTAGCTCCGTCCTGCTGGAATCGCATGTCCTCCAGTCCTAATTCTTCCAATTGCGGCAGAAAAAACTCAGTTAACATGGCCCTATAGCGCGCACTGTTGTAATACATCCCATTGCTAAAACGAGCCCGTGTGGCAATCAATTGTGACTCGACTTGACCAATAAAATTCTGAAGGTTCAAATAAGCATGATCAAAAAACTGTATCGAAGTTTTTCATTTAGAAAAAAAATTAGAGCCAAACAACATCAGATTACTTCTTGTATTAACACCCAATTGTAATTTTAATATTTCGCAAACACTGGCCTATAGTCAATTTTCAACATTTTTCAGGAGAACGAAAAACAGTTAAAAAGAAGAATATTGTGTCATCATAAGATTTTCTGACTTAAGATAAAACCATTATCCGTTTTATATGGGGATAGGAGTGTGATGAAATGGTGATAACATAGAAGTATATGTTTCACAATTGGAGACAATGTGCAATCGTACATTAATAAAAATGAAAATATCTTAAGTCGAGTTAAGAAGAAGTATCTAATAAATAATTTAATACAATAAAGGTTAAGATGTAGTTATTTATATAATTCGGTAGCAGTTAAAAAATATCTGAAGTCAATTATTTTTCTTGAAATTCAATAAATCTTCAGCTGGTTTGCAAATTTGCAAAACATAAAAATCAATACAAAACGATACCTCATTAGGTATCGCTCAATTTGTATCGTCTGGGCGATAGCGTTCTGACGATTATTGAGTTACGTGAAGCAAATGTTCAATCGTCAAAACGATATCGTCTGGACGATAGACGATAATGAGGTATCGTTTTGTATTGATTTTTATGTTTTGCAAATTTTCAAACCAGCTGAAGATTTGTTGAATTTCAAGAAGAATAATTGACTTCAGATATTTTTAAACTGCTACCAAATATATAAATAACTACATCTTAACCTTTATTGTATTTAATTAGATACTTCTCGACTGAAAGGGTAAAACATCTTAAGTCGAATTAAGATGTTTCCATTTTTATTGATGTACGATTGTACATTGTCTCCATTTTTGAAACATATACTTCTATGTTATCAGCATCCTTTCATCATACTCCCATCCCCATATATAACGGACAATAGATTCATCTTAAGTCAGAAAATCTTATGATGACACAATATTCCTCTTTTTAACTGTTTTCCGTTCTCCTCAAAAATGTTGAAAATTGTCATTAGGCCAGTGTTTGCGAAATATTAAAATTACAGTTTGGTGTTAATACTTCTCGACTCGTAAGGTATTTAAAAACCCAAATAATATTGCATTGCGCTACTTTTACAAATTAAATTAAACTTAACAGATAATTTTGGGTGCATTTCTTCTTGGCTCTGTATTTAAAATTAGTCCAAACCTTAAAACAATAAGGAAATAAAGTGTATAACACCAAATGAAAATAAATTGAAGAAATTAGTTATTCCTTGGCCAAGTCCGGACGCTCACCCATAACGCAATTCAAATTGCCATAATATTTAATTCTTGGATATTATTTATTCTTATTATTAATAACGTAAGGAACAAAGTTGAATTACTTACATTTTGAAATTTTCCTATTTACCGGCGACAAACACAAACACATAATTGTTTCAAAAATTGTCATTTATGACATTTCAGACGACGTCTGATTGAATTTTCAAACATAGTTTGAGAGTCTTTGAAAGAAACTCCATTCTCTCAATGCTCTCTCTCTTAGTACAAAATAAACGATAGACGAGACGATAGTGATAGAGTTACGGAAAGCAAATAGATGACGAGATCGTTGACTACTATCGCGCAAACGATTATCGTTCTGAGAGTTACGGAATGAGTGCCCTGGGCATTCATTCCGTATGTCGATTATCGCCAGACGATAGCGTTTCGACGATAGTTTTGCTTCACGTAACTTCAATAATCGTCTATCGTCCAGACGATATCGTTTTGACGATTGAACATTTGCTTCATCAACTCCTACTCTCACCTCCACGTGGTGACTAATGGGTACCTCCACTGGAGATTGGGTAACCAACCCCTTTGGAAGGTCGTTGGTGGCAGCAGACGAGAGAGGGGGGGAGGAGTGTTGTTTTCTCACTAAGGCACCTCCTCTGGTACCAGACGGCAGCGGAGGAGTTCCCTAGATGGAGCCAACGGTGGCGTCTACAGTTCCAGTCAGGCCGAACTATTTAGTGTAATCCCTACAGAGCTGCTCTGACATATTCGGATACCAGGTCTATAGGGATTTCCAACACCGAGCCAGGGTGTTGGAGAAGAGATGGTGGCGGATGAACCCTTAATGGGCCAACGGCAGCGCTCACATCCCAAAGTGGGTTACTGGCACCGGAATAACCGGCCTGCTGTCCTAGGGTCAAGGGCCTGGCCCTCCAGGTTGGGGGTTGTGCCGTCGGGGTAACTTCCCGACCATGTAAAAAAAACACTAGTTATGGGAGAGACACGAGGAGCCTCGGATAACAATTTCCCTCAAACGGCTAGTTGCCCGGAACGTCAACGGACAACGATTTAAGAGTATGTACCTGGAACGTGCGAACGCTGTACACCCCAGGTGCTACTCAAAAACTTGAGTCTGTCCTCACGCGGTACAAGGCAGATATTACCGCGATCCAGGAGATACGATGGATAGGATCAGGTATGATAAAAAGGAAAAATTGCGATATTTATTACAGCTGCCATAAAAGATTGCATGTATTAGGATGCGGATTCGTCGTGGGAAATCGGCTTAGGACAAAAGTTATTGACTTTAAGCCGATAAGTGATCGCCTAGCTGTGATCCGCATCAAAGCTACTTTCCAAAACATAAGCCTAATATGTGCACACGCCCCTACCGACGAGGCTGAAGACCCTATCAAGGAGGAGTTTTATGACCTCCTGGATGGAGCCTACGGAGCCTGTCCGGAGTACGATGTCAAAGTTGTGCTCGGGGACTTCAATGCTAAAATCGGAAAGGAAAACATCTTTGGCGGGTTAGTTGGTAAGCACAGAATCCACGAAACGACCACAGACAACGGTTACGTAATACGGTGATAAGTAGCACTAGGTTTCCAAGGCTAAGGATCCACACAGCAACCTGGCGCTCTCCAGACGGTCGAACCGTCAACCAAATCGACCATGTGCTAATCGACGCGAGGCACGCATCCAACATCCTCAACGTGCACACATTCCGAGGGGCAAACGTCGACTCTGACCATTTTCTTGTTGCGGCTAAGTTCAGAGCTCGACTATCCAACGAGAAGAAGCTGCGTTCCGCCCAGAAGAAGAATTTCGACGTTGGACGCCTTAGCACAAATGAAGTAGCCAGAGTCTACAAAGAGCGCCTGAGTGAGAAACTTTCCGCAGTGCATTCACCTACCACAAATGCCAACACCCAGTGGTCCCAGTATCGCGACGTCATCAAAGAGGTAGCCGAAACCACCTTAGGGTACCAGCCACCCCAGAGAAAGAGCCCGTGGTATGATGATGAATGCGTACGCAGGAAAAAGGTGACAGAAGATGCACATATAAAGGCGCTGCAGCGCAAAACAAGGGCAGCGAGGGAAGAGTATCGAGCCAGGAGGAGGGAGGAGAAGAAAATCCTGCGTAGAAAGAAGAGGGCCTACGCAGTCTCCCAGCTCAAGGAGATCGAAGAGTCCCGCGATCGAAGCAACATCCGGAAGTTCTACAAGAAAGCCGAGCAACTGGCTGCTGGCTTCAAGACCGGAACGCAGGCTCTTCGAAACAGTGATGGAAACCTAGTCACCGAAGGGCAGGGAATAGTAGATGTGTTTAAGCAGCACTTCCAGCAGCTGCTAAATGGGCATCATGTAGAGAGAGTGATAGGGCAAGAAGAGAACCCACGTCCAGTCAATGAAGATCCAGTTCCACCGCCCAGTATAGAAGAAGTTGGCTTAGCAATAAAAAAGCTAAAGAACAACAAGGCCGCCGGCTCTGATGGCTTACCAGCGGAGCTCTTCAAATACGGTGGTGATGTTTTGGTAGGGCGAATGCACCAAATCATCAACCAAATATGGGTGAAAGAAAGTATGCCCGATGACTGGACTATCAGCTCCATATGCCCCATCTACAAAAAAGGCGATCCTATGTCTTGCAAGAACTATCGAGGCATATCCCTACTTAATGTCGCATATAAGATCCTATCCAACGTACTGTGTGAACGTCTCAAACCTTTCTGCAACACACTAATTGGCACGTACCAGTGTGGCTTCCGGCCCGGCAGATCGACTATAGACCAAATTTTCACACTGAGGCAAATTCTGGAAAAGACCAATGAATTTCAAGTCGAGACTCACCACCTTTTCATCGACTTCAAAGCCGCATATGATAGCATTCATCGTCAGGAGCTTTATGTGGCGATGGCCGAATTCGGGATCCCGGCAAAACTGATCCAGCTATGTAGCGTGACGCTGGAGAACACACGCTGCAACGTGCAATTTGGAAGTAGTTCCTCCGAGCTATTCCAAACATGCACCGGATTTCGGCAAGGAGACGCATTATCATGTGACTTCTTCAATCTCGTGCTAGAGCAGATAGTGCGCAGGGCAGGTGTCAACACGGAAGGCACTATCTTCAACAAATCCGTCCAGCTACTGTGGTATGCAGACGATATTGACATCATCGGTCGCTCCCAGCGTGCGGTGATAGAGGCTTTTACGGCGATTGAAGAACAGGCGAAATTCGTTGGTCTTGTAGTAAATGAGGACAAGACTAAGTACATGCTATCAACAAATAAACCAGCATCTGTCCACCGCCTAGGACAGACCGTCACTATTGATAGCAACAATTTCGAGGTTGTTAAGGAGTTTATCTACATGAACTCCACAAATGATATCCTAGTGGAGATCCGGCGAAGAATTACCCTAGGAAACCGCTGCTACTTCGGTTTGGCAAAGCAATTGGGTTCAAAACTCCTAACTCGAAGGACAAAATGTATGCTTTACAGAACCCTTATCCTGCCAGTTCTGCTTTATGGCGCCGAGTGCTGGACAATAAGCAGGAAGGGAGAGCTGATACTAGGCTCCTTCGAAAGAAAAATTCTTCGGCGGATTTTTGGTCCTGTGTGCGAGGAGGGCGAATGGAGGAGAAGATACAACCGCGAACTCTATGAGCTGTACCAAGATGTGGATGTAGTCCAAAAGGCCAAAATACGTCGACTACATTGGCTCGGCCACATCGAGCGAATGGACAATAATGCTCCAGCTAAGAGGATCTTCGAATCCCAGCCGCCAGGTTCGAGACGACAAGGAAGACCGAACCTCCGTTTCAAAGACCAAGCCATCGCGGATGCCAGAGCGCTTGGTCTGGACAACTGGAAGCAGCGTGCCCGGGATCGCAGAGGATGGAAGGCTGCAGTGTCTCAGGCAGAGACTCTCCACGGGTCGGGAGCCCGTTAAGTAAGTAAGTAAGTAAGTAACTCAATAATCGTCAAAAAGCTATCGCCCAGACGATACAATTTGAGCGATACCTAATGAGGTATCGTTTTGTATTGATTTTTATGTTTTGCAAATTTGCAAACCAGCTGAAGATTTATTGAATTTCAAGAAAAATAATTGACTTCAGATATTTTTTAACTGCTACCGAATTATATAAATAACTACATCTTAACCTTTATTGTATTAAATTATTTATTAGATACTTCTTCTTAACTCGACTTAAGATGTTTTCATTTTTATTAATGTACGATTGCACATTGTCTCCAATTGTGAAACATATACTTCTATGTTATCACCATTTCATCACACTCCTATCCCAATATAAAACGGATAATGGTTTCATCTTAAGTCAGAAAATCTTATGATGACACAATATTCCTCTTTTTAACTGTTTTTCGTTCTCCTGAAAAATGTTGAAAATTGACTATAGGCCAGTGTTTGCGAAATATTAAAATTACAATTGGGTGTTAATACAAGAAGTAATCTGATGTTGTTTGGCTCTAATTTTTTTTCTAAATGAAAAACTTCGATACAGTTTTTTGACCATGTTTATTTGAACCTTCAGAATTTTATTGGTCAAGTCGAGTCACAATTGATTGCCACACGGGCTCGTTTTAGCAATGGGATGTATTACAACAGTGCGCGCTATAGGGCCATGTTAACTGAGTTTTTTCTGCCGCAATTGGAAGAATTAGGACTGGAGGACATGCGATTCCAGCAGGACGGAGCTACGGCAGACACTGCGTGAGCCACAACCGATATTCTGAAGGCGGCGCCTCATCCCTCGTTTTGGCGATTTGAGCTTATTTATTCTTATTATTAAAAACGTAAGGAACAAAGTTAAATTACTTACATTTTGAAATTTTTTTATTTACCGGCGACAAAAACAAACTCATAATTGTTGCAAAAGTTGTCATTTATGACATTTTAGACGACGTCTGATTGAAATTTCATACATAGTTTGAGAGTCTCTGAAAGAAACTCAATTCTCTCAATGCTCTCTCTCTTAGTACAAAATAAACGATAGACGAGACGATAGTGATAGAGTTACGGAAAGCAAATAGATGACGAGATCGTTGACTACTATCGCGCAAACGATTATCGTTCTGAGAGTTACGGAATGAGTGCCCAGTATTTAACCAAAAACCAAATAGTTTATGAAAACACAAAATACGTAACGAATTTAAGTAAAATAAATGATGATTGTATTGAAAATATACTTAAAGAATCAATGAACTGTAAACTTGAAACAAATTTTAATGAAGCTGTATTAGAAATAGGAAATAATAATCTTGTATTAATTAATATAAAATTACAGGAAATAATTCAAAACTGTAACAATCAAAAGATTGTCATAAAAGGTATCTCATCAAATTTGAAAATTGAGAGTATGAAAGGAAAAACTATAAACATGAACCATTAATTCCAAATACCATTTTAGATATTAATTATACTAAAATAGATGATTTAACTTTCCAAGAAATACATTATCAAAGTATAAACAATTTAAAAGAAATTCAAGAACTCAAATATAAACATAAAAAGTCAAATTTAACGATATACTTTATCTTTGTAACCATAGTAATCATTGTAATCATTTATATTTACATAAAAATAAGAAATAAAAATAAGAAGATTATAAATAATGTAAATCTTCCAACGGTCACTTTCCAACCATTAGAAGACTCTAAAGGGGGAGGTGTTATGTCAGAGCAAACTTGTGAAGAAACGCTCGACTTCAAATTCAATTAACAAGTCAATAAGAAAATACATTTAATACTGTAAATTCTTCCTTGAGGAATTCCTTGTAATAATCCGGCTCGAAGGACCATGTAAATTCTTCCTTGAGGAATTTCTTGTAAATTCTTCCCTTAAGAATTTCTTGTTTCTTTTTCAGCCACCTTACCACTGGTGGGGGGATAGCTGATAGAGAATAGAGACCACCTTGTTCACTGTAATAATTGATCTGTTTATTTGTATTCTTCTTACTGACTATTTATACACTAAATTTAGCTTACTATGCAACAACACTACCTATATTGCTACCTCGTATTTAATGGTGAATTGGTAGTTTGTTGACCAATATGGGTCACGAAGCCAAGTGCTTGTGCTTGCATTATTGGTTGTGCAAGAGAATGCTGATTGTGTTCAGGGCATTCACATTGTTGTTGTTGATATAATCAACAAATACAATGATGCGATTGTGAAATACCATAACGAAAATTCAAATGAAATAAACAACATAAATACAATAATGCGGACATTAAAATGACCTAAAATGATCACCAGAACTTTTAGCCTTCAGCATAAAAGAATCACAAACATTAACAAAGTAACACTTTAGCCTTCAGAATAAAAGAATCACAAACATTAAAAAAGTAACACTTTAGCTTTCAGCATATGAATCCGAACACAAGTATCATTGCATCATCCATAGTCATACGAAGAGTATAAAAAGGGATCATTTGATCTCATTAAGTTCAGTTCTAAGAATTCTGTCACAACGTATAGCCTAAGATTTCCCCCGACCAACGGTAAGGGATCTGAAGCTTTAGAATAAAAAATATTATAAAAAGTAAAAGGAACGTGTTTTATTTTTTTTATTAAACACAATTTCCTTTAACAAAAATTATATATATTTATATATAAAAGGCTTATCAAAATTAAGTTACAGTATTTCATATAAATTTTAGGTAAACTAAATCTTTTATTCGGAGGGTAGTGATGTAGCACCCTACATAATACATCATTACCGACACTGCTTTACCATTTAGACCACTTGAAATGTCATAAATTTTATTGGTTTTTATTTGACATGTGTGCATTGAAGAAGACAGAATAAAACGAGCAAGCAACCAAGGTGGTCGCATAAGCAAAATAAATTCAAAGTGTTTCAATAACGTCGCGCTAGAAAAACCACGCGGTGCAACAGGCACATCTCATGTCGATGCATATGCGTACGTCATCTCCTTTCGGAACGACTACCATCGGCGAAATCCAATTCGATGTTTCATTTACCTTTTCAATCACCTCTTGTGCCAGCAATTCCTCGATTTTCTTATCTACTTTCTCTTCCAGTGCCAAAGGTACTCGTCGATAGGGTTGTATAACTATCAGACTTAATTGGAATATCAACAATTACACCCTTGATTTTACCAATTTTGGCCTTTTGATCGATTTCACTGATCTCATTGATATCAACACCTATTTTCAAAATTCCTATCGACATTGCTGTATCACGGCCGATGAGTAGTTTCCCTTTTCCTTTGATCACATAGAATTCGGCATTGATGTTTCGATGGCCAATAGCAAGTGTTGCTTCAAATACACCCAATACCGCAGGCGAGTGGTCGCCATATGACTTAAAACATTTATCTGTTTCTTTTCTTTGATTCTTTACGATAACCTTTTCATATTTCAATTGGTTCCAGGTTTCTTCATCCATCAGAATGTATTTGGAACTAGAATCAATTATTGCTATAGCATAGATCCCACCAATTTTGCATTTTATTTTGTTTTCTTGTCATGTGTATTGACACAGGCCGGTTGAAGGGTAGTGATGCGATGTCATGAGAACACAAGCGTTCTCACCTAGCCTCTCACTATCAACTCCTACTCTCACCTCCACGTGGTGACTGGTGGGTGCCTAGTACCTCGACTGGAGATTGGGTAACCAACCCCTTTGGAAGGTCGTTGGTGGCAGCAGACGAGAGAGGGGGGAGGAGTGTTGTTTTCTCACTAAGGCACCTCCTCTGGTACCAGACGGCAGCGGAGGAGTTCCCTAGATGGAGCCAACGGTGGCGTCTACAGTTCCAGTCAGGCCGAACTATTTACTGTAATCCCTATAGAGCTGATCTGACATATTCGGATACCAGGTCTATAGGGATTTCCAATACCGAGCCAGGCTGTTGGAGAAGAGTTGGTGACGGATGAACCCTTACTGGCACCGGAATCACCGGCCGATATTTATTACAGCTGCCATAAAAGATTGCATGTATTAGGATGCGGATTCGCCCTGGGAAATCGGCTTAGGACAAAAGTTATTGACTTTAAGCCGATAAGTGATCGCCTAGCTGTGATCCGCATCAAAGCTACTTTCCAAAACATAAGCCTAATATGTGCACACGCCCCTACCGACGAGGCTGAAGACCCTATCAAGGAGGAGTTTTATGACCTCCTGGATGGAGCCTACGGAGCCTGTCCGGAGTACGATGTCAAAGTTGTGCTCGGGGACTTCAATGCTAAAATCGAAAAGGAAAACATCTTTGGCGGGTTAGTTGGTAAGCACAGAATTCACGAAACGACCACAGACAACGGTTACCGACTAACTGACTTCGCGGCAACTCGTAATACGGTGATAAGTAGCACTAAGATAGGATCCACACAGGGCCGAACCGCCAACCAAATCGACCATGTGCTAATCGACGCGAGGCACGCATCCAACATCCTCAACGTGCACACATTCCGAGGGGCAAACGTCGACTCTGACCATTTTCTTGTTGCGGCTAAGTTCAGAGCTCGACTATCCATCGACGTTGGACGCCTTAGCACACCTGGAGTAGCCAGAGTCTACAAAGAGCGCCTGAGTGAGAAACTCTCCGCAGTGCATTCACCTACCACAAATGCCAACACCCAGTGGTCCCAGTATCGCGACATCATCAAAGAGGTAGCCGAAACCATCTTAGGGTACCAGCCACCCCAGAGAAAGAGCCCGTGGTATGATGACGAATGCGTACGCCGGAAAAAGGTGACAGAAGATGAACATATGAAGGCGCTGCAGCGCAAAACAAGGGCAGCGAGGGAAGAGTATCGAGCCAGGAGGAGGAAGGACAAGAAAATCCTATCATGGCTATCAAATATCAACACGATATTTGATAATAATTGATACATATCAACAAAATGAATAAATCGGTATTATGATTATCAACAATTATGATTGTTGATGATTGATGATTCGTATCAAATATTCGGGCGGTTAAAAATTTATATTAATATAAAATCACCAAATTTATTTCCTTGTTTTTATTATAAAAAAAGACGACTTCAGACCGAAAGAGTTATTTTTTTAAGGGAATAATGATGAAAAAAAAAACACATACAAATTAGAAATGTCAAACCTCTAAACTATATATATCTCTAAAAATACCACTTATTATAACACCAATAAATGAAGCCACGTGGTCTAAAATAGTGTTTTCTTTATTTACTTTTATTTCATATTACCGAACTCTAACTTCTTTTATAGGCAGATTTATGGGCAAACAACTTTAAACGTCTTTTACTCGCAACTAGAAATTTGTCACTTAAAACCTTCTCATTCTCAACGCTTCAATTGATACTCATAATACCAAATTATCGATGAATTGATAGATGTTATCAAGAAGGGCTGTGTGTGTTGTCTAATGAAATTCTAGTCGGAAAACTTTGGAAATTTTCATAAGCGTGGCGTGATCATTTTGAAATGGGAAGTCGTAGCAAAATTAATCACATACAAATGTAAAGAAAACTCTACATCTCTGTACCTTGAAACAAAATCATACATTGTTCATTTCCTTTCCACATCAACTTATTTCACTTTAAGTCATGCACTGAACTCTGCCAACTGAGTTGAGTTGAGTTGAATTTATTAAGACTTTTTATTTTCGATTGTAGTACAACTAGAGAATACATTTGTTTCGTTTTTATCTTAAAAATATAACGAGAGTGAGAGGAGTGGCTGAATCGTATGGCCTGCTCGAGAGTAACGATACATACATAAATGTAAGGAGGATAACCTCATGGTGAGCATTCTTTTTTGAGTGGTTAGGAATGCTCTTGCTTGCGGAGCTAAATGTGTTTGGTTGACGATGAAAAAAGAGAGAAACAATAAACATTGATTGCTGTATGTTCTCCATCCTCTTTCTCATCTACACCCCTTTGTACAAATTCCCCACCCTATTAGCTTAAGTAATTTTGTAAATTCAATCACTGTGATTGATCACAGTAGATGAGAAAGAGGATGGAGAACATACAGCAATCAATGTTTATTGTTTCTCTCTTTTTTTTAGGTTTAGGGGTTTGCGAGAGCAATATGGTGGTTGCTTTACTTTAGATTATGTAAATTTTTATTTTCTATTTTTTTAAGAAATAGATAGCAAATAGAAATAGTTTATGATGGTACATTTTGTTGTTTACTTTTTAGACATAGAGTATATGAGGCGATTCCGAAGTGAAATGATATTTCATGAGTAAAATACAATAAGATTTTGTTTTCAACATGGTATACATATGTTGTGTTTTGTAATAGTTAAGTTGTAGTAAATGAAGTTTCTGTCTCTCTTAAGAAGCCTTGAACGGGTTACAGTTTTGATATATGTAGTGTAAAACTACAAGGTGGGCCAAAAGAGATCACCCTATTGGAAGATGCTCTGTTTTGACATTTGTGGACTAGACAGATGTAGAATACAAGTAAACAAGCCATGGAGCGATACACTCCCCAAGAACGCGGAATAATCGTGTCTATTTTTTGGCGTAACAATTCGTCGGTAGTGTTGGCGAAGCGCGAATTCCGTCGCCGATTCCAAGACCGTCCGACTGCGCAAACACTGCACCGTTTGGCTACCAACCTTCAAGAGTATGGGATCACACGAGACGTTGCCAAGAGTGGCCGGCCCCAGAGCGCCCGTTGTGCCGAGAATATCGCCGCTGTTGACGAAGATGTCGAGCTGTCACCGGAAACATCGACCAGACGCCGTGCCTCGCAATTAAAAGGCGAATTTTGGTCAAAAACTTGCGCATGTTCCCGTACAAAGTCCAGTCCGTGCAACAGCTGCTGCCTGTCGATCGCCAAACGCGTGTAACCTACGCCCAAGCCATACTCAATCTCGAGGGCGAAATGGACGATTTTTCGACCAAAATCATAATGAGCGATGAGGCTCATTTCCACATCAGCGGGTACGTGAACAAGCAAAACTATCGCTTCTAGGGCACTGAAACTCCACGAGTAATGCACGAGGAGCCATTACACCCGCTCAAAGTTACTGCATGGTGCGCTGTTCGAGAGAACGCCGCTGGTCAAACGACAACAGTGGACGGTGCGCGTTATAGGGCCATGTTAACCGATTTTTTTCTGCCGCAATTGGACGCATTAGGACTGGAGGACATTTGGTTCCAACACGACGGAGCTACGGCACACACTGCGCGAATCACAACCGATATTCTGAAGACGGCGTTCCCGGGTCGCCTCATCTCTCGTTTTGGCGATTTGCACTGGCCCGCAAGATCGCCCGATTTAACCATTCCAGACTTTTTTGTGGGGTTTTTTGAAGTCCCGTGTTTACGTTAACAAGCCCGAGACCCTAGAAGTCCTCAAGGACAACGCTCGACACGAGTGCGAGAATCTGTCGCCCGAAGTTATCGCCGAAGTGAAGAAAAATGACATAAAACGATCCCGTATGGCAATAAATTGTGACGGCGCCCATTTAGCCGATATCATTTTCTCGACTTGACCAATAAAATTCTAAAGGTTCAAATAAATATAATCAAAAAACAGAATCGAAGTTTTTCATTTAGAAAAAAAATGAGAGCCAAACAACATCGGATGACTTCTTTTGGCCGACTTTGTATTTACTATTATGTGTTTATACAATGAAAAACAAGTAAAAGTGTTATCATCGGCCTGGCCGATGCTTTGATACCCTACACTGCATACAAGTCATGCAAAATTGGTTTTGTGCTTTCACCAAACTTCATTTGCTTAGGTTGTTTCCTTTGGACGCTATCGTATCTTCAATAGACACATGGGTCCAATATCGATTTTGTATGGGAGGTACCAGAACTACTTGACCGACATAGCCCATTTTCAATACCAACCTGACGACGGTAAAAATAAGTCCGTTCACCAAATTTCATTCGCCTAGGTCAATTCCTTTGGGCGCTATCGTTCTTTCAACAGACAGACAGACGGACATGGCTAAATCGATTTAGAATGTGATCCTGATTCAGGCGTTACAAATGTAATGACAAAGTGAATATACCTTCCTGTGGAGGGTATAAAAAACCTATTATAATAAATATACCCTACTTTGCCGTCCTGCTGTCTGAATTTTTCTGGGCACCTCTATTTGCAATATTGTCTTCTTCTTTTATTATTCTTTAGAACACTTCACTTTCTGTATAAAAAAAAAACTTACCTTCGGCTTTTAATATTTGAAAAGTTTGATAATTTGTGCTGCGTGTATTCTACCATAGACAAACCATACTGAGACCCCCAACTCACAATCCTCTTGCCGCTGGCCCCCTCAGTTTTTTTTCAAATTCGCCATTTTGTATTCCTATCGGTGTTATATCAATTCGGAATCCGAATGAATCCGAATGACATGCAAAAACATACAAAAACTACAAAAATAAATGCTGCCAACCTCGGCAACCGTGGGGAAATGTGAAAGAGTTCGGGAATACCACATTTTAGCATAACTGAATGCCATTGGTTAGTAATTATAAATTTTTTGAAGGTGAATAATTTGATTTGTGTGGTTAATAAAACTATCTAAAGGAAATGTTTTATATACTAGAAATATATTAGGACAAATATGGTTGTGTATTTCCCGCTTTTGGATATAATTAACTTCGATTTCGTGTGTAATTTTTTCTTAAATAATAAAGAAAATTTGCTCAAAATGTTTTTATTTTCCCTCAACCAATCTACATTCTTAATTTTTCGTAAATATTTTAAGCAAATGTACACTTATTCCTAAAAAAAATATTATTCACACGTAACGAACAATTTCAAATTTAACTGATAAAATTCTATGAACGCTGCAAGCCACTTTGCCCAAAGCGGAAGTGGCTCATATTTTTTGGGAGTGTATTGGTGACTCAGAACTTTTGAAGTTACGTGACATTTGTCAATACGAATTTTTATGTATCAATACTAGCGCAGTAAATCGTGACCACTCCGAAAAATATAGCTTGTAGGCTAAGTAACGGGAAATCGGCCGAAGTTGGTGGTCTCAGTATTGTCTCTGTATTCTACTCCCGTCAGCTATGATTTGCTTAAGAAAATAAATTTTTTTTTCTTATGCGGCTTTGGGAAAAGAATTGAAAAATTACCTTTTCTCATTTTGGCCAAGCTCAAATTAACTGCTTTTATTTGTTCGTGATTCTTCTCTTTTACGAGACTCAAATGGAGTTCGTTTGTCGTCACTTGTCATTTATTGCAGGTGGTGGTTAGTGGAGAAAGCAACATAGGTCATATCATAAGATTCGAAATTACGAGTTTGAGACCTTAATCCAGTTAATTTTCCACAAATATAATGAAAGCTGACTTTTTAACTTTTCATGGTCATCAAAGTTTCAAAAACAGTATCGTTCCGACGATTATTGTTATACGGAATCTGCCCAAAGAGCGATTTTCAATATCGGACACCTTGGAACTCCTTCCACACTTCCCCGGATGCAGCGGTGTTAGTACGAAACCCCGGTATCAATCTGCACTCAACAGCAACATCATTGCAATAATTTCCAAAGAAAATATTTCCAGGGCTGTTAACAGATTTTCTCCGTTTAAATTTCCAGGCTATGGCGGCATACTGCCCGTCATGCTACAAAGAACGTAAGACTTAACAATACCGTGGTTGGCGTCAATCTTTTCAAGCTAGAGTGGTGTTTATACCGAAGAAAAGGAATTACTTCAGACCACTTCAGGGAGGCGTCATTTCTCTCCTATTCTAACTAATGGATGTTAATAAAATTCTTGTAGCGATACTAGTGTCGGGGAAGTTTTTCTCCGTGATTAGTGAAACCATAACATTGAACATAGAGTAAGGAAGACATGTGTTACCTTCTTTCTACTCCTGCAGCAAATTCTCACCAATGGTTCACTCGTATGTTATCCCGCGCTGAGTAAAGGCTATAATCTTACAAAACTGAAACGACTGCAAAGATCAGCGAGTATAGGCACCACGGGTGCATTAAGATTGGTCCCAAAGTGTGCCCTTACTGTGCTCCTGCATCTTTTACCTTTCGACCTACACACAAAAGATACCGCATTATTCAGAACTTTAACTCTCAAAGAGTTTAAAGTGCAGGAGTGAAAGGGCGTATGGCCACAACAACATCCTGGACTCGCTTCCAAACTGCATGGTCAAGTTTCCAACAGACTACATCACACCCCAACTTAATTTCAAAAAAAAATCAAGGTTATTTTACCTTCCAAAGCTAATTGGAAGAGGAACGAAGATCTGTGGTTTTGGGGCATGCGTCTTATCGGAATCAGGGTCAAGGTCAAGGAACAAGTACACTCATACTTCCTAAACCTACTAAACAGAACTTATTTTAATTTTTCATTTCATTTCATTTAGGTATTTTATTTGAATGATTACACATGAGGATCAAAAACTGTGGTATTAGTGTCAACCCGAAGAAAGCGAAGTTAGTTCTATTCGCCAGAAGAGTTAAGACCTCTCTCGACACTACTCTTAATCTCAACGGCACTCTAATTTAGTTTGTTATTGGTATTACGAATTGGTTGTTTCTCCAGATACTCCTGTCAGATATAACTATCTTAAATTTTCTGGGGAAGCGAAGCCTTTTAAGCATGGTGTCTGATACCTTGATCAGAGGATCATCTTGGAGTATTTGTAGTATTCGAAGGTGTCCTGTGAGGTTACCTGCTTTAAGATTTGATATATCAGGGAGCCTAAGGGCACTGAGACTAGCTTCCTTCTTTACAGAAATATGTAAAGGCAGAAGGCTGAGCATTGCCCCTATGGCTGAAGTTGGACAAGTTTTCATTGCACCCGTTATACCAACATATGCTAAGTGATATATCTTGTTTAGTTTTGTTTGGGCCGTTAATTGTTCGGTTTTTGGCAACCATGCTATCGCTGCATAGGTGATCATTGGTTTGATGATCGTGTTGTATGACCAATAGATCATTTCTGGTTTTAAGCCCCAGGTTTTGCCGTAAAGGCGATGGCACATAAAAATTGCTTTTGTCGCCTTCTTGGTGACTGATCAAGGTGTGAATTCCAGGTGAGAGTCTTGTCTAGAATTACTTCTAGATATTTTACCTCTCCTGATAAGTCGATGACCGTGTTATTCAGCTTGATCGGTTTCAGTTGTAGTTTTCTCTTTCTTGAGAATGGTATCATGACTGTTTTTGAGGGATTTATGGTCAATCCTTTGTTCTGACACCATCTATAGGTTAAGTTAAGGGCCCTTTGCATGATCTCCGATATCGTGGAATCCTAACAGTGATTACTACATCATCTGCATAACCTTGTACTAAGCTTGTATCATAGCTTTCTTTATGGCATCGAAGGAGGTATTGTCAAACGCTCCCTGGATGTCTATGAAGGCACAGAGAGCCGTTTCCTTTGCTGCCAGAGCCTTTTCAATAGTAGTTGTGAGGCTGTGTATGGCAGTTTCGGTAGATTTACCGGCTTGGTATGCGAACTGGCTCGCATGAAGTGGGTTACTTGTATTGAGTTTGTTAAAAACGCCAAATATCTGTGGCAATAATCCAGTAGAAGGGGCTGTCGGCTCAAGATCGTACCTCCAACCCAACATAATGCACTTACTTTAAAACCGTATTTATCTTTACGGCATAGATGTGTGGTGGTCGGCCTTGAATAAGAGCTTCAATCTAAAGAATCTTTCGAATACTCAGTGTTTGGCATGCCTGTGCATTACGGTCAAGGGATACGCTATAAAAGTGGATGAAAGGAAAGCACTGGAGAGAACCTAGAGAGGACAATCAACTGGATGTGCAAACTTCCTCTTACAGCCCATGTATCAAATATCAAAGTCCAAGGAAGTGATTTTCAGAACCGGAGGTAGGTTCATCCAGCGAAACAGAATTGGAAGAATGCCGTGTATGTCTTAACAAAATCGCTGTACAGTATAACCTCGCCTATTGATAGGTTCCGGGATAGTGTGAAATCCCAGGGAACTTTGCAGCAGACGCTCTTCGCATTATTGTTCCATATTGTTCAACCTTGTTTGAAGTTCGTCCGTTTTTTTCTTTTGACATTTATTTGTAGCTGTGCTCGTTATTTTTGAGCAGGAAATTTACTTAATGTCGAGATACTAAAGACGCACGGATTAGTTTCGATGGTAGTAATATCGTTACACTTGACCTTTTTCTTGAAAGTGTTATTCCAACGCAATAATTGGGTCGCTTCAGAATCCGTAACGGAGACCATTGCACGGATTAAATTATAACGTTTTCTAATAAAGTTAAGTAAAACACTGATGCCTGCAGCCACCGCTCTGGGGTGGCTAACCGGTGTGGCTTTAAGTCACAAAAATTCAACAGGGTATTCTGTCGGAGGCGGTAGTCGTCTGGTTACCCATGGCAGACAGGCTGTTTGAAAAGAAACGAACTAAAAATCGTAACTCCTAGGGAGCCGAGGGATAAAAGGTTACAGGTTAAAACAACCAAGTACGAGATCCTTCAGGTGTCCAGACGAAGACCTGTAGGAATCGCGACGCTGCGGGGCGGAAACGAAATAGACAAATAACCCCCTTGTGTCCAGGGTGAGGGGTAAAAAAAAGGTGAGGGTACGATAAGTACCAAGAGTGAGACGATGGCCGAAACAGTAACCGTGGAGCCATACGACATCACCAAAATTCAAGAGGTGCTAGAAGCCGGCTCAACAGAAGAAGAGATCTCACAAGAGGAAGGGGAGCAGCTTCCGGCTAAACCCTTAGATGACAGAACCGGCAGAGAAAAGGCGAGGAAGTAGAGGGTGCTCCAGGTCTGTTAAGGAAACGGAAATACCTAAAGGCCAAACACATATTTGGCGTTCTCGTCGCCAAAGACATACCTACATATATTATGCTCCCTTACAGAGAAGAAGCGAGCCGCCTTGGAATGGGCCAAGGAGACCAAGTGGTCAGTACTCTGTGGAATATGGCAAAATAATCGAGAACACACTAGGTATAGCGATATAGGTGCAAAGGCCCCCGCTTACCGCAGGATAAGATGGCTTTAGGGCACCGCCTACATTGACTGCAGGGAACAGGCATCCAAATACTTTGCCAAGACCGTGTTAAACGGTGCACAAGTGTGGGAGGGTACCAATAGAGGAAGTCCCTATAAAGGCAAAGAGTAGAATAGCCATCCCGGAGATAGGGGTACAATGCGAGGAGATCCTCAGCGTTCACAAGCACAAAACCCCAGATCCCAATGAGAGATTGGGAAATTGTAGCCGAAGATTGGTGCAAGAGGGTACATCATTGCGAGAACCATTGATTGCAGTGTCTTTCAAGCAGAAATAGCTGCTATAACTCAAGCGGCGTAGAACGTAAGAAGACGACACATTGTCAAAAAACAAATTACCATTTACTGACAGCCAAGCGGCAATAAAAGCCATGGAGTCAGTCATGGGGAAGTCGGGGCAGTAAGCCATTGCAAGAAATATCTGGACAAAATATCACAAGCCAACGCGGTGACCTTATGCTGGGTACCACATGGATATTCCGGGTAATGAACAGGCGGATGAGCTTGCAAGAAACGGGTAGAAAATACACGCATCTTTGGCCCTAAAATCAGTAAGAAATCCGCTAAGTACGATTGCAAGGAAGATTGACAGGGAATCCTCGAGTAGAATTTACCTCCGCTGGACCAATCGCAATACCTCCAGGCACACAAAAGAACTATGGGCAGAGGTGAGCAAATAGAGATATAAATTTATGATTTATGACACTGTGCAATAGGCGTACTTGCGGAACGGTTGGGTGTACTGCATAATGATTTTTGCACAAGCTGTAGGGACGTTGAAGAAATAAAATCTGTTCGCCATCTACTTGCAAATGCCTAGTGCTAAATAACAGCAGACGGAGGATTCTCGACAGATACTTCTTCGATGAACCAGAGAATCTGAAGAATATGAATTTTAAAAAACTCCTGAGATTCATGCTCAAATTTGGATGGTTCTAGCAGACAAACAAACTCATATCATCAGTTACTCTTAAGACGAACCAGGGGATCTGGATACATCGGATCTTTAAGAACCAATGAGATTTATACTAAATCTATGTGCCTCAAACATGAAAAGCGATTTAATTCTTGCCTTATAACAGGTATGCAATGGATGGTTCCCGTAACTGGACACAATGGACCCAACAGGTGGTCCAAGCGAAGCTGTGAGAACTGCCATAAGAACACCCATTTACCTACATTTACCTCCTATCTATATAAATATAAAAATTGAGCCTTAAAATTGTGTTGGTTTGTCGCCGATTCACGCCTTAACGCATCTACCGATTTTAACCAAACTTTCACACATCTTTGGTATTGGTCTATATACCATTTTTGTGAAGTTTGGTTGAAATTGGAAAACGTACGCGTGTGTTGTGCGTGCTTGGAAAAACTCATGAATTTCAGTACATTTGGGTTTTTGAATAATTTTTTTTTGATGATTGGACGTCTTAAGATGTCGTTCGAGAAGCTGAAGACTACTAATTGGAAGATTATGACAATTTTTTTACCAAAACCGGAGCAAAAAAAATGAGAAATCAATTTTTATTTTGTCAAAATACTTTTTCGAGTTTTCAATCAGGTTTTTCATGTTTTCCCAACATTTTGAAAAAGTTTAGTCCTGCGGTTCCTACGCTGGTACCTTTAACTTATTGAAGATTGATTTCTTATAATTTAATTTTTTTTTTAGTTTGTATCAAAAATGCCACGTCAGCGGAGAAGTGATATTCACCCTTATTCCGCGTGGCGTTTATATTAAACGACAATTGGCGTTTTTTGAAATCGGTATTACATATGGCGTGTTTCTAGGCGTTTTATGTCGTTTAACGACTTGTGGCGTTTACGTAGTGTGGAACACAAGTTCTACAAACGTCAAAACAATTTTTCGCATCCTGAAAGTCGTTTTTGTTGCGCAAAACGACTCAAAAAACGTCGATTATTGTCGACTACAAATTCTTGAACGACTAGGAGGCAAATGTAAATAAAAACATGTGAGTTTTGGTAATTGTTTATATTTAATGCAGTGATTTCATAATTTTTTTATGATTAAGGGTGAAAGTAACAAACCGCGATCTTTTTTTCGGGGCCAAAATGCGTATGTGAGTACCATCCACACATCCTATGACTCCTGGAATTCCAGCCTTTTGGTAAAACATCATTTTTGCACAATTCCTTTCTTCTTCCGTGTAATGCTTGTTTATCCATTGTGGGCATATATTTTCTTTCACAACTGTAAGCATTTTACTAAGAGTTGGTTGGGCAAGACCCAAATTATAGTCATTGCCAACACCCTCTTGGTAGCCACCTTCCGCAAGAAAATGCAATGTCGAAGCCAGTTTTAAAATGACTGGCACTGACAAAGAACTTCTTGCGGCAGGAAGTTTATCCTTCACCTCATTTAGCAAATAGACAAAGGCTTCCTTGCTAAGTTTAAAGTACATTTTGAATCTGGAAATTATTGGCATTATTTTCTACCTCAAACTATTTTGTATTTATATGTATGTACTTACTTTGAATCTGGTAAATCCAATTGGATTGGATTTTGACCTGATACTTCTTCTAATAATTTTCAGGTCTCTTTTTGCAGATTCATCTTCTTCGTAGCTTTCGCTTTCCAATGGTATGAACATTGCAATGCTATTAATTTTTTTTTTGGTATAATACCACAACTCGAAATACTTTCGATTTTAAATTTTAAAACATAAACACTTACCCAACTGTCATTAGTTTGTGTGGAACTCATGTGGAATGTAAATTCAATGAGAGTGGAGGCGTTCAAGGAATAGAATACCGATAATAAAACGACACTAAAGCGACTCGACACAAAAAACGCCAACTGTCGTTTAATATAAAAAATCGAATTCAAAGAGAACGTATGGCCAGATCACGTTCAGGTCATATTCAATTCATTCATTAAGTTCAGGTCATTCATCTGAACAACGTGAACATCGTAATGAGCAAGAAAGATTGAGAATGCAATCGCATCGCACAACAAGAAATGTGAATGAAAATGCTGAACGAATCAATGTTAATGTTGTTTTAAATGGTGCTGGATTTCGATATAATAGTGCCATTGATTATAGTTTGCACAAATTTGTGGTTATTGGCGCAATGAGCAAATTATGTCAATTTTGTAATGCATTCAAATTTGGAAATGAAACTTCTGGAATGTGTTGTGCTTCTGGGAGAGTTCGATTACCAGAATTACAATATCCACCAGAACCATTACGATCATTATATCAATCAAAAGTTTATTTTTCATTCCAATGTTGAGTGTATTTTCACTTTCTAATCGTTAGCAACAAATGTCATTTTTTTATTCGTCTGTATTTTCCTAACGCTAAACAGTGATAATTGTTGTTTTTCCATATTTTCTTGAGGGATTTTTTTTCGGAAATGGATTTGAGGCATCCTCCTGTATGAAATTTTTTCTTCTTTCATCCATAAACAAAACAATCGCCATGTCTGCTGGTATTCGTCACCAATTGTTTACAGAAAAACTGAGGTTCAATATAACATAAAACCTTCTTTTTGCATTCTTTACTTCAACAATATGGGTTCGCAGTTTTATAACAAAACTTGAAAACCTAATTTAGATAAGCTCATATTTAAATTTCAGACTTTAGCATGTCAAAATATTACTAATAACACATTTTAATATTCTTAAGCCTGGTCCCATTTGAGATAAGACTTCTACTTCACATTTTTGTAGATCTTAGCATATATTTCTCAATAAGTAGGTAGTTAGTATTTTAAATATTTATACAGTTTTAATAAAACAATGAAAAAAGAGCCTCTATAAAAAAAAAGTTTGTTCACTCCATATAAAATAAAAATATCTAACCGCTGATTTCGAAATTTGAATTCATTTAAATTCATTTTCTGACATTCTCGATAGTGAATATTATTCGTTCGAATCTGAAAATAAGCATGATTATATTCATTTCATTAACGAATTTGGGCGGAACGAAGTTCGCCGGGTCAGCTAGTTGGGATATAGAATTTTATGCCAAGCACCGAAGTGGTGATTAAAACACTGATTGCTATCATTCTTGAAATATTGGTGAAAGTTTGCTGACGTGCACAAATGATCACTACCAATTGCCACTTCTCAAAACAAGTACTGCATAATCACAGGGTAAACGATTAAAATGGGAATGATAGCACTTATAACAAATATAAACTTGTATGTACGTATACGTTATATGTATGTATTTTTCTACTTACTTCTCCTTTTTCGGGAGTAAATACTTTAGCACCAATGTTTTGCTGACAATGTTTGGCAAGTGTTTCGATAGCATTTGGCTGTCCTCTTACAATAACCACTCGACGAGGTCGCAATTGCGATAGAATTTTTAGCATAGATTCTCCATCTGATCTTCCTTCAAAATCTATGAATTGAATTTGAGCATTTATTTCCATTAATTTACGGCTACTCAAGCACTTTGTTGGATTTTCCAACATTTTCAGATCTGAAATCAAGAAATAAAAAGAGGTTAAACAGTAAAAAATATTTTAATCAGAAAACATTGAACATAAAAGAATTGTAAGCGTAGCACAGATATTACTTATTATTATACTACGAGTTCTATCCACCCGGATTTGACACAATTTTTTATTTCTTTTGATAATCGCTGGAAGGAAGAATCAAAAAATTATCGAAAGACATTGCAGAGGTATAACGTGAGGAAACCTTCTTCAAAATTAAGGGACTTGAACCCGATCTAAAAAAAAACTCCCGAAGACTGAGTCACCTCTGTCTTCATCTTCATTGCATTGCACCTGGTCGTTGCACAAATCGGCAATAATTTAATATTTTTTGGACAATGAAAATGAAAGAAAATAATTTGATTATATTTCACTCACTTTTTCTATTAATGGCCGGTTTTGAAGGGTAGTCATGAGAACACAAGCGTTCTCACCTAGCCTCTCACTATCAACTAATACTCTCACTTCCACGTGGTGACTGGTGGGTGCCTAGTACCTCGACTGGAGATTGGGTAACCAACCCCTTTGGAAGACGAGAGAGGGGGGGAGGAGTGTTGTTTTCTCACTAAGGTACCTCCTCTGGTACCAGACGGCAGCGGAGGAGTTCCCTAGATGGAGCCAACGGTGGCGTCTACAGTTCCAGTCAGGCCGAACTATTTAGTGTAATCCCTATAGAGCTGCTCTGACATATTCGGATACCAGGTCTATAGGGATTTCCAATACCGAGCCAGGGTGTTGGAGACGAGTTGGTGGCGGATGAACCCTTAATGGGCCAACCGCAGCGCTCACATCCCAAAGTGGGTTACTGGCACCGGAATAACCGGCCGATATTTATTACAGCTGCATGTATTAGGATGCGGATTCGTCGTGGGGAATCGGCTTAGGACAAAAGTTATTGACTTTAAGCCGATAAGTGATCGCCTACCTGTGATCCGCATCAAAGCTACTTTCCAAAACATAAGTTTAATATGTGCACACGCCCCTACCGACGAGGCTGAAGACCCTATCAAGGAGGAGTTTTATGACCTCCTGGATGGAGCCTACGGAGCCTGTCCGGAGTACGATGTCAAAGTTGTGCTCGGGGACTTCAATGCTAAAATCGGAAAGGAAAACATCTTCGGCGAGTTAGTTGGTAAGCACAGAATCCACGAAACGACCACAGACAACGGTTACCGACTATCTGACTTCGCGGCAGCTCGTAATACGGTGATAAGTAGCACTAGGTTTCCAAGGCTAAGGATCCACACAGCAACCTGGCGCTCTCCAGACGGTCGAACCGCCAACCAAATCGACCATGTGCTAATCGACGCGAGGCACGCATCCAACATCCTCAACGTGCACACATTCCGTGGGGCAAACGTCGACTCTGACCATTTTCTTGTTGCGGCTAAGTTCAGAGCTCGACTATCCAACGAGAAGAAGCTGCGTTCCGCCCAGAAGAAGAAATTCGAGGTTGGACGCCTTAGCACACCTGGAGTAGCCATAGTCTACAAAGAGCGCCTGAGTGAGAAACTCTCCGCAGTGCATTTACCTACCACAAATGCCAACACCAAGTGGTCCTAGTACCGCGACATCATCAAAGAGGTAGCCGAAACCACCTTAGGGTACCAGCCACCCCAGAGAAAGAGCCCGTGGTATGATGATGAATGCGTACGCAGGAAAAAGGTGACAGAAGATGCACATATGAAGGCGCTGCAGCGCAAAACAAGGGCAGCGAGGGAAGAGTATCGAGCCAGGAGGAGGGAGGAGAAGAAAATCCTACGTAGAAAGAAGAGGTCCTACGCAGTCTCCCAGCTCAAGGAGATCGAAGAGTCCCGCGATCGAAGCAACATCCGGAAGTTCTACAAGAAAGCCAAGCAACTGGCTGCTGGCTTCAAGACCGGAACGCAGGCTCTTCGAAACAGTGATGGAAACCAAGTCACCGAAGCGCAGGGAATAGTAGATGTGTTTAAGCAGCACTTCCAGCAGGAGTTAAATGGGCATCATGTAGAGAGTGTGATAGGGCAAGAAGAGAACCCACGTCCAGTCAATGAAGATCCGGTTCCACCACCCAGTATAGAAGAAGTTGGCTTAGCAATAAAAAAGCTAAAGAACAACAAGGCCGCTGAATCGGATGGCTTATCAGCGGAACTCTTCAAATACGGTGGTGATGTTTTGGTTTGGCGCAGGAACCAAATCATTAACCAAGTATGGGTGGAAGAAAGTATGCCCGATGACTGGACTATCAGCTCCATATGCCCCATCCACAAAAAAGGCGATCCTATGTCCTGCAAGAACTATCGAGGCATATCCCTACTTAATGTCGCATACAAGATCCTATCCAACGTACTGTGTGAACGTCTCAAACCGTTCTGCAACACACTAATCGGCACGTACCAGTGTGGCTTCCAGCCCGGCAGATCGACTATAGACCAAATTTTCACACTGAGGCAAATCCTGGAAAAGACCAATGAATTTCAAGTCGAGACTCACCACCTATTCATCGACTTCAAAGCCGCATATGATAGCATTCACCGTCAGGAGCTTTATGTGGCGATGGCCGAATTCGGGATCCCGGCAAAACTGATCCAGCTATGTAGCGTGACGCTGGAGCGAGCTTGCGAGCTATTCCAAACATGCACCGGATTTCGGCAAGGAGACGCATTATCATGTGACTTCTTCAATCTCGTGCTAGAGCAGATAGTGCGCAGGGCAGGTGACACGGAAGGCACTATCTTCAACAGATCCGTCCAGCTACTGGGGTATGCAGACGATATTGACATCATCGGTCGCTCCCAGCGTGCGGTGATAGAGGCTTTTACGGCGATTGAAGAACAGGCGAAATTCGTTGGTCTTGTAGTAAATGAGGACAAGACTAAGTACATGCTATCAACAAACAAACAAAAACTTGTCCACCGCCTAGGACAGAACGTCACTATTGATAGCAACAATTTCGAGGTAGTTAAGGAGTTTATCTACCTCGGAGTAAACATGAACTCAACAAATGACATCCTAGTGAAGATCCGGCGAAGAATTACCCTAGGAAACCGCTGCTACTTCGGTTTGGCAAAGCAATTGGGTTCAAAACTCCTAACTCGAAGGACAAAATGTATGCTTTACAGAACCCTTATCCTGCCAGTTCTGCTTTATGGCGCCGAGTGCTGGACGATAAGCAGGAAGGGAGAGCTGATACTGGGCTCCTTCGAAAGAAAAATTCTTCGGCGGATTTTTGGTCCTGTGTGCGAGGAGGGCGAATGGAGGAGAAGATACAACCGCGAACTCTATGAGCTGTACCAAGATGTGGATGTAGTCCAAAAGGCCAAAATACGTCGACTACATTGGCTAAAAGTATCTTCGAATCCCAGCCGCCAGGTTCGAGACGACAAGGAAGACCGAAACTCCGTTTCAAAGACCAAGCTATCGCGGATGCCAGAGCGCTTGGTCTGGATAACTGGAAGCAGCGTGCCCGGGATCGCAGAGGATGAAGGGCTGCAGTGTCTCAGGCAGAGACTCTCCACGGGTCGGGAGCCCGTTAAGTAAGTAAGTTTTCTATTAATGTAACGCTTCTTTGTATACAATATTACCGGTTTTGTTTCTATCATTCTCCATTACTTACCCTGGAGCACGCCCGTGCGTGAAGCAATTCTTGCTTAAATCAACCGCCGCTTTTCTTAAAGTTTGACCCTGTGACTTATTGATTGTCATGGCAGAACGAAATAGAAAATTTAATCCGTATAAACTGAAATAACTGCTGGAAATTATTTGTAGGTATTCTTGGTATAAACACCGATCCTACCACACCCAGTTAAAATTAACGCCTCACTAAAGTTTTTCTGTAACGATATCACTCTCAATATAGTATTTAGTTCCATTACAAAGCTTTTAAAAACTTTGAATTCAATTTTATGAGCAGGAAGGCAATGATCGTTCTTTTGTTTTTTTTTTTTTTTTTGAAAGGCAAAATACCCGCGAAATGGATAATTACCCACGATCTGGTATCACTGATACCTATAAATATTTGAAATTTCTTTCATATAAACTTTTTTATTGGGTAGCAAAACAAATAAACGTTTCCTACATATTTGACATTTCTTTTACTGTTTTGTTCCCCTATTTTAACAAACTAAAAAACATACACCAGAGTCTTCCCCTCCGTCACAGGAACAAAATAATGTGGTATTCGATTGGGCTTCTTCAGATTTGCTCTCAGATTTCAGATTTCGTGTGGCTAATCGAACACAAAAACGTCACTTGCTCTTTTTTTTGTTGATATTTGTGCGACTGCAATATGTGTAGACTTCGACACTTTTCTAAGCGTTTTCCATTCACTGGTTAAATTTTATATGAAAACATTCAAAATGCTTGCCCAGATTGATTTCTAAACATTTGTACATAAATAATTAACAAAAATAGATCCACCCGATGCAATGTGTTTCTTTGCAGTTGAAAAATTTCACTAAAATGTAAACAAAATCCACTAGCTGTCAAACTCAAACGCACGTGTATTGGTAAATCTGAAAAAATATCCAGATTCGCAAAAGTGCTCTGAAATCTGAAAAAGATTGCTTTTTTTTGTACCAAACGAACATAAAAATTGCTCTGAGAGCAAAAAAAGTGCTCTGAGAGCGCCCAATCGAATACCACATAAGAGGTCTGTTCCTTTACTTTTGTAGTAAAATGGAAAAGACTGTCAAAATGGCTCTGTCTCTCACAGATAGAGAGACTTTACGAAAAAGTTAGGGAACGCTTTTGTAGTAAACTACGAATAATGACAGATACATAATTCAAAAAGTGATACGAAAAGTCGTTAAAATTTCATATAAACTCAAAGAATTTGCTAATTTACTAACAAAATTAGTTGATTCATACACCTAGCGATGAAAGTGATTCGCAATTAATCGAACTTCTTCTTCATGTATCTGGATTAGTTTGTACTGATTGAACTACAAGCATTAGAGAGAGGAAAAAACGACAGCGCATTTACAAATTTCTTGGAGGCGATTGTCCTTACTCTTACTCTTTACAGCAAAGAAGAATTTCGTCGCGATTTTCAAATAGAATAATTTAAGGAAAACATTCAATTGCATTTTCCCACCCTTTGATACCATTTTCATAAGCAATAAATAAAAACAAATGCACTCATTTATGTCAAAAAGGACAACAAATTTCAAATCAGCTGGTTAATTGTAAGGTGACTGACAGCTTTTTCAATTCTACACCAAGAAATTTGTTGAGTAAAAATTCGTAAAATTCTTAGTGGAGGGGTAGTAAGCTTGCTCTCTCGATGACGCTCTCTTTTACGAATTTTTCGAGTTAAGGAACGACTTTGAGTAAAATTCGTACGAATTAGTACAAATTCGTAAGATTTAAAAGTAAGGGAACAGACCTAAGGTTAAAAGAGATGTCAATATATTGCGCGGTTAATATGTTTGATTTGAGAATGAAGTGAATATCCACTCACGCAGGTGAAAATCGTAGAAATGTTTCGAATTTTGCCTATTTATTTAAAAATATTTTAAGTTATGGAGTTAATGGATATTCTAAGTTGTACTCGCAGATGTCCTCTATAAGCAAGTGTTTACTTTATTTTCCACGTATGCAACGCGTATCCTGAATCTTTATCCGATCTTATTCATATAGGTTTTTTTTTAAGTTTTCGGATGAGAGAGCTTTACACTTTACACTTAAAGCAAACACATTTAAAAAGTTTGAGACAAAAACAAGTAAAACTGTTATCATCGGGCTGGCCGATGCTTTGATACCCTCCACGGCATACAAGTCATGCAAAATACCAGAACTACTTGACCGATATAGCCCATTTTGAATACTAGCCTAACGACGATGAAAGAAGTCCTTTCACAAAACTTCTTTTACCTAGGTTGATTCCTTTGGACGCTATCGTGTTTTCAACGGAAAGAGGGACACATGGGTCTAATATTAGTTTTGTATGGGAGGTACCAGAACTACTTGACCGACATAGCCCATTTTGAATACCAACCTGACGCCGATAAAAAGAAGTCCTTTCACCAAATTTCATTCACCTACGTCAATTACTTTGAGCGCTATCGTGCTTTCAACAGACAGAGAGGCACATGGGTCCAATATTGGTTTCGTATGGGAGGTACCAGAACTGCTTGACCGACATAGCCCATTTTGAATACCAACCTGACGCCGATAAAAAGAAGTCCTTTCAACAAATTTTATTCAGCTACGTCAATTACTTTGGGCGCCATCGTGCTATCAACAGACAGAGAGACACATGGGCCCAATATTGGTTTTGTATGGGAGGTACCAGAAGTACTTGACCGACATACCCCGTTTTCAATATCAACCTGACGCTGATTAAAATAAGTGCTCTCACCAAATTTCATTCACCTACGTCAATTACTTTGAGCGCTATCGTGCTTTCAACGGACAGAGAGGCACATGGGTCCAATATTGGTTTCGTATGGGAGGTACCAGAACTGCTTGACCGACATAGCCCATTTTCAATACCAACCTGACGCCGATAAAAAGAAGTCCTTTCACCGAATTTCATTCACCTACGTCAATTACTTTGGGCGCTATCGTGCTTTCAACAGACAGACAGACAGACAGACGGACATGGCTAAATCGATTTAGAATGTGATCCTGATTCAGAATATATATACTTTATAAGGTCTCCTGTGACTCCTTCTTGGCGTTACAAATGTATTGGCAAAGTGAATATACCTTCCTCTGGAGGGTATAAAAAAGTCAGAAAATATGAGTTCAGTTTTAGAAGGTGCTGAAAGCTCAATAAACGACAAAAATATTGTCATAACAAAAACAAATTGAAAATAATCAAATTAATTGTACATTGCATACTTAACATACCTTCGGCTTTCTCCTTCTCTTCTTTAATACTTTCTTTTGCAATATAGTCGCTCACAACATCCATATTGTTATCAGTAATTCGATATTGTTCCAAATTTAAAATTTCACCATATTCGTCACATTTCATCTTATCCTCGTGGTATGGATACATGACATGGTGCTTTTTATTAGATTTAAAAAAACCAATATGTTGCTTACTGCCTGGCCGAAGAACAATATCGTGCCTTCCAGTGATCACACTAATTTCTATTTCATCCTCAGATTCAGAGCTGCATTTATCTTCTTTTTGAGTTTCAATAAGACTGTTGACTTTTTCGTTTTGCGTGCGTAAATACTCCTCTAACTCATTGCCTTGTAATTCAACACGCTTTCTAAAATCGATTTCAATTTTACGCCCATTACCTCCATTTTCAAGCAAATCCCGAGCCAATGTATCTGGAGAAGACCTTTATACCAGATATTTTTATATTCGACAACATGCAATATGTATATTAACAAAAATTACCGTGATGTTAGAATAATGCTGTTATTTGCATTTGAAGCCCACATTATTAAAAGATCTCTTGAAAACCCACATTCCATATCTGGAGTACTGGCTAAAACAACTTTAGGACTGTGCATTTTTAATAGATCATTCAAATTGTGACAAAATTGCATGTGTTTGAATTGAAAGGGATTATTTCTTGCACCTTCGAATGATTTCATTAGCTTATCGCTCATCCATTCAATTTGCGACTTGGCAAACTCAACAACATTAAAACCAACATTATTTAATAGAGCCAACGAATAAGCCATTAATCCGGATTCCTTATTTTTCCACAACTGATCGAGCATATGAGCAAGTTCAAGTACTCTACCAGCAGTGTCTACTGCAATAAGCACGTTGCCATTATTTCGAACAGTTTGTAAAATATTAGTCATAAGCTTTTCATCACGAGCTCGACGTCGGGCCTGTTGATAATTGGCATTAAATGCATCTGTTATAAGAAGAGAAGGTCTTTGAAGTTTTCCCAGTTCACAACTGTTTAGATGTCTTTCTTTTTTATGGTTGTAGTCGACAGCATATACAATATCTTCTTCACCATCCTTTACTATTTTCCATATAGTGCCCCCAACCATATGTCCAGCTTGTAACGGGCAAATTACAATGCCATATCCTTTGCCTGAAAGTATGCCATTTAAATGTGGAATACAAGTTAAGTAAATTTTAAGGCAAGTCATATTACATAATCTCGAAAAATGCGGAAATCAAAATTTTAAAATTATACCTTTGTATATACATAAGGAATGTATGTACAAAGCTTATACCAAATGGAGCTTACAAATAAACGTATGCATTTGCCAAGCTCCATTAACCATTAGATGGATAGCGGCGTGTCAATTGAGTCACTTTCGCTTTAGCACAAATTGTGCTTTAGCACCCCCCATACACATTTCAGACAATCTTTGGTATTGGCCCGAGAGTTTTTTGTGAGATATGCTGAATCCGAGGGGCTGAATTAAAAAAAAAATTTCTCAGGACAGTTATTGTTACGTATGGCAGCACTGGCCATTCGTGTTTTCTGTAGAAAAATGACATGTTAGTTAGTTCTTGATCGAGCTCTGACCGTGAAAGACGTATTTTACTTCGAGGAAGCGGAGAAAATAAAAGTGTGTTTTTTCTATATTTTTCCCACTGTAAAATTCGTACCGTGTTTCATTTAAATCGGAGTATTATACATTATGGTCCTTCGAGTCCAGATTACAAAAAAAAATTATGTTTCGGAGAATAATTGTGCGAAAAGTGAAAAGTGAAATGAGAAAAAAAACAACGGAGTTATAACGGAGCTATGGAGAAACAACTAGAAGGTTTGAGTGTGGTACGGATTTGCGACACAAGGATGTGTGCAGCTCACATGCATGTCGAAACATGCAAAGGAGAAATTATTTTTCTTGATGCCTTACCACCACCAAAAAATCAAATAGAATACATGGAAGGCATGTCGGAACATGCAAAGAAGAAAATTCTCTTATTTTGTGACTTACAACCACTAAATTTCAGATATCTGTATGTACCTACAATACATACAATCATGGAAGGTATGTAATAACATGCAATGGAAAATTGTGCTTAATGCCCATTCACACAGAATAATAAACGGCGAAAAATCGGAGAAAAAATGCAAAAGAGCATGCATAAACATGCAAAGGAGAACGGAGATTATTATAGTGCTGAATTCACTTTCACACAATATGAAGAAAAAAACGGAGAAAGAACACGTTGTTATTGCAAAAGGCACGGGCAGTTCATTTGCGCACAACAAAACTAAAAAAAAAGAGACTCGAGTCTCGAAGTAATAATGGAGTAGGTACACAACGCCACACACGCACATTATGGATGGAACAAAAAGAAAGAAAGAGAAGAATTTCTTCAGTTCAATTGTTTGTGAGGTACGGGTAGAACAGTATGGATAATCAATTGGAAGTAAAATAGAAATAAAAAAAAATAAATAATAAATAAAAATTCAAAATTCAACTAAACCAAAATGGATAAAAACAAAAAAGGTAATAACGAACAAGTAAACCAAATAATTAACAAATATATATTAAATAGAGTGGACTACGCGGAATGGGGATATCTTTTTGTGTTGCTATAAGCAAAAGGTTTGATTTTGGTGCGGCGTCGTCGCCGACGCAGTCTGTAGGTATTTATGTAAACAAAGAAAAAAAAACTGTCGAATTTAATTCCGCATATGATTTGGAGTGGATAAAAAAAAAATGCATTTCGGTGTCCAAGATTAAAAAATTTAAATTAATAGGAGTTTCGGAAAAATTTTCCAGGAGGAATACGGAGTTAAATTAATTCATAAAAACAAAATTCAATATTTTTTCTACGAAATCTTTGTGTGGGAAAAAGTAGGTATAGCTAGGAAGTTATATTGAACTAATGTGGGAATAGTTATTTATTTCATTGAAGAAAGCGAATTTGGGACAATTCAATTTGTTTCTTGGAGACAATTTTTCGGGACAATTTTATTTGTTCCTTGGAGTTCGGAGTGGGACAATTCTATTTGTTTCTTGGAATAAGAAAATCACGGGGCAATTTGTTTTGTTTCTTAGAGAGGAGATAATATCCTTATGTTGCAAGTTTGTAACTATGGATGTTTTTATAAATTTATTTTGGAGAAGAAAAAAGGAGAAATTAAATTTATTGAAATCAGATTGGGAATTGCATTTGTCTCGACTGAAATCAAATGGGGCTTTGTAATTTTTTTTTGGCTAGGTAGGATAGGAACGAAAAATATGGGAATATTTTATTCGTTTCTAGGAGTCAGAATATTTTCATTTAATGATCATATTTTATTATGGAGATATACATATTTTTCGGGAGAAATTGGAGAAAGTGTTTTGCGCGAGCAAATCTATGTGGACCGCAACCACAACTATATTTTGATATTTTTGAATTTTCTCTTGGGCACTTGAGAATAATCCTAAAAATAAAAAATGGAGATTATTTCTCTTGAGGACTTGAGAAAGGAGAATTATTTTAGCTAAAATTGGAGTCGGAGAAAGTGTTTCGCTTAAGCACATAGATATGTGGAAAGCAAACACAGCTATATTTTAATACATATTTATGAATTTTATCTTGGGGACCTAATAATTTTAAGAATAATTTTTAAAATTAAAAATGAGATTATATTGAGAGGAGATCTTCCCGGAGGAAAATTTTTTTCTTTATCAATTTATATTATTTCTAAGAGAAGAATAGGGAACACAATTGCTTATTAATGCGATTTTGTTTATTTCGTTTTTATGTGGATGTATTCTCATATAAATTGCACATCACACATTGGCAGACACACGCACAATTTTGGGGATTTTTAATTAGTATAGAAATTTATTTGAAAATTTTTGTTGAGGGAAGTGAGTAGTAGGGGTTAAAATTCATTCTTCAATAAAAAATAATATTGATAAGTAACTTAATTCATTTCATTTCATGAAAACAAAAAGCTGCTAAGGCAAGGAGAGGTCAGGAGACCACTGAGGAGGGAGAGAAAAGTGGAGGGAATGTTGCGTCCGGAGACAAAACTTTTTCTTCCCTACGGAGAGCCATTGTCCGGGCTGCAGACTTAGCGAGGTCAGAGGAGATAAGAACGACATCGCATGAAGGACTGTTGCTGCGAGCAGACCGACTTCTCCAGCTGTGGGATAAGGCCAATGAACGTTTCTTGCAGTTGATTGAGGCATCAGACGGCGTGGAATTAAACCAACTGGAAATGGAGATGGAGAAGATGGAGACGGGATACTTCGAGGCTGCAGAGATATTGAAGACAAAAATCAACGAAGCAGCCAAGGAGAAGGAGAAGCTGAACGAGGTTCGTCCAGATGATGGGGAGGATCCTCAGGGGAGAGCAATTAACGTCAGTCTCACATTGCCAACCAAGCAGTACGACATCAAGAACACTTGGGGCGAGTACGACGAATCGCTGCTGAAGTGGATTGGTTTTCGCGACAGATTCAAAGTGGCGATTCACAACAACGAAGATATATTGGAGGCATACAAATACTCGTACTTAAAAAAGTCGCTGACAGGAAGGGCAGCTAAGGCGTTAGGAGACAGCCACTTAAACCAGGACAGCTACAAGGAGGCATGGGAGAGGCTTAGTCAACTCTATGAGAAGCCATACCATATCGCCAAGGAGTATTTGAACCAGTTCTATAGGTTACCGGTTCTTCAGGAGAAGCCATCAGTCAACGAAATACAGAGGATGGCGAACGTGACTCATGAGACAATCCGTCAACTGAGGTCATTGGAGATCCCGGTGGAACACTGGGATATGGTCTTCGGACTCGGACTGCACGAAAGATTGGACCAGGAGACAAGGAGGCAATGGGTATTGCAGAGAAAGTCGGAGACGCCAAAAGTAGGAGAAATCTTAGATTTTCCGGACAAACAAGCGGCAGCTTTGGAAAATACCAGGCCGGGGTGGAGAAATCTGACAACATCTGCGGGAGCAGGGAGAAGGGAGTCGGAGAATGTTCAGAGGAGTGAACCATCCACATCAAAAGGAGCACCGGTAGGTCAATACGTTGGAGTCCCATGCGTGGCATGTGGAAAGGATTCCCATGCTTTGTTTCATTGCCCTGATTTCTTGGCCTTAAACCTTAACGCTAGAAAGGATTTCGTGGCATGGAGGAAGATCTGCCCCAATTGCCTGCAGGAGCATAAAGTGTGGCATCCCACAATGCCGATGGAACTTTGCACACAACAGTATGCTGTGCCCAGAGAAGCAGAACATCAAAAATATTTTGACTCTGCGAGCGGAGAATGCCATGAAGGACAACATGGTAACTAAGAGGAAGCCACTCTGACTAGAGGAGACAACAGTCAAAAGGAGGAGGCTAAAATCGGAGTCGGAGTTGATGAGTAACAAGTCAAAAAAGGTGAAAAATTTAAAGAAAATAAAAATTAAAAAATTTGATTCTAATGAAAATTTCTTTGATGAAACTAGTTTCATGCCGACGATCATGGTAGGTTTAGAGAGTGAAGGGTGTAAATTTGGACCCATTAGGGGGTTCTTAGATACGGGGTCTCAAACAAATGTGATGAGCTACAAACTAGTTTAGGAGTACAAACTTTCAGCTTTGTCCACTTCTAGGAAGGCTGTGGGTATCGACAGAGAGAGGCAACAAATAAAGGTAAAAATACGTCCATGGTATGAGACTCAGGTACAGGAGTACATGGAGGAAATGATTTGGGTCTTACCAAAAGAAAGTAATTGGGGACAAACAATGCCATCATCGGCTTTGGATCCTATTGTGGTTCATAATCCCAACTGGAATTCCCTGGGCGGACCCAGACTATTGGAAACCGAATCCAACATACATACTTTTTGGGGCAGGTTTCTTTGCGAAAATTGTCATGTCAGTTATGCAAAGAAAAATAAACGGAGAAACGCTTTTAGGAGTGATTGTTTTCGGAACTCAAAATTAATGGATAGACGAGTTGACAGGGCAGTCGATTTCATCTATTCAATATAAGGAGGAGGAGCAATTAGATAAGCTATTAGAGCGACTTTGGCAACAAGATCAGATCAGTTTATGCCTTAAGTTTACGGAGGAAAAAATGTTAGTGGAGAAACATTTTATGGAGACATATAGACGGGACGAATCAGGAAGGTTCATAGTAAAAATTCCGTTAAAGGAGAATATTAAAGAACTGGGAAGTTCAAGGGAGCGTTAAGGCGTTTCTTATATTTAGAGAGGAGTCTTTTAAAGAATCAGGAGATGAGGAGAATTTTTGTGGAGAAAATGAGGGAAGAAATACAATTAGGTCATCTGGTTTTGGCCACGGAGAAACCAAGAGTAGGAGAAATGGTATATTACATACCACACCATTGCATTCCGAAGGACAATCGGATTGTGTACGATGCAAGTTGCAAAACAGACAAAGGGTTGTCGCTTAATGACATTCAAATGCTTGGTCCAAAATTGCAAAAGGATTTACATGAAACCATTATGCGTTTTCGGAGGCATAAAATAGCGATATGTGCAGATATTCGCAAAATGTTTAATCAGGTTAAGGTAGATAGGGAACAGTGGAACTTACAGAGGAAATTTTGAAGTGAGGATGCAAATCAAAGATTGCAGGAGTATTGCCTAGCGGTACTCACATTTGGATTAACAGCATCGCCATTCGTTGCTGTACGTTCAGTGATGGAAACTGCGAGGAAGGCGAAAGGAGAATTTCCAATTGCAGCCAAGGCAATAGAAGAGGACTTCTATATGGATGATTGTGCAACAGGAAGTCAAACAGCCGGGCGGTTGTAAAGGGCATGGATTCGGAATTGGAGAAAACACTGTTGTTTTCGGAGGGGGAAGGCACAACCATTTTAGGTCTTAAATGGTTGATAGAGTTGGACAAGTTTACTTTTGTAGTAAAAAATCCTACATTTAATGGAGTCATAACAAAGAGGAGAATTGTGAGTCATGTAGCGCAACTATATGATCCAAATGGTATATCTCCGGTAACAATTATCGGAAAAATATTAATTCAGGAGATATGGAAACTTAAAATAGATTGGGATGATAGGCCGCCAGTTGAACTAGAAAACAGATGATTAGAGTTTTGGAATTCTATTATTTATTTAGAAAAATTTAGAATCGATAGGTGGTTGGGTACAGGGAAAAATTCAAACATACAAATTCACGGATTTTCAGATGAATCGGCATTAGGAGCACTAATATATATTCGTGTTGAATATAGGAATGGGATGGTAACTATTAAACTTTTGACATCTAAAACTCGAGTAGTACCATTGAAAATGGTCACCATTCCGCGGTTGGAGTTATCTGCAGCAGAGTTGCTGTCGAAAATGATAAAAGGAGTTATGGAGTCAATGGAATGGCCGACAGCGGAGTATGTTCTATGGATTGATTCCAGTCCAGCATATTATTGGATAAAAAAGGAGACAAGGGACCTAAGAACATTTGTTGCAAATAGAGTTTCATCGATCCAAACAAATTTTTTTTTTTTTTTATTTAACTTTTGTCTCGCCAAGGCGAAAAATTGGCACGTCGACCTAAGAAGGTCTATTGTGCCGGGAATGACAGAAAATAATATTTAGGTTAGCAGTGTCTCTACCTCTCTAATGCAGCTGGTAATGTTTTCAACAGAGGACTTCTTCAATTCTGCTTACTTAGTATTTCCCGAAAGAAGAATTTCCTTCTGATTCTAGATAGAGCCGAACATTCACACATGATGTGCTCAGCTGTTTCGTCTTCTTCAAGACATAGCCGGCACTCCGGGGAGTCGGCTATGTAAAGTTTGTGTAGGTGGTATCGCAAACCGTGGTGACCTGTAAGGTATCCTACAAGGTTTTTGATATCGTGCCTTCGTAGATTTAGGATCTTTTTGGCATTTTTCTTGAATGGCAGGATTAATCTTTTGGCTTGCCTGAGGCCTGGGATTTCTTGCCACTGTCTGATACACATGATGTGTTTCCAGCTATTGATAGTGGAAGTGATTGCTGATTTAGTGACGACGCAGAAAGGTTCTGGTCCTATGAAAGGGGTTCCTGATCCTTTCCTGGCCAGTTCATCAGCTTTTTCGTTTCCTTCAATACCCTCGTGCCCGGGAACCCACCATAATTTGGTTTTGTTTCTGGAGCAAAGAGTTTGGAGAGCATTGAAGCAGTGCATGACTGATTTTGAGACAATTGTTGGTGAGCTAAGGGCTTTTATAGCTGCTTGACTGTCGGTGAAAATATGGATGTTTGCGCCTTTGATTCCTGAAGAGTAAATGAGGTTCGCGCATTCCTTGATGGCATGGAGCTCTGCCTGAAATACACTGGGGCTTTTCCCCATAGGTATTGAGACGTTGCGATTTGGTCCATGTACGCCAGCTCCTACCGCCGAGTCCATTTTGTAACCATCCGTATACCACTTTAAGCCGTTTTGGCAGTTTAGTGGGTTATTGCTAACCCATGCTTTTCTCTCAGTGATCTCCGTGGAGAATTTCCTGTTGAAGCATAGTGTTTTTGGAAGTCGGTCTGTTACCGTGCAGATCATGTCAAGTTCCGGAAGTTCCGAGATAAGAATCATTAGTTCTGGAAGGTCGCTAAAGCTTATTTCTTCCACTTGTGCCAGACTTGCTGTGCTGCGTATAACCACTTTTTTGATGTGAATGTGGAGGGGTGTTAACATTATTAAAGCCTCTATAGCAGCTGTAGGACAGGTACGCATTGCGCCGGAAAGGCCCAAGCATGAGAGTCGCTGTAGCTTGTTCAGCTTTGCAATGGTGTTCTTTTGGATAGCTTTGTTCCACCATATTAAAGAAGCATATGTTATAATAGGTCTGACCATGACTGTGTAGATCCAGTGTGTAATTTTGGGTGTTATCCCCCAGGTTCTACCGTACATACGTCTGCAGGCCCATAAA
Organism: Cheilosia impressa; assembly: GCA_948293265.1. NCBI lineage: Eukaryota > Metazoa > Arthropoda > Insecta > Diptera > Syrphidae > Cheilosia > Cheilosia impressa. Next base: position 57,399,278 of record OX411880.1, read on the forward strand.
GCATTGGTAGCTTTGGTAATTTATGAGTAATGAGTCAACTGCCCATTTAACTTTATCCTGGGTGAAGAGTTTACCGGATAAACTATTGATTCTATTTAAGTTAATCGGACGTGAGTCCTCGGTGACGTTTTCATATGATTCGTCTATGATAGTTGACCCAGGGAAGTGCACTTGAAGAAGAGTGTGCAGAGTTTTTTTCCCGGTTGCGTGTGACTGTACCATCAGGTTTAGTTCACAGTCCTATGCAGTTGGACCGATCTTTTGATAGAGCCTTTTGCAAGCGCCACTGCAGGGAGCTCTTCGAGACTCCCGCAGTGCTTTCGCCAAGTATCTCTTTTTGATCTTCTCAACTCTTTGTTATATTGGGTGAGAAGAGATCGGTATTGATCCCACTGGCCGTTGCGTTTGGCTTTGTAGAAGAGCTTTCTCACTTTTTTGCGAAAGTCTTCAAGGGCTTTACTCCACCATGGTACGCACCTTTTTTCTTTGATGCGCTTAACCTTGCAGCTGGTTGCTAAAGCCGTGAGAATAAGTTCATTCACCTGACTTTGTCCGGCTTCCATTTCACCTATGCTACGTGGAGGTTCTGGTAGCAAGTCAGATGTTATCGCTAAATTTTCGCGATAGGTTCGCCAGTTCGAAAGTTTATTTACAAAACGAGCTGGTGCCTGTTCGGTGTTAAATCTCAATTTGAATTTGATGTGCATGTGGTCTGATAAGGATGTCTCATCAGATACATGCCAGTCTGCTACTATGTTTTGGACATAGGGAGATGAGAGGGTAAGGTCTAAAACTTCCGCTCTAATTGCGTTTCTAAATGTACGCTTATTGCCCTTATTTAATATTACTAAAGATATTCTAGCAAGGACTCACCTCTTTTGTTCGTATCTCGACAAACAAATACAGATGTTAGATGCTGGCGTCTATTGATGGCAAGGAGAACCCAGCTGATTTACTAACAAGGGGAGTTTTGCCAAAAGAGTTGGTGAACAATCATCTATGGCTACATGGGCCTAGTTGGTTGACCATGGAACAGAACAATTGCCCGAAAAGCAAAATAATGGAGAACATACACCAGGAGGTAAGAAATGACATGAAAATATATTCTATTTCATCTTTCAAGGAGATCGTGCACATACGGTTAAGAGGAACTAAGTCAAGTGTGTCGATACTGGAGTACACAAACAGGCTGGAAAAAGCAATAAACATTCTTTGCTATGCCGGGAGGTATATAGCAAATTGGATTAAATGAAGAAAAGAACTAAAACAGAAACCTAAGGTAATAAAATGGAGATCTAAGAGAAGAGCGGTTCAACAGGAAGTTTTACCACCTACTCTAAAGGAGAAAGCGTCGGCTATGGAGTATCTGATACAGAGAAATTAACAGGAGAATTATAATAAAGAGATAACAGCATTGAATACTGGGAAGCATTTACCGGAGAGGAGTTCGATAGAAAGTTTGAACCCAATTTTGGACGCAAACGGATTGCTCCGAGTTGGTGGGAGATAAGGGAGATCGGAGATTGATTATGAGATGAAACATCCAGCAATCATCGCAAATAGATCAAGGTTAGCAAAATTGCTAATGGATTATGCTCACAGGGAGACGGAACATGGAGGCGTCCAAGTTATGATGCAATTTATTAGGCAAAGTTACTGGATACCAAAACTTAGGAATGGATTACGGAGTCATATCTATAAATGTGTTGTGTGTGTGCGTCTAAATGCGCGAATGGAGGGACAACTGATGGCGGAATTACCATCAGAAAGGGTCCAGGTTGGGAAACCATTTTTATCCACAGGAATGGATTATGCTAGAAATCCTAAAAGAGCGAACTGGGAACAATTTAACAAAGAAATGCAGAGTTACAGGAATCTCTGTCCGGCCAAAGATCTCACATCTGCTGAAGAGGTTGACGCTGCAGTTGAATCCTTAACAGATGTGCTCTCCAAATCTTTTGAGAAATCCTGCCCAAAAAGTGGTACAGGTGGGAAAAAACGCCCTCCCTGGTGGAACCCAAAGATCGCGGAATTAATACGGAGCTCAAGGTCTAGGTGGAACCTCCCAAAAGAGGGACTCATCGAGTGGTCTACCTATAGGGAGAGCGTTAGAATCCTGAAAAAGGAGATTAGATTCGCAAAGAAAAACTCTTGGAGGGCTTTCTGCGAATCAATTGAATCCACAACGGAAGCATCTAGGCTGAGGAAAGTCCTTTCAAAAGCACCGGTGCCGATATCCTCGCTAAGGAGGAGTGACGGCAGCTGGACTGAATCGCACAAAGAGACGCTGGAAATACTAACGGAAACTCACTTCCCAAGTTGCACTGACGTGTCTGATGGCTACGATGTAGTAGCACCAGTCACGAGGGAGGGAATGGAGCAGGAAACAATCGCCGAAATAATAGACGAGGAAAAAATAGCCTGGGCAATCAACACATTTGCCCCCTTTAAAGCACCTGGAATAGATAATATTCGACCCATAATGTTACAGAAGTCAGAGGAAGCTATTATTCCATGGCTTAAATGCATTTACACGTGCTGTCTAAGGCTATGCTACGTTCCTAGGGCATGGCGTGAGGTAAGAATGATTTTCATCCCAAAAGCATGGAAAGCCAGTCACATTACAGCCAAAGATTATAGACCAATTAGTCTATCATCTTTTATGCTAAAAACAATGGAACGACTAATCGATCTGTACGTACGGCAAGTGATCGGCGATAATTACCTATCAAAATCACAACATGCGTACATGAAAAGCAGATCTGTAGACACGGCGCTACACAGAGTAGTATCGGTAGCGGAGGAATCACTACAACACAAGGAATACACACTGAGTGCTTTCCTAGACATAGAGGGGGCCTTCAATAACATCAAATCTGATGCAATTTTACGCAGTCTGCGTAGGGCCCATCTAAATGGCAGTCTTTGTGACTGGATCGGACTCATGCTAGGCACACGCAAAATCAAGTCACAACTAGGGGACGTGAGCATTGAACGAAAGGTCAGTAGGGGAACACCCCAAGGTGGAGTTCTCTCACAGCTCATATGGCTCCTGGTGGTTGACGAACTGCTGAAAATACTGGAAAAAGAAGGTTTCATTGTGAGCGCATACGCAGACGATGTCGCTATTCTGATTCCAGGTAAATTCACCTCAGTCCTCAGCGAAAGACTTAGGGACGCACTCCTGCTAGTCAATAACTGGGTTACGGGCCGTGGACTTGGAGTGAACCCATCGAAGACGGAAATTCTTCTGTTCACGAGAAGAAGGGTGATCCCCGCCTTCAATCCCCCAAGGATGGGTGGGGTGGATCTGGAAATTTCAAAGACAGCCAGATATCTGGGCGTAATTCTAGATTCCAAACTTATCTGGAAGGAAAACGTAGACGATCGTATAAAAAAAGCATACGTGGCATTATATGCCTGCAGAAGAGCATTCGGCAACTCATGGGGATTCAGGCCGCACGTGGTGCACTGGCTATACACAGCTGTAGTGCGGCCTATCCTAACATACGGTACAACAGTATGGTGGAAGGCTACTGAGAAGAAATACCATCTTTCTAGCCTAACTAAAGTTCAAAGGGCAGCATGTATCGGGATTACGGGGTCCCTACGGACCACTCCCACCGCAGCTATGGAGGTGATGCTAAACCTCACCCCTCTTGACATCTACTGCAGCAGCAAGGCGGTCAAGACCGCAATCAGGTTAAGAGAATCTGGACTGTGGTCATCTAAACCCTATGGTCACGCCGCCATTGAAAGCCAGTGGGACGCGACGAAGGAGGGGTTGACTACTGACTACATTTCCTCCACCCTCGTTTTTGGGAGGAGGTTCAATACCAGAATTCCAAACAGATGCGAATGGATGAACAAAGAAGTAACAGTAGAAGAGGAGTTAGCCGTATATACCGACGGTTCTAAGATGGATATCGGTACAGGCGCGGGCATCTTCTGCGAAACACTGGACCTGCGAAAATCATTCAGAATCAGCGATGATTGCAGTGTATTTCAAGCAGAGGTAGCCGCTATCACCCAAGCGGCGAAAGACCTTAAGAGACGGCACATTGTCGGCAAACAAATCACTATCTATTCGGACAGCCAAGCGGCCATAAAAGCCATGGAGTCTGTCGTGGTGAAGTCAAGGGCAGTAAGTAGCTGCAAGAAATATCTAGAGGAAATATCTCAAGCCAACGTGGTGACCGTATGCTGGGTCCCAGGGCATATGGATATTCCAGGTAATGAACATGCGGACGAGCTTGCAAGAGACGGGTCTAAGATGCTTGAATGTATGGCCCTAAAATCAGTAAGAACTCCGCTAAGCACGCTCACGAGGATTGACATTGAATCCTGGAGTAGAACTAACCTACGTTGGACCAATCTCACTACCTGCAGGCATACGAGAGAACTATGGCCAGAGGTGAGCAAAAAGAGATCTAAATGTATGATCGGATTAAACCGCAAAGAGATTCGCATACTCACGGGGGTCATTACTGGACACTGTACGATAGGCGCACATGCGGGAAGGCTGGGGATACTGCATAATGACTTCTGCAGAATCTGTAGGGAAGTTGAAGAAATAGAATCTCTTCGCCACCTACTTTGCGAATGCCCAGCCCTCAAGAACAGCAGACAGAGGATTCTCAACAGTTACTTCTTCGACGACCTAGATGATTTGAAGAATGCTGATCTCAAAGTTCTCCTGAGATTCATACTTAAATCCGGGTGGTTCCAGTAGATAAATAGACTTCATATCATTGGCTACTATGAGGAGGTACTAGAGGGTCATGTTACAACGGAGCTTTAAGAAGAAATAGGAGAAAACGTTGGGTTGCAATATTTGTCTGTCTTAGGATTAGGGCAATACATATTGAAATCGTAGGAGATTTATCTTCAATAGTTTTAATAGCTTGTTATGAGAGATTTATTGCAAGGAAAGGGAGATGTAAAAAAATATTTAGCGACAACGGAACTGCTTTCATTGGAGCATTCAAAGAATTAAATAAAGCTTTGAAAGCATTTTCAGATAAAGGAGTATTGGAGAATCTTCATCAAAAAGGTACTGACTGGCACTTTATAAGGATGGATTTATGAAGCCGCTGTCAAATCAATGAAGTTTCATTTGAAGCGGATTGTGGGGCAAAGGATATTGCCTTACGAGGAGTTTGGAACTTTACTCCACTCAAATAGAAGCCATTCTCAATTCGAGAACGCTCCATCCTTTGAGCGATGATCCAATGGATATTCAGGCGCTAACGCTGAGACACTTTCTGGGGGGTGAACCATAAATTTTACCTCTTCCTTTCAGATTAGAAGAAAAACTAGAAAAAGCGGGAGCTAAACTATTCAAGGAGAGACAGCAAACGGTCAACCATTTCTGAAAACGATGGCAGACAGAATATTTGACTACTCTGCAGGAGCGAAAAAAATGGAGAATGGGGAAGAAGAGCCTAAAAATCGGACAGTTGGTGGTCCTCAGGAGTGAGAACTTTCCACCAGCCGGTTGGCCGATGGGCAGGATTTGTGAACTTCTACCAAGTCGAGATGGGCTTGTCAGAAACGTCGTCGTGCATACTGCAACCAATAAGCTGAAGCGGCCTGTGCAGAAAATATGTATTTTACCTATAGATTCGAAGTAATTAAAAACAATGGGCCTTAGCAATAAACATTTTTAGTCTCGACTTTAAATTTGCAAAAGCTCACAATTACAAAATTTGCATGGAAAATAAAGCCACTGTGAACTACAAAAATATAGAGTCGAGATTAAACTTTTATTACTAAGGCCCAATGTTTTTAGCCGGGACTGTTGCGTATGGCAACACTGGCCATACGTGTTTTCTGTAGAAAAATGACATGTTAGTTAGTTCTTGATCGGTCTCTGACCGTGAAAGACGTATATTACGAGGAAGAGGAGAAAATACAAGTGGGTTTTTTTGTATATCTTTCCCACGATAAAATTCTTACCGTGTTTCATTTAAATCTGAGTATTATACAGATATATTCTCGAATGTAAACCAGACGTTCGGGGTAGGTGGCGAAGTGGAATGAGGTGTAATATGCGACATTTCCCATGTACGCATATCAATAAGCCAGTATCAACCTTAGATGACATGGAACGAATCGTTTAAGATAAGATGGACACACAGGCTCATCCCAGTGATTGATTTCATGGTACAGAGAATATCTTCAAACGCCGACAGCAAATTCGCTGAGTGAATAGCAGTCACCACTTACGAACTGTACAGCGATTGCTGTACTGGATAATCAAAAAGTGGCCCAATGGTCCTTACTAATAAGCGTCAACCTCAAAACCTAGCAAAACTAAAGAAAGTGGAAATCCAATTTTTGTGGCCTGGATATATTAAAATACCCCTAATTTATAGTTTAATGCACCGCAGTATTAATACACACAATATATCAACATATGCAATGCTGTGTGTAAGTTGTTTTTAAATATGTTGTGTATAAGCAAGGTCACTATAATGGTAAAATGTCTACCACTGTGCAAACTTTAGTTCATATAACTATTGCAATAATTTTTTGCCAATTCTAATACGGCTGACACGTAGAGCGAATGCTGCTTGCACAATTATGCCGGTTTTTATCAAGTAAAGAATTGGATTACTCGATCGAAAATTACTTCACTTGGCAATACATAGCAAATTAATGACCTATTAGTCACCCCTATTGCGAAGATCAACTATGATAGTTGATACTTATCAATATTTTTTTTTTCAAATGGTATTGCGACGATCAATTATCAATGAATTTTCATTCACAATAACTTAATTTTTTGCGTGTTCACAATAGCTTACATTTTTATTAATTTTATTTCGCAATACCAATATCAATTTTAATTTATAAATTTTGTTAATCGTCAACCGATTGATAGTTGATCTTCGCAATAGGGGTGAGTAATTTGGTCTTATACGCCATTACATACAATTCGCGTAGTCAGTCCGCCTGAATTCTGATTTCCGCAGAATTCGATCTATCTAAATCGCCGTAATTATTTTATCACTTAAACCTTTCAAAGAAACAGTTTGGTTGTATTTAAGTTGTATTATTTTATCGAAAGCCGCATCAACGTCATCCAACGAGTATAAATCAAAATCACACATGTTATAGTGCGACATGTAGAGATCGTACATAAACATCTGCCCCATCTTATAAACAGGAATTGTTGCGTATATTGGACAATTTAAACCGAGTTTCCCAACTAAGTATGGAAGAGCTCCCAAATGAGCGCTGTCAGAGTGCGATAATAGAACTGCATCTATCATATTAACATGCCTTAAAAAATTATCAAATTTATTACAAATATTAAAAAAATTTAGATATGTTATACTTTTTTAATTCGTTAGCGAAATTAGGATCAAATTTTTCATCCCAACCACAATCGAGAAGTATGCGAACTTCATCAATTTGAAGCAAATAGCAAGGCGGGGACTCGTCCATTGCTCCAGACAACGTTAGTAACTTTATTATTGAGGTCATAATTTATAACTTCTGGTATAACCAAATTTAATGAACTTAAACTATGCTTCTAACAAATAGCCAAACCAAAATAAACACCACAAAGCACAAACTACTATCTACCAAAGCCATTCTGAAGTTCCTCTACCGGATGCAAGAGCTATATAAAATAGACTGTCAGAACCAAAGATAATGAATACAGAGATGGATAACTTTCCAGTGAAAAGGCGGCTGCCTACAAGCTGTTTTCCCGAAAAATTCATGAAGTCACGCACGTTTGCGCATTTCTTTTCAAGCGTTTGTGAGTTCATGAATTGGACTTTAATGCAAGAATTCGCTATTCCGAAATGTGTTTTTCACTATATTCTTTATTTTAATCGAAGCCTTAACAAACAAACAAGTTCAATACGAAACACAAATCAATTGAACAGCGCGATGCCTAGAAATGCAAAAGGAATGATGGCCGGCCATTAACAACATGCTTTTTTTCTGTCACACGTATTCACAGACGGGGGTTGAAATTACAAAAACAACAATGTAAACAAATGGGGTTTGGGGGGATAGACGTACGAAAGATATCCATCTCTTTTATTCTTTGATCTCTGGCATGAACTTGTTTGGTTTTTGTAAAGGATTCCATATAAATAAAAAAAATAGTGAAATACAAATACCTATGTAATGAGACGCCTTTCCACTGGAAAGTGATATAACCAGAGATAAAGGAATAAAAGAGATGGATATCTTTCGTACGTACATCCCAACCAAAACTCATTTGTTTTCATTGGTGTTTTTGGAATTGTGAATACGTGTGAGCTAGAAAAAAACATATTGCTATTACTGCATTTACACCATCCCGCTCGCGCATTTTTGCACGCGCCGGGACAGAGAGATCCGTTTTTCCGCAGTCAATGCGAGTAAAGGAGTTAGAATGAGATCACAAATCGGACGCCTAAAGTGTCATGGATGTGCTGCCCATAATTATAAATACGTAAAACGGAATTAAATACAAGTTCCTGGGAACATAATTTCTGTAATCACTTGAAAACATTTCTATTTCTGATTTTAAACATGTGAAATGAAAGCGTTTTTAAGTTTCAGTAAATTAAGCCAAAAATGCATCAATCAGTTATACGAAATTAATAAATAATTGTCCGTTTATCACTTTCGGAAGGTATTTTGGTTTAAAGTAGAGCGAAATTTCGTAAGCCATCGCTATAAAAATATCGACATGCATAGCTTTTAAATAATTCCTAACACGTAAACAAGATGGCCGACCAAAAAACGTGTCACGTTTTGCCTGTTAGGAGATGCCGTCCCTTTTCTTTTGTATTACGTATGTGTGACCGTGTAAATGCGGCATAATAGCCGGCTGCCAATAGGGTAGTTCGCGACAACGTCAGTGTCAAATAAGAAGAAGAAAAATCGAATGGACAGCTGAAAAACTTGTAGGAAAACAAAACGGATTTTGTATGGATGTAGTCTAATTATGTTGAAAAATTACTGAAAAGTGCATAAAAAAGTGCAAAAAACAAGATAAAAGCATTGTTGAATTAAAAAATTATGTTTATCACACGTATTTGGTAACAACTGAGAAGTTAAATTAATGGCATTTGTGCGCTTTTCAACAATATTTAAACAAAACACTACTCCGGCCATTATAAAACAGCTTTGTTATCCTACAAGTTTTTTTGACGTTTGAGCAAAAAAGGTAGCCCATCTGTGAAAGGATGGGCTTCGCGAAACACTCTATCGTCTTGCTTTTATGGGCATCGCTGTGTTTAATTGTTTTTTTGTTGCGTATTCAACTTGTTTAGTTTTTGTGGAGCTTTTGATTAAATTGAAAAAAAAATAGTGAAATACACATTACAAAATACCGAATCCCTGCATTTAGCTCCAATTCATCAACTCACATATCGTTGAAAAGAAGTGAATGGGAAAATGACGCATTCAAGAATCTAGTTATCTTAAGTCGACTAGATTGGTCTGGATGAGGTGCAACCTTAACGCAAAAACTAGACTGGTCGGGAACGTCACGTTTTCTACGTCAGCCTCATATGAGAACTGTCAACTTAGTACTCAGTCACGAATTTCTTGACTGGATTCGTCGGCTACCACTCCATAAACGTCAACTGCAGCAGCTGCTCTGATGACCGATTTCGACCAATCAAAACCGAGATTTAATCAGTGAGAGAGCTGTCAGGCTTAATAAACTAGATACTTGAACGTCCCCAATAGCTTGTAGGCAGACGCCTTTCCACTGGAAAGTTCCCATCTCTGTATTCCATTATCTTTTGATATATCTTTTACGTTTCAATCAATCCAAAACCAATAGGGTTGTGTATTTCCGGCTTCTGGATATAATTAACTTAGATTTAGTGTGTACATTTCTTAAATAATAAAGAAAATTTGCTCAAAATGTTTGTTTTTTCCCTCAACCAACCTACATTCTTAATTTTACGTAAATATGTTAAGCAAATGTACACTTATTCTTAAAAAAAATATTACTCACACATAACGAACAATCTCAAATTTAACATATGAAATCCTATGAACGCTGCAAGCCACTTTGCCCAAAGCGGAAGTGGCTCATATTTACTGGGAGTGTATTGGTGACTCAGAATTTTTGAAGTTACGTGACATTTGTCAATACGAATTTCTATGTATCAATACTAGCGCAGTAAATCGTGACCACTCCGAAAAAATATAGCTTGTAGGCTTAGTAACGGGAAATGGGCGAAATTGGGGGTCTCAGTATTGTCTCCGCCAGATACATCATGATAAATTTAATAAAAAATTTTTTGATCTGACTCTCTTTTGAGAAATCTCGATGTTTTTCTCTGATTTCACACATACTTTCACTTATGCCAATGTGTATGACACACAGCTGTCGGTTACGAATTGGGGACGTTCAAGTATGTAGTTTAGTAAGTCTGACAGCTCTCTCACTAAGTGAATCTCGGTTTTGATTGGTGGAAATCGGTCGTGAGAGCAGCTGTTTCAGTTGACGTTTATGGAGTGGTAGCCGACGAATCTAGTCAAGAAATTCGTGACTGAGTACTAAGTTTACAGTTCTCATATGTGGCTGACGTAAAAAACGTGACTTTCTCGACCAATCTAGTTTTTGCGTTCAGGTTGCATCTCATCCAGACCAATCTAGTCGACTTAAGATAACTAGATTCTTGAATGCGGCCATTGTTTATCGTTGGAAGAATTGCTTTTTTAACTGAATTATTAATTTTTCGAGTATGGAAACAATTTTGTATATTAAATTATTTCGAAATGAGATACTAGGGTGATTTTTTAGCTGGTTTGGTTTTGGCAACACTGGTTTTGACAGCTGACGTGTGTTTAGTACCTTGTGTCACTAGCCCTGTTTTTTTGAGCTTCGATCTAAGCAAAGCAAAGTAAAGTAGAGTTTTCAGCACACTAATTACAACAACTACTGCGAGTCTCGAAGTGTCAAGTAGAGCGTAGTTGTTGTAATTGCGTGCTGAAAATCCTACTTTACTTTGCTTTGCTGAGATCGAAGCTCAAAAAAAGAGGGCTAATGTCAAACAGCTTCAGTTTGGTTTGCAATTTAACCATGGATCGTCTTACAAATGAACAACGCTTGCAAATTATTGAATTTTACTATCAAAATTCGTGCTCGGTTCGAAATGTTCATCGCGCGCTGCTTCCATTTTATGATCGGCATTCTCGACCTTCTGAGCAGTCTATTCGGAAGATTGTGACCAAATTTCGCACCAAATTTACTTTGTTGGACATTAAACCACCAACACGTTTACGTACTGTGCGTAGTGAAGAAAATATTGCGGCCGTATCAGCTAGTGTGACAGAAGACCGCGAAATGTCGATTCGGCGCCGTTCCCAGCAGTTAGGCCTTTGTTACAGCACTACGTGGAAAATTTTGCGGAAGGATTTGGGCGTAAAGCCTTTTAAGATACAGCTGGTGCAAGAACTAAAGCCAGCCGACCTACCACAACGCCGAATTTTTGGTGAATGGGCTCTTGGAAAGCTGGCCGAGGATCCGCTTTTTTATCGAAAAATTGTGTTCAGCGATGAGGCTCATTTTTGGTTGAATGGGTACGTAAATAAGCAAAATTGCCGCATTTGGAGTGAAGATCAGCCAGAAGCATTGCAACAGCTACCAATACATCCCGAAAAAGCCATTGTTTGGTGCGGTTTATGGGCCGGCGGCATTATTGGGCCATATTTCTTCAAAGATGATGCGAATCGCAGCGTTACTGTCAATGGTGAACGCTACCGAGCGATGATAACAAACTTTTTTTTGCCCGAAATGGAAGTTCTTGACTTGCATGATATGTGGTTTCAACAAGACGGTGCCACATGCCACACAGCACGCGAAACAATGGCGCAATTGCGAGGCGAGTTTGGTGAACACTTAATTTCACGTTTCGGGCCGGTCAATTGGCCGCCTAGATCGTGCGATTTGACACCATTAGATTATTTTTTGTGGGGGTATGCCAAGGCTAATGTGTATAGGGACAAGCCCGCTTCGATTGACGCACTGGAAGCCAACATCCATGCATTCATTCGTGAGATACCGGCCGATATGTGTGAAAGATTATGCCAAAATTGGACTCAGCGGATGGGCTACCTGAGACGCAGCCGCGGTCAACATTTGCATGAAATTATCTTTAAACATTAAATTGCAAGGTTCAAACTATCGATTCAAATAAATATTTCATTCATTTTTTCGAATTTTTTGTGTTTTTTTTTTTTTTTAAAAGTTCTAAACCTCTTAAAAAATCACCCTTTATAAATGTGTAAAAATCAATTGAAATGGATTTGCAGTGCAAGTGAAAAAAAATAAATATATTTTGCGGCAATCCTCATTTTTTTTTTCAAATTCGCCATTTTGTATTCCTATTGGTGTTATGTCAATACTATCCAAAAGTAACGAACAATTTAAAATTTACCGGCAAAAATTTCTATGAACGCTGCAAGCCACTTTGTTTAAAGAGGAAGTGGCATATGCAAGGTGCGAGTGTATTTGTGAGATGAAATTTTTGAAGTTAAGTAACGTTTTTCAATACGAATTTCTATGTAACAATACAAGCGCACTTAGCATTTGCAACCCGATAAAAATATAGCTTGTAGGCAAGTAACGGAAAATCAGCCGAAGTTGGTGGTCTCAATATTGTTTCTGATAAAAACGTCACTTGCCGGTGTTGAAGGGTAGTGATGCGATGTCATGAGAACACAAGCGTTCTCACCTAGCCTCTCACTATCAACTCCTACTCTCACCTCCACGGGGTGACTGGTGGGTGCCTAGTACCTCGACTGGAGATTGGGTAACCAACCCCTTTGGAAGGTCGTTGGTGGCAGCAGACGAGAGAGGGGGGAGGAGTGTTGTTTTCTCACTAAGACACCTCCTCTGGTACCAGACGGCAGCGGAGGAGTTCCCTAGATGGAGCCAACGGTGGCGTCTACAGTTCCAGTCAGGCCGAACTATTTAGTGCAATCCCTATAGAGCTGCTCTGACATATTCGGATACCAGGTCTATAGGGATTTCCAATACCGAGCCAGGGTGTTGGAGAAGAGTTGGTGGCGGATGAACCCTTAATGGGCCAACGGCAGCGCTCACATCCCAGAGTGGGTTACTGGCACCGGAATAACCGGCCTGCTGTCCTAAGGTCAAGGGCCTGGCCCTCCAGGTTGGGGGTTGTGCCGTCGGGGTAACTTCCCGACCATTTAAAAAAACACTAGTTATGGGAGAGACACGTGAAGCCTCGGATAACGATTTCCCTCAAACGGCAACTAGACCCGGAACGTCAACGGACAACGATTTGAGAGTATGTACCTGGAACGTGCGAACGCTGTACACCCCAGGTGCTACTCAAAAACTTGAGTCTGTCCTCACGCGGTACAAGGCAGATATTACCGCGATCCAGGAGATACGATGGATAGGATCAGGTATGATGAAAAGGAAAAATTGCGATATTTATTACAGCTGCCATAAAAGATTGCATGTATTAGGATGCGGATTCGTCGTGGGAAACCGGCTTAGGACAAAAGTCATTGACTTTAAGCCGATAAGTGATCGCCTAGCTGTGATCCGCATCAAAGCTACTTTCCAAAACATAAGCCTAATATGTGCACACGCCCCTACCGACGAGGCTGAAGACCCTATCAAGGAGGAGTTTTATGACCTCCTGGATGGAGCCTACGGAGCCTGTCCGGAGTACGATGTCAAAGTTGTGCTCGGGGACTTCAATGCTAAAATCGGAAAGGAAAACATCTTTGGCGGGTTAGTTGGTAAACACAGAATCCACGAAACGACCACAGACAACGGTTACCGACTAACTGACTTCGCGGCAGCTCGTAATACGGTGATAAGTAGCACTAGGTTTCCAAGGCTAAGGATCCACACAGCAACCTGGCGCTCTCCAGACGGTCGAACCGCCAACCAAATCGACCATGTGCTAATCGACGCGAGGCACGCATCCAACATCCTCAACGTGCACACATTCCGCGGGGCAAACGTCGACTCTGACCATTTTCTTGTTGCGGCTAAGTTCAGAGCTCGACTATCCAACGAGAAGAAGCTGCGTTCCGCCCAGAAGAAGAAATTCAACGTTGGACGCCTTAGCACACCTGGAGTAGCCAGAGTCTACAAAGAGCGCCTGAGTGAGAAACTCTCCGCAGTGCATTCACCTACCACAAATGCCAACACCCAGTGGTCCCAGTATCGCGACATCATCAAAGAGGTAGCCGAAACCACCTTAGGGTACCAGCCACCCCAGAAAAAGAGCCCGTGGTATGATGATGAATGCGTACGCAGGAAGAAGGTGACAGAAGATGCACATATGAAGGCGCTGCAGCGCAAAACAAGGGCAGCGAGGGAAGAGTATCGAGCCAGGAGGAGGGAGGAGAAGAAAATCCTGCGTAGAAAGAAGAGGGCCTACGCAGTCTCCCAGCTCAAGGAGATCGAAGAGTCCCGCGATCGAAGCAACATCCGGAAGTTCTACAAGAAAGCCAAGCAACTGGCTGCTGGCTTCAAGACCGGAACGCAGGCTCTTCGAAACAGTGATGGAAACCTAGTCACCGAAGCGCAGGGAATAGTAGATGTTTTTAAGCAGCACTTCCAGCAGCTGCTAAATGGGCATCATGTAGAGAGAGTGATAGGGCAAGAAGAGAACCCACGTCCAGTCAATGAAGATCCAGTTCCACCGCCCAGTATGGAAGAAGTTGGCTTAGCAATAAAAAAGCTAAAGAACAACAAGGCCGCCGGCTCTGATGGTTTACCAGCGGAGCTCTTCAAATACGGTGGTGATGTTTTGGTAGGGCGCATGCACCAAATCATCAACCAAGTATGGGTGGAAGAAAGTATGCCCGATGACTGGACTATCAGCTCCATATGCCCCATCTACAAAAAAGGCGATCCTATGTCTTGCAAGAACTATCGAGGCATATCCCTGCTTAATGTCGCATACAAGATCCTATCCAACGTACTGTGTGAACGTCTCAAACCGTTCTGCAACACACTAATCGGCACGTACCAGTGTGGCTTCCGGCCCGGCAGATCGACTATAGACCAAATTTTCACACTGAGGCAAATCCTGGAAAAGACCAATGAATTTCAAGTCGAGACTCACCACCTTTTCATCGACTTTAAAGCCGCATATGATAGCATTCATCGTCAGGAGCTTTATGTGGCGATGGCCGAATTCGGGATCCCGGCAAAACTGATCCAGCTATGTAGCGTGACGCTGGAGAACACACGCTGCAACGTGCAATTTGGAAGTAGTTCCTCCGAACTATTCCAAACATGCACCGGATTTCGGCAAGGAGACGCACTATCATGTGACTTCTTCAATCTCGTGCTAGAGCAGATAGTGCGCAGGGCAGGTGTCAACACGGAAGGCACTATCTTCAACAAATCCGTCCAGCTACTGGGGTATGCAGACGATATTGACATCATCGGTCGCTCCCAGCGTGCCGTGATAGAGGCTTTTACGGCGATTGAAGAACAGGCGAAATTCGTTGGTCTTGTAGTAAATGAGGACAAGACTAAGTACATGCTATCAACAAACAAACAAGCATCTGTCCACCGCCTAGGACAGAACGTCACTATTGATAGCAACAATTTCGAGGTAGTTAAGGAGTTTATCTACCTCGGAGTAAACATGAACTCCACAAATGACATCCTAGTGGAGATCCGGCGAAGAATTACCCTAGGAAACCGCTGCTACTTCGGTTTGGCAAAACAATTGGGTTCAAAACTCCTAACTCGAAGGACAAAATGTATGCTTTACAGAACCCTTATCCTGCCAGTTCTGCTTTATGGCGCCGAGTGCTGGACGATAAGCAGGAAGGGAGAGCTGATACTGGGCTCCTTCGAAAGAAAAATTCTTCGACGGATTTTTGGTCCTGTGTGCGAGGAGGGCGAATGGAGGAGAAGATACAACCGCGAACTCTATGAGCTGTACCAAGATGTGGATGTAGTCCAAAAGGCCAAAATACGTCGACTACATTGGCTCGGCCACATCGAGCGAATGGACAATAATGCTCCAGCTAAGAGGATCTTCGAATCCCAGCCGCCAGGTTCGAGACGACAAGGAAGACCGAACCTCCGTTTCAAAGACCAAGCCATCGCGGATGCCAGAGCGCTTGGTCTGGATAACTGGAAGCAGCGTGCCCGGGATCGCAGAGGATGGAAGGCCGCAGTGTCTCAGGCAGAGACTCTCCACGGGTCGGGAGCCCGTTAAGTAAGTAAGTAAAAACGTCACTTGCTCTTTTTTGTCTGATTTGAAGATGTGTAGTCTTCGACACTTTTCTAAACGTTTTCCATTCACTGGTTAAATTTTATATGAAAACATTCAAAATGATCGCCCAGATTGATTTCTATACATTTGTACATAAATAATTAAAAAAAATTAGATCAACCAGACGAAAACGTAAACAAACCCCACTAGTTGTCGAACTCAAACGTACTTGGATTGGTAAATCTGAAGCAAATCTGAGAAAAAATCCAGATTGTTGCTACCAGCAACAAAAATTCCAATTCTGCAAACGCAATTCGACAATTAGCTTCATGTAAATCGCCTTTACTTAATATTTCCAAAATCTGTTCCGTTTTTTCGTTGATGTCAAAGCTAAAATTTAATCATGTTTTTATGGATCGGTTTCTGTTTCAGTTTTGTGTAGCTTAGCGAGCAACGTAAACAGAACCAGAATTTACTACAGAACGAAAAATTTGTCTGTTCTGTTTCTGTTTTTTGTCACTTGGTGCCTTTAGTTAACCTAAGAAATCGATTACCAGCCGATTTTGCGCGGTTACCGAGATTAGGCCCGGTCTGTTCACAGCTGGTCAAATCCTTGGTTAAGTTACCACCGATAATTACAAATCAGTGACAAATCCTAGTATGCAGTTCACATGAAATGCAATTTTTCATACAAATTTTTCACTGCGAAATGTCAAAATGAACTTTCCACATGAAAATTTCACTACGCAGTACGCAGTTCAGCGCTTCAAAATCTGAGTTGTAGATGACGATAGTAAAATCTCTCCTAAGCGATTTCACTTCGTTTTTATTGTCATTCATTTGTTAATATTTCAGCGTGAAAAATGATTTGAAGCAAAGCGGTTTAGAAATTTTTTGGAATTTTAGATGTTTCAACAGGAGAATATTTAGTTTTTTTTGCACTTATAATCTATCCCCCGTATAAATAAACAAATGTGCACAGGTTAGTTAGCTAGTAGACATCAGATAGCATACAAAAATTTTACGTAACTTCTGAATAACGAGTTGATAACTTTTACGCAGCGTTTATTAATAAGGGGGTATATATAAAAAAATTGAGCCTTAAAATTGTGTTCGTTTGTCGCCGATTCACGCCTTAACGAATCTACCGATTTTAACCAAACTTTCACACATCTTTGGAATTGGTCTATATATAATTTTTGTGAAGTTTCGTTGAAATCGGAAAACGTATGCGTGTGTTGTGCGTGAGTGAAAAAAACATATGAATTTCAGTAAATTTTGTTGTTTTGCTATATTATTTATACAAAAATTAATTGCTGAGGGTTAGTCGGGTAAAAACTCAAGAAGGGCTCAACGGATTTAAATATATTTTTTTTATGTTTTTTATCTTGAATCAGGGATGGTTTAGAAGAAATGAAAATTCGGAAAATTCTCAACAGGTGACGAGTACAGCTGTTATACCGTAATTTCACCGTGCTTTCCTCACGATCGAGGAGAAGAGTGAAGACGGGAGAATAATTACGCAAAAATAAGTATAAGTGCATTATCAGCATAGTACTCAATCAGCCGGCTCATTTTGTTTACGTTTTGTTTTCACTTCAAGTGCATATGAGTATTGTTTTTATATTATATTATTTTTATGAGGTCATCACTTTGGTATTTTATGGGTGTGGGCTAAGCATAAACATAATGCGAGCTATATCCAAATCATATTGGCTGAGTTCGGTTGTGTGAAAACTAATGTGGTATTCGATTGGGCTTTTTCAGATTTGCTCTCAGATTTCAGATTTCGTGTGTCTTATCGAACACAAAAATGTCACTTGCTCTTTTTTTTGTTGATATTTGTGCGACTGCAATATGTGTAGCCTTCGACACTTTTCTAAGCGTTTTCTATTCACTGGCTAAATTTTATATGAAAACATTCAAAATGATGGCCCAAATTGATTTCTAAACATTTTTATATAAATAATTAACAAAAAGGAGATCCCCCCGATGCAATGCGTTTCTTTGGAGTTGAAAAATTTCACTAAAATTTAAACAAAGTCCACTAGTTGTCAAACTCGAACGCACGTGTATTGGTAAATCTGAAGCAAATCTGAGAAAATATCCAGATTCGCAAAAGTGCTCTGAACGAGCTATACGTTCACGGAATTATGACGATTTTGCATGTAAAACAAAAACAAATTCCGTCACGTAATGCTCGATCACGGACGACGCGATTCGACCCCTGAAAAAGATTGCTTTTTTTTGTACCAAACGAACATGAAAATTGCTCTGAGAGCAAAAAAAGTGCTCACATTAGTGATATCTGATATGACACTGAGCGTATTGCTTACCGTAACTCGGTAGGCGATTGGTAGGTCATTGTTATTATGGTAGGAATGTATGTATGCAGTGTGATTACTACATCCCGCTCTCCTTAAAGGGAGGAAATTACTCCTTGAAGAGGTTAATTTTCTGACGTATGGTGGAAGGATTGAAAGGAAGAGTTTTACAATTCTGGATTGTGTACAGTTGGGATCTTAGTTTTAGGTTTACAAAGTGCGTGTGTTTTGATATTATTTGCTAGTCTTACAGAATGATTATTTTAAAAAAAAATTTATTTTAATTTTTTTTTTGTTAAAGTGAATGTAGAGGTATATAAAAAGATTATTTTAACATAGACAATTCGAAAATTTTTTACATTTATAATTTTTTGTTTTCTAATGTGTGGTTATATTCATCTAATTTGAGATGTAAATTGTTTGCTTGATTAATGTTTTCTTAAGTAGATGCGATTTAGGTTAAAGAATTTGACTTATATTTATATCTTAAGAGGTAACATTATTTTGCTTAATGTCTATAAAATTTTGAGTTTTTATCATGTCAGTGAGAAATACATTAATTTTTATGAAGTTATTTCATTTAATTGGTACGAACAAATTTAAGTTTTATCTATTTATTATTTTTTTTCTTTTTACACACAAGTTTTATATATTTATTGTAACCGTCTGTTGAAATGTTTAGTCTAAATTCGGGAGCTTCCGACTTTTTGTCTGTCTGCGAAGTCTGTCTGTGGTCTTTGTTTTTGTCAAGGGTTTCCCTTTTGTTGACTATGTAAATTTTATAGCGTCTATAGACAAATAGGACTAACGCTAATACTATTATGGTATAGATTAGTGTGTAGTGGTGCAGGTAATGGCCGTCTACTGTTAGCAGGGGTTTCGACTCTTCGTTTTTTAAAGCATATATGGCTTGTGAGATCAGTTTCAAGTCATTTTGCCTTGAGAATTTTATGACTGTTATGTTAGATGTGAAATTGGCCAAGTTATTAGAGATGATATGTGAGATGTTTAAAGGCGGAACATAGGAATTGGCGAAAGTTGATGGAATCTCGCTAACTGCTTGTATGGTGAGTTCTTTTGATTTTAAGTAGCAGTTTTTCTGGATTTCCACTTTTAAGGTATTTATCAGCGTATATCTGGTTGTGTTTTCTCCACATATTATGTCGACTATGTATTTGTCGAGAGACGAAAATAACCATTTGTTTGGTTGGGAGAGTTGGATCCATATTGTCGTGGGTTTCGAGTGCTTTATCTCGCAGGTATTTGGGAGAATTGTGTTTTCTTTTAACAATTGGAACTCGCATTGTAGGTATCTGTATTGAATAAGGGGTGTGTTAGAGGGCAAATGAATTTTTCGTGCAAGGATTTGCACTTTGCTAAATCATCTTTCTTCAAATTTGAAAACCGATCTTTTCTATAATTTATGATCATTTATTGGGTTGAAGGTTGTATAAATAAAAATTGGTTGTTGTATCGGGTTGGAAGTGGTATAACTTTGTAAATTCGGAATTTATCTATTAATTTCTGTTAGGATAGCTACGCTAGTGGTACATATTTGGTATAAATGGAGGATATTTTCGTCGTTAACTAAGAATGGTAGTCTCATACCGTTTGGTATTTCTTGCTTGATTTGAACAAGAGCGGATTTTACTTTGTCTGGAGATATTATTGCTGGATGGGGTTCAGCATGTTTGGCGTCGGTTACTAAATCTAATATATCATTAAGAGTGTTTTGGTATCGTATAATGATTAAAGTGACCAAGGAGGTTAAAGATTCTATTTCGAGGAATACCTTCTGATCGTGTGTAGTGTTAGCCAGGATGTTTATTATGTGTTTTGCGTTTTCTATTTTTGCGTTGATTGCTGTCATTTGGTTCTCTATGGTTTGCTCAGATTTGCTAAAAACGTTTTTAGTTGTTTCTAGTAGTACTGTTTGTTTCTGTATTAGTGATAATAATTGTTTTTCGTTAGTTTTGGACAGTTTAATTTGTTTGTCGTAAAACCTAACGTCTAATGTTCCAAACAGAGATTTGCTAATGGTACCTACTATATTGAGTAGAGCTCTTTTGTTTCTATACCTTGGATTTAGTAGTCTGTATTTGGTTTGTATGTCCTTCATGAGATGGTTCATCTCGGTAACCGCACCGTTGCATATTATTCCAAAGTCTGCATGGTCTTTAAGTTGTTGGCATATAGTGTTGATTTCTCCTACGTACCCGGTAGCGTGTGCTACAGCTTTTGTAAGTTGTTTCAGGTCGTAGTATACTAAGAGTTTCCATTCGTGGTAGTATATTTCAGCGTTTCCCATCTCCTCGAAATATATGCCTGGGTTAGGATTTACGGGGTCGATTTTTAGACTACCTTGGGTGATGGTCATGATCAGAGTAAATATCAGCGTATGTAGCATCTGAAAAGTGGTTTTGATTACCTTTTGTCCAAAAGTTTGAATACATACATGTGTGTGCGTGTGTGTGTTGGTTCGGGTTAAGAAGAAAATAAAGGTTTTTTTTTATAATTAATTGTTTGTTCCCATTGTTTTTGGTTCCCATACGACAGTATCGGTGGACTCGTAACCGTTATTGGATTCGTCATCGTATGTTGTTTGGTGTGGTGGGGTATGTATCACGGGGTTCCATCATCGTGGCAAGGGACCCTTTAGAACATAGGTAGGACAGAACTCGAAATTTTCCTCTCGTATCCCGAAGCTTATTGTATCTCCGAAATGGAGTTCCTTCACTGTTTCAGGTTCTAGCCGTTCCCCGTTTACATATGTCCCGCGGGAGTAGCTGTGTTCTCCTACATGAACCCTCTTATCGTCGGGATGTATAAATATTGACGACTGCAAGGTAGATACAAGGAGGGTATGTAGGGATACATCATTCGGATAGCCTCTGCCTATTCTGTTGGGTCCGCGACGCAGATAGATTTCAGTTCTTGACACTGTATTGACTAAAGTCCATTCCGAGTCCGGTACGTAGTACGTTTTCTCCGTTCTGTAAAAAGATACAGCGCATCTATTTGTGTTGCGTGAAATTTTAAGGGTGTTGTGTGTTATTTGTGGTATAACTGCAAATTATTATTGTGTATAAGTTTGGATTTCCTGCCGACTTGTACTACTGTGTTTTCGTCAGAGTGGATTCTGATTACCTCGTATGGTCCTTCCCATAGGGTAGAAAGTTTGTTCTGTCTCGTATGATTTTTAAGTAGGACTTCGTCACCTATGTTGAATCTCTAGGCTTTGCTGTTCTTGTCGTATTGTAGCTTCGACTTCTGTTTTTTGTCGTACAGATTTTCTCTGGCATTTTGTAGCTGTTATCGCCAGGATAATAGCAAAATTCGCGAAACTGATTTCACACCGCGAGTTAAAATTTGCTTAAATGCCGTCGGCTCTAGCACACCGTAAAGAAAAATACTTTCGTTAAAAAAAAAAAAAAAAAAAAATAAAACACAACAACAATTTGGTTGATGACTGTATTGTACATATGTTGAAGTGACAATTAGTAGTAATAATTGATTTTCATGTTTGACCAAATGAAACCTCGCACTCAGCTCTTTTCTACTGTAAGGGTTCATTGATCTGAGGGTTGCGGATCTTCCGGACAGCTATTTTTTCGTTGCTACCAGCTGGTCAGCGCGATTGACTTTCACGCATACTTATGCGTCTCTGCATGGCTGAGCGTGTTACTCAGTGGGAGGAGCCAAACAGATAACTTGGTGCATTTTTTTTGCATGCGTTTTCGTTGATGTTTGCGTTGGGCTGTTGTTTATCGATCTGCTGTCATTCTTCTGAGCGCCCAAACCTGCCTTTTAGTGCTCGCTCGCTCGATTTCCTTCGGAGGCTGTGCTCCCAATCTTCGGTTGTGCCGACGGCGATTTTCATCTGGGGTGATTGCCGATGTTGAGATGTGACTCGAGTGGACGGGTTTGTTGCGTTGCAACAGTAGCCATGTTGTAATCGAGCTTTGAGTTCGCTGGCGTAATTGTCGTAGTTTTAAGAGATTTGTGGATGTCTGTTCAGTGAACTGGGCATCTTCGGTGGACAACCGTATAGTAGTTCATGTGGGCTTAAAGTCGTACTGGTGTGTGGAGTCGTGTTATAGACGAACATGGAGTATGGGAGCCATGTGTCCCAAGTGAGTTGGTCTTGATTAACGTAATGTCTCAAGTATTCTGCTAAGGTCTTGTGACTTCGTTCAAGTGCGCCGTTAGTCTGAGGATGGTACGGTGTGGTTTGTAGCTTCTTTGTCTTCAAGATCTTGCGTACTTCCTTGAGTAGTGCACTGAGGAAGTTCGTACCTTGGTCCGTTAGTGTTGAGTCCGGAATTTCAAATCGACAGATTATTCCCTCTATTAGTATTCGGGCTATTGTATTAGCTTCTTCATTGGGAATTGCGATTGCTTCGCTAAATTTTGTTAGGTCCTCCTGGAAAGTCAGTATGTATTTATTGTTGTCGTGACTGAGAGGTAAGGGACCCACAATGTCCAATGCTACATTGGGTATTTTCGGATTTTTGGAGGGTTTGTTCCTTTGGCATGATTCGCATTTGCGGATGTATTCTGTCGTATCCTTAGTTATGGTCGGCCAGTAGTAACTCTGTTTTATTGGTTTGATAGTACAAGTTACTCCTTGATGTCCTCCAAAAGGAGACTCATGGTTTTCGAGCAAAGCTCGTGCTATAATAAACTTATAAACTGTTGAAATTGTTTTTGTAAGATTTCCTCATCGTGGGATCTTAAGATTGGAAGGAGAATAATTTTAAATGGAACTCTGTTGTCTTAAAATACTGAATCAGATTTTTCGATAAGCTGCAGGCTTGAAGTAGGTTGAAAATCTGTATGTCTTGTTAGTATCTCATTAGCTTGTAACGAAGCATTCGTTACAACAATATATTAGTACGACACTCTGTTTTTCCGCATACATACTTTTCCCCACAACCATAACCCAACCAAGGCGATTGATACACGCCAGCAGTATCGCATACACACTGCCGCCTGTGACCAGCCAACCAGCCGCGCCCACAGCACAGCGACCACTTCTCTTTGTACACTGTACTGCCCATTCCCGTATCGCCTTGCCCAGCCACTACGGAGACAATGCATGCATGTGCATTTCGCACAATACACGATGACTGTGGCTGACTGTGCCCAACCAACCAACTAGCCGTGGCTACCCCCCTCCTCGCCATGGTTCTCACATCGTTGTGGTGACGTGCGCAAGTAGCGAAGCAAATGACTATGGTGCAGAGCATTTACGCTGAGAAATAGAATTCACACCGGCTTACTGAATAAAATACCATAAGACCACCAGGGAAATTGCAAACAATCGAGCAAGATAGCACAGTTGATAGTACCAATCCGGTGTACCGCTGATTTTTCTCCGCAAATAGTCTTGTGCTATTTTGCAAATTTTTGTTGCTAGCAAACCTGCGGGTAGCTGGCGAATTGCCGAGTCCTTCGTTTCGAAAGACTTAGAGTGCCGGGACTGCCGCAAGGCGGACCTGTAGATTGCCGGGACTGTCGCAAGACGGACCTAGAGTGCCGGGACTGCCGCAAGGCGGACCTAGAGTACCGGGACTGCCGCAAGGCGGACCTGTAGATTGCCGGGACTGTCGCAAGACGGACCTAGCCACCGACCGGGCCTGTACCACGCGCAACCAAGCCGCAAGGAAGGAACGAGCCGCTACCAGACGACCAAGGACCAGTATAGCCGTGCCAATTAAGACAATAGATTGTTAAAATTATCCTGTATAGCCGTACCGACTATAATAATAAATTGTTAAATTGTATGATTCTTTTATATTGGAAATAAATTTTAATAAGAGGGACTCCTCAACCTAAAGTTCGTGTTTCTTTGGGAAGGACCTTGGCGATCCGACGAGCTAACCTCAGCCTGAGACAAAAAGCACATCACATTGGCGCCCGAGCAGGGACTTCAACAGAAGGAGGACCCGAATAACTACGTCCGGACAGAAGCCGACCGAGAGATGAACGAAGGAAACCAGCTAACCGTTCCTACTTCCCTACTTCCCTACTGAAGAAGGCTGAATTTATAGAGGCCATGGAGAACAAGGGGTTAAGAACCGAGGGAACGGTTGAGCAACTGCGATCCCGAATGAGTGCTTACCTAAAAACTACTCGAACTAGATCTTCCACGCAGAACCTCTACGAAGAACTAGAAGCGGAAACCGCTACCCGAGAATATGGGGACACATCATCAGAGGATGATGAAAAGTCAACTACGACCGAAAGGACAGTAAAGAGCCCCGAATTCGTGGAAATTCCCGTAGCTGTCAACCACCCCACCACCGTTCAACCGCCGCCTACACCATACGAAAGATACTCGAGGGACCCGACCACATCCTCGTTGAGTCGAACAACAGAGCCACCAGCCCCGACCACTTCACACCGGGCTAGGCCAATCCTGAGCTATAAAGCCGAGGTAATGGACACGGTCCGGAAGTGGGGTTTGAAATTCGACTCCTCGGGAAATGCCCTCGAATTCATGGAGCGGATCGAAGAACTGACCCGCTGTTATGACATAACAACCGAATATATGTTGCGGCCACTAATCGAGATCTTCCGAGGTACGGCACTGGAGTGGCTAAGAATCAACCGAGAAGAGTTTCAGACCTGGGATCAATTCCGTCAGGCATTCTTGCGCCATTTCCTACCAGCCCGCTACATCCATAAGCTTGAAGAAGAAATCATGAGAAAAAGACAAGGACCTAGGGAGAAGGCCAAGGACTTTATCCGCGCCACCCAGTACCTTATCCGGACACCGAGTGTCCCGTACAGCCGAGATACGCACTGCTGGCACTGTAAGCAGATAGGCCACCCTCAGCAAGATTGCCAACGACCGTACCGCCTATTTTGTTCGTACTGCCTGGAAGGCGGAAGACAGACGAGAGATTGTAATTGCCACCGCAATCAAGCAGCCTCCATGTCTAACGACAGGTGGACCGACCCTCGGTATTTCATTCCGACCACCATTCAGGGCCAAACCTTCCATTGTCTCGTGGACACCGGCGCCTCGAAATCCTTCGCCGGCCCGAGAATGCGACAGGCTTTACGTAGCATGAAGGCACCCGTCAGGGGCAGAAAATCCAACTAGCCAACGGCGACACCATCACCACCCGTGAACACTATACGGTGAAGTTACAGTTGGGTAGCCAATCCCTCACTAGCGAACTCACCTATATGAAAGCCTTGGCCGAGGATGCGATTTTCGGGATGGACTTACTCAATAAAGCTAAGTTCGAAAACACCCTAGGGAGCAAAGATTGACATATAAAGAATTATTACGTACCAGCCCCGCCACCAATATGTGCGCCCTACTTAGAGAGGGAAATCTAAGCTGGGGGAACAACAGAGTCTAGCCGAGTTCTTGGAAGAGGAAGTACCAAAATTTAAGGAAGTGGCAGGCACCACTAATATCACGGAGCACCGAATCCGACTCACCACCGATCACCCATTCAAAAAAAGGTACTACCCACGCAATCCGGCAATGCAGAAGGTGATTAACGACGAAATCGACGAACTCCTAAGGGAGGACAGGATCGAGCGATCATGTAGCCCCTATAGTTCACCTATAGTCCTCGTTAAAAAGAAGTCCGGTGCTTGGAGGCTATGCGTGGATTTCCGGCAGCTCAATGAGATTTCGGTCAAAGATGCATACCCGCTTCCCCAGATCAATTCGATCCTTGATAAACTCAAAGGGGCACAGTTCATCTCGACCATAGACCTAAAACAAGTGTACTGGCAAATCCCGATCCATGAGGCGTCCAGACCATATACCGCCTTCACCGTTCCCGGCAGAGAACTGTTCCAGTGGAAGGTCAAGCCTTTCGGCCTCCACTCCGCCCCGGCAACGTTCCAACGTGCCCTGGATAGTGTTATATTCCCAGACATGGAACCCCATGCGTTCGCCTACTTGGACGATATCAATTTCATTGGGACCACGTTTGAGGAGCACCTACGGAACCTACGAGAAGTATTCACGCGGCTGCGCAGGGCGAACCTGCAGATTAATCTGGACAAATGCAAGTTCTGCCAACAAGAACTAAAGTACCTAGGTCACGTGATCAGCCACATGGGGATCCATACGGACCCAGACAAAATCTCGGCGATAAAGGAGCTCCACCCTCCCCGCAATATCCGAGAACTACGCCGCATACTGGGCATCACTTCAAAGATTTCTCCACCGTAGCATCACCGCTGACCGCTCTATGGAAAAAAGGAAGCCACTGGGTATGGGGCCAGAAACAGGAAGGCGCATTTAATCTACTGAAGTCCAAGCTCACGGAGGCCCCCATTTTGACCTGTCCAGATTTCAACCTACCGTTCGTATTACAGACCGACGCCAGTCAAGATGGATGGGCGTAGTCCTGTCCCAAACGCCAAATGGGAAGGAAAATGTCATCGCTTATGCCAGTCGCACCCTGACACCATTAGAACAGAAATATGCGGTCACGGAAAAGGAATGTCTGGCAATACTGTGGGGGATTCGAAAAATGCTCCATACCTCAAGGGCTACCATTTTACGGTTGTTACTGACCACCACTCTCTAAAATGGCTCCACTCGCTCGAAAACCCGTCCGGTCGATTGGCCCGGTGGGCAATTGAACTGCAGCAATATGACTTCGAGATTAAATATCGGAAGTGATCTCTAAACGTCGTAGCAGACGCGTTATCCCGAGACCCCCAGCCCACCAAAGAGGTTAACCCACTCCACGCCTGTACCGAACCGAACCTTGAGTGGACACAGAAGAAGGCTCAGATCCTGCGCACCCACCCCGAAGAGCTCCCGGATTACAAGCTCGTCGAAGGGAAGCTATACCGCCACTTTCAAACTACCGACCCCCTGACCCATCCCCACCATAGGGTATGGAAATGGTGTGTCCCGAAGCCCGACCGCCGAAACGTGTTATATGAGAATCACGATCACGTGACCGCGGGACATCTCGGAACGGCAAAGACCGTAGCCCGCATCCAAGAAAACCACTATTGGCCTGGCATGTACCGCGACATCATTAGATATATCCGACAGTGTGACACCTGCAACCGATATAAGGGGCAACAGCAGAAGCCCAGCGGTCTAATGCACAGTACCACGGATAAAGCCCCATGGGAAACCGTATGTGTCGACTTCATGGGACCCCTACCCCGTTCCGCAAAAGGGAAACACCATGCTCTTGGTATTGGTAGATAAATTCACCAAATGGGTAGAGGCCGTCCCCATGCGCGCCGCCACTACGACGTCACTCATCACGGCTCTACGGGAACGCGTGCTTGCACGGTTCGGGTACCCAAAGACAATAATATCCGACAATGGGGCCCAATTTACCAGCGCCCCTTTCCGTACGTTCCTCAGTGAAATAGGAACGCAGCATTAGCTGACCGCCCCGTATACCCCTCAAGAGAACCCAACAGAGAGAGTAACTCAAAACCATGATCGCCCAATATGTAGCGGATAACCATCGACGCTGGGATGAACACCTACCGGAATTTTGCTTCGCCATCAACACCAGCAAGCATGAATCCACGCGCTACTCACCGGCGTACCTGAACTTTGGCAGACAGATAAGGCGAACCGATACAACCTCGGTATCGGTAAGTTGTTAAGTTGAAGAAGTTTTCATTTTTAGTTTTCTTTGCTACACATGTAATGTATATATAAAAAATAAAAAAAAAAAAATAAAAATTATGATGAAGTTAAGATCTGGAGTCCGATTTTGTTTTTACCTATTTAGCTACAAATCAAGAAAAAAAATAAAAAATATATATATATATATGTATGTATAATAATAAAGGAAAAGAAAAAAAAATAAGGCTGGCTATTGAATTTTGTCTAAACAATTTGTTCTTTCCTAAGGTGGGATACAGGCGAGAAGGTTCTCGTCTGAGAAAGAAGGAGGGGAATGTAACGAAGCATTCATTACAACAATATATTAGTCCGACACTCTGTTTTTCCGCATACATACTTTTCCCCACAACCATAACCCAACCAAGGCGATTGATACACGCCAGCAGTGTCGCATACACACTGCCGCCTGTGACCAGCCAACGAGCCGCGCCCACACCACAGCGACCACTTCTCTTTGTACACTGTACTGCCCATTCCCGTATCCCACCATTTGCCGTGCCATCACCATTCGCCTTGCCCAGCCACTACGGAAACAATGCATGCATGTGCATTACGCACAATACACGATGACTGTGGCTGACTGTGCCCAACCAACCAACTAGCCGTGGCTACCCCCCTCCTCGCCATGGTTCTTACATCGTTGTGTTGACGTGCGCAAGTGGCGAAGCAAATGACTATGGTACAGAGCATTTACGCTGAGAAATAGAATTCACACCGGCTTACTGAATAAAATACCATAAGACCACCAGGGAAATTGCAAACAATCGAGCAAGACAGCACAGTTGATAGTACCAATCCGGTGTACCGCTGATTTTTCTCCGCAAATAGTCTTGTGCTATTTTGCAAATTTTTGTTGCTAGCAAACCTGCGGGTAGCTGGCAAATTGCCGAGTCCTTCGTTTCGAAAGACTTAGAGTGCCGGGACTGTCGCAAGACGGACCTAGAGTGCCGGGACTGCCGCAAGGCGGACCTGTAGATTGCCGGGACTGCCGCAAGGCGGACCTAGAGTACCGGGACTGCCGCAAGGCGGACCTGTAGATTACCGGGACTGTCGCAAGACGGACCTAGCCACCGACCGGGCCTGTACCACGCGCAACCAAGCCGCAAGGAAGGAACGAGCCGCTACCAGACGACCAAGGACCAGTATAGCCGTGCCAATTAAGACAATAGATTGTTAAAATTATCCTGTATAGCCGTACCGACTAAAATAATAAATTGTTAAATTGTATGATTCTTTTATATTGGAAATAAATTTTAATAAGAGGGACTCCTCAACCTAAAGTTCGTGTTTCTTTGGGAAGGACCTTGGCGATCCGACGAGCTAACCTCAGCCTGAGACAAAAAGCACATCACAAGCTTTGTTGCCTATGTTAAGCATCTGTTGTTAACGTCTCGTGGTTATTAGTACTTTATTATTTTCTTCGTTTTTTAATTGTACACGACTGAGTGCGTCGGCAACGACGTTACTTTTGCCTGACTTGTGCCCGATGTTGAACTCATATTCCTCCATCAATATACGCCAGCGTAAGAGTCTTGAGGTAGGATTCTTTTGTCCAATTAACCATAATAGATTATTGTGGTCAGTGCAGATCGTAAACTTTCTTCCGAAAATGTACGGTCGAAATTGTTGCATGTCATAAGTGATGGCGAGTAACTCCTTTTCAGAAGTTGTGTACCTTGTTTCTGCATCGTTTAGAGTTCGGGTGGAGAAAGAAATCGGTTTGTCTTCTCCTATTGGGCCTTTTAAGAGTACTGCTCCTAATGCTATGTCACTTGCGTCGGTGGTGACAATAAACTCTTGGCTGAAATCAGGGTAAGCGAGAATAGGGGGTTTTATGATTTTTTCTTTCAACTTCCTGAACGATTCGTCTCAAAAAGCGTCCCACTTAAAAACGGCGTTTTTCTTTAATAGTTTGGTTAAGGGTTTGGCCGCCGGTAAGTTCATCTACCTTTATCCGAAGATTGGCCACCTTGTCGTGGTGGGGCGGCTTAAGTAGAGGAAGAGGATGCTAGATCAGGGTAGTGGCCCAACTCCTCTGGTAGAGCTGAATGTGAATCGAAAAACTAAGATCCAATCCGATCAATCGATCAACCCTTAACTCCAAGATGACTGGCCTGCAATGTCGAGGGAGCTGTGATAAGGTAGGTAAAACTACTGGTTCACAGGGTTCAGGTGTAAATGAACCGCTAATGGAGACTCCTCAGGGGCAGCTCAATCCTCCGTTGTAATTTAGTTGAGTAGGATAGGTATTGGGGATCTCTGCCTATTCGGTCTGTTTAATTCTCCCCTACTCGTGGGTATACATATGGACCCAAATAAAATAAATAGTAATAATGTTCCTTCGGAAAACGAGGTGGAAGGCTTAGAAGGGGTCGAGAAGGCGTTGGATGGCGCTGACATGAACCCGAATAAGCTCGATGGGTCAGTGGACTCTGATGGGAAACCAAAAGAGTTAGCAGACCAATCGTCAGCGGAGGTGGACAATGCGGTGCAGAAATGCGCCAAGAGGTCAGCCGAAACTGCGGAAGCTGGATTTTAAGAGGAGAAGAGTCCAGAGTCCGAGCGGAAGTTGCACAAACAACTGAAGCAAAGGATGAAGAGTGTCAGAAAGAGACAAAGATTGGCCTTGACCAAATCTGTCTCAGCGAAAGGCATAAACAAGTCGGTCGAGGAATTGACTGAAATGGTTGCCAACTTGACGTCGACTGAAACCTCTCCAGAAGACGGTGGATCTAGGAAACGGTTCAAATGTTCCGGGACCATGAATCCGCCCGAAACTGAGAAGAAGGGGACGGAAGACGGAAGGGAAGACGGACAGTCTGTTCAACATGGGGTCAGTCCACAGGTACCACACTCCAGTGGTTATGTGAATGGACAACATGTACAACGGACTATAAGTCAACCCGAAGAGCAGAAATCGAGCAAGGCCGAGCAACCTGGACCAAGCAAAGTAAAGCGAAAGCTGAGCCAAGCTATGGGAAGGAGAGCAAAGCAAGCAGATGATGCAAAGCCTTACGCTAGGAGTGAGAGAGCCAAAGTTGACAAGGGCGTAAAAACCTTTGCTCAAACAGCGGCGAACGATCTCCAAATGGGTGTGACCGACATGAGTCGAGAGAGATGGATAGAAGCTTCACAGTTGAGTATTTTCAAAAATGCTTTGCTGAGGGCTCTAGACTTACTTCCGACAAATGCAGGTGATATCGGTGTAAAGGAGATAACCTTGGAGGAAGGGATTATAGCAATAAAATGCGTTAACCAAGAAACCAAGGGTTGGCTATGTGAGACTGTAGGGAAGATGACCGACCTATGGGAGGGAATCAACCTTAAAATAGACAGGCTTCACATACTAAAGGATGTGGAAAGGTTGATAATCTTCGTTCCCGGTGAACCCGTGAGCAAAGATGTCATCCTTGCCAGACTTTGTCGTCAAAACTCCTGTGTGAAGGACACTTCGAAATGGAGGGTTATTCATGTGGGAAGGTATGATGACAAAAAAATTGGTGGAACCAAGCTGACGATCTGGTGCCCGAGGGAGGAAGCGAGGCTGGTTAGACAAGCAGGAGATAGACTCTTTTGTGGGTTGGACATAGCATTCGTGAAGTTCCAAGGATCATCGGAAAAGACTCAACTTGGAAAGCCAC
This sequence comes from Cheilosia impressa, assembly GCA_948293265.1. Lineage (NCBI taxonomy): Eukaryota > Metazoa > Arthropoda > Insecta > Diptera > Syrphidae > Cheilosia > Cheilosia impressa. Next base: position 57,431,085 of record OX411880.1, read on the forward strand.
CCGGTAGGGCGACGAAGTGATAGACACCATGGAGATGGGATCAACACAAGTCGGGCGGGAGGTGGGCCCGTACCGGGAAAAGCTGAGGGTGATTCAATTGAACCTTCATCACAGCAAAGCAGCATCAGCAATGATGACTAAATGTTTTGATGAGGATTCGTTTGATATAGCCCTGATACAGGAGCCTTGGATCTTTAGAGGAAAGATTAGAGGACTCCCAAATAGCGTTGCTGAGCTGCACTATGCGCAAACCAGCGATAGAATTAGGTACTGTATCCTGGTGAGACACGGAGTTCAAGCATATAAATTGCCGGATCTCTGTACCCCAGACCTTGCAACAGCACGAGTAGGATCAGGTGCGGGAAGCTTTGTCATAGCATCTGCGTACCTGCCGTACGATTCTCCAGAACCTCCTCCGACAAGAGAGTTAGAGTCGTTGGTGAATGCATGCAGTATCAGGAACGAGGATCTAATAATTGGTTGTGATGCTAATGCACATAATACAGTGTGGGGCAGCACTAACGATAATTACAGAGGAGAAGCCTTATTCGAATTTGTATCATGCAAGGATCTAGCTATCTTAAACAGGGGAACAGAGCCAACCTTCGTGAATGTGAAGCGAGGGGAAATGATCGATGTTACCCTGTGCAGTAGCCTGATAATTCAAAGAGTATCAAATTGGAGGGTAATGGATAAGGCTACATTGTCGGATCACAGAGCCATTTCATTTGATGTTCGCTATGGATCTAAAAAGAAAAAAGATCGGAAATATATCAGAATTCCGAAGAACACGGATAGGACAAAATACCTCGAAGTGTTGGAGGAAAAACTGAATGTAGTGACATTCGGAATACCGAAAAATACTTGACCTACTTTAGTGGAAAAACAAGATCCTGCGCCGTGGTGGTGCCGGGAACTTGAAAAGCTAAAAAAGGATGTGAGGAAGGCCTTTAATCACGCCATGAGGAGGGGAGAACCCGAGAATGGGATGAATATAAGGCGAAAAAGAAAGAGATGAATGTTACTCTGCGACGACGTAAAAGGGAGTCATGGAGGGACTTTTGCTCGAGCATGAGCAGTACATCTGAAGTCAGTAGACTACAAAAGATTGTCTCGAGAGATCCAGTTTCCAAGATCGGACTCATTCGTAATAGAGCGTGGGAGATGGTGGAAACACTGGATCACACAAATGAGGTCCTAATGTAGGTACACTTTCCAGGAAGCCATAAGTCAGATCAGCCCTGGGCTCCAAGGAAACAAGACACCAAAAGCGGTCGAGGGTGCGATAGCAACATTCTCACCCTTCAAAACTGCGGGGCCAGATGGTATATTTCCAGGTCTAATGCAATGGGGTGTAGACTTAATTGCACCAAGGCTCAGGAATATATACGTTGCATGCATACCAATAGGCTATATCCCAATTACATGGAGGGAAGCAAATGTGGTCTTCCTTCCAAAACCGGGAAAAAGGACTACACCGAGGCAAATATAATACAAGGGCGATAAATATTCAGACGGGAACCTCGAAACTCAGAGGAAGGGTTAGCAGAGGTTGCCCACAAGGAGGTGTTCTCTCACCTACACTGTGGAATATCACTATGGACTCTCTTCTTGACAGACTTGAGGCAACTGGCATTCACACAATGGGATATGCCGATGACATAGCAATAATGGCCGGAGGCAAATTCATGGACGTCACCGCAGATATCATGAGGAACGCACTCAGAGTGGTTGGTTGGTGCGGGGAAAACAGATCTAATAGTCTTCACTAGGAAGATTAGAAATCTGGAATTTCGGCTATTAACACTTTTCGGATCGGAACTAACAATGACTAAGAAGGTTAAGTATCTGGGAGTCTATCTAGATACTGGACTTACTTGGAACTACCATGTTGAGGAGAAGGTCCGGAAGGCAAAAAGGGTACTACATCAATGCAAACGTGTATGTGGACAGAGGTGGGGACTCTCGCCTAGGTCAGCATACTGGATGTATACGATGATAACTAGACCCATTGTCACGTACCTCGGTTGTATGGTGGGCGAAAGCCTCTCAAAAAACTGTGAGGAAGCACCTGGATAGGGTTCAACGCTTAGCATGTATAGGAATTACAGGTGCAATACGTACAACCCCATCATGCGCATTGGAAGTCATCATGGGGATATTACCGCTAGACTTATTTATTAAGAAAGCAGTGGCCCAAACGGCACTTCGCTTGCATCGAGATGCGAAATGGTACAATCGTGGTACGATCTATGGACATAGGAAGATCCTGGAACTTGTCAAAAACGAGATTAGGGAGCTAAACATGCCTATGGATCGAATAACAAGGGTGCGTATTATGGAAAGAAATCACAAAACTCGTATTGAGAACGGATTACTTGCAGAAAAAAGAAATGGTGAAATAGTGATTTTCACGGATGGATCCATGATGGATGGCGGAGCGGCCGGTATCTATTCAGAAGAGCTGGAACTTGCCCGTCACATTAGCCTCGGGAAATACACTTCAGTATACCAGGCTGAGATGATTGCTTTGCTTCATGCGTTGGACTTCTTGCTTGAGAGTCAGGTGGAAGGAAGAAATATCCTACTAGCACTGAACAATCAGGCGGTGATCAGATGCATGGAACAAACAAGCATCACAACATCATTGGCACTGGAATGTGTACTTAAGCTCAATAAGTGTTCATCTAAAAATGAAGTAACACTGACTTGGGTACGAGGACACATAGGGATCGAAGGCAACGAAAAGGCGGACTCCCTTGCAAAACAGGGGTCAACTGAAAAGTTGCTGGGACCAGAACCATTCTCTTCAATTGGCAGAGGAATGGTAGAACAGCTGATTCACAAATGGATCACGGCAGAACACCTGAGAAGGTGGTCAACCGTGGAACAATGTAGACAAGCTAAAATGGCAATAAAGTGGCCGACCTGCTCCACTCAAAGAAGGGTTCTAAGTATGAGTCGAGGAACATTGAAATGGGTGGTGGCTTTGTCTACAGGACATGGTAATTTCGGGTATCACTTAAGGAAAATGGGCCTTAGAGAGGATGATACTTGTAAACTATGCCTGGAGGAATCTGAGACAGCGGCACAAATACTGTGTCAATGTCCGGCGTTGGCTAGCAGAAGAATGAGGATCTTGGGACATCATTGGGTCGAGGCCCAGTCGATTAAACAGATCTCCCATAAACAGATGCTAGCGTTAACACTAGGAATCGAGCTCAGAGAAGAACTGTGGAGAAATCCAGAGAGTATACCTGAGTAAGATTTACAGTAGTAGAGAGACGAAAAGAGACCCGACAATGGTGGTTTGATTCGAATATCTCTCGAAATCTATATATATATATAAAGGTTTGGCCAGATCCGCGAAATTAGGGATAAATTTCCTGTAGTATCCTACAAAACCGAGGAATGATTTAATATCTTTTGGTTTTTTTTGGTATCGGAAAGGTTTTTACTGCCTTAATTCCTTCAGGATCCAGTCTTAATCCTTCTTCAGAAATAACGTGTCCTAGGTAGGTAAGTTCCTCTCGTACGAAGTGACACTTGTCAGGTTGTAACTTTATATGGTGTTCTTGAAGACGTTTGAGAACCTTAATCAGCCGTTTGTTGTGATCGTGTAGATCGTAACCATAGATGACTATGCCGTCTACATAGACAAAACATTCGATGCCTTGTATTCCCATCAACACATTATTCATTAACCTTTGAAATGTTGCTGGTGCGTTCTTTAGTCCAAATGGCATGCGATTGTACTCATAATGTCCAAACGGAGTACTGAATGCCGTTTTGCCTTTGTCGTTTTCATTCATCAGGATTTGGTGGAAACCTTTCGCCAGATCTAGTGTACTAAAGTACTTTGACTTACCAAGCTGATCGAGAATAAGGCGTCTTCCAGGGTTAGTTTATTCATTTTTCTGAAATCGACTACTACCCTCCAGCGTTTTGATCCATCTTTGGCTGATTTTTTTGGAACTAGAAGCAAAGGTGAATTCCATGGACTATAACTTGGCTGTACTATGCCGTCTTCCAGCATTTCGTTAATTTGTTTGTGGATTTCCTCCCTTTGGCTTTCAGGGAGTCGATAAGGTCTTTAAATAAGGGTGGCTTATCTTCTTCAGTAATTACCTTGTGTACTATAGAGTTTGTATGTGTCAAGTGGTCGACCTCAACAAAAAATAGTTCGTTATATTCGCGACAGATTTTAAGAATAGAATCTTTTTCTTCTCTGTTGCAATGGTCTAGTTCAATTAATGCGTATAATTTTTCTAAACGGTTCCTTACAGGGTTTTTAAAATTTTCTCCCCTGACTATATCAAAATTATTAATATCATCCCATTCTAAATTTATTGCGTGTATATTAATTTTCTGGTCTGTTTCTAATGTTCATCAGAAGTATTTTAATTTTCGCGTTTGTTAGGTTTGGCTAACGTTTCACCTAGGTAAACCCCTGGAATAAATTGTTGTTTTTTTGTTATTATTTCTGCGGTGGTTGTTTGCTTAAAATGAATTTCGACTATTTGTTCACTTCTTTGTTTCAATGTGATAAATTTTTCGTTCTCGGTCTTATGCGGTCTTTGTCTGCCGGAGAGTGTGTAATCTCAGTTTTAATTTCTGCCAGGTTTTCGTTTAAACTGGTATGTATGTATGTATGTATTTATTTATTTGGCACACGGAGCCGTTAAGAATATTAACATTAACATTAGATTTATAATTCAAAATTTAACAAAATTTAAATTTAAGAAGAAATTATTAAGAGGTAATATTAGAAATTTTCTTTCTAACAATAATCGTTTGAAAATAAAAGCATTTGCACGGAAACATGTTGTACATAGCTATTCCTTTGTACATGGCTCTATTTTGCCCACCAACAGTAGATACGGTGAAGATCTAGTCTGAAGTCCTGGTTGTTTGTAAGGTTGTATGGTTGGACATCTCCAACGAACCGTACCTTTTCCGTTATATAGAATGGTAGCACACCTGATTTGAGCTTGAAGACAAAAAATAAAACATTGTATATTAACCTCTGTCTGATGCTTAACCATTTTAATGTATTTAGCATATGCAAGGTTGGTGTTAAACGGTGCATTTTTTAAAAACAACGCATCGCTTTGTTTTGCAGCTCTTGCAATCTACTCATATTTTCCGCCGAACATTGAAGTAGTACCGTTGAACAATATTCAAAATGTGGTTTTATTATTGTGTTGTAAACTCTAATTGAGTTCATAAGTGTAAATTTATCCCTCATTCTCCCAAAGAAACCAATCTTTTTCGGCACTTTTTTACATAAATAGTTAATATGCTCTTTAAACTTTAGATGACTGTCAATTATTATGTTAGGTATTTGATTTCTTTAACAATTTCTATTTTTTCAGCACCTACTACTATGTCCGCATTAAGTGAACCTCCGATGATCATACCTTTAGTCTTTTTTGTGTTTAATTTTAACTTATTCATTTTAAGCCACTCATTTAACGATTCCAAATCGGTTTTTATTTTTTTCCGCGCACAAATAAATGTCAATCCCATGAACGTAAATTAAGGCGTCATCCGCAAACAAGCAAAGATTTGAGTACTACCTTACACATATCGTTAATGTACAAAATGAATAAAAGTGTACCCAAAACGGAGCCCTGGGGTACTCCAATTTTAACATCCAATGCATCAGAACACATATCATTGAAAATTGTGCGTTGACATCTATTGCTTAGATATGAACTGAACCAGTTCCATTCAGTTCCTCTAATACCGTATTGATACAATTTGTCCATCAGTATCTTCCTATCGACTGTTTCGAAAGCTCGTCGTAAATCAATAAACGCTGCTATAATTTTCTGCTTAGCATCCGTCAGACATCTCCAGTCGTCTAGTACCAAATTTAATGCAGTCTCGCAGGAATGCTTTTCCCTTAATCCTGACTGATTAGAGATAAGGATATTATTTTCTTCCACAAATCGTTGAAGTTACGGTTTTCTCCAGTACCTTCTCTAATAATAAAAGCATATTAACGGGACGATATTCTTCAGCTTTTGTTGTTCCGCCTACTTTTTGAATTGGCTTTACAAATGACTCCTTCCAACTTTCTGGGAACACGCCATACTGCATAGATAAATTTACTATCTTTACTATCACGGGTCCCACCACCTCAATTTGGTCATTTAGAATTTTCGCTGATAATAAAAGCGGATCGTTTTTGGTATTCATCGAGTTTAAAATAGTTTTTAATTGCCCGATATCTATCAAAGTAAACTTAAATACTTCCATTATCCCGTCGATGATATTTGAATACTGAATGCTCTGTATTGATTTACTTATTTTTTCTATACTTTTTATAAAATAGTTGTTAAACGGATTAGCTATTTCCCGATTATTTGATATATTTATTCCATCGAAACTAAATAATTGTATCAATTTGAGTTTCCACTTTATTAAGGACGTACATTTTTATATTTCGCCACATTGATTTTTGATCTGGACTGTTTTCAACTTTATTTTGAATATGTTTATTTTTTTGTATTTCCTAGTGTTTGTTTGTACACGTTTCTGCTTATCCGATATTCCTGCCAATCCAGCTCATTATTTGTTAATTTAGCCTTATTCGGCCTTACCAATAATCAACTTTAGTCTGGAAGTTTACGCAAAGACCCCACACTTTCCAAAATCCCTTTACCAATAAACAAATATAGTTGCCAGAATATCGCTAACTGTAGGGTTAAATGTTAATGTTCAGAAACCCACGTTTATCTCGGGCATTAGCTAAATAAATCCTCCCGAAATGTCATTTTGAAGAGGAGTGTTGCCCAACTATCCTAATGGATGGTATGGAATTTTGTAATAGGAGCAAATTTACATACGCTGTTGTTCAGCCTGAACGTTTATAATTATAAACTAATTTTAGTAAATGTAAATGTTTTCTGATTTTATTCGTTGGAGTACAATAATGCAAGTGGTTTTTGAGTCTAGCAAACACAAATTTGTACAAATGTATGGACATAATTGAAAAATAATGCATTTTTGCTTTATGTATTTCTAAACACTTACCCCCGTTTTACAATATTTAGCATACAAAAATTTTACGTAACTGCTGAATAACGAGTTGATTACTTTTACGCAGCGTTTATTAATATTTGGGTTAAAATATGTACTTCGAATATTTTGATTAAAAGAAATGGTTAGTGCTTTTCTCTGCTTTATCTTGTAACCGCTAGTGCTTGCTTTGTGATTGATTTTCATTTTAGTTTGTAACGAATGCATGCTAAGTAAAAAATAAATTTGATATAAGTTTGGGATCTTTCCAAGAATTTCTTGAGAGTAGTCGCTAAGAGAATGAAATATCTATTCGTTTAATATTGGACAGCTCATACCTGAATTTTTTTTTTTTACAATTCTTAGTACCTTAGGCGGCAGGTAGATTTTGGATGAAGATCTCAAATATTTGTGTGGAAATGGTTGTTGTGAAAAGGTTGACTTCGCGGAAAATATAGATAGAAGAATCGTCAGCATTCAGCAAAATCCATGCGAAATAATAAATTTGGGAACTGCTGGAGGAATATCAGGTAGTATATGCGAATTTAAGATGTACAAAGTTCTGTATTACTTGGTGAGAATTCATCTAGGAGAACACATGACAGTTTATGTATATGTAGAAGAATGTCCAAGGCTAAATATTTTTTTCCCGAATTTAGTAATATAATCTATGCAATTTTTAAAATATCAAATTGTATTTATTTTTACACCTCCATATACTTTTGCAAGTACTGTTTTGCAAACGGAAATGAATAAGCAGGTTAATATTTCTTTCGAAAATATTCACTTGCTAACGATCTTTAGACTACAAATAAATTTTGATTTGCATTATCAGGCAACGAATAAATCAAAGCATTCTAATAAACTGTGTTCCGTTTATTGTATAATTTAAAAGAGACCTTATTACCACACAAATTCACTCATAAATCAATTGTGAAGTATTAGAAAACAAAGGAAAGCGTACTATAAAAAGTACCGAAAATTGTGTCCGATCGAACAATAGGGCATTACTGATTTACATACGATATTTGACAGATCAGCGGATATTTTGTGCATTTCCTATTTTCTGTTTTGTTTTTTGTTTATAATAAGCTTCAAAAAGATTTTAAAAGAAATCTGTTGGGCAAATTAATTTGCAATTTTTATATTCCTATTTTTAGAATAAAATCCTCGTTGTGAAATAAACCATTAACCTTGTTTTTTACGAAAACAAATTATGAAATTTCAATTCTGCGATGGCAAAAAATTCAATAGTTTCTAAGAAAGTTATATCACTAGCAAATGTGGAGGTCTAATTGTTTATTGGTACCGTTTCACAAATGCTGTACATTTTTACTAAATCTGGCAACCAGGTAATAGTCGACATTAGTGTTTGATTATTAGTAAGGCCAATTGTATTTTAATATTTTAACACGTTTTAAATGATTAACTCCCCTGTTAAACCACCAGTACTTCCCTTGTTTTATTTCAATTTTATTAACAACAAAGTCCACAACTCCCATTAATTAAATTTGGAATCTTTGCGCTAGTGTATTAACATCCACATCTAAATATTGTTAGCTAATTATCGGACTATTGCACACTCGTTGATAAAATATATCCTTTTTGTATTTCAGTGAGTTTATGTACCTCCTTGTTTTTCTGTTTGTTCTTGACTCTTTATTTCTGATTTTTATCTCAATAGTTTCATGGTCCGATATATTTAATTCACTTTTTACTTCGGAGCTTACATCATTATTATTAGAAATAACATAATCCACCAACGTTGCCCCCTCAGATGTTTTTCTCGTTGGCTCAGTGATCATTAATTTGCAGAAGTTGTCACTAATAATGTTTTCCATTTTATTTTTGTATGTGTCATTGACTGGCCAATTTATGTTAAAGTCCCCTAGAATCAGCACATGCTCCTTTTTTTCAACTATATTCTCCACCAACTCAGAAAATTTATCACAGAATAATGCTTTAGACGAAGTAGGTGATCTATAAAATATCATTACAATAAGCGTTTTTGTTCCTAGGTACAAACGAGTTGATAAGTACCAAAAATCCATATTGTCCGATACCTTTATTGGTGGATCGTATTGGCATTCATTTTCTAAGTACAATATTACTCCCCCAGTAGGTATGTCTTGATTTACTATCACACCTCATAGTAGTATAAGAGTTATGTTTTATTTCACTATTTTTAATTTTATTAATCGCATGAGTTTCTGTTAACGCAATGAAATCAAATTCATTTTCCTGGGCTCTATGCTCTAGTTTAACAAAATTTGATACTACGCTTTGTATATTCATTAGAATTCCTTTGAATTCAGTTGGTTGCTAAAAGTCAGTTCTCTCCTTCAACCTAGCAAGCTGCCGTTTGAAAACTTTACATTCATTGCTGCGGGCGTCGTGGTCGATTGAGATATCTTTTAAATTAAAGTTATTTTTAGCTATAACACAGTTAATACACTTTTCAACGCCTTTATTCTTACAATCCTTTAAATCATGCTCCTGTGAACATTTGGGACAAGATTTTTTAAAACGGCACTCACTTGCTTTGTGATTGTATCCACTGCAATTATAGCATCTCTTTAAGTTAAAATTTTCAAACACCCTGTACTTTCCCCATCCAGTGTTTATTAACTGTTGCTCGATTAGTGTACTATATTCATCCTTGTCCACCTCCACCACCTCGTTTTGCTTCTTTATGTCTTCGGTATACCTGTCGCGCATTCCACATACTAGTACTGTTGGTTTTCTCAAAGCCGGTATTATGTTCACTTCGTAGCCATCGCGCATTTTTGGCTTTATCTCTGTTTCGATTTTTCGCCTCGAGACCTCATTGCTACATTTGATTATTAAACCCCCGTTTTGTGTATTTTGAACATTATTTATTTTGACAGACAAGGCAGTGGGGTCAACATTGCTTACCAAATCTTCTTTGGTTTTATCATTGCCCTGTTTTGTTTTTGGTCGTAGCAATATGGGCGCGTACTTTTTTATCACACTACCATAAGACATTCTATTTTCATCTCTTTCATCGCTTGATTTTGACTTCGCCATTATGTTTTCCATTTTATCACTTAGTCCATCTAGCTTTTTATTACAGTTTACAGCACACTCTTTATTTTCATGTACAAACTCTTTTTGTTGTCTCATTAATGCAGACTCAGTCTCTTGTTTAACCACATTAGTCACCTCTTCTTTGTTTTTTTCGAAAAGTTCTCTCAACGCGTTAACGAATTTTTCATTATTCGACTTATTTAAATTAATTAATTCATCATATTTCTGCTTGATCTGCTCTGCAGCAAGTCTACAATCTTCGCATCAATATCCAATATTTCGATTTCTCGTTAAAGCTTAGTATCCTGCTCGCGCTAAATTTTGTCTCCCATACAAATATGTCTACAAAGATAAAGTTTAGCGAGGCGGTTTAGCAAACCAGTATCCTGTTCGCTCGCTAAATTCCTCACTTCATATAGATGGGCCGACGAAAAGTCTACACTCATATTCAGTTAATTGACCCTCACAACAAGCCCGATGAAACCGCTTCTTACAAAATTCACTGCATGGAACGATCTGTTGATCGTCGCGCCCAAATCTTCGGTCGCACTTCCCGCAAAATTCATCCATCCGTACCTCCGTATTTCCGTGGCACCGGGGATATAATTTTTGTTAAATAAAAACTATAAATCTATTTAAAATACTTTGATTTTATTTCCGATATCAAATACACGTCTTTAAGCTTAGTATCCTGCTCGCGCTAAATTTTAGCGTCCCTAGTCTAAACTACGATTCTCCACTTACTTACTTACTTAAGGTGGCGCTACAGTCCGGGGTGGACCTGGGCCTCAACCAACAAGCGTCTCCAGCTAGCGCGATCTTTAGCTAGCTGTCTCCAGTTTCGCATGCTAAGTTGGTTAAGGTCCCCTTCCACTTGCGCGCGCCACCTGAGTCGCGGTCTTCCTCTACTGCGCCTTCCCTCGGGTATGGATTCGAAGATCTTCCGGGCCGGAGCATTCGTGTCCATTCGCTCTACATGACCCAGCCACCTCAGTCGTTGGACCTTCACTCTTCTGACTAGGTCGATGTCGCTGTACAGCCCGTACAGTTCGTCGTTAAATCTCCTTCTCCATTCACCGTCAATGCAGACGGGACCAAAAATAACACGAAGAATTTTTCTCTCGAAACAACCGAGAGTTACCTCATCCGCTTTTGATAGCGTCCATGCCTCTGCGCCATATAGCAGAACTGGGATGATAAGGGTCTTATAAAGGGTCACTCTAGTTGTTCGGGAGAGGGCTTTGCTACTCAATTGCCTTCTTAGCCCAAAGAAACAGCGATTGGCAAGAGTAATTCTACGTTTAACCTCAGCGCTGGTGTCGTTGTCTGAGTTCATAGCGGAGCCTAGGTAGACAAAGTCCTTAACCACCTCAAAGTTATATCTGTCTATTGCGACGTTCTGTCCTAGCCGTCGGTGTTGGGTGTCCCTTTTTAGTTGACAGCATATACTTCGTCTTGCCTTCATTAACCGCCAAACCCATCTTCGCCGCCTCAGTCTCAATACTCACAAACGCGCCATTAACATCACGCTGCGTTCTGCCAATTATGTCAATGTCATCGGCGTATGCGAGTAATTGGACGGACTTTTGAAAGATAGTGCCTCTGGTGTTGGCGTTTGAGTTTTGCACTATTCTTTCAAGAACGATGTTGAAGAAGTCACATGACAGCGCATCGCCTTGTCTGAATCCTTTTTTGACATCGAAGGTCTCGGTAAGTTCTTTACCGACCTTGATGGAGCAGCGTGCATTCTCCATCGTCATCCTGCACAAACGGACGAGTTTGGCAGGGATGCCAAAACTAGACATTGCTCTGTATAGTTCGTCCCTATAAATGCTGTCATAGGCGGCCTTAAAGTCGATGAAAAGGTGGTGGGTATCGATTTGAAGTTCCTGGGTTTTCTCCAAGATCTGCCGCAGTGTGAATATTTGGTCTATGGTGGACTTTCCTGGCCTGAAGCCACACTGATATGGACCAATCAGGTTGTTTACGAAAGGCTTCAGGCGTTCACACAAAACGGCAGATAAGATCTTGTAGGCAATGTTTAGAAGACTGATACCTCTGTAATTGGCGCAGTTCAGAGGGTCTCCTTTCTTGAGGATCGGGCAAACAATGCTGAGGTTCCATTCATCGGGCATACTTTCCTCCGACCATATTTTACAGATGAGTTGGTGCATGCTCCTAACCAAGTCATCGCCTGCCGCTTTGAACAGCTCGGCGGCTAGGCCATCTGCTCCAGCGGCTTTGTTGGACTTCAGTTTAGATATAGCTTTCTTAACCTCGTCCAAGTCGGGTGGACGGTATTGTTGATCCTCATCGTCCAGGTTGAACGGTTCATTCTGCCTGACAGCGGAATGTAAGTCGTCATCGCCGTTAAACAGTCTGCAGAAGTAGTTCTTCCATATCCTCAGCATCGACTGCTTTTCTACTACGATGTTCCCTTGTTCGTCCTTGCAGGCTTCGGTTCGGGTTCTGTAGCCTTGTGAAGTCCTTTTTACCCTCTGGTAGAACTTCCGAACCTCATTCCTATTGTAACATCTCTCTATTTCCTCGATCGCGCGCTTCTCATGCTCTTTCTTTTTTCTCCTTAGAAGCCGGTGTTCGTCTCTTCTCTTCTGCACGTAGAGCTCACGAGCAGCTCTTGTCCTCCTTTGCAGCGCCGCTTTGTATGCCTCTTGCTTCGCTGCATGTGCTTGCCGGCACTCGTCGTCGAACCAGGGGTTTCGTTGTGGTGGTCGGGTGAAACCCAGCACATCAGAGGCGGCGTCTCTGATGGCTTTTTGGCAATGTTGCCACTGGTCTTCAATACTTGATGCTGGCTGCATAGGACCTCTTGAGAGATTGAGAGAGACTCGATCGGAAAAGGATCTGGTGATCTCTTGCGATTGTAGCCGTCCGACGTCAAACTTCCTCACAGTATTTACTTGTCTTGGCGGCGTTCGGGATATCCGGAGTCGTACCTTGGCTACAACAAGGTAGTGGTCCGAGTCAGTGTTGGCCGCTCGGAACGTTCGGACATCCATAATACTGGAGGAGTGCCTTGCGTCGATCGCAACGTGGTCAATCTGGTTGACGGTTGATTGATCAGGAGATCTCCATGTGCCTTTGTGAATATCGAGATGCGGGAACCGTGTGCTAGCTATGACAACATTTCGCCCCGCCGCGAAATCGATCAGCCTAAATCCGTTGTCGGAGGTGGTGTCGTGTAGGCTGTACTTTCCGACAGTACTACCAAAGATGCCCTCTCTTCCTAGCTTGGCGTTAAAATCGCCTACGACAATTTTAATGTCATAGCTAGGGCATTGCTCGTAAGTGTGGTCCAAGAGCTCGTAGAACCTTTCTTTGGTGTCGTCGTCTTTCTCCTCCGTGGGGGCGTGCGCGCATATTAAGCTAATGTTGCCGAATTTAGCCTTGATGCGGATTGTCGTGATGCGCTCGTTTACATAGTTGAAACTTAAGACTTCTTGGCTAAGTCTGGCGCCAACGACGAATCCACATCCGAATAAGCGTTGTTTTTGTTGCCGATAGCAGTCGCCGTAATAAATATCGCAGTTTTTCATCCTCTTTTTGCCCGGGCCATCCCATCGCACTTCTTGGATGGCGGTTAGATCTGCTTTATAGTGGTTCAGGGCTTCCGCTAATTGTTCGGCTGCACGCGGTCTGTTAAGGGACCTAACATTCCACCTACAGATCCGAAATTCGTTGTCCTTTAATCGTTTGCCAGGTTCGTCAACAGTAAGATCATCCGTATCCGAGGCTTGTTGATGCTTCGCAACTATGTAATTTTTACGTAGTCGGGCAGTTACCCCGGCGTACAACCCCCAACCTGGAGGACCAGGCCCTTTTTGCGACCCCTTGGGCAAAAGGAGCCGGAATATTCCGGAGTCAGTAACCCGCTGCGGGGATGTGAGAGCTGCCGTTGACCCATTAAGGGCTCTTCCGCCACCATCTCTATTTCAACACCCTGACTAGTGTTGAAAATCCTCAATGACCTCAGCTCCAAATACGTCAGAGAAGCCCATTGAGGTATCTGCCATGTTGACTGTTGACGCCACCGTTGATTCAGCTATGTAAATTCATCCGCCGTACGTCCTCTTTCTGAGGGGCTCATGTTAGACTTCTGAGACTCGAACAGACAGTCAATCCGACAGAGCATTATAGTGTTGCTATTTTCTTCGTGTTCAACACTCGCGCTTATAAGTTTAGCAAGTCAAGTCCGGGTGGACATAGACCAGTACCCGGTGGTGACCACGGGGAGGTAAAATAAGCACAATTGGTGAGTGTGAGATAGTTGCGGCACTGGACATCGCCAAGTTGATGCCAATCAGATGCCCATCCCTATTCACACAACACCCAATCTCCACACCAAAGATAAATGCTCGCTAAATAAATTAGTAAACATGATATAGATGGGACAAAAACCATATGTTCATGACAGACGTCAGTAAACGTTATTATAATGTCGTTTTCCATTGGACAAAAAGAAGCGTCCGGGAGAGTCCGGAATCGAAAAAATGCTGTTCCATTGGCACAAAAATACTCTTCTGGTGATTCTGAGAAGAGAATTTCGCTTCTCGATTTCAAGTCAGAATCCACTCAAGAAGCACTCACACAAGTGCAATTTTATGTATTTATTACAAGTCAGCTGACAGCAGCCATAGATTATTTTTTGGCATTTCACCAATACTTTGGTGGATTCTGTCAGAAGCAGTTTTGCTGTTCCATTGGATTTCAGAATGAGTGGATCCCCGAGTGAAACCAATGGAAAACGACATAATTTTACATTTAATTCGAAATTGCAACTTCAAAGACATATATAAATATTTAAATATCTGTAAAAATGGCTACAAGAAAAATAGAAGAAGATATTATAATTGCTGCAGCTGCAGAAATAATTTCTGTAGTGGCAAGTAGAAGACGAAACCTTCCTTCTTGTCGCGTAAATCCATATTTGCAAAATAGAAAAACAAAAGGCCGATTTGCAAAAGACGTAAGATTATTTGATATTTTAATAAAACGATTTTCCATAAATATTAACTTATTTGTATAGTTCTCGGATTTGGTAGCCAACCCTCAGAATTTTAAAGAGAATTTCCACATGTGTCATGAAACATTTGAAAACCTTTTTATCATGGTGGAACACTTGCTTTTACCCAAAAGAAACTCGAGGTCAAATGAAAGCATAAGTCCTCTTTAAAAATTTGCTAATGTGATAGAGTATGTATAAATAATAAATATTTCATTCGCTACGAGACTTTAAGATACCTACTTCTTGTTTAGATATCGCGCTAGTGGAACAATTCAAAGACATATGGCATCTGCCTATAGAATAAGTAAGCAGTACTTTGGGAGAATCATCGACGAAGTTTGCTCTGCCATAACCCAGGTATTGAACGATGAAGTTCCAGCACTTAGTGAAGCCGAGTTTGTAAGAATTGCAAATGAGTTTAATGCTACTTGGAATTTGCAAAATTGTTTGGGTGCTATCGATGGTAAGCACGTTGCCATAAAGTGTCCAAAAAAAACTGGAAGCTTATTTTACAATTATAAGGTATATTTATAAATATATAGTTCTAAATAATTTGTCTTAAAAAATCTTATTTGATTTTCAGGGATTCCACAGCATTGTGCTGATGGCAATATCAGATGCCAGCTACAAATTTATATACGTTGATGTTGGTGCATACGGAAGTGAGGGTGATGCAAATGTTTTCAATGCAACTATGCTCGGAAGGGATATTTTGGAAGACAAATTGGCATTTCCGGAGGATATGGAAGTTGGACCACATAAGCCTCCGTATTTCTTTGTTGCAGATGATGCATTTCCTCTTAAGAAGAGGATAATAAAACCGTTTGCACCCAGGAAACCAAACAAGTTGGAGGCTGATGAACGCATCGCTAATTACAGAACTAGTAGAGCCAGACGTTGTGTGGAAAACGCCTTTGGAATCTTGTGTTCCAAATGGATCTGCTTAGGCAGAACAATGTTTTGTAATCCGGATAGGGCTTTTGTATTGTAACAGCTTGTTGTTATCTCCACAATTTTTTGTTACGAACTAGTAAAGCTGCATATTGCCCGCCACATTATGTCGATTATTATGACAGTACTGGATGCTTGGTCAGAGGTGAATGGAGGAAAAAAGTTGCGGAAAATGCATTATTTAACTGCGTTTTTTCATCTAATGTAGGACGACAGATTAATGACGGAAAAGATATTCGCAATAAAATAAAAGATTTTCTAAACTCGCCTCTTGGGTCTATTCCATGGCAGCAAAAAGCTGCGTTTTTTGAATAAAAAACAATGTGTTCAATTTTGTGTGTTTTTTTTTTAATTTTTTTAGACTTCGCAGCTCATGCAGTGCCTGTTGGTGGAATGTTAGACCTAACTCCTCAACAACGTCGTCTGGAAGCTGCTTTAAGATCCTGTCCAGGTTGGCAAAAAGGGTAAAGTTCGTCAACACAGGCTGCGTAGTAAGGTTCTCCTCTTTCCTCAATTGCACTAACTCTGAGACACTTTGAGTTAGCAAAGCCACATTCTCAAGCATAGGATCCTTACGCTGCTTTCCTTTATCCTAGAATCAACTACATATACATATTAACTAAGCCAAACATGTTATATCTCAGTAATAATTACATAAGTATAGCTGGAGGAAGGAGTATCCTGTGATAATGAAGGCGATATATCCGGATTGGAGTTGATATTGCTTGAAAATGTCCTATTAAGTAATAAATATGTCCATTAGATTACACTTTAGTAGTACAAATAGTGCTCATAGCTATTTACCTTCGCTTGGAAGATAGATGCTGGTGTAAGAAACGATAAGCACTCGGAAAACTCCGACTTAGCCTTTTTCTTGCTGGTAGTGTGATACCTGCGGCTGTCCTTCAGGGATTTCCACGTTGATCTACATTCATCAACTGAAATATAAGATATAAAAGATTATTGATAAGTTTATAACGATTTGATTCGACTATTAAAAAAACTCATAATGCATATGGTACTACAAAATTTTAAAATATAAAGATAAGTGCAACACAGGATATATCATCTTGTAGAGCGTTCTGCGACTATCAAAGAGATACTAACTACTCAGTGGTAGCTTATCTGGTTTTCCAGAAACTGATAAATTTGTTCATGAACACAGCATAAAATAGTCAAAATCACGAAAACGGAGATCCTTTTAAGTCTGCTCTTTGGAATCCAGATGAGCTACTACTACTTATTTGATATCTCTGAGTTTGAATCACAACGCTCTATCAGATGGCATAGGTTTACTGCAATTTTTATGCACTTTTAAATTTTGTAGTACCATAATGCATTATGAGTTTTTTTAATAGTCGAAACAATAGAAAATAACTCACGAATTTATAATTGAAAATACTAACACTACCCAATACCACACATAATGCAATTGGGTACCTAAATATAAACTCCCCTTTTTTCTCCATTTCCCTTGCAACTTTTCGCCAGTCGGAGTTGACTGCCTCAATATTGCAGTGGGATTTGTCCTGCAAGTTCCAAATAGCTGGTCTTTCCTCCACAAGCCCAGCAAGTTTTTTTTTTCGTGACATGAAAAGGGTATTTTGGTTTTCCGTTTTCTTTTATTAATTACGCTTGCATTCTCTGCAGTTTCCTCCGAAAAATCCATAATAACAATAACACAAACTTTTTTTCCTTTTCCTTGTGTCAAAATTTATCTTCAATTTAAAGCTAAGTTTCCTGCTCGCGCTAAATTTTATCTTCCATACAAAAATGTCTACAAAGATAAAATTTAGCGAGGAAGGTTAGCAAAGCAGTATCCTGTTCGCACGCTAAATTCTTAACTTCATGTACATGGGTCGATGAAAAGTCTCCACTCATTTAGCTCGCGAAATAAATAAATCGAAGATAAATTTTGACATAAAAAACGGAGGAAGGAGTTTGTGTTGCGTTTACTATGGATATTTGCTTGAAGGAAATCGCAGAGAAAAATTTGATCGAGAAAGAAAATAAAACGCAAAGCCAAATAAAACCTTTTGCAATGTTAATGGAAAACTAGTTTTTTTAAGCTTCAAATAATCGTAGGTCTTTTGAAAATCAGCCTTTTTGCCTTTTTTGCAAATAGGAATTTATGGCACACGAAGAACAGTGTCTTCTTCTGCTTGCTATTACAGAAATTATTTGAGCTCCTGCAGCAATGATTTTATCTTCTCCAATTTTTCTCATACCCATTGTTTTGGAATGATTCAAATACTGCGATGTCTTTGAAGTTTGAAATTCGAAAATTGTAAAAATTATATTTACTGATTACTGTCATGAAGAAATAGTTTTTGTCCCATCTATATGGTGTGTAATAATAATTTAGCGAGCATTTATCTTTGGTGTGGAGAAACGAAGTGGAGACTAGGGACGCTAAAATTTGGCGCGAGCAGGATACTAAGCTTAATGTACCGGACATTTATTTCGCGAGCTAAATGAGTGGAGACTTTTCGTCGGCCCATCTATATGAAGTTAGGAATTTAGCGAGCGAATAGGATACTGGTTTGCTAAACCGCCTCGCTACATTTTATCTTTGTAGACATTTTTGTATGGGAGATAAAATTTAGCGCGAGCAGGATACTAAGCTTTACTCTTACTCTCCTCGCTTTGTGCAGCGGTCGTACTATTATCTGGGTTTTCAAATTCGATTTCTGCTGATGATACCAAAATTATCTCGTCTAGATTTTCTATCAAATGTTGAATCTTACTGGAAATTGGTTTGCTCCTGGCTTGCTGTGGGTATCTTTGTGGAACTATTGAGCTGCCGTTTTGAGATGCGGAGTCAGACTTCAGTTCCCATGTTGATTCTTTTATTACCCCAGTGTCTCTATGACACATGGTTTTGGTAGAACAAGAATCAATACGTTTCGACCTATCGATAGCAGGCTGGAGTTTGCCGGAAGTTGAGTCAGTGTTTGGTCGCCTTAAGTCGTACCTTTCTGCTCTGTTACCATGTTTCTCAGCATTACCCGTAGGTAACACCTAGGAAGGTGTAGCTTCTTGATGTTTTTCTTTAAGAACAATATTGTATGTATCCGCGGTTTTCGTTAATAGTTGCCTTGAGATGTATTGGGGAGGTGGATATTTGTTGCATACCTTTCCTAAACCATCTATAATGGCTGTTGAATCATTCACAAAGGGGTTTATAATTAGTAAATCACTATGATAGTCGATATGGCATTCGTATTTTTTTAAGAAATCGTTCCCAATAATACCGTCGAAGTTTTGATGAACCTGATGGTTCAGTAGGTATGTAAAACGGGTGCGATATCATGATCGAATCTTCTTCCATTTGGAAAAGCAAGGATTCAGTGGTCACGTTGGAACTTGTCACCTTTTCGCCGCTCATAGTGGATATTATCATGCCACTATTTAGTAAGGGCGAATTGGTCGTACCTCGCAAGACACTGATTTCGGCTCCGGTGTCTACGACCAAATCTCTGTATTTTCCATCCTTGAAAGGGATTCGTATCATGGACAGATTATTGTTGGGAACGAGGGAGGTTTTTATTGAGAATGTTGTTAGTGGTGTACGTCGGCATGGACTGTCAGTCGGGAGGAGTTGCCGTCTACTTCCTCTCGACGAGGGTCGTTTCCTGAATTATTACCTTGGGGAGGTGGATGCTGTTGCACATGGTGCCAATTTACCTGTCGGCCTTGATTATTTGGTGGATGATTATTTCTAGAAGGGGTGGGTAATTGTTTCGATGTTGAGTAGCAGGTTGATTTTGACTTAGGTGGGCCATTTTGAGTCGGCACTCGCTTTCGGTGTGATTGCGCTTGTCGCAGTAACCGCATCTGACTACTTGCAGGTTACATTGGGCTTCACGTTTTACCGGTTGGGGAACAAAGTTTGACAGTTTTGTGTTTTGGTAACACGTTGCGGATGTGTGGCCTACCTTATTACAGGTTTGGCAAATAGGTCGGGGTGTATTATTTTTTGCTGGAGGTGTGGAAGAATTTGAGTAAGGGAAATTATGGTCTACACGAAGGGATTGATCTATGGCGTAGGATATAGCCTCTTTGGTTTGGTTTGCGCTGCGGGCTTTTACTAGTAATTTCAAGTCGGGACTGCTGATTCCATCTTCGAAAGTCTGTAGCGCAAGTTTGTGATTTTCTAATATGAGAACATCTTGAACAGCTTTCTCGTTTGAGCTATCGTATGTAGCTGAATCGAGCGCAATAGTTAATAGTTTTTCGCGTATTTTGTTTGGCTGCGAGAAGCTGGTTCTGCACCGAAGTGCGGGACCTACGTTCTTAGAACTGGGATTCCAGTTCCGTCACAAAGTTTTTCCAAGTGGCCAGGGGGTCGATTCCCGTTCCGTGATACTGTGAAATGAAAAGAGTTTTCACAGTTTCACACTGAATTCGATTCTCGATCTATGAAAAAATGAAAAAAAAATGTCAGGATTTTTTCATATGATAAGTTTTTTATCACAGCAATTTCATTTGTGGAGAAGTGTGAAAACGTGATAAATATAAAAAATAAACGGGGACAAAGGGCTTCAGAAACCCAAAAACAATATTTAATCGATTTTCTTGAGAACAGGCCCGATTTGGCCAATGAAAAGTACATAACCTTTAATTAACATAAATGTTTTTATTCTGCGTTGAAAATATTTAAACTCAAAAAAAAAATAAATTAACAGATTTAAGCGTTCCTCCCTTGAGCTGAATCCATGCATGACTTCAATTCATTTATTAGATCTATGCAAAGATGTTTTGTAAATCTATAAAGTTGAATAAAGTGCTCCTCAGTAGTCACCTCGAACGGGTTATGATTATCCCAAAGGGAATGTCGCAAAATTGTCACTTTATTTCTAGGAAAAAAGAACACATTATTTTTGTTGAAAACAAAACAACAAATTGATAAATCACCTTTGTTCAATACGACGCCTATTGTTAATAATTATTTGTCTGATTATTCCCGACATTATAATTATAAAATATATAAATAGAAACTCAACAAACTGAATGAAAACAACAAGCGCAGAAATGACGGATAGGTGACAGCATTTATCATTTAGTACATTTTAGTACACATTTAGACAACAGTTTATCATGATGAGTTCGAGAATCGCATTAGGTGTACTCGTGAAGTGATAAAATGAAAAGCTGCTGTGAAAACTGAAATGATTCGGTCGATTCCCGTTCTATGATACTGTGAAATGATATATAATTTATCATTTCAGTTTTCACAGCAGCTTTTCATTTTATCACTTCACGAGTACACCTAATGCGATTCTCGAACTCATCATGATAAACTGTTGTCTAAATGTGTACTAAAATGTACTAAATGATAAATGCTGTCACCTATCCGTCATTTCTGCGCTTGTTGTTTTCATTCAGTTTGTTGAGTTTCTATTTATATATTTTATAATTATAATGTCGGGAATAATCAGACAAATAATTATTAACAATAGGCGTCGTATTGAACAAAGGTGATTTATCAATTTGTTGTTTTGTTTTCAACAAAAATAATGTGTTCTTTTTTCCTAGAAATAAAGTGACAATTTTGCGACATTCCCTTTGGGATAATCATAACCCGTTCGAGGTGACTACTGAGGAGCACTTTATTCAACTTTATAGATTTACAAAACATCTTTGCATAGATCTAATAAATGAATTGAAGTCATGCATGGATTCAGCTCAAGGGAGGAACGCTTAAATCTGTTAATTTATTTTTTTTTTGAGTTTAAATATTTTCAACGCAGAATAAAAACCTTCCTTTCTGTGTAAGCTCAAAGGCGGGACCTTATAGTCGGGTTTTTACAATACTGAGGAATAGAAGGTGTTGGGCGTCGTCGGTGATGAAGCAGAATAGTGTGTTGCCACACGATATAAATTTACATAGCTCGTCGGGTCTACCGACGAAAATGGGGACGATGCTATAGATATCGTTCAACTAGAGTTTGATGCTCATCGTGGATGAGTTATGTGGTCTGGGGTCTGGTTGAGTCGGAAAGTCTGAGAAGGGTAGGGTTTTAAAAAGCTCTAAAGTGTGGACGTTACGTCGGGTAAAAGTGTTGGGGATGTAAAAATAGACGACTGGGTATGAGTGCGTAAAAAGTGTGCAAGATAATATTATGTATAATAATAATATTTACTCTCAAACATATTCTCTTCCTTGCTGCTCTCCTGTGGTTGTTCTGCTGCGGGTGTCCGTGATGGTCCTGCTATTGCTGTTGGTTTTGCTGTATACACTGTTTCTGGTGTAAGCCCCAGAGACGCTATCACTTTGACACAAATATATATACATATATATATATTTTTTTTTTATAAATATATTGACGGTGTATAGCCTTTGTCACGCATCAAGATCTTTGTCTTGTTTTTGGTAGTTGGGACCCTTTTTCGTGGATCCCACCGCTGCCACCAATTTTTATACCGTAATTTCACCGTGCTTTCCTCACGATCGAGGAGAAGAGTGAAGACTGGAGAATAATTACGCAAAAATAATAAAGAAACAACAATTTATATTCTTAATATTTTATTGACTCTCAGGCCCGCTGTCTTAAGCTTTGGCTGCAATCTTCGAGTTGGGATCGTAAATGTATTCTGCCTCTTTCCTTCCAATCCTTCCTCTTTTATATTATTTGTCTGTGGATAATCTATCCCTTCTACCATGTAAGAACCTTGCGCAATTCCCACAGTCGTATCAGCTATTTTGGTTATCTAGATCAATGTTACAATTTTTCACTTTGAAGACTTGAACTAATGTCTCGAGGTGATGTAAAGATCCTCTTATTGTTATCCAAGTATTTAGTACTTGTGACGGTTAAATGTTACTGAATGTATCTACACAATTTTCGTTAGGATGCCAAGAATTGTCATATTGAGTGGATAAAACTTGCACCAATAATGTATTTATTTTTAACTTTGCACAACCACAATAAATGTAAAACAAGAAATAGACTTCACAAACTATAAGCCAGTATCGACTTTGTATTTATTTTATCGGGTAGGTTTTTTAACTTTTCACAACAATAATTAATGTAACACAAGAAATAGAACCAATAGTAATCGTAGCTGGACAGGTTGCAAGCTGCGTCTTAATCGTATGCGTTTCGGTAACCAACTCTCGCTTCTAAATTGTCTGCTCTGCCTTCGAACATAAAATTTGTTTGCCATCTGGCATTATCTTTTAAGAAGATATGCGACACGCTTGAGAACGCTGGCAGTGACCAGGTCACATAGGTAATTTGAATTAAAGAAGATAACGAGTGCACATTACACATTGCATTATTGCGTTTTGAATTTGAATTAGATTTGTAGGAAATAGGAGTTTTGCGCATGCAATAATTTGGTAGACGATATAATATTTCGTGTGAATTTAAGATAGGAAAAGTTATTACGAAATGTGAGTTATGCGCATGCAACATCAATATATTGGGCAACGCATAGTCACAAGTATAAGTGCATTATCAGCATAGTACTCAATCAGCCGGCTCGTTTTGTTTACGTTTTGTTTTCACTTCAAGTGCATATGAGTATTGTTTATGTGGCATTTGTTTTGCTTTTAAGTGCATATGAGTATTGTTAAACAATACGATGAGCGCGCCGCACTGCCAGAGAGAGACAATTTTATGAGGTCATCAATTTGGTATTTTATGGGTGTGGGCTAAGCATAAAAATAATGCGAGCGTATTGCTTAGGGTAATTCGGTAGGCGATTGGTAGGTCATTGTTATTATGGTAGGAATGTATGTATGTAGTGTGATTACTACATAGCACATATCATTTTTTCATCTATCGACTTCTATAGGTATATATATATATCAAAATAAGTCGCATTGTGTTTCATCTGATGTTCTCTTAGTGCGTGAGACGATTTTGTTTTTGGAAATTTCAAATGAAAGGTGACGCCAAAATCAAGGTTTATGTGTGTATACGGTCTTTGTATTCGTAGTGGTTGTAAGGGTTATAGGCATTTTAGTGAAGATACCCGTGTCGACCTCCGAAACCCCTCAACCGATTTAAATAAAATTTGGTCGATGTGTATAGTTGGGTGCAGCTTAAAGGATAGGATAGTTTTGGTGCCCACCCGACAGGTGGCGATGTTGTCGATCTCCGAAACCACTCAACTGATTTCAATGGAATTCTGTGGATGGGTATATTTGGTTCCAGATAGGAAGATGGAATAGTCTAGAATAGTATAGACCCAATACCAATAGGTGGCGCTGCTGTCGATCTCCAAAACTACTCAAAAAATTTCAATGAAATGTTGTGGATGTGTATGGTTTGTTGCATCTTAAGGGATTGGATAGTTTTGGGCCCGATTGGTGGCGCTGTATTGCAAGCGTTAAGCAATATGTGATGCGGCATGTGTCCTATGTGTGCGAAGGCCGCACTGCGCTTATCGTTTGGTAGAAAGAAGGGGAGTTATATTGTATACTACCATTTACAAGTTGACCACTCGCCCAAGTAGTCCAGCTTCCTTAACTTCCTGCAAAAAAATCAGTCTATCCAGAAGGTTAGTCATAAAGATGGGTTTAGAAGGGCAAAAATCAGTTATGTAGGAGTCGCCAGTAGAGAGTAATCATGTACTGACATTCCTGATCCAGTAGTAGACAGTAATCATTTACGGACATTCCTGATCCTCAGTAAAATGTGTATTCACCATCCCTGTCACTCAAACTTCCACCATTTAGCACGCGTAGACTAAACGAGTATTCGCAACTACTGATATTTAATTTATCGAATGTGAAGTTTTCTGTTTTTTTTTTTTTTGTTATTGAAGGTGAAAATCTCGGAAGACACAATTGGGCTAGAAACACAGACGGTCTGCAGACGGTCATTGTGACGAATTGCGTACTTTTTAATTACTTCCGTTACAAGTTCAATCTGCAAATCACGATTCAAGTCATTATTTCTAATATACCATGGGGAATAGTAAACCCCGAAGGACTTTGTTTGGAATGTTTGTATTATTTATACATTTGTTTTCTTTGTGCAACCCCATAATTGGATACCATACGTCCAAACAGGTTTTAGTATCTGATTATATATTAAAATTTTATTCTCAGTGTTATGCCCTAGCAACCAATACAGTTTTCTATACCTAATATTTAACTCTTCTACTTTCTTTTTCACATGTTCCTTCCATTTCAGTTTAGCATCAAGATTCATACCCAGATATTTAGCTGTGTTGGAATAAGGAACTACTTGGTTATTAATAACCACAGGAGCGTTCGTTATTTTTTTATTTGTAAAATTGTTATGAGTGGATTTTGACTCATTAAGTCTAGTTCGCCATCGTTGGGCCCAATCACATATCTCGCTAACAGAATTTTGTAGCTTCTCTGCGGATTTAGTCCCGCATCCATCAGTTGATAGAAGAGCAGTGCCATCTGCGAATGTAGCTATCATCACATCGTTTGTATGTGGTATATCACTAGTATACAATAAGTACAGGGTTGCTCCCAGAACACTTCGCTGTGGAACTCCTGCTTGTAATTCTTTGAGTTCAGAATACGCTGAACCATAGCAAACTCTAAAGAATCTATTTGATACACAAGATTTAAGTATCTCATAGTATTGTCTTGGTAGATCCTTATGAAGTTTATACTGTAAGCCCTTATGCCAGACCTTATCAAAAGCCTGAGCAACGTCTAAAAAAAGTGTAGAGCAAACTTGCGTTTCTTCTAATGATTTTTCTATAATATCATATAACTACGATGTACTTGATCTATTGTCGAGTGTTTATTTCTAAACCCAAACTGGTGGGTGGGAACAAGCCTTCTTTGTTCTATTATTTTTATTCTAAAATTTCTGCTATCTTCCAATGATATGGAACATATCTTATCTTAAAACAAGCATTAATTAAAAGCTTAAGTTTAACCAATGCTATGAAAGGTAGTTCCTTCAGAATTTGGGCAGTTATAAGATCATAACCTGGCGATTTTCTATTAGAGAGCTTATGAATGCATGTGCTGATCTCTTTAAGTGAAACGTAAGTGATTATGTCTTCATCTACCATCAGATGGCAGCCTTCCAAAGGGAGTAGTCTGTGACTTTGTCAGCAGTTAAATTGCAAAGATTTTTAGTAAGAGTTCTATTTTTAAACTCACTGATACTTTTTTTAAGTTTATTGTTAAGTCTATTGAATATAGTTTTATCACCGGGATATCTTGTCATTTGCCATTTTCTCCGGACTCTTCTCTTTTCTAATATTAGTTCCCTAATTTCTGTGGGGTATTTTACCGATGCTTGTTTACGTTGCTGAATAGTTGGTGTACTATCTTCTGCCGCCTGTTGTATATCGGCAATGAATTGTTCCACTTCGATGTCAATATGCCTTGTTGTGGCCAGTGGAGCTCTAGGTTTATAAAACCTTCGAGTATTTTTTTTAAATTACACCAGTTTGTTCTTTTGCAGGTAAGTCTTTCATTGCTTATCTGCTCTACTGACATGCCATTGACCGTTAAGATTACAGGTGTATGATCCGACGACAAATCATCACTGTTTTCAACTCTTATTTCTTTTCTATTGATTCCTTTCGTTATGAAGAAGTCAATCAGGTCTGGTATATTTGCTGGGTCGGATGGCCAATAAATAGGCTATCCAGTCGAAATAAAGTTACAATTAAAATTTCGCCCTGCTTTGTAAAGCTTCCTGCCTTTCGTCGTTACTAATATGGACCCCCAATAGGTGTGTTTTGCATTGAAGTCACCTCCAATGATAAAGTTAGTACCTAGAGCTCGAAAAAGGTCGTTAAGATCTTCCTCTGTAGGCGAATGTCTAGGTGGACAGTATATAGCAGCTATATTAAATTGCTTGCTTTTAGTCGGAATGTTTATTATCGCTACTTGCATGGTTTGTTTTCCTATTTTGGGCATTTCATAGGGTTTTAAAATCCTTTTTACAATTACAGCACTACCTCCCCTGGCACTGTCAGAAGGATGGGAAGAGTACCCAGGAATTCTAATTGTTGTTCCCTGTTTAAAGTGGGTTTCAATGTCTTCATTGCGTAGAAATACCTGAAATTCAGAGATGTGTTGGTGTTAACCATTTGCATTCCAGGTTGCGACTTTTAGGTTTTCAGTCATTGTTATTTAGTTGATTTTTTCCTTTGGAAACTTCTTTGCTCAGTAGCTAATAACTTTATCTTGATTATCCAATCTTTAAATAATAGTAGAAAGCATTTCCTTTACTGATATTTCTTCTTCTTTACGTGTATTTTTCACATTTTGGGAATATGATTTGTTATTCACAACTGGTGTGTTTGTTTTTGTCGCAATTGGTATTTTTCGACTTTGCTGTTTTAAACATTTACCTGTTTCTTTTTTGTATTTTTAAGAGGGTTCTGTTGGTTTTTGGCAGTACCTCTCTTTTTCTTTTCTTGATATTCTTTTGCTGTCGGACAGCCTCTATAATTAGCTGGGTGGTTTCCATGACAGTTGATGCATTTACTTTCTCATCTTTTTTTTGTGGACAACTATTTGTTGGATGTTTTCCTTGACATTTAACGCACGCAAAATCTCTTTTGCAATAGCTTTGCGTATGCCCGAAAGCTTGGCATCGTTTGCATTTAGTTAAAGAGTTGGATTTTCTTCAAAGAG
Organism: Cheilosia impressa; assembly: GCA_948293265.1. Taxonomy (NCBI): domain Eukaryota; kingdom Metazoa; phylum Arthropoda; class Insecta; order Diptera; family Syrphidae; genus Cheilosia; species Cheilosia impressa. Next base: position 57,458,735 of record OX411880.1, read on the forward strand.
GCTCAATCTTGACAACAATTTTCATTATTGATTTAATAGCGTATACCTTTTCAATATCTTCCTAATTGTGAAAGGAGAGCATAAAAAGGGGTAATTTTCTATTTCTTGTAGTTTTTTCCCCTTCATTACCTGATGTTTTTTCTTTTTTGATTAAGTTTTTGGCTTCTATAATTTAAAATTTTTTATTAGTCAAGTCTTCGACAATATCATGTTCATCACACGAAAAGTGAAGACCTCTGACGACTACTCTAATTGGTCTAGTAGTCTTATTTTCATATGTGTGCCATTGCAACTTCATTTTTGTTAGCTCATCAGTGATATATCTATAAGTGTCACTGTCATCAACATTTATTGTCCAATTGTTATTGCTTTATGACGTGAGCTTGCACGTTTTCTTAGATTTTTGCTCAATAATACTTTTTAGGTCACCAAATCTGTCTACACCAGAGATCATTATTGGTGGTGGTAAAGGCTGTCTTTTCAAGCCAATGGTTGTCTTTTTAGTCCTTTTATCTTTCGTCTTAGCTTGCAAAATTTGCATGTTTTGGCGCAGCCACATTGTCAAAGATTCTGGCAGATGTTTCAGGACTTTCTTCTGCCTTTCGTTTCTTCGTTGGTCTTTTACTTTTAGTCAGATGTCTTTCTGTCTCTAGTGCAAGCTCCTCTTCATCAGTGAGGTATTCCTTTTGTTTATCTTGCTGAACTGATTGGAATGGTTGGGCAGTATTGTCCAAAAGACTAACCTTTTTTTCGAGTTCTTTTATCTGCTTTTGCAAGCTTAAGACAATTTCTTCAAGATTTCTCCTTGCTTTAAGCTCAGCTTGCCATTCAGTGTAGTAGCTGCTTGCATTTAATTTCGCTTGTGAATCTGTTTTACGTTCACTTTCAGCTATATTGATTTCATTTCCACATTTTACTTTTTGAATGTTGGGATTGCTTACGATTATAGCGCTATCTTTGGCCGTATGTTGTTTTGGCCCGACCATTTTTAATGGAGTTCTCGTGAGTGAATTCCTTTAAGAGCTTTGTTGAGGAAGCAATAAATGGTCCCCCTAGAATCCATGGGACCTACCTCCGAGGAGGGTGGATTTTCCAGTTTACCTGGTCTGCCACCTGGGGTATTTATATCTCTTGTTTTGTTCATTGCCATAATTTTTTGTTTTAACTGAATCAGTTTTACAAGTTAGCTCAGTAGGTTCTACACACAAACCCGATTTCGATTCCGGACTCTCCCGTACACTTCTTTTTGCCCAATGGAAAACGACATATGTTTGCAGGTAGATATTTCAGCAGTCCCTCCAAAGAAATTTCGGAATTGTCCCAGATAATTTGGATTTTTGTTTGTATTATGTATGATTTTCTTACGAAGCTAATCTGTCAACCACAGCTAAGATCAGTTGCAAAAAGTAATGGATTTCAGTGTTTTCTGTAATAGTTTATCGAAATTCTTACCTATTTAGACACAAACTTCGTTTAGTAAAGTTACCATGGAAAAATGTTTATAAATCATAATTTCATTAACGCCACATAGAGGCTGCGTAAATTCTTACGCGATATTTAACTAAACAACATCCTAGGGCCGTCGTAAGAGAATCTAATAAATACGGCTTTTAATGTCTACATTTCGTGAAAACCACATTAAGCTTTCCCTTCTTTTTAAGGAGGCAACGGTGAGCAAATCAGATGCTAAGTATTTTGTTTTTAGATTTCAAATCGGACATCGTCGGCAAAATATAAGCAATTTCTTCTTCCTCTTCATCTGCAGAGACAACTTCCTGCAATCTTAATGCGTCGTCTATTGATCGCAGTTCTAATGAGGAACGTGGTGTACATCTTCCAATAATCAATCTTCCCGAATCGGATGCATTTTCAAGACTTATTTATGGGAATGATTCATAATAAACCTAGCTCAGATAATGCTAGAAAGCTTTATTATCTTAAGAATTGTGTGTCAGGTGAAGCTGAAAAGATGATTCATTCTACTCCCTGCACAGCAGCAAACTATGATTCTGCATAGCAAATGCTCTGCGAACGGTCTGATAAAAAACGTTTTATTGTTGAATCGTATTTGAAAGTTTATGTGAACAACCTCTCATGAGAAAGGAGTCATGCGAAAATATAAAGAGACTTCTTTATACCACAAAGGATTTCATGACTTCAATTGAAAACTTAAATGTTAAAACCGAATCGTGGGATGTGTTAATTATTTATATTCTTTCTCAAAAGCTTGGCGGTCAAACTCGCAAGAACTGGGAACGTTTTTTGAATACGGAAATCTCGCAATACAAGTCTTTAAGACAGGATAAAGCATCCACAGGTTCATCTACTGTGAAGCAATGCGATCTTCCAAAGCTTACTGATTTTTTACGAGTTTTTAGAAGATTCTTTTCGATCTTTAGAGGAATTGACTCTAAGCCATTTTTGATATTTAATGATATTTAAATTTTCAAACACTAAAACGACCAAATCAGGGGTCGAATCGCGTCGTCCGTGATCGAGCATTACGTGACGGAATTTGTTTTTGTTTCACATGCAAAATCGACATTATTCCGTGAACGTATAGCTCGTTCACGGACGACGCGATTCGACCCCAGGTCAGGAAGTTTCATGTCTCCAATAATGCTGTTTCTTGCCCAAATTGTAGTGAAACCCATCTTCTTTTCCAGTGCACCAATTTTAAGGCACTGTCTCATGAGAACAAAACTGAATTTTTACAATCTAAAAACCTTTGCTTAAACTGTCTGTTACCAGGACATTCTGCTTCATGATGTCAAAGGAAGTTAACATGCCGGAAATGCAGGAGACGGCACAACACAATTATGCATATTGAGCATTCGAATCAATCCTCTAATTCAAATGACGTTTCAACCAATTATGGTTCAAATTCTAATTCACAAATACTTCTTGCAACATCCAAAGTTAAAATATATTGCGCTGCTGGGGACTTCCTTTTCAGGGCCCTCATAGACCAAGGGTCTCAGTCATCGTTTATTACCGAACATTGTGTTCAAACTTTAACGCTCAAGAGAACCCCTTTCCATTGTGTTATTAATGGTATCAACCATTAAGCAATCCATACTTGACCTCAATGACAAACTCCAAATTCCGCCTGCCCAGCCTTCTACCGAAGCTGATTTGATGGATATCAAGGAGAACATCACTGGTTTTTCTACATCTTTGGACTCTATTAAACAACAGCTGTCTGACCATAGTGAGCGCGCAGATGAGATATTGAGTGATATTAACTTACTTAGCGATGAGTCGACATCGACAAGGCATAGTTTAAATGAGGTCGTCGAAGAACTAAAACTCATCCCATGTAAACTAGACACGGTCACTTTGGAAATTCATCCATCCGCCAATAAATCCTTACATGGCGAACAACTAATTTCTGGTCCTGAGGTTGATGTAAATACTCCGCCTTTATCTGACGCGCCACCCTCTGTTCGCATACAACCTTCTTCTCCTTCGATCGCATCATCTTCTGCCGATGTCCAAATAACGAACAATACTCCAGCCAAAACTGACGTTGCTCCTTTATTCCTGACGGGCGCTCCGAAACATGCTAATGCTTCAAACGGAAGTACAAAAGTTTTAACTTAATCAATAAATACGCCTGGATATTTTCCTCGGACGAACCTCCTACCATCGATGGTATGGTGATACATAAATGGAATCCTTCAAGCTCAAAAACTAAATCCTGCTATAATTTAAGCTCAAAAACTAAATTTAGCTCTAATCCTAGGTTAAGCTCAATAACTAACTCTAGCTCTAAGAAAACTAACTTTTATCATAATAATAATTCTAACTCCTTTAACCTTGCATTACCCCCTCCTCTTAGTAACTTCCCTAATTCCAATGATAATATTCCTAGCTCTTATCCCCGTAACAGAGTGTCTTTCCTAGATCCAACGCTACATCCCATTGACAAGATCACAAAAACAACAGTTGTTTCTGGTGATTATGGCCGTTTTGTTCGCTCTAGCCTTAAAGAAAACAATATGACAATGTTCGCCTTTACCTCGCGTACTTACACGCCAAACCTAAATCTGTCTGCATTGATGGAAAAAACAATATGCATGTCGTGCGCTTCCGAAGCTGGTCTCCCAACTGAAGTTTTAGCCCTTAAACGACTCTTTATAGAATATCACGAATACTTCAATAGCTCACCTCTTCAGGTATCTAATGATTTGTCTTGTGGTGAGTGTATGGGACGCAGAGGATGATTCCCTAATGGTGCCAGTTTAAGCGATGGCAACGCTACAAACAGAGGCAAAAATGCCGCAATGATAGGCAAACGTGCCACGAAAAGAAAGGAATGTTGGCCTTCGGTTGATGTTTATTTGAATGAATTCTTCCAATCCATTACATGATATTTATACTTAAATTATTCATTACATCTATTGAACATTTGACTTACAGTGCGGTTCACTTGTTTAGACGCAACAACATTTTTTTTATAAATTTTAATTTTTTCCTTCGTGTTTGTTTCAATTACAAAGCAAATGCATTTATCAGAGAGATTGTTAAGTTCTCAATGGAAAAAACAGAAATGTATGCTTGGTGAGAGACAGTTAACGGTTATTTTGTGCTCTTTCTTCAAAGGCATGTAAAAACAACATACATTTTATGGTTCACTTGATTAGACGCATTGATGAATTCAGTTAGTTGGTAATTACCTGTTACGCGAATTTGACTCAATTGCAAGTTTTAAGTTTTAGCAAGTGTGTGCCTTTCATTTTAAGCGGAAATGGGTAAAAAAAAATTGTTAACGGTAGAAGAAAGGGCAAAGATTGACGCTTACCAATCGGAAGGTCTTTCAATGCGTAGTATTGCCAAAAAAATTGGACGGAGTGACCATGCAGTTCGGAATTATTTGAAAGATACTGCCTCATATGGGAAAAACCACAAAGGACGGACCAAGACAGTTTTGTCACCGCAGGAAAAGCGAAAAATAATAAGATTGGCATCAAATTCTGCTCACTCCACGAGCAAAATTAAGGAATTAGCAGCGGCTAGTGCCAGCAAATCAACTGTTCGTCGAGTGATTTTAAGTGCTAACCACCTGAAATTAAAAAAATTACAAAAAAAACCCCCACTTAACAGCGCAAGAAAGCATCATCGCTTGGAATTCGCACGTGCTCACATGACATGGGATACGCAATTTGGAAGTGTTTTGAATTGGCGAAAAGTAGTGTTTTCGGACGAAAAGAGATTCAATTTAGATGGCCCTGATGGGTATAATTATTACTTCCACGATCTCCGAAAAGAAGAATGCTTTCTGAACCGTCATCATTCAAGGCAAGGAGGAGTAATGGTGTGGGGGGCCATTTCGTACTATGGTGCGTTTGAATTAGTTTTCGTGTCGAACAAAATGACGGCAGTTGCATACAAAGCTCTTTTGCAATCCGCTTTGCCTGCAGTAAGAGAGCTGTTTGGACCTCTACAGTGGATTTTCCAACAAGATAATGCACCGATTCACAACGCCCGGGTGATAAAAACTTTTCTTGCGGGTGAAAATGTGGAATTATTGCCGTGGCCACCATATTCACCCGGTCTTAATATAATTGAAAATGTTTGGGGATGGCTGACCCGTAAAATTTATGAAGGAGGTAAGCAGTACGGAAGCTGTGAGGAGCTGATTGCCGCAATCAAAGCTGCCTGGTCGCAGATTCCTTTGGAATATTTAAAAAAATTATATAATTCTTTAAAAAGTAGAATTTTCGATGTAATTTTGAATCGTGGAGGTTGTACAAAATATTAAAAATAGGACGAATTTCGAAAAAAAATTACAATAAACCAAAAAAAAAAAAAAAAATCCTTTATGTTTGATTTTTGTGAACATTTTGCAGGTGCGTCTAATCAAGTGAACCATAAAATGTATGTTGTTTTTACATACCTTTGAAGAAAGAGCACAAAATAACCGTTAACTGTCTCTCACCAAGCATACATTTCTGTTTTTTCCATTGAGAACTTAACAATCTCTCTGATAAATGCATTTGCTTTGTAATTGAAACAAACACGAAGGAAAAAATTAAAATTTATAAAAAAAATGTTGTTGCGTCTAAACAAGTGAACCGCACTGTATGTGACTAATGGTTTCTACTTACAACTAGGTTACAATATAATTATTATAGCTGGCTCAGCTATGTTCATTCGTAGACTACAAAGTCTCGCTGGCGAGGTCAGTGTGCTGTCGGTGGCTCGGATGACCAGCGTAGTGTGGTTGGGTATTGAGTCACACTACATCCTTCCCCCAAAAAAAATATTTGTTTATATTTCTTGAAATCTAAGTAAATATTTGTCTCTTACATATTTCACAATATTATAAAAATATTATGCTGCTTATACGTGTGCTCTTATCTGCTTGCGGTAATATTTATTTGTTCTAAATAGATCTATTTGGTTGCTTGTGCGGTTTTACATTTAGTTAAGTTGTTGTTATGCACTTCTTTTTCATTACCTCCTAATGCTATTGGGTCCTTTTTGCTTTATGATTTTAAATGGACCTTTATATGGTCTTTCTAGTTTTTTCCTATTACCTACTTTTATATATACATAGTCATTTACTTTAAAATTTGATTTATTTAGGTTTTTTTGATTTGCTTGTCTTTTATTTTTACTACTTACAAGTAATTCTTTAGTTTTGTTATGAGCGTGATATAACTTAAGTTTCATCTCGTTTGCGTAATCGTCTAGATTATATATTGCTTGATTCTTATTTTCTAATATTTCACAGGGTAATGTACAAAGTTTTCCGTAGACTAATTCATATGGTGTGTAGAATGTAGTACTGTGTGGGGTAGTGTTGTAAAAGTAAGTGTAATATGGTAAAAGTTCGTCCCAGTTCTCCTGTCCTTGTAGCGTTATAAGATATTCGTTTAATACCCTGTGGTTCCTTTCAACTGACCCTAGGGTTTCATGATGGAATGGTGTTGAAGTCACTTTGTCTTTGTTCGTTACAAAATTCTGTCCCTTTGTCTGTTTTAAGTTTCTTAAAACTCCCGTATTTTAATATAAATTTTTCTACGATTGCTTTAGCTACCGTTACAGCGTCTTTCGTTTCTAGTGGTATTGCTTCGACGAATTTTGTAAGTTCACATTGTAATGTGAGAATATACCTGAATTGATTCGCTGGTCGCAATCGTCCTACTGTGTCTATAGTTATTGTTTCAAATGATGTACTCGGTGTGTCTGTTATGACGAACTTTTCTTTTGTGTGTCTCGTTGTTTTGGCTTCTCCACAGTTTTGGCAGTTGTTAATGTGACTTTTGACTTGTTTATTCATATTTTTCCATACATATTTTTGCTTCAGTCTCGCTATACATTTTCTTATCCCGCAATGTCCTCCGTAGAGTGAGTCGTGGTAGTCTGTTATTATCCTGTGCATTTCTTCTTTGTTCGTTATTCGTTTTGGTGGTGTGTACACTATGATGTCTAAGCAATCTTCTCTTTCTTTGCTTTCTTGCAGCTCATTAAACAATTTCTTAAATTCATGCATGCTTATTGTTTCAAATATCTCACTATCATCTGGTAGCGCTACCTTTTTTATATTTATATTGCTTGCTTCGAGTAACAGTTTCTTCAAAATCAATTTTAACTCTGATGGTGGTGGTGGTGTTTTCGCTGTACTCAGCAATTATTTCCTTCTCACTGTGTCGAAAGTTCAGCTGGTAAAGAAATGGACTGTAAGGTGCCATCAAGAAAACCCAGTCTTTACTTTATTTTATATTATTTTTTCTTCTGTATTTTTTTGTTGACTTGAATTCTTTCGTTTTTCTAATCAATTTAAATTAAAATCTTTGTGTTTCTAAACAATGAAAATATTTTTATAAATAAAAAAAGATTAACAAGTAATAAGTAGGAAGTACAAAACTGAGTGCAGACGTTGCTTGCTTATATCGTGGCACATACATAGCTGCACGTTGCACCACTCCATTACCGTTTCTGTCACATTCCACATGTTGGTCAAGTTGCTCTTTTACAAAACATATCGCTACCGTTTCGGCACACACTGCTCATATCGAGTTTCAGCTTCCTCAAAATCAATTTTAACTCTGATGATGATTTTTCGCTGTACTCAGCAGTTTTCTTTATTTTTTGCTGCTAAACTATCTTTTTGTTGGGCCCTTTTCATATCTCTGCATTCCACCTTTAAAAATCTCAGTTTCCTGAGGTACCTAACATCTGAAATTGATGTCGTATTCCAAATGTGAAGGTGATCAGTCTTCATGTCTGGAATTAACGTACTTGCACAGTTGTTTTTCAACTCTACATTCTTTTCTCTTGTATTCTTTTTCATTTGTCTTGTTAGAACGTTTATACTGCATTTTGGGATCATTTTTATTAGCTTCTCTGAATCTAACTGTATTCTTGATAGTGCGTCCGCATTGGTGTTCATTCTGTCTTGTTTGAAAACAACTCTTATCCTGGTCAGTTTGGAGGATGGGTTTTTATGTGTGAATAAAATTACTAATGGTCTGTGGTCAGTGTAGACTATAAACTTCCTACCGTAAAGGTATGGTCTGAAGTAATTTATACCCCAATGGATTGCTAGTAATTCCTTTTCAATTATAGGCTTGTTCAACTCGTGTTTATTTAGTGACTTGCTTGCGTAAGCTATTGGTTTATCACTTCCAATTTCACCTTGTGACAGGACAGCTCCAAGTGCAGTATCTGAAGCATCTGTCGACAAAATGACCTTTTTTGAAAAATCTGGATAGCTTAAAACTGGTGGTGTTGTCAATTTGTGCTTCAAGGCTTCAAAGGCTGTTGTGCATTCCTCTGTCCACGAGAACGATTGTTTCTTTTTTAATAGTTGGTTTAGGGGTCTGGCTATTTCTGCAAAATCTTGAATAAATCTCCTATAATAGTTGCAGAATGCTACGAATCGCCTCACTTCGTCAGCATCCTCGAGCATAGGATACTTTTTAATTACTTTATATTTGCTTGGGTCGGTGCGGATGCCTTCAGATGTTATGAGATGACCAAGGTACAATACTTCAGGTCGTAAAAAGTTACATTTTGTTATATTCAGTTTTAGGTTATATTGTCGTAACCTCTTCAGGACTTTAGTTAGATTTTCATTATGCTCCCTCAAGCTTGAACCAAATACTATTACGTCATCTACATACAGGAATGCTGAGGCTTGCAAGCCGCTTAGAGCTATTGACATCATTCTTTGAAAGCTATTGGTTGATATTTTCAGACCAAATGGTAGTCTTTTGAAATGATAATGGCCCTCATTTGTAGAAAATGCTCTCAAAGGTCTGGATTTTGGATGTAGGGGTATCCGGTGGAACGAGCTAGTCATATCTAAAGTTGAAAAATATTTAATTCATTTTTAATTTTTTCGAATTTATTTCTTTGTATAATTTGGCTGCAGGATATTATTCTGTAATTTCTTAGTGGCTGTACTCCAATCAAAGCATTTTCTATAGTTATTGCTTTTTCCGTGGTGTTTAAAATTCTTACATGCTTTACACCCCTCGATGGTACTATTGAATTTGCTATGAATATACCTTTTCGTATTTCGCTTCCAATTATTACACTATCTTGCTGGAGTTGTAGTTCTGCCACTTGAATTATTTCTGATCTTCTTGGTATAGTAATTTTACCCAGCGTTTTTGTGTCCATGTTCATTGGTTTGACTATTTCATCTTCCTCTGTATTTATGCTTAATACTAATGTCTCATAGTCTATCTTGCAGTTGAATGCTTGAAAAAAATCACGGCCTAATATGCCATTAGTGGATAAATTTACATCATCTCTACAACATGACCTCTTGAAAATATGGCTTTGTCTGTTATGCCGTTTATTTGGCAGACGTCATTGTAATTTATGTCTTTTGCTATATCACTTTTGCATACCGAAATATCTGCACCTGTGTCAACCAAAAATGTATGTGTAGCCGGAGAATGTTTTGTTTTTATACTAACGAAATTCGTCAGTGACTCACATATCTTTAGTATCTTCTTCTTTGTGTGTTTCCGTTCCCCCGGATCCCTTGACCGGGGCCAGTTCGGTTTTCCGATTCATTATTATTATTATTACCATTATTGTTATTGGAATTGGAATTGGAATTGTAACGCCATCTGCCATTGTTGAATCGTCTGCTTCTGTTACTCAAGTGGCCAACGTTTCTATTATTGTTGGTGTAGTTTGCGTATGCACCTCTTGCGTGTGTTCGTTCCTATGTGCATCACATTATTTGTTTTTGGCTTGGATTCTACCTCACTTGCCAGTTGCACTGCTTCATTAAATATTGAAACTCTAGATGCTGTTACCACCTGTTTGCAATTATCATCTAAGCCATTCTTAAATTCATTTAATGCAATTTGTTCGTTGAGCGTCACGATCAGACTTCTGTGGGTTTCCCCTTGCTCTGCTATTTGTAATTCATTCAGCTGTGCGATGAGCGTCTCAATTTTTTCTGCAAACAAATTTATGCTCAAGTTTCCTTGATATACTCTGGGTAGTTCATTATGTATCTTTAGTGTGTTTGTAATTGGTTTATATATTTTTGTGAGTAATGCTTGTAGTGCCGCTAAGTTTTCTGGTTTTGTTTCTGCTATTATTCTGTTCTTTACTGTGTCAGTCAGTTTGGTCGCTAGTGTAAAGGCTATTAGTTTTTTTTCTCTTCGTTGTCAGTCAGAGTCTCATCGTAAAATTTAATCAACCCTAAGAAATTTGATAGTTTCTTTCGGTCTATATCGAATTCTGGTATGAGCTTTGCAGCTGTTAGTATGTCGAATTTTGCCATGTTTTCAGGTTTGTTCTCATTGTTTTTAGTTTTGGTTTTAATAGATCAAGTATTTGTGCTTGTACATGCTGAAAGTATTTTAGTGTTGTTTTTAGGTCGTCAGTGTCGGTTTCGAGTATTACCTTATCCCATATTACACTTATTTCTGCTTTTGTGTTCTGTATGTAGGTGTCTGTGTATTCCCTATTCGGATTTTTCTTGAGCTTATGTAAGATCTTTATTAATAATTTTAAACTATCCATTTAAACATTCATTATTCTATTCTTTATTACTTGTTTTTTTACATATTTTTTGTATTGACTATGTACCTTAAGTATAATTAGAATAATTAACCCTATGAATATTAAGGGTAATAAGTTGTCACTGTTGATACTTATCCCAGTGGTGTTGCTACTTCCCGTGTTGTTGTTTATTACTTCTTCTTTTGAGCTTGTTCCGCCCATGATTTTAATGCCTTCAGTTTTTTTTATTAGGCTTGCTTTTAGTTTTCTGTCTGGGACTTCCTGTGATTTGTTGAGTATTTCAGGGATGTGTTCATCCGGCGTATAACTGTTCTCCAGCTGCTCGAACAGTGCATCCAGCTGTTCCTTGTCGTACATCTATTGCGACCTATCGGGATTTACCTGTAGATGATATTATAGGGTACTTTTGTTTGGCAGGATCGCCATGTGGTGAGTGTATGGGACGCAGAGGATGATTCCCCAATGGTGCCAGTTTCAGCGATGGCAACGCTACAAACAGAGGCAAAAATGCCGCAATGATAGGCAAACGTGCCACGAAAAGAAAGGAATGTTTGCCTTCGGTTGATGTTTATTTGAATGAATTCTTCCAATCCATTACATGCTATTTATACTTAAATTATTCATTACAACTATTGAACATTTGACTTATGTGACTAATGGTATCTACTTACAACTAGGTTACAATATAATTATTATAGCTGGCTCAGCTATGTTCATTCGTAGACTACAAAGTCTCGCTGGGGAGGTCAGTGTGCTGTCGGTGGCTCGGATGACCAGCGTAGTGTGGTTGGGTATTGAGTCACACTACAGTCTTCATATGCGGCACTTATAAGCTCCAAATGTTTCTCTTACCTCCGTACAATCCATAATAACTTTTTCGTCATCAACCAGTTCAACAATAATAAAATCTCTAATGTACTGTCGCAACCCTCTCACTCAGACAGAGATAACTACAATCACATGTCTCTTTATTACCAAAACGTCAGAGGTCTTCGAACAAAAACCTCCGACATCTTCCTCAATTCTTAAAAGCTCCCTTACGACGTCTTCGCCTTGACTGAATCAAATCTAACGCCTAACATTAAAAATAATGAATTATTTACATCCGACTTCAATGTGTTTCATAATCCCTATATTCATTCAAATATGTGCATGCCCGGTCGCGGTGTGCTTTTGGCTCTTCGCACCTATTACGACGCATCTGAATTCTATATTCCCAATACTTCGAATCTAGAGCTTATTTGTGTTAAAGTCACTTTTCCAAAACGTTCTCTTAACATCAGCTCTCTCAATATCAGCTTCTCGTTAATACTGTTGATTTTATGATCATGGGTATGTATCCTAAAGATGATGTTATCGTCGTTGGTGACTTTAATCTTCCACGCTTACGCTGGGCCGAGCTAGATGATAATATTCACCTGATCGCAATTAATGCCACTTCTGATAAGGAAACCTTATTCACTGATCGGCTGTTGGCTGCTGGTCAATTAAACGGCATCAAAAACAGGACAGGTAGGAAGTTAGACCTAATTTTTTCGACTGATTCCAAAAACGGTGTAGTTATTGAGAGTAGCCACCTTCTCTCCAAACTTGACACCCATTACCCTCCCCTATTTTTATCTTTTATGCATGGCAGCATAAATTTGAAGATCGACCCCTTGAGGCAACGCAAATTTAACAAGCTAATTTCGAAAAACTTTCCGAACTCATTGACAATGTTTATTTTGACTTTATCCATGACAAAACTGTTAATATTGATGTTGCTATTTCCACTTTCTACTCTCAAATCTATGAATGTTTCCTTAAATCTGTTCCTATGTGTGATGTAAGTTGCTCATGTAGTGAACGCACCCAACCATCCATATAACTTTTTAAGATCGCTCTTTATGTCATCTGTCAAGCACTTCTTTCCTTCTTCTTCTGCGAGCCACCATTATAATAAGACGTTCTTGGATAAGTTGTTTCTTAATAAAATAAACATCAACATTAATCGACAAAGTGTGTTCTTTTATTAACGATTAAATATTGTCCCACAAGAGACATTACATTGGCGACGAGATTGGGCAACATATTTTCCTTGTTGATCGCTACAAAAGTATAAAAAAATCACGAATAAAGAATAAAGCATGGCGAACGAAGCTGAGCGGCAAGCACCACAAACGACAACATGGTGGGGAAGCTTACCACAATTCCAGTACGAGAAAGCTAGAGCAATTCTTCGGTGCATGTGACATAACAGACAGGAACAATAAACGTGCAGCTTTATTAAATTTCTGTGAGTCAAAAACGTACGACATCATTTACGACATCTGCAGTCCCAACGATCCCGGGAGCAAAACATACGAGGAGCTAATAACCAGAGACAATACTGAGACCACCAACTTCGGCCGATTTCCCGTTGCTTAGCCTACAAGCTTTATTTTTTCGGAGTGGTCACGATTTACTGCGCTAGTATTGATACATAGAAATTCGCATTGACAAATGTCACGAAACTTCAAAAATTCTGAGTCACCAATACACTCCCAAAAAATAAGAGCCACTTCCGCTGTGGGCAAAGTTGCTGGCAGTGTTCAAAGAATTTTGCCGTTAAATTTGAAATTGTTCGTTACGTGTGAATAATAATTTTTTTTAGGAAAAAGTGTACATTTGCTTAAAATATTTACGAAAAATTAAGAATGTATGTTGGTTGAGGGAAAATAAAAACATTTTGAGCAAATTTTCTTTATTATTTAAGAAAAAATTACACACGAAACCGAAGTTAATTTTATCCAAAAGCGGGAAATACACAACCATATTTGTCCCAATATATTTCTGGTATATAAAACATCTCCTTTAGATAGTTTTATTAACCACATAAATAAAATTATTCACCTTTAAAAAATTTATAATAAAAAACCAATGGCATTCAGTTATGCTAAAATGTGGTATTCCCGAACTCTTTCACATTTCCCCACTGCTGCCGAGGTTGGCAGCATTTATTTTTGTATTTTTTGTATGTTTTTGCATGTCATTCGGATTCCAAATTGACATAACACCGATAGGAAAACAAAATGACGAATTTGAAAAAAAAACTGAGGGGGCCAGCGGCAAGAGGATTGTGGAGTTGGGGGTCTCAGTATGGTTTGTCTATGCTAATAACCATCTTCGACAACAACTTCACGACTCCAAAAATTTTATACTGCGAACGGCAAGCATTCTACGAGGCAAAGAAGAGGAGCGACGAAAGTGCACAGGAATTTTTAAAACGCCTACGCACGCTCTCTAAATCGTGTGAGTTTGAGTTACGCTTAGACGATATGCTAGTCGACAAGTTCATCACAGGAATGACGGGGCGCATTTCGACAGGCTTTGCGAAGAGTCCAAGCTTACATTAAACAAAGCAATCGAGATCGCAAAAAAGTACGTGATCAAGAACGATAACCAGCAAACGGAATCCGTCAACATGGTGAGAACGGAGTACAAAAAACCGCAGCAGCACCAACGTTGGCATCACGGACGGCTAAGGCAATGGGTGAACACATATGCAAGCATTGCGGCTTCAAGAATCACAAGGAGAACGATTGTCGCTACAAGTAAATGACGTGCTACAACTGTAAGCAGGCTGGTCACATGGCATCAGTATGCAGATCGAGAAGAAGCGGCGCAAGAGCCCAAATTAGTACCATTGACGTTGGAGATGACAGTAGCAGTAGCAGCGTGAGTGAGAACAATGTTTATTCAGTAAGATCAATAAAAAGCAAGGCAAATAAGCCAATAGTGGAAAAGATAATAGTTTATGATTATGGAGGAAACACTTTGACGGTAATGGGTGCACTGCGTGCAGAAGTAAGTTTCAATTTTATGTGTAGACCATTTAAGTTTTTAGTAATCAGAGAAGCCGAGGCACCGATTATAGGCAGAGATTTCATGCATAATTTTAAAGTAAGAAGCATAGAAATTAAGGCTTATATTCAGATAAACCAAATTTAAAAGATATTTTAGCAACGCATAGTAATTTATTTGCAAAAGAATTTTGTAAACTAAAAGATGTTAAGGCAAAACTAGATTTATCAGCAAATGCAAGTCTTAAATTTGTAAAAGCTCGCCAGATTCCTTTTGCATTCCTTCCAAGTGTTGAAAAACAGTTAAAAGATCTAGAGAGACAAGGTATTATCTCGAAAACCGACAGCACTGAATGGGGCACACCTTTGGTACCTATTTTAAAAGAAAACGGTAAAATACGCATTTGTGCAGATTACAAGATAACGGTCAACCCGTTTTTAAAGGACACGAATTACCCTTTACCCCGAATTCACGACATTTTGATTAAACTTAACGACGGTAATTTTTTTACAAAGATAGATCTTGCTATTGCATATAATCAGATCGAACTGTACGACCAGTCAAAAGGATTAGTAACGTGGAGTACACACTTAGGCAATTTTAAAATGAATCGGTTACCTTTCGGGATAAAACCGGCGACAGGCATTTTTCAAAGGGAAATGGAAAAGGTTCTAGGAAATGAAGAACGGGTAGTCAGTTTTCTGGACGATCGACGATGTTGTAATAGCAGCACCCGACTTAGATACTCACAACAAACGAATTACGGAGTGATAGAAAAGGAAGCTCTCGCAATTATTTACGCAACAAAAAAATTTCACCAATTTTTGATTGGAAGGCATTTTGAGCTTGTCACAGACCACATACAGAGTGTTGATACCAAAAACGCTAAGAAGCACGATTTTAGAGGCAGTACATAGAACCCATTTGGGAATGGTGAAAACGAAATCACTTTTAAGATCATATGTTTGGTGGCCAAAAATCGACGCCGACATAGAAAATTTGATTGGTGGTTGCGAGGCTTGTGCTACAACCTTACTGAGTCCGCCTAAGGCGCAAACGATGATGTGGCAAATTCCCCCTGGCCCTTGGAAAAGAGTTCAGCTAGATTTTTTTGGCCCTTGGAGGGGATTAAATTTTCCGGTTATTATCGATGCGTATACGAAATGGATTGAAGTTTTTTTAAACAAACGGCGTTTGTTATTCGATGTTTGCGCTACACGTTTTCCCGTTTCGGTTTACCCGAGCAGATTGTATCTGACAACGGTAGTCAATTTACTTTTGACGAATTTAAGATCTTTCTGAAACTAAATAAGGTTAGACAGTCACTAACAGCTCCGGGCTATCCAGCGACTAATGGTGCGGCTGAAAATGCAGTACGAACGCTAAAAAATGCGATAAAGAGTCGCGAAGTCGAAAAAGAATCCGATATTGTAATATGCGAATTTTTGCTCGATTATCGCCTTTCAGCACACTGTTTTACGGGGATTGCTCCCGCATCTTCAATGCTAACGTTTAAGCCTCTGTGCAAGTTAAATTTTTTGAATCTAAGTAACATTAATCCGTTTGAAAGAGGCATGTATTTTGACAGAAACGAGAAAGACCGGCCGTTTGGGAAGGGAGATAGGGTAATGATTCGTGATTATAGGGCTGATATTAAAAGGAATGCAAGATATGTATAAATGCTTTGAAGAGGTGGCGTGTGTGATTCAAGTTGCTCATGTAGTGAACGCACCCAACCATCCATATAACTTTTTAAGATCGCTCTCTATGTCATCTGTCAAGCACTTCTTTCCTTCTTCTTCCGCGAGCCACCATTATAATAAGACGTTCTTGGATAAGTTGTTTCTTTATAAAATAAACATCAAAATTAATCGACAAAGTGTGTTCTTTTATTAACGATTAAATATTGTCCCACAAGAGACATTACACTATGACAACTTTAAAAAATAACAGGGAATTGCGATCTCTTCGAAATAAACGAAATAAACTATGGCAAACATATCTCCGATGCAGATCTATATCTAACCTCTCAAACTATCTTCTTGTTTATAATGACTTTTCTGTTATGTGTGAGCGTCTTTACTCCGAATACGTCATCAGCTTGCAGAATGATCTAATTTCCAATCCCAAACCTTTCTTTCAATTTATAAACATCAAAAGGAAATGGGATGGGTATCCTTCTACCTTAAAATTTGATAATTGTTCGTCCTCAGATTCTAAAATTATCACCAACCTTTTCGCTGATTTCTTCAGCCATGGGTTTGCCAACGATGACGTTGAACCTAACCCTAACTACTTCAGTTACATGAATAGCTGCGCTCAAACCTCTTTTACATCTATTAATATAAACTCATCTTTAGTAGTGGAAAAAATTAACCTTTTTAAAGACGACTATTCCTCCGGTGCAGATGGTCTCCCTGCCATTGTTTAAAAGAAATGTGTTAAACAAATAGCACTGCCCCTTTCTTCTCTTTTCCAGCTCTCAGGGTCGTTTGCTGATACGATTCATAGCGAATTAAGTTCCACGTAAACTCTTATGTGACAGTTTATGACCTGAAAAAAGTAGCCCATAAGTATTTAAGTAGAACTTAAATCGTTAAGAGTCGTATGAGCAAACGGCCCTCAATTACATAGGGAATTTTCCCTAAATTTTGGAAGGATTCGTTTATCATTCCCATTCACAAAAACGGATGTAAGGGTGATATATCTAATTATAGACCTATTGCTTAACTCTCTTGTATACCAAAGCTATTTGAGAGCATCGTTTACGATACAATGTTTTTCTTTTGCAAATCAATTCTCTCCTCTAAGCAACATGGATTTTATAAGGGTCGATCTACAACTACGAACCTAACAGATTTCGTCTCTAAAATATTATGTGCTTTGGAAAATGGTAAGAAAGTGGATGTTGTAGCTACTGATTTCAGCAAAGCGTTCGACAAAATCTCTCACAAAATCATACTCTTCAAACTAAAAGCGATCGGTTTTCACCGCTGTTTATTTCATGGATTAAGTCTTATTTAGAGGATCGCAAGTATAGTGTCCGTTTTAGATTTTATGTTTCCAAGCCATTTTTGGCGTCTTCTGGTGTACCACATCGTAGTCATTTAGGACCTTTGATCTTTAATTTGATAATAAATGATGTAGTGCATATCATTTTACTATCTGACCTGGAGATTTACGCAGATGATATGAGAATTTCTAAACAAATATCTTGCAGGGCTGACTCTCTCTCATTTCAAACTGACCTTAACCACTTCTACATATGGTGTCAGAATCGTTTAGATCTTAACGTGAAAAAATGTCATGCTATTACATTCCCTCGCAAAAGTCACCCCTTGCCTCAAAGATCTTATTTCATTAACAACGAGTCTGTTTCTACCGTTTCATCTATTCGTGATCTGGGCATTATCTGCGATGCTTAACTTAACTTTCGGCCTCACATCGACAACATTATTAGCAGAGCCAACTCTGCACTTGGCTTCATTAAACGTTGGTCAAAGGAGTTCTCTAACCCCTATGTTACTAAATCCCTTTACACGACGTTTGTAAGACCACTTCTTGAATGTGGCGGCCAGGTGTGGTTACCTTACCATCAGGTACATATTCTGAGAATCGAAGCTGTTCAGCGTAGATTCCTTCGTTTTGCCTTACGTGGGCTTGATTGGGATGACCCTCAGAATTTACCTGCCTACGAGAATCGCTTAAAGCTGCTCGATTTACAAGATCTTAAGACTCGACGTGATATCGCTGATATAATTTTTGTTCACCAGTTACTAGCCGGAAACATAGATCGCCCACATCTGCTGCATCAGATCTCCTTGAACACTAATCCTCGTCGTTTACGTTCAATTACCTTTTTCCGCCTTCCCCATCACCGTACTGACTATGGCCAGCACGAGCCCTTAACAAGAATGCTTTACAAAGCAAACATGTTTCCCAACTTATTTGACATAAATTGTTCCAAATCAGCTCCAAAAATTGCGCTTCACAATTTACCCCAACCTTGAATATTCCATTTCCGTCTAACTTACGAAAATTATATTTAAGACTCATGATATATTTTATCTTATTCGATTTAACCATCAATATTTGTATTTAGTCTTAAGTTTACTAGATATATTCTCGATATTTGTCAAGGCGCTAGTTACGACTTCTATAAGTAACTACTTTCCTGCTACAAAACTTAACGCTGCATTGCCCTTTCTTATTGCCAATATAACTTTAGATGACCCGTTGTTTGCAGAGCCTGGACGCATTGACATTCATCTTGGTGTAGATGTGTTCCATGAAATTATTCTCGACGGTATTATCAAAACTAACAATGGTCCATTGGCACAACAAACTCATTTAGGTTGGATTCTTTCAGGACCAATTAAAAACTGTAATACTCAGAACAGTGGTATTGAAATTATTTTATTCTTTCACACCCAAGTGAACATAGATAATACTCTTCAAAAGTTCTGGGAACTTGAGGAGATATCGACAGAACGTATGCAAACCTCTGAAGAACGAGCTTGTGAAAGGTACTTTCGAGAAACACATTATCGTTCTTCTTCAGGACGATATATTGTTTGACTTCCGTTTAAGTCCAAAGTCATAGGTGAAGGCTACCCATGCTGTAAAAACTCAATTCATAGTGCCCTCAAAAGATTCGAGTATTTAGAACTGAGAACTTTTCCAAAAAATATTGAGCTTAAAACCGAATATTTAAAATTTATAAAAGAGTACATTGATCTCAATCATATGGAACTCTCCTGCAATCTTGCCGACATATCTGAGTCAGCAAATGTTTTTATCCTTCCGCACCACGGTGTTTGGAAAGAGAGTAGTTCCACCACCAAGTTACGAGTGGTATTTGATGGCTCTTCACAGCCTCCATGTTCAAAAGCCCTTAAAGAAAAGTTGCTACCAGATGCAATTTTACAAAACGACTTATCGTCCGTCATATTACGATGTCGTTTAGACTGTATTGGTTTCACTTCGGATATCGAAAAGGTGTTTAGACAGATACTGATACCTACATCCTGAAGAAACTAAATTTCAACAAATTATTTGGAGAAATGAGCTTATGATGTAGACACAGAAAAAAAATATCCAAATGGAACTCCAGCAGATTCTCTTATATGGTGGATTTAAATTAAGAAAGTGGTCTTCAAACTCTCCAGAACTGCTATCTGATCTTCCTTCAGAAGACTGTGAATTATCTTTCGATAGCAATTCAGATTCATCGATAAAGCACTTGGACTTTTCTGGAATCCACATCGTGACCACTTTTTCTTTAAAATATCACTACCAACACGTAGTTCACACACAAAACGAACTTCATTATCTGATGCTGCTAAGATCTTCGATTATCGTGGGTAGTTGGCCCCAACGATCATCCAAGCAAAGATATATTATCAAAGATTGTGGTGTGTGGAATTAAATGGTGCGACCCACTTCCACCTCCACTAAACGCTGATTGGGAAAACTACCGCAAAACTATACAAGCCTTACAATCTATTAGGATTCCAAGATGGCTGGGAACTAAGACTACGACTTTTGGAGAAGTGCACGGCTTTTCAGACCCCTAAAATTCAGCTTAATCAGCAGTACTCTACTATCGCTGCATTAGCGGAAGTAAAATTTCTATCAATCTTATAACTGCAAGGACCAAAGTTGCTTCTATCAAGCAAGTATCCCCACCGCGACTTGAGTTATGTGGAGCTGTGTTACTCTCTAAGTTGTTTAGAAAATATATGACTGCAATTGAAAGTCAGTCATCTAATATTACACCATATTTCTGGACTGATTCCAAAATCGTGCTTGCATGGATTCATGCATTACAAATACGTTGGAAAACATTTGATGCCAACAGGGTTTCCGAGGTACAACAACTGACAAATATTTCAGATTGGTATTGTGGCTGTTCACCACAATTTGCACAATTGGCTAAGCAGTGACATCGGATAATGATGATATTTTACTTTGTTTATATGAAATTGAATTAATAGTTTTTTTTTTAAATAATAAAGATTAAAATTGTAACTAGGAACCGAGTTGCATACATTCTATTTTAGTTTCCTCCAATCGAGCAACCAGCAGTTAAAAGTGGTGACCCCGACGTGATCCAAACGGACGGAAAACACATTAAAATTGAGACGAACATTGGCAACATGGCACCAGATCCTACAGAAGGGGACGACCCGAACGTTCACGCCGACCCATCCAGCCAACCATCACCAGGTAACCAGGAATTATCAAAGGTATCCATTAAAATTCCCCCATTCTGGAAGGAAAAGCCAGAGTTGTGGTTTATCCAGGTGGAATCCCAATTTTTCGTTGCGTGGATCACGTCTGATGCGAGGAAATATCATACCTTAGTAGCTGCACTAGAAGGTAACATATTGAGTCAAGTCAGTGATATCCTACTCAACCCCCCAACTGAAAATTTGTACGACACGTTGAAGTCAAAGATCATACAACGATTTACTGATTCCGATCATCAGCTGCTTCGCGAAATTCGCCACCTGGCCGGTGCAAAAATGGACGGTGAATTGCTTAAATCGCTGTGGTTACAGCGTTTGCCTCCCAATATGCGTTCCATAATTTCCGTTAGTACCGAAAACCTCGTCAAACTAACAGAATTTGCGGACAAAACTGCAGAGGTAAGTGAAGCACCGCAGTTGTCCGCAGTCAGCAATAAACACGAGAACCAAAAGACACATAACTGCAGCAACATTCACCGGCAAATATCAGAGCTTTCTCGTAGTGTGGCGGAGCTAAGAGCACATTTTTTTCAGTCGCACGCGAGTGCTCGTAGTCAATCGCGCCACCGTCTGCAACACCGCAGTCGGAGTCAAAGCAATAAACGGAGTTCAACGAGGACCGAAGACGACAACAAAGAGGAATGCTGGTATCATCGCAAATGGGGAAAAAATGCAAAAAACTGCCGCCCTCCTGCAAACACGATTTGTCAAACTAGAGGGACAGTGGTTAGCGGCGACAGACGCTGGCCTTAGTAATTGTCGCCTTTTCATTCGTGACAAGAGAGGAAGTAAGCACACTTTTCTTATTGACACCGGCGCGGACATTTCAGTTATTCCAGCTACGCGCACTCACAAAAATAATTTTACCGGTGACAGTTCGACTCTCTATGCCGCAAACAATACGCGAATTTCCACGTTCGGCACAGAAACGATTACAGTTGACTTGGGTTTACGCTGTCCCTTCAAATGGACATTTATTATCGCTGACGTTTCTCGACCTATAATCGGAGCGGATTTTTGAAACGGGTTGGAATATTAGTTGATCTACAGAAACGCTGTCTGAGAGATCAAGAATCGTCCGCCTCCAGCATTGGTTTCATAACGCATATACCATCGTCACAGCTTACTAACATCAGCAGGGAAGTGCCTTTTCGTGAACTTCTAAAGGAGTTTCAAGACATAACGCGTCGATCTCGCGCAAGTAGATCAACTAACGACAGCGTATGTCATCATATACTAACTACCGGACCACCAATTCACGCTCACTACCGACGCTTAAGTCCAGAAAAGCTGAAAATAGCAAAAGAAGAATTCCAGAAGTTAATGGAGCAAGGGATATGTCGTCGTTCGAAAAGTCCGTGGGCGAGTCCTCTCCACATGGTGCCGAAATCAAACGGTGAGATGAGACCGTGTGGGGATTTTCGTGCACTAAATGCAGTAACAGCACCGGACCGTTACCCCGTTCGACACGTACAGGACTTCACACACTTCCTCGCAGGTAAGAAGGTGTTTTCTACTCTGGCCCTCGCAAAAGCATATCATCAAATACCGATAAACCCCGAAGATATACCAAAAACAGCCATAATAACGCCATTTGGTTTGTTCGAGTTCCTCTTCATGACATTCGGGCTCAGGAATGCAAGCCAAACCTTCCAACGGTTTATAGACAATATCTTACGTGATGTGGACTTTGCATTCGGGTATATTGATGATATCGCTTCGGAGGACAAACAGCAGCATCAGGAACATCTACAATTAATATTTCAGCTTTTACGAGAAAACGGCTTAGTTATAAATTTAGAGAAATGTCAATTTGGACTTCCAGAAGTCAATTTCTTGGGTCACACGGTGAACGCTGATGGTATAAAACCGCCTAAGGGCAAGGTCGACGCCATTCAGGAGTATCCAAAACCCAACCAGGTATGTGAGTTGAGACGGTTTCTAAATTCTATAAATTTTTACAGACGGTTCCTAAAAAATGCTGTCGACGATCAAGCTATTCTCCAGCGATTAATTCCAAAAGGAAACAAAAAGAAAGACAACAGTAGGATTGAGTGGTCACCAGAAGCAGAGCATAGTTTTCAGAAGTGTAAAATCGCCTTAGCTGACGCAGCATACCTAGCTCATCCGAAACTAAATGCTGAACTAGCGCTCATGGTCGGTGCATCAGACCTAGCCGTGGGAGGGGCATTACATCAACTGGACAACGACGCATGGAAACCGCTTGGTTTCTTTTCTAAGAAGCTTACGACGGCACAGGCGAACTATAGTACCTACGACAGGGAGCTGCTGAGTGCTTACCTCTCAGTAAAACACTTTCGTCATATGCTGGAAGGCCGTACCTTTTCCATTGTCACCGATCACAAGCCGCTCATGTTCGCTTTCAAACAAAACCCAGAAAAAGCGTCACCAAGGCAACTTCGACACCTGGATTTTATCGGTCAATTCACTACCGATATAAGGTACATCGCCGGAGAGCAAAACATAATTGCAGACACCTTGTCACGAATTGCGGAAGTGTCATTCAAGAACACCATTGATTATAGACAACTAGCTGACGATCACGCCAAGGACGAGGAACTTTTGCATCTGCTGCAGGAAGGTACATCACATTCATTGAAATTAAAGAAATTCCCTGTTCTTTCAGACACCAAACGCTTCATTTACTGTGACGTTTCAACTCATAAAGTTCGCCCTTTCATTACCAAACCGTTTCGCCGAGTTGCGTTTGACAGCGTGCACAAGCTGGCGCATCCTGCTATTCGTTCCACAGTCAAATTGGCTACGGATCGGTTTATTTGGCCATCGATTCGCAAAGATTGTCAAAAATGGGCACAAAGTTGCATACCCTGCCAACGAGCCAAAGTATGGAAGCACACTCGACAACTCATTCGTATCCTGCAACTGATGCCCGATTTGAACATCTCAACATCGACCTGGTTGGGCCGCTGCCGCCTTCACGAGAATTTCGCAATATTCTAACGTGCGTGGATCGCTTTTCAAGATGGTTAGAGGCAATACCATTACGCGATATTACTGCCGAAACGGTTGCAGGGGCCTTATAAATATGAAGGATGAATTTCAAGATTCGGAGTGCCCCTGCGAATAACAACAGATCAAGGACGGCAGTTCGAAAGTGATCTATTCAAGCAGCTGATGACACTACTCGGCATTAAACATCTGAGAACAACGGCTTACCATCCAGAGGCTAATGGGATGGTAGAGAGGTATCATCGAACGCTCAAGGCCGCTCTCAAATGCTACTCTACCGACCAGTGGACGGACGTTCTTCCGTCAGTACTACTGGGGCTACGTACCACAATGAAGCAAGACCTTAAGGCAACAACAGCTGAGTTGATCTATGGAACGACATTGCGGATACCTGGCGAATTCATCAACCCGACTAAAGATGACACTAATGCTCATGACTTCGTAAAGCAGCTTCGTAGAACAATGGCACTAGCAAAGTCAACTGCGGCTCATCACCAAGGCATGAAGAGCTCTTTCGTACCGGACGATTTAGCCAATTGCAAACATGTCTTCGTTCGCAACGATACCGTTAGAAGGCCACTAAGACCGACGTACGATGGACCCTACCCGGTAGTTAGAAGAACGGAGAAATATTACCAAGTCGAAATCAACGGAAGCAATAAACCGGTTAAAGGCCGCCTATATTTTCAGCCCTGAGAGTGATTCAACGATATAAACCAAACGGCAGCACGAGAAACCAATATCAAAGAGAGTTACAGACGAGGAGAAGCAGTATGTGACGCGAGCTGGAAGAAGGGTGGTCTTTCGACGAACACAATTCAAAGTATCACTTGCGATGGAGGGGGACTACTGTGGCTGTTCACCACAATTTGCACAATTGGCAACGCTGACGGCTTGCAGCTAACTCGAGCAGCTGAGATTCTTTTCGTCTCGGAGGGTATTTTTAGTGGCCACAAGGAGCCATGCCCACTCTCTTTGGATCGAACCCTCGAACGCCTAACCGTGCCTCGGGCTAAGCAGTGACGACGGATAATCATTATATTTTACTTTGTTTATATGAAATTGAATTAATAGTTTTTTTTTTAAATAATAAAGATTAAAATTGTAACTAGGAACCGAGTTGCATACATTCTATTTTAGTTTCCTCCAATCGAGCAACCAGCAGTTAAAGTATCATGTACGCACTGAAGACAACCCTGCTGACTGTGCTTCACGAGTTCAGCCCCCTGACTTGCAAAACCATGTCTTGTGGTGGTCTGGCCCTAAGCGGCTTAGTCTTTCTCAATCTGAATGGCCAGATCAGGAGGTTTAAAATTTTCAAACTGAGCTGGAGAAAAAGGCTAACATAAATTGTTTAAATATAAATGTAACTTTTACATTTGATCTTCTTTCAAGATATTCACCTTTAAACAAACTTCTTCGTGTATCGAGCTATATCCAAAGTTTTTATAAGTTTAAAGAAAGAAATACATTTGAGGTAATTCTGAATCCCAAGGAAATTCTGAATTCTCTTTCGAGCCTCATTCGTCAATCTCAGTCGCAACATTTTGCGTGAGCGATTAAAGATTTAAGGGCATAAATCGTCATTCTTAGTCCTCCCGTGGGCGCCCGCCTGAAAATGGCTAACCGGTCAAATGGTTATTGTCAGCCAAGGATTTTCGCCAACGTCTCAATCGTTTGTTGTGATCCATTAGTTTGAGGTAGGAGTAAACCCTTAAATCCAACCTAATTCCAGTGGTGGTATGAGCATATAGCAAACCGTACCCAAGTATGTAAGGCTGGGGGTAAAACCAGTCGCGTACGAGCTCCCTCCGACGCTAAGGCGGTTGTAATAAGTGCCTTATCTTCAGGTGGTGAGGGACCATCTCCAGGTTGCCATTATAGTGATGGTACGTTGGTGTAACATCGAAGCCAAACTATCCGAGATGGTTGTGGAACACGTGCTCTCCGGAGCTGACAGCCGAGGTTATCGGGTAGCCAAATGCGTGGACCAGTACTCCAAGGATTTCCTTGGCACATGCATCGACAAGATCGCCGAAGCTTGGGATGGCTTAAAGCTTAAGCTGATCCGTGCCAATGAGATCCCCACGAGACCTAGGGCCCGTATTTGGCTGCCCATTATGAAGATAGACTCTGAGAGTCTTCTTAAATGCCTCAAGCTACAAAATCCGACCATTCCCATGGACGACTGGGCTGTCATAAAGGCAGAAGAGCCCCAGAAAAACAGTCTATCATATCTGCTGTTAATTAACAAGGAGTGCCTAGGGGCATTGGAAGCAGCAGACTTTAAGCTACGGTTTGGCATAAGGCTCGAAGATCTTCCGATCGACTGTTCCTGAAGACGACACGGACGACGTCGTCGCTGCCAACAAGTTGTTGGAGGAACTCGCGATCGCCCAGTCGAATCTCCAGCACTCGAAATGTGCATCGGAGAATCCTCTGGTCTTCCTCAGAGAGGAAGACATTGACATCGGCATCATTCAAGAGGCCTGTGTCAGAAAGACAACCAACAACTACAACCTATTTTACAGAAGGGACGTTGGTAAGCCAAGAACATGCATTTTAGCTAAAAAATACATTAACGCTTTCCTATGTCCCAATTTTAGCTCGAGTGACTTAACAGTCGTTAAGTTAGAACTCACCCAAGGTTAAACAACGTACATATCATCCGCATACATGGCGCACGACAAACCATCCCCGCCAGAATAAGTGCAGCAACTCACAGCAGAGGTGCAAGCGAGACAAGGAAGTCTGCTCATAGGCTGTGATGCTAAAGCTCGGCATCATCTTTGGGGCAGAAAAGAAATAAACGAACGAGGTGAGTCTTTATTTGATTATCTTTTAACTGCCGATATATGTGTATGTAATGTGGGTAACACCCCTACCTTTGTTTTCCCAAGCACGGAAATTTATAATGGCTGGGAAGAAGTGTTAGACATTACAATCAAAACAAACTATGATATCGTTAGGGTTGAGAATTGGAGAGTCTCCAACTTAAAGTCATTTTCGGACCACGAGTGGATTCTCTTCAATCTTTATTTTAAGGTAGATACTCCAGTCCCTTATAGAAACCCAAAGAGAATTGACTGGAAGAAATTCGGTCAGGTCTTAAAATCTAAACTTCCTAATATCCCTCATATGGAAATTGACTCAGGTCAGAACGATATCGTTCACATTAGAAAGGGCGATGTACACAGCCTTTAAGGCATCGTGTCCCATTAAACACAACAAAAAAACCTTACCGCCGTGGGTGAATGAGGACATAACCATCCTAAGAAGGATGACTAGGGACATTTTCAATATCTGCTACAGGCATAAGTTCTGGCTGTCTAAAGTTCCATAAAAAGTATATTAGATCAGCTAAGACACAAGCATGGTCCAAATACTGTCAATCTATCGATACTCTAAAGGAATCTGCTAGACTCAGTAAGATCATATCCAAAGAAGGCTCTATTCCTTCTTTTATTAAGAGATCGAACGGAACCTTGACGGAATCTACCGATGAATCCTTAGAGCTTCTACTCAACACTCACTTTCCTGGTTGTAAAGACCATTGCGAAATTTCGCCCAATTGGCAGGGGAGTTCTCCGTCGCTCCGGGAAGAAATTGAACGCATTATAACCAAGGAAAAGATCTCCTGGGCCAGTACAAGTTTTGCTCCGTACAAATCACCAGGGCAGGACGTCGTTCTCCCCATCATGCTACAAAAATATGAAGGGATAGCGCTGCCCATACTTGTTAAAGTTTACAGAGGCAGTATCTTACTTAATCACATCCCTCAGTCTTAGAGGTTTGTCCGAGTAGTTTTCATACCGAAAGTCGGCAAAAGAGGTCACGAATCCGCGAAGGACTTCCGACCTATTAGCTTAACCTCCTTCATACTTAAAACTCTAGAGCGTATACTCGACCTTCAAATAAGAACAGGCCTTGAAAGGTAACCCTTATGTCATTCGCAACACGCTTACCTCAAGGGCAAGTCGACGGAGACCGCTCTTCATGAAGTAGTGCTGACAGTTGAAAGGTCACACTCTCATCACCAATACACCTTACCTACCTTCTTAGATATAGAGGGCGCTTTTAACAATGTCCTCACTAAATCGATCCAGGAATCTGTATTAGAACTTGGGGTAGAGGATTTCGTCACTTCATGGATCATTTCCATTCTCAAAGCAAGGATCATTCAAGCAAAACTTGGTAACACCCTTTTAACCAAATCGGTAAGTGGAGGTACACCTCAAGGTGGGGTGATCTCAGCAGTCTTATGGATTATGGTACTCAACCAGATACCGGGCGCCCTCTGGATTAATTAGCCTTGTCTGCATAATGCGGGGTTCTGTGCAGATCGAACTTTCTTTCCCTAGCTACTCGTGGGATCAAATTTCTAACATAAATAACACAAACAAAAACAAAAAAACAACCACGGCAGCCAGCGGCGCCACCCCTACGCAACGCGTGGAAGAGCATCTGCAGGAACTCTGCCTAAACGATGCTGCCAGTGATTGCTCGTTACTTTCTGACGAAATCACTGAGGAATCTACTGCTGCTCTGTGCAGCTTTCCACGTCCCCCCACACCCACGCCGGCAGATCTCAAAAACAGGTCCCTTGGTCGTGAGACCAAGGCAGCTTTGCGTATTTTTGCCCGTCTTCATTCGAAGGCGGAAAAAATATGGACCGAGCCGGAGCGAGATTCCTACTCATGGGCAACGCCCTGGGTATTGGAATACGCAAACAGGGACCCCACCCCCTCCACTTCAAAAGTCTCCATCCCGAGAAAACCTTGTGTTCCACCGCTGGGCACCAAGAGACCGCTCATAAGAGGAAACCCAACGCAGAAGGCTCGCCCCCTAGTTAACAGCTCATCGAGCGTTACAGGGGGTAGGACCACAAAAGCGACTGGATCTGTGCCCAAAAGGCGCAGGTCACTTGATGAGGTGTCCAACGCATCGAAGAGGGCTAGGAGCTCCACCGTGTGTTCCAAATCCTTCTCTGACGCGGCCAAGGACAACCTGATAGTCGCGGTAGTGGACCTATCGGACGAGGAGGGTAAGCTCTCTTACGATAAGTGGGGACTCATAGAGAACACAGTGATGAACTGTCTCTGTGAGTACATGTCCAACAACCAGCAGCCCATCACCTTTAAGGACGCTGGATGGCATCAGGGATTTGTCAAATTTATCGCCTGCGACGATCAATGTTCGGTCGACTTCATCCGGGCAGCCATCGGTAGCCTTGGTGAAGTTTGGCCAGGGGCCAAGCTTGAGGTAGTGGATCGGAATTCCATCCCCCACCGACCAAGAGCTAGGGTCTGGGTTCCACTCGAACCTCGCGACCCGGAGAAGGTACTTGCCCTAATGGGCTTCCAAAATCCGGGCCTTCCTGTCAAAGACTGGAAGGTCGTTGAAAATCCCCGTGGTCCCGATGAGGAACCCAAAAAAACAGGTCGCTCCTTGGTCATCTCCATATCGGCTGAATCTATCCCGATGCTCAGGGATAGAAACTTCCTGATTAACTTCGGCCTGAAGGAAGTTGAGCTGAAGCTCTTCAGAAAGGACGACCATCAAATCGCTGCAGCCAACGCGCCCAGCTCCTCTGCATTATCCTCGGCTGACACCGACTCGCCACTAGAGGATTTAGATGCTACCATCATGGAGAGGTCTGTATCAGTTAGCAATGCCGCTAAATCTGATACAGATTAACTTACACCACTGCAAACTGGCAACCGCCAACCTAATGGTCCGCCTCACCGAAGACGGACTCGACGCTGCCCTGATCCAGGAACCGTGGCTTGTCAAAGACCGCGTAACTGGGCTCAGGGCTCCTGGCTGTACCCTCTACTACGCGGAAGGTAAAGGTAAAATCGGAGCTTGTATTCTTGCTAAAACTATGTTAAAACTAACTCTCATCCCTCAGCATAGCACAGGCGATCTTGCTGCAGCGCAGCTCACTCCGAGCGACGGAAATCCGGTTTGGCTGGCGTCAGGATATCTGCCATATGAGGTAGCCAACCCGCCATCAGTCGAGCTACAACGGATGGTCAAGGAAGCGGAGGACAAAAAGACCGGAATTGTGATAGGGTGCGACACAAATGCGCACCATGACCTATGGGGCAGTACCGACACAAACCCTCGAGGTGAGTCTTTATTTGGGTATCTATTAGAAACTAACCTAGTAATCTGCAATAGAGGGGATAGTCCAACCTTCATTGTTAAAAATAGGCAAGAGGTTATAGATGTTACTTTGGCCTCTCTTAATCTTTACACTGCTATTTCTAAGTGGGCAGTATCGGATAGTCCATCTTTCTCGGACCATCGATACATTTACTTCACTCTAGCCTGTAGCTACACGCCCAAAAAATGTTTCTACCGCAACCGGCGGAAAACAAACTTTGTCAAACACAACACAATACTATCTGCGAATCTAGCAAGCCATAGACCTTCGCCACCCAGCGACCAGGCTGACCTAGATTTGCTGAACAACGTGCTCACCTCGGCCCTTGATAAGGCTTTCACGGGTTCCTGTCCACCCACCATAGTGAGGGAAGGCAGGAAACCACCGTGGTGGTGTTCGAAAGGCACAACGTAGCTCCTGGCGCAATTTCTGTGAGAACATAAACAATACGAATGAGTGCTCCAGATTGCGAAAAGTGCTTTCTAAGTCCACCCCTGTACCCTGCGTACTAAAAGACCCCAATGGCCAATGGGCAGAATCAGAAGAATAATCGTTGAACCTGCTCATGGACGCCCATTTCCCCGGCTGCACGCCTGTCACTGGTAACCCTGATTTCAGCAGGGATGCCCCTTTGGGTACCCTTCCAAATGCAATCACCATTTGCGAGGAAAAGCTGAAGTGGGCCGTCAACAGCTTTGAACCGCACAAGTCTCCGGGACCTGATGGCATCTTCCCGGCGCAACTGCAGAACGCCTTTGACATTGTCAAAGACAGTCTGGGCATGATTCTGGCTGGCTGCATAACTCTGGGCAGCATTCCTTCATCCTGGACCTTGGACAAAGTTGTTTTCATTCCCAAAGCAGGAAAGACCTCACACACACTTCCAAAGGATTTCAGACCAATCAGTCTGTCATTCATTCTATTAAAAACACTTGAGAGGATCATAGATCTTCGCATCAAAAGTACTGTTGACCAAGTGCTAATTTCTAGCTCTCAACATGCCTATCAAAAGGGCAAATCCACTGAGACCGCCCTTCATTCTATCGTCGGCTCGATCGAAAGGTCCCTTTCATTCAAGGAATATGCTATGGCAATTTTCCTTGACATAGAGGGGGCCTTCAACAACATAGAGACTCGTTCGATTATTCAAGCCTTAAACAAGCTAGATATTGGCGAACAAATATGATGCCTAATAGGCCATATTCTCACCCGCAGAAGGGTGACAGCCACGTTTGGCAGCAGCGCTGTCGAAAAACTTGTGCACCGAGGTACCCCCCAAGGGGGAGTGCTATCTCCACTACTGTGGAATCTAGTTCTCAGCGAACTTTTGATTTCGATGGAGCTTTCCGGATGCAACGTCGTGGCTTACGCGGACGACGTCGCCTTGCTCACCTCAGGAAAGTATCCACAGACTCTTTCCGATATTCTGCAACTTGCTTTACGTAAACTAGTCGCCTGGACCGAAGGCTGTGGTCTTAGCGTCAATCCGACAAAAAAAAAAGAAAGAAGTCCGCCGGGAGCGCCAGCGCGTGAAAAACAGGACTCAGTGAAAAATAAAAGTTTTGAGGAAGAAAATAAAGCACTCCGAATCAAGCTTAAGGAAATGGACCTACTCTATCAAGATCTTAAGAAAGAGATAGATCTGCTAAAAGAAGAAAATAAGGTTCTAAGGAGCAATCGTTTGCTGAAAGAACGCGAATTTACTCCACCACGCTTAGCTAGTCAGGAATACCACACCGACGAAGAAGAACTAGCACGCGAAACGAATCAGGTCGCTAAGAAAAGACCTAGTAAGAAAAGGAGAGCCGGTTCTTCCCCCGAAGTCGAGCCCCTAAAAGAACAAAAGCGTAAAGAACCGCAAGAAAAACAACTTCGATCACAAATTCGCGCACCGCCTCCCATAAACGTCGTTGGAGTAACGGAATATAATAAGTTGCATAGCCTCCTTAAAGGAACGATAACATCGAAATTTAAGGTTACATCTTTAAGGAATAATGCGTGGAAAATTAACGTCGATAACCACGATGATTACCGGGCAGTATCCCAAAAGCTAAATACCGAGAAGATCCAGTGGTATACTTTCGAAATAAAGTCTGAAAGGCCACATCGTGTTGTAGCAAGGGGACTCCACCCCTCATGCACCAAAGACGAGGTTATAAACGACCTTCAAACCAAAGGGTATAAAATTCTTGATGCCGTAAATATCATTAAGAAGGAGAAGCAACAAACGGAAGTCGATAAGGATATCGTGGTAAGACGTGGACTTCCGCTCTTTATGCTTACATTCGATAGGTCAGATAATATCGAAGATATCTACCGAATTAAAACAATATTAAATATCGTGGTAAAAATCGAACCCATGCGTAGAAATGTAAAAATAATTCCACAGTGCAAACGTTGCCAAGGATTTAATCATACACAAATGTATTGCCAAAAAGAACCACGATGTGTGAAATGCGCCGGAAATCACCTCTCCCAAGACTGTGGAGTTAAAAAACAGTCCTCCGCTACCTGTGCTAACTGCAAGGGAAAGCACCCGGCAAATTATAGAGGCTGTGAAGTAGCTAAGGAGTTACAAAAACGGAGAGATGCGCTCCTTAAGCCTGAAAAAGCTAAATCAAAACCGCTAACTAAGGCAAAGCGTAAGACTGTTCAGGGGATTGTAGACAATCTAAAACCTCCGGTTCCTGAACGTAAGAATTTCAAAAAAAGAGAGTCGGCAGAAATGCCTTCGACCTCTGTTGTCAAAGGAAACCCTATTCAAAAATTGCCATCAGCAAAGCCACCGAATAGTGGCCCTCGGACAGCCAGAGTGCAGACCTACGCTCAGGCTGTGGCATTTGAAGAACCAAAAAACGTTGAAACTTCGCCAGACAGTGTTTCTCATGTTTTCTCAGTAATTCTCGGGAAACTTGAAGAACAAAGCAAAATAAATAAAATTATTCTCGATCGCTTGGTTAAGCTCGAAAATAATTCAAGGAAAACGCGTACTTCAAATATAATATGAATGAAAAACCAATGTTAAAAATATGTACTTGGAATGCAAACGGACTTTTGCAAAAACTCGATGAATTGGAAGTATTCATGCGCGAAAAGGATATTGACATTTGCTTAATTTCTGAAACCCACGTAAAAGAGCGATCCATTTTAAAAATAAAAGGCTACAATGATTTGCACGCTTGTCACCCATCGGGAAACGCGAGAGGTGGATCATCATTGTTTATTAAAGACTGCATTGAACAATATGAAGACCTGAAGATAGAGCTTGAAACTATGCAACTGTGCACGATTCGAGTAAAAAATAATCAGCGTACTCTTAGAATATCATCTATCTACTGTCCACCACGCTCAGCGCTAGAAAAAAGTGATTATACTAACTTGCTTAAATCGCTCAAACCAAATTTCATTATTGGCGGCGATTTTAATGCGAAACACACGTTCTGGGGTTCTAGATTCATCTCGCGAAAAGGTAGAATGCTCTATGGGGCAGGTATGGAGTACAATTGTGATTTCCACTCGACGGGCAAACCGACCTACTGGCCAACTGATACTTCAAAAATACCTGATCTGATAGATTTTTTCGTCGTGAAAGGAATATCTACCAACCACATTAAAGTTGAAGAGAGCTTTGATCTGTCATCTGATCATTCACCGGTTATTTTAACGTTGAGCGCAAAACTAGTCAATAACCAAGAGCCAGCTAGACTTACTGGTAAAACAACTAACTGGGAAGACTTTAGGAACGAAATTGAAGAGAATGTTGAACTGAGCGTTCCACTTACGACACCTTACGAACTTGAGGTTGAAGTTGATCGCTTCGTTGAAGTCGTTCAGCTCGCTTCCTGGAATAATACGCCTAACCCAAGAAAAACGCCGGCCAAATACGGTTTACGATATCCGACCGAAATAAAAGAATTGGTCAACGAAAAAAGGAAAGCGCGTAAAAAATGGCAACAGAGTCGCGCTCCGCAACATAAAGCACATTTGAATTATTTGTGCAATTTGTTGAAGACAGCTATTAAGGATTTTAAAAATCGGGCGATAGGTTCTTACCTTGAAAGTTTAACAGCGAAAAAAGATTCCAATTATTCACTTTGGAAAGCTGTAAAAGGCACCAAAAGGCCCAAAATCCCAGCGCCGCCAATAAAAATAAATCAAAATGAATGGGCAAGGGAAGATAAAGAAAAAGCGGACGTTTTTGCCGCCCATCTACAGGAAACCTTTAAACCGTACGATGGTCGAGCGGCTCACGGTAGTACCAATGGTGGGACGGAATTACTATCTGACGATTTTTCACTCACATATCCAACGCTAAGGGAACTAAAACGTGAAATCGAATCTCTAAAACCTAAGAAAGCTCCTGGTTATGATTTGATCACCGGAGAAGTTCTCAAAGTTCTACCTAGAAAAGCATTAATTAAGCTTCTACATATTATAAATTCTGCACTCAGATTAAAACACGTGCCGAGCCAATGGAAAGTCGCGGAAGTCATTATGGTTTTAAAACCAGGAAAACCGCCAAATGAAGTAAATTCGTATAGACCAATTTCGCTTCTTCCAGTTATATCGAAAGTTTTCGAGAGGATATTACTTAGGCGTCTACAACCGGTTATAGAAGATAATAATCTAATCCCTGACCACCAGTTTGGGTTCAGAACCAAGCACTCGACTATTGACCAAGTGCATAGAATTACTGACGTAATAGAGAAAGCATTTGAAGAAAAAAAGATATGCTCAAGCGTATTCCTCGACGTCTCACAAGCCTTTGATAAGGTGTGGCACGACGGCTTAAAATTTAAATTACGACAAATTCTACCCGTAAGCCTATATGATATCCTAGAATCATATCTCGGGAACAGACTCTTCCGTGTTAGACATGGTCTGGAATACTCGGAGCTTAAAGAAATTTCGGCCGGCGTACCGCAAGGAAGCGTCCTTGGGCCGCTTCTGTATCTGTTATATACTCGCGATATACCAAGAGAAGATGGCACTATCCTTGCTACCTTCGCCGACGACACCGCTATCCTTGCAGTAGGTAATACGGTCGAAGAAACGACTGCAAAACTGCAAATCACGCTGAATAAAGTAAATGAATGGACGAGGGACTGGCGGATCGCCCTCAACGAAACTAAATCTGTTCACGTAAATTTCACATATAGGAAAACTAATGACTTGCCAATTTTCCTAAACTTGGCTCGAATACCCTTTGCTAACGAGGCCAAATACCTGGGAATGACACTCGACGCAAAGCTGAAATGGAATTCGCACGTGAAAATGAAACGTAAAGAACTCGATATCAAATATAGAGAAATGTACTGGTTACTCGGAAAACATTCCCAGCTCAGTACCGAGAACAAACTGCTTTTATACAAGCAAGTGCTAAAGCCGGTGTGGACCTACGGTATACAACTTTGGGGTTGTACCAAGAAAACAAATGCCAATATTTTACAAACTTTTCAAAATAAAGTACTAAGAGAAATTGTCCAAGCACCGTGGTATACTAGAAACGACGATATCCACAGGGATCTCGGAATTCCTACAATCGAAGCTGAAACTAGAAGCTTCGCGCGAAAGCATAGAAACCGACTAATCGGGCATATCAACAATACAGTCCGACAAATTTTGGATGAGAGTAATTTATTGCGCCGACTACAAAGAACGAAACCTTTCGACTTGGCAAGATAAGGATTAACCGCGTCTTAATTGCGGAACATGCAGGATCTTTCAGTGGAAAGTAACCTGTCAAAAGTGTTTTTATTTCGTTATAGAAAAATTGCTTGATAAGTTTTACCTTAGTTGCAGTATCTAACAATTTATCGAAGGGTGGTGTTTTTAGTCAGTAGAAATCTGACACTACTATGAGCACGCGCTTGCTATTCTCATAGTGTCTTTGGAAGATTTTCACCTACCCTCGGAAAAAAAAAAAAAAAAAAAAAAAAAAATCCGACAAAAACGGAGCTAGTTCTATTTACTAGAAGGGTCAAGATTCCTCTTATCACCCTCCCCCAATCTCAACGGCACTCCACTCGAGTTTGTCAAAAGTGCCAAATACTTGGGGCTCATATTAGACAGCAAACTCTTATGGAGGGAAAATATTGCCGAACGTTCTAGGAAATCCCTAGTGGCTCTATACTCCTGTAAGAGGGCTGTCGGCTCGAGATGGGGCCTCCAACCTAACATAATGCATTGGCTCTATACCGCGGTGATTAGACTGATTATTCTCTACGGCATCGTTGTATGGTGGCCGGCCTTGGACAAGAATTCCAATCTGAAGGCCCTTGAGAAGACTCAACGCCTGGCATGCATCAGCATCACGGGTGCACTGAGGACATCTCCTACCGCCGCTCTACAAGTACCTAATGCTTAATCTTCTTGCTATAGACATCGTCAGCAAGGAATACGCCGCTAACGTGGCTATCAGACTTAGGGAAGGCAAGCACTGGAGAGGGCAACCAACTGGACATGCCAGCATCCTCCTACAGTTATGCCCCTTACCCTCTACTACTGACTATCTGCCCACGAAAATCGATTTCAAAAAGGGCTTCAAATACGAAATACCGGACAGATCCCGTTGGGACTCACGAAATGTTCTACACGAAGGATCACTGTCAATTTTTACGGACGGCTCTAAGACTTTGGAGGGAGTCGGAGCAGGAGTATTCTCTGAAGAACTGAGCCTGAGCCTCTCCTTCTCTCTACCGATACACTGTAGTGTCTTCCAAGCCGAAATCACAGCTATTCATCAAGCCATGGCGTGGCTGTCGATTAATGCAATATCACACAAGGATATTGTAATATATATTGACAGTCAAGCCGCCATCAGATCCTTAGTATCCAGCGAAACAAGATCAAAAGCGGTGGAAGATTGCCGCGTATCTCTTAACGAGATAGCTGGACAGTACGACCTCACCCTTTGCTGGGTTCCGGGACACTGTGATATCCCAGGGAACTGTGCAGCTGACGAACTTGCGAGATTAGGCTCCTCCGGCGTTGATAGTGTTAATCTGCATAACGTGCAGGTACCGCTCTCATACGTTAAACAAATTATCAAGGCGGACGCAACAAGAAAAGCAAATCATAGGTGGAAACATCTAGGATATTGTGACGTTGCCAGGCTTACTTGGCCGACACTGGATACAAAAAGATCCAAAGAGCTTCTGCGTCTCAACAGACGCAGTATCTCACTAGTCGCTAATATCATCACCGGTCATTGTGTTCTGGGCAGACACGCTCAAAGACTTGGGCTGCCACATAATGACTTTTGTAGAAGCTGTAGGGATGAAAAAGAGGACGAGTCCGTCACTCACCTCATCTGCAGCTGCCCTGCCCTTTCCAACCTAAGGATGGCGCATTTAGGAAGCTACTTCCTCAATGATCTCAGCGATCTATGCTACCTCAGCGCTGCCAGCATTCTTGGCTTTATCAACGGAAGTAAATGGTTCACAACGAGTAACTAGTAAAGGAACCCCTAAACGCCAGTGGTACGCACAATGGGCCGATTAACGGCCTAAGTGTTTCTCTCACCGAGAGCCACTTTAACATAACATAACATGGTACTCAACAGAATTCTGTCAATACTCGACAGGGAAGGTATTAAAGTCGTTGCGTATGCGGATGACGTGGTCGTTCTAGTATCAGGAATGTTTCCGAATGTGATAAGTGAAATCATGAAAAGAGCACTGGGTAAGATTAGCGGTTGGGCTACAAGTTGTGGCCTCAGCGTAAACCCAAGCAAAACTGAACTGATGCTCTTCACCACAAAAACCAAAATACCAACCTACTCACTTCCCCACTTGAATAACCAATATCTTACTTTATCCACCAGTGCCAAATACCTAGGAGTCATCCTCGACCCTTAACTCAACTGGAAGTCAATTATCGAACACCGAGTGAAGAAGGCAAGTATATCATTCTACACCTGTAGTAAAACTTTCGGCAAGAAGTGGGGTCTTCAACCGAAGATGGTTCGTTGGATGTACACAGCAGTAGTACGTCCTATCCTCACTTACGGGTCACTGGTGTGGTGGCCCGCCTTAAGCAAAGCTTATAACACCACTAAATTAAGTAGAGTCCAAAGAACAGCTGGAATTGGAATCCTACTTTCCCTTCCTGACGTCATAGGTCGTCTATCTACGGACTACATTGTACCCAAACTCGACTTCCATAAAAACTTCTCTGTTAGATTCCCCTCTAGATCAGAATGGGAGGAAAATGCTATCGTAAACGAATTCGACATACCTATCTTCGCAGATGAGCTGTGGAGTGGGAGCGGGCATTTTCTCAACAGAACTAGACATCTCCAAATCTTTCCGCCTCCCCAACGCAGCCAGCGTCTTCCAAGCCGAAGTACTTGCAATCAAGCAGGCGTGTAGGCTGATCCTTAATATTACTACAACCAGAAAAAAATAGGCATCTTCGTAGACAGTCAGGCCGCGATTAAGGCTGTCGGTTCTACTAAATCAACGTCAAAGCTTGTTATGGATTGTAGGGAGATATTGACCAGGGCTTGCCATCGGTTTGAAATCACTCTCGTCTAGGTTCCCGGCCATAGGAATATAGGCGGGAATGAAAAAGCCGATTAACTTGCCAGACGTGGCTCTGCTCTATACGTGCCTCATGCGGAGGAAGTATTCCCTCCGCTGGGCTACGTTAAGAGAGAAATCCTTCTATACTGCACCTCAAGAGCGAAGACCAGATGGTTGAACCTGACGAGATGTCGCCAGACTAACGGCAATTAGTACGGGTCATTGGCCTTTAGGAACTCACGCAGCCAAGCTTGGCATCCCCCATAACACCCACTGCCGTAGTTGCGCTGACACAAACAAGAGTGAAACAGTGTTT
The DNA here is from genome assembly GCA_948293265.1 of Cheilosia impressa. Taxonomy (NCBI): domain Eukaryota; kingdom Metazoa; phylum Arthropoda; class Insecta; order Diptera; family Syrphidae; genus Cheilosia; species Cheilosia impressa. Next base: position 57,497,813 of record OX411880.1, read on the forward strand.
CATCTTCTTTGTGAGTGTCCGGCCCTAGAAGTAAAATTAGAAATCTTCATCCATTCATCGACGAGGAAAGTATCCTGTGCGTCGGTGGTAGATTGCAATTTGCTGATATCGACCAGTATGCAAAGCACCAGATTATTTTGTCGAATCATTCCAATCTAGCAAAACTTATTGTTTCTGATTCTAACATCAAAACCATTCACGGTGGTCCTCAATTAATGATATCATACATAAGGCATAAATCATCCATCTTCGACTATGTACCTTGCCGTGGTGTGGATGCTTAGTAGGTACCTTTTGATACCGGAAGGCGATTGCAGCAGGGTCACCCATACTGTAAGGTCTCCGGAAGAGGGTTTTCCGAAGCTAAAACATAGTCAACCCAATTCCAGTGGTGGTGTGAGCGTTTTATTCAAACCGTGCCCAGGGATGAAAGACTGAGGGTTTCATGATCAGTCGTATACGAGCTCCTTCAGGTGCCTCGACAGGGCCTGTCGTATCCAAGTGCCTTACCCCAGCAAAACCGGCTATGTTGGGGCGGACCATTCTTCACCGGCTTACTCGTGGGAATTATATGGACCTTTTAAACAAAAAATCAAACAACAACAACAACAAAACTGACCTTCAAGCAAAGAACAAGGACAACGACTTGACAAAATACAGGAAACTGACTTCCGACAACGACGATGACTCCACAATTCCGTCTGACTCGGATTCAAAATCCGCTGGCGCGTCTGTTTCAGACGCGGGATCTAGGCAACTCAATGCTGCATCGTCGCATGTTAGGTGCGGGAAAAACACCTCACCGAGCGCAATAAAACACAAACAGATACGAGCAGCAAAACAAAAACTCGCCGCAGTCCTGGCGAAACCAGTTCCTGGGATCAAAAGGACAGGCACACGATTCGTTGGGCTGGCGAATTTGAAGGGGTATATGTACAAGCCAACCTGCTTCGGGTACGCAGCATCCCTCCTCAAGTAATGCCACCCAAACGTCCCTACCTCCAAGCGGACCCAGTAAGTCCAACCCTATAAAGAGACCCCTTCTTCATAGGGAAATACCTACAAGATCCTTCACTTCTGTCTCAAGAGCACACACTACAGTTTGCGGCAACCCGAAAAATCTTCCTGCTTCGGGAAGACCCTCGGTAGTTCCTGCCAGAACCAGATCTTTTAAGGAAACTTCCGCGACCTCAAAGAAGGCAAAGAATGCTGATACGGTACACAGACCCTTCAATGAAATCGTGAAAGACAATATGCTCTACGGCGTTTACAACAACGGAAATGACGAGAGGAAAATGAGCGGGGAGAACTGGCTAATGCTCAAAGCTATTCTAGCCGGAGCAGTCCTAAAATTCCTGGACGGAAATTCTTCGGCAGAACCGCCGTCCTTCGTGGATGGTGGCTGGTTCTCCAGCGGCGTTTAACTTGTCAAATGCAAGAATAGCAGTGCGGTAGATTTTCTTAAATCAACGATACCGAAAATCAAAACGTTGTGGACTAACGCAGGGCTTCAAGTGATGCACTGGAGCGATATACCAGTCCGCTCCAAAGGTCGTGTTTGGCTACCACCTGGACCGTCAACGGAAACGGATATCCTAAGGCTGATCCGTCTACAAAACCCTGATCTACCAACGAGCAATTGGAAGATCATTAAAGCCGGAGAACCGGAAGAAAGAGGCAGGCTGGTTTCATTCCTCATATCCCCTTAGCAGTAGGGGATACAAATTCTCCTACGGCATGAACGAGCTTGTCCTTAGAGTTCAGGAGAAGGAAGAGAGACTTTTGTCAGGTGTGGTATCCACGCTGACTAACCTCGGCCTGGATGCCGAACTACACGGTCACTCTCCCGTCTCTGTAGAAAAAGGATACCGGGTCGTCGCAATGCAGCCAGCTGCTACGGATGGCAATAAGACCAGCGACATTACACCCATGATTAACCTCAGCGATGAGCTTTCTTCTGATTCGGAGGAAAGCAATAGGACAGTGATCGAGGCGTCCGTATCAGTCAGCAATAATGCTAAGACTGCTACAGATTAACCTCCATCACTCCAAAATGGCATCAGCTTATTTATTGCTTCGCCTGCTAATGGGCGGAGAAGATGTGGTCCTTATCCAAGAACCTTGGGTGGATGGTAAGAATAAGGGCAAAGAACTATACGTTATTTTACATAAAAGACGAAGGTAAACCTAGATCCTGTATATTGGCAAAGAACAGTCTAAAAGCTCTATACCCAATTTCAGTGATCCAGATTTTGTCTGTCTGTCACGTGCAGCAACAAGATAAGGATATCAGCCGCTTACATGCCCTACGACGACACAGGGCCCATCCCAGCAACAAATGTGCGCAGAATGGTAGAGGCAGCTGAGAGAGACAACACTCCCCTTGTGGTGGGCGCGGATGCCAGTGCACATCACACCCTCTGGGGAAGCAGCGGCATAAATAACAGGGGTAAGTGTCTTTTTGATAACATTATGACAACTAATCTTGTGGTATGTAAGAAAGGTTCAGAACCTACCTTTATCAATAGGATTAGGCAGGAAGTCTTAGATATTACTCTAGCTACTAACTCTCCTAAACTGGGAGGTGTCAAGAGATGTTTCTTTCTCGGACCACCGTTATATCCAATACAACATTGACCTCATTAAGCCTCCACTTGCAACTTTTCGGAATCCCAAGAGAACCAATTGGCAGGTATATAATTCCCTCCTAAGGCAGAAGCTCGGCAGCTTAGGTAATCAACCGAATTCACCATCGGACATTGATTTTATGATTGACAGAGTCACCAAATCGATGAATGAAGCCTTTAAAAGAGCTTGTCCGATCAGTAGACACAGAAAAGGGAGCAATCCACCGTGGTGGAATGCTCATTTATCAATGTTGCGTAAAGCAAGTAGGAAATGCTTCAATTTAGCCAAGTCCTCTCGATACTATTAGACTGGGACACTTACAAAATCAGTCTAAGGCAATATAAGGCAGAGACTCTTCTGTGGCAACATAGAAAGCACTACCGATTCGAGCAGGCTAAGGAAAATAATTTCCAAATCTCCACCCATGCCTAGTTTTATCCAAAAATCCTGCGGGGATTGGACATCGTCCAACGAGGAGACTCTGGATCTTCTCCTGAACACACTCTTCCCTGGTAATACAATAGATGATACTTCATCAGCATTACCCAACTACTCGGCCCAAGAAGGCCTCACATGTTTTGCCTAAGGATCTTAGGCCGATCAGTCTCTCCTCCTTCTTCCTGAAGACACTGAAGACACTAGAAAGACTCATTGATACATATATTCGTAAGAACTTATCAGCAAACTCCCTATCAGATTTCCAACACGCCTATCGCAAGGGTTTCTCTATGGAGACAGCTTTATACTCACTAGTAGGTACCATTGAAAAATCGCTCTCTTTAAAAGAGTATATTTTCTAGATATCGAAGGCTCCTTCAATAATGTCAAAACAGAAAGCATCTCTAACGCACTCCACAGGCTGGGGGTTGACAGCAGCTTACGCGTCTGAATAGAAAACATGCTTAGCAGCAGAGTGATCCTATCGGAACTAGGGAGCTGTCAAACCAAACGGTCAGTATGTAGGGGTACACCCCAGGGGGAGTGTTGTCGCTACTGCTTTGGATCTTAGTAGTTAATGATGCACTCACCACCCTGAGCAACATGGGTTGTAAAGTTATAGCCTATGCAGATGACATCGCTATCGCCACATCAAATTCCCCAACACAATAAGAGACCTTATGGAATCCTATTGAGATGGCTAAAGATTACGATGTGGTTACAAAAAGAAAAAAGGAAAAGAAAAAGACAAACTAGTTCAAGTGAACGCAAAAACGGAAGTAAGTTTATTGAAAAAATATCAAAGGAAAAATTACATTTAACTTGTTAGGGATGGGAATAATTTGGTACAATTTTAGAGATGAGCAATATTAACATTAAATTAATATACTAGATTCTCAACACTCCTACACAATATTAGAATCAGTATAACTGCATTCCTAATTTGTTAAAGCAATAAATATGCTTTGTACAGGTAACAGGCTTAGTAAGAGCATCAGCAGGCATCTGATCTGTTTGTAGTTATTTTATTTCAACGATTTTCTCCTTGATGGCCTCTCTGATAAAATGGTATTTATAGTGAATGTGCTTGGTTCTGGAGTAGTGTGATTCGCCTTTTGCAAGATGGTCGGCGCTCTGGGAATCACAGAAGATTACAATCGGCTTATTATTCGCATAGCCCAGTTCATCAAGTAGATATTGAAGATAATATGCTTCTTTAGCGGCACACGATAAAGCTATATACTTGGTTTCCGCGCCTGATGTTGCCACAACACGCTGCTTTCTTGACTCCCAACTTGTTGCTGTACCTGCAAGTATAAAGCAAAACCCAGTCTGAGACTTCCTATCATTTAAGTCTTCAGCCCAGCTAGCGTCTACAAAGCAAAATAATGGTAAATTAGTTTTTCTAAAGATGAGTTTTACATTTTTTGTTGTACTAAGATATCGCAATAAATAACAACAAACGTTCCAATGTTGTTTACGTGGATCTTGACAAAACTGAGAAAGCATGTTAACGCTGCATGAAATATCCGGTCGTCTAAATACGGATAGATGTAATAATGATCCAATTAGTTCTTGGTAGTTGGAGTTATCAACTTTAAAATCTTCGCCTGGAACCCTAGGTTCCTTTTCCAGCTTCATTTTAGATTGCATTGGTATTTTTACAAATTTCGAATTTTCCATTCCATATTTAATTAAAAAAAATTTTATATATCCAGATTGTGATATAGAAATGTTTCCGTTTTCCTGTTGTATTTCTAGTCCTAGAATGTTGATGGCTGCCCCAAATCTCGTAATTGAAATAAATTTCGTAGTTCGACGCAATCACAATGTCATCGACATAAACTGCGAGTCTTGTCATTTCGCTGCCTCTTGTTTTGAAATAAACGCATTTGTCATAGTTTGACTAAATAAAGTCTATACCTTTTAAAAGGTTTTTTTTTATACCACTGTCTACTTGCTTGCTTTAGGCCATAAATGGCTTTCCTCAGTAAGCAAACCTTACTTCCATCACCACAGACAAAACCTTTAGGTTGTGACCTAAATATTTTTTCCTCAAGGTCTCCATTTAGAAATGCTGTTGAAATATCTAGCTGGTGCAACTTAAAATCACGTTCCACAGAAATTGCATATATTAAACGTAGAGAACTTTGCCGAACAACAGGTGCGTACGTATCAGTGTAGTCAAAGCCGTATCTTTGTGCAAAGCCCTTTGCCACTAATAGCGGTTTTCTTCGGTCTACATTTCCGTCAGGTTTATACTTGAATTTAAACACCCATTTACACCCGATGGATTTTCTCCCAGGTGGTAAGTTGCGGCTCTACGAATTAACTGCAAAGGAATTAACTCAAAAAAAAAATAAATGAAATAAGTCCCAAGAATTTCCATATAAATTTAGGAGTTATTGCAGGTGAAAGAACTCCAAAGTGTTGGGACTATTTTCATCAAGTTTTGGATTTACAACACTTTTTAGTGTTAGGAATTATTTCATAAAGAAATAACTCCCAAAGCCATGCAGATGAAATAAGTGCAAAGTAGGACTTATTTCATCAGCACGGCTTTGGGAGTTATTTTATCTATGTTTGGAGTTATTTCATTTGTCTTAAAATAGCAATTTGTAAAAAAAATGTTGCCTTCTTAACTGTATTTTTTTTTATTAAACCGTTGCACTTTAATATTTTTCGCGGTTGACATCATTTAAAAGCCGCTTAGAAAATCAGTTGGTAGAAAATACTCGTAGTGCGTTGATCCGTCATTAAATAAAAAAAAAGAAGTAAAAAAATGGAGTTCGAAATGATAAATGGAAAACGAAAGAATAACACATTATTATATGTGATAAGTGAAAAGCAAATAGATATAAGAAAAGCAATATCTCGCAATAAAGAATATTATATATGCTTCAATAAAAACTGCAAGGCGAAAGTAGAAATATTAGATGGTGTATGCTCAAAACTTGAGAACTTTGTGAACCATAACCATTCGGACAATGAAGATTTGTGTAATGAATTAAAAGCGTTAAATTCAATTAAAACAGAATGTGTTGACGCAGGACGTGTCCTAAGTGATGTTAATGCTTTGAGTGGCATACGGAATACTTTGCAGACGATTTGTTCGAAGTAAGTACAAGCACAAGTTGGACTTTTTTTCAGATTTCCACGTGTTTTTTATATCATTTTTTTTTGTGTATAATTATAGTAATCAAAACGCGACAAGAAACATAGATTTCAATAAAATAAAAAGGACTTTACAAAAATTAACAGCAAAAGTTTTCATAAGCTCGGCGAAATCTGCCCTTGAGGTAGTTGAAGCGTTCCAAAGGGAAAACATCTGGAACAATTTTGGAGTAACTTTATACGCAGTTGAAAAATGCAACTTTTTTAAAGCATGCATTGCCGATGAAGACTTTTCATTCTGCGTATTTGCCTCAGAGAATATTATAAAATTGATGCAGACGAATATTCCTGTGGCAAACAGCAACTTCTTGGCGGATGGAACCTTTTCAGTGGTGCCTGTTGGATGTTTTAACCAACTTCTGATTATGTTCGTTGAATATTTCGAAAAGGTAATAATATGTATATAACTAATCGCCCTCGGCGAACGGCGCGGGTGACGCGGACGGCGCGGTCGAAGCGATTGCCTCGAACGCCCCCCTCTTCTCCGCGGTAACCCACACACAAGATACAACACATTTTTATATCTCGGTTTACATTTCTATAGGTATTTCCCTTTTTGTTTATCCTGGTCAACAAGAAATCAAGGAAGTGTTACACCACGCTTCTAACATACAACATTGTGGATTTGACATAACAAAGTATAATGACGGAGGTAGCGCTTCAAAGTGCAATAAAAGAAAGTTTCAGTGTTGGTCAAATTTACGGTTGTTGGTTTCATTATTGTCAAGGAATAAGGAGAAACATTGCAATCAAATTTAAGCATTTGGCATATTTTATAAGATCTTCGAAGATGTAAACACGTTTCATTAAATAAATACAAATGTTGCGTTCCACCACTTTGGGACTTTTTTATCTTTTCTTATTAGAAATTAATTCATAATGAATTAACTCCTAAATGTTTCATACTCATCCTTCATCGCATTATGCCATTCATTGCAAAATTTTGATTTATTGACTTCGCATAAATTTCTTGGATCACTTTCACGAATGGCTATATTGGCCGTCTCCATAACATTATTATTCCTATTTGTTTGGTTTCTAAGTCTCTTCTTTATGGGTGTTACCTCAGTATCCTTAAACGTTGGAGTTAATTCATTAACGTCAATTGAGTCACTAAATACTTCATTATCGCTTTCATTTGAAATCCATTCACTATCATCAATTGCCCCAGTGAAAATGTCATCATTGCTTTCGATGTCTTCTTTGACTCCTACACTGCAACCTTGATCTTGCTTGTCATAATTTTTATCGGCATTCTCGTACTTTTGTATCTGATCTTGTTCTCTTTGATTTATTTCTCGATCTTTATACTCAAATATATAATATTGGTCTTCTCCCCCTGGTTTTTTCGCATAGTTGATTTCTTCTATAAATCGAACATCTCGGCTTTTGATAACAGCTCTAGTACCTCGTTTCCATAAACGGTAAGCTTTGGATTCGTCTGAATATCCGATATGTACGTATTCTTCGCTTCGTGATTCCCATTTCGATTTCCCTGTTTTCTTATTTAACCTCTTGCCTACCAACACCTGTTTTTTTTAGAACTTAATGAAACTTGCAAGGGCCGTTGCTATATATTCATGTATTCTATGAAAAATAAGTAAAAAAAATTGTCCGGTAAAATTAGGCTTTTCACTACGTACTTTGTAAAGTACAGCGGTACTCTGTAAAGTACCATTACGATTCTTTATGTTCTACATGAAGCTCTCGTTCATTTTATTTTATTTTTATCAGTCTCAAATTACATATTGGCACACTGGGGAAATGTAAATTTATTAACGCTAACATTACCTCTGTCAAATAACCTAAAAAGAACAACTTAGTGTTAAGTGTGAAATAATAGTTCATGCATTCTATTTGTTGTATAGTTAGTATGAATTAAATAAAATTAATTAAAAAAATCAACTTTCATATTGATTAAATTAAAAGCTAAAATAAAAAAAAATACTTTACAAAGCAAAAAAAAATTTACTGTTGCATTTTTTAAATATCAATTTCGAGAAAAACTATTTCTGTTTGGTGTGAAGCATAAATCTGTGGCCACAAACCATAACCGCTAAAGTCGACTTTAGACGAATTTGAGATTTTGATGCCATTAGATTCAGCGTAATCAAATTTATTTTGTAAAATTTTTTCATCTTTATATCTTTAAAAATGTGGCTACAATTTCAAAAAAACATAACAGCTTAAGTCACTAGAGTCAATAGATTTACATGTAATTTCACACGTTTGTCAAAAACTTTAAAGTGCTCTCCTGAAAAAAGAGAATAACAGACTTTAGCGGTTTTTCATTGTGACCACAGAAATATATCTGGCACTTTTTACAATATACTGTTGTTTTTTTGTCACAGCCATCTCTTCTACAGCGATTTTATTTAATACCATATGCAGGTAGATGTGCAGCCTTTTGTTGACGCCTCTCTTTTGAAGGGATCGGCACAATCATAACCTTTCTTTTTTCATGTTTCGGCAAAAGTTCATCTAATTGGTCAGGATCACTCTCGTCATCGCTCACGCTGTCATTATCAGTAACTAATTTTGTTCCCAAATTTAGTTTGTATTCACGCAATTGCTCGATCTGTCGTTTCAGCTTGCCTTTCCGAACTTCTGAATCCCTGTATTCTAACCATGCGTTGACGACAGCTAGATCAAAAAGATGTGCAATGACTATAATTGTCCATTTTTTTTCGATTTCGTGATGGGCAAACAGAGAGCATACGAGCGGTAAGATCGACACCACCCATGTTCTGCTTATATAATTTAATAACCTCAGGTCTCTTTACTTTTTCATATAATTTATTATGTTTCGACCACCTTTCGCAGTCATCAAGGTTTCTGTCGCAGTAGCAGGTGGACAGCATTAAAACTGGCTTATTGGCTAGCCACATTGTAGCAGCTAGTTAGCCGTCATCCCTAATTTTAACTTGAGATGTCCCCCGTTTTTTTTCGAAACTCTTTCTCTGAAATATCGGTTGAAGAAAATCAAATGCCCGGGTACCAAGGATTCTGTTAAATGTAAAACAGCAGCTTCACCCAAACCAAATCCTTGACTTTTCAAATGTGGGAAAGTAGAGTCTCCTTGGTACACAACCATATCGCACACAATTCCTTGTGGGGTGGCAAGCACAAAAACTTTCAAACCAACAGGATTTGGTTTGTTTGGACAATATTGTCTCATGGGACATCTTCCTGTAAATGGAATTATCATCTCGTCAATGCATACAGAAGCCGGTCGATTTTTCTGGAGGCAAACCTTCAAAATTCTATCAAATAGCGGTCGTATCTTCCAAATTTTGTCAATTCTTTGCTCCGCTGTAACATCTTCATCATAAACACATTTTAATGATGTTCTAATAGAGTAAAATCTGTTACGAGTCATTGCCTGAGCAATTATTTGAACCCGCCACTTTTCTGCCCAATACATATCTAACTGGGGTTATTGAAGTGCTGACGTAATCATTGTTATACCCAAATATATGTTCAATTCCTTTGTAGACAACCCTAACGATCTACCTTTTATCAAAACAGAAATCCTATTTGTGCTGTCAACAATTTGGGAGAGGATGTCATCATCTATATTATCTGTATTTTTTTCTACATAGGCTGGTTGCATAAGATTTCTTACTTCTGGTTGGAAAATACGTCCATTCCAACTTTTGAAGTATCCAACACCTTTGGATTCACGGCTTGTGGGCGGTTGCCGCTGATACCTTCCTCTACCACGAAGTAGTCCTCGTCCTCGACTTATTGTCCTGCGTCTTGTTGTTGAGCCTCTCAAGACTAATGAACTGTCAGAGACTGCTGGTGAAGAAGTAGGTAAATCCAAATCTGCCTCATCAGAGGAACAACTACTGCTTTTCGACCCTAAACCACTAATATTTTCAGGAAAAATGTACATAGGATCTTCAGCACAATCGTCACTGGAAAAATCCACTTCGGATTCATTTAAAGTCGCAGTTATTTCATTTTGTGACAGTAGTGAAATTCGGAAAATTGAACTCGATTAAAAACCGAAGGACTATATAAAGGACATTAAAATAAAGAAAAAAGTAACGCTTCGAACCATTGTACTTCAAAAAGGACATAAACATATTTTGTCCTGTATTTGCAAGGTTTTGCATGTTTTTTTCACAAACTAATTGCATTAGTTAATGGCTTTTCATGTTCTTATTAAAATACAAGGAAAATAGCACTGAGTTTACTCGAGATTACAACAATAAGATTAGATTAACTTACTCCTTCTACGACGCTCAAGCACACTTGCACCTCCCGACGCCATTGTACACCAAGTGACAGACCACACACGACTAACTCAATTTTATTTAATATGAAAACATAACAATGGATGGCGTTAGCAGTAAAGCTTTTTGGTATTGTAGCAAATACTCCCACCAGAAAATTTTCTTCTTTATGTTCTATGTAAAGTACGGTGGAAGGTAGGAGGTTTTAATGCGAATGCGAATGCTCTGCACCCTATTCGTCGAAAATGCTTGACTATTGGCTTACGGCCTGTCCAAATTTGCTCAGGAGTCTTGTTTCGATTGAGTGTAGTTGGACATCGATTTCGTAAATAAGCTGCGGTATGTATTAATTCTGCCCAAAGAAACTGTGGTAGATTCGCTTCAATCATGATGCATCTGGCCATTTCAACTAAAGTTCGATTCATTCGTTCAGCTATACCATTTTGTTGCGGTGTATATTCTACAGTTAGATCACGTTTTATTCCATTTTCCACCAAAAAGTTTGTAAAGTCTTTAATCAGCAACTCAGCTGCATTATCACTTCTGAGTGTTTTTATTCTTCTACCGGTTTAATTTTCCACTAAATGCATGAATTGTTTAAAAATGTTAAGGTACTCGCTTTTATTTCGCAGAAAATAAACAAAGACTTTACGAGAGAAATTGTCTGTATATGTCGCAAAATACAAGCTTTTAGCCAATGATTCCACCCTCATGGGGCCGCATAAATTCGTAAGGATTAAATCTAGCAAGGCGCTAGACGATTTCTCATTCTTTGTCGCAAAAGGCAGTGTAGTTTGCTTTCCAAAAATTCATGCAACACAATCCACTTTTGGATTCGTAAGCTTAGGCAAACCTAAAACCATTCCTTCATTTCTCAGTTTAAATAGAGATCCTAAATTGAGGTGGCCATATCTTTCATGCCATAGTTCAGTTAAATTTTCATGCGAGTTTCTATTTTTATCAGGCTTATAAATTTGATTACAGTTTTCATGCAAATCTTCTACTGATTCTGAGCTTTGAGTAAAATTTCATTTTGTTTCGTATTACATGCATAGTTGTCTTGAAAAATAGTACAACAGCCATTATCAGTCGCTTTGCTTGTTGATATTAAATTACTCATCATACTTGGTACAAATAAGGTATTATAAAGTGAAATTTGTTTGCATTGATTCCCAATTCTAATTTTTAATTTTTTTCATTTTTCATTTCTAAGGTTAACTCGGCAGTCTTTTTTCATGTGGCCTTTCTTACCACATTTATGACAATTAAATGGAAAATTCGAAATACCTGTTTTATTGCAATTTTTCCTTTGAGAATTGTGATACCTATTCACTTTCAATGCATTGTCGCTGTTCGGGTAGATCTTCTTTCTCTTTTCTCCAACTTCCAATAGGCGAGAACAGATCACATCTAATGATGGGAAAACACTTGTAGCATCAAAAGCGTCTCGAATTTCTTTGTACTCCTCTGGGAGCCTGTCCAACAGTAATCATAGAGGAACTAAACTAGAGGGCCAACTGAGAGCAGAAACGGGAAATCTGCCTACAAGCTGCCTGTGTAACCTTAAATTGCATAAGTGTTCGTGCCTGTACAAATCAAAGGAGCGCCATTAATGCCGCACGCATACTTATACAAAAAAAGGTTACAACTATAAATAGGTTTTTATAAATTTTATTTACGTTATAAATGATTGTATTACAAATTGTTGATTATTAGGTACAGATTTCTTCTACAAAATGAATACCAGTCCCACACAAGAAAATACCAACTTAAAAACTGACTGTTTTCCGCCATCTTGTCTTTTTTCTTCTTTTCTCTTCTTCTTCTTCTTCGGTTCAGTTCAGCCAACTACGCCAACATCAACCGTTCAGACAACCAGTGACCGAGTACAGGCGAAAACAAAAGGTTTGTAAAGGTGAAACAAAAAGGTTTACATTCGGCCAGTCTGACAATGGGATCGACCTCGATCTAAAGCATCTCTTTATCATCGCCCGCCCTTCCGTCCAGCAATACACCCCCGGCCTGAATCCACGGTTTTAATCGAGCTGCCTCTAGGGTACCTTTATATGGCAGTTGAGTTATTTGGCAATTATCGATGTCGCGAATAATATAGCGGTCGTTCGGAAGCACTCGATGGATAACATAGGGGCCTCGATATTTAGGTATAAACTTTCTATTCTGACCTACAGTGGTGTCAACGTTACGAATGACAACATATTCGCCTTCTTCGTACTTTCGTGGCGGGACACTTCGTTTAGAATACTGGACTTCGTTTGCCAATTGAGAGCGCTCAATGGCAGCTAAAGCATCAGATCGAAGAGCCTCGAGGTCACGCTCTAAATTGACGGATTGCTTCTCGTCTAAATATTCAGTTAATTCGTCGTCCCCAAGGCTACGCTGATTTATTCCAAAAAGAAGCATACTAGGAGTTTGTTTTTGTGGAGCTATGCACCGAGTTATTGATTGCGTACTCAACTCTTACTAGTAATTGGGACCAGTTGGATCGATTAATAGGCTCTGTTAATTTACTTAACATTCGGCCGAGGACACGATTAACTCGCTCCACTTGACCATTTGCTTGGGGGGAAGAAACGGCATTTTTAATTTGCAATATATTATTCTTAGAAATATATTGAGCAAAATCATGGGATGTAAAAGCGGTGCCCCGGTCGGCAATCAAACGTCGAGGTCGACTGTAATAGGCAAAATACTTATCGAGAGCAGCACAAACTTCTTTGGTGCTTGTGGTGTTAACGGGGTAAAGTTTAACAAATTTGGTAAAGGCATCGATAACAACTAAGATATGCTTATTCTTATTCAATACATTGGGAAGTGGTCCAAAATGATCAATGTGAATGGTATCAAAGGGGCGGGGAACTTTAGGGATACTATGCAAAGTTCGTTCATTAACATGGCGAGGTGGATTATGTATAATACATTGAATGCAATTGCGAATATAGTTCTCTATCTTAGGACGCATAGAAGGAAACCAATAATGGAAGCGAATCTGGTCATAGCATTTATCTATTCCTAAGTGACACAATTTTTCATGTATAAGCCGTATAACATGCACTTCCATTTCACAAGGGACATAAAGATTCAAATGACCATCCCTCATTCGACGGTAAACAAGACCATTATGCATTTCAAAGGGATCGACGTCAGTAGTTTGTAACTGATTACGTAAACTTATTATATTCGGGTCTCGGGACTGAGTAGCGTGTAAATAAAAATCGATATCATCATCTTGAACAAATAAAACAGACGAATTAGAATCATTCACGGAAGCGGGAACAGTAATCGGTGTTCGGCTCAAGGCATCAACATGTCCCATTCCAGTACCTTTACGGTGACTTATAACATAGTTATAATTTTCGAGATCGAGTGCCCATCGAGCAATGCGGGGGTTGAGACTTTTTTTTGATAAAGTTTGAACCAGGGAATTACAATCGGTAACAATTCGGATGGGTATACCTTCAACGTAAACTCGGAATCGGCGTAAAGCGTAAATGACGGCAAGTGTTTCTAATTCGAAACTATGGTATTTTGATTCTGCAGGGGTAGTACGTCGAGAATAATATGACACGGGGTGCCATTTTCCATCGATTTGTTTTTGTAATAAAACAGCTCCGAACCCTTGTGAGCTAGCATCAGTATGCAACTCGGTTTCTCGGGTGGAATTGTAAATAGCCAACACAGGTGCGGAGGCAAGTGCATCACGAAGAGTATAGAAGGATTTGTTACATTCGTGATCCAAATTAAAAGTTGATCCTTTCTTCAAAACATTCAATAATGGGCCGGCTATTTTCGAGAACGAGGGGACAAATCTTCGAAAATAAGAAAATAATCCCAGGCAGGATTGGAGTTCTCTAGCATTAGTCGGGATCGGATAATTTCGAAGTGTTTCAATATGAGAGTTACTTGGTCTTATCCCTCGGTTATCGGCTAAGTATCCTAAATATTCAATTGATCTTTGCATAAAACTGCACTTACTTAATTTAATTTCTAGTTTGTTTTCGACTAATCGGCGGAAAAGCTTGCGGAGGACATCGAGGTGTTCATCTGCCGTAGCGGTAGCGACAAGGATATCGTCCATGTATACAACAATCTCGCGAGAACGAATCATATCACTAAGTTTGGTAGAGATAAAACGCTGAAAAACAGATGGTCCATTTCGTAAACCAAAAGGCATTTTCAAGTATTCAAATTGTCCGTATGGGGTAACAAACGATGTATATGGTATGGACTCTTTGTTCATAGGAACCTGGTGGAATCCATTTTTCAGGTCAATCAGTGAAAAGCAATTTTTACTATCAAGATACTCAAGACAGTCGTCGATGAGAGGCAAAGGAAAATTATCACGAATGGTGATTTTATTTAGGGAACGATAATCGATACACATTCGCATTTCCCCATTTTTTTTTCGAACTAATACAACAGGGGAAGCATAAGGTGAATGACTCGGTTGAATGATTTTTTGATCAAGCAGATCTATGATACGAGTAACTTCTTCTTTTTCACGGTGAGATAATCTACGGGGTGGACAATAAAGAGGCACATCAGTAGTTAAACGAATGGTCATTTCATTCTGAACAGGTACTTGTAGAGGTCGCTTTGCAGAAATATATTCTTTTTCTATTAGTTGATAACATTTAGTATAATAAAAGTCGCCTAAATGATGTCCAATATCTATGTCAGAGTTGCTAAACGGTTCACGGTCAACGGCCATTGAGAATGGTAACTCATCGAGTGCATTGAACGACGATATAAAATTTGTATTTTCATTGAGAATAATCGAAGACGTAGATTCAGAGTCCGGTGGCAGATCACCAATAGGGCACATCTGTAGACGATTAGGCAAATTGAACATACGATAATAAGAACGGAACGGAAAGTTTATTAAATCGGAAGAATTGCATATAGTTAAAATACATTGACAACTTAGGCAAGTGTTAATAAGTTCATTTACATTTGTTTTGCAAAATTTAGAATTCATTGTGGAATAACACAACGCGCTACTAACGGTCTGGTCGGTCAGTGACTGCCCAACGGCTGATGTTGTACTGGCGACGGCTGATTCGGTTACTACTGCAGCTGCTAATCGGTGTTTCTTAGGACAATCTTTATACCAATGTCCTACTTCCCAACAGTGAAAACAGCTGCCTGACGGTCGACGTGGTTTTGGACATTTTGACTCATTATGCCCTATGATGCGACAATTTGCACAACGATTCGGATCTATCGGTTGACGGTTGGCTGCATTTAGTTGATTCGGATTGTTATTATTCAGTGGTTTTAAACGATTTGACAAGCTATTAGCAATTAGTGTACGGCTCGGAAGGGTTGTTCGGTTGCTGACAGTTCGTTTTTGACGACGTTCATAATGAATAACTGAATCCTTGAGTTCCGTCATGGTACGGGCATTATATAGGATCGATCCCTGCGGTCCAATATCTCCTAGTCCATCGAGTATAAATTGAATCAGCTCGTATTCAGTGATATCGGAATAGCTGGCTATCCCTTGCATCTCAATGATGTATTGACGGACGGTTTCGTTACGGCGGATTGGTCGGTTGTTTAATTCGGCATAGACATCTTGTCGAGAGCGGCAACGATCAAATTCAAGCATCAGTTTCTCTTTTAGCGATTTCCAGTCTTGAACTTGGATTGTTGCCAAGAATTTGCGTGCTGTTCCGTCCATCATTCGGCGAGCAAATATCAATTTGTCATGGTCATCAGCCCGACCAGATTGTAAAATTTCCTCGAAGTCGGTAATCCATTTCTGAATTCGGTAGTTGTCATCTCCATTGAATTTTTGTAAAGCATATTCAATGTCGCTGAATTCTAACCGGCGTCGATGGTCCTGGTTCAACGATATATTGTC
Source organism: Cheilosia impressa (assembly GCA_948293265.1). Lineage (NCBI taxonomy): Eukaryota > Metazoa > Arthropoda > Insecta > Diptera > Syrphidae > Cheilosia > Cheilosia impressa. The sequence continues at coordinate 57,514,178 of OX411880.1, forward strand.
AATTTCCAATGAGCGTAACTCAGCACGTAGTCTGGCAATTTCAGTTAATTTTCTTAACTTGATCAGTTCAGCATCGATATCATCGTTGTTTTGTACAGATGGTCGGTGTTCAGGTGATGGGTTACGGCTTCGGTTGGCTGCTGCCTCTGGTTGTGCGGCTGGTCGGTTTTCCGGTGATGGGTTACGGCTTCGGTTGGCTGCTGCCTCTGGTTGTGCGGCTGGTCGGTTTTCCGGTGATGGGTTACGGCTTCGGTTGTCTGCTATATCTGGTTCAAATAGTGCCGGTGATGGTGGACGGATCTCAATGTCGTTGTCTTGAATATTTTCGTCATAAAGTCTGCGTAATATAGCGACGGTGGCGGACGCGGGAAATTCAATTCCAGCAGCTTGTAATACTTCAATTAATTCGGCACGTAGCATTCGACTAGCCATTGTGGACTTAAGATGGCGTCTCCTATATGGTGTGCAACGTGGTTAATAATCGTGGTACTTTTCTGGCTGTGCTAATTATATTGGGATGGAGATTTACCCCACATCTGATTTATAAATAGGTTTTTATAAATTTTATTTACGTTATAAATGATTGTATTACAAATTGTTGATTATTAGGTACAGATTTCTTCTACAAAATGAATACCAGTCCCACACAAGAAAATACCAACTTAAAAACTGACTGTTTTCCGCCATCTTGTCTTTTTCTTCTTTTCTCTTCTTCTTCTTCTTCGGTTCAGTTCAGCCAACTACGCCAACATCAACCGTTCAGACAACCAGTGACCGAGTACAGGCGAAAACAAAAGGTTTGTAAAGGTGAAACAAAAAGGTTTACACAACTTTATGTCAATCGAGCCGCCATTGGGCGACTGTGTTCGTCATATTTTGTGCCATTTAGTTACACAGCGTTCACATCACAGTTGAATTTAAGAGTTTTTAATGTCTATGAACTTGTTAAAATAAAATGGAATTCTTTTTATAATTTCGTTACAATAAAATAACAATTTGTCAATATCTTGCAGAAATCTATCTCATAATAACAATCAGAGAAAAATTAACTATCACGTTTTCTTCACTTTTGTTAAAAGAGATTTTGTAAATTCAAGTTTTTTTTGTATATTTTAAGGAAAGAACATTTTTTTCGTTGATTTTAATGGTTTTAATTTCGAAATCATATCGAAACAAAATATTTGAACACCGTTTAAGAAAATCGTTTAATTTTTTTCGTGAAAAAGATTTTTTAGTTTTAGCAAATGCATACTTGTACAGTAATTATATGCAAGTATGCATATCTAATGCTAAATTAAAAAATAAGTTCAATATTTTTTTATTTTTTTTATACTACATATATTGCTCTCAAATTTAACTATGTATGCGCTCGGCTTTTTTCGGTAAAGGACATAATATAAAAATCCTCGTACATCGCCCTTTATTTATACCTAAGAAATACTCGGAACAATAAAAAAATGTTTTGATCACTTTTTGTATTCCAAAAACACAAAGAACGCACTTGTTTTTGTTAATTTATAATTTAAAGAGGTTTGTAAAAAAAATCAGTGCACATTTCAAAACTTATTGTTATAAAATTCGTAAAAGAATATACGCACAGAAAACGAAATATAGCATGCAAATACCAACAATTAACAAAACAATATGTATTGTTCAATGTTATTAAACTACAGAATTTCCAATCATATTTTGAATTTGTACAAATATGGTGTTAAATAAACGAATTTGAAAACATTCACCAAACCTTATAAAAATTTATTGAATGTTTATAAACATTTTAGAAAATTCACTTATGCCCTAGTGAAAGCTTGGGTTTAATGCATAATTTTTGGAACAACCCCTTTTATGCAGCAGCATGAATTTTGCTGTCAAAAATAGAATTCATACAAATAAAATGAAAAAAAAACTGAAATTTGAATGGATGAACAGTTTTTGGTGACGAAAATGGGTAGAGAAGAAATTATGCTATTTAAAAAAACCATAATCAACATTTGCTTTTTTACATTTATTGTTATAAATCTATTTACAAATTGTTTGTTTTTGGAAATAGTTCCACCCGGCGGCCATTAATACACGTATTCACAGACAGGAAAAAAAGAGCGCGCGAGAGAGGGCTGTCATTCAAAATTTGCGGGGAAAATCGGGTAGGTGTGCTGAAAGTCGGCCCTCTAGTTTAGTTCCTCTATGACAGTAATACTTCTTCATCGAGTTTGGCTTCCATTTCTCGTAGTCGATTAATAGTGCAGTTAAATTCAATTAAATAATCCGAAATATTTTGATTAGTATTCATTTTTGTATTAATAATTTTACGAAACAGTTCTACCTTTTGGCGAGTTCCTTTCCTATTATACGTTGATTTTAAAAATTTCTAAATTTCTACAAATGTTTTCAAGAACTTTAGGCCCCAGTTAGTTCTGATTAAAACTTTTCTTTAAATCTACAGAACTAAGTTTATTTTTCGTAAAAAAATTCCATACAATTGATAAGCAGCATTTCACTGTTTCAGTGAAATAATAAAAGTGGATTTAAAGAAAAGTTTTAATCAGAACTAAGTTTTTTTTTTCGTAAAAAAATTCCATACAATTGATTAGCATTATTTTGATACCAACTAAAGCCAATATTGTTTGATAAATGGTCTTAAAATCGTAAATCAAAATTTTCAATGATGCATTTCAATGAAAGCTATAACTGGGGCCTTACTAAAGCTACCTGTGCTGGTTCCATGGAAATTATAATTTCGCACCTAGCGTACATATCCTTGTTTTTGTATTCCTCCAATTTATTTGGATCGGTTGGTGGCAGTTCCACGCCTTGAGCGATTTTTAAAAGTCGAATTTTATGAAGCACTGCTTCAATCTGAGCTATCCAAGTAGAGTAATTGTCACCATTAAATAAAGGTATTTTACCCGTGAAAGTCTTCATTTTTACAAAAAAGTAAGGTACAATTTTTCTTTTAAAATATTTTCCTTGGGTCTGGGCCCATAATTTATTGAGATGGCTAAAGATTACGATGTGGTTACAAAAAGAAAAAAGTAAAAGAAAAAGACGAACTAGTTCAAGTAAACGCTGTTTTGTTTGATTCTTTATTTTATACACTCGATTTCCAACTCCCTGGATTTCCTTTTATATTTCTTCTTGTAATTTATAAAACTCAAAACTACATTGATAAAATCAAACCACTTCCTTTTAAATTGTAAATTTAACGTCAGATGTCATTAAAGTGACATACAAACATAGACTTCATTTTGACATATTATTGTATTAAAAGGCATTTCCATGAGTAATAAATACAAATAAGATTGAATCAAATTAAAATTGAAACAATTAATTATTTTTTTTGAAAACATTAAACAATAATTAATTTACTCCACCAAACGCAAAAACCGAAGTAAGTTTATTGAAAAAATATCAAATTTACATTTAACTTATGTTAGGGATGGGAATAATTTGGTACAATTCTAGAGATGAGCAATATTAACATTAAATGAATATACTAGATTCTCAACAAATCCGCCCTCCACAAGTTAGCTAAATGGACGGATACAGTCGGACTTGATGTTTACCCATCTAAAACAGATCTAATCCTGTTCACAAACAGATATAAAGTTCCCAATTTAACTCCTCCAAAACTCAAAAACAAGGAGCTAACATTCGGCAATCATACCAAATATTTAGGCATAATTCTAGACTGTAAGCTTAACTGGAAGCTTAATATTCAGGACCGCACAAGAAAAGCTGCGGTTGCCCTAGGACCAAAATGGGGCCTACAGCATAAAGTAACAAATTGTCTCTATACTGCGGTAATCAGACCAATTCTCTTTTACGGAATCTTGGTTTGGTGGCCCGCACTAAAGCAAAAATGCAATTCTAGATCTATGGAACGAGTACAAAGATCAGCCAGCATATGCATCACAGGGGCACTCAGATCCATCCCTTCGGCCGCCTTAGACACAATACTACACCTTCTTCCTGTCGACATCTACGGGAAACTAGTCGCGTCTATGGCGGCCTTAAGACTCAGAGAATCTCAGAAATGGACCAACTATCATATAGGCCATACGGACATTCTTCTTGACACAATCCCAAATATAACGGATTATACTATTCCTTTCGAGGACTTTAACTTAAAATACAGAGCAATAATTCCAGAACGTTCCAAATGGGAGAATTGCACAATAAGTAATAACTATGCACTTGAAGTATATACAGATGGATCCAAAATGGCGGCAGGCACGGGAGCGGGAGTCTATTCTCCATCACCCGAAATTAGCGTTGCCTTACGCCTTCCAGACCACTGTAGCGTTTTTCAGGCTGAATTAATGGCTATACGCGAGGCAGCCTGCAGACTTGCCTTGTTTGCGATAGATGGAAAAGCTATCTTACTATACATAGACAGCCAGCCAGATATAAAAGCCCTGATTACACCAACAACTAGATCTAATTTGGTAAAACAATGCCGGGAATCTCTGAACGAGTTTGCGGACAGATGTTCATTATCCCTGTGTTTGGTTCCAGGGCACAGTGATATTCCTGACAACTGCAAAGCGGACGAATTAGCCAGACAAGGAAGCGGCTTTCACTCGAACAACAACAGTGAACCATACGCTCCTATACAATCTATTAAATTCTTTTTATTTAAGGAGGCAATAAGGATCGCAAACAACAGGTGGAACAGCATTAATACCTGCGCCACATCCAAGCAAATCTGGCCAAAACTGGATGCTTAAAGGACACAGAAACTTCTCTCCGTTAGTAGAAACAGAATCAGCTCCGTAGTGGGAGCATTAACAGGACATTGTTTGATAGGTAGACACGCTCGCAGATTGGGAGCCCCCTACTACGATTTTTGCAGAAGCTGCATGGATGAGGAGGAAGAGGAAACCGTTCTCCATCTTCTGTGCACCTGCCCAGCTCTTGCAAATTTGCGCTAAACACAGTTAGAAAAATATTTCTTCGTAGACCTCAGTGACTTGTCTCTCACAGACACACGCAAGATCAGCAATTGTATTACCAAGACCAAATGGCTGCAATGATCTTTCACATATTTTCAATATATTAGCAGCTGGCCCCATCAGCTACTATTTTAGATGGTTTGTTTATGAATGGTAACAGTGGGGAAACTGCATCGGTCTTCCTTCCTATCTTATACCAACCACCATTAAAATTTATTATATATCCTATTCGATAAGTTACCAGAGGATACAGACGATTGTACAACCGTTTCGGTTACCACCCGCCTATCCGAAGGCTAGCTGTCGACCGGTCACTTCCTCCTTGACCAAGCTTGTCTAGCAAGTTCTCGTAAAGAAAAGGGCCGATCTACTAATTCACAGATACTGGTCAATTTGGACATTAATTTAGTATGAGATGTCGGAGAATCACAAACGGAGGGTACACTGCTTCGGTCACCCATCGCATATCCGAAGACATATCGTCTGACTTGGGGTCGTCCTAGGTTCACTGGCAAGGGGTAGACTGTATCGGCACCCTTCCCGCGATCCAAGGATAAACCAAGCCGGTTCCCTCACCGAGACACAGGAGGATCACAGCCGTAGGCAAATCGCCATAAGTATTAGGCAGCAACAACGAACCCACTAGCATGTCCGGTGTAGCTTATAACCCTGGCCTTCTAAGGCACGGGTGAATGAAACCAGACCTTTTCGATACGCAGGTGTTGATTATGCTGGTCCTTTCGACATCCGTATTTCTAAGGGGAGATTGCCCAAAACGTATAAAGGCTTGATTTGTATGTTTGTCTGCTTGGTGACGAAGGCAATCCACATCGAACTTGTGTCAGACATGTCTTCGGAGGGATTCTAACAGCTTTTAGACGTTTCATAGGACGACGAGGGAGCTGCAGTAACTTGTATATCGACAATGGGACAAACTTTGTCGGCGCTAACAAGATTCTTCGTCAGATGAATGCAGAGTTCAAGGAGCTAATTCTAACACATGTGAGAGAGACCATTGCTTCCGAGGGAACTTTATGGCACTTCATTCCCCCTGCCTCACCCCACTTTGGAGGATTGTGGGAGGCAGGGGTAAAATGAGTTAAGTACCACTTAAAGAGAATATTATTAAATCGAATTCTAACTTTTGAAGAACTTAATACGCTTTTAATTCAAATCGAATGTGTCCTTAATTCCAGATCTCTTTGCCCCTTGAATGGCGATCCATCTGATACCAGTTGTCTTACGCCCTCATATTTTCTCATCGGAGAGCCAGCCTTTATAGTACCTGAACCTGCACTACTGGAGGTGAAACAGAGTCGCTTTCAACGTTGGAAGCAGATCCAATAAATGTTCCAACATTTCTGGGAAACATGGAGAACGGAATATCTCTGCAGACTACAAAACCGACCCAATGTTGCTCTTTAATGTTCAACGGAACTTCCAGGTGAACGATATTGTGCTTATTATTGATGAACGTTTTCCTCCAGCAACATGGCCACTAGCAAGGATTATTAAAGTTCACCCAGGACAAGACGACATTTGCAGAGTGGTCACTTATTTTTTTTTGTTAGATTATAAGATAGGGAGGTTTAATTCTTCTTAATCTACGAATATTGTTTCGTACATTTAAGACGTCTTTTATTTCAGGATTAATATGCATCTGCAGACAGTCATTGCGACGAATTGCGTACTTTTTAATTACTTCCGTTACAAGATCAATCTGCAAATCACGATGCAAGTCATTATTTCTAATACACCATGGGGCATTTACTATTCCCCGAAGGACTTTGTTTTGGAATGTTTGTATTATTTTTACATTATTTGTTTTATTTGTACAACCCCATAATTGGATACCAAACAGGTTTCAGTATCTGGTTATAAATGGTGATTTTTTAGCTGGTTTTGGTTTTGGCAACACTGGTTTTGACAGCTGACGTGTGTTTAGTACCTTGTGTCACTGTCAAACAGCTTCAGTTTGGTTTGCAATTTAACCATGGATCGTCTTACAAATGAACAACGCTTTGCAAATTATTGAATTTTACTATCAAAATTCGTGCTCGGTTCGAAATGTTCATCGCGCGCTTTTTTATCGAAAAATTGTGTTCAGCGATGAGGCTCATTTTTGGTTGAATGGGTACGTAAAAAAGCAACATTGCCGCATTTGGAGTGAAGATCAGCCAGAAGCATTGCAACAGCTACCAATGCATCCCGAAAAAGCCACTGTTTGGTGCGGTTTATGGGCCGGCGGCAGTATTGGGCCATATTTCTTCAAAGATGATGCGAATCGCAGCGTTACTGTCAATGGTGAACGCTACCGAGCGATGATAACAAACTTTTTTTTGCCCGAAATGGAAGTTCTTGACTTGCATGATATGTGGTTTCAACAAGACGGTGCCACATGCCACACAGCACGCGAAACAATGGCGCAATTGCGAGGCGAGTTTGGTGAACAGTTAATTTCACGTTTCGGGCCGGTCAATTGGCCGCCTAGATCGTGCAATTTAACACCATTAGATTATTTTTTGTGGGGGTATGCCAAGGCTAATGTGTATAGGGACAAGCCCGCTTCGATTGACGCACTGGAAGCCAACATCCATGCATTCATTCGTGAGATACCGGCCGATATGTGTGAAAGAGTATGGCAAAATTGGACTCAGCGGATGGGCTACCTGAGACGCAGCCGCGGTCAACATTTGCATGAAATTATCTTTAAACATTAAATTGCAAGGTTCAAACTATTGATTCAAATAAATATTTCATTCATTTTTTCGAACTTTTGTGTTTTTTTTTAAAAAAAAGTTCTAAACCTCTTAAAAAATCACCCTTTATAATAAAATGTTATTCTCAATGGACATTTCCGAATTATGTCCTAGCAAGTAGCAACCAATAAAGTTTTCTGTATCTAATATTTAGCTCTTCTACTTTCTTTTTCACATGTTTCTTCTTTGAGTTTAGCATCTAGATTCATACCCAGATACTTAGCTGTGTTTGAATAAGGAACTATTTGGTTATTAATAACCACAGAAACATTCGTTATTTTTTTATTAGTAAAATTGATATGTGTGGACTTTGACTCGTTAAGCTTAATTCGCCATCGTTGCGCCCAATCACATATCCACTGATGGGCGATTTTATGTAAAAAAACATTTCTTACATTTTTTACCTAAAAATTGGTAAATAATGGTAAATAACGTGTAAAAAATGTAAAAAATGTACAAAATGTAAAAAATGTATTAAACATGCATTTATTTTGACAGATAGTCATTTCGCGGCAAGTTTTTGTTGAGTGAACACGTTGTTTTAACTTTTTTTTTGTTAATTCACAGCGAACTGTAGTTTCAATAAAAATAATAAAAATGCCACGACCAAACACAACGAATTTTAATGAACTCGAATTTACGTTACTCAAATCGGGAAAAAAAGCAATGGCATTTTGCAATATTTGTAAGCAAACTTTGCAAAACACTGCAGTCAGCAGATTGACAAGGCACCGGTAAATTGTTTTCGAAAATTCGCCAATAAAATTAAGAACACATTTTACATTTTATAGACAACGTTGTAAGCCTTCCCCTTCATCTGCTGAAACGTTTGCTGAGTTAGAAGAAGTTGAGTTAGAGGAAATCGACGTTATCGACATCCAAACTCGTTTTTGATGACGAATTCATTGAAAAAGTAAACGAAGAAAAAAAATGTTGGATCCTGTAAGCGAATTAATAAATTTCTGCCAAAGTCCTTCTGCAACTTTAGCAGATGCCGCTAAAAAATGGCTGACTTTGCAAATACCCGAAAAATTTAAACCCAAAATTCAACATCATTTTGATCATCGTCAAAATATGGCCTTAAATGAGTTTGCATTAACTGCATATTACTTGCATCCGTATTTTGATAATTCGATCCTTACAAACTTACAAAATAATAAAATTAATCACTTTCTATTAAAAAACCTAAATGGAGATGGTATTGAGGATTGGCATGATTTTAAGCAAAAAAGCGGTATATTTGAATGCCTTTACGAAAAAGGAATTAAAAAACCAGAAGTGTTTTGGAGCACCGCAGGGATACAACATGAAAACCTTTCACAGTTGGCTTTAAAACTAATAAACATGCCGGCGTCATCCGCACAGATCGAAAGAGTTTTTTTCAAATTGGGCGCAAATTCACACTCCTCTTCGGAACAGGCTAACTTTCGAGAGGTCGAAAAAACTTATACACATTTATTTTACTTTGAATAGCAAGTCCAGCGATTCGTGTTATTTGGAGATTGAGGACGACGAAGAAGAGGAAGAGAAATCTATTTCTACTGGAAAATAAATGGAAAATAGATTCATATATACGCGTTTTAATTTATATAGGTAGCTTTTATATTTATGGATTGATCTGTTTTGTTTTGCTACCTAACTTCTTAATTTTCAAGATATCAGTCATATGACATGAGACATTCCATTTTCGGTTTTTTACATGAACCAATTTTATACACACATTTTTTCCAGTTTTTTACCAGTAGTTTTTTACACGTATAAAACCATGTAAAAAACTGGATGTAAAAAACCCGCACAACACTGCACATATCTCATTAACTGCATTTTGCAGCTTTTCTGTTGCTTTAGCCATGCATTTATCAATTGATAGAAGAGCAGTGTCGTCTGCGAATGTAGCTATCATTGTATGGGTCGAATTTGGTATATATCTAGTATACAGTAAGTACAGGGTTGGTCCTAGAACACTTCCCTGTGGAACTCCTGCTTGTAGTTCTTTAAGTTCAGAATACGTTGAACCATAGCGAACTCTAAAGAATCTATTTGAAATATAAGATTTTAGTATCTCATAGTACTGTCTGGGTAGGTCCCTATGAAGTTTATGCTCTAAGCCCCTATGCCAGACTTTATCAAAAGCCTGAGCAACGTTCAAGAACAATGTAGATCAAACTTGTTTCTCTTCTAGTGATTTTTCTATAATATTAGTTATACGATGTACTTGGTCTATTGTCGAATGCTTATTTCCTTCCTTCTTTTTTGCTCAATGATTCTATCTTAAGAAGAAGTTTCTCAAAAAAATTTGGTAACACTGGTAAAAGTGAGATTGGCCTGTATGAGGCGACTTCTGATAGAGGTTTACCTTGTTTAGGTATAACTATAATTTCTGCTATCTTCCAGTGATGTGGAACATATCTTAGTTTAAAGCAAGCATTTATTAAAAGCCTAAGTTTTACCAATACTATGAAGGGTAGTTCCTTCAAGATTTGGGCAGTTATTAGATCATAACCTGGTGATTTTCTATTAGATAGCCTATGAATACACATTCTGATCTCTTTAAGCGAAACATAAGTGATTGTAGGAAACGAGTCCCAGTTCCGGTTCAGGTTAGGATAGGTTGCATCCTAGAAGTATGCAATGTTTTTTTTTATGAGAGGGCTAGGAATGGTGATTTAGCTGAGTGGAAGGGATATTCCTCCCAAATGAAATTAAAATTAAAACCAGGTGCAGAATTTCGCCGTCGAAGCTATCTTCACCATACTTGAAGAGAAGGTTAGTGGACTACCCATCTCAAGACTGGTTTTGCAAGAAGGTGAAGTATTGGAGAAAGTAGGACGGAGCTAGTTCACACGAATATATTTTATATATAATAGAGCAAGAACAATAAAAAGGTATAATAGAAAAACGGTGAGGTCGTATGACTAAATAAAAAACCGCAAGGGAGACAACCGCCGAGTCGATATAAGGTAGTCACGCTCGTCTTTGACTGACAGTTCTCGGTGTGGATTTTCGTTCGGTGGAGTGTTCGAGAGTACCCTTTTGACTCAATATCATTCTGTTGAAATATTTTTTTTTTTTGATTTTTTTTTTGGACGTATAAATAACACATAGACGCTATAGAAAAAAAAATAATAAGAGAAAGACACCCACAAAATAAACTCAACCAAAATATATATATATGTGTTATATCAGACCACCAACAACCCCTAAAAGAGATAACAACCGAACACACACATAACCATGCAGCAACCTACATTGTGTCGATCGCTCATTGGTTATAGATCTATTTAATCTGTTCTGCGAAACGGTATAAATATGGAAGGCAACAAGCCTCACTAGGGTTTTTTCTTATCACGGAAGCAACAGCACGAATCGCTGTTTAAAATAAATAAAAACATTTTAAGTTAAAATTAAAATCGGTATTTTTATTTCTCTTTCGTCACCCCAATCAAAATTGGCGCAGTCGGTAGGATAGCTATATAAAAGATTAGTTATCCGTGAAACGAATCGCAGTACACGATTTAAGCAATCTAAATTTGAGCGAAAATCAGACTAAAATTAAAATCAGTGAAAGTGAATAAAAGAATTCATATCTGAACGCATATCAGAGAATTCATAGACACTCTTTATTGTACAAAAAATTACTTAGTGATCACAATAAACGTACATTATTAATATCACGAAATCTCGTAGAGAGAAAGTAATTTAAAACAAAAACTATATAAACAACTTTACGGAGAAGTAACAATCCATGTCGAAAGCTCTAACATGTGTTGATGAGCAAGTTCATAAATAAATTTAAAAAGCAGAAGGAGAGGCGTAGTCGCAGCTTTAATAAACAACAAATTCCAGGGGAAGAAACATCTAGTGACACAGAAGCAGAAACAGCAGAAATCACGAACATGGCTCAACCACTTACACTCGAACAACAGCTTCAACAACAACAGCTCCAACAACAACAGCATAACATAATGCCACAGGTAAAAAAAGAATTAAATTTAGATCCATTAAAATATATAGAAAAACTTAGTACTTTTGATGGTAAAACAGAAGATTTACCCATATTTTTAAGTAACGTAGATGATATTATACCCACCCTTAACGAATATTCAGAACAATCACAAAGAATGTGTATAAATATATTAAAAAGTAAATTTACTGGTGAGGCAAGAAGGGCTATGGAAATTCATACCCATCTTAGCAATTGGTCAGATATAAAACAAATGCTTATTCTTAATTTTGGCGGCTTTAAAAACAGTTTTCAGTTATATGACGATCTCAGAAATTCGCAATACTTAGGGGATGTATACCAATTTTATATTCATATTCAGAAAATATTGAGTCTCCTAAATCAAAAATCTGTACAAGAGAATAGAACATACGAAATCGTTAGAAATAACGACACGGCTTTGACTGTCTTCAAAGAAAAATTACCTCCCAATATGAGAACAATCTTGTACTCACTAAAACCATCTGATACCAGTTGTCTTACGCCCTCATATTTACTAATCGGAGAGCCAGCCTTTATAGTACCTGAACCTGCACTACTGGAGGTGAAGCAGAGTCGCTTTCAACGTTGGAAGCAGATCCAACAAATGTTCCAACATTTCTGGGAAACATGGAGAACGGAATATCTCTGCAGACTACAAAACCGACCCAATGTTGCTCTTTAATGTTCAACGGAACTTCCAGGTGAACGATATTGTGCTTATTATTGATGAACGTTTTCCTCCAGCAACATGGCCACTAGCAAGGATTATTTAAGTTCACCCAGGACAAGACGACATTTGCAGAGTGGTCACTTTTTTTTTTTTTGTTAGATTATAAGATAGGGAGGTTTAATTCTTCTTAATCTACGAATATTGTTTCGTACATTTAAGACGTCTTTTATTTCAGGATTAATATGCATCTGCAGACAGTCATTGCGACGAATTGCGTACTTTTTAATTACTTCCGTTACAAGATCAATCTGCAAATCACGATGCAAGTCATTATTTCTAATACACCATGGGGCATTTACTATTCCCCGAAGGACTTTGTTTTGGAATGTTTGTATTATTTTTACATTTGTTTTATTTGTACAACCCCATAATTGGATACCAAACAGGTTTCAGTATCTGGTTATATAATAAAATGTTATTCTCAATATACATTACCGAATTATGTCCTAGCAAGTAGCAACCAATAAAGTTTTCTGTATCTAATATTTAGCTCTTCTACTTTCTTTTTCACATGTTTCTTCTTTGAGTTTAGCATCTAGATTCATACCCAGATACTTAGCTGTGTTTGAATAAGGAACTATTTGGTTATTAATAACCACAGAAACATTCGTTATTTTTTTATTAGTAAAATTGATATGTGTGGACTTTGACTCGTTTCTTAATTCTTAATTGGGCGCCATCGTTGCGCCCAATCACATATCTCATTAACTGCATTTTGCAGCTTTTCTGTTGCTTTAGCCATGCATTTATCAATTGATAGAAGAGCAGTGTCGTCTGCGAATGTAGCTATCATTGTATGGGTCGAATTTGGTATGTATCTAGTATACAGTAAGTACAGGGTTGGTCCTAGAACACTTCCCTGTGGAACTCCTGCTTGTAGTTCTTTAAGTTCAGAATACGTTGAACCATAGCGAACTCTAAAGAATCTATTTGAAATATAAGATTTTAGTATCTCATAGTACTGTCTGGGTAGGTCCCTATGAAGTTTATGCTCTAAGCCCCTATGCCAGACTTTATCAAAAGCCTGAGCAACGTTCAAGAACAATGTAGATCAAACTTGTTTCTCTTCTAGTGATTTTTCTATAATATTAGTTATACGATGTACTTGGTCTATTGTCGAATGCTTATTTCCTTCCTTCTTTTTTTGCTCAATGATTCTATCTTAAGAAGAAGTTTCTCAAAAAAATTTGGTAACACTGGTAAAAGTGAGATTGGCCTGTATGAGGCGACTTCTGATAGAGGTTTACCTTGTTTAGGTATAACTATAATTTCTGCTATCTTCCAGTGATGTGGAACATATCTTAGTTTAAAGCAAGCATTTATTAAAAGCCTAAGTTTTACCAATACTATGAAGGGTAGTTCCTTCAAGATTTGGGCAGTTATTAGATCATAACCTGGTGATTTTCTATTAGATAGCCTATGAATACACATTCTGATCTCTTTAAGCGAAACATAAGTGATTGTAGGAAACGAGTCCCAGTTCCGGTTCAGGTTAGGCTAGGTTGCATCCTAAAAGTATGCAATGTTTTTTTTTATGAGAGGGCTAGGAATGGTGATTTAGCTGAGTGGGAGGGATATTCCTCCCAAATGAAATTAAAATTAAAACCAGGTGCAGAATTTCGCCGTCGAAGCTATCTTCACCATACTTGAAGAGAAGGTTAGTGGACTACCCATCTCAAGACTGGTTTTGCAAGAAGGGGAAGTATTGGAGAAAGTAGGATGGAGCTAGTTCACACGAATATATTTTATATATAATAGAGCAAGAACAATAAAAAGGTATAATAGAAAAACGGTGAGGTCGTATGACTAAATAAAAAACCGCAAGGGAGACAACCGCCGAGTCGATATAAGGTAGTCACGCTCGTCTTTGACTGACAGTTCTCGGTGTGGATTTTCGTTCGGTGGAGTGTTCGAGAGTACCCTTTTGACTCAATATCATTCTGTTGAAATATTTTTTTTTTTTTTTTTTTTTCGGACGTATAAATAACACATAGACGCTATAGAAAAAAAAAATAATAAGAGAAAGACACCCACAAAATAAACTCAACCAAAATATATATATATATGTGTTATATCAGACCACCAACAACCCCTAAAAGAGATAACAACCGAACACACACATAACCATGCAGCAACCTATATTGTGTCGATCGCTCATTGGTTATAAATCTATTTAATCTGTTCTGCGAAACGGTATAAATATGGAAGGCAACAAGCCTCACTAGGGTTTTTTCTTATCACGGAAGCAACAGCACGAATCGCTGTTTAAAATAAATAAAAACATTTTAAGTTAAAATTAAAATCGGTATTTTTATTTCTCTTTCGTCACCCCAATCAAAATTGGCGCAGTCGGTAGGATAGCTATATAAAAGATTAGTTATCCGTGAAACGAATCGCAGTACACGATTTAAGCAATCTAAATTTGAGCGAAAATCAGACTAAAATTAAAATCAGTGAAAGTGAATAAAAGAATTCATATCTGAACGCATATCAGAGAATTCATAGACACTCTTTATTGTACAAAAAATTACTTAGTGATCACAATAAACGTACATTATTAATATCACGAAATCTCGTAGAGAGAAAGTAATTTAAAACAAAAACTATATAAACAACTTTACGGAGAAGTAACAATCCATGTCGAAAGCTCTAACATGTGTTGATGAGCAAGTTCATAAATAAATTTAAAAAGCAGAAGGAGAGGCGTAGTCGCAGCTTTAATAAACAACAAATTCCAGGGGAAGAAACATCTAGTGACACAGAAGCAGAAACAGCAGAAATCACGAACATGGCTCAACCACTTACACTCGAACAACAGCTTCAACAACAACAGCTCCAACAACAACAGCATAACATAATGCCACAGGTAAAAAAAGAATTAAATTTAGATCCATTAAAATATATAGAAAAACTTAGTACTTTTGATGGTAAAACAGAAGATTTACCCATATTTTTAAGTAACGTAGATGATATTATACCCACCCTTAACGAATATTCAGAACAATCACAAAGAATGTGTATAAATATATTAAAAAGTAAATTTACTGGTGAGGCAAGAAGGGCTATGGAAATTCATACCCATCTTAGCAATTGGTCAGATATAAAACAAATGCTTATTCTTAATTTTGGCGGCTTTAAAAACAGTTTTCAGTTATATGACGATCTCAGAAATTCGCAATACTTAGGGGATGTATACCAATTTTATATTCATATTCAGAAAATATTGAGTCTCCTAAATCAAAAATCTGTACAAGAGAATAGAACATACGAAATCGTTAGAAATAACGACACGGCTTTGACTGTCTTCAAAGAAAAATTACCTCCCAATATGAGAACAATCTTGTACTCACTAAAACCATCTGATACCAGTTGTCTTACGCCCTCATATTTACTAATCGGAGAGCCAGCCTTTATAGTACCTGAACCTGCACTACTGGAGGTGAAGCAGAGTCGCTTTCAACGTTGGAAGCAGATCCAACAAATGTTCCAACATTTCTGGGAAACATGGAGAACGGAATATCTCTGCAGACTACAAAACCGACCCAATGTTGCTCTTTAATGTTCAACGGAACTTCCAGGTGAACGATATTGTGCTTATTATTGATGAACGTTTTCCTCCAGCAACATGGCCACTAGCAAGGATTATTTAAGTTCACCCAGGACAAGACGACATTTACAGAGTGGTCACTTATTTTTTTTTTGTTAGATTATAAGATAGGGAGGTTTAATTCTTCTTAATCTACGAATATTGTTTCGTACATTTAAGACGTCTTTTATTTCAGGATTAATATGCATCTGCAGACAGTCATTGCGACGAATTGCGTACTTTTTAATTACTTCCGTTACAAGATCAATCTGCAAATCACGATGCAAGTCATTATTTCTAATACACCATGGGGCATTTACTATTCCCCGAAGGACTTTGTTTTGGAATGTTTGTATTATTTTTACATTTGTTTTATTTGTACAACCCCATAATTGGATACCAAACAGGTTTCAGTATCTGGTTATATAATAAAATGTTATTCTCAATGGACATTTCCGAATTATGTCCAAGCAAGTAGCAACCAATAAAGTTTTCTGTATCTAATATTTAGCTCTTCTACTTTCTTTTTCACATGTTTCTTCTTTGAGTTTAGCATCTAGATTCATACCCAGATACCTAGCTGTGTTTGAATAAGGAACTATTTGGTTATTAATAACCACAGAAACATTCGTTATTTTTTTATTAGTAAAATTGATATGTGTGGACTTTGACTCGTTTCTTAATTCTTAATTGGGCGCCATCGTTGCGCCCAATCACATATCTCATTAACTGCATTTTGCAGCTTTTCTGTTGCTTTAGCCATGCATTTATCAATTGATAGAAGAGCAGTGTCGTCTGCGAATGTAGCTATCATTGTATGGGTCGAATTTGGTATATATCTAGTATACAGTAAGTACAGGGTTGGTCCTAGAACACTTCCCTGTGGAACTCCTGCTTGTAGTTCTTTAAGTTCAGAATACGTTGAACCATAGCGAACTCTAAAGAATCTATTTGAAATATAAGATTTTAGTATCTCATAGTACTGTCTGGGTAGGTCCCTATGAAGTTTATGCTCTAAGCCCCTATGCCAGACTTTATCAAAAGCCTGAGCAACGTTTAAGAACAATGTAGATCAAACTTGTTTCTCTTCTAGTGATTTTTCTATAATATTAGTTATACGATGTACTTGGTCTATTGTCGAATGCTTATTTCCTTCCTTCTTTTTTGCTCAATGATTCTATCTTAAGAAGAAGTTTCTCAAAAAAATTTGGTAACACTGGTAAAAGTGAGATTGGCCTGTATGAGGCGACTTCTGATAGAGGTTTACCTTGTTTAGGTATAACTATAATTTCTGCTATCTTCCAGTGATGTGGAACATATCCTAGTTTAAAGCAAGCATTTATTAAAAGCCTAAGTTTTACCAATACTATGAAGGGTAGTTCCTTCAAGATTTGGGCAGTTATTAGATCATAACCTGGTGATTTTCTATTAGATAGCCTATGAATACACATTCTGATCTCTTTAAGCGAAACATAAGTGATTGTAGGAAACGAGTCCCAGTTCCGGTTCAGGTTAGGCTAGGTTGCATCCTAAAAGTATGCAATGTTTTTTTTTATGAGAGGGCTAGGAATGGTGATTTAGCTGAGTGGGAGGGATATTCCTCCCAAATGAAATTAAAATTAAAACCAGGTGCAGAATTTCGCCGTCGAAGCTATCTTCACCATACTTGAAGAGAAGGTTAGTGGACTACCCATCTCAAGACTGGTTTTGCAAGAAGGGGAAGTATTGGAGAAAGTAGGACGGAGCTAGTTCACACGAATATATTTTATATATAATAGAGCAAGAACAATAAAAAGGTATAATAGAAAAACGGTGAGGTCGTATGACTAAATAAAAAACCGCAAGGGAGACAACCGCCGAGTCGATATAAGGTAGTCACGCTCGTCTTTGACTGACAGTTCTCGGTGTGGATTTTCGTTCGGTGGAGTGTTCGAGAGTACCCTTTTGACTCAATATCATTCTGTTGAAATATTTTTTTTTTTTTGATTTTTTTTTTGACGTATAAATAACACATAGACGCTATAGAAAAAAAAATAATAAGAGAAAGACACCCACAAAATAAACTCAACCAAAATATATATATATGTGTTATATCAGACCACCAACAACCCCTAAAAGAGATAACAACCGAACACACACATAACCATGCAGCAACCTACATTGTGTCGATCGCTCATTGGTTATAGATCTATTTAATCTGTTCTGCGAAACGGTATAAATATGGAAGGCAACAAGCCTCACTAGGGTTTTTTCTTATCACGGAAGCAACAGCACGAATCGCTGTTTAAAATAAATAAAAACATTTTAAGTTAAAATTAAAATCGGTATTTTTATTTCTCTTTCGTCACCCCAATCAAAATTGGCGCAGTCGGTAGGATAGCTATATAAAAGATTAGTTATCCGTGAAACGAATCGCAGTACACGATTTAAGCAATCTAAATTTGAGCGAAAATCAGACTAAAATTAAAATCAGTGAAAGTGAATAAAAGAATTCATATCTGAACGCATATCAGAGAATTCATAGACACTCTTTATTGTACAAAAAATTACTTAGTGATCACAATAAACGTACATTATTAATATCACGAAATCTCGTAGAGAGAAAGTAATTTAAAACAAAATCTATATAAACAACTTTACGGAGAAGTAACAATCCATGTCGAAAGCTCTAACACGTGTTGATGAGCAAGTTCATAAATAAATTTAAAAAGCAGAAGGAGAGGCGTAGTCGCAGCTTTAATAAACAACAAATTCCAGGGGAAGAAACATCTAGTGACACAGAAGCAGAAACAGCAGAAATCACGAACATGGCTCAACCACTTACACTCGAACAACAGCTTCAACAACAACAGCTCCAACAACAACAGCATAACATAATGCCACAGGTAAAAAAAGAATTAAATTTAGATCCATTAAAATATATAGAAAAACTTAGTACTTTTGATGGTAAAACAGAAGATTTACCCATATTTTTAAGTAACGTAGATGATATTATACCCACCCTTAACGAATATTCAGAACAATCACAAAGAATGTGTATAAATATATTAAAAAGTAAATTTACTGGTGAGGCAAGAAGGGCTATGGAAATTCATACCCATCTTAGCAATTGGTCAGATATAAAACAAATGCTTATTCTTAATTTTGGCGGCTTTAAAAACAGTTTTCAGTTATATGACGATCTCAGAAATTCGCAATACTTAGGGGATGTATACCAATTTTATATTCATATTCAGAAAATATTGAGTCTCCTAAATCAAAAATCTGTACAAGAGAATAGAACATACGAAATCGTTAGAAATAACGACACGGCTTTGACTGTCTTCAAAGAAAAATTACCCCCAATATGAGAACAATCTTGTACTCACTAAAACCATCTGATATACCAGTTGTCTTACGCCCTCATATTTACTCATCGGAGAGCCAGCCTTTATAGTACCTGAACCTGCACTACTGGAGGTGAAACAGAGTCGCTTTCAACGTTGGAAGCAGATCCAACAAATGTTCCAACATTTCTGGGAAACATGGAGAACGGAATATCTCTGCAGACTACAAAACCGACCCAATGTTGCTCTTTAATGTTCAACGGAACTTCCAGGTGAACGATATTGTGCTTATTATTGATGAACGTTTTCCTCCAGCAACATGGCCACTAGCAAGGATTATTTAAGTTCACCCAGGACAAGACGACATTTGCAGAGTGGTCACTTATTTTTTTTTTGTTAGATTATAAGATAGGGAGGTTTAATTCTTCTTAATCTACGAATATTGTTTCGTACATTTAAGACGTCTTTTATTTCAGGATTAATATGCATCTGCAGACAGTCATTGCGACGAATTGCGTACTTTTTAATTACTTCCGTTACAAGATCAATCTGCAAATCACGATGCAAGTCATTATTTCTAATACACCATGGGGCATTTACTATTCCCCGAAGGACTTTGTTTTGGAATGTTTGTATTATTTTTACATTTGTTTTATTTGTACAACCCCATAATTGGATACCAAACAGGTTTCAGTATCTGGTTATATAATAAAATGTTATTCTCAATGGACATTTCCGAATTATGTCCTAGCAAGTAGCAACCAATAAAGTTTTCTGTATCTAATATTTAGCTCTTCTACTTTCTTTTTCACATGTTTCTTCTTTGAGTTTAGCATCTAGATTCATACCCAGATACTTAGCTGTGTTTGAATAAGGAACTATTTGGTTATTAATAACCACAGAAACATTCGTTATTTTTTTATTAGTAAAATTGATATGTGTGGACTTTGACTCGTTTCTTAATTCTTAATTGGGCGCCATCGTTGCGCCCAATCACATATCTCATTAACTGCATTTTGCAGCTTTTCTGTTGCTTTAGCCATGCATTTATCAATTGATAGAAGAGCAGTGTCGTCTGCGAATGTAGCTATCATTGTATGGGTCGAATTTGGTATATATCTAGTATACAGTAAGTACAGGGTTGGTCCTAGAACACTTCCCTGTGGAACTCCTGCTTGTAGTTGTTCTTTAAGTTCAGAATACGTTGAACCATAGCGAACTCTAAAGAATCTATTTGAAATATAAGATTTTAGTATCTCATAGTACTGTCTGGGTAGGTCCCTATGAAGTTTATGCTCTAAGCCCCTATGCCAGACTTTATCAAAAGCCTGAGCAACGTTTAAGAACAATGTAGATCAAACTTGTTTCTCTTCTAGTGATTTTTCTATAATATTAGTTATACGATGTACTTGGTCTATTGTCGAATGCTTATTTCCTTCCTTCTTTTTTGCTCAATGATTCTATCTTAAGAAGAAGTTTCTCAAAAAAATTTGGTAACACTGGTAAAAGTGAGATTGGCCTGTATGAGGCGACTTCTGATAGAGGTTTACCTTGTTTAGGTATAACTATAATTTTTGCTATCTTCCAGTGATGTGGAACATATCTTAGTTTAAAGCAAGCATTTATTAAAAGCCTAAGTTTTACCAATACTATGAAGGGTAGTTCCTTCAAGATTTGGGCAGTTATTAGATCATAACCTGGTGATTTTCTATTAGATAGCCTATGAATACACATTCTGATCTCTTTAAGCGAAACATAAGTGATTGTAGGAAACGAGTCCCAGTTCCGGTTCAGGTTAGGCTAGGTTGCATCCTAAAAGTATGCAATGTTTTTTTTTTTATGAGAGGGCTAGGAATGGTGATTTAGCTGAGTGGGAGGGATATTCCTCCCAAATGAAATTAAAATTAAAACCAGGTGCAGAATTTCGCCGTCGAAGCTATCTTCACCATACTTGAAGAGAAGGTTAGTGGACTACCCATCTCAAGACTGGTTTTGCAAGAAGGGGAAGTATTGGAGAAAGTAGGACGGAGCTAGTTCACACGAATATATTTTATATATAATAGAGCAAGAACAATAAAAAGGTATAATAGAAAAACGGTGAGGTCGTATGACTAAATAAAAAACCGCAAGGGAGACAACCGCCGAGTCGATATAAGGTAGTCACGCTCGTCTTTGACTGACAGTTCTCGGTGTGGATTTTCGTTCGGTGGAGTGTTCGAGAGTACCCTTTTGACTCAATATCATTCTGTTGAAATATTTTTTTTTTTTGATTTTTTTTTTGACGTATAAATAACACATAGACGCTATAGAAAAAAAAATAATAAGAGAAAGACACCCACAAAATAAACTCAACCAAAATATATATATATGTGTTATATCAGACCACCAACAACCCCTAAAAGAGATAACAACCGAACACACACATAACCATGCAGCAACCTACATTGTGTCGATCGCTCATTGGTTATAGATCTATTTAATCTGTTCTGCGAAACGGTATAAATATGGAAGGCAACAAGCCTCACTAGGGTTTTTTCTTATCACGGAAGCAACAGCACGAATCGCTGTTTAAAATAAATAAAAACATTTTAAGTTAAAATTAAAATCGGTATTTTTATTTCTCTTTCGTCACCCCAATCAAAATTGGCGCAGTCGGTAGGATAGCTATATAAAAGATTAGTTATCCGTGAAACGAATCGCAGTACACGATTTAAGCAATCTAAATTTGAGCGAAAATCAGACTAAAATTAAAATCAGTGAAAGTGAATAAAAGAATTCATATCTGAACGCATATCAGAGAATTCATAGACACTCTTTATTGTACAAAAAATTACTTAGTGATCACAATAAACGTACATTATTAATATCACGAAATCTCGTAGAGAGAAAGTAATTTAAAACAAAATCTATATAAACAACTTTACGGAGAAGTAACAATCCATGTCGAAAGCTCTAACACGTGTTGATGAGCAAGTTCATAAATAAATTTAAAAAGCAGAAGGAGAGGCGTAGTCGCAGCTTTAATAAACAACAAATTCCAGGGGAAGAAACATCTAGTGACACAGAAGCAGAAACAGCAGAAATCACGAACATGGCTCAACCACTTACACTCGAACAACAGCTTCAACAACAACAGCTCCAACAACAACAGCATAACATAATGCCACAGGTAAAAAAAGAATTAAATTTAGATCCATTAAAATATATAGAAAAACTTAGTACTTTTGATGGTAAAACAGAAGATTTACCCATATTTTTAAGTAACGTAGATGATATTATACCCACCCTTAACGAATATTCAGAACAATCACAAAGAATGTGTATAAATATATTAAAAAGTAAATTTACTGGTGAGGCAAGAAGGGCTATGGAAATTCATACCCATCTTAGCAATTGGTCAGATATAAAACAAATGCTTATTCTTAATTTTGGCGGCTTTAAAAACAGTTTTCAGTTATATGACGATCTCAGAAATTCGCAATACTTAGGGGATGTATACCAATTTTATATTCATATTCAGAAAATATTGAGTCTCCTAAATCAAAAATCTGTACAAGAGAATAGAACATACGAAATCGTTAGAAATAACGACACGGCTTTGACTGTCTTCAAAGAAAAATTACCTCCCAATATGAGAACAATCTTGTACTCACTAAAACCACATTCACTACAACAAGCTCTTTATGAACTTGTACAAGTTGGTTTTACAACTAACCAAAACAGTGGCCAACGACAACCTAGTTTTAATAACAGAGAACACAAAAACCAAAATAAAAGTAACCAACAAAACAAAGATCACAAGAACTTAAAATTCTATCCAGGTCATAAAAATAACCAACACCATAATAACCACAATAATTATAACAACAACTGGCAACCAAAACAATATGTGCCAAATAATAACTTCCAAAGACTAAACAATTATAACCATCAAAATAGATATAATAACTACGAAAATAATTTTAATCAAAATTACAACCCAAATAACTATAGGCAACAACCTCAGAGGTTCGAACCTATCGATGTAGACCCAAGATCGTCACAAATCAGACGTGCCACTCAAAATGAACCAACAACGAATTTTAACGAAGACAATGCAAATTTTCGGTCATGTGCCTTGGAGCCTTAAAACAACGATCACTGCCCATTGTTAAACTAACAAAAAGTAATAAAACATTAAGACTATTAGTAGATACCGGTGCCACAAATAGCCTTTTAAGAGAAAAAGATGCCCCGAAAGAATATATAAAAATTAGGGAGCAACCACTAAAAATCCATACTGTGGGAAATGCAATTGAAATAACCAAAGATTTAATAATCCCAAAAGAAAAATTTATATTTTCAGTAGTAGAAGATTGTGAATTTCAACTACATGATTTCCATGTAAACTATAATGGAATACTTGGGAATAACATTCTAATTCCAAATAATAGCGAAATTCGGTATAAAGAGAAAGTATTAAAAATGAATGATCAGATTATACCCATATTCTTCAGTGCAGATGAGGAACGGGAATATACTGAAACCAATAATCATTTAAATACAATGCCAATAACCGAAACTATTATAAATTCAATTCAGGAAAATCTTCGATTAGATCATTTAAACAATGAAGAGAAACAAGCTCTTTTAAAACTTACAAGCAAACA
Source organism: Cheilosia impressa (assembly GCA_948293265.1). Classification (NCBI taxonomy): domain Eukaryota; kingdom Metazoa; phylum Arthropoda; class Insecta; order Diptera; family Syrphidae; genus Cheilosia; species Cheilosia impressa. The sequence goes on from OX411880.1 coordinate 57,538,165, forward strand.
TAAAAGTACCTTTTACAACAAAGGAGACGATCTCTCTTTTACTAGCCACATTAAACATGTGATCCCCACTACCGACGACTCACCCATATACACACGAATTTACAGATACGAACAAATTCATAATGTAGAAGTTAAAAGACAAATTCAAGACATGCTTGACCAAGGAATTATCCAACATTCTACTTCACCATATAATGCCCCTATTTGGGTAGTCCCCAAGAAAGAGGACAGTACGGGAAATAAAGAATGGAGAATAGTCATTGACTATAGAAAACTTAATGAAAAAACTGAAGAAGATAAATACCCAGTTCCAAACATAGATAGCATATTAGATAAACTAGGACATTGTAATTACTTTACAACATTAGATCTAACAAAAGGGTTTCACCAAAAAGAAGTCGATAAAAAGGACAGGGAAAAAACTGCATTTTCAACACAATCAGGCCATTACGAATTTGTGCGCATGCCTTTCGGTTTAAAAAATGCACCAGCAACATTCCAAAGACTCATGAACGAAGTCTTACAAGAATTCATAGGGAAAATCTGTTATGTGTACCTTGACGATATAATCATCTTTTCCACTAGTCTCCAAGAACATATAAAGGGTGATTTTTTAGCTGGTTTGGTTTTGGCAACACTGGTTTTGACAGCTGACGTGTGTTTAGTACCTTGTGTCACTGTCAAACAGCTTCAGTTTGGTTTGCAATTTAACCATGGATCGTCTTACAAATGAACAACGCTTGCAAATTATTGAATTTTACTATCAAAATTCGTGCTCGGTTCGAAATGTTCATCGCGCGCTTTTTTATCGAAAAATTGTGTTCAGCGATGAGGCTCATTTTTGGTTGAATGGGTACGTAAATAAGCAAAATTGCCGCATTTGGAGTGAAGATCAGCCAGAAGCATTGCAACAGCTACCAATGCATCCCGAAAAAGCCACTGTTTGGTGCGGTTTATGGGCCGGCGGCATTATTGGGCCATATTTCTTCAAAGATGATGCGAATCGCAGCGTTACTGTCAATGGTGAACGCTACCGAGCGATGATAACAAACTTTTTTTTGCCCGAAATGGAAGTTCTTGACTTGCATGATATGTGGTTTCAACAAGACGGTGCCACATGCCACACAGCACGCGAAACAATGGCGCAATTGCGAGGCGAGTTTGGTGAACAGTTAATTTCACGTTTCGGGCCGGTCAATTGGCCGCCTAGATCGTGCGATTTGACACCATTAGATTATTTTTTGTGGGGGTATGCCAAGGCTAATGTGTATAGGGACAAGCCCGCTTCGACTGACGCACTGGAAGCCAACATCCATGCATTCATTCGTGAGATACCGGCCGATATGTGTGAAAGAGTATGCCAAAATTGGACTCAGCGGATGGGCTACCTCAGACGCAGCCGCGGTCAACATTTGCATGAAATTATCTTTAAACATTAAATTGCAAGGTTCAAACTATCGATTCAAATAAATATTTCATTAATTTTTTCGAATTTTTTGTGTTTTTTTTTTTTAAAAAAGTTCTAAACCTCTTAAAAAATCACCCTTTAGATTCAATTAACAAATTTTTAAGTACTCTCAAGAAAGCAAATCTTAAGGTATCTTTAAACAAATCAGAATTTTTAAAGAAGGAGACAGAATTTCTGAGCCACATTATAACACCGGACGGCGTTAAACCTAACCCAAATAAAATAAAATCAATAGAAAATTTTCCCATATCAAATACTGTAAAAGAAATACAGAGTTTTTTAGGTATAACTGGGTATTACAGGAAATTCATTCCAGATTACGCAGGTATAATAAAGCCATTTACCATATGTCTGAAGAAAAATGCAAAAATCGATAAAAATAACCCAGAATACCTAGAAGCATTTAGTAAAATAAAAACACTCATGTCAGACGATCTACTCAATCGTCACCCAGACTATAACAAAGAATTTATATTAACCACAGACGCAAGCAACTTTGCTATAGGAGCCATACTATCACAGTCACATGGCCCTTTGTCGTTTGCTTCACGAACACTAAACAAACACGAATGTAACTACAGTACGACAGAGAAAGAATAACTCGCGATCGTATGGGCAACAGCTCAATATCGCCATTACTTATATGGACGAAGATTCATAATTAAAACAGACCATCGACCACTGGTTTGGCTTTCAACTTTGAAAGAACCCAACTCAAAATTACAAAGATGGAAAATTAAATTAGAAGAATATGACTTCAAAGTAGAATATATTAAGGGTAAAGAAAACTACGTCGCAGACGCCTTATCAAGAATAAAAATAGAAAACAACATAAACATGTTAAATAACGAAGATGAAGATGAGGATAAAACCAAACATAGCGCTGAGTCAGACAACTAACACCTAATTCCAATCAGTGAAAAAGCAATCAACTTATTTAATCGCCAAATAGTTCTAGTAGTCAACGAAAATGATGAAGCAACCAAGATTATATTTCCACATACAGGAAAAAGAAGAATTGTATTCTGCAAAAAGAATTATACAAAAGAAGATCTAGTAAATATTATTTCAGAAGTCGATATAAAAACAGTAAACGGAATATACACTGAAGATGATGCCACATTTCAAAAACTCCAAGAAATATGAAAAGCAGAAAATAAATCATCAAAAGATATACTTCAAAGAAGCATGAAGCTATTAACAGACATTAACAACGACGAAGTAACAGAAATCATCTTAAAACAACACAAAGAACTCAATCACATAGGCATCGAGAAATTATATATTGACCTCTCAAAAAAATATTACATACCCAACCTAAAAATAGCCATAAACAAAATTATTAACAACTGCATGACCTGCAACCAAAAAATTAAAAGAAACCCCATAAAACTGCCATATGAAAAAACTGAAACACCAATAGGTCCTCATAAACACTACCACATAGACATTTGGTTTATTAATAGCAACCTAAAGTACATTTCCTGTATAGATAAATTCAGTAAATTTACAGCAGTAGAAATGATAAAAACCAAAACACATATTGACGCGATAAATGCATTAACGAAAATATTTTCATACATGAACGCTCCCGAAGAAATCACACTTGATAACGAGAATGCCTTTAGTCAGAAACTCTGAAAAACCATTTAGAGAATTTAGGTATACAACTACACTATTGCACAGCAAATAGACATACAGGGAACTCAGCCATTGAAAGAGTCCACAGTACCCTGAACGAACACTTAAGACTGCTCGCTGATACAAAACGCCCAGTCGATCTAGTGATCAAGGCAATAGAGGTTTATAACAAAACCGTACACCTAACAACAAAAGAAAGACCAATCGATATCCACTTAGGGAAAGCTGATAATGAAGTGATTTTTAAACGCATAGAAGACAAAAAATTTAAAATTTTGGAAAAAATAAACAAAAATAGAAAAGACGAAGACATAGACCAAAAATTTGCAAAAATCACCGCTCCAGAGAAAATAAAAAACAAAATGACTCCAAGACACACTGAAGTGAAGGTAATTAATAACATTTATAAAAAATATATCCTCCAAGAAGGAAATAGATATAGAAGAATTCCAAACAGAATTCTACATAAGGACCAATTTAGGAAAAAGAAAAAATTTATAATTACGGACACCCAAATTCCTGACAATGACAACTCTAATAATAATATTAATGATCGCGCAGATCCAGAGCCAGTCCATCCAGATAACGGAAATCACCAAGGAATTTCAAATAATTCAACTCAATAGTATTTATTTGATTAAAGATTTCTCCAAAATATTGCACATAATTAATCTAACAAAACTGGAGAAATTAATACATTCTATAGAAAATCAAGTCATACACTTACCTGAACTTAATTCAGAAATACAAAATTTAATGACTCATACCAGATCGAGAAGAGGCTTAGTAAATATCATAGGCAACGGTCTACATTTCCTCTTCGGAACTATGGACGATGATGATCGATCAAGTATAGAACATAGATTAACTTTAGTAGAATCTAATGCACAAAATATTATAGAAAATTCAAACAATCAAATAACCATAAACACACATTTTGACGATCAAATAAAAGACCTCACTGAACATTTCAATGAGAAAGAGGACAAATTCGGTTTATATTTAGACAAGTATAAAATATATGATGAAGAGATTCATAGAATAAAGTTAGAAATAGAAATAAAAGATAGCATCCACCAGGTATTGTTGAACATAGAAAAAATAAAAGATGTCATATTAACCAGTAGACTTAACGTCTTAAGTAGAGACATTCTTTCAGACGAAGAAATAACAGAATTTAAAATAGATTTTGAAGTATTAAAAGAAATTAAACTAAATCTAGCCACTTATAAAAATAATATCATATTTGTCATAGAAATACCAAATTATTCAAATAAAGAATTTACTAAATACTATTTACAAGCTTTTCCAAACAAATTGAAGCAATCCATACAATTTGTAAGTAATAATGTATTAAAATACGAAAATGAACTATATTTTCCTACAAAATACATACAAAATCTTACTAAAATAACAGATAAATGTATTCAAAATATTTTTAAGGATAAAATGATTTGTAATTATGAAAACGATACAAACGAAAGCAAAATAATTGAAATTGGAAACAATTATCTAGCTCTTGTAAACACAAATAGAATAACACTAAACCAAACTTGTAACAATTTGAACTTAAATTCGAGGGGAATTACTTAATAAAAATCGAGAATTGTAAAATTTATTTAGATAATAAAATGTTCAATAAAAAAGAATATTCAAGCGAATTAATAATCCCAATTATAAGTAAAAACCTAACTCTGGAAGAAACTAAGGATATAACCTTAAAAAAATTATATTATGAACATATAAAAAATACTGCAAAAATTATAGAAATACATTCAAAACACAAGCAAATTGTCTACTCCTCATATTCTTTATTATTAATCATTGTAATAATTATATTAACAATACTACTCATCAAATATAAAAGAAAAAATTGAAATGTAATAATGTAATAAATCCTCAGAAGATTCTAAGGAGGGAGGTGTTATATTAGAAAGCCCCCACTCACCTAAACCAAATGACTTTATTTTTAATAATTACCCACACTCAACGATGTCATCACAACCATAGTTGCATTTTCCTAAATTAATTAAGAAAAGAAATCAAAGAATTGCATGTGAACAATTCTAAAACAAGATACTTTTCATACACAACTATAATAATTGTAAAAATATTAATAATCATTGTATGTCTCAAATGGCAGCCCAATGTAAAAATAAATCTTTCAACGGTCTCATTTCAACCCTTAGAAGACTCTTCGGGGGGAGGTGTTATATCAGACCACCAACAACCCCTAAAAGAGATAACAACCGAACACACACATAACCATGCAGCAACCTACATTGTGTCGATCGCTCATTGGTTATAGATCTATTTAATCTGTTCTGCGAAACGGTATAAATATGGAAGGCAACAAGCCTCACTAGGGTTTTTTCTTATCACGGAAGCAACAGCACGAATCGCTGTTTAAAATAAATAAAAACATTTTAAGTTAAAATTAAAATCGGTATTTTTATTTCTCTTTCGTCACCCCAATCAAAATTTATGTATATACATATATACAGATCGTGCCTAGAAAGTTTTCGACTAATCAAATAAGTAAAGTGCTACCGTCGAAAAAAAAAAGTGCCCTGACGGACTTTGTGTCCAAATACTCTTTCGTGTCGGAGGTACCGCCCTTCTATTGGTGCTCCAAAGACCGCCAAAAAAAAGGAAAGAAAAAAAAATACACATCAGTGCTATTTCCGCCACCAAAATCTACGACGAATTGCAACGGCAGCAACAACAACTTCAACATCAGGCAGATAACCTATTCTGTACTTAACGCCGAATAGCGCACCATAACAGCTAACCCACTCCCATGGTGTCTGCGCTGCCAAAATACCCGCCAACAGAAGTATCAGGCGAAAGAATCCTCCTTGACGTAACCTTCCACCGCACCACCACAAACTACGACAGCGGCAACTTTCAGAGTTCTAATCATGATTATTTTTTTTGATTTTTTTCCTTTTGAAACTTCTTCGTTCAGTAGCTTAATTACTTTATATTGATTATCCAGTCTTTGAATAATAGTAGAAAGCATTTCTTTTACTGATAATTCTTCTTCTCTACGTGTATTTTTCACAATTTCAGAATACGATTTGGTATTTACGACTGGCGTATTTGTTTTAGCCGCAATTGGTATTTTGTCTACTTTGGTGTTTTCAACATTTACCTGTTGCTTGTAACTATTTTTGAGAGAGTTCTGCTAGAGTTTGGCAGTACCTCTCTTTTTCTTTTCTTCAAATTCTTTTGCTACCGGTCAGCCTCTATAATTTGCTGGGTGATTTCCGTGACAGTTGATGCATTTTACTTTATCATTAATTTTTTGTGGACAGCTATTTATTGGATGTTTTCCTTCACATTTAACGCACGCAAAATCTCTTTTGCAATAGCTTTGCGTATGAACGAAAGATTGGCATTGTTTGCATTGAGATATTGAGTTCGTTCTTCTCAAAGTGGCTCAATCTTGACAACAATACTCATTATGGACTTAATATCGTATACTTTTCTATAAAAAGGGGTAGTTTTCTATTTCTTGTAGTTGGTTCCCCATCATTACCTGCTGTGTTTTCTTTTTTAATTAAGTTTTTAGCTTCCAAAATTTTGAATATTTTGTTACGCAAGTCTTCAACAATGTCATGTTCATCCCACGAGAAGTGTAGACCTCTGGCAACTACTCTTATTGGTCTAGTAGCCTTATTTTCATATGAGTGCCATTGCACATTAATTTTCGTTAGCTCATCAGTTATTTCTCTGTAAGTGTCACTGTCGACATTTATTTTCCAATTGTTGTTGCTATTATGATGTAAGCTTGCACGGTTTCTTTGTTTTTTGTTCAATTATTCTTTTTAGCTCACCAAATTTGTCTATTCCAGAGATCATTATTGGCGGTGGTAATGGTTGTATTTTCAAGCCAATGGTTGTCTTTTCAACCCTTTTATCATTTGTCTTAGCTTGTGAATTTGTATGTTTTGCAGTAGTCACACTATCAAGATTTCTGGCAGATATTTCAGGAATTTCTTCTGCCTTTCGTTTTTTTGTTGGTCTTTTGCTTTTTTTCAGATGTCTTTCTCGGCCTTACTAATAATCAAACACTAATGTCGACGATTAGCTGGTTGCCAGCTTTAGTAAAAATGTACAGCATTAGTGAAGCGGTACCAATAAACAATTAGACCTCCACATTTGCTACTGCGACAACTTTCTTAGAAACTATTACATTTTTTGTCATCGCAGAATTCAAATTTCATTATTTGTTTTCGTGAAAAACAAGGTCAATGTTTTATTTCACAACGAGGATTTTATTATAAAAAAAAGGAATTTTTAAATTGCAAATTAATTTGCCCAGCAGATTTCTTTTAAAGGCTTTTTGAAGCTTATTATAAGCAAAAAACAAAACAGAAAATAGGAAATGCACAAAATATCCGCTGATCTGTCAAATATCGTATACAAATTAGTAATGCCCTATTGTTCGATCGGACACAATTTTCGGTACTTTTTATAGTACGCTTTCCTTTGTTTTCTAATACTTCACAATTGATTTATGAGTGAATTTGTGTGGTAATAAGGTCTCTTTTAAATTATACAATAAACGGAACACAGTTTATTAGAATGCTTTGATTTATTGGTTGGCTGATAATGCAAATCAAAATTTATTTGTAGTCTAAAGATCGTTAGCAAGTGAATATTTTCGAAAGAAATATTAACCTGCTTACTCATTTCCGTTTGCAAAACAGTACTTGCAAAAGTATATGGAGGTGTAAAAATATGTACAATTTGATATTTTAAAAATTGCATAGATTATATTACTTAATTGGGGAAAAAAATATAAAGCCTTGGGAATTCTTCTACATATACATAAACTGTCATGTTTTCTCCTAGATGAATTCGCACCAAGTAATACAGAACTTTGAATATCTTAAATTCGCACATACTACCTGATATTCCTCCAGCAGTTCCTTAATTTATTATTTCGCGTGGATTTTGCTGAATGCTGACAATTCTTCTATCTATATTTTCCGCGAAGTCAACCTTTTCACAACAACTCTTTCCACACCAATATTTGAGATCTTCATCCAAAATCTACCTGCCGCCTAAGGTACTGAGAATTGTAAAAAAAAAGGTATTCAGGTATGAGCTGTCCAATATTAAATGAACAGATATTTTATTCCATTAGCGACTACTCTCAAGAAATTCTTGGAAAGATCCCAAACTTATATCAAATTTATTTTTTACTCAGCATGCATTCGTTGCAAACTAAAATGAAAATCAATCATAAAGCAAGCACTAGCGGTTAAACAAGACAAAGCAGAGAAAAACACTAAACATTTCTTTTAATCGAAATATTCGAAGTAAATATTTTAACCCAAATATTAATAAACGCTGCGTAAAAGTTATCAACTCGTTATTCAGCAGTTACGCACAATTTTTGTATGCTATCTGATGCCTACTAGCTGACTTACTTGTGCACATTTTTGTTTATTAATAGGGGGTAAGTGTTTAGAAATAGAACAAAAATGCATTATTTCTCAATTTTGTGCATACATTAGTACAAATTTGTGTTTGCTAGACTTAAAAACCACTTGCATTGTTGTATTCCAACGAACAAAATCAGAAAACATTTACAATTTACTAAAATTAGTTTATAATTATAAACGTTCAGGCTGAACAACAGCGTATGTATATTTGCTTCTATTACGAAATTCCATACCATCATTTAGGAGGGTTGGGCAACACTCCTCTGCAAAATGACATGTCGGGAGGATTTATTTAGCTAATGCCCGAGATAAACATAGGTTTCTGAACATTAACATTTAACCCTACAGTTAGCGGTATTCTGGCAACTATATTTGTTTATTGGTAAAGGGATTTTGGAAAGTGTGGGGTCTTTGCATAAACTGCCAGACTAAAGTTGATTATTGGTAAGGCCGTCTGTCTCTAAAGCAAGCTTCTCTTCATGTGTGAGGTATTCTTTTTGTTCAACTTGCTGAATTGGTTGGTTTGGTTGGACAGTACGGTCCAAAAGGCTAACTTTAGTTCTTTTATCTGATTTTGCAAGCTTTTAATAATTTCTTCTAAACTTTTTCTTGCTTTGAGTTCAACTTGCCATTCATTGTAGAAGCTGTTTGTTTGTAATTTCGCTTGTGAATCTGTTTTATGTTCACTTTCAACTATATTGGTTTCGATTCCAGTTTTTAATTTTTGTATATTCGGAATGCTTACAATTATAGCGCTATCATTGGCCGTAAGTTTTTTTGGCGCGACCATATTTGGTGGAGTTCTTGGAGTGAGTGAACTCCTTTTGGAGCTTTGTTGAAGAAGCAGTAAATGGTCCCCCTAGAATCCATGGGACCGACCTCCGAGGAGGGTGGATTTTCCAGTTTACCTGGTCTGCCACCTGGGGTATTTATATCTGTTGTTTTGTTCATTGCCATATTTTTTTTTTGTTGTAACTGAATCAGTTTTACTAGGTAGCTCAGTAAGTTCTACACACAAACCCCCTGCCAGGAGGACCGTGTCATTTGTTTTACTTTTTGCCATTTTTGTTTTGCGAAGTTTTCGTCTCCGCTTTTTTTGGATTTTTATTTTTAATTTCTGCTATTGAAATAAAATCCAAGCTAGGAAACTGCTCTCGCTAAGAGCTCAAGGTTCTTTGCTTGCAGCACTCTACAAATCTCTGCTGGGTCCCTGGACAGAGTGACAAAACTGGCAGTGAGATAGCTGACGAACTGGAGAGAAAGGAGAGCAATGGATCATGATAGAGCATTACAGTCGATCGAGCCTCCACTTTGTAATCTTAGAGAACAAGTGGAAAATTCGTGTGAAAACTAATAGCAGAACTAACTACTTGTAAAATATCTCGAAGCTTTGGCCAACATATGACATCAAACTTTTACAGTTTGACAGGTCATCGCTGTCTAAGCTGGTAAGGGCTCTAACTGGTCATAACTTCCTAAGAAACCACAGGATGAAACTAAATCTCAAAGATGACGATATATGCAGGGGCTGCGGAGACGAAGTGGTCCATGAGGACACACCTCACTTCCTCTGTCATTGTCCGAACGTCTGTCACTTGATTAACAGAACACTTGGAAGCCATTTCTTCCATGACTTAAAGGAACTTTCAAATGTCACACTTTCTAATCTTAACAGATTTTTGAGGACATTAAGATGGCTGGACGGCGTCGGGTAATACAAGGAGTAAAAGAAGAGACATGAGTAACCATATCCAACCCCAAAGTTAAACCCCTAAGGGCATCACATTGTCTTCACGAGGACCTAAGTGTGGTATAGTAGGGTGCACCCTGCTATAATGGGCGTTCCTCAACTTGTCTAGCGTAACCGATATGTACGGGGAGGATAAGCATCTCGATCAGTGACTTTGTTAAGCTTCCTGTAATCAACACAAAATCTATATGATCGATCTTTGTTTTTTATCATTACTATAGGAAAAGCCCATGGACTATTTGATTTTTCTATTATATCTTCCATAGGCATTTCTTCTAATTTTTTATCTATATGACGCTGAACCGCAGGTGAAACCGGATAATACCGCTGCTTGATTGGTTCAGACGTCGTCCTAATATTGTGCTTCACTAAATGTGTACACCCTATTTCTTCAGGCATTGAATCAAAAATTATTTTTACGAATTGCTGTAACTGCCTATCCTGTGTCTCATCCAACTGCGATCGCTCTCTGATCGTCGACATCGAAACTATCGTAGCTTGATTAGAAGAACTCCCCTCGCTTATTCTTAAATCCGGGACGATTCCCGATTGTGCCCAAAAGTCGGCTCCTAATATCAAGACATGTGGGAGAGTTGGAATAACAAGGCACTCTAGCAATATCGATTTTCCCTGAGTTGACCGAAGACCCACACCTTTCTCCTGAGAATGAGATATTCCATTTGCCCGCATTTTCATTTTGCTCTGAACCGATAAATACGCGGTCGTCAGAGTTGACATTGGAAAAGGACATCTGTTGACGATTGTATAAGTCAACAAAGGTGCAGGCGTACTAAACGCACCCACCCAAATTGAAATTTCCCCAAAACGGAGATTATGCTGAAACGTCAAATGTCAATTGCCAAATAATGTAAATAAAAATCGTATAAAAAGAGCGTTGTCTTCTCAAATAAAATACAATCTTTTATAACGTTGGAAAGCGGTTGTTTCTAATAATTGCGGAATTTTTAAAGCGTTTCTTTTTGTGCGAAACAGTAGTAATCGCAAACAGTAATTTTGTGACAATTTTCTTACGGTTCAACGCCCGAACAACATCAATACCACTAACGATGTTGACGGTTGACCAGCACTAGTCTCAGTTCGCTGCTGCTCTATATGCGTTTGCCTCGGCTTTTTTTTTGTGGCAGTATGCTGACATTCTCATCCTCGGAATCTTCTGAAAGCCTATGTACCTCCATTATAAAAATTTCACAAAATGACTAATAATAATCTACAAAAAAAAACATTTTTTTCGACTTAAGCACCAGAGGAAAAAAACTCATCTTACTTACTTTACTTAACGGGCTCCCGACCCGTGGAGAGCCTCTGCCTGAGACACTGCAGCCTTCCATCCTCTGCGATCCCGGGCACGCTGCTTCCAGTTATCCAGACCAAGCGGAGGTTCGGTCTTCCTTCCGAAGCAACAACAAGCTTCGGATACGGATGAATTTACTGTTGACAAATCTAGCAAACGAATAAAGGACAAGGAATTTCGCATCTGCACGTCTGTAGGTTCCTTAACAGACCGCGTACAGCCGAACAGCTAGCGGAGGTCCTGAGCTGCTATAAAGCAGACCTAACCGCCATCCAAGAAGTGCGATGGGATGGACCGGCAAGAAGAGGATGAACAAATGCGATATCTATTATGGCGACTGCTATCGGCAACAAAAACAGCGCTTATTTGGTTGTGGATTCGTCGTTGGCGGCAGACTTAGGCAAGAAGTCTTAAGTTTCAACTGTGTGAACGAACGCCTTTGCGACAATCTGCATCAGGGCTGAATTCGCCAACATGCGAACGCTGTAAACACCAGGTGCTACTCAAAAACTTGAGTCTGTCCTCACGCAGTACAAGGCAGATACTACCGCAATCCAGGAGATACGATGGATAGGATCAGGTATGATGAAAAGGAAAAATTGCGATATTTATTACAGCTGCCATAATGCATGTATTAGCATGCGGATTCGTTGAGGGAAATCGGCTTAGGACAAAAGTTATTGACTTTAAGCCGTAAAGTGATCCGCATGAAAGCTACTTTCCGAAACATAAGCTTTATATGTGCACACGCCCCTACCGACGAGGCTGAAGACCCTATCAAGGAGGAGTTTTATGACCTCCTGGATGGAGACTACGGAGCCTGTCTGGAGTACGATGTCAAAGTTGTGCTCGGGGACTTCAATGCTAAAATCGGAAAGGAAAACATCTTTGGCGGGTTAGTTGGTAAGCACAGAGTCCACGAAACGACCACAGACAAACGGTTACCGACTAACTGACTTCGCGGCAGCTCGTAATACATCCTCAACGTGCACACATTCCGCGGGGCAAACGTCGACTCTGACCATTTTCTTGTTGCGGCTAAGTTCAGAGCTCGACTATCCAACGAGAAGAAGCTGCGTTCCGCCCAGAAGAAGAAATTCGAGGTTGGACGCCTTAGCACACCTGGAGTAGCCAGAGTCTACAAAGAGCGCCTGAGTGAGAAACTCTCCGCAGTGCATTCACATACCACAAATGCCAACACCAAGTGGTCCCAGTACCGCGAAAGAGGTACTGGGGCATCAAAGATGTAGCCGAAACCACCTTAGGGTACCAGCCACCCCAGAGAAAGAGCCCGTGGTATGATGATGAATGCGTACGCAGGAAAAAGGTGACAGAAGATGCACATATGAAGGCGCTGCAGCGCAAAACAAGGGCAGCGAGGAAAAAGTATCGAGCCAGGAGGAGGGAGGAGAAGAAAATCCTGCGTAGAAAGAAGAGGTCCTACGCAGTCTCCCAGCTCAAGGAGATCGAAGAGTCCCGCGATCGAAGCAACATCCGGAAGTTCTTCAAGAAAGCCAAGCAACTGGCTGCTGGCTTCAAGACCGGCACGCAGGCTTTTCGAAACAGTGATGGAAACCAAGTCACCGAAGCGCAGGGAATAGTAGATGTGTTTAAGCAGCACTTCCAGCAGCTGCTAAATGGGCATCATGTAGAGAGAGTGATACTGCAAGAAGAGAACCCACGTCCAGTCAATGAAGATCCAGTTCTACCACCCAGTATAGAAGAAGTTGGCTTAGCAATAAAAAAGCTAAAGAACAACAAGGCCGCCGGCTCTGATAGTTTACCAGCGGAGCTGCACCATCATTAACCAAGTATGGGTGGAAGAAAGTATGCCCGATGACTGGACTATCAGCTCCATATGCCCCATCTACAAAAAAGGCGATCCTATGTCTTGCAAGAACTATCGAGGCATATCCCTGCTTCATGTCGAATACAAGATCCTATCCAACGTACTGTGTGAACGTCTCAAACCGTTCTGCAACACACTAATCGGCACGTACCAGTGTGGCTTCCGGCCCGGCAGATCGACTATAGACCAAATTTTCACACTGAGGCAGATCCTGGAAAAGACCAATGAATTTCAAGTCGAGACTCACCATCTATTCATCAACTTTAAAGCCGCATATGATAGCAATTATCGCTTTATGTGGCGATGGCCGAATTCGTTATCCCGGCAAAACTGATCCAGCTATGTAGCGTGACGCTGGAGAACACACGCTGCAACATGCAATTTGGAAGTAGTTCCTCCGAACTAATCCAAACATACACCGGATTTCGGCTAGGAGACGCATTATCATGTGACTTCTTCAATCTAGTTCGTAAATGAGGACAAGACTAAGTACATGCTATCAACAAACAAACAAGCATCTGTCCATCGCCTAGGACAGAACGTCACTATTGATAGCAACAATTTCGAGGTAGTTAAGCGGCCTTACTAATAATCAAACACTAATGTCGACGATTAGCTGGTTGCCAGCTTTAGTAAAAATGTACAGCATTAGTGAAAGGGTACCTATAAACAATTAGACCTCCACATTTACTAGTGCGACAACTTTCTTAGAAACTATTACATTTTTTGTCATCGCAGAATTCAAATTTCATAATTTGTTTTCGTGAAAAACAAGGTCAATGGTTTATTTCACAACGAGGATTTTATTCTAAAAAAAGGAATATTTAAATTGCAAATTAATTTGCCCAACAGATTTCTTTTAGATCCTTCTGAAGCTTATTATAAGCAAAAAACAAAACAGAAAATAGGAAATGCACAAAATATCCGCTGATCTGTCAAATATCGTATGCAAATCAGTAATGCCCTATTGTTAGATCGGACACAATTTTCGGTACTTTTTATGGTACGCTTTCCTTTGTTTTAAAATACGTCACGATTGATTTATGAGTGAATTTGTGTCGTAATAAGGTCTCTTTTAAATTATACAATAAACGAAACACAGTTTAGTAGAATGCTTTGATTTATTCGTTGGCTGATAATGGAAATCAAAATTTATTTGTAGTATAAAGATCACATTTTGATCGTTAGCAAGTGAATATTTTCGAAAGAAATAATAACCTGCTTATTCACTTCCGTTTGCAAAACAGTACTTGCAAAAGTATATGGAGGTGTGAAAATAAATACAATTTAATCTTTTAAAAATTATATATATATTACTTATATTACTTAATTCGGAGAAAAAATATAAAGCCGTGGACATTCTTCTACATATACATAAACTGTCATGTTTTCTCCTAGATGAGTTCTCACCAAGTAATACAGAACTTTGTACATCTTCAATTCGCATATACTACCTGATATTCCTCCAGCAGTTCCCAAATTTATTATTTCGCGTGGATTTTGCTGAATGCTGACAATTCTTTTATCTATATTTTCCGCGAAGTCAACCTTTTCACAACAACCATTTCCACACCAATATTTGAGACCTTCATCCAAAATCTACCTGCCGCCTAAGGTATTGAGAATTGTAAAAAAAAAAAAAAAAGTATTCAGGTATGAGCTGTCCAATATTAAATGAACAGATATTTTATTCTCTTAGCGACTACACTCAAGAAATTCTTGGAAAGATCCCAAACTTATATCAAATTTATTTTTTACTCAGCATGCATTCGTTACAAACTAAAATGAAAATCAATCATAAAGCAAGCACTAGCGGTTAAACAAGGTAAAGCAGAGAAAAGCACTAACCATTTCTTTTAGTCAAAATATTCGAAGTTCATATTTTAACCCACATATTAATAAACTGCGTAAAAGTTATCAACTCGTTATTCAGCAGTTACGTCAAATTTTTGTATGCTATCTGATGCCTACCAGCTAACTGACTTGTGCACATTTTTGTTTATTAATACGGGGGTAAGTGTTTAGAAATAAAACAAAATTGCATTAGGTATTTTTCAATTTTGTTCATACATTCGTACAAATGTGTGTTTGCTAAAACCACTTGCATTGTTGTATTCCAACGAATAAAATCAGAATACATTAACTATTTACTAAAATATGTTTATAATTATAAACGGTCAGGCTGAACAACAGCGTATGTAAATTTGCTCCTATTACAAAATTCCATACCATCCATTAGGATAGTTGGGCAACACTCCTCTGCAAAATGACATTTCGGGAGGATTTATTTAGCTAATGCCCGAGATAAACATGGGTTTCTGAACATTAACATTTAACCCTACAGTTAGCGATATTCTGGCAACTATATTTGTTTATTGGTAAAGGGATCTTGGAAAGTGTGGGGTCTTTGCATAAACTGCCGGACTAAAGTTGATTATTGGTAAGGCCGAAGGAGTTTATCTACCTCGGAGTAAGCATGAACTCCACAAATGACATCCTAGTTCAGATCCGGCAAAGAATTACCCTAGGAAACTGCTGCTACTTCGGTTTAACAAAGCAATTGGGTTCAAAACTCCTAACTCGAAGGACAAAATGTATGCTTTACAGAACCCTTATCCTGCCAGTTCTGCTTTATGGCGCCGAGTGCTGGACGATAAGCAGGAAGGGAGAGCTGATGCTGGGCTCCTTCGAAAGAAAAATTCTTCGGCGGATTTTTGGTCCTGTGTGCGAGGAGGGCGAATGGAGGAGAAGATACAACCGTGAACTCTATGAGCTGTACCAAGTTGTGGATGTAGTCCAAAAGGCCAAAATACGTCGACTACATTGGCGCGGCCACATCGAGCGAATGGACAATAATGCTCCAGGTAAGAGGATCTTCGAATCACAGCCGCCAGGTTCGAGACGACAAGGAAGACCGAACCTCCGTTTCAAAGACCAAGCCATCGCGGATGCCAGAGCGCTTGGTCTGGATAACTGGAAGCAGCGTGCCCGGGATTGCAGAGGATGGAAGGCTGCCGTGTCTTAGGCAGAGACTCTCCACGGGTCGGGAGCCCGTTAAGTAAAGTAAGTAAGATGAGTTTTTTTCCTCTGGTGCTTAAGTCGAAAAAAATTTTTTTTTTGTAGTTTATTATTAGATTTAGATTTAGCTTTCAGAAGATTCCGAGGATGAGAATGTCAGCATACTGCCACAAAAAAAAAGCCGAGGCAAACGCATATAGAGCAGCAGCGAACTGAGACTAGTGCTGGTCAACCGTCAACATCGTTAGTGGTTCGCTCGGGCGTTGAACCAAAAGAAAATTGTCACAAAATTACTGTTTGCGATTACTACTGTTTCGCACAAAAAGAAACGCTTTAAAAATTCCGCAATTATTAGAAACAACCGCTTTCCAACGTTATAAAAGATTGTATTTTATTTGAGAAGACAACGCTTTTTATATGATTTTTGTTTACATTATTTGGCAATTGCTTTTTTTGGATTTTTATTTTTAATTTCTGCTATTGAAATAAAATCCAAGCTAGGAAACTGCTCTCGCTAAGAGCTCAAGGTTCTTTGCTTGCAGCACTCTACAAATCTCTGCTGGGTCCCTGGACAGAGTGACAAAACTGGCAGTGAGATAGCTGACGAACTGGAGAGAAAGGAGAGCAATGGATCATGATAGAGCATTACAGTCGATCGAGCCTTCACTTTGTAATCTTAGAGAACAAGTGGAAAATTCGTGTGAAAACTAATAGCAGAACTAACTACTTGTAAAATATCTCGAAGCTTTGGCCAACATATGACATCAAACTTTTACAGTTTGACAGGTCATCGCTGTCTAAGCTGGTAAGGGCTCTAACTGGTCATAACTTCCTAAGAAACCACAGGATGAAACTAAATCTCAAAGATGACGATATATGCAGGGGCTGCGGAGACGAAGTGGTCCATGAGGACACACCTCACTTCCTCTGTCATTGTCCGAACGTCTGTCACTTGATTAACAGAACACTTGGAAGCCATTTCTTCCATGACTTACGAGAACTTTCAAATGTCACACTTTCTAATCTTAACAGATTTTTGAGGACATTAAGATGGCTGGACGGCGTCGGGTAATACAAGGAGTAAAAGAAGAGACATGAGTAACCATATCCAACCCCAAAGTTAAACCCCTAAGGGCATCACATTGTCTTCACGAGGACCTAAGTGTGGTATAGTAGGGTGCACCCTGCTATAATGGGCGTTCCTCAACTTGTCTAGCGTAACCGATATGTACGGGGAGGATAAGCATCTCGATCAGTGACTTTGTTAAGCTTCCTGTAATCAACACAAAATCTATATGATCGATCTTTGTTTTTTATCATTACTATAGGAAAAGCCCATGGACTATTTGATTTTTCTATTATATCTTCCATAGGCATTTCTTCTAATTTTTTATCTATATGACGCTGAACCGCAGGTGAAACCGGATAATACCGCTGCTTGATTGGTTCAGACGTCGTCCTAATATTGTGCTTCACTAAATGTGTACACCCTATTTCTTCAGGCATTGAATCAAAAATTATTTTTACGAATTGCTGTAACTGCCTATCCTGTGTCTCATCCAACTGCGATCGCTCTCTGATCGTCGACATCGAAACTATCGTAGCTTGATTAGAAGAACTCCCCTCGCTTATTCTTAAATCCGGGACGATTCCCGATTGTGCCCAAAAGTCGGCTCCTAATATCAAGACATGTGGGAGAGTCGGAATAACAAGGCACTCTAGCAATATCGATTTTCCCTGAGTTGACCGAAGACCCACACCTTTCTCCTGAGAATGAGATATTCCATTTGCCCGCATTTTCATTTTGCTCTGAACCGATAAATACGCGGTCGTCAGAGTTGACATTGGAAAAGGACATCTGTTGACGATTGTATAAGTCAACAAAGGTGCAGGCGTACTAAACGCACCCACCCAAATTGAAATTTCCCCAAAACGGAGATTATGCTGAAACGTCAAATGTCAATTGCCAAATAATGTAAATAAAAATCGTATAAAAAGAGCGTTGTCTTCTCAAATAAAATACAATCTTTTATAACGTTGGAAAGCGGTTGTTTCTAATAATTGCGGAATTTTTAAAGCGTTTCTTTTTGTGCGAAACAGTAGTAATCGCAAACAGTAATTTTGTGACAATTTTCTTACGGTTCAACGCCCGAACAATATCAATACCACTAACGATGTTGACGGTTGACCAGCACTAGTCTCAGTTCGCTGCTGCTCTATATGCGTTTGCCTCGGCTTTTTTTTTGTGGCAGTATGCTGACATTCTCATCCTCGGAATCTTCTGAAAGCCTATGTACCATCCATTATAAAAATTTCACAAAATGACTAATAATAATCTACAAAAAAAAACATTTTTTTCGACTTAAGCACCAGAGGAAAAAAACTCATCTTACTTACTTTACTTAACGGGCTCCCGACCCGTGGAGAGCCTCTGCCTGAGACACTGCAGCCTTCCATCCTCTGCGATCCCGGGCACGCTGCTTCCAGTTATCCAGACCAAGCGGAGGTTCGGTCTTCCTTCCGAAGCAACAACAAGCTTCGGATACGGATGAATTTACTGTTGACAAATCTAGCAAACGAATAAAGGACAAGGAATTTCGCATCTGCACGTCTGTAGGTTCCTTAACAGACCGCGTACAGCCGAACAGCTAGCGGAGGTCCTGAGCTGCTATAAAGCAGACCTAACCGCCATCCAAGAAGTGCGATGGGATGGACCGGCAAGAAGAGGATGAACAAATGCGATATCTATTATGGCGACTGCTATCGGCAACAAAAACAGCGCTTATTTGGTTGTGGATTCGTCGTTGGCGGCAGACTTAGGCAAGAAGTCTTAAGTTTCAACTGTGTGAACGAACGCCTTTGCGACAATCTGCATCAGGGCTGAATTCGCCAACATGCGAACGCTGTAAACACCAGGTGCTACTCAAAAACTTGAGTCTGTCCTCACGCAGTACAAGGCAGATACTACCGCAATCCAGGAGATACGATGGATAGGATCAGGTATGATGAAAAGGAAAAATTGCGATATTTATTACAGCTGCCATAATGCATGTATTAGCATGCGGATTCGTTGAGGGAAATCGGCTTAGGACAAAAGTTATTGACTTTAAGCCGTAAAGTGATCCACATGAAAGCTACTTTCCGAAACATAAGCTTTATATGTGCACACGCCCCTACCGACGAGGCTGAAGACCCTATCAAGGAGGAGTTTTATGACCTCCTGGATGGAGACTACGGAGCCTGTCTGGAGTACGATGTCAAAGTTGTGCTCGGGGACTTCAATGCTAAAATCGGAAAGGAAAACATCTTTGGCGGGTTAGTTGGTAAGCACAGAGTCCACGAAACGACCACAGACAAACGGTTACCGACTAACTGACTTCGCGGCAGCTCGTAATACATCCTCAACGTGCACACATTCCGCGGGGCAAACGTCGACTCTGACCATTTTCTTGTTGCGGCTAAGTTCAGAGCTCGACTATCCAACGAGAAGAAGCTGCGTTCCGCCCAGAAGAAGAAATTCGAGGTTGGACGCCTTAGCACACCTGGAGTAGCCAGAGTCTACAAAGAGCGCCTGAGTGAGAAACTCTCCGCAGTGCATTCACATACCACAAATGCCAACACCAAGTGGTCCCAGTACCGCGAAAGAGGTACTGGGGCATCAAAGATGTAGCCGAAACCACCTTAGGGTACCAGCCACCCCAGAGAAAGAGCCCGTGGTATGATGATGAATGCGTACGCAGGAAAAAGGTGACAGAAGATGCACATATGAAGGCGCTGCAGCGCAAAACAAGGGCAGCGAGGAAAAAGTATCGAGCCAGGAGGAGGGAGGAGAAGAAAATCCTGCGTAGAAAGAAGAGGTCCTACGCAGTCTCCCAGCTCAAGGAGATCGAAGAGTCCCGCGATCGAAGCAACATCCGGAAGTTCTTCAAGAAAGCCAAGCAACTGGCTGCTGGCTTCAAGACCGGCACGCAGGCTTTTCGAAACAGTGATGGAAACCAAGTCACCGAAGCGCAGGGAATAGTAGATGTGTTTAAGCAGCACTTCCAGCAGCTGCTAAATGGGCATCATGTAGAGAGAGTGATACTGCAAGAAGAGAACCCACGTCCAGTCAATGAAGATCCAGTTCTACCACCCAGTATAGAAGAAGTTGGCTTAGCAATAAAAAAGCTAAAGAACAACAAGGCCGCCGGCTCTGATAGTTTACCAGCGGAGCTGCACCATCATTAACCAAGTATGGGTGGAAGAAAGTATGCCCGATGACTGGACTATCAGCTCCATATGCCCCATCTACAAAAAAGGCGATCCTATGTCTTGCAAGAACTATCGAGGCATATCCCTGCTTCATGTCGAATACAAGATCCTATCCAACGTACTGTGTGAACGTCTCAAACCGTTCTGCAACACACTAATCGGCACGTACCAGTGTGGCTTCCGGCCCGGCAGATCGACTATAGACCAAATTTTCACACTGAGGCAGATCCTGGAAAAGACCAATGAATTTCAAGTCGAGACTCACCATCTATTCATCAACTTTAAAGCCGCATATGATAGCAATTATCGCTTTATGTGGCGATGGCCGAATTCGTTATCCCGGCAAAACTGATCCAGCTATGTAGCGTGACGCTGGAGAACACACGCTGCAACATGCAATTTGGAAGTAGTTCCTCCGAACTAATCCAAACATACACCGGATTCCGGCAAGGAGACGCATTATCATGTGACTTCTTCAATCTAGTTCGTAAATGAGGACAAGACTAAGTACATGCTATCAACAAACAAACAAGCATCTGTCCATCGCCTAGGACAGAACGTCACTATTGATAGCAACAATTTCGAGGTAGTTAAGCGGCCTTACTAATAATCAAACACTAATGTCGACGATTAGCTGGTTGCCAGCTTTAGTAAAAATGTACAGCATTAGTGAAAGGGTACCAATAAACAATTAGACCTCCACATTTACTAGTGGGACAACTTTCTTAGAAACTATTACATTTTTTGTCATCGCAGAATTCAAATTTCATAATTTGTTTTCGTGAAAAACAAGGTCAATGGTTTATTTCACAACGAGGATTTTATTCTAAAAAAAGGAATATTTAAATTGCAAATTAATTTGCCCAACAGATTTCTTTTAGATCCTTCTGAAGCTTATTATAAGCAAAAAACAAAACAGAAAATAGGAAATGCACAAAATATCCGCTGATCTGTCAAATATCGTATGCAAATCAGTAATGCCCTATTGTTAGATCGGACACAATTTTCGGTACTTTTTATGGTACGCTTTCCTTTGTTTTAAAATACGTCACGATTGATTTATGAGTGAATTTGTGTCGTAATAAGGTCTCTTTTAAATTATACAATAAACGAAACACAGTTTAGTAGAATGCTTTGATTTATTCGTTGGCTGATAATGGAAATCAAAATTTATTTGTAGTATAAAGATCACATTTTGATCGTTAGCAAGTGAATATTTTCGAAAGAAATAATAACCTGCTTATTCACTTCCGTTTGCAAAACAGTACTTGCAAAAGTATATGGAGGTGTGAAAATAAATACAATTTAATCTTTTAAAAATTATATATATATTACTTATATTACTTAATTCGGAGAAAAAATATAAAGCCGTGGACATTCTTCTACATATACATAAACTGTCATGTTTTCTCCTAGATGAGTTCTCACCAAGTAATACAGAACTTTGTACATCTTCAATTCGCATATACTACCTGATATTCCTCCAGCAGTTCCCAAATTTATTATTTCGCGTGGATTTTGCTGAATGCTGACAATTCTTTTATCTATATTTTCCGCGAAGTCAACCTTTTCACAACAACCATTTCCACACCAATATTTGAGACCTTCATCCAAAATCTACCTGCCGCCTAAGGTATTGAGAATTGTAAAAAAAAAAAAAAAAGTATTCAGGTATGAGCTGTCCAATATTAAATGAACAGATATTTTATTCTCTTAGCGACTACACTCAAGAAATTCTTGGAAAGATCCCAAACTTATATCAAATTTATTTTTTACTCAGCATGCATTCGTTACAAACTAAAATGAAAATCAATCATAAAGCAAGCACTAGCGGTTAAACAAGGTAAAGCAGAGAAAAGCACTAACCATTTCTTTTAGTCAAAATATTCGAAGTTCATATTTTAACCCACATATTAATAAACTGCGTAAAAGTTATCAACTCGTTATTCAGCAGTTACGTCAAATTTTTGTATGCTATCTGATGCCTACCAGCTAACTTACTTGTGCACATTTTTGTTTATTAATACGGGGGTAAGTGTTTAGAAATAAAACAAAATTGCATTAGGTATTTTTCAATTTTGTTCATACATTCGTACAAATGTGTGTTTGCTAAAACCACTTGCATTGTTGTATTCCAACGAATAAAATCAGAATACATTAACTATTTACTAAAATATGTTTATAATTATAAACGGTCAGGCTGAACAACAGCGTATGTAAATTTGCTCCTATTACAAAATTCCATACCATCCATTAGGATAGTTGGGCAACACTCCTCTGCAAAATGACATTTCGGGAGGATTTATTTAGCTAATGCCCGAGATAAACATGGGTTTCTGAACATTAACATTTAACCCTACAGTTAGCGATATTCTGGCAACTATATTTGTTTATTGGTAAAGGGATCTTGGAAAGTGTGGGGTCTTTGCATAAACTGCCGGACTAAAGTTGATTATTGGTAAGGCCGAAGGAGTTTATCTACCTCGGAGTAAGCATGAACTCCACAAATGACATCCTAGTTCAGATCCGGCAAAGAATTACCCTAGGAAACTGCTGCTACTTCGGTTTAACAAAGCAATTGGGTTCAAAACTCCTAACTCGAAGGACAAAATGTATGCTTTACAGAACCCTTATCCTGCCAGTTCTGCTTTATGGCGCCGAGTGCTGGACGATAAGCAGGAAGGGAGAGCTGATGCTGGGCTCCTTCGAAAGAAAAATTCTTCGGCGGATTTTTGGTCCTGTGTGCGAGGAGGGCGAATGGAGGAGAAGATACAACCGTGAACTCTATGAGCTGTACCAAGTTGTGGATGTAGTCCAAAAGGCCAAAATACGTCGACTACATTGGCGCGGCCACATCGAGCGAATGGACAATAATGCTCCAGGTAAGAGGATCTTCGAATCACAGCCGCCAGGTTCGAGACGACAAGGAAGACCGAACCTCCGTTTCAAAGACCAAGCCATCGCGGATGCCAGAGCGCTTGGTCTGGATAACTGGAAGCAGCGTGCCCGGGATTGCAGAGGATGGAAGGCTGCCGTGTCTTAGGCAGAGACTCTCCACGGGTCGGGAGCCCGTTAAGTAAAGTAAGTAAGATGAGTTTTTTTCCTCTGGTGCTTAAGTCGAAAAAAAAATTTTTTTTGTAGTTTATTATTAGATTTAGATTTAGCTTTCAGAAGATTCCGAGGATGAGAATGTCAGCATACTGCCACAAAAAAAAAGCCGAGGCAAACGCATATAGAGCAGCAGCGAACTGAGACTAGTGCTGGTCAACCGTCAACATCGTTAGTGGTTCGTTCGGGCGTTGAACCAAAAGAAAATTGTCACAAAATTACTGTTTGCGATTACTACTGTTTCGCACAAAAAGAAACGCTTTAAAAATTCCGCAATTATTAGAAACAACCGCTTTCCAACGTTATAAAAGATTGTATTTTATTTGAGAAGACAACGCTTTTTATATGATTTTTGTTTACATTATTTGGCAATTGCTTTTTTTGGATTTTTATTTTTAATTTCTGCTATTGAAATAAAATCCAAGCTAGGAAACTGCTCTCGCTAAGAGCTCAAGGTTCTTTGCTTGCAGCACTCTACAAATCTCTGCTGGGTCCCTGGACAGAGTGACAAAACTGGCAGTGAGATAGCTGACGAACTGGAGAGAAAGGAGAGCAATGGATCATGATAGAGCATTACAGTCGATCGAGCCTTCACTTTGTAATCTTAGAGAACAAGTGGAAAATTCGTGTGAAAACTAATAGCAGAACTAACTACTTGTAAAATATCTCGAAGCTTTGGCCAACATATGACATCAAACTTTTACAGTTTGACAGGTCATCGCTGTCTAAGCTGGTAAGGGCTCTAACTGGTCATAACTTCCTAAGAAACCACAGGATGAAACTAAATCTCAAAGATGACGATATATGCAGGGGCTGCGGAGACGAAGTGGTCCATGAGGACACACCTCACTTCCTCTGTCATTGTCCGAACGTCTGTCACTTGATTAACAGAACACTTGGAAGCCATTTCTTCCATGACTTACGAGAACTTTCAAATGTCACACTTTCTAATCTTAACAGATTTTTGAGGACATTAAGATGGCTGGACGGCGTCGGGTAATACAAGGAGTAAAAGAAGAGACATGAGTAACCATATCCAACCCCAAAGTTAAACCCCTAAGGGCATCACATTGTCTTCACGAGGACCTAAGTGTGGTATAGTAGGGTGCACCCTGCTATAATGGGCGTTCCTCAACTTGTCTAGCGTAACCGATATGTACGGGGAGGATAAGCATCTCGATCAGTGACTTTGTTAAGCTTCCTGTAATCAACACAAAATCTATATGATCGATCTTTGTTTTTTATCATTACTATAGGAAAAGCCCATGGACTATTTGATTTTTCTATTATATCTTCCATAGGCATTTCTTCTAATTTTTTATCTATATGACGCTGAACCGCAGGTGAAACCGGATAATACCGCTGCTTGATTGGTTCAGACGTCGTCCTAATATTGTGCTTCACTAAATGTGTACACCCTATTTCTTCAGGCATTGAATCAAAAATTATTTTTACGAATTGCTGTAACTGCCTATCCTGTGTCTCATCCAACTGCGATCGCTCTCTGATCGTCGACATCGAAACTATCGTAGCTTGATTAGAAGAACTCCCCTCGCTTATTCTTAAATCCGGGACGATTCCCGATTGTGCCCAAAAGTCGGCTCCTAATATCAAGACATGTGGGAGAGTCGGAATAACAAGGCACTCTAGCAATATCGATTTTCCCTGAGTTGACCGAAGACCCACACCTTTCTCCTGAGAATGAGATATTCCATTTGCCCGCATTTTCATTTTGCTCTGAACCGATAAATACGCGGTCGTCAGAGTTGACATTGGAAAAGGACATCTGTTGACGATTGTATAAGTCAACAAAGGTGCAGGCGTACTAAACGCACCCACCCAAATTGAAATTTCCCCAAAACGGAGATTATGCTGAAACGTCAAATGTCAATTGCCAAATAATGTAAATAAAAATCGTATAAAAAGAGCGTTGTCTTCTCAAATAAAATACAATCTTTTATAACGTTGGAAAGCGGTTGTTTCTAATAATTGCGGAATTTTTAAAGCGTTTCTTTTTGTGCGAAACAGTAGTAATCGCAAACAGTAATTTTGTGACAATTTTCTTACGGTTCAACGCCCGAACAATATCAATACCACTAACGATGTTGACGGTTGACCAGCACTAGTCTCAGTTCGCTGCTGCTCTATATGCGTTTGCCTCGGCTTTTTTTTTGTGGCAGTATGCTGACATTCTCATCCTCGGAATCTTCTGAAAGCCTATGTACCATCCATTATAAAAATTTCACAAAATGACTAATAATAATCTACAAAAAAAAACATTTTTTTCGACTTAAGCACCAGAGGAAAAAAACTCATCTTACTTACTTTACTTAACGGGCTCCCGACCCGTGGAGAGCCTCTGCCTGAGACACTGCAGCCTTCCATCCTCTGCGATCCCGGGCACGCTGCTTCCAGTTATCCAGACCAAGCGGAGGTTCGGTCTTCCTTCCGAAGCAACAACAAGCTTCGGATACGGATGAATTTACTGTTGACAAATCTAGCAAACGAATAAAGGACAAGGAATTTCGCATCTGCACGTCTGTAGGTTCCTTAACAGACCGCGTACAGCCGAACAGCTAGCGGAGGTCCTGAGCTGCTATAAAGCAGACCTAACCGCCATCCAAGAAGTGCGATGGGATGGACCGGCAAGAAGAGGATGAACAAATGCGATATCTATTATGGCGACTGCTATCGGCAACAAAAACAGCGCTTATTTGGTTGTGGATTCGTCGTTGGCGGCAGACTTAGGCAAGAAGTCTTAAGTTTCAACTGTGTGAACGAACGCCTTTGCGACAATCTGCATCAGGGCTGAATTCGCCAACATGCGAACGCTGTAAACACCAGGTGCTACTCAAAAACTTGAGTCTGTCCTCACGCAGTACAAGGCAGATACTACCGCAATCCAGGAGATACGATGGATAGGATCAGGTATGATGAAAAGGAAAAATTGCGATATTTATTACAGCTGCCATAATGCATGTATTAGCATGCGGATTCGTTGAGGGAAATCGGCTTAGGACAAAAGTTATTGACTTTAAGCCGTAAAGTGATCCACATGAAAGCTACTTTCCGAAACATAAGCTTTATATGTGCACACGCCCCTACCGACGAGGCTGAAGACCCTATCAAGGAGGAGTTTTATGACCTCCTGGATGGAGACTACGGAGCCTGTCTGGAGTACGATGTCAAAGTTGTGCTCGGGGACTTCAATGCTAAAATCGGAAAGGAAAACATCTTTGGCGGGTTAGTTGGTAAGCACAGAGTCCACGAAACGACCACAGACAAACGGTTACCGACTAACTGACTTCGCGGCAGCTCGTAATACATCCTCAACGTGCACACATTCCGCGGGGCAAACGTCGACTCTGACCATTTTCTTGTTGCGGCTAAGTTCAGAGCTCGACTATCCAACGAGAAGAAGCTGCGTTCCGCCCAGAAGAAGAAATTCGAGGTTGGACGCCTTAGCACACCTGGAGTAGCCAGAGTCTACAAAGAGCGCCTGAGTGAGAAACTCTCCGCAGTGCATTCACATACCACAAATGCCAACACCAAGTGGTCCCAGTACCGCGAAAGAGGTACTGGGGCATCAAAGATGTAGCCGAAACCACCTTAGGGTACCAGCCACCCCAGAGAAAGAGCCCGTGGTATGATGATGAATGCGTACGCAGGAAAAAGGTGACAGAAGATGCACATATGAAGGCGCTGCAGCGCAAAACAAGGGCAGCGAGGAAAAAGTATCGAGCCAGGAGGAGGGAGGAGAAGAAAATCCTGCGTAGAAAGAAGAGGTCCTACGCAGTCTCCCAGCTCAAGGAGATCGAAGAGTCCCGCGATCGAAGCAACATCCGGCAGTTCTTCAAGAAAGCCAAGCAACTGGCTGCTGGCTTCAAGACCGGCACGCAGGCTTTTCGAAACAGTGATGGAAACCAAGTCACCGAAGCGCAGGGAATAGTAGATGTGTTTAAGCAGCACTTCCAGCAGCTGCTAAATGGGCATCATGTAGAGAGAGTGATACTGCAAGAAGAGAACCCACGTCCAGTCAATGAAGATCCAGTTCTACCACCCAGTATAGAAGAAGTTGGCTTAGCAATAAAAAAGCTAAAGAACAACAAGGCCGCCGGCTCTGATAGTTTACCAGCGGAGCTGCACCATCATTAACCAAGTATGGGTGGAAGAAAGTATGCCCGATGACTGGACTATCAGCTCCATATGCCCCATCTACAAAAAAGGCGATCCTATGTCTTGCAAGAACTATCGAGGCATATCCCTGCTTCATGTCGAATACAAGATCCTATCCAACGTACTGTGTGAACGTCTCAAACCGTTCTGCAACACACTAATCGGCACGTACCAGTGTGGCTTCCGGCCCGGCAGATCGACTATAGACCAAATTTTCACACTGAGGCAGATCCTGGAAAAGACCAATGAATTTCAAGTCGAGACTCACCATCTATTCATCAACTTTAAAGCCGCATATGATAGCAATTATCGCTTTATGTGGCGATGGCCGAATTCGTTATCCCGGCAAAACTGATCCAGCTATGTAGCGTGACGCTGGAGAACACACGCTGCAACATGCAATTTGGAAGTAGTTCCTCCGAACTAATCCAAACATACACCGGATTCCGGCAAGGAGACGCATTATCATGTGACTTCTTCAACCTAGTTCGTAAATGAGGACAAGACTAAGTACATGCTATCAACAAACAAACAAGCATCTGTCCATCGCCTAGGACAGAACGTCACTATTGATAGCAACAATTTCGAGGTAGTTAAGCGGCCTTACTAATAATCAAACACTAATGTCGACGATTAGCTGGTTGCCAGCTTTAGTAAAAATGTACAGCATTAGTGAAAGGGTACCAATAAACAATTAGACCTCCACATTTACTAGTGCGACAACTTTCTTAGAAACTATTACATTTTTTGTCATCGCAGAATTCAAATTTCATAATTTGTTTTCGTGAAAAACAAGGTCAATGGTTTATTTCACAACGAGGATTTTATTCTAAAAAAAGGAATATTTAAATTGCAAATTAATTTGCCCAACAGATTTCTTTTAGATCCTTCTGAAGCTTATTATAAGCAAAAAACAAAACAGAAAATAGGAAATGCACAAAATATCCGCTGATCTGTCAAATATCGTATGCAAATCAGTAATGCCCTATTGTTAGATCGGACACAATTTTCGGTACTTTTTATGGTACGCTTTCCTTTGTTTTAAAATACGTCACGATTGATTTATGAGTGAATTTGTGTCGTAATAAGGTCTCTTTTAAATTATACAATAAACGAAACACAGTTTAGTAGAATGCTTTGATTTATTCGTTGGCTGATAATGGAAATCAAAATTTATTTGTAGTATAAAGATCACATTTTGATCGTTAGCAAGTGAATATTTTCGAAAGAAATAATAACCTGCTTATTCACTTCCGTTTGCAAAACAGTACTTGCAAAAGTATATGGAGGTGTGAAAATAAATACAATTTAATCTTTTAAAAATTATATATATATTACTTATATTACTTAATTCGGAGAAAAAATATAAAGCCGTGGACATTCTTCTACATATACATAAACTGTCATGTTTTCTCCTAGATGAGTTCTCACCAAGTAATACAGAACTTTGTACATCTTCAATTCGCATATACTACCTGATATTCCTCCAGCAGTTCCCAAATTTATTATTTCGCGTGGATTTTGCTGAATGCTGACAATTCTTTTATCTATATTTTCCGCGAAGTCAACCTTTTCACAACAACCATTTCCACACCAATATTTGAGACCTTCATAAAAAATCTACCTGCCGCCTAAGGTATTGAGAATTGTAAAAAAAAAAAAAAAGTATTCAGGTATGAGCTGTCCAATATTAAATGAACAGATATTTTATTCTCTTAGCGACTACACTCAAGAAATTCTTGGAAAGATCCCAAACTTATATCAAATTTATTTTTTACTCAGCATGCATTCGTTACAAACTAAAATGAAAATCAATCATAAAGCAAGCACTAGCGGTTAAACAAGGTAAAGCAGAGAAAAGCACTAACCATTTCTTTTAGTCAAAATATTCGAAGTTCATATTTTAACCCACATATTAATAAACTGCGTAAAAGTTATCAACTCGTTATTCAGCAGTTACGTCAAATTTTTGTATGCTATCTGATGCCTACCAGCTAACTTACTTGTGCACATTTTTGTTTATTAATACGGGGGTAAGTGTTTAGAAATAAAACAAAATTGCATTAGGTATTTTTCAATTTTGTTCATACATTCGTACAAATGTGTGTTTGCTAAAACCACTTGCATTGTTGTATTCCAACGAATAAAATCAGAATACATTAACTATTTACTAAAATATGTTTATAATTATAAACGGTCAGGCTGAACAACAGCGTATGTAAATTTGCTCCTATTACAAAATTCCATACCATCCATTAGGATAGTTGGGCAACACTCCTCTGCAAAATGACATTTCGGGAGGATTTATTTAGCTAATGACAGAGATAAACATGGGTTTCTGAACATTAACATTTAACCCTACAGTTAGCGATATTCTGGCAACTATATTTGTTTATTGGTAAAGGGATTTTGGAAAGTGTGGGGTCTTTGCATAAACTGCCGGACTAAAGTTGATTATTGGTAAGGCCGAAGGAGTTTATCTACCTCGGAGTAAGCATGAACTCCACAAATGACATCCTAGTTCAGATCCGGCAAAGAATTACCCTAGGAAACTGCTGCTACTTCGGTTTAACAAAGCAATTGGGTTCAAAACTCCTAACTCGAAGGACAAAATGTATGCTTTACAGAACCCTTATCCTGCCAGTTCTGCTTTATGGCGCCGAGTGCTGGACGATAAGCAGGAAGGGAGAGCTGATGCTGGGCTCCTTCGAAAGAAAAATTCTTCGGCGGATTTTTGGTCCTGTGTGCGAGGAGGGCGAATGGAGGAGAAGATACAACCGTGAACTCTATGAGCTGTACCAAGTTGTGGATGTAGTCCAAAAGGCCAAAATACGTCGACTACATTGGCGCGGCCACATCGAGCGAATGGACAATAATGCTCCAGGTAAGAGGATCTTCGAATCACAGCCGCCAGGTTCGAGACGACAAGGAAGACCGAACCTCCGTTTCAAAGACCAAGCCATCGCGGATGCCAGAGCGCTTGGTCTGGATAACTGGAAGCAGCGTGCCCGGGATTGCAGAGGATGGAAGGCTGCCGTGTCTTAGGCAGAGACTCTCCACGGGTCGGGAGCCCGTTAAGTAAAGTAAGTAAGATGAGTTTTTTTCCTCTGGTGCTTAAGTCGAAAAAAATTTTTTTTTTGTAGTTTATTATTAGATTTAGATTTAGCTTTCAGAAGATTCCGAGGATGAGAATGTCAGCATACTGCCACAAAAAAAAAAGCCGAGGCAAACGCATATAGAGCAGCAGCGAACTGAGACTAGTGCTGGTCAACCGTCAACATCGTTAGTGGTTCGCTCGGGCGTTGAACCAAAAGAAAATTGTCACAAAATTACTGTTTGCGATTACTACTGTTTCGCACAAAAAGAAACGCTTTAAAAATTCCGCAATTATTAGAAACAACCGCTTTCCAACGTTATAAAAGATTGTATTTTATTTGAGAAGACAACGCTTTTTATATGATTTTTGTTTACATTATTTGGCAATTGCTTTTTTTGGATTTTTATTTTTAATTTCTGCTATTGAAATAAAATCCAAGCTAGGAAACTGCTCTCGCTAAGAGCTCAAGGTTCTTTGCTTGCAGCACTCTACAAATCTCTGCTGGGTCCCTGGACAGAGTGACAAAACTGGCAGTGAGATAGCTGACGAACTGGAGAGAAAGGAGAGCAATGGATCATGATAGAGCATTACAGTCGATCGAGCCTTCACTTTGTAATCTTAGAGAACAAGTGGAAAATTCGTGTGAAAACTAATAGCAGAACTAACTACTTGTAAAATATCTCGAAGCTTTGGCCAACATATGACATCAAACTTTTACAGTTTGACAGGTCATCGCTGTCTAAGCTGGTAAGGGCTCTAACTGGTCATAACTTCCTAAGAAACCACAGGATGAAACTAAATCTCAAAGATGACGATATATGCAGGGGCTGCGGAGACGAAGTGGTCCATGAGGACACACCTCACTTCCTCTGTCATTGTCCGAACGTCTGTCACTTGATTAACAGAACACTTGGAAGCCATTTCTTCCATGACTTACGAGAACTTTCAAATGTCACACTTTCTAATCTTAACAGATTTTTGAGGACATTAAGATGGCTGGACGGCGTCGGGTAATACAAGGAGTAAAAGAAGAGACATGAGTAACCATATCCAACCCCAAAGTTAAACCCCTAAGGGCATCACATTGTCTTCACGAGGACCTAAGTGTGGTATAGTAGGGTGCACCCTGCTATAATGGGCGTTCCTCAACTTGTCTAGCGTAACCGATATGTACGGGGAGGATAAGCATCTCGATCAGTGACTTTGTTAAGCTTCCTGTAATCAACACAAAATCTATATGATCGATCTTTGTTTTTTATCATTACTATAGGAAAAGCCCATGGACTATTTGATTTTTCTATTATATCTTCCATAGGCATTTCTTCTAATTTTTTATCTATATGACGCTGAACCGCAGGTGAAACCGGATAATACCGCTGCTTGATTGGTTCAGACGTCGTCCTAATATTGTGCTTCACTAAATGTGTACACCCTATTTCTTCAGGCATTGAATCAAAAATTATTTTTACGAATTGCTGTAACTGCCTATCCTGTGTCTCATCCAACTGCGATCGCTCTCTGATCGTCGACATCGAAACTATCGTAGCTTGATTAGAAGAACTCCCCTCGCTTATTCTTAAATCCGGGACGATTCCCGATTGTGCCCAAAAGTCGGCTCCTAATATCAAGACATGTGGGAGAGTCGGAATAACAAGGCACTCTAGCAATATCGATTTTCCCTGAGTTGACCGAAGACCCACACCTTTCTCCTGAGAATGAGATATTCCATTTGCCCGCATTTTCATTTTGCTCTGAACCGATAAATACGCGGTCGTCAGAGTTGACATTGGAAAAGGACATCTGTTGACGATTGTATAAGTCAACAAAGGTGCAGGCGTACTAAACGCACCCACCCAAATTGAAATTTCCCCAAAACGGAGATTATGCTGAAACGTCAAATGTCAATTGCCAAATAATGTAAATAAAAATCGTATAAAAAGAGCGTTGTCTTCTCAAATAAAATACAATCTTTTATAACGTTGGAAAGCGGTTGTTTCTAATAATTGCGGAATTTTTAAAGCGTTTCTTTTTGTGCGAAACAGTAGTAATCGCAAACAGTAATTTTGTGACAATTTTCTTACGGTTCAACGCCCGAACAATATCAATACCACTAACGATGTTGACGGTTGACCAGCACTAGTCTCAGTTCGCTGCTGCTCTATATGCGTTTGCCTCGGCTTTTTTTTTGTGGCAGTATGCTGACATTCTCATCCTCGGAATCTTCTGAAAGCCTATGTACCATCCATTATAAAAATTTCACAAAATGACTAATAATAATCTACAAAAAAAAACATTTTTTTCGACTTAAGCACCAGAGGAAAAAAACTCATCTTACTTACTTTACTTAACGGGCTCCCGACCCGTGGAGAGCCTCTGCCTGAGACACTGCAGCCTTCCATCCTCTGCGATCCCGGGCACGCTGCTTCCAGTTATCCAGACCAAGCGGAGGTTCGGTCTTCCTTCCGAAGCAACAACAAGCTTCGGATACGGATGAATTTACTGTTGACAAATCTAGCAAACGAATAAAGGACAAGGAATTTCGCATCTGCACGTCTGTAGGTTCCTTAACAGACCGCGTACAGCCGAACAGCTAGCGGAGGTCCTGAGCTGCTATAAAGCAGACCTAACCGCCATCCAAGAAGTGCGATGGGATGGACCGGCAAGAAGAGGATGAACAAATGCGATATCTATTATGGCGACTGCTATCGGCAACAAAAACAGCGCTTATTTGGTTGTGGATTCGTCGTTGGCGGCAGACTTAGGCAAGAAGTCTTAAGTTTCAACTGTGTGAACGAACGCCTTTGCGACAATCTGCATCAGGGCTGAATTCGCCAACATGCGAACGCTGTAAACACCAGGTGCTACTCAAAAACTTGAGTCTGTCCTCACGCAGTACAAGGCAGATACTACCGCAATCCAGGAGATACGATGGATAGGATCAGGTATGATGAAAAGGAAAAATTGCGATATTTATTACAGCTGCCATAATGCATGTATTAGCATGCGGATTCGTTGAGGGAAATCGGCTTAGGACAAAAGTTATTGACTTTAAGCCGTAAAGTGATCCACATGAAAGCTACTTTCCGAAACATAAGCTTTATATGTGCACACGCCCCTACCGACGAGGCTGAAGACCCTATCAAGGAGGAGTTTTATGACCTCCTGGATGGAGACTACGGAGCCTGTCTGGAGTACGATGTCAAAGTTGTGCTCGGGGACTTCAATGCTAAAATCGGAAAGGAAAACATCTTTGGCGGGTTAGTTGGTAAGCACAGAGTCCACGAAACGACCACAGACAAACGGTTACCGACTAACTGACTTCGCGGCAGCTCGTAATACATCCTCAACGTGCACACATTCCGCGGGGCAAACGTCGACTCTGACCATTTTCTTGTTGCGGCTAAGTTCAGAGCTCGACTATCCAACGAGAAGAAGCTGCGTTCCGCCCAGAAGAAGAAATTCGAGGTTGGACGCCTTAGCACACCTGGAGTAGCCAGAGTCTACAAAGAGCGCCTGAGTGAGAAACTCTCCGCAGTGCATTCACATACCACAAATGCCAACACCAAGTGGTCCCAGTACCGCGAAAGAGGTACTGGGGCATCAAAGATGTAGCCGAAACCACCTTAGGGTACCAGCCACCCCAGAGAAAGAGCCCGTGGTATGATGATGAATGCGTACGCAGGAAAAAGGTGACAGAAGATGCACATATGAAGGCGCTGCAGCGCAAAACAAGGGCAGCGAGGAAAAAGTATCGAGCCAGGAGGAGGGAGGAGAAGAAAATCCTGCGTAGAAAGAAGAGGTCCTACGCAGTCTCCCAGCTCAAGGAGATCGAAGAGTCCCGCGATCGAAGCAACATCCGGAAGTTCTTCAAGAAAGCCAAGCAACTGGCTGCTGGCTTCAAGACCGGCACGCAGGCTTTTCGAAACAGTGATGGAAACCAAGTCACCGAAGCGCAGGGAATAGTAGATGTGTTTAAGCAGCACTTCCAGCAGCTGCTAAATGGGCATCATGTAGAGAGAGTGATACTGCAAGAAGAGAACCCACGTCCAGTCAATGAAGATCCAGTTCTACCACCCAGTATAGAAGAAGTTGGCTTAGCAATAAAAAAGCTAAAGAACAACAAGGCCGCCGGCTCTGATAGTTTACCAGCGGAGCTGCACCATCATTAACCAAGTATGGGTGGAAGAAAGTATGCCCGATGACTGGACTATCAGCTCCATATGCCCCATCTACAAAAAAGGCGATCCTATGTCTTGCAAGAACTATCGAGGCATATCCCTGCTTCATGTCGAATACAAGATCCTATCCAACGTACTGTGTGAACGTCTCAAACCGTTCTGCAACACACTAATCGGCACGTACCAGTGTGGCTTCCGGCCCGGCAGATCGACTATAGACCAAATTTTCACACTGAGGCAGATCCTGGAAAAGACCAATGAATTTCAAGTCGAGACTCACCATCTATTCATCAACTTTAAAGCCGCATATGATAGCAATTATCGCTTTATGTGGCGATGGCCGAATTCGTTATCCCGGCAAAACTGATCCAGCTATGTAGCGTGACGCTGGAGAACACACGCTGCAACATGCAATTTGGAAGTAGTTCCTCCGAACTAATCCAAACATACACCGGATTCCGGCAAGGAGACGCATTATCATGTGACTTCTTCAACCTAGTTCGTAAATGAGGACAAGACTAAGTACATGCTATCAACAAACAAACAAGCATCTGTCCATCGCCTAGGACAGAACGTCACTATTGATAGCAACAATTTCGAGGTAGTTAAGCGGCCTTACTAATAATCAAACACTAATGTCGACGATTAGCTGGTTGCCAGCTTTAGTAAAAATGTACAGCATTAGTGAAAGGGTACCAATAAACAATTAGACCTCCACATTTACTAGTGCGACAACTTTCTTAGAAACTATTACATTTTTTGTCATCGCAGAATTCAAATTTCATAATTTGTTTTCGTGAAAAACAAGGTCAATGGTTTATTTCACAACGAGGATTTTATTCTAAAAAAAGGAATATTTAAATTGCAAATTAATTTGCCCAACAGATTTCTTTTAGATCCTTCTGAAGCTTATTATAAGCAAAAAACAAAACAGAAAATAGGAAATGCACAAAATATCCGCTGATCTGTCAAATATCGTATGCAAATCAGTAATGCCCTATTGTTAGATCGGACACAATTTTCGGTACTTTTTATGGTACGCTTTCCTTTGTTTTAAAATACGTCACGATTGATTTATGAGTGAATTTGTGTCGTAATAAGGTCTCTTTTAAATTATACAATAAACGAAACACAGTTTAGTAGAATGCTTTGATTTATTCGTTGGCTGATAATGGAAATCAAAATTTATTTGTAGTATAAAGATCACATTTTGATCGTTAGCAAGTGAATATTTTCGAAAGAAATAATAACCTGCTTATTCACTTCCGTTTGCAAAACAGTACTTGCAAAAGTATATGGAGGTGTGAAAATAAATACAATTTAATCTTTTAAAAATTATATATATATTACTTATATTACTTAATTCGGAGAAAAAATATAAAGCCGTGGACATTCTTCTACATATACATAAACTGTCATGTTTTCTCCTAGATGAGTTCTCACCAAGTAATACAGAACTTTGTACATCTTCAATTCGCATATACTACCTGATATTCCTCCAGCAGTTCCCAAATTTATTATTTCGCGTGGATTTTGCTGAATGCTGACAATTCTTTTATCTATATTTTCCGCGAAGTCAACCTTTTCACAACAACCATTTCCACACCAATATTTGAGACCTTCATAAAAAATCTACCTGCCGCCTAAGGTATTGAGAATTGTAAAAAAAAAAAAAAAGTATTCAGGTATGAGCTGTCCAATATTAAATGAACAGATATTTTATTCTCTTAGCGACTACACTCAAGAAATTCTTGGAAAGATCCCAAACTTATATCAAATTTATTTTTTACTCAGCATGCATTCGTTACAAACTAAAATGAAAATCAATCATAAAGCAAGCACTAGCGGTTAAACAAGGTAAAGCAGAGAAAAGCACTAACCATTTCTTTTAGTCAAAATATTCGAAGTTCATATTTTAACCCACATATTAATAAACTGCGTAAAAGTTATCAACTCGTTATTCAGCAGTTACGTCAAATTTTTGTATGCTATCTGATGCCTACCAGCTAACTTACTTGTGCACATTTTTGTTTATTAATACGGGGGTAAGTGTTTAGAAATAAAACAAAATTGCATTAGGTATTTTTCAATTTTGTTCATACATTCGTACAAATGTGTGTTTGCTAAAACCACTTGCATTGTTGTATTCCAACGAATAAAATCAGAATACATTAACTATTTACTAAAATATGTTTATAATTATAAACGGTCAGGCTGAACAACAGCGTATGTAAATTTGCTCCTATTACAAAATTCCATACCATCCATTAGGATAGTTGGGCAACACTCCTCTGCAAAATGACATTTCGGGAGGATTTATTTAGCTAATGACAGAGATAAA
This sequence comes from Cheilosia impressa, assembly GCA_948293265.1. NCBI lineage: Eukaryota > Metazoa > Arthropoda > Insecta > Diptera > Syrphidae > Cheilosia > Cheilosia impressa. Next base: position 57,575,810 of record OX411880.1, read on the forward strand.
CATGGGTTTCTGAACATTAACATTTAACCCTACAGTTAGCGATATTCTGGCAACTATATTTGTTTATTGGTAAAGGGATTTTGGAAAGTGTGGGGTCTTTGCATAAACTGCCGGACTAAAGTTGATTATTGGTAAGGCCGAAGGAGTTTATCTACCTCGGAGTAAGCATGAACTCCACAAATGACATCCTAGTTCAGATCCGGCAAAGAATTACCCTAGGAAACTGCTGCTACTTCGGTTTAACAAAGCAATTGGGTTCAAAACTCCTAACTCGAAGGACAAAATGTATGCTTTACAGAACCCTTATCCTGCCAGTTCTGCTTTATGGCGCCGAGTGCTGGACGATAAGCAGGAAGGGAGAGCTGATGCTGGGCTCCTTCGAAAGAAAAATTCTTCGGCGGATTTTTGGTCCTGTGTGCGAGGAGGGCGAATGGAGGAGAAGATACAACCGTGAACTCTATGAGCTGTACCAAGTTGTGGATGTAGTCCAAAAGGCCAAAATACGTCGACTACATTGGCGCGGCCACATCGAGCGAATGGACAATAATGCTCCAGGTAAGAGGATCTTCGAATCACAGCCGCCAGGTTCGAGACGACAAGGAAGACCGAACCTCCGTTTCAAAGACCAAGCCATCGCGGATGCCAGAGCGCTTGGTCTGGATAACTGGAAGCAGCGTGCCCGGGATTGCAGAGGATGGAAGGCTGCCGTGTCTTAGGCAGAGACTCTCCACGGGTCGGGAGCCCGTTAAGTAAAGTAAGTAAGATGAGTTTTTTTCCTCTGGTGCTTAAGTCGAAAAAAAAATTTTTTTTGTAGTTTATTATTAGATTTAGATTTAGCTTTCAGAAGATTCCGAGGATGAGAATGTCAGCATACTGCCACAAAAAAAAAGCCGAGGCAAACGCATATAGAGCAGCAGCGAACTGAGACTAGTGCTGGTCAACCGTCAACATCGTTAGTGGTATTGATGTTGTTCGGGCGTTGAACCGTAAGAAAATTGTCACAAAATTACTGTTTGCGATTACTACTGTTTCGCACAAAAAGAAACGCTTTAAAAATTCCGCAATTATTAGAAACAACCGCTTTCCAACGTTATAAAAGATTGTATTTTATTTGAGAAGACAACGCTCTTTTTATACGATTTTTATTTACATTATTTGGCAATTGACATTTGACGTTTCAGCATAATCTCCGTTTTGGGGAAATTTCAATTTGGGTGGGTGCGTTTAGTACGCCTGCACCTTTGTTGACTTATACAATCGTCAACAGATGTCCTTTTCCAATGTCAACTCTGACGACCGCGTATTTATCGGTTCAGAGCAAAATGAAAATGCGGGCAAATGGAATATCTCATTCTCAGGAGAAAGGTGTGGGTCTTCGGTCAACTCAGGGAAAATCGATATTGCTAGAGTGCCTTGTTATTCCGACTCTCCCACATGTCTTGATATTAGGAGCCGACTTTTGGGCACAATCGGGAATCGTCCCGGATTTAAGAATAAGCGAGGGGAGTTCTTCTAATCAAGCTACGATAGTTTCGATGTCGACGATCAGAGAGCGATCGCAGTTGGATGAGACACAGGATAGGCAGTTACAGCAATTCGTAAAAATAATTTTTGATTCAATGCCTGAAGAAATAGGGTGTACACATTTAGTGAAGCACAATATTAGGACGACGTCTGAACCAATCAAGCAGCGGTATTATCCGGTTTCACCTGCGGTTCAGCGTCATATAGATAAAAAATTAGAAGAAATGCCTATGGAAGATATAATAGAAAAATCAAATAGTCCATGGGCTTTTCCTATAGTAATGATAAAAAACAAAGATCGATCATATAGATTTTGTGTTGATTACAGGAAGCTTAACAAAGTCACTGATCGAGATGCTTATCCTCCCCGTACATATCGGTTACGCTAGACAAGTTGAGGAACGCCCATTATAGCAGGGTGCACCCTACTATACCACACTTAGGTCCTCGTGAAGACAATGTGATGCCCTTAGGGGTTTAACTTTGGTGTTGGATATGGTTACTCATGTCTCTTCTTTTACTCCTTGTATTACCCGACGCCGTCCAGCCATCTTAATGTCCTCAAAAATCTGTTAAGATTAGAAAGTGTGACATTTGAAAGTTCTCGTAAGTCATGGAAGAAATGGCTTCCAAGTGTTCTGTTAATCAAGTGACAGACGTTCGGACAATGACAGAGGAAGTGAGGTGTGTCCTCATGGACCACTTCGTCTCCGCAGCCCCTGCATATATCGTCATCTTTGAGATTTAGTTTCATCCTGTGGTTTCTTAGGAAGTTATGACCAGTTAGAGCCCTTACCAGCTTAGACAGCGATGACCTGTCAAACTGTAAAAGTTTGATGTCATATGTTGGCCAAAGCTTCGAGATATTTTACAAGTAGTTAGTTCTGCTATTAGTTTTCACACGAATTTTCCACTTGTTCTCTAAGATTACAAAGTGGAGGCTCGATCGACTGTAATGCTCTATCATGATCCATTGCTCTCCTTTCTCTCCAGTTCGTCAGCTATCTCACTGCCAGTTTTGTCACTCTGTCCAGGGACCCAGCAGAGATTTGTAGAGTGCTGTAAGCAAAGAACCTTGTGCTCTTAGCGAGAGCAGTTTCCTAGCTTGGATTTTATTTCAATAGCAGAAATTAAAAATAAAAATCCAAAAAAAGCGGAGACGAAAACTTCGCAAAACAAAAATGGCAAAAAGTAAAACAAATGACACGGTCCTCCTGGCAGGGGGTTTGTGTGTAGAACTTACTGAGCTACCTAGTAAAACTGATTCAGTTACAACAAAAAAAAAAAATATGGCAATGAACAAAACAACAGATATAAATACCCCAGGTGGCAGACCAGGTAAACTGGAAAATCCACCCTCCTCGGAGGTCGGTCCCATGGATTCTAGGGGGACCATTTACTGCTTCTTCAACAAAGCTCCAAAAGGAGTTCACTCGCTCCAAGAACTCCACCAAATATGGTCGCGCCAAAAAAACTTACGGCCAATGATAGCGCTATAATTGTAAGCATTCCGAATATACAAAAATTAAAAACTGGAATCGAAACCAATATAGTTGAAAGTGAACATAAAACAGATTCACAAGCGAAATTACAAACAAACAGCTTCTACAATGAATGGCAAGTTGAACTCAAAGCAAGAAAAAGTTTAGAAGAAATTATTAAAAGCTTGCAAAATCAGATAAAAGAACTAAAGTTAGCCTTTTGGACCGTACTGTCCAACCAAACCAACCAATTCAGCAAGTTGAACAAAAAGAATACCTCACACATGAAGAGAAGCTTGCTTTAGAGACAGACGGCCTTACCAATAATCAACTTTAGTCTGGCAGTTTATGCAAAGACCCCACACTTTCCAAAATCCCTTTACCAATAAACAAATATAGTTGCCAGAATACCGCTAACTGTAGGGTTAAATGTTAATGTTCAGAAACCTATGTTTATCTCGGGCATTAGCTAAATAAATCCTCCCGAAATGTCATTTTGCAGAGGAGTGTTGCCCAACAATCCTAAATGATGGTATGGAATTTCGTAATAGGAGCAAATATACATACGCTGTTGTTCAGCCTGAACGTTTATAATTATAAACTAATTTTAGTAAATTGTAAATGTTTTCTGATTTTGTTCGTTGGAATACAACAATGCAAGTGGTTTTTAAGTCTAGCAAACACAAATTTGTACTAATGTATGCACAAAATTGAGAAATAATGCATTTTTGTTCTATTTCTAAACACTTACCCCCTATTAATAAACAAAAATGTGCACAAGTAAGTCAGCTAGTAGGCATCAGATAGCATACAAAAATTGTGCGTAACTGCTGAATAACGAGTTGATAACTTTTACGCAGCGTTTATTAATATTTGGGTTAAAATATGTACTTCGAATATTTCGATTAAAAGAAATGTTTAGTGTTTTTCTCTGCTTTGTCTTGTTTAACCGCTAGTGCTTGCTTTATGATTGATTTTCATTTTAGTTTGCAACGAATGCATGCTGAGTAAAAAATAAATTTGATATAAGTTTGGGATCTTTCCAAGAATTTCTTGAGAGTAGTCGCTAATGGAATAAAATATCTGTTCATTTAATATTGGACAGCTCATACCTGTATACCTTTCTTTTTTACAATTCTCAGTACCTTAGGCGGCAGGTAGATTTTGGATGAAGATCTCAAATATTGGTGTGGAAAGAGTTGTTGTGAAAAGGTTGACTTCGCGGAAAATATAGATAGAAGAATTGTCAGCATTCAGCAAAATCCACGCGAAATAATAAATTAAGGAACTGCTGGAGGAATATCAGGTAGTATGTGCGAATTTAAGATATTCAAAGTTCTGTATTACTTGGTGCGAATTCATCTAGGAGAAAACATGACAGTTTATGTATATGTAGAAGAATGCCCAAGGCTTTATATTTTTTTCCCCAATTAAGTAATATAATCTATGCAATTTTTAAAATATCAAATTGTACATATTTTTACACCTCCATATACTTTTGCAAGTACTGTTTTGCAAACGGAAATGAGTAAGCAGGTTAATATTTCTTTCGAAAATATTCACTTGCTAACGATCTTTAGACTACAAATAAATTTTGATTTGCATTATCAGCCAACGAATAAATCAAAGCATTCTAATAAACTGTGTTCCGTTTATTGTATAATTTAAAAGAGACCTTATTACCACACAAATTCACTCATAAATCAATTGTGAAGTATTAGAAAACAAAGGAAAGCGTACTATAAAAAGTACCGAAAATTGTGTCCGATCGAACAATAGGGCATTACTAATTTGTATACGATATTTGACAGATCAGCGGATATTTTGTGCATTTCCTATTTTCTGTTTTGTTTTTTGCTTATAATAAGCTTCAAAAAGCCTTTAAAAGAAATCTGCTGGGCAAATTAATTTGCAATTTAAAAATTCCTTTTTTTTATAATAAAATCCTCGTTGTGAAATAAAACATTGACCTTGTTTTTCACGAAAACAAATAATGAAATTTGAATTCTGCGATGACAAAAAATGTAATAGTTTCTAAGAAAGTTGTCGCAGTAGCAAATGTGGAGGTCTAATTGTTTATTGGTACCGCTTCACTAATGCTGTACATTTTTACTAAAGCTGGCAACCAGCTAATCGTCGACATTAGTGTTTGATTATTAGTAAGGCCGAGAAAGACATCTGAAAAAAAGCAAAAGACCAACAAAAAAACGAAAGGCAGAAGAAATTCCTGAAATATCTGCCAGAAATCTTGATAGTGTGACTACTGCAAAACATACAAATTCACAAGCTAATACAAATGAAAAAAGGGTTGAAAATACAACCATTGGCTTGAAAATACAACCATTACCACCGCCAATAATGATCTCTGGAATAGACAAATTTGGTGAGCTAAAAAGAATAATTGAACAAAAAACAAAGAAACCGTGCAAGCTTACATCATAATAGCAACAACAATTGGAAAATAAATGTCGACAGTGACACTTACAGAGAAATAACTGATGAGCTAACGAAAATTAATGTGCAATGGCACTCATATGAAAATAAGGCTACTAGACCAATAAGAGTAGTTGCCAGAGGTCTACACTTCTCGTGGGATGAACATGACATTGTTGAAGACTTGCGTAGCAAAATATTCAAAATTTTGGAAGCTAAAAACTTAATTAAAAAAGAAAACACAGCAGATAATGATGGGGAACCAACTACAAGAAATAGAAAGCTACCCCTTTTTATAGAAAAGTATACGCTATTAAGTCCATAATGAGTATTGTTGTCAAGATTGAGCCACTTTGAGAAGAACGAACTCAATATCTCAATGCAAACGATGCCAATCTTTCGTTCATACGCAAAGCTATTGCAAAAGAGATTTTGCGTGCGTTAAATGTGAAGGAAAACATCCAATAAATAGCTGTCCACAAAAAATTAATGATAAAGTAAAATGCATCAACTGTCACGGAAATCACCCAGCAAATTATAGAGGCTGACCGGTAGCAAAAGAATTTGAAGAAAAGAAAAAGAGAGGTACTGCCAAACTCTAGCAGAACTCTCTCAAAAATAGTTACAAGCAACAGGTAAATGTTGAAAACACCAAAGTAGACAAAATACCAATTGCGGCTAAAACAAATACGCCAGTCGTAAATACCAAATCGTATTCTGAAATTGTGAAAAATACACGTAGAGAAGAAGAATTATCAGTAAAAGAAATGCTTTCTACTATTATTCAAAGACTGGATAATCAATATAAAGTAATTAAGCTACTGAGCGAAGAAGTTTCAAAAGGAAAAAAATCAAAAAAAATAATCATGATTAGAACTCTGAAAGTTGCCGCTGTCGTAGTTTGTGGTGGTGCGGTGGAAGGTTACGTCAAGGAGGATTCTTTCGCCTGATACTTCTGTTGGCGGGTATTTTGGCAGCGCAGACACCACGGGAGTGGGTTAGCTGTTATGGTGCGCTATTCGGCGTTAAGTACAGAATAGGTTATCTGCCTGATGTTGAAGTTGTTGTAGCTGCCGTTGCCATTCGTCGTAGATTTTGGTGGCGGAAATAGCACTGATGTGTATTTTTTTTCTTTCCTTTTTTTTTGGCGGTCTTTGGAGCACCAATAGAAGGGTGGTACCTCCGACACGAAAGAGTATTTGGACACAAAGTCCGTCAGGGCACTTTTTTTTTCGACGGTAGCACTTTACTTATTCGATTAGTCGAAAATTTTCTAGGCACGATCTGTATATATGTATATACATATTATATATATTTTGGTTGAGTTTATTTTGTGGGTGTCTTTCTGTTATTATTTGTTTTTCTATAGCGTCTTTGTGTTATTTATACGTCCAAAAAAAAAATATCTCAACAGAATTGTTGTGTTCCCTGTATCGGCTCGCTAGCTCACGCACCACGTCTTTTCCTATCTGGTGTTCTACGCCAACTGAATCACAGACTCTCTTCACCTGATAAGCTTGCATGGTACGTAGCCGGAGACGACAGTAAATAGAGATTAGTTTCTGCATATTTAGAGAGAGAGGTTAATGTGTAGTTGCATGTGAGTACTGCACTTGTAATTGTTCGACATATTCTCACCTCTTTATATCGACTGTAGTAGTCAACGATAACAAAAATATAGTCATTGCTTGGCAACGGCCCCATCAAATCGATTGCTATATCAATCCAGGGTTCAGTAGGTTTTTCACGGGTCTTCAGTGGGTTAGGTGGATTGGGTGCAGAGACTAGCGTGCAACCTTTGCACGACTTACAAAGATTTTCAGTGTCTTTATCACATTTTGGCCACCAAACTTTGGTCCTTAATCTGCTCTTCATTGCTACAATGCCAGGGTGACCCTCATGTGCTGCTTTTAGAACCTCTTCTCTTAGTTTTGCCGGTATCACAATCCTAGTTCCTCTCAGCAACATATCCCCATAAAAACATAACTCGTTTTGGAAAAATTTATATTGTCTGACTGTTTCATCCCACGTCCCTTTGTAAAGACCTTCTTTGAATTTTTGTATTTCCAAATCTTGTTTAGAGCAATCTCCGATATCTTTGAGTGAAACAGCTTTCGGTCTTAAGTGTTCTACCACATTATGGATATAGTTCTCATATATTGTCAATGGATTTGTTGCCAATTTGCAATGTCTTGACAATGGGTCTGCTACATTATCTTTGCCTGGACTATATTTTACTTTATACTTGTAGGACTGTAGCCTCAGGACCCATCGCTCGATACGAGCGCAAGACTTTGTTTTAGGTCCAAATATGGCTTCCAGAGGCTTGTGGTCAGTTATCAAGTCAAACTCTTTCCCATAGAGGAACATATCAAAATGTTCACATGCCCAAACTAATGCCAACGCCTCTTTCTCGGTCTGACAGTATCGACGTTCGCAGTCACTAAGAGTTTTGTTACCAAATGCAATTATCCGTGGTCCCTTGTCGTTTATTTGTACAAGAACTGCCCCAAGCCCAACTGGGCTAGCGTCTGCTATAACCATGGTTTTGTCGTGAGGGTTATAATAGCCCAATTTAGGAACGTCGACAAGTGCAGCTTTTAAGCTATTAAAATCTGTTTGTTGACTTTCCTTCCAGTTCTCTTTGATATCAGCATTCCTCCCAAATTTCTGCCTCAACAATATCTTCAACTTATGGATAAAGTTGCCAGATGAGGAGTCCACTTCCCGACAAAATTAATCAATCCCAGAAAACTCTGCAGCTCTGAAATTGTTGTAGGTTCTCTGAATTCCTTGACAGCTGAAACATACTTTTCTAATGGTTTCACGCCATCTTCGGATAATTGGTGCCCAAGAAACTGAACCTTCCTAAGTCCGTAAACACATTTTTCTTCACGCAAAGCCACATTGTTTTCTTGCAAAACGTCTTTCACTTTCTTAAGTCTTTCCTTGTGCTCTTTTTCATCTTTTCCATACACCAAAATGTCGTCGATAAAGTTCATAACGCCTTCGCATTTTAAAAGTATCCTCTCCAGCAATTTTTGAAAAATCTCTGGCGCACACGTTATACCAAACATCATCCGTTTATATCTAAAGAGGCCTCGTGAAGTGATGAAAGTGGTGATATGTCGTGAATTTGGGTGCAACTCATTATGATGGAAAGCATCCTTTATATCTAGTTTACTGAAAACTTTTGCATCGCTTACTTTTGGTAACAGCTCATTCATAGTTGGCAAAGGATGATTCTCACGTTTTATTCCGCGGTGACAACTGAGGCTTCAGTTAGATCCAAACTTTCAGTATCCTTTGGCTTACTTGGCTTATCGACAATAGTAACTGCACTGTCCAAAGTCGAGTTTGCTTCTCCCTGTAAAACGTTCTTATCCATTTTGTCCGCTTCTTATTTTGCGGGGTCAGATGCAACACACCCTTGCCCCGATAGGCTAAAGCATATAACAGGCAATGGCGGTTGGATTAAAGCGCCCTTGCTCGAGGTTTCAGGAAGCCAGCCTTCCCTGGGCTATAAGCGCAAGGCTCATCGCGTTCCAAAGACTGATTTCCTAGAAAATCAAGAGCACTTGTCATTGTCTCCTAGGTGTTGTCTTTTCTGCAGCTTCTTAATCGTCATTTTGCAATTGATTCCTTTTTTCCTAGGAGAAGCAGTTGACGACATGGAGAATTTGGCTGAGCTGGCGATGGAACGAGTGCCGTCCTCCTAAAAAAAAGCCATACTTGAATGTATTAACTGCTTGAACAGTGATACCTTACGTGCAGGTCCTCTGGGCTGATATATTTCACGAAGCGTTTTCCAAGCTGCGGCCGACGTTCTGCTATGCTTGATGTGGTTGATTTGCGATGGTCTTATTCTTCAAGTTTCATACCCTCCTTCTTCCCGAATTTGCCGCTCACGATCTGCCATAACTCCGAGTGAATTAAAATGCTTTGCATTTGCACATTCCAAGAATCGAAATTACTATCGACGAGCTTTTCAATTTTATAGAGAGAACTCATTTCGAGAAAAAATCTGTTCTAAACTTATTAGAAAAATTTAAGAAAAACTTATTTAAATTCTTAATCTTATTAATCAGAGCGCAGCGTGGAAAAACACTCCCTTCCGTAAGACAGCTACACGGAACAATGAAGTCAAGTACATGCCTGAAATAGAAGACCTCATACGAGAAAAGAGGAGAGCGCGTAAGAGATGGCACAATCCCGCGCACCCCCTGATAAAACTTATCTGAACCATCTTTGCAACAAACTTAAAAATGAGCTACAGAATCTAACAAATCTCGAAACTTCAACTTACCTAGAAGGCTTGACTGCTGAAAAGAGCTCAAACTACTCACTTTGGAAAGCCTTGAAGTCCATAAGGAAACCAAAAATGCACTCGCCACCAATAAGAAAAGTTTACGGCGAATGGGCAAAAGGAGACAAAGAGAAAGCGGATTTATTTGCCGAGCATCTAGAAGAAACATTCAGGATGTTCGATGGACGACCTTTAAACGAAGAACCGAATGCTAATACGCGACCCGACAACTATAAAGTAAAACCCGTTTCTCTGTCCGAGCTTCGAACGACAATAAGAAAATTGGAAAACAACAAAGCTCCAGGATACGATCTAATCACTGGCGAAGTTCTGAAGGAGCTACCGAAAAGAGCACTAGTTAAGCTGCTGTACATTATAAACGCTTCTCTGAGACTTTCATATGTTCCAAGACAATGGAAAGTAGTCGAAGTCATTATGATTCCCAAGCCAGGGAAGAATACAAATGATAAGAAATCATGTAGACCTATTTCGCTACTGCCTATAATATCTAAGGTTTATGAGAAACTTCTGCTAAAACGATTACAACCAGTAATTGAAGAAAGACGCTTGATACCAGATCACCAATTTGGCTTCCGGGACAAACATTCTACAATCGATCAGGTGTATCGAATAACAAATGAAATTGAAAAAGCTCTAGAATGCAAAAAGATTTGCTCTAGCGCTTTCCTCGACGTATCGCAAGCCTTCGACAAGGTATGGCATGAAGGTGTAATGTATAAGCTAAGGATAATCCTACCGGAAAAATTATACAAAATATTGAAATCCTACCTTGAAAACAGACTCTTTCGTGTTAGACATGAGACTGAATTCTCGGAATTCAAGGAAATCCACGCAAGGAAGCGTTCTCGGCCCAATATTATTCCTGCTCTACGCAAGAAATATACCACAAGATGAAGGGACCATCGTAGCAACGTTCGCAGACGAAACGGCTATTCTCGCAATGGATGAGTCAGTCGAATCATCAACTGGAAAACTCCAACGGGTTCTTAATAAAGTATGCGAGTAGACAAAGACCTGGCGAATTGCCCTTAACGAGACCAAGTCGACGCATGTCAATTTCACGTACAAAAGGATAAACAACTTACCTGTTTTCATTAACTCGGCACAAATACCATACGCAAACGAGGCAAAATATCTAGGAATGACCCTAGACGCAAAACTTAAGTGAAATCCACACGTTAAGAAAAAGCGCGACGAGCTCGCAATCAGACTTAGAGAAATGTATTGGCTACTCGGAAGATATTCGAAGACAAGCGCATACAACAAACTGCTCCTGTATAAGCAAGTGCTAAAACCTTCTTCGACATACGGTATACAACTTTGGGGTTATACCAAACCAAGCAATGTTGCTATGCTCTATGGTATATAAGGAATAGTGATATTCACAGAGATCTAGGAATTGCTACCGTGAGTAACGAAGTAACAAATTTTTGCTCGCAAACTTCGTACTCGCTTTCACGGTCACTGCAATAATGAAATAATTTGTACTCTAGACGTGACATACCTTGAGCGCCGTCTACAAAGAACAAGACCGTTCGACCTAGCGCCATAAGGACAAACCGCATGTAATGACGGTATTAGTAGGTGCGTTCGCTGGAAAGCTACCTACCAAACGCGATTAACACTATAGCAGCGTAAACTACTTGTTAAGGTAACTTAGTCGTAGTCATCACTAAAATGAAAAAATGAGAGGAACAAATTTCTTAATACTATGAGCGCGCGCGACCGGATCTCATAGTGCCTCTCTGAGGGGTGAGGCTTAGCCCGTAGGTAGACTAGATATATCTGAATCGGGCATAACCAATGGTACGGGCCATTGGTATCTTCTGAAGATTGCTCACCTCCAGGTGCAACCAAAAAAAAAAAATAAAAAATTAATCGATGGGTGCCTGGGCCCATAACCTGTTTAAGGAATGAAACAAGTTCGATTCAGTTGATGGTTTATTCAGAACTAAAAACTAAGTAATAAGTATTTGATACAATCATGTCAAGTAAATAATGACATAATGTATATGTTAGAAAAATAAAACCAAACAGATGTTTGTTAGAATGAAAACAATAATATACGATTCATTTGCGTTGTACTTCACTTGTGAGTTTAACTTTCCAACACGATTTCAATAACAAAAAATAAAATTTGTTGCCGCTTCTGAGACTTTGCCCATTTAAAAGATTTCACCTCAGGATTATATTTTGGGATATTTATTCTCTGTAAAGACTTTTTAAATAACCAATTCATTTATACAAAAATATGACTTACTTTTTAGTTTCTGGGCTGGCGACCTGGGCTCCTTTGCGGCAAACAAGAATGTGACGATTAATTCGAGTGACAAATTTAAAGGTGCGTACAAATTTGGACATCCTTCTCAAATGAAAATCGCGACGAACGCATTCAGAGATTTAGGCTTGTTCGCAGTAGAAGCCCAGGTCGTCCCCGTACAATATTTTACAACAATGTAATTTTAAAATTTATGAAATTACAAAGATCTCATAATTTCGAGTCTAATATCAGCTGCTCTGTTCGCATACTGTGTTTGTGATGACTGTGTATAATTATCGTTTTCATCTTCATCTTGGTTGTCATCATCATTTCCAATTTCTTCTGGTTCATCCCAAAATGTGTTGAAGTGCATGCAAATATTATACAGAGCACAGCAAACATTTATAATTTGTGCTGCTTTTTTAGGCTAATAGTGCATTGCCCTAACTCCCCTTAAAAAACGAAATCTGTTTGGTTCATCCCAAAATGTGTTGAAGTGCATGCAAATATTATACAGAGCACAGCAAACATTTATAATTTGTGCTGCTTTTTTAGGCTAATAGTGCATTGCCCTAACTCCCCTTGTCCTTTCTACAATATTCCTTCCTTTGCTATGTTGTTGATTAAATTTGCTTTCTACAGAGTTCAAAACCACCGATCGAAACGGCGTCAAAAGCCATGGAAGATTAGCGTATCCTGAATCAGCTAAAGAAAAGGAACATAAGTGATAAAAAAGTAGATACTTAGAAGAAACTTGCCTAGAATTCTAGTATTTCTGTCTCATGATACTTGTCAGAAAAGAACGTATTGACATCGTTGCTGTTCATATAACCACACACCTAATCCACTGCTTATGGTCTCAAATCTGGAAATCAGTATGAAAAAGTGGTTATTTTATAATAAATACTTGTTGAAATCACTTGCCAGCATAGTACTTATACTGTAAAATCATTTCCTATTCTAATAGAGATGTCCGTTTTGCGTTGAAATCTTAGTGGTAATATGGGTTCCACCAACACACATTACCACTCCTGGGATTCGGCATTTGTCGTACCTAAATAATGGGGGGGGGGGCGGTCCTTGCTGCGCGATTCTAACAAACAATCTAAATTTTCGTGCCGGCAACTATACAAAAAAAAACAAGTAAAAGTGTTATCATCGGCCTGGCCGATGCTTTGATACCTCCACTGCATACAAGTCATGCAAAATTGGTTTTGTGAGGGAGGTATCAGAACTACTTGACCGACATAGCCCATTTTTAACACCATCTAAACGACGATAAAAAGAAGTCCATTCATCAATCGTCATCCGTCTAGGTTGATTCCTTTGGACGCTATTGTGTTTTCAACAGATGAAGAGACAAATGGATCTAATATTGACTTTGTATGGGAGGTACCAGAACTACTTGACCGACAGAGCCCATTTTTAATACCAACCTGACGCCGATAAAAATAATTCCTTTCACCAAATTTCATTCACGTATGTCAATTCCTTTGGGCGCTATCGTGCTTTCAACAGACAGACAGACAGACAGACAGGCAGACAGACAGACAGACGGACATAGCTTAATCGACTGAGAATGTGATCCTGATTCAGAATATATATACTTTATGAGATCTCCGGTGACTCCTTCTTGGCGTTACAAATGTATTGGCAAAGTGAATATACCTTCCTGTGGAGGGTATAATAACGATGTACCCGTGTACACCGAAGAGCGTAAGGGTCAAGCTGCCGTGCTGGAAAACGATTCTAAACAACACTCACTTCGACTGGTGTTGTGTCGTATGGTTGTCATCTTAGACAACTGAGCTAATCCCACTTCCTTTTCGGAGCCCTTTCAGCCCCGCAACCATGCAACACTCACGCTCGATTTCGAGTGCTGCCCCTAAGTATATGCTTCGTTCGATTGACGAACGTCTGTGTTCCTCTTACTTCAGGACATCCTTCCCTCTTGTTAAAGATCTAGAATCTCATAATAAATACAATAATACTAGGTGTTCATTTCGATTCTGATTGGCATATTGCTAATCATATGTGAGTACAAATGCTCCCAAAATGATTACATACATTTGATATAAGAAAACAAGTAAAAGTGTTATCATCGGCTTGGCCGATGCTTTGATACCCTCCACTGCATACAAGTCATGCAAAATTGGTTTTGTGAGGGAGGTACCAGAACTACTTGACCGACATAGCAGGTTTTCAATACCAACCTAAAGACGATAAAAAGAAGTTCTCTCACCAAATTTCATTCACCTACGTCAATTACTTTGGGCGCTATCGTGCTTTCAACAGACAGAGAGGCATGGGTCCAATATTGGTTTTGTATGGGAGGTACCAGAACTACTTGACCGACATAGCCCATTTTCAATAATAACCTGACGCCGATAAAAAGAAGTCCTTTCACCAAATTTCATTCACCTACGTCAATTACTTTGGGCGCTATCGTGCTTTCAACAGACTGAGAGCCATGGGTCCAATATTGGTTTTGTATGGGAGGTACCAGAACTACTTGACCGACATAGCCCATTTTCAATACAAACCTGACGCCGATAAAAAGAAGTGATTTCACCAAATTTCATTCACCTACGTCGATTACTTTGGGCGCCATCGTGCTTTCAACAGACAGTGAGACATATGGGTCCAATATTGGTTTTGTATGGGAGGTACCAGAACTACTTGACCGATATAGCCCATTTTCAATACCAACCTGACGCCGATAAAAAGAAGTCCTTTCACCAAATTTCATTCACCTACGTCAATTACTTTGGGCGCTATCGTGCTTTCAACAGACAGACAGACAGACAGACAGACAGACAGACAGACAGACAGACAGACAGACAGACAGACAGACAGACAGACGGACATGGCTAAATCGATTCAGAATGTGATCCTGATTCATAATATATATACTTTATGAGGTCTCCGGTGACTCCTTCTTGGCGTTACAAATGTATGGGCAAAGTGAATATACCTTCCTGTGGAGGGTATAATAAAGGGAAACGTATTAAGATCTAATTCTAAGGCACGAAATATACCCTTGGTACTAATTGTTAAGGCACTAAGTTAACTTTAATCTCGATTATCCAAATGATATCGATTATCAAAATTTAAATTGCCTGCCGAGAGCAGTAAACTAGGTGAGTGACTGATAAGGGTACAAGTATGCTCCCAAATTGGAACTCGTTCAAATTAAATGAATAAAATGTGTTGCATGCGCATAGCTCACATTACGTAATAAATTTTCCTATCTTTAATTCACACGAAGTATTATATCGTCTACCAATTTATTGCATGCGCAAAACTCCTATTTCTTACAAATCTAATTCAAATTCAAAACGCAATAATGCAATGTGTACTCGTTATCTTTTTAATTCAAATTACCTATGTGTAAATGTATTATACAAAGTAGATGCTAACTTATATTTTGTAAAGACTATTTCTTGTTTTAAATTTATTGTTGTTGTGAAAAGTTAAAAATAAATATATTTTTGGTGCAAGTGTTATCAACTCCATATGACAATTCTTGGCAACCTAACGAAGATTGTGCAGATACATTTACTCGGCACAACCAAAACAACTGCAGTGACAAGTGAAGGTTATTTTAAAACACCACAAATTGGCCCAGCCGGTAGGATTAAGGAAGCATAGTTCTAAACTTATAATAGCTTGAAAAGCCTTAATTCGAATACCTTATACTGGGCAAGACTACTTTACCCTTAAACTCGGAACTGAGTCTGGTTTCGAAGGTATACGCATACGAGGTAAATGAACCAAACAACACCAACTAAAGAGGACTCAACTCCAGAAAACAATCCCGCTGACCAACCAGGAACTTCAACAGGACAACCACCGCAACCACTACAACCAGCATTTTCACCCAGAAGACTTCGATCCTGGATGATATTACCAACTAATAATAACGTAAGTTTAAGTGATTATTTACAATTATTACTAGAGAAAGCGCAATGAAACAATGAAAATCTAACAGTTCTGCAGTGTGAAAGTTTAAACAAAGAATTGGAAAAAACCCGTGAGCAGAGACTCAGTAAAATTAGCCATCTGAATGAAGCAACTGCACAATTTAAAACGGAATTGTTAGATTTTCAATGTCAAACGCACCCAATTGCTATAGGCAATAAGATAACTCATAAGGATAGCCTATATACGGAAAGTGATTCAAAAGGTAGTGAAAGTGATATAGAAAGGGATTTACCAGAAAGGGAAGTTATTATTAATTGGTTGAACATTTCAATTACTGAATCTGAACAGGATTTATCCATTGAAAACTCAGAAACTAAAATGTCGGTGGATTATTGTAAAATCGCAAAGATAACTGCTCAGTTAGTACCAATATTTTTGGGTGAACAAAGCCCATCATTAAGTACCGACCTGCAAACGTTTGTAGGTTGCTTTTTTAAGAAGGTACTTGAATGCCTACCTGAGGAAGAACACCAAGCGTTTGTTCAGATCTTCACAAGAAGACTGCGGGGAGCTGCATATTTGTTAGTCGCATCTAACCCAATAACATCCTTTGGGGGTGCCGAAAAGCTTCTCAACCGCACGTATTTGCCGAGAGAAACGTATCAAGATCTGGTAAATAAACTTATTACTATGAGACAGTACCCCTTGGAAGCTCTCATCGCTTATACTGCTAGGATAAAGCAGATGCTGCAGCTTTGCAAGGAGGCAGCGGACCTTAAATAAAGCTCTGTGGCAACTAAAGCTGTGAAAACACAGTTGGAAGATTTTGCCAAAAACGCCATGAAAACAGGGGTCTCTAATCCGTATCTTTTCCAATATCTATTAACGATAGAAGATGAACCTATAGACAAACTAGTGCAACGAGCAATAGATATAAAACGGTTGCAACAAACTGTCCTTCCAACACAACAAATTGTCCATTCAAATGCCCAATTTCAATTCCC
This sequence comes from Cheilosia impressa, assembly GCA_948293265.1. NCBI lineage: Eukaryota > Metazoa > Arthropoda > Insecta > Diptera > Syrphidae > Cheilosia > Cheilosia impressa. The sequence goes on from OX411880.1 coordinate 57,592,763, forward strand.
TACCAATCCAACTTTAAACAATAGTTTCTCGAATCCGAGCTTATGGCCCGGAAACATTAGTAGTTTTTCTCAATCGCAGTTAAATCCTCAATCTGCTTTAGACTGAATATAACGGATCTAGAGGGGAATAACTCTATAAAACCCGTAATCCCGGGTTAACTACCGCGCCCATGGGATGTATGGCACAATGTTATGTGTCTTTTAGCGGCGGACTCTAGATACCTGGGGACCTCTAGTTTCAATCCAAATTCCCCTTTTTTGTATTCAGGGGGTGAGTACAGAATGACATCTCCTTCCCCCTTGATTTTCTAGAAAGGCAGTCCAGGGATAGTAGCGTGCTTCATGCTAGTAATCCTGAGGCTGACCCTATGGAAATCTCGAGCGAGGGAGCTCTTATGCAGCCACCAATGCCTGTGATATGCCTTAGCCTATCGGGGCACGGGTGGGTTGCATCTGACCCCGCAATTGAAGTTGACAAAAAGGACGTTGTTTCACCGGGAGAGGCGGACTCGACTCTGAACAGCGCAGTGACTGTTGTTGACAAGTCGAAGCCAAAGGACAATGAAAGTTTGGACTTAACCCAAGCCTCATTTGTCTCTGCGGCGAACACGACGGAAGGCAACAAGCTGTTTAGAACAGAACAACAGACGGATCCGCCTATTAAATAGGCTTAAGAACCGCGATCCCAGCTCATTCACGGAGAGGAAAACAGCGCAGTTAGCTAGGGCCCGGGAGACAGTCTACCGAAGACGCATGGCGCAGCAGCCTAATAGCGAGGAGGCAGAACCCAATCAACAAAGGGAAGTTGTTTGGACGAAGGGAGAAATGCCGCATGCCTTCCGCCTTGGGAAAGTCAAAACCCGGAAAATCGGGTGCCGGCCCAGCTGAGGACTTGTCTAAGGCTGAGCAGACACCTGGTTGTTCGAAAAAGGTTCTGCCTGTTAGGAAGGTAGCTAGGACAACTTCTGGAGGAGCCGACACAAGATTGGCCGTAGCGGGGCGAAATGCCGATTGCCTTTCACCTCGACTGCGGTTGATTCAAAGTGCCAAAGGGCTGCCTCTGGAATGGATACGTCCAAACCCGGAACGCACCGGCGGTCTCCAAAAGAGGTCGCAATGACGACACGATCTCCGCGGTAGTAGGTAGGCAGGCTAAAAGGCTGAAATTCGCCGAAAAGGTGAAGGAAAATCTGCGCGTCGCTATTGTCGACTACGGCAACCCAGACCGGAAGCTCTCATCTAACCAATGGGAGTTAATAGAACAACGTTTCCTTGATGGTGTTAATGACGCCATTGTGAGGGTAGATGGCAAGCCTCCACTATTTGGCCAGCTATCTACCTTCAAAGGATTCAAGACCATGGAGTGTGATAACCAGGAGACTGGACTGGTTAAAGGGCTTCATAATCAACATGAACGCACCTTGGTCAAAAGCTGACCTGCGCGTTGTTGACAGGAAAGAAATCCTGAACTTGACCAGGCCAACGGGTATTATCCGCATGAGGGGACCTTACCTACCCGTTGAAAGGATAGAACGGAATCTGCAGTTCCTTATCCCGGAACTACAAAGCAGAGAATGGAAAGTCCTCGAAACGGGTAAATATACCCAGAATGGGATGGACGTGACTATATTGCTGTGTCACAAATCGCTGCCGCTACTCCGTAAGCAAGAGTTAAAGGTCCGCGTAGGCATAACGCGGTGCAAACTCTGGCTGCAAGCGGCGAAAGACAAGGCAGAGCAGCCGACTACCCGTGATGAAGATAGCGCAAACAAATCTTCATCACAGTAAGGCGGCCAGCGCCAACCTCGTTCTCCTATTGAAAACGAAATCCATAGATGTCGCCCTGGTTCAAGAACCCTGGATTCTCCGGGGAAAGATAAGCGGGCTGAGCTCCAAAGATTTGGTTATATACCACAACACACCAGAAAATGCTAAGTCACGAACTTGTATTGTCGCCAGAAAACAGCTTAATTTTTTTCTTTTACCTAGTCTCAGCGGCTCGAACCAAAGAGCAGTCAAATGGGACAGGGCAGGAAAAGGCGCGCTGGTACTGGCGACAATCTACATGCCACATGAAACGGACAATCCACCCCCAGAGCTATCCTGCACACTCGTCAAAACAGCAGAAAGGGAGGGATGGGACCTGATTGCTGGCTGTGATGCTCCCACCATACGCTCTGGGGAAGTGCGGACATAAATGTACGAGGTGAGTCCCTTTTAGAATTCATAATTAGCAACAATCTCTTAATAGCTAACATTAGCAATGAGCCGACCTTCGTAACTAGGAATAGACGTGAGGTCTTATACTTAACACTATACAGTAACTCACAAACTCTAACTGTGAAGGAATGGAGAGTCTCCCTTGAGCCATCCTTCTCAGATCACAGGATTATAGAATTTCTAGTAGACGAACAGTTAATAGGCAGAGGTAAATTCAGAAACCCAAGACTCACCAACTGGGACACTTATGTCTCAGAGGCCGTGAGGAATAGTCAGAATCTTAAGAACCAAGAAATGAGATCACCAGACGAAATTGATGCATTCACAGAGAGTTTAAATAAAATCCTAATCAATGCATTCGAGGTAGCCTGTCCTCAACGGACAATCAGGAAAAGGAATACTCAATCGTGGTGGTCCAAAGACCTCCTTAAAATCAGAAGGAAAGTTAGATCTCTGTTCAACAGAGTGCCTAACGCACTAACTTACAGACAGACTGGGATCTATACAAAGCCGGTCAACGTAAATTCAAAAGTGCTGTCACAAGTGCTAAACGCACAGCCTGGCATAAGTTCTGCAATGAAATAGAAAGTACTAGGAAATCAGCTAGACTTAGGAAGATCCTAAGAACCTGCGGTTCCAGGATATCTTAAAGACAACAGTGGTAACTGGACGCAGTACTCTGAAGAGATTCTAAGTCTGCTTCTACAGACGCACTTTCCGGGTTGCATCCCAGCAACAACAACAACAGTCTATATCAAGCATAGCAACTACCGCTGCAACAATTCCAGGGGGTATAATAACCGAGGAAAAAACTAAATGGGCGGTCGATACGTTTGCACCGTTTAAATCACCTGGGGTTGACGGAATCTTTCCAATCATGCTCCAGAAAGCCAGGTCAATCGTTATACCAGCACTGATGAGACTCTTCACACGTTGCCTGGAATGCGGTCACATTCCCAAGGTATGGCGAGAAGTAAGGGTCGTCTTTATTCCGAAGGCAGGCAAGTCCAGCCACACGGCTGCGAAGGACTTTAGGCCTATAAGCCTAACATCCTTCATCCTAAAAACCTTCGAAAAGCTTTTAAATGTTTTTATCCGCAGTCGGATTGACAATGTGATATCAACGGCACAACATGCTTACATTAAAGGTAAAGGAGTTGAGACCGCGTTACATGAGGTCACCGGCACCATTGAAAACTCCTTAAGAATATACACTAGCCGCGTTCCTAGACATTGAGGGAGCATTTAACAATGTCAAAACGTCCGCAGCAAAGAGAGCGCTACTCAATTCCAACGTTGACCAATCACTTATCAATGTGATTGAAAGCCTACTCAATGAAAGGAAAATTAATGCAAAACTAGGTGACACTAACCTTAGTTGGTGGCAAGCCACAAACAAAGCACCGAAGCTCAACTTAATGACCAAATACAAAGACTAGCGTGTATTAGCACAACCAGTGCAATAAGGACAATACCCACAGCTGGAATGGAGGCAATCCTCAACCTGATACCGTTGGACCTTTATATGCAAGAATCTGCAGCCAAAAGTGCCCTTAGGATCAGCCAATCCAAATGCCGGAAACCCTATAAAATGGACACTCACAGATTCTGAACAAATATATGGGAGATTCTGTCACTTCTGACTACTTGTCTCCCTACGTTGACTTCGATAAACCATTCTCTTGCTATTTTCCCAGCAGAAAAGAATGGAACACAGATGAACCCACAAAAAGAAAATCGATATCCATCTATATAGATGGTTCTAAGATGGACTGTGGAACAGGTGCTGAAATTTTCTCTGAAGAATTGAATATACATCACTCGATCAGATTACCTGACGATAGTAGTGTGTTTCAAGCGCAGGTTCTGGCTATCGGCGAAGCTGCCCATATGGTGTCAATGTTGGAAATACCAAGTGATGATATTACCATATTCATTGACGGCTATAAAAGCAGTGTCTGCTATTGAAATTAAATCAAAACTAGTTCGCCGCTGCCGTGAAGACCTTAAGGTTCTCTGCTCGCAGCACATAACGCGCTTATGCTGGGTTCCTGGACACAGGGATAAAACCGGCAATGAGAGAGCTGACGAACTGGCTAGAAATGATATCCGCTATGGATCAAGATCGTGCGATCAAATTATCAGGCCACCACTCTGTAATCTCAGAGAGAGGGTGGAAGATAAGATCCGAACAACAGGTAGAAAGTCGGACTAGCAAACTCATGCAGTTTGACAGAATGTCGATGTATAAACTGGTAGGGGCCCTAACAGGTCACAACTTCCTAAGAAACCACACAATGACACTGAAACTCAAGAATGACGACAAATGTAGGGGGTGTGAAGACACGAGAGGTACACGAGGATACACCTCACTTCCTCTGTCAATGCCCCAGTCTTTGTCACTTGAGATATAGAGCACTTGGTAGATACTAATTCCATGGCATATATGAACTTTCGAATGTCTCTTTATCTGATCTTTGAAGGTTCATAAACTTATCAGGATGGCTGGACAAAGTCGAGTAACGTGAGGGAGAAAACTTCATCGCCAACGATATCGGCTAACCCCTCAACAAGGGCATCACAATGGGTCCACACGGACCTAAGTGGGGTGCTGCAGGGTTGCTCTGCAGCATCCACCCATTAACCTAACCTAACCTAAATCCTCAATCTACACCGTTTAATTCAAATACACAGCAATCCCATGATTTTACCCAAAATAAAATCAATTCAAATTATTCACAAAGTAATAGATCCAATCACTGCGTTATTTGCAGTTTCTGTGGAAGACTGGGCACACCAGAAAGCAGAAAAAACACACCTTTCTGCATAAATTGTAGGATATATAACCACGACATTAGAGACTGCCGACGAGCTAACAGACCAACTAACAACAGGTTTCAAAACAATAGAAAAAAAGACTTTAGCCATCGAAACCCTGTAAGAGTCTACGAAAATACCTCTTCCAACCAGGCGACCAGCAGCTCGCCACAAAACATTTCAAGGGTCTATAATATTCAAAAAAAATGTGATGTTTGTGGCCGAGCTGGTCATGATATCATCGAATGTAGACAAAAGGCTAAATGGGAATCCGAGAACCAGGGAAACTCCCAACTGTCGAGCCCAAAACCCCCGGCTCGACATTAACTCATAACGATAAGAACAAATGGTATTCTCGAAAGCCCGATCACGGTGTCCCCACAGTAATTTTCCCTCTAGACATAGACCTGAACGGTCTGGCAAAATTAATCGTGGACACCGGCTCCGAAGTAAGTTTAATCAAACAAAAATCACTCCAACCAGATGTAAAATTAGAAACGAATAAGCCATGCCTCCTACAAACACCATTTGGGTATGGAAAAAGTTTGGGTACTTGTCAAGGAAATTTTAAATTGAATACTAAAGTTCCATGTACTTTCCAAGTTCTAGGCGATACACCTACATTCCCAGACGACGGGATACTTGGAAACGACTTCCTGTCAAAAAATTGTAACGTGAAAGGGCCTTGCCAACAGCTTAGATTCACTTGCACAAAAAATAACCCCAAGCAGTTCAGCATACCTCTCAGCTCAACTAATCACGGAACGTCTCATCGTAAAAAAAAAAACCAAAATAGGCAAACTACAATTATTAACAAGAGAGCAAATATGCTAGCCCCATCCTACAACGACGAAGGCCATGGTATAAAAGGGTCGAACATACTAACCTTTTCCTGTAGCGAAGCAGATGCCAGTCTAGTCTCCCAGAGCTTGTAAAACCGGAAACCGCAACGTCAGCGGAGTCGGAAGTGTTTGACGAAAAGGACGAGAAGGCATTGGCGAGCATAATGCTCTGCATTAAGCCATCGCAATTAACCCACGTAAAGAACTGCCAAACGTCGTCTATGGCTTGGGACAAATTAAGGGAAATACACCAGACGAAAGGGCCAGCTCGAAAAATCACTTTATTTCAGATGCTCCGATCTCTTAAGTTGTATGAGAATGCTAGCATGGCGGAGCATTTGAATAAGTTCAGTGAATTTCTCGAGAAACTTAGTGAAATCGAAATTGAAGTGCAGGAAGAGATGGCCGTTATAATTTTGCTGTCTAGTCTCCCAGAGTCATTCGATAATTTCGTCGTGGCCATAGAAACACGTGATGCATTACTATCATTAAAAGTGCTCAAGGTTAAGCTACTCGAGGAAGGAGCGAGACGACAGGAAAAAAATGGCAAGCCAGAGAAGGCGACGGCAATCATTAATTTTTAGCTCGCACAAACACACAGAAATATTCTACCGCAAAAAAAAATAGCTGCAGCGGTCGCGACAACAAAAACCATGTTCCATGTGTTGGTATGCAAAGTGCTCAATAAGTGATGCAATAATTTTGCATAATCGCTTTGGACATTTGAACTTTAATAGTCTCAAGGAAATGGCAAAAAACGATTTAGTGCAGGAAATTAATGTGAAGCAAGTGCCAAAAAACAACGAGTGTGTTACTTGTGCTAAAAGCAAAATATGTGTCAAGCCGTTTCCCCACGCGTCTAAAAATCGTGCAAAAGAACTGCTAGGAATTGTTCATACCGATGTATGTGGACCAATTAATGTACATTCCATCAGTGGGTCCAGATATTTTGCTACCTTTATCGATGACATGTCGAGATATGTGTGTGTTTTTCTCCTAAAATCAAAAGCAGAGGTGTTTGAGGCCTTTAAGTCTTTTAAAATTATGGCTGAAAAGCAAACGGGAAGACAATTAAAAATATTACGCAGCGAGAATGGTGGCGAGTGCAAATAAAAGTGGTATAAGGCGCCAACTTACTGTTCCACATTCACCACAACAGAATGGTGTGGCAGAGCGCGCCAATAGGACATTGGTTGAGATGGCAAGGGCAATGATAATTCCAGTAGTCTGGACGAGTTTTTTTGAGCGGAGGCAATTGCAACCAGAATGTGGACGAGAACCCAGACGACAATGAAGATAGCATAGAACGAGATCCTGTTAATTTTCTGTATTTTGTACGTCCCCGTAAAGAACGTCATATGCTGAATGTGCTGAATGAAATTGGTATTCAAATTCCGCAAAGTCTAGAGGAGGCATTAAGCAGCAAACACTCACAACAGTGGAGGGACTCAATGCAGAAGGAGTATGATGTATTGGTTCGCAATAATACTTGGTCATTAGTTGACCTACCGCCTGGACAAAAGGCCATCGGATGTAAGTGGGTGTACAGTATCAAACGGAATGCGGACGGAAGTATCCAACGGTTCAAGTCGCGTTTGGTCGCGAAAGGCTGTAGTCAGCAATTTAGTGTCAATTTCAACGAAACCTTTTTTTTTTTTCAATTCATTTTTATTAATATATTCATTAAACTTATATACTAGACAAAAACGATTAAATCTAATTTAATCTTATCTTATTCTAGTTTACTGGCTCTTAGCGAGCGCTCTAAACTTAACCATATGCTTAAAACTATTGCCTTTCGGCCTTAAATCTATTTATATATATATATTTTGTTTTGTTTTTTTTATTTTCAAGAAGCTTGTTAGGAGCTTAGGTCAGGCCACAGAGGCATCTTCGGCATGGTGGAGGAGGACGATGGCACGCTCGTGGTTGCACGGCTAAACTCGTCGGACGGGGTAGTTCTTGTCTCCCTTCGCACCAGCCACCTGCTCTTCACAAAAAAAAATCGTGCCATAAAACAAAAAAAGGAAGGATAGCTGAAGGTCTAAAATTATTTGACGACGGACAGACAAAAAAAAATATGGATGAAAGAGAAGAGAAGAGAAGATAGGAAAGAGGAAATGGAAATGCTCAATGAGACCTGAGCCTATACCGAGGAACAAGGGTGTGAAGTCAGATGCTTTTGGATACTATTCTTAAATAATCTAAACTTTACCCGACACCAAAGAAAAACGCAAACCTAACCTAATAAATACCAAACGCATCTTTCCAGCTTCCCACTGTCATTCCTCCATATAGGTTCGTCTTGTTCCGGAGATGTGCCTGATGTTATCGGCACCCACGCGGCCTTCCCGCCCCATGCCATATGTGGCATATCCTTGGTCATCTCCAGGGCCAAAAGGATGGAGATAACCCCTTAAACCACTGGAACCAGTCGGTCGTCTGGCGTTAGTCTATGTTCGTACTGTCATCAGTGTGTATGCGTCTGTTTCCTCTCGCGAAGTCACTCCGACGAACTCGCGGAAGAACGGCCTTCCCAGCAACCCACACACCACATCACCTTATGACCTACTCCATTCTGCGATATGGAAACACTTTCATATTGATCTGTATTGACAAATTTTTTTTATTCGCGAGGCTCATCAACTACACTAATTGTTAGATCTTATTCCATTATTAACATTATAGTTAATAAATTTTACTAGTCTCGCAAAAAAATTTAAACGACAAAAAAAGGAAAAGAAAAAAAAATAATAACTGCCAAGATACCAATGTATCTATCTATTATTAAACCAAAAATGAAACTAATTATACCTTAAAACTACACTTCATTCAATTAAACAAAAGGAAAATTAAAAAAAAATATATATAAAACGAACTTACGTTGCGTTGAAGGTGGTGAGGATCCCTCGTCGTCCTGCGCGAGTTACGTGCACAGAGACACCCTTAGATGCACCATAGCACATCTTGCTTAGGATGCATTTTCATTAAACCACGATCCATATCTGATTGAAATTCCTTTACTGTAATTGAATATACCCATTTCATATTTTTTTTCCATTGTAATCAAATATATTTCACATTTTTCTGTAACATAAGATACATAAGAATCATAATGTACATTAACCTGTCCTTCCGTTCTCACGCTGCGAATAGTCGCAGCGTCAACATTAATACTGTATAAAAACCCAAGGAAAATTATTGTAATTTGTCATTCGTGTTCAAATAAATATCAGAGGCAGAAGCTCTGCCCAAAAATTAAAAGTTGTTTTTTTTAATTTTGTGTCGCGAAGTTCATGTAATTGGCGCAGTCGAAAAAGAAGAACATAGCTCCATGTAAAAACTCATATTTGATTTTGATAAGCTACAAATACGACGGATTATCGTGTTAATGTGCTATCGTGTGAAAAACTTAATGTAAGAATAAATATTTTAAAGTGAAGATAGAAAGTGATTGATAAGACTATACGACGGATTATCGTATTATTGCATTATCTACTACCGATCTTGAGTGCAAAAACAGAATCTCACCACGTATAAATATCGTGAACCAAATAAACGTTCCAACATTACGAAGGATCATCGTAACTACAAGGACCCGTATACAGATAAGGATGCTACTGATCTTCCTGTAAGTCCCTTTCCTTAAATAATTTTTTATGAATTTCGTAAAGAAAACGCATAAATTTGATATAAATAGAGAAATTAATATAGATATAGAAAGCTCTGAAGATTCAGATTTAGAGGTAGAAATGGCTGTTAACCAAGCAAATGATATAGCTCGAGATTTAAATATGGAGGCAAGAAACGCTCCCATTCAAATAAATTTACCAAATGGTGGTCAAGCTGTTGCTAATCCCACTGAACTGTTTAATTCACTAAAAATTCCAGACGCAATTAAGGACCTCCCGAAATTTGACGGGAATCCAAGGTTGCTTTTCGAATTTATAAAAAATGTTGAAGAAATTCTTGTTATAATGAGACCCATTGATGGTACACCGCAAAGCAGGATATTGCTTCGTGCTATAAGAAATAAAATAGAAGGAAATGCCAACGAAGTATTAAATATGTATGGGACACCTATGATATGGAATGATATCTAGAACAATCTCATTCTGCACTATGCAGACAAGCGAAACGAGACGTCCTTGATCAGAGACCTTCACGGTCTAACCCAAGGTACAAAATCAGTCGAAAAATATTACAGTAATATAATTGAAATACTAGCAGCAATGTGTAATCACGTCCAAATTCATGAATTGAACCAAAACGTTATTACTGCCAAAACAGCATTATATAACGAAATGTGCCTGAACTCATTTCTTTCAGGCTTAAAGGAACCTTTAGGCTCAACAGTAAGAGCCATGAGACCCGACACGTTAAGTAAAGCATTTTCATTCTGTATCACAGAACAGAATATTTTCTACTCAAAATATGATCAAGACAGACAACAACCCAGACCCCAACTTCAAAGACCATATCAGAACAACTACCAACAACAATACCGACCAAGACCCATTAACCAAAACAATCCTAATTACAATCATACTCCTCAACAGTATAGACCACAAAACAATACACCAAGGTACAATACACCACAACAACATAACAATTTTAATAGGTACTACACTCAAAATAGGCTAGAACCAATGGAAGTTTCATCAGGTAATAGTCGTATCCGGAATGGACCACCCAACCAGGGAGAACCAATGGATACATACTCAGGAAATAGCAGGAACAGGCAGAACAATAACAATTTTAGGCAAAATTTGCAAAACACTAACAGGGAACTTAATAACGTGACCCATCATGTCATTGAACCTAGCGATACATCACCAAGCTACTATCCAAACTTAGATCAATTTCAGACAGTCGAAGGAATAAACGACCAAAATTTTCTTCCAATAGCCTCGGACCCCCAACAAACTTTATAGACATAAATATACATGGCAACACTCTACCTTATATAAACATTTCTTCACCTTTTGGTAATTTGAAGTTCCTAATAGACACGGGGGCTTCCTCTTCCTTCATCAACCCCGAGTACATCCAATCGAAGGACATACAGTATACTACACCTACAGTTATTTCTACTGTTTTGAATAAACACCATGTTAACAAATTAGTCACACTTCGTATGTTTTTAGAATTTAACCAAGAAGGTTACATACAATTTTTACTATTCAAGTTTCATAAATACTTCGACGGTCTCATAGGACTGGATATCCTAACAAAAATAGGAGCCCAAATCGATATTAAAAACCAACAATTAGTAACAAATAACTCAAATATTCCCCTGTCCTTCAAACCGAATTTAATCTCACACGAATATGTCATACCAGCATATTCAAAAATTACAGCAAAATTACCAGTAGACATTTCAGACGGAGATATACTAATTGAACCAATAGAACTTAAACCCAAACTTTACATACCCGAAGGAATCTATCATGCAGAAAACTGGTTCAGTTTTATAGAAATTCTAAATTACTCTCCTCAAGACCAAACCATTCTTTTAGATCAACCACTTAAAACAACAAAATACGAAAATTGCAATTATATAGAACTAAATAACCTTAATATAAACACCACCTTTGAGAAAGAAACTATATACACAAAGGATGATATTTCAAACTCTATAAGAACCTCCCACCTCAACACTGAAGAAAAGAAAACAATCCTTAAAATTTGCCATGAATTTGAAGATATATTTTTTCAGGAGGGAACAAAACTAACATTTACAAATAAAATTAAACATAAGATTAAGACTAGCGATGACTTGCCTATATATACAAAGTCATATAGGTACCCCTATATACATAAAGAAGAAGTAAAAAAACAGGTCAATGAGATGCTGAACAATGGCTTTATCCGACCAAGTTATTCGCCGTGGAGTTCGCCGATCTGGATAGTACCCAAAAAACTCGACTCCAGTGGCAAAAGAAAATGGCGACTTGTCATTGATTACCGAAAGGTAAATGAGAAAACTATTAGTGACAGATATCCTCTGCCCAACATCAACGATATACTAGACAAACTCGGCAGATCAATGTACTTCTCTACACTTGATCTAGCCAGCGGCTTCCATCAAATAGAGATGGATCCCGCCGACATACAAAAAACAGCCTTCACGGTTGATGGTGGCCACTTTGAGTACGTACGAATGCCTTTCGGGCTTAAAAATGCCCCTTCGACGTTTCAAAGGGTCATGGACAATGTACTAGGTGAACTATTGGGCAAAATATGCCTGGTTTACCTTGACGATATTATAGTCTTTTCAACCTCACTACAAGAACATAAAGAAAACTTAAAAAAAATATTTACCAGATTACGAGAAGCTAACTTAAAAATGCAATTAGACAAGTGCGAATTTTTGCACAAAGAAATTGCATTTCTAGGTCATTTGGTAACTACAGAAGGAGTTAAACCAAATCCAGACCGTATAAAAGCAATTAAGGATTTTCCAATACCCAATACCCAAAAGGAAGTCAGGAGTTTTCTTGGCTTAGTCGGGTATTACCGTAAATTCATTAAAGATTTTGCGCGATTAACAAAACCTTTAACAGAATGCTTAAAAAAGAACAAGAAAGTCGTTCACACAGATGAATTTATTAAAACATTTGATCATTGTCGAGACATCCTTTCAAACAATCCGATATTACAATACCCAGACTTTGAAAAACCCTTCATTTTAACCACCGACGCAAGTAACTTTGCATTGGGAGCTATATTATCCCAGGGTACCATTGGAAACGACCTACCTATATGTTATGCCAGCAGGACGTTAACAGATACGGAAATCAATTACTCAACAGTAGAGAAGGAACTTTTGGCCATAATATGGGCAACAAGATATTTTCGTCCATATTTATATGGAAATAAATTCAAGATCGTAACGGATCATAAGCCGCTCACTTGGCTAATGAACCTAAGAGACCCTAATTCAAAATTAGTAAGATGGCGGTTGAAACTCGAAGAATTCGACTATGAGGTCATTTACAAAAAAGGTAAATTAAATCTGAATGCTGATGCCCTCAGTAGGGTCATCATCAATAATGAAGAAAATAGAATCGAATCAAATCCACAAATACAGAATACCGCAGAGATAAACTCTAATGAACAAGGAACCGGTTGTTCCACAGTACATTCCGCTCAAGAAAATCTTAACGATCACATTTACATTTCAGAACGTCCTTTAAACGAATTCTCACTCCAACTAATATTAGAAAGAAATAACAATCGACCCAAAAATTTGTTCGAAATGATTTTTAGGAATAAACAAAGGAGAACTATAAGATCTCAAGAATTCACAGAACAAGACATAATAGATATACTAAAAAAATTTGCTTCCCCAAACAAACTTAACGCTATCTTTACGGACGACGATACCTTCAAGAAAATCCAGTCTGTATATGCTAAATACTTTTCCCGATTCAAGGTAATAAGATGTACCGAAAAAGTCTTAGACGTTACCAATGAAGATGACCAAGATAAAACTATTCGGGATTACCACCTAAATAATAATCACAGGGGTATCAATGAAACACTCATGCACTTAAAGAGAACCCTTTATTTTCCATTTATGAAAAACAAAATTATCAAAGTAATAAACAACTGCGACACCTGTCAGACGTTAAAATATAATCGTACCCCTCCTAAAATTGAGTTTAGAATCACAGAAACTCCAGAAAAACCATTAGACATAGTTCATGCACATATCTATTGCATAAACCACAGGCAAATATTAACAATAGTTGACAAATTTTCTAAATTTGCGGCAGCTTACACCTTAATTAATAGGAACAGTCTCACAGTTATCACATCCTTTAAACATTTTATGAGCCTTCATGGCATCCCTAAGAAATTAGTCACAGACCAAGGTAGTGAATTCACAGCCACCATATTTGCAGATTTCTGCAAACAATATAATATAAATCACCACATAACGTCTCTCCAACAGAGTAGTAGTAACTCCCCTGTTGAAAGAATGCACTCTACCTTCACAGAGATATATAGAATAATCCACGCAAAGCGAACAACTAAAAATCACGATGACATCCTGAATGAAACATTGATAACTTATAACAATGCCATTCACTCTTCAACCAAGCTCACCCCATTCGAATTATTCTATGGTCGTACACATAAATTTAAAAATATCCAATATAATAACATCCACGAATATCTAGATAAACTTAACGAATTCCAAAATAGATTATATCCCGAAATAAAAAGCATTATGGAGAAACAAAAACAACTTAACATAGAAAAACTCAATAGAAATAGAGGAAAACCCATGTCTCGTAAATCAGGTTCAATAATTTACCGTAGGGAAAACAGGAGAAACAAAATCACCCCCAGATTTAGCAAACATAGAATAAAGAAGAATAATAGATATACAGTACTAACAGTTAGGAACCAAAAGCTTCATAAAAGTAAACTAATTAATAAAAGAAAATTTCAGACTGTTGACTCCGATCCTGGCCCAAGTACTAGAAATTCAGGACCTAACCAATAGCAACGGCGTACTCCCTCTAAAATTAGGCAAATCCAGGACAATAAACTCCCACAAAAATTTCTTCCACATAATAAAATTGGAAAATTATAAAAACAACATTGAGAAAATATCAAACTCCATAGAAATACTTAGCGAAACCAAAGAAGCCAAAGAACCTCTTAGTATCCTGAAACTAAAATTAAAAGATTTAACTGCAAAATTTCAATTAGTAACCCCTAGAACTAGACCTCGTAGAGGACTGATAAATGGACTTGGAACCATAATCAAAACAATCACTGGTAATATGGACTCAGAAGATGCACTACACATTAATAACCAAATAGAAAAACTATTAACGAACGAAGACAATACTAAAACTACGTTAAACAACCAAAGCAAACTGAACGAACAAATGATCGAACGCTTCGAAAACATAACAAAACATATTAACCAACAACAGACTCTGATAAGCAATTTTGTACAAAAATCACAAAACAATATGGGGAAAGAATTAACGTCCCAGACTATCACCATACAAATGCTACAACATTTCCATACAATAAACTATAACATAGAAATTCTGAGAAACCATTTAAACGATATCATCGAAGCCATATCCTTAGCTAGAATGAACATAATTTCTAAAACAATCCTTAGTCTAGAAGAACTAAATCACATTGAAACTATTTTAAAAGAACAAAATATCAAAATAATATCCACAGAGCATATCTATGAATTGCTTGGTTTGCAGGCCTACTACAATGACACTAATGTTATATTTAACGTCAAAATTCCACTCTTTACGAATGATATAAATGATTACTTCCATCTCATTCCTATTCCCATCCAAAAAACATCCATACAAACAAAACCCTACATATCCCTATCCAACACTAAAATTCTGTATTACGAAGAAAAATGCAAGAACGTAGAAAACATATATTACTGTCCAGAGACCAGATTCAAAGAAAACCTATCAGATTCAAAATGTATCGGAAAATTATTACACCACCAGGATGCAGAATGTGATTTAATAGAAACAGATAACTTATCGGACATCCAACAACCAGAGCATCAGTTCATACTAATCATCAACACTCCCGAAACTACGCTGACATCAACTTGCACCTCAAGCAATCTTACAGTTAAAGGTACGGCTTTAATACACTTCAAGGACTGTATAGTTAACGTTAACAACTACACATACGACAATACCGCAATCAACCATTTCGATGAGATACAAATACATCCAGCCCTATTTAACAAAATAACAGCTGCCAAAACAACAGAAACATTAACGTTGGCAAAACTTCAAAACTTTGGACTTCAAAATTTGGCCAAAATAAACCTAATGGAGGGAAACTCAAACATGTTCACCAACTCCAACATAATCCTATCATCCATCATCATCATCAGCATCATCATCACCATCACCATTAAAAACAAGAAGAAAATACCATCAACCCAAGATACCGGCAATCTCGAAACAGCTCCAACAGCATCCCAGAACGCTCAGCCCATAGAAGAACCAAGACCTGAGCCCCGTCTTCTCTGGTCATCGCTCTATTCCAAGGGGGGAGGAGTTACGTGCACAGAGACACCCTTAGATGCACCATAGCACATCTTGCTTAGGATGCATTTTCATTAAACCACGATCCATATCTGATTGAAATTCCTTTACTGTAATTGAATATACCCATTTCATATTTTTTTTCCATTGTAATCAAATATATTTCACATTTTTCTGTAACATAAGATACATAAGAATCATAATGTACATTAACCTGTCCTTCCGTTCTCACGCTGCGAATAGTCGCAGCGTCAACATTAATACTGTATAAAAACCCAAGGAAAATTATTGTAATTTGTCATTCGTGTTCAAATAAATATCAGAGGCAGAAGCTCTGCCCAAAAATTAAAAGTTGTTTTTTTTAATTTTGTGTCGCGAAGTTCATGTAATTCGCGCAGCACTGGGAGAAATCGTCTATGTGAAACACCTTAAATTGGAAATTTAAAACTCCTATTTTCGCGACCGAATGGTTTAAATATAGAACACTTGGCAACTTCACTAACTTAAACTAGGGAACGCACTTCAAGCTAACACTAATTAAAATTAATGTTTTAGGACGGCAAAATTAACTCTTAAGAAGTAAGGAATTTAAATTCAGTTTAATCGCGCACTCGCTCACTAATTCCAATAAAAGGATTTTCTTCAGTTTGACCTCTATGGGGGTCCAGTTGTTAGTATTGTTGTTGTTCTTTGTTTCTTAAATAGGTGACCTCTAAAGCCCTCGGCCAGTGAAGAATCCGGTGCGAGGCTTTGTCCGCCTGAACGGTTCTTGTGACCGTTGCCCAAACCCTATAACAACTCGCCAAAGTACGGGACCTCCCACAGGTTTTCTTTTTAAAACGCTACTTTTCTCTGGCTTTGAACTTTGTTCTGATTCCCGTATAGGAGCGTAGGTGGCGGCGAGTTTAATGCTTGGCGGTAACAAAGACGACTAGCAGAGGTCTGGATCGTTTCTACGACCAGTGGCCCCAATCCAGTACCTATATAGAAAAATTCCTTAATTCATCGTCCAACTCCATGACCACAGAACACATACCTCTGCTTAGTATAGGCTACTTTAGCCCTTTCTAGGTTATCGAATTCCTTCAAAGCTTGTCTACCCCGAGTAAATCTAGGACACCACTTTTGGTTTAAAATTGTCTTTATATTTTCGTATATTTATATAATTTACCTTACTGCGCTTAATCACACCACTTAGGACGTAAAAAAAATCCCCAAAGTTTGTTCAAAGGAGAACAAAACTATTCGCTTTAATTTTTTTTCTTTTGAAAATTCACACTGTAAAAATTAGTTAAATCACTACCGTACTATGACTCGGCAACTCTATACACGACACAGCTGTTCGTTATGATGCTACGATTGGTAATGACCCATATATCGTTAATTAAGTAAGTGTCAATGCCCTTTCGTCAGTCTTCCTATCTCCACTTTATTGAGTGCTTCTGCCTTCCCCTGTGAGCGCAACGCAGTTTCAAAACGGGTGCAGAATCATTGCATGTGTAGGATAATCTCTGTCTCGTTCTTCCCTTTCCTACTTCAACGAGTGACATAGGTTCTGGTCTTGGTTAACCTCCTAGAATCGCCTTATACTACTCGCATTCCTATCCACACACAAAATTAAAATCTTTCGAATCCCTGCCCGAATTACTTTGGTTGTTTATTAGCCTAATACTTAAATACGTAACACTAACATCTAACCTTACCTAAGTGACATAAAATACAATAGACTATGTAATATAAAATCCCAACGTCGATCTAATTGGTCTAATTCCATTTCTTCGTACATTCGCTATTGTGAGTTGACCTTTGTTGACAATTCGCGACAAACACCAGCAGAGTGTACGACAGGGGTAGCAAGTGTTGTCAATCGGACGTGAGACAAGGACAAAGGTAAGTGGTGCATCTGGAGTACATTCAGTGATGGGACTTGAGAAAAGCGAAACGGTGGTAGATAGATTTAAAAAAAGGTGGTAGAAAATAAAATGTTCCACTTGCGCTAAAATAATGCAAGCATTAGAGAAAGCACAGTAACTTCCTGTAGGAACCAAGAATTTACGCATTTTCACTTCCAATAGTTCTAAATATTATTTGAAAATTAAAAGTTTTTGAAAGTACTAAAAAAACGTCATAGATTCAACTCATTATTAAACACAAAATATCCAAACATAGCAAAACACCCTCTCACAAATACAGTAAAATATAGAAATTTTAGCGCAGTAAATTGTGTACTGGACTGGAAGTTTTTGCCGATGCAAATCTCAGAGAGAAATACTGATAGCATAAAGGTGAGTCTGTATGGGCAAAACTAAGGCGAGTAGGTATAGGAACAATTTTCAATTTAATGCATTGATGGAAAAGAAATATTATTAGCTAGTAGCGATGAGTAAAAGGTGGTAGATTTCGAGTTTAGGTTGGTAGAATTTCCGAAAGTGTAAAAAGTGGTAGAAATACCACTTAAGTGGTAGAAGTCCCATCACTGAGTACATTACCTGCGCGAAACACTCAACAACTGTCAAAACAAATCGAAGGGCAGAATTGGAAACACGCGTTTGGACATGCACACAGGTAATTTTATAAATTTTTTTTTTTAAATATTTTATCTTATTCCAGGAGAATATCTCCTTTCTTATTTGTCTACTCTTTATAGGACTATGAAAACATCTGCAACCAACCTCATTGCTTCGTGTTTCGGGAATGGAACCCAAGAAACAATCATCGAATTGGTGCAAAACCCAACCACAAATGGATACGGTGGCGAGCCGGGTGTAAACCATTCGATGACGTTTCTTGTGAATTGGTAGGAATTAACAATGGTTCATGGTCGTTGGCGAAGGTGTCTGCCGGTGAGTACATTCCTTTGTTATTGGGGCTGTTTCTTGTCTCTGCTACTGGGTAGTTACTTGAGCCAACCCCCTGTCGATACTTATATTGTTTATTTTGTTTCTAATTCGGTTCTTATTCCCATTGCAGGTACACGCAACAAGCTTTATAAAACTTGAATTCTTTATTATGTTTTTATTAAAACTACTTTAAACTACCTAAGCTGCTTAATCTAAATTACCTATAATCAGCGAGGTGAGCAATCTAACCGATTGGTCACCATCCTGATGGGCGCCTGACAGCCGCCAACAAGGTGCACATACGCGCCGCCGAGACTGGAGCGAGGCCTTAAGCGTCGGTCCAGTCTCGGAAGCACTCTTTCATGTAGTCTAGCCCGGCCCCTCCCAAAGACCCTCTACTCTAACCCTAAACCTAAAACTTAATTTCTATCTAAGATTAAGGAGGATGCTACGTAAGTAGCGCACCGGCCCGGGAGAGCGTATCAACCCTCACCTTTTCTTCAAGCCACCAAAATTCGGTGAACTGCTTTAGGATATCAGTTTTGTCCCTATCCGCAATTGCGGTGCTAAAACGGAGGAGCTCCTGAGCATTGGCGGCGTACCCGTCGTGGATGAGCCGCTTATCCCTCGCGCCGCGGTGGCTGTGGTAGAATACCGGCACACCATCTTTTTGCTGGACTAACCCTTTCATGTCTACATGAAGAAATGCCTCAGGCGGGATAAAGCCAGAACGAAGCGTACTCTCGTGGTACATTAAATTGGGGTAGTAAGCCCCTGAGATCAGGTTATTATCACTGGTCATCGCCCTTGCAACGTGCCTTCGAATCACCTTAATAAGGAAATTGTCAATCCTATTCAGAGCCTCATTGTATAGGGTCTTGTTGGGATAGTATCTTATGTACTCAGATTCGGGAGTTCTAAACAACCCTAGACAGGCCCTGAGACATTGCCTCTCAAACACCCGAATCTTTTCCATGTAGGACGGTGCTATATTGAACCACAAGGGACAGCCATAAGCGATGATAGGCCTTATAAGGGCCACGTAGCAGATGACCTTCACCCTGGTGTCAAGTTGACTGCTGCGCAACAGTCTCCTTGTCCGAGCGTAGGCCCTCCTAGCCCCAGCAAGACAAGCATCTATATGTTTGTCAAAATACAGATACTGGTCGAGCCAGATGCCAAGATACCGCACCACGTTTCTCACCGCCAATGTTCGCCCCTGCTGTCCAATAATTGTTAATTTTTTCCAGTTTTTTCTGGTATCCCTCGAAGCCCCAACCAATGGAGTGCTGAATAGGGTTGTTTCCGATTTTTGGAAGTTGATTTTCAACTTCCAATCATCGCAATACCTCTTAATTTGCTCGAAGTCACGCTGCAGAAGGATGTTGATGACCTCAATTTTTGGTCCTGACCTGTACGCCACTAAATCGTCTGCGTACGCTATAGCATGTCTGAGGGAACCCACCAGATCACTTGTGTAAATATTAAACAGGATCGGAGAATTCACTGCTCCCTGTTGTAAGCCGTTTTTAATTTCGAAAACCTTGCTCGAAGTCACATTGCCAGCTTTGACAATGAACTTCTTTCCCATAAGCATGTCATAAATCATATACAGCAATGGTTTTTGAATGCCCATTCTGGTCAGCTTATAGAAGAGCCCCTCCAACCATACGGTATCGAAGGCCTTCTCAAAGTCGACCAGACAGGCACCCGTGCATTGGTTCTTACCTTTGTTCCACTGAATGTCGGAGACCAGTTTCGACGCGGCATGAATAGTGTCATGCCCTTCAACGAAAACTTTTCACCCGTTTTGAGATACGCTACTATTCGTATGCTGCTTGCCTTGGCATGTGAAAATAAACTGCATCTTCATCAGTTAGCAGTACATCACTAACCTCCTCAAGCAATATGGCATGGAAAATTGTAATCCTGTGTCAACACCATTGGATGCGGGTCTTCACGTCAGTTGCTCCAATGACTATTGTGCAAAAGGGTAAATCAGACGGAGTACTAGAGTATTATCGGTGCTCTTATGTATCTAGCGATTTCCACTCGCCCGGATATACTACATTCCGTTCGTAAATTATCTCAACAAAACACTGATCCTCACTCGGAGCATGAAGCAGCTGCGAAGCGTATTTTGCGGTGCCTGAAGGGATCAATGGATCTGAAGCTTCATTACTACAAGACAGGGCAGCCAATTACTTGTTATGTTGATGCTGATTGGGGTGGAGACGCAAGTGACAGAAAATCGTACACAGGATGCTCATTCGTTGCAGCAGGAATGGGAGTCGAAAAAATTAACCATAGTAGCACTCAGCAGCACGGAAGCGGAGTACGTGGCGCTTTCAACAGCAGCAAGAGAAGCAGTGTATATTACAAAATTGCTGAGTGAGATGGGTTTTCTCAGCACCACACCAATGGTCCTGAACAGCGATAATCAGAGCGCCCAAGAGTTAATCAAAAACCACGTGTATCATTCTCGAAGCAAACATATTGATATTAAATATCACCACGTTCGTGACTTATACTCGTATAAGAATAATAAAATTAGCTTGAACTATGTTAGTACTAACGAAATGATGTCAGACATCCTTACTAAAAACTTACCTAGAGTAAAGCATACTAATTTTACTAAAGAAATGGGATTGTACTGACAATCATATCTTTGATTCTTTTTTTTTGTATAAAATATATTGTGTTGAGAAGGAGTGTTAAAGTAAAAAGTTGGCAACACAACTTATTTGTGTCTGCATTTGCATTGTCGTTCTTTCTTTTCTTCCTCTCACACGTTTTTTTTCTTTTTGCTTAGTCTGAATAAAACCATAACCCTGATCGGATGTGTTTTTCTTTTTCGCGCTGTTTTTCAGATCTAAAGTATAACGCAATAGGAAGTAGTTTATTTGGGACATATATGTTATCCCACAATTTTATAAAATAGTTCATCCCGTCACAAACCTTCTCCGTAAGGACGTAAAGTTCTCCTGGACTGAGAAATGCCAAAGAGCATTTCAACAAATCAAGGACCTTTTGGTTTCGCCACCTCTGTTGATTTACCCTGATTTCTCAAAGCCTTTTAATCTGACGGCGGATGCAAGCGGTGAAGCGATCGGAGCTATACTGTCCCAGGGCGATGTAGGTAAAGACCAGCCCATTGCATATGCATATGCCGCACCTTAAATAAAGCGTAAATTTACTATATTTACAGATCATAAGCCCTTGAGGGGAGTATTTAATGTAAAAGATCCCACAACTCGCCTCGTTCGATTCTATCACAAGTTGTCGGAATTCGATTACAAAATAGAATATAAGCCAGGCAAAGCCAATACTAATGCTGATACCCTTAGTCGAATTCCACAACTTAATGGTGCAAACTCGGCAACAGAACGGCAGAGTTGTTACGGAGCCATACCGGGAGCAAGCAAATTGGCTGAAGCATGAGCCGAAGAATTGTACCTGAAAAGAAAAAAAAATATAAAGAAAAAAAAAAACCTAAACAAATTCTTATGTTGGAGTTTGGCCGCACAGCCGCATATCCAATGCGCGTTGAGAGGACAAACCCCAATCAAAGAAAAATAAACTCACCTGTGCAATAAGATAAGGAAAATCTGAAAGTAAAAATAAGATAAATTAATTATAATCAATAAAATAAAATAATTCCTTACCATGTTTACGTCTGTCTGTTGCACTTCCCGACTTGATTTTGACGTTTTGTCTTGTCAGTCGTTTCTCCGTCGTTAAGTTTTCTTCGTTCCATTCCATGGTGTTCCAAGTTAGTGGGTGATCGTAAAGATGTAGTTGAAGGTTTTTTTTTGTAGTTTACGTTATTATCCTTATGTTAGGTATTGTTACTTCATGTATGTATGTTATTAGGAGATAGAGAGACAAGACTTACACGACTTGACGATTAGGAATTAAGAGACCCCTCACTCTCATTCCAAGAAAAGGAAACGAATTTGAGGAAACGAAGGGGAAATAATGAAAAAAAAGAGAGAAAGAAAGGAAAAGAAATAGAAAATAGAATTTAAAAAGAAAGACAGGGTCTGCGGAGACTTAAGAAAACAAAGGGAGGGGTAAAAGAAATGCACCGCAAATGCAAGATTGGTTTGCCGACGGGCCTTCACAATTATCTTTGATTGATAGCAAGCGGTCGATGCCCTCTTGTCAGCTGGACAGTGAGTTTTTTTATACAGTGACGTTAAAAAAAAATTGTCTTTTGAGAATTTCCTGGGTGAGTTAGAGCAAAAATATCTCCTTTTTTCGCAGAATTAAAATTATAATTTCTCCATGGTGCAGGTGACCGTGTAGTAGAAAGGAAAGTAATACTTCTTAAATCACCAGAGAACCCTAATTGGCGTTGTAGAGGTAGGCATACAATCAGATATTTTTCTTTGTGGTTAATTCAGCATCTCCTCCATTTGGTTATAGGTTTCCCTGTAACGCAAAAGGTGACTCGGGCTGTTGTTAAGCCTAATTTAAGCCGTGCCTGCGAACCGTTCTGTGTTACCGTAAAGCCATATTTCGACCGTTGGACTGCTAGCGAAACGCCAAGATACCGCCAGCCAACGGTCTCCAAAAGACGGCAACGGGACCAAAGCCCACAGTTGCGGCACAAAGGCACTTAACAGGCCCCAGTTGTATTTACCCAACCAAGGGGATTTTAATCGGTGTGCAAGAAAGCTATAGAGCTGTTCCCCCCCTTCGCCTCCAAACAACCAACGCCCACCAAAGGCAACATCAGGGTGCTCCGCCACCCCATCAAAACCACCACCAACACCCGCAGCATCACTAATAGTGAATTTTTTTTTGTGAAGTGCCACAGTGTTTTCTTGAATTTTTTTTTAACGTAGTTTTATTAGTTTCCTTTTTTTATCTTTAACATAGCTTACATATATTTTCTCTTACCTGCTTTTAATAGTTTAGTTTTGTGCGCGGTAAATTAAGTGAAAATAGGTATTTTAAAGCCAACAATTTGCAGCAGAGGCGGACCTTCTTGTGCTGGCGCCAGAACAACGGGGGACGTAAGAAAACCGTGAGTAATTTTAGTTTTTTTTATTATTTTTGGATTTTTGAATTTTAGATTGTAAGTGTGATAATATTAAGAGCAGAGGATTTTTTTTTTTTTTTAGTTTAACTCTCTTTCTTTTTGTATCCTTTAGATACAATCCTCCTTTTATTTTATTAGTTCTTTTACACTTTTTTTTTGCTTTGATTTGTTTTTTTTTTCTTTTAATTATATTTCTTTTGAATTAGATTTAAGTTTATTGAATTCTTCTTTTTCTAAATAAAAGTGGCACTATACATCTATATATCCATATCATAGTTTTTTTGTGTTTAGAAGCATTTCAAATATGAGCGGCTAGATCGAAAAGCTCACGGTGTGTGGATATTTGGGAAGGCCGTCCTTTTGATAGATCGACTATGACAATACACGACTAACTGACGACCGGACATGACGCTTTTCAGCGTTGTTTTTCAGCCATTTCGGCTTGGTTAGTGTTGTGACTGGAGGGTTATTTAAGGGGCTATCTCTCACAATTTCGGCCAGAGAGGGATAGCTTTTGGATATGTCCACGGACATGAAGGGTGGGTTGGCCATCCCTTGCCATTAACATCTGGCGTGTTTTGAGGTCATGACGAACCTCTACTTTCAAGAGACGACGGAAGGACAAGTTGCGGTTAGGGTAAAAGTAGATAGGTTAGATTTAAGTTAAAGTAGGTGTGGTTTAGGGTTTAGTTTATTCTCCTAGGTTAGTTTAGATATAGATTAGGCTAGATAGGTTAGTTTCGCGGTGTCCCTTCCGTTCTTTCTTCGAGGTATTGGCAGAGGCCCTTGGACATTTTTCTTTTCCTGTGCTATCTTTCACTTTAATAGTCCGTTAGTCAGTCCGAGGTCAAACTCGAGTAGCTTTCTTCCTTTTTTTTTTTTTTTTTACTTTCATATGGCATGGAATAAAATGTTTGTTGAGCAGGTGGTATGTGGTGAGGGGGCAAGAACACCCCCGTCCGACGAGCTGAGCCGAGCAACCACTAGCATGCCGCGCCCTCCTCACCTGTACCGAAGCTGCCCCTGTGGCTCGAACCTGGCTCACAACAATGACGCCCAACGTTTTTTTTTGGCTAGGCCGATTGCTACTCCAAGGGGATGATTTTCCTTTGTGAAAGTCATCGCCTTGGACTTGCAACAGCCTTCGCGAATTTTTTTGCTTACATCTCTTATTTTTTTACTTTCCTGTCTATCTTTTGTTCAAGGACTGGTAGATCTTTTGGTTACAAAACAGATTGAAGGTGGCTTTCCGATCGCTAGGTCATAAGCCTGGAGGTTCAGTGAGGTAGCCTGAAACCTGAAGAGTAACTAGAAGCAGCTTTTGGTTTTATTATGGATTCATGGCTGCTTTCCAATCCCCAAGCGCGTAGCTAAAGGGACGGGTGAGGTAGTCGGGGGTCTTTAGTGGAACTGAAAGCTAGGTCAGGTTGGCTATGTTAGGCTAGAGCACTGAGTGACAATACGAGACAATGGCTACAGCGATACTGAAGTGCAAGTGTTTATTGTCACAGAGTAACTTACATAAGTGTATAACAATCATATAATGTAGTACATTAGTGTGCGGGAATACAGTAGTACACGCCTACTGTAACATCTTTCCCTTTAATATTGTTTATATAAACGTGAGTTGACTTAATATATTATATATACTAAAGGTTTCGCTTTAAATGATAAATTTAATTCAAATTAAACATAGGAAACTTCAAATGTTTAGCTTACTAAAAAAAGAATTTAAGTTCAAGTGTTTTAATTCACTGAGATGTATATTTTAAAATTCAATTGTATGTTATTTAATGTTTGTATTAGTATTAACCGGGTATGAACCTATCTACTGGTTTGACGGAGCGACCACTTCTGGTGGTGTATTTTGAAGCTGGTACGGTTGGAATCATCGCGTTGGTGCTGTTGGCGCTAGTTTGACTGCTTATAGTATTATCAGCCTTCTGGGAACTAGGCGATGGCAACGATCTCCTTCTATCACCTTGATGATTCTCGAGAAAGGGTTGCGGTGGTTGGGGGTTGATGGCTACAGCCCTTTCTGTAAAGATATGAGAGTTAGTTCTGTTTATATGAATAGAGTTTCGACGAAATAATTTTCCATCATCTGTTCGGATGATGTAGGAACGTGGTGCGTCTGTTTTTTCTGCAACGCTTCCGGAGACCCAATTGCGGTGACTTTTTTGCAGGCAAACACGATCACCAGGTTTATATTTTTGAGCAGATTTGGCCCTAAGAGCAGAGAACTGCTCTCCGAACCTCCTGGACTTCAACATATTCTCATGGACGTTTTCAATGACTTTAGGTTTTAACTGCTCTCTTGTTAGAGGTAGAGTTGAGCGCGTTAAGCGGGACATAAGGCGTTGGTTTGGTGTCTGCATTTCGTTATCGCGTGGTGTATTTCTCCAACTCAGCAGGGCCAGGTCAACTTCTGAGTTATCCTTCGAGCATCTTCTTAAGATTTTCTTAGCTTCTTGTACGTACCTTTCTGCCAAGCCGTTTGCTTGAGGAAAGTTAGGACTGGAGGTTTGGTGCTTGAAGTCCCAAGTCTTGGCGAATTCCTTAAATTTCTTTGACGCGAACTGCGGTCCATTGTCACTTTCGAAAACCATCGGAATACCGAATGTTCTGAACCATTGTTTAAGTTGTTTTATGACTATCTCTGAAGTAGATCCTTCCAATAGACAAAAATCGAAAAAACTGGAGTAGCTATCTACGATTAAAAGATAGTCCTTGAACATAAATGTAAATATGTCCGCAGCGACTATTTTCCAGGGTAGTGAAGGCACCGTTTTAGCTATTAATGGCTCCTTCCTTTTTGATTTCTGTGTTGATTCACATACAGCGCATGATTTAACGTAATTTGTGATATCCTCGGTCATCCCTAGCCAAAACAAACAGCCTCTAGCACGACTTACTGACCTCTGGATACCAGGATGGCCCTCATGAATTCTTGCAAGCATTGTTTTTTGCAAGGAAGCTGGTATTATAACCTTTTCTCCTTTCATTAGAACACCATCATCGAGACCGAGTTCATCCCTGAAATTCTAGTATTTTTTAGCTCCATCAGTTATTTTTGAATCATCACTTGGCCATCCATTTCGGACATGCTTGATGATTTCTTGGAGCTCTGCGTCCTTAGTGGTGCTTTCAACAATCCTTTCTCGGGCTCCTTCAGATACCTGCAACAGAGAATTGATTTCCAATTCCTCTTCAGTTTCATCTTCTACTCGCCGCTCCGATGTGTGCTTACAGTCTCTACTCAAGGCATCGGCTAGTGCGATTTCTTTGCCTACCCTATAGGTAACCTTTGGCGCATAGGGGATCACTTCATACAGTATGCTTTGTAGCCTACTAGGAGCACGGTGTAATGGTTTCTTAAAAATTGATTCTAATGGTTTGTGGTCTGTTTCTATCGTAAGACGACCTCCGTACACGTATTCATGGAACCGCTTGCATGCGAATCTTATTGCAAGCGCTTCCTTTTCCATTTGGGGATAATTCTGTTGTACAGGCGTTAAGGCTTTCGATGCATAAGCAACTGGCTGGTCGCCTTGTAATAATGCTGCCCCTAAACTATGCTTACTAACATCAACCTGAAGCGTTACCTCAGCGTTTGGGTCATAGTAACGTAGAACCGGTGTGCAACATAACACTTTCTTAAGTTTATCAAATGCATCTTCGTGATTTTTGTTCCATTCCCAGCAAATGCCTTTTTTAATTAATTCGCGAAATGGTTGTGTAAGCTCAGACAAATTTTCTATGAATTTTCCCAGGTAGGTTACCATGCCCAAGAGTCTTTGAAGTTCAGTCACGTTGGTTGGTGATTTTAGTCTGTTAATAGCATCGACTTTGCTTTTATCTATCTGAATACCCTTTGACGTAAGCACATGGCCTAAGAATTTTACTTCTGTCGAGCAAAATACGCACTTCTCTTTGTTTAACTTCAATCCTGCGTCACGAAGTATGGTCAGCACTTTCTTTGTTAACAACTTCAATTCGTCCTCAGTCTCCGCGTGGATGAGAATGTCGTCCATTGACACTTCAACATTTTTCTGTTGCTCAAAAAGACTTGACATAATTTCTTGAAAAATTTCAGGAGCCGAAGCAAGACCAAATGGGAGCCGAGTGTAAGAATATCGTCCCCATGGAGTTGACATTGTAAGATATTTTTGGGTGCGCTCAGACAATTTTATTTGCCAAAATCCTTTTTTACAATCGAGCAACGCGAAATATTTGGAATTCTTTATTTGAGCGGAAATTTGTTCGAGGGCCTTAAGTGGGTGGTGCCTTCTTAAGAGGCTTTTATTTAAATCCGAAGGGTAGAGACATACTCTTATTTTACCATTTCTGCGAGCAACCACCATAGGCGAAACTGCTTGTGACACCCCCTTCGTTTTTACTAAAACGCCTAACTTCACCATTTTGTCAATTTCTGCTTTAACCTTGGCCTGCATCCTATACGGTATCTTTCGAGCTGGATGGAACTGTAGTGTAAGATTTTTAACCAAATCAATATCGTAAATAAAATCCTTAACGCATCCGAGTCCCTCATATAAGTCCTGGTCTAACATTATCTCTTCAACTCGTACTACCAGCCTAAATTGTGCACATGCCTTTCTGCCTAGGATTGGGGATACATTGCCAGCAACAACTTTAAATTTCAAATTTGCTGTGTGATTTCGAATAATGCATGGAACAACTATTTCCCCAAGCACTTCTACTCTATTGTTCGCGAATCCTACTAAGCGCTTCGTATGCGATGGAATCAATTCCAGCTTTAATATGTCTACGAACTTTTTCGGCAGTACGTTGCACTGCGCCCCCGTATCTAGCTTCATTTTAATTCGTTTGCCCATGATGGATATTTCCTCAAACCAGTTCTCAGCATCATCTTTGTTGGTTTCCACTACCGATATCATCAGAAGATCATTTGCATCAGCTGCGCTATCGCTTTCGCTCTCTTCGTGGGTGTCATCAACTGTATTTATGTACCTATCTTTTCTTTGTCTACAACATCTCGCAAAATGACCCTTTTGTCTACATGAGTGACAAATAGTGTTATATGCTCTACATTGATTTTTTGCATGTCGCAATCCGCAACGAGAGCAAGTGTACTCATAGCCTGTAGTTTTGTGTGCGTTTGTATCAGTATTTGTAGTTGGTTACGGTAGCCTATGTATTTTGTTATTTACCTTAGTTCGTCGACTAACTATATTTATTTCTTGTTCTTTGTGCATTTGATTCAACTGCTTTGTAGCTATTTCGCTAGCCCTACAAATTTTTATGGCCTGATCTAACGTTAGGTTTTCCTCCGAGAGTAACTTTTCTCTGATTGTATCACTATGAATGCCTACTACTATTTTGTCTCGAACGAGTTCATCTCGAAGAGATTTGAATTCACAATTTTGTGCTTGGTTTTTAATTTTAGTGAAAAAATCATCGAAGCTTTCATCTTCAACCTGGGCCAGTCGGTTAAAAGCATACCTTTCGAAGGTCACACTTATCTTGGGGTCAAAGACGGATAAAAATTTTGATTTTATGACGCTTACCTCTTTTTTTTCATTTACACTGAGTCCGAATGAGTTAAATATGTCCGTCGTATCTGGTCCTATCGCCAGCATAAAGTGTGCTGCTTGTTCCTCTGGCTTTTTCTTCCCCAATTCTGCGGCTATAGCATACCACTGGTATCTTTGCAGCCAATTTTTCCACTTGATGGCCATGTTTGTATCGCTTATTTCCAAATAACCCGGTGGTTTTACGAACGCTCCACTGCGACTTGAACTTGGAACTTCATCATCCGGCATTATTTTTTTTTTTTTTTTTTTAATTAATTAGCGTGAGCACCTTTATTAGGATTTCTTTTACTTTTTTTTTTTTTTTTCTATTCTGACACCATGTTAGGCTAGAGCACTGAGTAAGTGATAATACGAGACAATGGCTACAGCGATACTGAAGTGCAAGTGTTTATTGTCACAGAGTAACTTACATAAGTGTATAACAATCATATAATGTAGTACATTAGTGTGCGGGAATACAGTAGTACAAGCCTACTGTAACAGGCTAGACTTTACACTTACTGCTATCCAGAGGTAAGGGAGTACACTCCGAGCCTTTGTGAGGCGTGGGTGGGGGCCTGGAAAACCTGATCAGGTTGGAAAGTATGTCGGAGACTTTGCTATCTTGGTATCGGGTACAGCCAGGTAACAATTGTGGCAGAGAGGAAAGTATATAATTCAACCTTCGTCATGAATTCGAAACACCAGTCACAACTTGAAAATACGTAGGACGGACTTTAATAAACTCAACACATACTTACATACTTACTAACTGATCTTCAAAACGGTTTTGCGGAAAAAAACCTTTCCTAGTATTCACACACCAGAGCGATCTTACATATCTAAACACATATAGTTAGAACTAAACACAAACAAAAAACATTGAAATACGTTCACTACACAACCACATATAATTTGAAATAATACATATAATATAACATTGAATTTAAACTTGAAGTATATAGATACCCCGCTGAAAGCAATAATTAAATTATAAAATTATTTTTTTTTGAAATGGATAAGGGTCAACCCAATCCAGAAGCCGTCCCAAAGAGGACCACGTTCCAAGAATCCGGAACTACCGGAAAATCTCTTGGGTATTTTACTATGAACGTTAGGTCAGATCCAAGCCAGCAAAAAGCCTCGTCTCTCAAGCCTCCTGCTACGGGGACGAACAGATTTGACTTTACGGACTTGTCAACTTATTCGGCTGACTTTTTACAGTTTAGCCCAGACGACCCCAGACGGAACGTCGCAACGAACTCGACGACAAACATGAAGGTAGCTCAACAAAAGCAACAACCCCTTCCAATAGGACACGACGACGACACTAACGAACACGAGCAACGGACTTCGACACAGAAGCGTTTGCCATTTCACCGCCAATTAGCGGTACAACAACAACCTCAAGGACAGAATACCCTGCCAACGGACGAACTTGGTGCAGGAGCTGTAGCAGGAGGGGAACAACATAACATCTTCAAGACATGCCGGAGAAAATCTCTACTGCAATGGGAGGTAGCCAGGCTGAAGTTCTAGCAGCGTTGGCACAGACGATGAAGTCCATGATGATTACCTTCGAAACCAACATGAAGGCCATTAACAATAAAGTTTCCAGCCTGGAACTTTCTATTGCAGAACAGAGAGTACCAAAGGATACAACTGGACACCGACAAGACGAAACCTACAAACTGATGACACAGTCACCAAAACCACAACTACTAGACCTCGACGAAGAGAGACGAGGGCCTGAGCAGTTTTACCCTCAACATTCAGGAGGAAGGGTGATGACGCCTGTACACAAGTGGGGGTTGAAGTTTGATGGTACCACGAAGGCAATGTCTGTAGAAAGCTTTTTGTTCAGGGTAGAGACTCTACAACGTCAGAGCGGGCTCTCAGGTAAACACCTGCTAACGCAATTTCACCACCTAGTGACAGGGCCAGCAGAAAAATGGTATTGGCAGTTCTTGCAAGAGAACGAAGATTGTGAGGGCCTGATCCGATCTCCGATCTCCGATCTCAGAAAAGAGTTGGTAAACCAATTTGGCAAAAATAGGCGAGACCATGAAATCCTTAGGGCAATTATAGATAGGAGACAGCTGCCCCATGAGTCATTCGACGACTTTTACAGTGACATTCGCTCAATGACTTTACAGATGACAAACAGACCATACGAACTAGACCTAGTAGATATCCTTAGGCAAAATATAAAGGATAAGGTTGCCACTCTCATTTTCGGGTGTTCCATTAGGAGCATCCAGGACCTCCGCGAAGAGTGCACACGAGCCGAAAAATATATATCGGCAAAAGAACAAAAATTTAGACGACAAATAACAGAAATTGACGATCATGAAGTGTATAGGGACCGCAATGAACAGCTTATAGAATTTGACGACGAACAGATAATATGAACCTTGCTGCGCTGCAACATCATCGGTCGAATAGACAGGCAGGTCAAGTTAGGGCAGATCGTAGGGTCGAACAAGCGAGGTTAGACAAGGCAATTTCAGCTACTAAGACTGAAGTGACACAACCGACATGCCCTTCCAATTTCCATTCCTTGACTTGTTTTAGTTGCGGTCAGGGAAACATAAGTTTTCACTGTGCCAAGTGCCAGGAAAACTTAAGGATCGGCAGTGCACCCGGGAGCCACCAGCCGATGAAGCCAGCCGTCCCGGAGAACCAAGTCCATCAAGACAGCTCAAAATTTTAAAAAGGGATACAGTTAGGGAATCCGACTCCGCGAGCAAGGATATCCCTCAGAGAAAGAGTCTACATGAAAGACTCCAATTTTATAACGAGACTAGGAAGAGGATTTTCGGTGAGGAAGTGGCATCGTCGGTCAAGAAATCAAGAAACTATAAGAAAATTAGTAGGCTTAGGGAATTATGTGCAATTAATAGACGACGAAAGAGAAATATAGTAGCGTCTGTGATAACGATAACTGACGACAGTAGGCCCTACGCAAAAGTTAGGATGGCAGGAGAGGAGCTCCTGGGCCTATTGGATAGCGGAGCATCAATTAGCTGTCTAGGAAAAGGAGCTCTAGAATTTCTAGAAAAACACAACATTCAGGTAACAAAAATGAAAACAGACATAAGGACAGCTGACGGAAACCACCAACACATACACGGACGATTCACGACAACCGTCTCATGGGGCGGCAAGTCACACTCACTAGAAATTTTTGTAGTCCCAAGTCTCCAGCAGGCACTTTATTTGGGGGTTGATTTTTGGAAGACATTTAAGGTCGCTCCAAACATTATTGACGAACTCGACGTTCCATCGCCGACGGAGGATCGAACACCAGTCCAGGCACTCTCACCAGAACAACATAATAAACTGGAGAGAATCAAGCAGCTGTTCCCCTCCTTCGCTCGGTTGGGGTTAGGTAAGACCGGACTCGAACAGCATATTATCGAGGTGGAAGACGATAAGATCCCCATAAAACAAAGGCATTACCCGATCTCACCGGCGATCCAAAAGCTCTTGTATGACGAGTTGGATCGAATGATCTCCTTGGGGGTCATCGAGGAGAGTATGGATGGAGCTCTCCGGTTGTGCTGGTGAGAAAACCAGGCAAAAATAGATTGTGCCTGGACTCCAGAAAAGTCAACGCGGTGACAAAGAAGGACGCATACCCGCTTCCACACATAGAGGGGCTCTTGAGCAGACTGCAAGACACCAGGTTTATATCAGGCATTGACCTGAAGGACGCGTTCTGGCAGATTCCACTGGAGCACAAATCAAGAGAGAAGACGGCCTTCACAGTCCCTGGGCGGCCTTTGTACCAGTTCACGGTGATGCCATTCGGGCTGTGCAATGCCGCACAGAGAATGTGTCGGCTTATGGACAAAGCCATACAAGCTCGGTTGAGAGAGTGTGTCTTTGTCTACCTTGATGATCTCTTGGTTTGTTCTCCGGATTTCGAATCGCATGTCAGAACGCTGGAAGAGGTAGCAAAATGTCTTCGGGAAGCAGGGCTCACGATTAACGTCGAGAAGAGTAAATTTTGTTACCGCGAAATAAAATATTTAGGGTATATTGTCGGCGATGGATGCCTACGAACTGACCCAGACAAGGTATCGGCGGTCGACGGTTTTCCGCTTCCCAAGACTCCCAAGCAGCTCAGGCGGTTTCTAGGGATAACAGGATGGTATAGGAGGTTCATCCCAAACTTTTCTGCATTGTCCGCTCCAATGACTGACTGCCTTAAGAAAGGACTAACTTTCACAATGACGGACGAAGCGCTAAACGCATTTAATAAACTTAAGGCGACTTTGGTGTCCGCACCCATACTTACAAATCCCGACTTCACGAAACGCTTTTACATTCAATGTGACGCATCGACGACAGGAGTAGGGAGTGTGCTTTTCCAAATGGATGCGGAAAACAACGAGCAACCCATAGCATTCATGTCCCAGAAGCTGAATTCCGCCCAGCGTAATTACAGAGTGACGGAACTTGAGTGCTATGCGGCCGTTCTCTCGGTAAAAAAGTTCAGGGCCTACGTTGAAGGACTACCTTTCACGATTATCACGGACCATGCCAGCTTGAAGTGGCTCATGACGCAGAAGGATCTGTCTGGTCGTCTGGCCAGATGGAGCCTGAAGCTTCAAGGGTTCGACTTCGACATTGAGCATCGGAAGGGAGTTCAAAACGTGGTCCCTGATACTTAACTCGCGTCCATATGGATGAGCTCGTTCCTGAAACAGACATACTCCAGGTTGACCTTGACTCACCGTTCTTTTCCTCGGAAGAGTATGATGAGTTGAGGAAGACCGTTAACGAACGACAGGACCAACTCCCTGACATTTGCGTTTCAGACGGATTTGTCTATAAACGAACTGACATACGTACAGGAGACGCAATACAAGACGACAGAGTCTGGAAACTCTGGATTCCGGTAGAGTTGCGTGGGAACCTTGTGGAATCCGCCCACAATTCACCATCGGCAGGACATGGTGGCATTCACAAAACGTTGTCCAGGTTACGACAGCTATACTTTTGGCCTGGCATGGCCACCGACGTGCAGAATTGGGTGAAAGCCTGCGATGTCTGCAAGTGCGCCAAACCAGGTAACATGATCTCGCGACCGCCGATGGGACAACAAACGATAACGGAGCGACCCTTCCAAAGACTTTATATAGACTTCCTAGGACCTTACACACGAACAAAAAACGGAAACACACATATATTTATTGTCCTAGATCATTTTAGCAAATACGTATTTTTACATAAAACCCATTAGAAAAGCAACGGCTGCAGAGGTAGTTAAGTATTTAGAAGAATCAGTGTTTCATGTATTTGGTGTCCCGGAGTATATCCACTCTGACAATGGTAAGCAGTTCATTTCCGAATTGTTTGCCAGCTTATTATCAAAATATGGGGTCAAACATGTTCGAACAGCTTTCTACTCTCCTCAGGCAAATGCCTCGGAAAGAGTAAATCGTTCCGTCCTAGCCAAAATAAGGTCTTACTTAAAAGACGACCAAAGGAACTGGGACCAACACGTATCCGACGCGGCGTTTTCCTTGAGGAGCGTGGTTCATGATTCGACCTTGTTTGAGCCCTACTACGCGGTGTTTGGCACAAACATGATTCAGCACGCAAGTGCTTATAAGATTCTCCGACGCCTTGACACGATCAAAAACATGAACACGGAAATTGTTACACGAAACGACAAACTAGAGCTAATTAGGACCAAAATACTTGACAATCTAGGGCTAGCGCATCAAAAAGCTGAAAAAGCATATAACACAAGATGTAGGGATATAAAATACAAAGAAGGACAAATTGTTTATAGGAGAAATTTTAAACAGAGCAATCTAGTGGACAGATATAATGCCAAGTTTGGTCCTAAATTTATAAAATGTATAGTGCTGAAACCAATTGGTAATTCACTGTACGAAATAGGAAACCTTATGGGAGAAAAAGTTGGAGTTTATCACGCCAAAGATCTCCACACTTAACAAAAACCATGACGCACTCTTGCATGTCGTTGCTTGATTATCTGTGATATTATATGTTATTTATTTATCTTATTTGTCCGTCACAGAGCTTTTATTTATTTATTTATTTATTTATATAGTTTATTTATTTACAGAGTTATTTATTTATATAAGAGGTTTATTTATTTATTTTATAGTTAAGTTAGTCTGTGATATTAGAATAGGTCCGAACAAGCGATAGCAATACTGTGATAAACACAAGTAGTTTGGTAATCGTCAGATTCACAACGCACTTTCACACACAATATCCAGCCGAAAGTAAACAAAAACAAACACAGACTGCATTCAGAAAATCAAACATTAATCACATCTCAATCAAGGAGACAGATTCTATTAATTTTTTTTATTTGTTTTACTAAGATCACCAAAACACAACACTAACTTTAACACCTTTTAACACTGCCCGGCTTAACAAAATTTAGCGATGAATCTCAGGGTATGGGCCCTTGCCACACGATTCGGCGAAATCAATAAGGTCGAGCCAAAATGTTGATCTTCAGCATCTAAGATTTCACCTGGATGGCTACGATTCTTACGAGGTCGTTAGCCTCCCGACCACTCGGCGAACGCCGTCGAGCCTGTTACGGAGCCATACCGGGAGCAAGCAAATTGGCTGAAGCATGAGCCGAAGAAATGTACCTGAAAAGAAAAAAAAATATAAAGAAAAAAAAAAACGTAAACAAATTCTTATGTTGGAGTTTGGCCGCACAGCCGCATATCCAATGCGCGTTGAGAGGACAAACCCCAATCAAAGAAAAATAAACTCACCTGTGCAATAAGATAAGGAAAATCTGAAAGTAAAAATAAGATAAATTTATTAATCCTTGACTTGATTTTGACGTTTTGTCTTGTCAATCGTTTCTCCGTCGTTAAGTTTTCTTCGTTCCATTCCATGGTGTTCCAAGTTAGTGGGTGATCGTAAAGATGTAGTTGAAGGTTTTTTTTTTGTAGTTTACGTTATTTTCTTTATGTTAGGTATTGTTACTTCATGTATGTATGTTATTAGGAGATAGAGAGACAAGACTTACACGACTTGACGATTAGGAATTAAGAGACCCCTCACTCTCATTCCAAGAAAAGGAAACGAGTTTGAGGAAACGAAGGGGAAATAATGAAAAAAAAAGAGAGAAAGAAAGGAAAAGAAATAGAAAATAGAATTGAAAAAGAAAGACAGGGTCTGCGGAGACTTAAGAAAACAAAGGGAGGGGTAAAAGAAATGCACCGCAAATGCAAGATTGGTTTGCCGACGGGCCTTCACAATTATCTTTGATTGATAGCAAGCGGTCGATGCCCTCTTGTCAGCTGGACAGTGAGTTTTTTTATACAGTGACGTGAAAAAAAATTGTCTTTTGAGAATTTCCTGGGTGAGTTAGAGCAAAAATATTTCCTTTTTTCGCAGAATTAAAATTATAATTTCTCCATGGTGCAGGTGACCGTGTAGTAGAAAGGAAAGTAATACTTCTTAAATCACCAGAGAACCCTAATTGGCGTTATAGAGGTAGGCATACAATCAGATATTTTTCTTTGTGGTTAATTCAGCATCTCCTCCATTTGGTTATAGGTTTCCCTGTAACGCAAAAGGTGACTCGGGCTGTTGTTAAGCCTAATTTAAGGCGTGCCTGCGAACCGTTCTGTGGGACCGTAAAGCCATATTTCGACCGTTGGACTGCTAGCGAAACGCCAAGATACCGCCAGCCAACGGTCTCCAAAAGACGGCAACGGGACCAAAGCCCACAGTTGCGGCACAAAGGCACTTAACAGGCCCGAGTTTTATTTACCCAACCAAGGGGATTTTCATCGGGGTGCAAGAAAGCTATAGAGCTGTTCCCCCCCTTCCCCTCCAAACAACCAACGCCCACCAAAGGCAACATCAGGGTGCTCCGCCACCCCATCAAAACCATCACCAACACCCGCAGCATCACTAATAGTGAATTTTTTTTTGTGAAGTGCCACAGTGTTTTCTTGAATTTTTTTTTAACGTAGTTTTATTAGTTTCCTTTTTTTATCTTTAACATAGCTTACATATATTTTCTCTTACCTGCTTTTAATAGTTTAGTTTTGTGCGCGGTAAATTA
The DNA here is from genome assembly GCA_948293265.1 of Cheilosia impressa. Lineage (NCBI taxonomy): Eukaryota > Metazoa > Arthropoda > Insecta > Diptera > Syrphidae > Cheilosia > Cheilosia impressa. The sequence continues at coordinate 57,630,237 of OX411880.1, forward strand.
AGTGAAAATAGGTATTTTAAAGCCAACAATTTGCAGCAGAGGCGGACCTTCTTGTGCTGGCGCCAGAACAACGGGGGACGTAAGAAAACCGTGAGTAATTTTAGTTTTTTTAATATTTTTGGATTTTTGAATTTTAGATTGTAAGTGTGATAATATTAAGAGTAGAGGATTTTTTTTTTTTTTTAGTTTAACTCTCTTTCTTTTTGTATCCTTTAGATACAATCCTCCTTTTATTTTATTAGTTCCTTTACACTTTTTTTTTGCTTTGATTTGTTTTTTTTCCTTTTAATTATATTTCTTTTGAATTAGATTTAAGTTTATTGAATTCTCCTTTTTCTAAATAAAAGTGGCACTATACATCTATGTATCCATATCATAGTTTTTTTGTGTTTAGAAGCATTTCAAATATGAGCGGCTAGATCGAAAAGCTCACGGTGTGTGGATATTTGGGAAGGCCGTCCTTTTGATAGATCGACTATGACAATACACGACTAACTGACGACCGGACATGACGCTTTTCAGCGTTGTTTTTCAGCTATTTCGGCTTGGTTAGTGTTGTGACTGGAGGGTTATTTAAGGGGCTATCTCTCACAATTTCGGCCAGAGAGGGATAGCTTTTGGATATGTCAACGGACATAAAGGGTGGGTTGGCCAACCCTTACCATTAACATCTGGCGTGTTTTGAGGTCATGACGAACCTCTACTTTCAAGAGACGATGGAAGGACAAGTTGCGGTTAGGGTAAAAGTAGATAGGTTAGATTTAAGTTAAAGTAGGTGTGGTTTAGGGTTTAGTTTATTCTCCTAGGTTAGTTTAGATATAGATTAGGCTAAATAGGTTAGTTTCGCGGTGTCCCTTCCGTTCTTTCTTCGAGGTATTGGCAGAGGCCCTTGGACATTTTTCTTTTCCTGTGCTATCTTTCACTTTAATAGTCCGTTAGTCAGTCCGAGGTCAAACTCGAGTAGCTTTCTTCCTTTTTTTTTTACTTTCATATGGCATGGAATAAAATGTTTGTTGAGCAGGTGGTATGTGGTGAGGGGGCAAGAACACCCCCGTCCGACGAGCTGAGCCGAGCAACCACTAGCATGCCGCGCCCTCCTCACCTGTACCGAAGCTGCCCCTGTGGCTCGACCCTGGCTCACAACAGAGTTCACGTAAACTGTGTACAGTTACGGACAAAATCGTTACCTATGCCGAGTACGAAGCCGAGAAAGCAGAACAACAGATTGAAAAACCTGTAAAGTGCAGGATTTGCGCGAATTCGGATGCATTTAGCTTAATTATGCAAGAAACTGCAGAAGCTTTAATAATTAAGGTACAAGCCGAGGTGCACCGACCACCGGCCGAGCTCATCAAAACCCAAATAAATACCGCAGCATTTAATGCTGTAACGCGATTGCAATTACAAAGGGCAAATACTGCTCCGGATCCACCACCTACGGTTATTCAAAGCATTCAAAACAAACCAATCGATTCTGAAAAGCCGGAAGCTTCAATAACACAGAGCGAAATGGAATTGCAGGCGGTAAATGTAAAACCCATAGAACTAATCAGTAGCTCCGAGGAAATAGAAATCATTCTTAAGGACTATCATGATCTTTTAGCAAGCAAACACAGGTCAAAAACCTACTTTGACAAAACAATAAGGCCTCATTCATTTCACGTAGGGGATAAAGTACTAATCAAAAGCGAAAATCGTAAAGGAAAATTATCACCAATTTGGAGAGGGCCTTATACAGTCACAAGCCTTAGTACGAATAAAAAATAGATTATTACTTGACTTTCCCACCATTATTTTTTTTTACATCTTCTTCTTCATCTTCCTACAGTACATTATGGAGCTCATGATTATTTTCTTGACAATCATGCTTCCCTTTGCTTAACTTTTCAAGTCACCGTACACGGTGAATTCTCTCAACAAAACAGGAATGGTATTCGAGGGTTTAGGCGACTTATGGGTCTACCACAACACATGGACCGTTCTCACAGAGATAGACCTATCCGAACTAAGCAACAATGCTGGCGGAACATGCGGAACACCTTGTCAGCCAACTGTGCAATACCAAAACCAGCACGGACTATTGCAAACTGCAACAACGACACATTCATGCGGCGATGGAAACCATTAAAAGTCGTACCAGAATAATCCACGAACTACTTCCGAAGTCCAGGCTACCGAGGTCTCTCTTTAACGGCATCGGAAACGCTTCCATTACCTTTTTGGCACAATGGATAATGAAAATGAAGAGAAAATCTGCAGTAAACTAGAAGAACTACAAAGTGACGAACGAAAAATAGCCGAACTAAACCAGCAGCAAATATCAATCGTAAGCACTACCCTGAAACAAATATAAACACCTTTAAGAACGCTTATGGACAGACAGAAACAAATTGGTCTCAAAATAAACGAGATCATACAACTAACGGACGACTTTACTAAAATACAGTTAAAGCAGGAAATTGTAACCAGCATCCTTCTACAAGTCCTCGAAATAGAAACCCGCCAAAGTACCCTAATTGATATCATACTAGCCTCAAGAAACAATGAAATACATCCATTATTAATATCCCCGAATTCTTTTTTAAATATTTATAAAAGGTCGGACCCAATTTACGAAGACAAATGCTTGTCAATGTTATATCAAACAGCAGTAGTAAAATCACATCTCTTACAGGAAAAACTAGTAGTTAAAATTATATTACCTATTTTTTCATTACCCAAAATGCAATTTTTTTAAATTCTTTGTTTCCCGATACACCTTTCAGCGGGCCACTCATTAGTACCCGATATAAAGTATTCACATATAGCTACGCAAACAGCCTCCCAGGATTTTCTCTTAATTAAGGGTGAAGAAATCAAGTATTTTATCACAATTACCCGTGGTTTGAACGTTACTACTTATGTGGGAATACTAGAGATTCCCATACACGAGCAATAGCCACAAACGAATGCATCGTAAAAGTATTCTTTAATCCTCTTAATGATAGCACCCAATGCCATTATCGAGTACAATATCCCTCACAAGATACACTAATCAAAATGACTAGGCCAAATACTTGGTTGTATTCAGTTACCAAACCTACCATACTACATGTAGCCTGTTCGAAGATATTATGTGAAGTTCAAGTTCTCGATAAAACGATCCAATATCAAGGTAATTCCAGACCCACGTTGTTCATTGTACAACCGCAATATTTTCCACCCGCTAGTAAAGAATTCTTCGACTTAAACCTTACTTCCCTTATCCCCAGTACTGTAAATTTGAATCAAACGCGATTAATAATAGGTTCAGATACAAATGAAATAATCCACAAAAGCACTCAATCATTGGAGGATATACAAGATTACTTGGAGCTACTAAAAGATAATACCAAAGCTGTTAATCACCGCACCCTATCCATAACTTCCCTATCAATTTCCAGTCTAATTCTAGTTATAGTGTTTAAAACTATACCCATCATATTAAGAAACTGGCAGAGTAAAAAAAGCGCTCCTTTAAAGGATATAGAATTGCAGATTATAGAACCCGTTACGAGCCCGCAAAGGTAATTAACCCTCATGCAGTGAAACCCCCAGGAAACCCTTGACTAGATCACTTACACTACCAAAATCCGTTCAGCTTGTATTTATAAAAATATAATTAAAAAAAATATATACATTAATCTATTTGAATAACAAAAATAAAGCTCAAGAAAATATATATATACATATAAGAACTGTAAAACTAAAAATATTAAAGTTTAATAAATATAAGAATTAACTATATATGTGTACTACACACACTAAAAACTAAAAAATTTTAAAATTTGTAAATCTATGTTAAAATGTAAAAAAAAAAAACAGTAAATAAATTAAAATTTATATAATGTAAGAGTTACAATAAATAGCATGAACCAATTATTTGTAAAGAAAAAATAATAAATAAATAGAGATCTTTGCTATGTTATAATTTTATAAAAATATAAAACATAAGATTAAATATTAAAAATAATGTACATATATAATTAACTACTATATATTAAATTGATATATGTTAAAACTGAAAATAATACTAAACTAAGAAAAACATCGTTGAAATATCTTGTTCTGCCTCCAAACTGGTACCGAATATTTAAAATAATTTTCCGAGTCTTATTCCTCTTCTAAGAATAATCCTCTTTTATTATGGGGGAAGGATTTGTTGCATGCGCATAGCTCACATTTCGTAATAGGTTAGGTTAGGTTAGCGGGTTGGCAGAACAGGGGAACCTGTACGTGCCACACTTAGATCAATGTAGATCCGTTGTGATGCCCTAGGGGTTTACTACCCCCATACACTGGAAACCTATGAAAAACCTACGGATTAGTTAACCAGTCCGTTTAATTTACAAATTTTAGTAGGTCGTTAATGGACCTATCTGAGAGTTCCTCTAAATCCTCGAAGAAGTAACTGCCAAGGAATTTATTTCTTATGTGACAGAGTGCTGGACAGTGACAAAGAAAGTGTGGGGTGTCCTCATGCACCTCCTCATCACCGCATCCTCTGCATACGTCATCTGAACTGATTCCCATCTTCTTGGTGTGGTATTTCAGTGTATTGTGTCCGGTGATAATGCCCACAATTAAGGACAATGATTTCTTGCTTAATTGTAGGATTTTCTCCGTTTTCTGTTTGTTGTAGATTGGCCACATCTTCCTGGTTATGACACAGGAGTCTAGTTTGCTCCATCTCTCAATTGTCGCCTTTAGTATTCTGTTCCCAATCACCTGTCTGAGATTACAGGGGGGAATCATTACTGTGGTGTCGGCCTGGTTTAGTTCAAGGGAGGATCCCTTTCTTTCCAGCTCATCAGCTTTTTCATTCCCAGATACACCTTTGTGCCCAGGAACCCAGCATAGTCTTACGTTGTGCTGCGGGCCAAGAACCCGCAGCTATTCGCGACAGCGACTTACAAGCTTTGATTTTAACTCAACGGCAGCGATCGCTTTTATTGCCGCTTGACTGTCAATGAAAAAGATAATATCTGCATGGGGTATTGCCATCATTGCAACCTGTTTAGCAGCTGTTGTCACTGCCAATACCTCAGCTTGGAATACGCTGCTGTGGTTAGGTAGTCTGATTGAACTGGATAGTCCGAGACGTTCCGAGTAGAAACCCGCGCCAACGCCAATTTCCATCTTTGATCCATCCGTGTATATGGGTATGGTTGGTCCAATGGATGTTGGTTGGTCCTCATTCCATTCGTCCCTGCTGGGGAAACACGTGGTAAATGGTCTTCTGAAGTCTAGTCGGGGGGTGATATAGTCCGTGCATATATTATTGCCCGCGAATTTGTTTAGAATTTGTGCGTGTCCTGTCAGGCTGTATTTCCAGTTTTTGGTCTGGCGTAACCGAAGGGCACTGTTAGCAGCAGATTCTTGTACAAAGAGATCTAGGGGTTTGAGATGGAGTATAGCCTCTAGGCCTGCTGTGGGGCTGGTTCTCATTGCCCCCGTGGTGCCAATACGGGCCATTCTTTGAATTTTTGTCATGGTTTTTAGGTTGTTAGACTTTAACAGCGCTTGCCACCAGAATAAACAACCATAAGTTAGTATCGGTCTTAAAACCGCTGTATAGAGCCACATGACTATTCTAGGATTAGGGCCCCATGTTCTTCCGAATATTCTATTACAGGCATAGAATGCTATCGTTGCCTTTTTGGCTCTTTCCTTAATGTTGAGGTTCCAGTTTAATTTCCGATCTAGGATAACCCCCAGGTATTTTGCACTATCAGAAATTATTAGCGGAATCCCTTCAATTGTTGGCAGTCTAAATTCCGGAATAGTTCTTTTGTTGGTGAAGAGAACTAATTCTGTTTTTTGTGGGTTTACTTCCAGTCCACATTTCTTTGTCCAGGTATTGACCGTGGATAGGGCTCTGTTTAGTAGTTCACTGATGGTGGACAGAAATTTTCCTGTCGCGAGCAGTGCTAGGTCGTCGGCATATGCAACTGCTTTAACTCCACTGAATTCAAGTTTATTCAGGATCTCGTTTACTACAAGAACCCAGAGTAGGGGTGATAGTACCCCACCTTGAGGAGTGCCTCTTGATGCAGGTACCTTCATTTCTACACCTCCTAGTTCTGAGATGATTATTCTATTTTTGAGCATACACATTATCCATTTGATGATAGCGGTATTCACTTTAAGGTTTGTAAGAACTCTTTGAACTGCTTCTATTTCGACATTGTGAAAAGCTCCTTCAATGTCCAGGAAGGCTGCTAGAGTGTATTCTTTAACTTTCAATGTTTTTTCCACCGTGCTGACGACACTATGCAGTGCTGTTTCAACACTTTTGCCTTTTGTATAGGCGTGTTGAGCCGGGGATACAGTATCCGGGTTTAGTTTAGTCCGGATATGTATATCTATCAGACTTTCAAATATTTTTAGAACAAACGATGTTAGGCTAATGGGTCTAAAATCTTTGGCAGTTGTGTGGCTGGGTTTGCCAGCTTTGGGTATAAAGACCACTTTAACTTCTCGCCATGATTTTGGAACGTATCCCAGCTTTAGGCTGCTTAGGAATATGTTTTTCAGATGTGGGGTTATAAGTTTCTCGCATTTTTGTAGCATCATAGGGAAGATGCCATCAATTCCGGGAGATTTATATGGTAAGAAAGAATTGATTACCCAACTTATCTTTTCCTCCGTCACCATTTCCGTTGGAGCGCCGTCATCCGTGTAATATTCTGAATCCAGTTCATTGTTCCCGTTGGGGTTACATCCCGGGAAGTGAGTTTGGAGAAGGAGCTCTAGTGTCTCATTACACGATTCTGTCCATCGGTCATTGGGGGCCTTAAGAGAGCCCAAGGCGATGGGTTCTTTAGCAAGGATCTTCCTGAGCCTAGCTGATTCTGCAGTAGTTTCTACTTCATTACAGTAGGCTCTCCAAGTACTTCGTTTTGCACGTTGTGTCTCCGCCTTGAATTTTCTTTGACTGGATTTGTAACTCTCCCAATCAGTATCCGTTTCTGTGCGTTTTGCAGCGTTGAAAAGTTTTCTTGTTTCTTTTCTAATGTTGCTTAGCTCGTTAGTCCACCTGGTGGTAGTTTCTTGCCGATTCTCATCGTTCTTAACGGACATGTCTTTTCGAGAGCTTTCCCTAGAATTTTAGCAAGATCATCGGTTGCCTTGTTCAAATTCTCAGGTGCAAGTATCTCATTAGTGTGGAGTGTTCTTATATTATTATCCACTTCCATATTAAAGATATCCCAGTTCGTTTTTCTGTGGTTTCTATATGGTTTTGGATGGTTCGTAGTGTCAAGTATTAGGAATTCAATGATTTTGTGGTCAGAGAATGCTTCCTCTGTTAATACTTTCCATTGGTCTATTGTTACTGTATTTGAGTTGCTTACCAGAGTAACGTCAATTACTTCTTGTATATTCCTAATAACAAAAGTCGGCTCTGAGCCTCTGTTCGCTACTAGAATATTGTTTTCGATAAGGAATTCAAAAAGTGACTCACCTCTTGGGTTGATGTTTGAGCTACCCCATTGTATATGATGAGAGTTAGCATCACATCCTATCACCAGATCCCATTTCTCTTCCTTTACCCGATTCACCAGTTGGTAGGTGAGTGCAGATGGCGGTCCTTCCGTTGCATCGTATGGCAAATAGCACGATGTTAGGATCAGCGTTGGGAGCCCCTCTCTCTCGTACCTGACTGTTGTATGGTCTTTATCACTGTAATTAGATAGAAGAAAGAGATTGAACTGTTTCCTCGCCAATATACAAGTTCTGGTCTTACTGTGTGTGTCTACATGTTTTGTTTCAAACAGTATGAATCCTTTAGACTAGAGCCAAGGCCTTTAATCTTGCCGCCTGCTACCCAGGGTTCTTGGATTAGGGCCACGTCAATTTGTCTAGCCTCCATGAGGTAGACCATGTTGGCGCTAGCCGCCTTACTGTGATGGAGGTTGGCTTGGATTATTCTCATCACAGTTTTTGGCTACCCCCTCTACCTTTTTGTTTTTATGAGCCGCGTTGGCTATAAGTCTAAGTTTGCATCGGTTAATACCGACACGAACTTTAAAACCTATCTTTCTCAGCAACGGGATGGATTTGTGGCTTAACAGCACCGTTACCTCTGTACCAGCCTCGTTGTACTCTCCCATTTCTACGACTTCCCAAGCTTCGCTTAGTTGGTCTTTGTTCAGGGATTTGAGATATCTCTCAATCCGATCTCTCGGAATGTAAGGTCCCCGTCTGGCTTTTGGCCTAGTCAATCGTACTATCTCCTTCTTGTCGATCACATTTCGTAATAAATTTTCCTATCTTAAATTCACACGAAATATTATATCGTCTACCAATTTATTGCATGCGCAAAACTAGTATTTCTTACAAATCGAATTCAAATTCAAAACGCAATAATGCAATGTGCAATGTGTACTCGTTATCTTTTTAATTCAAATTACCTATGTGACCTGGCCACTGCCAGCGTTCTCAAGGGTGTCGCATATCTTCTTAAAAGATAATGCCAGATGCCAAACAAATTTTATGTTCGAAGGCAGAGCAGACAATTTAGAAGCGCGAGTTTGTTACCGAAACGCATACGATTCAGACGCAGCTTGTAACCTGTCTTGTCCAGCTACGATTACTAGTGGTGTAAATGTATTATACAAAGTAGATGCTAACTTATATTTTGTGAAGACTATTTCTTGTTTTAAATTTATTGTTGTTGTGAAAAGTTAAAAATAAATATATTTTTGGTGCAAGTGTTATCAACTTCATATGACAATTCTTGGCAACCTAACGAAGATTGTGCAGATACATTTACTCGGCACAACCAAAACAACTGCAGTGACAAATGAAGGTTATTTTAAAACACCACAAATGTAAACTTGCGTACTTACTTGCAACATTAGCCAAGCTCCTTGACTGTGCGCACATTCACGAAGGTCGGTGTTGTTGCTCCACTCCGAAGTGACGAATCTAAAAAGGCTAGCTTACAAATCACTCTCACATATCTTAATAAAGGGTGATTTTTTAGCTGGTTTGGTTTTGGCAACACTGGTTTTGACAGCTGACGTGTGTTTAGTACCTTGCGTCACTGTCAAACAGCTTCAGTTTGGTTTGCAATTTAACCATGGATCGTCTTACAAATGAACAACGTTTGCAAATTATTGAATTTTACTATCAAAATTCGTGCTCGGTTCGAAATGTTCATCGCGCGCTGCTTCCATTTTATGATCGGCATTCTCGACCTTCTGAGCAGTCTATTCGGAAGAATATTCGGGCCGGTCAATTGGCCGCCTAGATCGTGCGATTTGACACCATTAGATTATTTTTTGTGGGGGTATGCCAAGGCTAATGTGTATAGGGACAAGCCCGCTTCGATTGACGCACTGGAAGCCAACATCCATGCATTCATTCGTGAGATACCGGCCGATATGTGTGAAAGAGTATGCCAAAATTGGACTCAGCGGATGGGCTACCTGAGACGCAGCCGCGGTCAACATTTGCATGAAATTATCTTTAAACATTAAATTGCAAGGTTCAAACTATCGATTCAAATAAATATTTGATTCATTTTTTCGAATTTTTTGTGTTTTATTTTTAAAAAAAGTTCTAAACCTCTTAAAAAATCACCCTTTACAAGCAATATACACACAAGGGGTCATCTGCACGTTGGCAGGTACCCAAAAGAGGAAAGAACAATATATTACCAGGGGTATAATATATGTAATTAAATTTTACGTTAACCTTTTACACAGAATGGTGTGTCGATGCTTTAAGACCTTCACAAACTAATTTTATTAAACATTCCACTGCTATCGTTGCATTTGCGGATTTCCCGTCTTTCCTCTCGTATGTGTACGGGGTACAGGGGAAGATTTTTTTTTTCAATTTCACTGCGGTGGTATGCAGGCACTAGGTGCATAACCTCGGAACAGCAGCCAATGGTCTTAAACACATTGCTGCAGCACTCAAAAAAAAAATTAAATCGGGGATTTTATTTAACGTTTTACACTGAGACACTGAGTTCGGTCCGTCTCCTCACGGTTCGCCGTTTGCTGGCGGCGGATTCCATGAAGCTCAATGGATTCAATGGAATCCCTCGATTTTTATCGTACCTAGTTGGTGTGGCAGTGCTCGCTCTATGGCCAGGTCACTGATCTCGCACGCGCACTTAGGTAAAAATTTAATTTTCCGCGTCGATCGATGAATTTCCAGGGTGCATACGTAAAGTAGGTACGTCCGTGTACTCTCGCCGTGTCTCGTCGCCTTCCATGGGTTAATCCACGGTCGTTCGAAACGAGTTTTGGATTCCTAAAAATTTGGTTGCGAACAATATCTCGCGAGCGGGTATCTGCATACAATAGAAATATATGGGTTGTAGAATCTATTGGGTGTAAGTAAAAATATTGTACTGACCTTAATTAGATAATTTAATCAATTTTCCTCCTGGGATATGCTGAATCAAAAGAAAAATTCCGTCGAAACAATGCTTGGTCCCAATCAGGTAATGGCGGTGGTCGAAAAGAAAATGCCAATGTGGTTTGCCAATTTTCCAATGGCGGTGGCTAGGCGGAAATTCAGTCAGTGCATTTCATGCGCAATACCGAGCGTCACGTTCAGTGTGGCAAGCGACTTATCAAAACCTGGAAGTGAAAATGAGTTTTAAGAATGGGACAAAATGGGAAAAAATATAAATAATAGTGGAGTGGATTCGCCATAATAAGACGTCCATCACAATCTCTTCACTTCTGTGTTTTCTTCGTCTCTCATTTTCAATGCAATTTATTTCGGAAAAAGTTTCCTTTCTAAAATCTGCAGCACTTGCTTTAGGACTTCAGACAATGTTGATTGTGCAATGCATATGATGTAGTCCTTACCAGTACCATACTGATAGTTTCCATCAGCAAAGAAACGTAAGCAAGCAGCTAACTTAACTTTTGGAAATAGAGAAATTCGAATTACAATTAATTATGGCGACTGGTCAAAATTGACCGCCAAATTTAAATATATGACAACTGAATAGGAATATACTACATTATTATAATTCAATAAATGATGCTGATGATGATGAATGAGGATGACAATTGCGTTCTGTGCTAAGATTCCAACATTCCGGCCCCTTTGAAAGGACTGCCTTTCAATTCCGAACCAATGAGGAAGTGAAATGGGGTGAGGGCTTCGAAGTCATTGGAATCGGAGGACATCGGGGTGATGGGTCTTGAATTCATAACCGCCTCGATTTCGACCAGGACCCCAATTCTCAAAAAAAACCCTCGCATACGTTTATCTGTCAAAATCTCTGATGCCATGCGTTAAAATTAAATTATCAATTCTCGAAATCCGTATACGAGAATTTCTCTTCGAATTGTACTTGTCTGCCTTTTCCATGCGGATTTGCGTCTCGCATAATTATTCAATTCAATTCATTTATTGTGACTTAAAATAATAATTTTTACACGAATGAAACCTGAAGTACGATTGTACTTATTACAATAGAAGAATATTATACAATAAGAAGCTATAATGTATGGCTCTCTCTTATGATTTTAAAAGCTTTAGAATTGCCAATATGGCTCGGTGTGTGGAAAAAAAAAGGAAAACTCCCGCTCATGGAGTTATAATTAAGTTGCTTTGGACGCGATAGGTCACTAAGCCACATGGAACAGAATATATACAATTTAATAGATGAGATAATATAGATACAAAAATGTGGAATTAAACGAAAGAGAGAGGGAAGCGCTTAGGAATCCCACGCTCCAGACCATGTACTGGTTTACAATTTACGAGGCGTCTCGCATACGGAATTGTGAGTTTGACACTTCAATTAACGGTTTATGTTTTGATTTATGTGAGATAAAATATGAGTAAAATCGAAATAAGTACCTACCATTTATAATATAAAATTAAAATGGAAGCAGCTAAACAAAAGAAGAATACTGGTCAATGGTCATGTCTCGAAAGAGCAAAAACAAGCATTTCTTGACTTTATTGAAATGAATCCTGCTATTAAGACTGGAAAATATTCACAACATTTTACTTATAAAGAAGCCAGTTTGATGTAGGAAAATGCAGCTCAATATTTCAATTCAATTCCCGGCTCTAAAAAAGATTGGCAAAGTTGGCGAAAGGTAATGTTGCGGTTATCTCCAATGCAGTTTTTGTAACTTCCAACTACAAAAAATCTAAGGAAACACAAAATCTTAAATAAGCTAGTTTATTATATTAACCTTCTATTGGGCTGTTAAATCGTTTGATTTAAATTGGACAAGAATATGGGGAGCCAAGAAATGGTGCCAATCGCTTATTTAGCCGAAATAATTTAATAAACTTTGTATCTGATAGATTATTTTTTTATCTTATAGTGCAAAGCAATCTTGGGGCTCTCCAATAGTTGGATATATATCCGTTGCGTCTAACTGCTCTATTGCCAAATCAACAACTGCTAAGCTCAAATCACCCAAAGAATCCATTGGGAAAACGTATAAATATCAATTTCAAACAAATTTAAATTTGAATATTTTGAATCGATGGTAATTTTTTTTCACAACCTGTCAAAATCGTTTACTTCACGTGCTCCAAAAGTCTACCTCATTCGAGAGGTGAATATAATTTTCGAATCGGTGTGAAAAAAACAGTACAGCTTTATGCTATGCGGATTTTGAGAATTGGGGTCCAGGGCTGTTGAAAGTTCTTCGAGAGTCCATTTTGCAACACTAAGTCTCCGGTATAAATGGCCCTTTGCCACCTTGACAGCCGCCTCGCAAATTCCGCCAAAGTGGTATAAAGTGAAAATTTATGCTACTATATTAGTACAAAAATTGGAAATGGTTTCCTTAGACGACTCTTTAAACAACATATTGCGAAACTCGATTACTTTTGATAGTGCCCAACAAAGTTTGTTGCGTTATCGCAATGAATGTCTGATGGAAGACTCCTTCGCCCTATTATCCTTTTTAACGCTGCAATGAAAGCGTCAGCTGAGAGGTCTGATACGGCCTCTAAATGTACTGCTCTTAATGAAAAATAGATGAATACTGCAATATAGGTCTTGTAAGGTACCTTGCCACGAAATTTATTGTGTGTGTAAACTGGACTGGCGAAATCGACCCCGCAACATATAAATGGACGAGAAGGAGTTAACCTCTCTGAGGGCAAATCTCCCATTACTTGCTCCAGTAACTTCGGTCGATATCGGAAGCACTGCCCACATTGTCGAACCGTATTTTATGTACAAATATAACAAGCAAGATACTCTTTAAATCATTTTTTTTTAATACGCAAATGCCCTAAACAGAAAAATAAAAAAATTATCAACACCCTGCACTTTCGATGCATTCAAAGGCAAGTCCTTCGTCAAAAATTTGAAACGATTACGTATTCAATGTGTAGAGGTCGTGACAGTGATTGCACTTGACACTTGAACAGAGTATGGGAGGCTATTTCCGCTCGACTATGCTTTCTTTCTTTTCTGAACGTCGATCGAGTAAGATGTCTCTCCAAGGTAAAGCCAAAAGACTCTCTGACATACAGTTCGGTACGTTGTATTAATTTAATTTTATTAACAACCAACAGTTCATCGGGCGGGATACCGGGATTATTGAAGCCTACGACAACTATTTTGTAAATCATAAGCCTAATAGTTGAGCACTACAGGTAATTTTCTTGCGTCATAATCACTTAATTTATCATCGCTGATCATATCACCCACAGATATACAAGATCTCTCTCGAAAAGCGACATTGCATGGCTTATGGTAATTACTTTTCCAATCTCCTAATCTGAGTCTGATTGAAAGGAGTTACCCATACCCATTGCTCCGCTTAAGAGTTGACGATTGCCACAGCAAGTACTCGCGCTCTACATAAAGAGTAGCACACAAAATTCGCGCCACTGAACGCGGCAGAAAGTTAAGAAGCTGTTATATACACACAAAATTTCTTCCCTGCGCAGCCCCTGGACCAAGAGATACTCTACCATCCGCATACGTCGATCGTCATCTTTAAATCGGCATTGTCACAACAACAAACAACAGCTTATCTCCGCCCTGCTCATCACCGGGAGACAAATCTCCACCTCGCCTCCATCTACGAGTGAAATTCGGCTAAGCGCCAACAGCAGCAGCAGTCGCGTGCAGCTTTTCCTACCTGCTCGATCACGACACAGTATATATCAATGGTATAATTTTGTTGCTCTATTTTTTTTATATTGATAAACAATAGTAAATTGGCACTAAAAGCTAATCCACATAAGATTATAATAATTTTAATATAAAGAAAAGGAATCTAAAGGAGAAAGGTAAAAAGTAACGAAATATTAACTTTCCTTACAACCTAAAATTAGACTAAACTAAAGTAAAAAAAAAAACCGAATCAAAAATAATCAAACATTGAATGCATTGTAATCGATGCATACAAATCGTGATAAGTGATAACCTAAAAAAAAAAAAAAGAAGAACCTAATCGTAAGTATCTCCTATTTAAATTACGTTGTTAGTAAATAAGGTAATGAAATTTATTATTGTGAGCCTAGGAAGTTAATTTGCACATCAACATCGAGGAGTATAACAAAACAAAAATGTTAGTGTAATAAGATAAAGGGAATACTAATTGCATAAATACATATAGAATGTCGAAATTCTGATTACGTCTAAACAATAATACGATTAAATGATATTGAGTGGTTTCAATTGAATGCATTTTATTTTTATCTATTTGCGTAAGAATGTGTGCTAGGTAACCATAATAAAAAGGTGAGATCAGTATGGATTAAGAGAGGGTTATTTATGTGACGTGGGAAAAGGGGCAATTGACCGAGACATTTTGTAAAGGGAGGTTAATGATATGGTGCGGCACCAATAAGGGTGGCATATGTGGAGGGTTTCCCGAAGTGGTGGACGCAATATCTGCGCCATCATATAGAGAGGATGTAGTTCTAGGTATTAGGTAATATAAATTCGTTTTTTTCTTTTTATTAAGCAACTAGTGCGAGTCCATCTAGCGCAATTATTACCTAATAATTCAGTTCAGGGGTGTATAATAACATTTCAATTTAATTTTTTTTTGTGTGCAATTTTCCAATACTACGTGTACTTGTGTATACATTGGCACGAGAAATTATAAAATTTTGTTTTGTGTGAGAGATGAAAGCAGCAAGTTCCCCGACAAATACGTCGAGCTAAGCTGAGCGAATGCCAGCGTGCCAACCAGCTGCTGAACCTGAAGGCTTTGTAACATCGCTCTACCTACGCATAGACAGTCCAGGCTCTGCTCACAGGTTCTATACAATTTCGTGAATGAGCTGAACCTGTTCACCGTCTCCATCAAGTAACTTGAGTCCAATGTACAAATAAGTATCGATTTTCTTAATTCCATTGCAGAAGCATCGGGAGAAAGTTAAACTTGGACATAGGATGGCCATTTATTCTCCGTCGAGTAGAAAACCTGGGCCCTTGAACCAAATTGATGATTTCAATTTCTCCACTCCGCATCCTCTCGAGACAACATCTGCCGGATTTTCATGTGTTGGTACATGTTTCCAAACGACACCGACTGTTTTCTCTTGAATCTCAGCTACTCTGTTTTCTACATTTTGAGGAATGCAATGCAATCCAATGTAGAACAATTGCCGCGTCTGTCCAAAAGAAAACTTTGGCTGCGCATAGCTCTAGTCGAGGAAGTTGCTTTCTTTTTGCGGGCGCTACCCTAGACTTTGCGACCAATAGTTCTACCCTTACTACCCCAGACATATCTATTGATCTAAGGTTCAGACAGCACCCATAGGCATGCATCGATGCATCTGCAAACCCGTGAATTTGGTAACTTTTTCTATTTGTGATTAAAGCGAATCTAGAATCGAGAAATTTTGCAGCGAATATAAGTCCGTCATGAACAGACGCCATTTAGTCTCAATTTCTTATGGGATTGATGCATCAATCAAGTTTGTCAACCCATAACTTTTGGAGGATTACTTCCACTTTGATGATTATGGGGCTGAGAAGACCCGTTGGGTCAAAGAGCGACGATGAGAGTAACAATATAGATCGTTTTGTATATTTCCATGCTATTCCCAATGTGCTTGTAAGGTTTGAATCGGTAAGTTTTATTTTCTTATTTTGGTCATTTGCAGCTTGAATTAATCTGGGACTGTTCCACTTTGAAAACTCAAGCCCCGCCGACTTAAAAATATCAACAACCTCTTTTTTGATTTGTATTAATGTTTCCAACTCATCGTATCCTGTCAGCATATCGTCGACATAGAAATCGGACTTAATCACGCGAGAACCTAGTTTGAACTTCTCGCTATATCGTTCAGCTAAAAAGAGAAGAGAACAAATGGCGGAGTATGGTGCCGATGAAGTACAATTATGTAATAGTATTCAGTTGGTATGTCCGTACTGGGGCCCTACTATGAAACTCGATTCTACTATTGATTCTATTCGAAAGATATTTGCGATTCTACTTTAAAATGGTACTCTGTATGAAAGTAGAATCGAATGCCGGTAATGCCAAACTATTTGCCAACAAATTTGCGATTTTCGAACGATTCTCGCATTATGTTTGACATAACCCAAACGAGTTTCGCATTATGTTTGGAATATCCCAAAAAAACTGTCGTGAAACAATCAAATAAAAATAAATAAACATGGACAGTGTCGCAATTTGGGTGGAGTTTGAAGAAAATCAGGAAAAAATTCAACAAGTTGAACGAAGGCGGATTAGAGATAAATCTAACATAATGGAGCTTAGCGATAAAAGGTTTTTCTATTGAGTATTTATTTAAAGGCATTCTTAATCCAAAAAAATAACTTTATTTCAGCTTTGTTAAAAAACTACAGCCTTTCAGAAGACGCCTTTATGTACTTGTTGAACAAAATTTCAAGAGAACTAAGTGTTCGCAAAAAACAAACCTGCTGCATCGCGCTGCGGTGGACCCTCAGCATTAAAATCTTTAAAGAAATTAGTCCATAAATGCTTGGATTTTTGTCTAGCTTCGGGTGTTTTTAAAAATCCCTTGGACAAATCTGGATACCTGGTCATGTATTGCACCATTATTTCAAACTGTGACACTTTTGTGTTTGGACTTTTAAATGATTCCCTTGTACAAAAAACAAACATTATACATGAATATTACTATGTTTATGAAATATTCATGAATTATTAATTTATAATTTTTATTTACTTACATTCTGAGAAAAAAAACTTCTTTAATCGACCTTCTCGCAAACACATTTGATGTAGAATGATTATTTGCGAATTCGAACAAATTTGACGTTAACTTTCGGAAACGGTAGTACCAATTTTGTACCAAGAATTCAAAAAAATACTTGGCAGTACTAGAGCTGTTCGAATTTGGATGTCATAACTTACTTATAGAATTACATAGTTGCGATTTTGCGAGTTCGAACAGTTTTACTTTAGAATCGAGTTTCAGAGTTAGGCCCCTGGTGTATGTTCGCTTTCTTTTCAAAGAATATATTGGAGCTTTCGATGATCTGGGTGTACTAAAATCTGCCGATATATGATGATCGGACCAACAATACAGAAAGAACCGCTAATAATCTTGATTCGCTTCCGATTGTATAGATTTGTCTTGACTGCGGACATTCTAAAGATGTTTCGGCAGATTTTAGTACACCCAGATCATCGAAGGCTCCAATATATTCGTCAAAAACGAACCTTAATTTTATAGGCGTGCTTTCCGGCCGAATGACACATTGATGTGGCAAGTAAAAAAGTCTTACTGCCCTGGCGATTCATATTCTCGTAAAAATGTTGTGTATTGGGATTTAAACGACGAGTTTTTTGAGAATCTGCGTTCCAGTAAAAGAAGTCGTCGAAAAGCGATGACATACGATGCTCCTAGACAGCTGGGATCCTTTTCAAACGGTAACTTTACCATAAGCCGTCCAGATTCTTGTATTTCCCCGAAACAATCCAGCTAAAGTATGTTTTCTGGAGCAGAGGTAATCCAATTCCAAATTTGATTTAGCCTTTTTTCAGCAGATCGAAGAAGGCTTCCGCGCCTAGTAATAAGTCTATACTCTACGGATGATTGAAGTGTTCATCTGGTAGCTCGATGTTTCTAGGGAGGTTCCAGTTGCTGACACTTGATTGATGAAGCAACTAGAAATTCCAATGATACTTCAAAGTTGTTGTATCTGGATCGAACCGTTGTTTGAGTGTGAGAATTGATCTTCAACTCTGCTACTCCTATTCCAACCACGCATTTTCGCATACTTTTCTGTTATCAGATTTACCTGCGGTCCAGAATCTAACAGAACCCTGCAACCTCCTGACGAATCTCTAACAAGAACCATTGCTGTAGCTAGAATAGCCTGTGTCTGGCGGGGGCTGAGCTCCCTTTCCAATGCCGTATGCGTTGCTGCCGATGTAGATGGATATACATTTTCGATTACATTCTCCGATGACTGTGTGCCTTAAAAAGCTTGTATTACGGGTACAGGTTGTGTTGACCTGTGTAGCAGACTATGATGCAATTGCAACTTTTAAACCTGTATGAAGAAGGACAATTCGATGCGCTATGACCTTTACTTAAACAATTCAAACATAGCCTTAGTCTCTTGACATTGGCAAAACGATCCTTTATGGACAGTTTAGTGAAGTTCGTAAAAGCCGAAATGAGACGATTGACTTCCCTACAATATACGCAAGAACATTGAGTTAGAGCTAGTGATGTTTGAGAACGTTGATTGAATTGTTGAGCCTTTGATGGCTTGTTTGACCACTTTTGACCAAAATCTGGTCGCATCTGCTTAGTGTCACGCACTTCCAGGTATTGACAACGCTTGCCAAGGACATTTGCATATTTGGCCCAAGTGGCGAGGTGGCTGTAGTCAAGTTGCTCATCCCATTTGAATTGCGTTTCTGGATCGACTTTCGACATGGCAATATATATGATAATTGCATTGCATTTATTTTCAAAAGATCCTACCGATTGTAGTGAGTTGAAAAAGGCAGAAATGTTATTTACCAAACTTCTAAGTGCGCTTGAAGACACTTAAGGAACTTTGGGTAACTCGAATAGCTCTGAAATGTTTTCCGAAAATATTAAGCAGTCGTTGTCATACCGCTCTTTTAATCTGTTTAATGCTTTCGGATAATTGTTTTCTGTGACCTGAAAGGCTTTCACAGTATCCAGTGCTTGGTCGCTAAGACACGTTAACAGGTGATTAAACTTTTCGATTTTTTGAACTAATTCATGAAATTTTTGTATTCAGCATATTTTCCGTTGAATTTTGGTAATTTCTTACTTACTTACTTAACGGGCTTCCGAAACGTGAAGAGTCTCAGCCTTCCATCCTCTACGATCCCGGGCACGCTGCTTCCAGTTATCCAGACCAAGAGCCCTGGCATCCGCGATGGCTTGGTCTTTGAAACGGAGGTTCGGTCTTCCTTGTCGTCTCGAACCTGGCGGCTGGGATTCGAAGATCCTCTTACCTGGAGCGTTATTGTCCATTCGCTCGATGTGGCCGAGCCAATGTAGTCGACGTATTTTGGCCTTTTGGACTACATCCACATCTTGGTACAGCTCATAGAGTTCGCGGTTGTATCTTCTCCTCCATTCGCCCTCCTCGCACACAGGACTAAGAATCCGCCGAAGAATTTTTCTTTCGAAGGAGTCCAGTATCAGCTATCCCTTCCTGCTTATCGTCCAGCACTCGGCGCTATAAAGCAGAACTGGCAGGATAAGGGTTCTGTAAAGCATAGCCAATTGCTTTGCCAAACCGAAGTAGCAGCGGTTTCCTAGGGTAATTCTTCGCCGGATCTCCACTAGGATGTCATTTGTTGAGTTCATGTTTACTCCGAGGTAGATAAACTCATTAACTACCTCGAAATTGTTGCTATCAATAGTGACGTTCTGTCCTAGGCGGTGGACAGATGCTTGTTTGTTTGTTGATAGCATGTACTTAGTCTTGTCCTCATTTACTACAAAACCAACGAATTTCGCCTGTTCTTCGCCGTAAAAGCCTCTATCACGGCACGCTGGGAGCGACCGATGATGTTAATATCGTCTGCACACCCCAGTAGCTGGACGGATCTGTTAAAGATAGTGCTTTCCGTGTCACGTGGCCTGCGCACTATCTGCTCTAACACGAGATTGAAGAAGTCACATGATAATGCATCTCCTTGCCGAAATCCGGTGAATGTTTGGAATAGTTCGGAGGAACTACTTCCAAATTGCACGTTGCAGCGTGTGTTCTCCAGCGTCACGCTACACAGCTGGATCAATTTTGCCGGGATCCCGAATTCAGCCATCGCCACATAAAGCTCCTGACGAAGAATGCTATCATATGCGGCTTTGAAGTCGATGAATAGGTGGTGAGTCTCGACTTGAAATTCATTGGTCTTTTCCAGGATTTGCCTCAGTGTGAAAATTTGGTCTATAGTCGATCTGCCGGGCCGGAAGCCACACTGGTACGTGCCGACTAGTGTGTTGCAGAACGGTTTGAGACGTTCACACAGTACGTTGGATAGGATCTTGTATGCGACATTAAGCAGGGATATGCCTCGATAGTTCTTGCAAGACATAGGATCGCCTTTTTTGTAGATGGGGCATATGGAGCTGATAGTCCAGTCATCGGGCATACTTTCCTCCACCCATACTTGGTTGATGATTTGGTGCATGCGCCCTACCAAAACATCACCACCGTATTTGAAGAGCTCCGCTGGTAAACCATCAGAGCCGGCGGCCTTGTTGTTCTTTAGCTTTTTTATTGCTAAGCCAACTTCTTCTATACTGGGCGGTGGAACTGGATCTTCATTGACTGGACGTGGGTTCTCTTCTTGCCCTATCACTCTCTCTACATGATGCCCATTTAGCAGCTGCTGGAAGTGCTGCTTAAAAACATCTACTATTCCCTGCGCTTCGGTGACTAGGTTTCCATCACTGTTTCGAAGAGCCTGCGTTCCGGTCTTGAAGCCAGCAGCCAGTTGCTTGGCTTTCTTGTAGAACTTCCGGATGTTGCTTCGATCGCGGGACTCTTCGATCTCCTTGAGCTGGGAGACTGCGTAGGCCCTCTTCTTTCTACGTAGGATTTTCTTCTCCTCCCTCCTCCTGGCTCGATACTCTTCCCTCGCTGCCCTTGTTTTGCGCTGCAGCGCCTTTATATGTGCATCTTCTGTCACCTTTTTCCTGCGTACGCATTCATCATCATACCACGGGCTCTTTCTCTGGGGTGGCTGGTACCCTAAGGTGGTTTCGGCTACCTCTTTGATGATGTCGCGATACTGGGACCACTGGGTGTTGGCATTTGTGGTAGGTGAATGCACTGCGGAGAGTTTCTCACTCAGGCGCTCTTTGTAGACTCTGGCTACTCCAGGTGTGCTAAGGCGTCCAACGTTGAATTTCTTCTTCTGGGCGGAACGCAGCTTCTTCTCGTTGGATAGTCGAGCTCTGAACTTAGCCGCAACAAGAAAATGGTCAGAGTCGACGTTTGCCCCTCGGAATGTGTGCACGTTGAGGATGTTGGATGCGTGCCTCGCGTCGATTAGCACATGGTCGATTTGGTTGGCGGTTCGACCGTCTGGAGAGCGCCAGGTTGCTGTGTGGATCCTTAGCCTTGGAAACCTAGTGCTACTTATCACCGTATTACGAGCTGCCGCGAAGTCAGTTAGTCGGTAACCGTTGTCTGTGGTCGTTTCGTGGATTCTGTGTTTACCAACTAACCCGCCAAAGATGTTTTCCTTTCCGATTTTAGCATTGAAATCCCCGAGCACAACTTTGACATCGTACTCCGGACAGGCTCCGTAATCTCCATCCAGGAGGTCATGAAGCTCCTCCTTGATAGGGTCTTCAGCCTAGTCGGTAGGGGCGTGTGCACATATTAATCTTATGTTTTGGAAAGTAGCTTTGATGCGGATCACAGCTTTTATGGCAGCTGTAATAAATATCGGCCGGTTATTCCGGTGCCCATTAAGGGTTCATCCGCCACCAACTCTTCTCCAACACCCTGGCTTGGTATTGGAAATCCCTATAGACCTGGTATCCGAATATGTCAGAGCAGCTCTATAGGGATTTGACTAAATAGTTCGGCCTGACTGGAACTGTAGACGCCGCCATTGATTCTATCTAGGGAACTCCTCCGCTGCCGTCTGGTACCAGAGGAGGTGACTTAGTGAGAAAACAACACTCCTCCCCCCTCTCTCTTGTCCGCTGCCCCCAACGACCTTCCAAAGGAGTTGGTTACCCAATCTCCAATCGAGGTACTAGGCACTCACCAGTGAGAGGCTAGGTGATAACGCTTGTGTTCTCATGACATCGCATCACTACCCTTCTCAACCATAGAAAAATTGAAAAGAAATATTCAAAGAGGTGTTACAGAAAATAAAATTTCAATTACAGACATTGTAAAAAGAATAGATGACATGGATCAAAAAAAAAATAAGATATCTAAATTTACATCATTATAAAATTATAGCTTTGTTTTATTATTAAATGAGAAACGTTCTTATTAAATGAGAAACGTAGAATGCAATGTCTATTTTAAATGAGAAACGTAAAATGAAACGTCTCCTTAGACACTTGTTATAAAAGTGGGTCCTAGCTTAAGATTTTATTTTTAAGACCCTTCGCATTTTTTCTAATTCTTTTATTTTAAAATGCCCGTGTGTTAATTTCAAAATATTGTTTCATTATCCCTGTATAAACAAAATTTATCATCATACGGGGATAAACCTATTTTTTCTTCTTGTATAGTATATAACTTCAATTTAATCGATCTTATACCATGAATAGTTTCCTTTTTAAATTCGAAATTGGTCAAACAATTTTTATAATCATCAAACTTCAATGCTTTTATATTCAATCTCTTTATGCCTTTACATATTTTCTTATCACTATTATGAGTTATAAATGAATACATATTTGATCTCAAACCACAAAATGCTCCAATAGGTATTCCATTATATTCATCTTTGAATTTTCCAAGTGTTTTCTTATTTTTTTTTGATTTTAATCCATCTATAGGGAAATTATCTATTAAATCACTAGTATCATATAAATCTATTTCTTCTTTCATATCATCATAAATATGCAATTCAGTATCGTCTAATGATTTAGCTTAAAAATAAATAATAAATGAATCAGTATCTGTACAACCTAACAATTTCATTCTATTTTCATATTTTTTCTTAATTGAACATAAAATTTAAACATTAATAATTTTGCTAGATCAAGAATAGCCATTCCTCCAAATAATGGTTTTAAATTAATTCTAGTCTTTTTCCAAAAACCATTACCAAGTCATTATCAACAATTTTCTATTTTGATAACTAGCTCTACTTATTAATTTTTGGATTATTTTTGAACTCCTTACAATTCTTATATTTAATCTATTTCTTAGGTTCTCCATTTGTTTTCGAAATACCGAATTGTTCATTAATTTAAAGAAGTCTTTTTCAAAATCATTATTAGTCTGTTTTCTCAGCTCAGTATTTCTATCAATATATGGTTTTAACCATGCTTTTTGATGAGATACAATACCTCTATGTATTTGTAATAATCAAGCCCCTTGTCTTTCTTTTGTAAACTACAAATAAATTTTTGAATTCTTGGGCTTGGTTTTGAGCCAATTTTTTTTAGCAAGCATTTCATGCTGTCAGCTTGATTATATTTTATAGGTTTCATGATTCGGTGCAGGTGCATAATCATTAAAGAAATTATGCAATTTGTCTGGAATTTCTAAATCAACTTCAAAATCAATAGAAATTTTACTTTTTTCAAAGTCTCCATTTTTAATATAATTTTTTGTAATTGATTGAAGTACTGTAGGAAATATCCATAGGTAGATAATTGTAGATAATTTTTGACTCATCGCTCAACCATACAAATTATTTGCATCCAAATACAAATAAAATTGGTTAATTTTCTCGAATCATAGATTCCTTTTTCTTTAGCATCTTTTTAACATAATTTATAAACTTGTTCTATTTTATCATTATAATAATAAGAATTATTTGCTTCTGCATGATCGTGAATAATTTGTGTATATCCTCTTATACCTTTTTCATAAAATTCATGCATCTCCAAATCAGTCAATAATTCTAATTTTTGTCTAGTAAATTTCAAAGCAGAATTACTACTTAAATGTGCAGCGCTTATATGATGAATGGGATCTAAATTATAGTTTCTGTGACACATCTCTAAAATTATCAAAAACATCTGCGAATAAAATTACATCTAATTTTAGATATAAATTATGATAATCTTTAAAACACCAAGAATCTCCTTTTTTATTTTTAAAATAATTCCATAATTTTTCAGCAAATTTATAACTTTTCTTTGATATATTGCCAGATAATTTTGAATTAAATTCTTCATATTTAGGTTATTCCTTCATTTCTAATTTATTTATATCATCTATAAATTCATAAGGATAAACACCTTTTCTTGGTACAAAACATATTTCTTCTTTCGGTATATTTTTAAATACATAATTAAAATTTTTAAGATGATCATAATTTACTTGCTTTTTAATTTCACATTCATTACAATACATACATACATTAGTCATATGCATAGATTTTATCATTAATTACTTTAAAAGGGTGTTCCTTTAATTCCCTTATTTTTTTTTAATGTGAACAATATACAGAGTTTATGTTTAATAAATTTGTAATTGCTTTATCTAAATTACAATTTATAAATTCAAAAAAATCTATAAATCTTAATTCAATCTTCATATATTCTTTCAAATTAGATAAATTGCAATTAAAACAAGCTTCACCTTTTGGAGAATTATATTTATATTGGCATCCCAGCTATAAAAAATTTTTCCATTTAATTTCCCGAACTTTAATTTTTTTTCCAAATTGTCTAAACTTTTTAGTACTAGAAGCAAAAACAAAAATTTTTTTTGCTTTTCTATCATCTTTTCTGATTCTGATCAGATTTTATATCATCATTATCTATTTTATATTATTTCATGTATTATCAAAACAATCTCGCTTATGGGTTTCAAGTGCAGCTTCAGACCTAAGCTTTGTAAAACATTTCCTACAAATAATTAATCGATGAACCAAATGATGAATTTTTCCACTCCGAAAACCTGATAAATTTTTAATAGGAATAAAATGACATTTATTATCTTTTTCTAAATACAATACATCAACATGTAATTTATTAATATTTGGATCAAAAGATTTACTTATGTATAAGCTTTGGATTAAAAATTCATAGTAATATTAAAATAATCTTCTTATTTTTTTATATTTACTTCTTCTGTTATATGTTATATTTAAATTTCTATAATTTTCATCATTTTCTATTTCACTCAAATAATTTGTATATTTTGATGACCTTTGAGGATTTTTTACAATATCTCTTTGATGTATAAAATAAAGAATGGTATATAAAATACATTGATTATCATTATTTTTAATATTTATGCAATTTTTATTATTGAATTCAATAAAATCACCCCCAATAAGTGGTTGAGATACATCTCGTAGAACACCTGATTCAACAATATAACGAAATTCATAGCCTGTATTTTGTGTTATTCTATCCTCAAACTTCTGAAAAATATCTGCAACCATTTCATGAAACATTTCCAAATAATTTTGTTTATTTACTAATCTTTCAAAGGAGTGAATATAGAAATCGTCATCTTGCTCATTTCTAATATAACGTTTTATTATACGAATAAATAAACTAGGTAACTCTAAAATTTGTATATTTATTATGATCTCTGAAAACATTGTTTGTATTTATAATATTTTCTAATTCTTTGAAAATGCAAAAATAAATCCCTATTTTCATCAGTAATTAGGTTCCCAAATGCTATTCGTTGTTCTGGTACACATACTTCATCATTTATATTACGAATATCTTCCACTGGAAAATCATATGAATCAAAATTATTAAAAAAAGATTGAATTATGGATTCATTATGATTAGTAATACAATTTTTAATAAGTATTGTTAAATCATTTTTTCTCAATGTAGCCCACCCCGAAGGCGGATTAAAAATACCTTTATATCGTCTCATCACTTCTCTTAGTTGTGAGACTGTCTTGTCAGATGTTAAATTTGGTTCTATAAAATTTGTCTCCATTTATTATAGAAATTTTTTTATAAAAGAATTAGGTTTACAACCATTTTAGAAAATATAAATAAATTTTCAGCAAATTGTGTAAATTAAAAGAAAAATGTGATGTTTATACATCTATGATGTGATCTTCTTTCTTGCACTTAGCTTGATGATATTTTGTAGAAAAGTGTCTTGCTTTAGAATATCTAACATATTCTCTTCCGCATTCACAAGGAATTTTTTTTTTGTATTATATTTTAAATATCTACATTGTTTACAATATCCCTTTCCATAAAACTCAGATAAATCTTTTTCAATTAGACATGTTAAACATATTTTCTTGCCATTTGTCGGAGATAATAGAACCTTTCCCCATTTACAGTTCGGTAATGTAATAGTTTCTTAACTGTTTTGTCTTCCATTTTATTATTTATTTATCTATATAATAAAAGAAAGTGTCCCAAGCGATGTAATCCCATAACTCAAGATTGGCCGAACCGATTTTGATGATTTATACCTTGTTGGAAAGGTTTTTTTTTTCAGTACGGGTTTTTAAAAAAAAGGTAAAAAAATCAAAATTTCAAAATGTCTTATTTTGACCACCCAGCGTGTTACGACAAGTTTTTTTTCGATTTTTTTATTTTTTTTTTCATTTTGTATTTATTTATTTTGGCAACAACCAAAAATAGAATCAAATTTGAATGTAACATATCGTATCACAATTGAACTGTCAGATAGACACGCAACGTAACATGCCGCTGTCCACGTTGACTGTGTCATTTGATTCAGTTGCGCAGTTTCTTCATTCGTTGCTGTTTCAGCGTCCATATTGCACTTTGCGAATTCGTGTTTTGTTCGATCGAATAACGTTTGCCGGCCATTTCGCATTACTTACTTTTACTTACTTAACGGGCTCCCGACCCGTGGAGAGTCTCTGCCTGAGACACTGCAGCCTTCCATCCTCTGCGATCCCGGGCACGCTGCTTCCAGTTATCCAGACCAAGCGCTCTGGCATCCGCGATGGCTTGGTCTTTGAAACGGAGGTTCGGTCTTCCTTGTCGTCTCGAACCTGGCGGCTGGGATTCGAAGATCCTCTTAGCTGGAGCATTATTGTCCATTCGCTCGATGTGGCCGAGCCAATGTAGTCGACGTATTTTGGCCTTTTGGACTACATCCACATCTTGGTACAGCTCATAGAGTTCGCGGTTGTATCTTCTCCTCCATTCGCCCTCCTCGCACACAGGACCAAAAATCCGCCGAAGAATTTTTCTTTCGAAGGAGCCCAGTATCAGCTCTCCCTTCCTGCTTATCGTCCAGCACTCGGCGCCATAAAGCAGAACTGGCAGGATAAGGGTTCTGTAAACCATACATTTTGTCCTTCGAGTTAGGAGTTTTGAACCCAATTGCTTTGCCAAACCGAAGTAGCAGCGGTTTCCTAGGGTAATTCTTCGCCGGATCTCCACTAGGATGTCATTTGTGGAGTTCATGTTTACTCCGAGGTAGATAAACTCCTTAACTACCTCGAAATTGTTGCTATCAATAGTGACGTTCTGTCCTAGGCGGTGGACAGATGCTTGTTTGTTTGTTGATAGCATGTACTTAGTCTTGTCCTCATTTACTACAAGACCAACGAATTTCGCCTGTTCTTCAATCGCCGTAAAAGCCTCTATCACGGCACGCTGGGAGCGACCGATGATGTCAATATCGTCTGCATACCCCAGTAGCTGGACGGATTTGTTGAAGATAGTGCCTTCCGTGTTGACACCTGCCCTGCGCACTATCTGCTCTAGCACGAGATTGAAGAAGTCACATGATAATGCGTCTCCTTGCCGAAATCCGGTGCATGTTTCGAATAGCTCGGAGGAACTACTTCCAAATTGCACGTTGCAGCGTGTGTTCTCCAGCGTCACGCTACATAGCTGGATCAGTTTTGCCGGGATCCCGAATTCGGCCATCGCCACATAAAGCTCCTGACGATGAATGCTATCATATGCGGCTTTGAAGTCGATGAATAGGTGGTGAGTCTCGACTTGAAATTCATTGGTCTTTTCCAGGATTTGCCTCAGTGTGAAAATTTGGTCTATAGTCGATCTGCCGGGCCGGAAGCCACACTGGTACGTGCCGACTAGTGTGTTGCAGAACGGTTTGAGACGTTCACACAGTACGTTGGATAGGATCTTGTATGCGACATTAAGCAGGGATATGCCTCGATAGTTCTTGCAAGACATAGGATCGCCTTTTTTGTAGATGGGGCATATGGAGCTGATAGTCCAGTCATCGGGCATACTTTCCTCCACCCATACTTGGTTGATGATTTGGTGCATGCGCACTACCAAAACATCACCACCGTATTTGAAGAGCTCCGCTGGTAAACCATCAGAGCCGGCGGCCTTGTTGTTCTTTAGCTTTTTTATTGCTAAGCCAACTTCTTCTATACTGGGCGGTGGAACTGGATCTTCATTGACTGGACGTGGGTTCTCTTCTTGCCCTATCACTCTCTCTACATGATGCCCATTTAGCAGCTGCTGGAAGTGCTGCTTAAAAACATCTACTATTCCCTGCGCTTCGGTGACTAGGTTTCCATCACTGTTTCGAAGAGCCTGCGTTCCGGTCTTGAAGCCAGCAGCCAGTTGCTTGGCTTTCTTGTAGAACTTCCGGATGTTGCTTCGATCGCGGGACTCTTCGATCTCCTTGAGCTGGGAGACTGCGTAGGCCCTCTTCTTTCTACGTAGGATTTTCTTCTCCTCCCTCCTCCTGGCTCGATACTCTTCCCTCGCTGCCCTTGTTTTGCGCTGCAGCGCCTTTATATGTGCATCTTCTGTCACCTTTTTCCTGCGTACGCATTCATCATCATACCACGGGCTCTTTCTCTGGGGTGGCTGGTACCCTAAGGTGGTTTCGGCTACCTCTTTGATGATGTCGCGATACTGGGACCACTGGGTGTTGGCATTTGTGGTAGGTGAATGCACTGCGGAGAGTTTCTCACTCAGGCGCTCTTTGTAGACTCTGGCTACTCCAGGTGTGCTAAGGCGTCCAACGTTGAATTTCTTCTTCTGGGCGGAACGCAGCTTCTTCTCGTTGGATAGTCGAGCTCTGAACTTAGCCGCAACAAGAAAATGGTCAGAGTCGACGTTTGCCCCTCGGAATGTGTGCACGTTGAGGATGTTGGATGCGTGCCTCGCGTCGATTAGCACATGGTCGATTTGGTTGGCGGTTCGACCGTCTGGAGAGCGCCAGGTTGCTGTGTGGATCCTTAGCCTTGGAAACCTAGTGCTACTTATCACCGTATTACGAGCTGCCGCGAAGTCAGTTAGTCGGTAACCGTTGTCTGTGGTCGTATCGTGGATTCTGTGTTTACCAACTAACCCGCCAAAGATGTTTTCCTTTCCGATTTTAGCATTGAAGTCCCCGAGCACAACTTTGACATCGTACTCCGGACAGGCTCCGTAGGCTCCATCCAGGAGGTCATAAAACTCCTCCTTGATAGGGTCTTCAGCCTCGTCGGTAGGGGCGTGTGCACATATTAGGCTTATGTTTTGGAAAGTAGCTTTGATGCGGATCACAGCTAGGCGATCACTTATCGGCTTAAAGTCAATGACTTTTGTCCTAAGCCGATTTCCCACGACGAATCCGCATCCTAATACATGCAATCTTTTATGGCAACTGTAATAAATATCGCAATTTTTCCTTTTCATCATACCTGATCCTATCCATCGTATCTCCTGGATCGCGGTAATATCTGCCTTGTACCGCGTGAGGACAGACTCAAGTTTTTGAGTAGCACCTGGGGTGTACAGCGTTCGCACGTTCCAGGTACATACTCTCAAATCGTTGTCCGTTGACGTTCCGGGTCTAGTTGCCGTTTGAGGGAAATTGTTATCCGAGGCTCCTCGTGTCTCTCTCAAAACTATTCTTTTTTTTACATGGTCGGGAAGTTACCCCGACGGCACAACCCCCAACCTGGAGGGCCAGACCCTTGACCCTAGGACAGCAGGCCGGTTACTCCGGTGCCAGTAACCCACTTTGGGATGTGAGCGCTGCCGTTGGCCCATTAAGGGTTCATCCGCCACCAACTCTTCTCCAACACCCTGGCTCGGTATTGGAAATCCCTATAGACCTGGTATCCGAATATGTCAGAGCAGCTCTATAGGGATTACACTAAATAGTTCGGCCTGACTGGAACTGTAGACGCCACCGTTGGCTCCATCTAGGGAACTCCTCCGCTGCCGTCTGGTACCAGAGGAGGTGTCTTAGTGAGAAAACAACACTCCTCCCCCCTCTCTCGTCTGCTGCCACCAACGACCTTCCAAAGGGGTTGGTTACCCAATCTCCAGTCGAGGTACTAGGCACCCACCAGTCACCACGTGGAGGTGAGAGTAGGAGTTGATAGTGTTAACCGAGGAAAACTACCTGATTTTGTGTTATCCGATACACGAATCATGTATCCTTAATTTAGTTTATTTGGGTAGGGAAATCCCTCCTACTCAAAGGTTTTGTATCTTAGTGTACTTACTGCACATGCAGCTCGCCAAGTGAGACAGACGGAATGAGTTTAGTTCGCAGTTCGTATCTGATCTAGAAGGGCGCTTGGCGAGTTCGCGAAGTGTAGTTAGTGAAATCGAGAAATTTGAAAATTTAGGGTTATTAATTTCAGAAGTGGGATCGCAACACTTTCCTACAGATTGGTGGTGTGTGGGAGTAAACATTTTTCATGTAAGTCTCAAACAAAATAAATCATGGCCGGAGGAAAATATGCCGAGTTTTAAGTAAGTAATTGCACATTTTGTACTCCCAATATGCAAGCGGCGAATTCAGTATTCTCTCTCTTGCTAATCAATTGCTGTAATACACTCCTACGCATCAAAATGAGAAGGATGCAATTGCGTGAGTGTTTTTCCTTTGGTATTTCCATTCTTCTTTCGATAACAAGAATGGGTATAAGGGTTGAACGTGTTTGGTGTATATTTCTCTCTCCTTCTCGCACTACGAACTGTGTGGAGGAATGTTATGGATTGTGCACGATCTATATATTTATCTCTCGTCCTCTCCGGAAGTAAATTGTATCTGTGTGAAAAAAAAAATCTAGAAGCGCAACTGTGTGTTTATGGCTGATCGTTTTTTTTTGAATCTGAAAAAAGAAAAGAGGGAAAAACGGCTTACGCTTCCTTGTTCTCATACTGGAAGTTTCTGTGAGAAGTGCGTTTTAGATAACTAGTTGGTACAAGCAAAAATTATTTTAGAAGTTGTCTTATTAGTGACCAGAGAAACAATTTAGTGAAGTGAACAAATTCTGTTGTGAAATGGAAAGGATTCTTTTTTCTTAACAAACAAAAATGGCTAGAAGGTAACATCGAATTCCGAAGCGTCTGTTCGACGGCCAATATGGTGAGTCATCTATTCAAGAACTAAGAGCTGAGTTAGATGAATTGAAGAAAAAAAACGAAAGGTTAGAGTCTGAAGTAGCTACCTATCGCCGTTCCCAAAGACATCAAAATACATCTGAATGTGCGGTCGCATCACAAATGTCCTTGAGGCTAGGGTCTGATGAAGTTAAAAAAATTGTTCCGTTATTCAGACCGTCCTCCAGCAATTCCCTGAGTGCTTCTCAATGGATTGAAGCATTGGAAAACATAAGCCATTTGTACGAATCGGACGATCGAAGTACATTGTTTTATGCAACATTAAGACTTGATGAAGAATCGTCAAATTGGTTCCAAGGCTATAGGGGTCAAATTTCGAGCTGGGGTGAATTTAAAACTCGACTGCTGGCAGATTTTCCGTCGCCGAACGACGATGCCGATATTCACTTTCAGTTGTTATCCCGACAATTATCCGACGAAGAGAGTATCGAGAACTATGTGTTCGAAATGGTTGCATTGGGAAAACGGGGTAACCTAACTACGCAGACGATAATAAATTACATAGTGACGAGAATTAAAGATCGCTCAGCCTTACTACTACTAGCTGTAAAACTATACCACACCTTTTATCGACAATAAAAGCATTGAAATCCACCCAAAAACCAGCAGATCAACGTCAACGATTCCAAACCAGTTGTCAAGTCAGCAAATCATTTTTGCATTCTAATTTTTATCAGCTTTCGACAGTTATTGTAATTTAATTTGATTAAATACATTGTTTTGAACCGATCTTTTGTGAAAATTACCAGCGAAAAGTGATTTCATGGAGGTGAGTTCAGTTTGATGAAGTGCACACTGCGAATGGTTATGTTCGTGTGCATCGACAATCCATCCAAACGTTAAATTCGGATTGTGCAATTAATTTTTAGGTGATTAACTTTTAGGATCCAGTCAGTCGGCCTTACTAGTGGTCAAACACTGATGTCAACGATTGGCTGGTTGCCGGCTTTAGTAGGGATGTACAGCATTGGTGAGGCGGTGCCAGTGAACGATTGGTCCTCCACATTTGCTGGTGCGAGGACTTTCTTAGAAACTATTTATTACATTTTTCGTCATCGCAAAATTTAGATTTCATGGTTTTTGTTTTCGTGAAGAGCGGGGTCAATGGTTTGTTAATTGCAAATTAATTTGCCCAACAGATTTCTTTTAAAGGCTTTTTGAAGCTTATTATAAGCAAAAGGCAAAACAGAAAATGGGAAATGCACAAAATATCCGCTGTTCTGTCAAGTATCGTGTGCCAAGTCAGTAATGCCCTATTGTTCGATCGGACACAATTTTCGGTGCTTTCTATGGTACGCTTTCTTTTGTTTTCTAATGCTTCACGTTTGATTTGTGAGTGAATTTGTGTCGTGATAAGGTCTCTTTTGGGTTGTACAATAAACGGAACACAGTTTGTTGGAATGCTTTGATTTATTCGATGGCTGATAGTGCAAATCGGAACTTGTTGGTGGTCTAAGGATCACATTTGGATCGTTAGCAAGTGAGTGTTTTCGAAAGAAATGTTAACCTGCTCATTCACTTCCGTTTGCAACAGTACTTGCAAGGGTGTATGGAGGTGTGAAAATAAATACAGTTTGATCTTTTAAAAATTGCATAGCTTTGTTACCTAATTCGGGAAAAAAATATAAAGCCTTGGACATTCTTCTACATATACATAAACTGTCATGTTTTCTCCTAGATGAATTCGCATCAAGTAGTACAGAATTTTGTATATCTTAAATTCGCACATACTACCTGATATTCCTCCAGCAGTTCCCGAATTTATTATTTCGCATGGATTTTGCTGAATGCTGACAGTTCTTCTATCTATATTTTCCGCGAGGTCAACCTTTTCACAACAACCATTTCAACACCAATATTTAAGATCTTCATCCAAAATCTACCTGCCGCCTAAGGTACTGAGAATTGTGAAAAGGAAAAGTATTCAGGTATGAGCTGTCCAATACTAAATGAACATATATTTTATTCTCTTAGCGACTGCTCTCAAGAGGGTCTTGGAAGCAGGGGCGATTCCTCTCAGTTAGCTAGTTTAGCGGCGCTAAACCAAGTAAATAAATTGAAATACATATACGCAAAATACAGCAAATAACGAGGTTAAAGTAATTATGAAGATTAATAATTGCAATAATCAATGACATACTAAATAACAAAACTATCATTTACAAATAATATTGGCCTACACAAACACACAACACAATACCCCCATGCAATAAGTTTCACTTGAAATACTCTTTAGCGTTACAACTTACAACTTGCGATACCGCAAATAATTCCCTGCCTGCACACACACACACAATCTAAAACTCCCATAGAAAAGTCTCCTGCTTGTAGCATTTTAGCGTAAAAAATTGCGCTACCGAATTTCCTACATTCTGTATAAGTGTGGAATTTGACTACCTCTACCAGTCGTAAGCAAAGCACAGGAAAATATACGGAAGGGTAAGCGCAAACAAATGCGATAAAACTTGAAAGTAGAGTGTAAGTGTAAGCAAGCAGGTATATTTTGCGCGTTATCTTTTTTTGTACTTCTGTGTGTTTCTCTTTCTAGTCAAATTGCAGTAAGAATGTGTCGTTGTGTTCTTATTTGACTGAATTAATAGTCTTATTGAATTCCATACCAAAAGTAAAGTGCGATTTATAATTTTATATTTGCGTGGATTATAAATGTGAGTAAATACATAATAATTATTTTTGTCGTGCTTTTGGAATATGAGAGTGCGCTTTTGTTTTTTTTTTTTGTTTGTGAAAAGTGAGCACGTAGCTAACCCAATGCTTAAGACCAGGAATCGCCACTGCTTGGAAGGATCCCAAACTTATATCAAATTTATTTTTACTTAGCATGCATTCGTTGCAAGCTGAAGTGAAAGTCAATCATAGAGCAAGCACTGGCGGTTAAACAAGATAGAGCAGAGAAGAGCACTAGCTATTTCTTTTAATCAAGGTGTTCGAGGTGCATATTTTGACGTAAGTGTTAATGAGCGCTGCGTAGGAGTTGTCAACTCGTTGTTCGGCAGTTGCGTACAATTTTTGTATGCTATCTGATGCCTGCTGGCTTACTTGCTTGTGCACATTTTTGTTTATTAATAGGGGGTAAGTGTTTAGAAATAAAACAAGAATGCATTGTTTTTCAGTTTTGTGCATGCATTTGTACGGGTTGTGTTTGCTAGACTTGAAAACCGCTTGTATTGTTATGTTCCAGCGAATGGAATCAGAAAACATTTACAATTTACTAAAATAAGTTATAATTATAAACGGTCAGGCTGAACAACAACGTATGTAGATTTGCTCCTATTACGAGGTTCCATACCATCATTTAGGATAGTTGGGCAACACTCCTCTTCAAGGTGACATTTCGGGAGGATTTATTTAGCTAATGCCCCAGATAAGCATGGGTTTCTGAACGTTAATATTTGTCCCTACAGTTGGCGATGTTTTGGCAACTATATTTGTTTATTGGTAGAGGGATTTTGGAAAGTGTGGGGTCTTTGCGTGAACTTCCAGACTGGGGAATGTCTGTAGTTTTGCAATATATTTACCTCTTGCGGTTCACAAGCTTAACCAATCTAAACAAATGACGTATTAAAAAAAAAGAGATTTTCTAAGTTCTTATTTTTCTTTTTGAAAATATTAACAATTGAAAAAGTTAAGTTTTACTACATTAAATTTCATCTACGCAAACTCTGTGTACAAATACTGCAAACTATGATTCAGGGTAATACTTTTATTTCATTCATCCTGCCCGTACAAACGACGCAATGAAAGAGAGTCGACGGTAAAATGGATTACAGATATAAGAGTATTATAGTGAAAATATGATACTCTTATGACTTTTCACACGTATTCACAAATCACAATTTCACATTTCACTGTTCACAGCAAAATTCGCTTGGGAATTGGGTAGGAGCGCTGGAGCTTGGTTTGTGAACAACATTTTGTGTAAGGTGGGGTGATAGATGATACTTTTGTAGTGGTCAAATGCTTTAGGTGATCACAAAATAACTGTTTTGTTGTCAGTTGTCACTTGCACCGAAAATTCAAGGTAGTCTTGATTTTATCTTGATATTGTGGATGCGAAGGTCGGATTGTTTCCGCAAGGCCAACTTTTATTAATTTTGGTACCTATATGGGGATAGATGGGACCTCTGAGAATAATGACACAGGAAGTGAATGAAAGCAAATTCACTTGGAAAAACGTATTGTGAGTAGAACAAAATGAAGAAAACAATCTAATCAAACGCAGAGCCATGTTACGAAAGCTATCAAAAAAAAACTTATTCGTGATTTAAAGAAATTTTAGGTGAGGAGAAATGTGGAAATCACAAAAGTTGATATAATAAAGTGGGAGTATTGGGAGATTTGTACAATTGTACATAAAGACGCTGTGTGCGTAAAGACGCTGTGTGCGGAAAGAAGCTGTGTGCGTAAAGACGCTGTGTGCGTAAAGAAGCTGTGTGCGTAAAGACGCTGTGTGCGTAAATAAGCTGTGTGCTTAAAGAAGCTGTGTGCGTAAATAAGCTGTGTGCTTAAAGACGCTGTGTGCGTAAAGACGCTGTGTGCGTAAAGAAGCTGTGTGCGTAAAGACGCTGTGTGCGTAAAGACGCTGTGTGCGTAAATAAGCTGTGTGCGGAAAGAAGCTGTGTGCGTAAAGACGCTGTGTGCGTAAAGACGCTGTGTGCGTAAATAAGCTGTGTGCGTAAAGACGCTGTGTGCTTAAAGAAGCTGTGTGCGTAAAGACGCTGTGTGCGTAAAGAAGCTGTGTGCGTAAAGACGCTGTGTGCGTAAAGACGCTGTGTGCGTAAATAAGCTGTGTGCGTAAATAAGCTGTGTGCGTAAAGACGCTGTGTGCGTAAATAAGCTGTGTGCTTAAAGAAGCTGTGTGCGTAAATAAGCTGTGTGCTTAAAGACGCTGTGTGCGTAAAGACGCTGTGTGCGTAAATAAGCTGTGTGCGTAAATAAGCTGTGTGCTTAAAGACGCTGTGTGCGTAAATAAGCTGTGTGCGGAAAGAAGCTGTGTGCGTAAAGACGCTGTGTGCGTAAAGACGCTGTGTGCGTAAATAAGCTGTGTGCGTAAAGACGCTGTGTGCTTAAAGAAGCTGTGTGCGTAAAGACGCTGTGTGCGTAAAGAAGCTGTGTGCGTAAAGACGCTGTGTGCGTAAAGACGCTGTGTGCGTAAATAAGCTGTGTGCGTAAATAAGCTGTGTGCTTAAAGAAGCTGTGTGCGGAAAGACGCTGTGTGCGTAAATAAGCTGTGTGCGTAAAGACGCTGTGTGCGTAAATAAGCTGTGTGCTTAAAGAAGCTGTGTGCGTAAAGACGCTGTGTGCGTAAAGACGCTGTGTGCGGAAAGAAGCTGTGTGCGGAAAGACGCTGTGTGCTTAAAGACGCTGTGTGCGTAAAGACGCTGTGTGCGTAAAGAAGCTGTGTGCGGAAAGAAGCTGTGTGCGGAAAGACGCTGTGTGCGTAAATAAGCTGTGTGCGTAAATAAGCTGTGTGCTTAAAGAAGCTGTGTGCGGAAAGACGCTGTGTGCGTAAAGACGCTGTGTGCGTAAAGAAGCTGTGTGCGGAAAGAAGCTGTGTGCGGAAAGACGCTGTGTGCGTAAATAAGCTGTGTGCTTAAAGAAGCTGTGTGCGTAAATAAGCTGTGTGCTTAAAGAAGCTGTGTGCGTAAAGACGCTGTGTGCGTAAAGAAGCTGTGTGCGTAAAGACGCTGTGTGCGTAAAGACGCTGTGTGCGTAAATAAGCTGTGTGCGTAAAGAAGCTGTGTGCGGAAAGAC
Organism: Cheilosia impressa; assembly: GCA_948293265.1. Lineage (NCBI taxonomy): Eukaryota > Metazoa > Arthropoda > Insecta > Diptera > Syrphidae > Cheilosia > Cheilosia impressa. The sequence goes on from OX411880.1 coordinate 57,667,455, forward strand.
GCTGTGTGCTTAAAGACGCTGTGTGCGTAAAGACGCTGTGTGCGTAAATAAGCTGTGTGCTTAAAGAAGCTGTGTGCGTAAATAAGCTGTGTGCGTAAATAAGCTGTGTGCTTAAAGAGGCTGTGTGCATAAAGAGGCTACGTGCAGAAGAGGCTGTGTGCATAAAGAGGATACGTGCAGAAGAGGCTATGTGCGTAAAGAGGCTACGTGCGAAAAGAGGCTACGTGCAAGTTAAAGGTAAAGAGCTACGTGCGAAAAGAAAAATATGGTTTTGTGTGTAGTAAACCTTATTAATTATATTTATTGATTTAGGAGGCCAGTGCACTGAGGACAGTGCTGTATAGGATGGCCGAACTGTTAACCGAGGAAAACTACCTGATTTTGTGTTATCCGATACACGAATCATGTATCCTTAATTTAGTTTATTTGGGTAGGGAAATCCCTCCTACTCAAAGGTTTTGTATCTTAGTGTACTTACTGCACATGCAGCTCGCCAAGTGAGACAGACGGAATGAGTTTAGTTCGCAGTTCGTATCTGATCTAGAAGGGCGCTTGGCGAGTTCGCGAAGTGTAGTTAGTGAAATCGAGAAATTTGAAAATTTAGGGTTATTAATAGTGAGAGGCTAGGTGAGAACGCTTGTGTTCTCATGACATCGCATCACTACCCTTCAACACCGGCCATTTCGCATTACAGATTCGGATTTCTTCATTGCAATTTTGTAAGTTTTTGTGAATTAAAATTGATATTGAGAATATATAGAAGAATAGAAATGAGTGTATTTGTGTTGCATTGTTGGTTGGCTATTGGGATTTGTCTATAAGAAGTGGTACGTTTCTATTGGTGTTTCATTGTTTTAAAATTTTCTATTCGGGATTTCATTGTATTGCAGTTGTTCTTCATAATGCCACCAACGAAAAGACCTAATTTAGGCCGACGTTCAGCTGGTGCACGAGCAGTGTCGACTCATCGTGCGAATATGAGTCAACAAGATGGAGAGATTGCGCAACAACGAAGAAATGCAAACCACGTCCAAATTCGTGCGCAACCCCCGTCTATAATCATTGTATATAAACATTATAGTACTATCACTTCGTGTATCCTACCATTGCGCCACCATCGTCTCCATACCTAAGCTCAAATATTTTAGAGGGTGAAGATCATAGATTTCGTTGGCTTACTTTAGTAGGCGCAGAAACCTCGATGGTGGCGGTTGCATTGGTGTCAGCGCTGGTGGCTGATATATTTTTTAAAGGAAAAGCAACCCAAGTGGAACGCGCACATCCTTACATAAATGAATGCGTATACATTTGCATTGGTGTTTTCTGCTTTCCCTTTCCGATTTCAGAGTGTGGATGAGGGTGGGTTTTGTAGTCTATTCTTTTTCTTTCTCTCCCTTTTTGGTTCGATGTCATAATTTGTCAGGTTTGTCGTCTGTTGCTTTATGAATGAGATGAGCAGGTACCTACTTTGTGTGTATTTGGGTATGCATTTCTTTTTCTTTGGAAGAATTTCTGCATTTACGATTCACGAGATTATTCAATTCTGCTCAAAGCACAGATGAGTTTTGAATTTGGATTTCTTTTTTCTATGGATGAATGATTGATTATTCTGACTTACTCGGATTTTTTAATTGATTATGGTGATCGGATCTTGAAGGTATTTAAAAAAAAACTCAAGTTCGAAATGTATGCTTGAAGTTATTAATAAGAAGTATGGAACTTTTTTTGAAACAGTCAGTTACAGTTACAAAACTACAATGAAAATTTCATAATGTATACCCGTACGGCGTATACTGAAAGTTTTTAAATTGATATTAACTTTTATACCTCCCTTCCAACGTTATTTTTCATACTTCTTTATTTAACTGAAGACTCGTTCTAAAATACTTCATAAAGCCATGGAATACTAATTCATAATGTCATTCTTTGGAAATTTAGAAATAACAGAAAGCTATAACATGTCTTATATCTTTTACATCTGAGTGCTAACCTATATTGTTGCTATTATAAACTATCATATTGACACTATCCAAGCCACTAAGGTCTATTTACTGAAAAACAGACAATTCGCCGAATAAGTGTCACCGGCCAACCGCATATACATATTATGTTTTGTATATTAGTGCATTTTTATATGGGGCCATAAATCTTAAAATCCAAAAATTGTCAACTTATCTTTATAGGATTTCTCTATAACTTTACATTTTTAGAAAATCTAAAAAAACCCAAGTTAATTTTATTGAATTGGAATGGGAATTTCGTAAGAATTGTGAAAACAGGTAGTTCATTTTTATTTTGGGTAATAAAGTAGGTAGACTATTGTGTTGGTTACTCTTTTTAATATGGGCAAAAGCACCATTTTCTATTTTATTTACAACCCTATCCGTGATTTTTCTGTCGTATTATTGATATCATTGAGGCCCTTATTTAGGTTTTTCCACATTACCAAAACATAGATGACAGCTTGGCTTATTTTTCGAATAATCCAATGAGTCAGTGTTATTTGGAGTGCATAAAAAGCTGATTTCATTTATACTGGGGTCTAATCGCGTAAGCACAAAACGATATAACGATATCGTCTCGACGATGCTTGTACTTCGTGTAACAACCAAAAAACGATAATCGTCGAAACGATTGGACGAGCATCGGTTTTTTGTTGCTTCACGTTACTAATTTAATCGTCAAATACTCTCGTCGAAACGATTCGATTGAACGATGGCTATTTTGCTATCTTTTCGTCGTTTTTGCTGCATTTTTCACTTTTAATTAGGTCTGAGAGAAGTATAAAAAATTATTAAAGAAAAACACACACTTATATTCTCTTTGGAGGCGACTTGCATTTATCCGAACTGTAAAAAATGCATTCTTTGACAAAAAAAAAATTGTAATTGCACTTATTGGGAATTCAAATGAATTTCATCTATTTGTTTTTTTTATTTACATATATGCATTTTTAATGCAATCAGAAAAAATGCAATCATAAAATTGCATTCATTGATTTCTTCTTACAATTCGCCCCTTACTAATAAAAATTCTACTACCTAGCTATCTATTTTTGCATAAAATACCCAATTCAATGACAACGAAGAAAAATAAACAAATTTATTCAAGAAAAGAAAAAAAAAAACAATTTCTATACATTTTTAAATTTTTTAATTGTCAAAGTTTGTTTATAGGCATGCTCAAACTGTTGAAAACGAGAACGATAAACAATTCAATTGAGCGATGGGACGATGATGTTATATGAAGCAAACTAAAAACGATGTCGTTTTGTTCAATCGTTTCGACGAAAATCGTTTCATAAATTACGCGATTAGAGCCCTGTTTCCATATAACTGAAAAAAATGGCAATACATACTTATCTACCTATTCAATAAAATAAATAATATTGCCTATCTACCTATTTCCTGCGAGAGTGTATTATACGAATTTTAATTTTAATTTAATTTGAAAAAACCGATAGATAAATAAATAAATTTACGAATTTTATAAAAAAAAAACGAGGTAAAAAATAAAATTTGCCTACCTAGTTTGTGCGACAGTGTGTCATAATTATCCTATCTTGCTGGTGTTTTAAATAACATATCTAAAATAAGTAGCAATTTTAATTTATATACCAGTTGTGATAACATAAAAGCATTTGCTTCGTTGTTGTTTGTAATATAGATCCCCATGCGAACGTTTTTATTCTATTATTTATTTTTTTTAAATGAACTGTAGGTAATTTTTAAACAGTCGCATACCTTTGTAGCATACTGTTACTATGTAAATAGAACCCGATCTAATAGTGGCCTCATGATCGCATGATCCTCCCACTAATATATAGTATCCCGTATTGTACTTGGTGTTAAAAGACAGCTTTCGATTGCTGTTGAGTTCAGTTTCTAATGAACATCGTAAAGTGACTATCACTGTCTCTTTGTTTTACTTAATAGTCTGTTTTCCGCCTACAGAACTAACCTCAAAACAATACTGTGCAACTTATTAAAGTTGTCAGTTAATTCTCTACAAAGCATAGGTATTTCTTTTTTGAATACCTATGCCATTCTGATTATGACAATTGCAAAACAGATCACTAATGCATAATATTTTTGATGAAAGATCATCAGCCCATCCACCCTAAAATTCGATCGACCAAAGCCACCTGTAGATCAAGGCCGTCAATTTTATCTCCTTTCGCATATATATAATGTAACATTCACATCCGCAATTGGGGTTAATTAATTGCAGATATTATATTATATCAACAACAACACTATAATTAAATTGATGGTCATGAATTCATAACTAACAGAAATACGACAAAAATATTAACTTGAAATATACCTACTCCATTTGCATTCAAATATCTACAGGAACGAATTTTCAAATATAAAATAAAAGATCAACCGTCATATCATCATAAAAAGGCACACGAACAGAATCGTTTTCTTTCATAAGCACAAATATCCAGATTTGCCTTTCATACGATCGAAATTCCAAATCAGAAATTTGTCATCATGTCTTGTTCAAAGAAACTACTCATGCATGAAGAGATAGAACCTCATTGTGCGAGTAACAGAGAAAGAAACCCTTATGATGTTTTTATCCCTTTATTTGCTTTTTGCTACCTACCGAGTACCGACCAGCCACCACAACCAACCAAATGTTTCTTTTCACTCATCACAAGTGTGGCTATTCCTCTCTATTTTGGTGCTACAAGCAACTTAGCAAGACAGCAACGCCATCCGACGGTATGTCCGGCTAAGAAAATTTTCGTGTTGATGATAGTACTATAGTCTCTATATACAATGCTATAATATAAAAATTAATCCCTGAATAGAGATACCAATATAGGCAATAGCAAAAACAAAGAAAAAATACAAAATAGTGGAAAGAGTTGAAAACAACTAGATGCAAAACTTTAATAAGATATGAAAATTAAATAACCAAATTGATTAAATTATTGATTTGTTCGAAATCAAAATTGAAAAGCCATATTTTAACTTTTTTGATGAAGGAAAAAAGACTTGAAGTATTTCTTAATTCTAAAGGTAGTTAGTTGAAAAGCCGTGGTGCTACCGAAGAACAAAAATTTAGAAACAAATGCGTATAAAAGCTTGGGACAACAGCAAGCCTCCTTTCACTACTTCGAAGTTCATATGCAGAAGAGGCTTGATTTAAAAGGTTACCGCTTCTCAAAAAGTATACTTTGAGAACTTTGTAAAAGTAGAGATGCTTTAAAGGGAGAATGCCAGAATAAAGGAAGAGTGGAAAGCTATGCCCTCCTCGTCTTTTATTCCACATAATTGTAAGTTATGGTTGTAAGTGTCACCCCAGCAAACTAAACCGTATTGAATCTTCGATTGGACTAGACCGTAATACACTGTTTCGAGTATTTTTTTTATGGCAAAAGCGTCTCAGATGATACAATATACAAGTTGTTGTTGAAAGATACTTTTTAAGGAGCGCAGTGTGCATATTCCAGTTCATTTCGTTGTCTGTGACGAGGCCAAGGTACTTGCAGTTGTTAACCTTTTCAATATTAAAGCACTTAGTCGAACAAGGTAAATCAATATTAGAAGTACCTACGCGCATTATTAAACGAACTGCAGGCTTCAGAACTCACACAGATATTTACACAGTCACGACTGTGGAAAACAAAATCCGGGGAAATGGAAATAAAAGACGGAGGATTAAAACACATTAGCTTGGTTTTGTCACTAATGGCGAGTTTGTGTATCAAAACCCAGTGTCTCAAGATTTCAAGATCATGGTTGATATCAGCGATCAGATCTAAAACGGACAAATTGGAGTACACAAGTTAAGACAGAAAACATCGGACACCCGACACGTTTCCACAAATTCCGGACGCTTTTCCCACATGCACCTGAACATGCTTCAGCAGCATGATGCTGACAAATCATCTATAACACATCCGACACCCAACACACAACATTTTAGTATCCCGCATTCCAGCACGTACGTAGGCAATGGAGCATAGCAGTAAGATAGTATTTAAGCTCTAGTTTATAAGACAAAATTGTTCATTCTATTCCAAATTTTTTCGAGGCAGAATCGCTGCCAGTTTGAAAATAAAAACTATTTTTTTTAGCAAAAACAGCGTATGAAGTTTTAATTCATACATGCAATATCATCTGCAAAGCCAGTTTTTTTACCCCTCAAAGGTAAAGCAAAAATAGAGTTAATAAAAATTAAGAATAACACAGGCCCAAGAACTGAGCCTTAAGGTGCGCCAGTGGGAATGCCAAGGCATTCACTAAATGTTCCGCAAATTTTTACCATTTGTCTTCTGTCTTTGAGATTTGAGATACGATGCGAACCAATTAAGAATAAAACCTCTAAAAAAAACAGCTTTATTTAACTTTGACAAGAGAATATTATGGTCTACAGTATCAAACGCTTTCGTAATGTTGAGATACGATGCGAACCAATTAAGAATAAAACCTCTAAAAAAAACAGCTTTATTTAACTTTGACAAGAGAATATTATGGTCTACAGTATCAAACGCTTTCGTAATGTCAATAAAGAGGAAAGCAGTACATTTCTTGTGGTTCAGACTATCATGGACATTGCTGCAAAAGTTTAGAAGCGCATCTTCTGTTGATTTACAATCTCTAAAACCATATGGAGCTAATAACGAGGTTCTCTCGAGAAAACTAATAATCCGGCTTTTAGTAACTTTTTCAAAAATTTTTGAGAATATCCGAAAAAGGGAAATTGGTCTGTTATTATTAACGTCCTTGCGATCACCTTTCTTAAAAATAGGTATAACTTCAGCTAGTTTAAGGCTAGAAGGAAAAATACCTTTAAGTATACTTTTGTTGAAACAGTGAGCTAGGACATCGGCAATTTTAAAAGAAACATTTTTTAAGAAGTCATTAGAGTAACTATTAAGAGAAGATGAACTAGATTTATTACCTTATACTTACACTTCAAAGGAAGTAAATGGCTCAAAGAAAAAGCAGTTTAGAGTCACTTCTTAAACAGATATCATCACAGGTCATACTACTACTAACTCCTGATTCAGCAAGGATGTTTGAAGGAGCATTAATGAAAAAAATCATTAAAAGTAGTTGCAATGGAGTCTTCTCTGGTAATATCCATGTTGTTAATTTTAATACAAGTAGGTGCCCCAGAAGAAACATTCTTATTAAATAGCTCATTTATTATACCCCACTCCTTTTTTAAATTTCCTTTAGCTGCCGTGAATTTATTGATATAAAAATTTTCCTTGCAAAATTGGAAGTTGATTGCTAATTTCCTCGCAAACCCTTCGGTAGTTGTACTTCAGTCTAACATCGTAAGAAAATTGTCTACACTTGATGCGTAGTTTTTTTTTATAATCAATTTTTTTCAGCAAATTCATAGTCATCAAAAGCAGTGGAGGGATCAGATTCATTATATACTATTGACCAATTCTCTCGAAGTAAATGAGCATTAAGGCTATCATAATTTATCCGCTCTTTACGTTGGAAGGGTATGTACCGGTTAGGTAGCTTTTTCCCAATTCTTTGGAAAAATAGGCATGTCATACAATGATCCGTGATTCTAAAATCAGATACAGAACTAATTAGAGACAAATTAGTATTGTTGTCAAGTTTAGCAAAAATATGATCAATGCATGCTGCGGAAGTAGCTGAAATTCGAGTTGGTACATTAATACAAGACTCCAGACCATTTGCAGACATTAAGCTCATATAGCTTACTATGTCTGGAGAATCATCAAGTAGGGGGAGAAGGGGATGGTGTAAACGCGGGGCAGGTGTAAACATTCCATCCTCCGACTACACACTACTATGTAGCAACAACTAGTATTTGGCAGTACTTACAAAAAATAAACACGATTACACTATACTAAAGCGGGGAAGAACCGATTTCAGTATAAAATTTTATTCACGAAAAAAGTTTCTCGCTGCCACAAGGTAAAATTTTGAATGAGTGTTAAATCGTGAATTTTAAGTGAAGTTTTTGAGCAATTCGAAGTGAAAGTGTATGTTTTTGTAGCTGCAGCATAGTAGTTTCAAGTTATTTTGGTAAGTTCTTGTTTGGCAACCTTTTTGACTTGTCAGAAATTTTTCTTCTCAAAAAGGCCAACTGGGGCAGCTGTAAACGGCGTAAAGGGGGTACTTGTGAACGCGTTTACACCTGCCCCATCTTAATGAGTTTTTAAGCTGAGTGTTAAAATTGCAAATATCCACTTCTATTGCTCTGATAGAAGATGGTCCGTACCTACACAAAGAAAGGGAGGGTTGAAATACCCGAATCGGTTTATATGGCTGCTATTCGTGAAGTCATGTTTCAGAAGAAATCTTACAGTTAAACGGCTGCAAAATTTAATATAAATTTAACAACTTTGTTTAAGAGGGTTAAAAAGGCTATAACAAATCAGAGTGGAGTTCAAGAAGTTGATGAACCTAGTCTTATGGGAGGTGAAGTGTGATGATGATGACTTTGCAGCTTCAATGCCTTCTGAACAGCCTTACTTGTCGGAAAGGGGAGCTTTGGAAGAACTTTCTATTCCAGTTCCAGGGAGAAATGATCAATCGGAGCTTAATGCTTACAATGAACCCTTAATGCTTCCATAGAAAGTGTTCGTCCATTTCCAAAGTTTGTTCGAAAAAATACTGGCAAAAGAAAGCTGGCTAAATCAACCATCTACACAGATACACCGGAAAAAAATAAACTTTTAGAAAAATTTAATGCAAAACAACCGAAAAAGCAACAAAATTCAAAAGCTTTTCCAAAAAAGAATTTGGTAAGGACATTATCTAGAACGATGTTTAGATTTTTATTCACTGTCGTTTTCTGTAGCGACAGCAGGATTCATCGGACTCTGAAATAAGTGTGAATTTAAATGATTCATCTGGCGGCTCTTACTTTTGTGAAGATTTGTCATCGGATGACTCAAAGAATTGTCAGAAAACCTTGATGATCTCAAGGATGGAGAATTTGTTTTAGTCAATGCCGATCACAAAGGACGTCCGATTTATTTTGTTGGAAAGATAGTGCAAGTCCATAACCGATTTGACTTTGACATTCAATTTTTAAGAAGGTCTGCATCGAAAACTTTAAGCTTTATATATCCACTCATTGACGATATCTCCATCGTTTCGCGAAATGCGATAAAATATATTCTTCCTGGTCCAGTTGCTCTACCAGGAACATCTCGAGCTGCATCTAGATACACTTTCGATACTGATTTAAGCAATTTCGTCATTCGCTAATTTATTTAAAATAATAAAATTACTTGTTTATACCTACCCCACATGAGTTTTAGTTTTGTTTACACATACCCCAAGGACGGGGCAGATGTAAACAATATTACTTTGTTTTTTAAGGTCAGGGATTTTTATATAGATTCTGATATATTTCAAAATATTTTATACAAATCGAAGGCCAATATTGAAAAGTTAATTTTTGTTCAAAGCCATGTGGTATTTAAAGCCCCAAATTTATTCTACGACCAAACTTCCAAAATTCGTTTACACCATCCCCTACTCCCCCTAAATCTAAATTAATGTCACCAATAATAAAAAGATTACTTGCATTCTCTTGACTTAAAAGTAGGGATAGGTCCTCTCTAAAAACATCTTTACTTTTATTATGAAATCTGTAACCACAGAGAAATATCAAATACTGATTTTCTAAAGTACAAGATATTTTAATAAAATCTGAGCTCGGAAGAGAAATAGAGTCATACTCACAGACCAAATCTTCAATCTAAAAGACAGCGACACCACCGGCAGCAAAAGTACTGTTACAATTAGGATGGAATTTATATTAAAACAAGTAAAAGTGTTATCATCGGCCTGGCCGATGCGTTGATACCCTCCACTGCATACAAGTCATGCAAAATTGGTTTTGTGAGGGAGGTACCAGAACTACTTGACCGACATAGCCCATTTTCAATACCAACCTGACGCCGATAAAAAGAAGTCCTTTCACCAAATTTCGTTCACCTACGTCAATTACTTTGGGCGCTATCGTGCTTTCAACAGACAGAGAGACATGTGGGCCCAATATTGGTTTTGCATGGGAGGTACCAGAACTACTTGACCGGCATAGCTCATTTTCAATACCAACCTGACGCCGATAAAAAGAAGTCCTTTCACCAAATTTTGTTCACCTACGTCAATTACTTTGAGCGCTATCGTGCTTTCAACAGACAGAAAGACAAATGGGTCCAATATTGGTTTTGTATGGGAGGTACCAGAACTACTTGACCGACATAGCCCATTTTCAATACCAACCTGACGCCGATAAAAAGAAGTCCTTTCACTAAATTTCGCTCACTTACGTCAATTACTTTGGGCGCTATCGTGCTTTCAACAGACAGACAGACAGACAGACAGACAGCAAAGTGAATATACCTTCCTCTGGAGGGTATAAAAAGTATTTTTCATAGTCATAAATCCAAATTTCAGATATAAAAATTAAATCAGGCTTGTTAAGAAAAGATTCAAGGTAAGCAACGAACAAATCAAAATTTTTCCGCAAACTTCTAATATTTTGATGGAGAATATAAAAATGATTCTTCAAAGTATGATTATGAAAGACACTTTTAAACATTTCTTTATCAAAATTGCAAAAAGGGGAGATTAAAAAAATTTCATGAGGATCTTGAATTATATATTTTACGTTAACCATAGTTAAAGGTCGGAGAACCAACAATCTTAGATCTTACGGTAAGTTATCAAGGTCCTCAAATGTATAAATTTTAATAATCTGATCTCCTTCTTTTTTTCTCATCAATATTTGACCATTTTTTATCCATAGATAAAGAAACTTTTTCTCTATTTCGATTTGTCTGGCTTTGTTAAATACTTGGCGATAATATAGCGTAATACTTTCATTAATATATATATGTTTATTATTTAATTGTGTACTAAAAACACCTGCTGTAAGTTGTTTACTACGTTTCTCAGAAAGAATTCGTTCCTTACAGTTTTAAATTTAACAGAAACTATATTAAACGATTTTCCTGGAACATTGTTAGACGCCTTGCGTTTTATTGTTTTAACGTAGCAAGATTTGATGTCGTCACGAGTGATGCTTTCATTCAAACCTTCATCAAGCAACTTGAGCGTAGAATCCAGTGCATTTAGCTTGTTGACATTGCTTTTGCTGCAATGTATTTACTATACGCTGCAAATTATCGACCTTCCTCGAGAGCATTACGTTTTCATCTTTCAGGTTTCCAATGAGAGCTAATGCATTACGATTGATTCCCTCAGAGCAAATATGTCATTATGTAATACGTCCATCGTGACGATAACTGGGGCGCGGGTGTAATCTTTGCCTGCTAGCTGAGGAGATGATGAGGAGGCAGACGTGAGAACCAGATCGCCTGACTGTTGCGCTGCTTTTGTGTTGTCATCGAGTGAGACGGCCGGGAGATGAGTACGATGTGGAGAGCGCAGTGAGTTCGTTCGCTGTTTGGTACATAAAGTGCAATGGTATGCTGTATTACTCTTCTTCATATACGCTGCGTCGTAAAGTGTAGTTTGACACAATCAAGTTGGTAGTAGACTTGGCACGATACACACTGGATTTTTGCATCACTGCGTTCAACTTTTTTATTACACGGGCAAGGCATTTTGAAGAGATTTTCATAAGTGTTCAGTTCTTTCCTTTGAGTAGGTGTCACTATTGGTATTGGACAAACTATTTGTTTTTCTTTTTATTTTATTTTTTACATTAATTTTGGGTTTGTAGAATAGTTGACCCGTTAAAAATGATAATAAGGCAAATTAGGCAATTGAGTACCTCTCGTGTGCACACCCTACTGCACGAAACACGGAACTGATTATATACATCAATTGATATTTGTTAATTATGTATAGCTGTAAACACATATTTAAAAGTTTTTCTTAAATTAATATCTAAATTAGGAACTTTATCACTTTTTTCAACTATCATATAGTTGTTATAATGATTAGTTACAAGTTATTTTAATTCTTCATGTTTTGATATTAAATCATCTAATCCGTGTAATGCTTCATCAGTGGCAAAGTAGGTTTGTATTTGTTTATCCATTTATTATAACTAGTATCGCTTGTGGTCGAAAATCGACCATACCTTTTATAGGTTCGTAATACTAAAAAAGTACCACAATATTATTTTCGTTTTTATGTCTTTTTTTCACAAATGAAAAGAGCGACATCTAGATATCGGAAAAATACGTAAATGAGCTGCTCCGGAAAAAGGGTTCTAATCTAAGATTATTTATATATGAATACGTTGCTATGGTAATATGGCGGCGGAAAATTGATTGTCACCAAAATCCTATCAATTACCTGTTTTGTATGGGGAATTCATAACTTAATTTTAACAGTTTTAATGGCGACATATACCCACAATTTTTTGTTTGTGCACATCTATGGCACAGTACCTTTCAAATAACATAAGTTTCATTCTCCTCATTTCATAATAAATACTTAAAAAGTGTACCGAAACTTTTATGTTCACGTATTAATATGTTGAAAAAAAAATATTTTTTAAATCATACTAAATATTACACCATACCATTAAACTATACCATTACACTGTACTATAACACCAATAAAGCATACCATACCATCAATAAACCATACCATTACACTGATAAAAAATATTAATTAAATAAAAAAAAATGTCTAGAGAACAATAAATAAGAAGTATATGTATTTATTTTACTTCTTATTTCTTCTTCTCTAGACAGCCGTATTTATTAGATTCTCTTTCGACGCCTCTACGATGTTGTTTAGTTAAACATCGCGTAAGAATTTACGCAGCCTCTTCGTGGCTTTCCTCAAATTGTGATTTATAAACATTTTCCGAGGTAACTTTACAAAACGAGGTTTGTGTCTAAATAGGTATGAATTTCGATAAACTATTACAGAAAACACTGAAATCTATTACTTTTTGCAATTGAAACTGATCTTAGCTGTGGTTGACAGGTAAGCTTCGTCAGAAAATCAAACATAATATAAACAAAAAGCCAAATTATCTGGGACAATTCCGAAATTTCTTTAGATGGACTGCTGAAATATCTACCTGCAATCATATGTCGTTTTCCATTGGGCAAAAAGAAGAGTCCGGGAGAGTCCGGAATCGAAAAAATCATTTCTGAAACCGTTCCATTGGCATAAAAAAAATACTCTTCTGGTGATTCTGAGAAGAGAATCTTCGATTTAAAGTCAGAATCCACTCAAGAAGCAGTCACACAAGTGTAATTTATGTATTTTATACAAGTCAGTTGACAGCAGCCGTAGATTATTTTTTGGCGTTTCACCAATACTTTTGTGGATTCTTTCAGAAGCAGTTTTGTTGTTCCATTGGATTTCAGAATGAGTGGATCCCCGACTGAAACCAATGGTAAACTACAATAATCTATCAACCACCACCAAATCTGAAATTGTATTTTATAATTGCATTTGCAGACGAAATTCGTTTGGTGCAAATTTACACAACATTCGAAATGAATGCACAAATAAAAATTAGTTTCACTTTTTGGATTTGTTTCCAATTCGACCACTACCAAAAATGACATTAGCTGCAAAAACATATTTACGTAAGCTGTACGCAGGCTCTAAACGCAAATTTTTAGCGTTTAAACTACGCAGCCTTAAAGTAACGTTGGTTAAGTTCGAAAAATCTTTATAAATCGCATTTTGTAATATTAATAATGTTAGTGAAACTTATGTTTTTAAAAAACTTAAAGAATGGAATATTGAATATAATTAAAAATTATCAATTAAAAGGAATAAAGATGCTTTAGGAAGATTTACATTTAAAAATAACTCAATACATAAAACATCTAATTTTAATAATTTTAATAAACCTGAATCATTTAATAAAAATAAATATACATCATGTATTGAAATGAAAAACAAAATGATAAATAAAATCAATGGACAGTAATTTTATTTAAATTACTTATTTTTTAATATTATTATTATTTTAAATAGTTTTATAAATTATTTAGGGCCTGGTACTAATCTTCATTTGAACGTAGAGAAAGATATACAACCAATCAATAAACTAGATGAGGCTGCAAAAGATCATGATATTGCATATTCAAAATATAAAGATTTAAATAAAAGATATGAAACTGATAAAATTTTAGAAGAAAAGAGTTTTTGAAAAATATGCTTCTTTGGTGAAAAAGTCCTCTTTCCTTTCACTTAAGGCCTGTGAAGGGAACAATCTCACGATTGACAACGATTACTCACCTTGCCGTGGTGTGGAGGCTTAAGTAGAGCAACTCATGGTAGGTTGCTAGGATGGCATTCGCCTTCTGCCATACGGCTTACCAGCTCTACAAACTAAGTGGTAATCAATCCCGTCCTACCCCATCCCTCCTTTTCTTCCCTTCACTCCCCCTGGGCTGGATCAAGGCGTCAGACGTACCGTGCCAAGGATCAGCCAGGCCGTGGGCCCAGGTCTCAACAAAAATAGCACTGGTCGAATACGGTGTATCCAGATACCGGGCGCCCTCTGGATTAATTAGCCTTGTCTGCATAATGCGGGGCTCTGTGCAGATCAAACTTCCTTTCCCTAGCTACTCGTGGGATCAAAATTTCAAACATAAATAAAACAAACAAAAACAAAAAAACAACCTCGGCAGCCAGCGGCGCCACCCCTACGCAACGCGTGGAAGAGCATCTGCAGGAACTCTGCCTAAACGATGCTGCCAGTGATTGCTCGTTACTTTCTGACGAAATCACTGATGACTCTACTGCTGCTCTGTGCAGTTTTCCACGTCCCCCCACACCCACGCCGGCAGATCTCAAAAACAGGTCCCTTGTCCGTCTTTATTCGAAGGCGGAAAAAATATGGACCGAGCCGGAGCGAGATTCCTACTCATGGGCAACGCCCTGGGTATTGGAATACGCAAACAGGGACCCCACCCCCTCCACTTCAAAGGTCTCCATCCCGAGAAAACCTTGTGCTCCACCGCTGGGCACTAAGAAACCGCTCGTAAGAGGAAACCCAACCCAGAAGACTCGCCCCCTAGTTAACAGCTCATCGAGCGTTACAGGGGGTAGGACCGCAAAAGCGACTGGATCTGTGCCCAAACGGCTAGGAGCTCCACCGTGTGTACCAAATCCTTCTCTGACGCGGCCAAGGACAACCAGATAGTCGCGGTAGTGGACCTATCGGACAAGGAGGGTAAGCTCTCTTGCGATAAGTGGGGACTCATAGAGAACAGAGTGATGAACTGTCTCTGTGAGTACATGTCCAATAACCAGCAGCCCATCATCTTTAAGGACGCTGGATGGCATCAGGGATTTGTCAAACTTATCGCCTGCGGCGATCAACGTTTGGTCGACTTCATCCGGGCAGCCATCGGTAGCCTTGGTGAAGTTTGGCCAGGGGCCAAGCTTGAGGTAGTGGATCGGAATTCCATCCCCCACCGACCAAGAGCTAGGGTCTGGGTTCCACTCGAACCTCGCGATCCAGAGAAGGTACTTGACCTAATGGGCTTCCAAAATCCGGGCCGTCCTGTCAAAGACTGGAAGGTCGTTGAAAATCCCCGTGGTCCCGATGAGGAACCCAAAAAAACAGGTTGCTCCTTGGTTATCTACATGTCGGCTGAATCTATCCCGATGCTCAGGGATAGAAACTTCCTGATTAACTTCGGCCTGAAGGAAGTTGAGCTGAAGCTCTTCAGAAAGGATGACCTTCAAACCGCTGCAGCCAACGCGCCCAGCTCCTCTGCATCATCCTCGGCTGACACCGACTCGCCACTAGAGGATTTAGATGCTTCCATTGCGGAGAGGTCTGTATCAGTTAGCAATGCCGCTAAATCTGATACAGATTAATCTACACCACTGCAAACTGGCAACCGCCAAGCTAATGGTCCGCCTCACTGAGGACGGACTTGACGCTGCCCTGATCCAGGAACCGTGGCTTGTCAAAGACCGCGTAACTGGGCTCAGGGCTCCTGGCTGTACCCTCTACTACGCGGAAGGTAAAGGTAAAATCAGAGCTTGTATTCTTGCTAAAACTATGTTAAAACTAACTCTCATCCCCCAGCACAGGCGACCTTGCTGCAGCGCAGCTCACTCCGAGCGACGGAAATCCGGTTTGGCTGGCGTCAGGATATCTGCCATATGAGATAGCCATCAGTCGAGCTACAATGGATGGTCAAGGAAGCGGAGAACAAAAAGATCGGAATTGTGCTAGGGTGCGACACAAATGCGCACCATCACCTATGGGGCAGTACCGACACAAACCCTTGAGGTGAGTCTTTATTTGGGTATCTATTAGAAACTAACCTAGTAATCTGCAATAGAGGGGATAGTCCAACCTTCATTGTTGAAAATAGGCAAGAGGTAGTAGATGTTACTTTGGCCTCTCTTAATCTTTCCACTGCTATTTCTAAGTGGGCAGTATGGGATAGTCCATCTTTCTCGGACCATCGATACACTTACTTCACTCTAGACTGTAACTACACCCCCAAAAAATGTTTTTACCGCAAACGGCGGAAAATAAAACTGGAACAAACACAACACAATACTATCTGCGAATCTAGCAAGCCATAGACCCTCGCCACCCAGCGATTAGGCTGACCTAGATTTGCTGAACAACGTGCTCACCTCGGCCCTTGATAAGGCTTTCACGGGTTCCTGTCCTCTCACCATAGTGAGAGAAGGCAGGAAACCACCGTGGTGGTGTAAGCAACTTATTGCGCTTCGCTGCAAGAGCAGGAAGGCCTTTAACAGAGCCAAAACTACGAAGCTAGACACGGACTGGGAAGCTTACAAAGACAGCCTAAGGCTCTTAAAAAAGGAAGTTCGAAAGGCACAACGTAGCTCCTGGCGCAATTTCTGTGAGAACATAAACAATACGAATGAGTGCTCCAGATTGCGAAAAGTGCTTTCTAAGTCCACCCCTGTACCCTGCGTACTAAAAGACCCCAATGGCCAATGGGCAGAATCAGAAGAATAATCGTTGAACCTGCTCATGGACGCCCATTTCCCCGGCTGCACGCCTGTCACTGGTAACCCTGATTTCAGCAGGGATGCCCCTTTGGGTACCCTTCCAAATGCAATCACCATTTGCGAGGAAAAGCTGAATTGGGCCGTCAACAGCTTTGAACCGCACAAGTCTCCGGGACCTGATGGCATCTTCCCGGCGCAACTGCAGAACGTCTTTGACATTGTCAAAGACAGTCTGGGCATGATTCTGGCTGGCTGCATAACTCTGGGCAGCATTCCTTCATCCTGGACCTTGGACAAAGTTGTTTTCATTCCCAAAGCAGGAAAGACCTCACACACATTTCCAAAGGATTTCAGACCAATCAGTATGTCATTCATTCTATTAAAAACACTTGAGAGGATCATAGATCTTCGCATCAAAAGTACTGTTGACCAAGCGCTAATTTCTAGCTCTCAACATGCCTATCAAAAGGGCAAATCCACTGAGACCGCCCTTCATTCTATCGTCGGCTCGATCGAAAGGTCCCTTTCATTCAAGGAATATGCTATGGCAATTTTCCTTGACATAGAGGGGGCCTTCAACAACATAGAGACTCGTTCGATTATTCAAGCCTTAAACAAGCTAGATATTGGCGAACAAATATGATGCCTAATAGGCCATATTCTCACCCGCAGAAGGGTGACAGCCACGTTTGGCAGCAGCGCTGTCGTAAAACTTGTGCACCGAGGTACCCCCCAAGGGGGAGTGCTATCTCCACTACTGTGGAATCTAGTTCTCAACGAACTTTTGATTTCGATGGAGCTTTCCGGATGCAAAGTCGTGGCTTACGCGGACGACGTCGCCTTGCTCACCTCAGGAAAGTACCCACAAACTCTTTCCGATATTCTGCAACTTGCTTTACGTAAACTAGTCGCCTGGACCGAAAGCTGTGGTCTAAGCGTCAATCCGACAAAGACGACAAAAGCTAGTTCTATTTACTAGAAGGGTCAAGATTCCTCTTATCACCCTCCCTAATCTCAACGGCACTCCACTCGAGTTTGTCAAAAGTGCCAAATACTTGGGGCTCATATTAGACAGCAAACTCTTATGGAGGGAAAATATTGCCGAACGTTCTAGGAAATCCCTAGTGGCTCTATACTCCTGTAAGAGGGCTGTCGGCTCGAGAGGGGGCCTCCAACCTAACATAATGCATTGGCTCTATACCGCGGTGATTAGACCGATTATTCTCTACGGCATCGTTGTATGGTGGCCGGCTTTGGACAAGAATTCCAATCTGAAGGCCCTTGAGAAGACTCAACGCCTGGCATGCATCAGCATCACGGGTGCACTGAGGACATCTCCTACCGCCGCTCTACAAGCAATGCTTAATCTTCTTCCTATAGACATCGTCAGCAAGGAATACGCCGCTAACGCGGCCATCAGACTTAGGGAAGGTAAGCACTGGAGAGGGCAACCAACTGGTCATGCCAGCATCCTCCTACAGTTATGCCCCTTACCCTCTACTACTGACTATCTGCCCACGAAAATCGATTTCAAAAAGGGCTTCAAATACGAAATACCGGACAGATCCCGTTGGGACTCACGAAATGTCCTACAGGAAGGATCACTGTCAATTTTTACGGACGGTTCTAAGACTTTAGAGGGAGTCGGAGCAGGAGTATTCTCTGAAGAACTGAGCCTGAGCCTCTCCTCTCTCCCGATACACTGTAGTGTCTTCCAAGCCGAAATCACAGCTATTCGTCAAACCATAGCGTGGCTGTCGATTAATGCAATATCACACAGGGATATTGTAATATATATTGACAGTCGGGCCACCATCAGATCCTTAGTGTCCAGCGAAACAAGGTCAAAAGCGGTGGAAGATTGCCGCGTATCTCTTAACGAGATAGCTGGACAGTACGACCTCACCCTTTGCTGGGTTCCGGGACACTGTGATATCCCAGGGAACTGTGCAGCTGACGAACTTGCGAGATTAGGCTCCTCCGACGTTGATAGTGTTAGTCTGCACAACGTGCAGGTACCGCTCTCATACGCTAAATAAATTATCAAATCGGACGCAACAAGAAAAGCAAATCATAGGTGGAAACATCTAGGATATTGTGACGTTGCCAGGCTTACTTGGCCGACACTGGATACAAAAAGATCCAAAGAGCTTCTGCGTCTCAAAAGACGTAGTATCTCACTAGTAGCTAATATCATCACCGGTCCTTGTGTTATGGGCAGATACGCTCTAAGACTTGGTCTGCCACATAATGACTTTTGTAGAAGCTGTAGGGATGAAGAAGAGGACGAGTCCGTCACTCACCTCATCTGCAGCTGCCCTGCCCTTTCCAACCTAAGGATGGCGCATTTAGGAAGCTACTTCCTCAATGATCTCAGCAATCTATGCTACCTCAGCGCTGCCAGCATTCTTGGCTTTATCAACGGAAGTAAATGGTTCACAACGAGTAACTAGTAAAGGAACCCCTAAATGCCAGTGGTACGCACAATGGGCCGATTAACGGCCTAAGTGTTTCTCTCACCGAGAGCCACTTTAACATAACATAACATAGGTGAAAAAGTAAATGCTTATTTAACAGCTAACACAATGAAATTAAAAAGAAAACTTGGTATGGGGATTGATACTGAAAATTTACAGTTTAAACAAAAACATGGAAGATATTTTAAACATCCTATTTCATTAACTGATGATCAACAAAATAAAAAACCTATTGAAATAAAATTAGAACCAATTCAGTTAAAAAGAACTAAAGAAAGTGTAATGAATGAAACTTACTTACAATTATCTAATCAACAAATAAATGCAAATAAGAAACATATTAAAAACGATATGAAAACAATTTTTACTTTAAAATTATCAAAAACCCAGTTACAGAGTATGAATAATAATGAGAAAATTAGGGGTTTTCTACCCGCATTAATTCCTTTAGTTCCTGCTATAGGATCAGCAGTAACAGCTGGTACTTCTTTATATAAAGCATACAATGATAAAAAACTAATGAAAAATTATTAGAAGAAAAAATTCGTCATGAAAAAGCTTTAGATGAAAATGCTAAAAATGGAAAGGGTTTATTACTTAAAAAATCTGGTGAAAAATTTTAAATAGATTCAATTCCACTAAGACTTTGAAGTAATTATGATTTAAAAAAATATGCAAACAAATTAAAAATTTCTAATTTTCGAGGTGTTTTTATGAAAGATTAATTACCTAAAAAAATTAAAGATCAAGAATCTGGTGTCATAAATTCAGATAATTTTTCTGGAATTGGTATACATTGGGTTACTTATAAGAAACATTTTGATTGTATTGCTTATTATGATTCATTTGCTTTAAAAAAAATTTCAATTTAAATTGAAAAAATATTTTGAAACAGATAAAAATACAATTCTTTTAAATAATAATATTGATCAAAAAATTAATGAAGTTATATGTGGTCATCTTTGCCTAAAATTTTCGTTAGAATAAATAAATAAAACATATGGCTACTATTTCTTTGGATGGAAATTCTTCAAGAATATCTTGTGAATTTGATGAGCCGATAAAATTAGATATAAATTCAAATTATGGAATATGTTTATTAAATTTTAGTACTTATAATTCAATTCCAAATATATCTGAATTATTAAAAAATAATGTTTTGACCTATTTAAAAAATGGTCAATTGATTGATATTACTTTTCCAACTGGGTCTTACGAGATTGATGATAATAATGATTTTATTGATGTTGATTTGAAAATTCTAATAAATCCAAATATGACTACTCTAAAAGTTGAAATTTTTAGTCAATATGAACTAGATTTCACAAAAGATCAATCAATTGGTTCTCTATTAGGACAAATTATTCCAGCAAATACAGTAGTAGAATCTGATTTACCAGTAAATATTATGAAAGTTAATTCTATTCTAATTAAATGTAATATTGCAACTGGTAGTTATGAAAATAAAAAATGAAAAAATGTTATTCATGGGTTTTTTATATAAAGGGTGATTTTTTAAGAGGTTTAGAACTTTTTTTAAAAAAAAACACAAAAAATTCGAAAAAATGAATGAAATATTTATTTGAATCGATAGTTTGAACCTTGCAATTTAATGTTTAAAGATAATTTCATGCAAATGTTGACCGCGGCTGCGTCTCAGGTAGCCCATCCGCTGAGTCCAATTTTGGCATACTCTTTCACACATATCGGCCGGTATCTCACGAATGAATGCATGGATGTTGGCTTCCAGTGCGTCAATCGAAGCGGGCTTGTCCCTATACACATTAGCCTTGGCATACCCCCACAAAAAATAATCTAATGGTGTCAAATCGCACGATCTAGGCGGCCAATTGACCGGCCCGAAATGTGAAATTAACTGTTCACCAAACTCGCCTCGCAATTGCGCCATTGTTTCGCGTGCTGTGTGGCATGTGGCACCGTCCTGTTGAAACCACATATCATGCAAGTCAAGAACTTCCATTTCTGGCAAAAAAAAGTTTGTTATCATCGCTCGGTAGCGTTCACCATTGACAGTAACGCTGCGATTCGCATCATCTTTGAAGAAATATGGCCCAATAATGCCGCCGGCCCATAAACCGCACCCAAACAGTGGCTTTTTCGGGATGCATTGGTAGCTGTTGCAATGCTTCTGGCTGATCTTCACTCCAAATGCGGCAATTTTGCTTATTTACGTACCCATTCAACCAAAAATGAGCCTCATCGCTGAACACAATTTTTCGATAAAAAAGCGGATCCTCGGCTCGGATGAACATTTCGAACCGAGCACGAATTTTGATAGTAAAATTCAATAATTTGCAAGCGTTGTTCATTTGTAAGACGATCCATGGTTAAATTGCAAACCAAACTGAAGCTGTTTGACAGTGACACAAGGTACTAAACACACGTCAGCTGTCAAAACTAGTGTTGCCAAAACCAAACCAGCTAAAAAATCACCTTTATGATAAACCAGGTGAAAAAATTATTGAAATCCCACATAATTTAATTTATTTTCCAGTTACTAATAATTCAGTAAGAGAAATCGACATAAGAATTGTTGATCAAGATGATGATTTAATTGATTTTAGAAATGAAAAAATTTGTATTAGATTACATATTCGTAAAATGAATTAAAAAATTTTTTTTATTAATAAATGAAATCAAACATTGTAAGTAAAGAAAAAGATATCTAGAGTTATCAATTATATGATAATATTCCAGCTAATACTACTCAGCTTAATACACCGGGTAGATCAATTACAATTGATATTAATAATCAAGACATAAAAACATTTCCTCATAAGGGTCTTTTGATTATTAGGGCACAATTAATTGTGAAAGATGCTACTAAAAAAAAAAATTGATATGAAAAACATAAATTTTGTAAATAATGGATTATTAAATATGTTTAGTAAAATTTCTTATTCAATTAATTCAATTGAAATTGACTCAATTGAAAATCCTTGTATTACAACTACTCTTAAAGGATTACCATTTTTTTCTAATGATTTAGCCTTAAATAATGCAGGTTGGCAAATATACAATAAAGAAGCAGTATTTAACAAAAAAGGTTATTTTTCTGTTAGTATTCCCTTGAAAACTCTAATGGGATGTAATGAAGATTATAAAAATTTTATTTTTAGAATTAATCAAAAACTAGAACTTATTAGATCTAATGATGATAATAATTGTTTATTTTCTGAACTTACTGATCATACATTTAAAATTAATATTTCTAAGATAATTTGGAGAATGCCCGCAAGTACAATTTTCTGTTGGGCTTGAACATGATATAAATAAACAAATTTCTAATAATACAAATTTCAACATGTATTTTAGAAATTGGAAATATTTTTATACAAGCTCTATTCCTAGTGTAAAAAAATATACTTGGAGAATTACAACCACAAAACCTATATATTTTTTGCTTGGTCAATCAGATAGAAATCATGACATTAAAAACGAAAATAGTAAACTTGATTTATGTAATTTAGAAAATGTACAAGTAAATCTTAGTACTACTAAATATCCTAATTCTGAATTACGGCTATCTTATGATCAAAATAAGTGCGACATTTTATATGATTTGTTTTCCGAATTTAAAAATTCATATTATGGACAAAATGATCATAATAAACCATTTATTAATTATAATAAATTCTTATCTGAATATCCTGTTATTATTATTCTAAACAAAATGAAGTAATTAAAGAAGCAGTAATTAATATTAAAATTGATTTTAAATGGTGTAATGCTTTTCCAGCTAATTCCATAGTTCATTGTTTAATGACCAGTGATGATAGTTTTTCATATAATCCATTAACAAATCAAGTAATGCATACACGTATAAGCATAATTCTTTTTATTATTAAATGAGTTCAATTAAAATCAAACCTTTAGACAAAAATTCTAAATGAACTATTAAAAATTATGACAACTTTAAATCACCTGAAAGTATTAATATTTTATTTCCAAATATGTATTATTAGAGCAATTATTTGTGGGCCAAGTAATTGTGGTAAAACTAATGTTTTATTAAGCATTATTACAAAAATTCACCATACAGATGTTATCGTTTGTTCAAAAACTTCTTATCAAGACAAATATAAATATGTATTTAGAAAATTTAATTGAAAATTATAATAAAGTATGTGAAAAACATAACTTAGAGTCTAGAAAATTTCTAAGCTTACCAATAAATTCACTCCCTCAACCAGAAGAAATTCCATCTCATTCAGTTGTAGTTTTTGATGAAATTTCTACTGAATCTCAAGATATAATTTCTAACTACTTTGCCTATGGTAGACATAACAATATTTCTTGCTTTTATTTAAGTCAAACATACTCTAAAATACCTAAACAACTCATTAGAGATAACGTAAATTATATTATATTATTTTCTCAAGATAAAACTAACTTGAAACATATTTTTGATGATCATATAACTGATATAAATTTTGAATGTTTTAAAAATTATTGTAAAGCCTGTTGGAATGAAAAATATGGCTTTATTACAATTGATAAAGAAAAAAAAAACAAATGATGGATAATATAAAAAAACTATATAAAAAAAACCTATACTTTCTCCGTGTCTAAAACCGGCATTTACCATACTACTAACAACACACATATTGAAAAATATGCAAGGCACGCAAAGGGAAGAAAACGTTGCAACAAGCGCATGCAGTAGCGCGGGTAGAAGAAATAGAACTTCGCGAGGCCCCAAGCCCTCCAAGGAGAAAAGAGCATGTATGTATGTATTTATTTATTTGGCACACGGAGCCATTAAGAATATTAACATTAACATTAGATTTATAATTCAAAATTAAACAAAATTAAAATTTAATAAGAAATTATTAAAAGATAATATTAGAAATTTTCTTTACATAGATTAACAATAATCGTTTGAAAATAAAAGCATTTGCACAATTTTTTATATTGAACGGAAGCATGCTGTACATAGCTATTCCCTTGTACATGGCTCTATTTTGCCCACCAACAGTATGGTGAAGATCTAGTCTGAAGTCCTGGTTGTTTCTTAGGTTGTATGGTTGGACATCTCCAACGAACCGTACCTTTTCCGTTATGTAGAAAGGCAGCACACCTGATTTGAGCTTGAAGACAAAAAATAAAACATTGTATATTACCCTCTGTCTGATGCTTAACCATTTTTATGTATTTAGCATATGCAAGGTTGGTGTTAAACGGTGCATTTTTAAAATACAACGCATCGCTTTGTTTTGCAGCTTTTGCAATCTACTCATATTTTCCGCCGAACATTGAAGTAGCACCGTTGAACAATATTCAAAATGTGGTTTTATTATTGTGTTATAAACTCTTATTGAATTCATAAGTGTAAGTTTATCCCGCACTCTTCTAAAGAAACCAATTTTTTTCGACACCTTTTTTACATAAATAGTTAATATGCTCTTTAAACTTTAGATGACTGTCAATTATTATTCTTAGGTATTTGATTTCTTTAACAATTTCTATTTTTTCAGCACCTACTACTATGTCCGCATTAAGTGAACCTCCGATGATCATACCTTTAGTCTTTTTTGTGTTTAATTTTAACTTATTCATTTTAAGCCACTCATTTAACGATTCCAAATCGGTTTTTATTTTTTTCCGCGCACAAATAAATGTCAATCCCATGAACGTAAATTAAGGCGTCATCCGCAAACAAGCAAAGATTTGAGTACTACCTTACACATATCGTTAATGTACAAAATGAATAAAAGTGTACCCAAAACGGAGCCCTGGGGTACTCCAATTTTAACATCCAATGCATCAGAACACATATCATTGAAAATTGTGCGTTGACATCTATTGCTTAGATATGAACTGAACCAGTTCCATTCAGTTCCTCTAATACCGTATTGATACAATTTGTCCATCAGTATCTTCCTATCGACTGTTTCGAAGGCTCGTTGTAAATCAATAAACACTGCTATAATTTTCTGCTTAGCATCCGTCAGACATCTCCAGTCGTCTAGTACCAAATTTAATGCAGTCTCGCAGGAATGTTTTTCCCTAAATCCTGACTGATGTGAGATAAGGATATTATTTTCTTCCACAAATCGTTGAAGTTGCAAATATACGGTTTTCTCCAGTACCTTCTCTAATAATAAAAGCATATTAACGGGACGAAATTCCTCAGCTTTTGTTGTTCCGCCTACTTTTTGAATTGGCTTTACAAATGACTCCTTCCAACTTTCTGGGAACACGCCATACTGCATAGATAAATTTACTATCTTTACTATCACGGGTCCCACCACCTCAATTTGGTCATTTAGAATTTTCGCTGATAATAAAAGCGGGTCCTTTTTGGCATTCATCGAGTTTAAAATAGTTTTTAATTGCCCGATATCTATCAAAGTAAACTTAAATACTTCCATCCTCCCGTCGATGATATTTGAATACTGGATGCTCTGTGTTAATTTACTTATTTTTTCTATACTTTTTATAAAATAGTTGTTAAACTGATTAGCTATTTCCCGATTATTTGATATATTTATTCCATCGAAACTAATTGTATCAATTTGCGTTTCCACTTTATTTAGAACGTACGTTTTTATATTTCGCCACATTGATTTTTGATCTGGACTGTTTTCAACTTTATTTTGAATATATTTATTTTTTGTATTTCTTAGGGTTTGTTTGTACATGTTTCTGCTTCTCCGATACTCCCCCCAATCCAGCTCATTATTTGTAAATTTAGACTTATTGTGTTTTAATATTATATATTTTAACATGTTTTAATTGATTAACTCCCCTGTTAAACCACCCGTACTTCCCTTGTTATACCCTCCAGAGGAAGGTATATTCACTTTGCCAATACATTTGTAACGCAAAGAAGGAGTCACCGGAGACCTCATAAAGTATATATATTCTGAATCAGGATCACATTCTGAATCGATTTAGCCATGTCCGTCTGTCTGTCTGTCTGTCTGTCTGTCTGTCTGTCTGTCTGTTGAAAGCACGATAGCGCTCAAAGTAATTGACGTAGGTGAACAAAATTTGGTGAAAGGACTTCTTTTTATCGGCGTCAGGTTGGTATTGAAAATGAGCTATGTCGGTCAAGTAGTTCTGGTACCTCCCATGCAAAACCAATATTGGGCCCACATGTCTCTCTGTCTGTTGAAAGCACGATAGCGCCCAAAGTAATTGACGTAGGTGAACGAAATTTAGTGAAAGGACTTCTTTTTATCGGCGTCAGGTTGGTATTGAAAATGGGCTATGTCGGTCAAGTAGTTCTGGTACCTCCCATACAAAACCAATATTGGACCCATTTGCCTTTCTGTCTGTTGAAAGCACGATAGCGCTCAAAGTAATTGACGTAGGTGAACAAAATTTGGTGAAAGGACTTCTTTTTATCGGCGTCAGGTTGGTATTGAAAATGGGCTATGTCGGTCAAGTAGTTCTAGTACCTCCCATACAAAACCAATATTGGACCCATGCCTCTCTGTCTGTTGAAAGCACGATAGCGCCCAAAGTAATTGACGTAGGTGAATGAAATTTGGTGAAAGGACTTCTTTTTATCGGCGTCAGGTTGGTATTGAAAATGGGCTATGTCGGTTAAGTAGTTCTGGTACCTCCCATGCAAAACCAATATTAGAAAACATATTATGTTAAAAACACGATAGCGTCGAAAAGAATCTACCTAGACAAGTGAAATTTTGTGAGAAAACTTATTTTTATTGTCCTCAAGTTAGTATTAAAAATGGGCTATGTCGGTCAAGTAGTTCTGGTACCTACCTCACAAAACCAATTTTGCATGACTTGTATGCAGTGGAGGGTATCAAAGCATCGGCCAGGCCGATGATAACACTTTTACTTGTTTTATTTAAATTTTATTAACAAAAAAGTCCACAACTCTCATTAATTCAATTTGGAATCTTTGCGCTAGCGTATTAACATCCACATCCAAATATTGTAAGCTAATTATCGGACTATTGCACACTCGTTGATAAAATATATCCTTTTTGTATTTCAGTGAGTTAATGTACCTCCTTGTTTTTCTGTTTGTTCTTGAATCTTTATTTCTGATTTTTATCTCAATAGTTTGGTCCGATATATTTAAATTACTTTTTACTTCACAGCTTACATCATTATTATTAGAAATAACATAATCAACCAAAGTTGCCCCCTCAGATGTTTTTCTCGTTGGCTCAGCGATCATTAATTTGCAGAAGTTGTCACTAATAATGTTATCCATTTTATTTTTGTATGTGTCATTAACTAGCCAATTTATGTTAAAGTCCCCTAGAATTAGCACATGCTCCTTTTTTTCAACCACATTCTCCATCAACTCAGAAAATTTATCACAGAGTAATGCTTTAGACGAACTAGGTGATCTATAAAATATCATTACAATAAGCGTTTTTGTTCCTAGGTACAAACGAGTTGATAAGTACCAAAAATCCATATTGTCCGATACCTTTATTGGCGGATCGTATTGGTATTCATTTTTTAAGTACAATATTACTCCCCCAGTATGTCTTGACTTACTATCACACCTAATAGTAGCATAAGAGTTAAGTTTTATTTTACTATTTTTAATTTTATTAGTCGCATGAGTTTCTGTTAACGCAATAAAATCAAATTCATTTTCCTGAGCTATATGCTCTAGTTCAACAAAATTTGATACTACGCTTTGAATATTCATTAGAATTCCTTTGAATTCAGTTGGTTGCTAAAAGTCCGTTCTCTCCTTCAACCTAGCAAGTTGCCGTTTAAAAACTTTACATTCATCGCTGCGGGCGTTGTGGTCGATTGAGATATCCTTTAAATTAAAGTTATTTTTAGCACTAAAACAGTTAATACACTTTTTAACGCCTTCATTCTTACAATCCTTTAAATCATGCTCCTGTGCACATTTGGCGCAAGCTTTTTTAAAACGACACTCACTTGCTTTGTGACTGTATCCACTGCAATTATAGCATCTCTTTAATTTAAAATTTTCAAACACCCTGTACTTTCCCCATCCAATGTTTATTAGCTGTTGCTCCATTAGTGTACTATATCCATCCTTGTCCACCTCCACCACCGAATTAAATTTGCCTGACTTAGAAGATTTGTAAACAGTTATGCACTTGACGTAACTATTATGTAAATCGATTTCAATTATAATTCCTAAAAAAACATCGATTTTATGTCTCAGCACTTATTTTCTGAATTCGATGTTTTTGAGAATTTGTTCAATGCCTTTTCTCAGCACTTATGTCCTGCTCGTACCTAGCTAACTGCATTTTTTTCAAGGTAATACTCAAAAACAACATCGAGATAACGAAACCGGTTTGACTATTTGTTGAAGCATTAATTCAGGACTTATGTCTTCGGGACTTATGTCCCTGCGCCGGTCTGAGAATATGTTTATAACTAATTTAAGGGTGACTCGACCCAAACTTTTTTGATTAATTTTTTAACAAATTATTTTTTGGTTACTTTTTCATGGTGTCGCATTAAAAATTACATTCATTCCTTAATTTTCACCCTCCTACCGCTAACGACTACTTTTTAATAGCATTTTATATCGATAGCTGATCAATTGATACTTGATCAACTATCCCCGCCAGGTGTCTACCATTGTCAATTCTCACCCCGATTGTAGTAGTGACGTTTACAATTTCCCATTGTCATGCTCTCAAATTTTAACATGTCAAGTGCAAACTACCAAAAATTGAGACACCACCAGAACCAACGGCTTGCTCATCGGGACGGATCCAGATTCAAACCTGCTCCTGATACCCATTCGCAGATTTAATTCATGCTTCCAAATGACATCATTCGGTGCAACAGAAATAAATCACAATACTGTGGCAAATAAAAAAAAAGGATTCAACGTTCAAAATTAAACTATCCAACTGAGTTTTTAAACTCACTGGATTTTCCAGATATGCCACCACATCTTCTACGACTGAAATCTGGATCTCCCGTTATTTTGGAATTTGAACCCACCACGTCTGCGCAATGGCACGCGATTGGTAATCCAAAATTTTAAGAATTCGGGCGCGTTCAATTTCATAATAAAGGGTGGTTAAACTTTATGGGCCGATGTTGAATGTGAACCACACCTAAACGTCAAGTTTTTTTCTGCATTTCATTTGACATTTCTCAATTTCAACTAACTCAATTTAAAACATGGAAAGATAAATAATCGAGCAGCGCGTTATTCAGGCTTATTATGAAAATGGTCATTCAATTCAAAATGCATATCGTGCACTTCGTGCTTTTTCGGTCAATTTAATCGTCCAAATGTGCGTACAATCGGAAAAATGTGATCATGTGATTTGACACCGTTGGACTTCTATCTTTGGGGTTATTTGAAAGAAAAGGTGTAGGTCGATAAGCCAGCAACAATTCAAGAGCTAAAGGATGAGATAATTCGGCACATTAACGGCATAGAACCTCAATTATGCCTCAGCGGCATCGAAAATTTGGACCATCGGATGGATTTGTGCTGCCGAGGTCGCGGCGGCCATTTGCCTTTTATTTTATTTTATACATAATTGAACCAAACCAATATTATCATAATAAAAAGAAATGACAATAATTTCCTAAATAATTTGTGTTTTTCAAAATCAACATCGGCCCTTAAAACTTTACCACCCTTTAGATTGGCATTCGCAATGACAGTCAATAAGTCGCAAGGACAAACGATGTCCGTTTGCGGCTTAGATTTGGGCAAACCATATTTTTCACACGGACAATTACATATATCTGTGGCAACAAGGAATAACGACATAAGTCGGTTTTTGCAACTTTTCGGGAGAGCGATTTAAATGTTTGGCTTCCGATTAAAAATCAAGTACAAAGACTTATATCATTTGTTTGTAGTTCATAAACCGTAAGAGATAAAAATACGAATAAAATATGACAGATGGAATCGATTATTGCGTTATTGATGTTATTCCTTGTTGCCACAGATATGTACGTTTCATGTTCTCGCATGAGCAAACCATCCAGATCATTTGTGTTGACTGACAAGAAATATCGTACACTCAATTGATCTTCAAAACTTATATTGACTTTCTTTTTCTAATTTGTGATAAAAAATAGATCACTTTATTCACTTCAAATTTAATTTTTGAGAGATCAAACAATAAATATGTCAGTTATAATTTATGAAATACATTAAATTGAGAAAATTAATGATTGGTAGTTTGTTAATTTTAGCACTCCATTCCTCTTTCTGTCATAGATCCCATCCCTACATTTCCGTTTTCTCTTCATTGAAGAATGGACTGAGGAAGACCATTTTCCCAGGGCGGAACCTACATGTATTTGCTCGATGTCCGCTTGGAATATATCCTCAACGGCGAATAAGTTGTATCCACTGTCGTCTTACTTGAAATAAGCTATAGTGGGCAAAACTTTTAATATTTAACTTTACATTATACATAGGTACGTTCGATTTCTTTGCGATCTTCGCCTGGGTGCCCAAATGACCCGACGGGATACGACATGAAATTCTGAATTACAGCGATATTTCAGAAGTGCTCCGCACCGATATAGCAGCGATTTTTCTTCTCAATAGAACACAAGATTCACGAACGTTTCACAGTTGATTATTGAATGACAATGCGCACCGTCATTGCCGGCAGCATAAACATCAAACATTTTTTGGTTAAACCTCTTTTTATCGATAACATTCGATTATTTTTATGGATCGTTAAACCATTCACACACACTAACAATACATCCGTTATTTTTCATTTAACAACCAAAGTATTCACTAGAAATAATTTATATGGCAAAACAACGTTTGCCGGGTCAGCTAGTATATATATATAAATATCCACGTAAATTAATTATAAACACTATCTTAAGCCAAATAGATAAGTAGCTATATCCATGTAATTTAATTATTAACACTATCTTAAGTCAAATCAGATAAATTTGCCTGACTTAGAAGATTTGTAAACAGTTATGCACTTGACGTAACTATTATGTAAATCGATTTCAATTATAATTCCTAAAAAAACATCGATTTTATG
The DNA here is from genome assembly GCA_948293265.1 of Cheilosia impressa. Taxonomy (NCBI): domain Eukaryota; kingdom Metazoa; phylum Arthropoda; class Insecta; order Diptera; family Syrphidae; genus Cheilosia; species Cheilosia impressa. Next base: position 57,698,859 of record OX411880.1, read on the forward strand.
TCTCAGCACTTATTTTCTGAATTCGATGTTTTTGAGAATTTGTTCAATGCCTTTTCTCAGCACTTATGTCCTGCTCGTACCTAGCTAACTGCATTTTTTTCAAGGTAATACTCAAAAACAACATCGAGATAACGAAACCGGTTTGACTATTTGTTGAAGCATTAATTCAGGACTTATGTCTTCGGGACTTATGTCCCTGCGCCGGTCTGAGAATATGTTTATAACTAATTTAAGGGTGACTCGACCCAAACTTTTTTGATTAATATTTTTAACAAATTATTTTTTGGTTACTTTTTCATGGTGTCGCATTAAAAATTACATTCATTCCTTAATTTTCACCCTCCTACCACTAACGACTACTTTTTAATAGCATTTTATATCGATAGCTGATCAATTGATACTTGATCAACTATCCCCGCCAGGTGTCTACCATTGTCAATTCTCACCCCGATTGTAGTAGTGACGTTTACAATTTCCCATTGTCATGCTCTCAAATTTTAACATGTCAAGTGCAAACTACCAAAAATTGAGACACCACCAGAACCAACGGCTTGCTCATCGGGACGGATCCAGATTCAAACCTGCTCCTGATACCCATTCGCAGATTTAATTCATGCTTCCAAATGACATCATTCGGTGCAACAGAAATAAATCACAATACTGTGGCAAATAAAAAAAAAGGATTCAACGTTCAAAATTAAACTATCCAACTGAGTTTTTAAACTCACTGGATTTTCCAGATATGCCACCACATCTTCTACGACTGAAATCTGGATCTCCCGTTATTTTGGAATTTGAACCCACCACGTCTGCGCAATGGCACGCGATTGGTAATCCAAAATTTTAAGAATTCGGGCGCGTTCAATTTCATAATAAAGGGTGGTTAAACTTTATGGGCCGATGTTGAATGTGAACCACACCTAAACGTCAAGTTTTTTTCTGCATTTCATTTGACATTTCTCAATTTCAACTAACTCAATTTAAAACATGGAAAGATAAATAATCGAGCAGCGCGTTATTCAGGCTTATTATGAAAATGGTCATTCAATTCAAAATGCATATCGTGCACTTCGTGCTTTTTCGGTCAATTTAATCGTCCAAATGTGCGTACAATCGGAAAAATGTGATCATGTGATTTGACACCGTTGGACTTCTTTCTTTGGGGTTATTTGAAAGAAAAGGTGTAGGTCGATAAGCCAGCAACAATTCAAGAGCTAAAGGATGAGATAATTCGGCACATTAACGGCATAGAACCTCAATTATGCCTCAGCGGCATCGAAAATTTGGACCATCGGATGGATTTGTGCTGCCGAGGTCGCGGCGGCCATTTGCCTTTTATTTTATTTTATACATAATTGAACCAAACCAATATTATCATAATAAAAAGAAATGACAATAATTTCCTAAATAATTTGTGTTTTTCAAAATCAACATCGGCCCTTAAAACTTTACCACCCTTTAGATTGGCATTCGCAATGACAGTCAATAAGTCGCAAGGACAAACGATGTCCGTTTGCGGCTTAGATTTGGACAAACCATATTTTTCACACGGACAATTACATATATCTGTGGCAACAAGGAATAACGACATAAGTCGGTTTTTGCAACTTTCCGGGAGAGCGATTTAAATGTTTGGCTTCCGATTAAAAATCAAGTACAAAGACTTATATCATTTGTTTGTAGTTCATAAACCGTAAGAGATAAAAATACGAATAAAATATGACAGATGGAATCGATTATTGCGCATCAGATTGTGCAAAAATCTAAATTTCGACATAAGTCGACTTATGATGTTATTCCTTGTTGCCACAGATATGTACGTTTCATGTTCTCGCATGAGCAAACCATCCAGATCATTTGTGTTGACTGACAAGAAATATCGTACACTCAATTGATCTTCAAAACTTATATTGACTTTCTTTTTCTAATTTGTGATAAAAAATAGATCACTTTATTCACTTCAAATTTAATTTTTGAGAGATCAAACAATAAATATGTCAGTTATAATTTATGAAATACATTAAATTGAGAAAATTAATGATTGGTAGTTTGTTAATTTTAGCACTCCATTCCTCTTTCTGTCATAGATCCCATCCCTACATTTCCGTTTTCTCTTCATTGAAGAATGGACTGAGGAAGACCATTTTCCCAGGGCGGAACCTACATGTATTTGCTCGATGTCCGCTTGGAATATATCCTCAACGGCGAATAAGTTGTATCCACTGTCGTCTTACTTGAAATAAGCTATAGTGGGCAAAACTTTTAATATTTAACTTTACATTATACATAGGTACGTTCGATTTCTTTGCGATCTTCGCCTGGGTGCCCAAATGACCCGACGGGATACGACATGAAATTCTGAATTACAGCGATATTTCAGAAGTGCTCCGCACCGATATAGCAGCGATTTTTCTTCTCAATAGAACACAAGATTCACGAACGTTTCACAGTTGATTATTGAATGACAATGCGCACCGTCATTGCCGGCAGCATAAACATCAAACATTTTTTGGTTAAACCTCTTTTTATCGATAACATTCGATTATTTTTATGGATCGTTAAACCATTCACACACACTAACAATACATCCGTTATTTTTCATTTAACAACCAAAGTATTCACTAGAAATAATTTATATGGCAAAACAACGTTTGCCGGGTCAGCTAGTATATATATATAAATATCCACGTAAATTAATTATAAACACTATCTTAAGCCAAATAGATAAGTAGCTATATCCATGTAATTTAATTATTAACACTATCTTAAGTCAAATCAGATAAATTTGCCTGACTTAGAAGATTTGTAAACAGTTATGCACTTGACGTAACTATTATGTAAATCGATTTCAATTATAATTCCTAAAAAAACATCGATTTTATGTCTCAGCACTTATTTTCTGAATTCGATGTTTTTGAGAATTTGTTCAATGCCTTTTCTCAGCACTTATGTCCTGCTCGTACCTAGCTAACTGCATTTTTTTCAAGGTAATACTCAAAAACAACATCGAGATAACGAAACCGGTTTGACTATTTGTTGAAGCATTAATTCAGGACTTATGTCTTCGGGACTTATGTCCCTGCGCCGGTCTGAGAATATGTTTATAACTAATTTAAGGGTGACTCGACCCAAACTTTTTTGATTAATATTTTTAACAAATTATTTTTTGGTTACTTTTTCATGGTGTCGCATTAAAAATTACATTCATTCCTTAATTTTCACCCTCCTACCACTAACGACTACTTTTTAATAGCATTTTATATCGATAGCTGATCAATTGATACTTGATCAACTATCCCCGCCAGGTGTCTACCATTGTCAATTCTCACCCCGATTGTAGTAGTGACGTTTACAATTTCCCATTGTCATGCTCTCAAATTTTAACATGTCAAGTGCAAACTACCAAAAATTGAGACACCACCAGAACCAACGGCTTGCTCATCGGGACGGATCCAGATTCAAACCTGCTCCTGATACCCATTCGCAGATTTAATTCATGCTTCCAAATGACATCATTCGGTGCAACAGAAATAAATCACAATACTGTGGCAAATAAAAAAAAAGGATTCAACGTTCAAAATTAAACTATCCAACTGAGTTTTTAAACTCACTGGATTTTCCAGATATGCCACCACATCTTCTACGACTGAAATCTGGATCTCCCGTTATTTTGGAATTTGAACCCACCACGTCTGCGCAATGGCACGCGATTGGTAATCCAAAATTTTAAGAATTCGGGCGCGTTCAATTTCATAATAAAGGGTGGTTAAACTTTATGGGCCGATGTTGAATGTGAACCACACCTAAACGTCAAGTTTTTTTCTGCATTTCATTTGACATTTCTCAATTTCAACTAACTCAATTTAAAACATGGAAAGATAAATAATCGAGCAGCGCGTTATTCAGGCTTATTATGAAAATGGTCATTCAATTCAAAATGCATATCGTGCACTTCGTGCTTTTTCGGTCAATTTAATCGTCCAAATGTGCGTACAATCGGAAAAATGTGATCATGTGATTTGACACCGTTGGACTTCTTTCTTTGGGGTTATTTGAAAGAAAAGGTGTAGGTCGATAAGCCAGCAACAATTCAAGAGCTAAAGGATGAGATAATTCGGCACATTAACGGCATAGAACCTCAATTATGCCTCAGCGGCATCGAAAATTTGGACCATCGGATGGATTTGTGCTGCCGAGGTCGCGGCGGCCATTTGCCTTTTATTTTATTTTATACATAATTGAACCAAACCAATATTATCATAATAAAAAGAAATGACAATAATTTCCTAAATAATTTGTGTTTTTCAAAATCAACATCGGCCCTTAAAACTTTACCACCCTTTAGATTGGCATTCGCAATGACAGTCAATAAGTCGCAAGGACAAACGATGTCCGTTTGCGGCTTAGATTTGGACAAACCATATTTTTCACACGGACAATTACATATATCTGTGGCAACAAGGAATAACGACATAAGTCGGTTTTTGCAACTTTCCGGGAGAGCGATTTAAATGTTTGGCTTCCGATTAAAAATCAAGTACAAAGACTTATATCATTTGTTTGTAGTTCATAAACCGTAAGAGATAAAAATACGAATAAAATATGACAGATGGAATCGATTATTGCGCATCAGATTGTGCAAAAATCTAAATTTCGACATAAGTCGACTTATGATGTTATTCCTTGTTGCCACAGATATGTACGTTTCATGTTCTCGCATGAGCAAACCATCCAGATCATTTGTGTTGACTGACAAGAAATATCGTACACTCAATTGATCTTCAAAACTTATATTGACTTTCTTTTTCTAATTTGTGATAAAAAATTTATTCACTTTATTCACTTCAAATTTAATTTTTGAGAGATCAAACAATAAATATGTCAGTTATAATTTATGAAATACATTAAATTGAGAAAATTAATGATTGGTAGTTTGTTAATTTTAGCACTCCATTCCTCTTTCTGTCATAGATCCCATCCCTACATTTCCGTTTTCTCTTCATTGAAGAATGGACTGAGGAAGACCATTTTCCCAGGGCGGAACCTACATGTATTTGCTCGATGTCCGCTTGGAATATATCCTCAACGGCGAATAAGTTGTATCCACTGTCGTCTTACTTGAAATAAGCTATAGTGGGCAAAACTTTTAATATTTAACTTTACATTATAAATAGGTACGTTTGATTTCTTTGCGATCTTCGCCTGGGTGCCCAAATGACCCGACGGGATACGACATGAAATTCTGAATTACAGCGATATTTCAGAAGTGCTCCGCACCGATATAGCAGCGATTTTTCTTCTCAATAGAACACAAGATTCACGAACGTTTCACAGTTGATTATTGAATGACAATGCGCACCGTCATTGCCGGCAGCATAAACATTAAACATTTTTTGGTTAAACCTCTTTTTATCGATAACATTCGATTATTTTTATGGATCGTTAAACCATTCACACACACTAACAATACATCCGTTATTTTTCATTTAACAACCAAAGTATTCACTAGAAATAATTTATATGGCAAAACAACGTTTGCCGGGTCAGCTAGTATATATATATAAATATCCACGTAAATTAATTATAAACACTATCTTAAGCCAAATAGATAAGTAGCTATATCCATGTAATTTAATTATTAACACTATCTTAAGTCAAATCAGATAAATTTGCCTGACTTAGAAGATTTGTAAACAGTTATGCACTTGACGTAACTATTATGTAAATCGATTTCAATTATAATTCCTAAAAAAACATCGATTTTATGTCTCAGCACTTATTTTCTGAATTCGATGTTTTTGAGAATTTGTTCAATGCCTTTTCTCAGCACTTATGTCCTGCTCGTACCTAGCTAACTGCATTTTTTTCAAGGTAATACTCAAAAACAACATCGAGATAACGAAACCGGTTTGACTATTTGTTGAAGCATTAATTCAGGACTTATGTCTTCGGGACTTATGTCCCTGCGCCGGTCTGAGAATATGTTTATAACTAATTTAAGGGTGACTCGACCCAAACTTTTTTGATTAATTTTTTAACAAATTATTTTTTGGTTACTTTTTCATGGTGTCGCATTAAAAATTACATTCATTCCTTAATTTTCACCCTCCTACCACTAACGACTACTTTTTAATAGCATTTTATATCGATAGCTGATCAATTGATACTTGATCAACTATCCCCGCCAGGTGTCTACCATTGTCAATTCTCACCCCGATTGTAGTAGTGACGTTTACAATTTCCCATTGTCATGCTCTCAAATTTTAACATGTCAAGTGCAAACTACCAAAAATTGAGACACCACCAGAACCAACGGCTTGCTCATCGGGACGGATCCAGATTCAAACCTGCTCCTGATACCCATTCGCAGATTTAATTCATGCTTCCAAATGACATTATTCGGTGCAACAGAAATAAATCACAATACTGTGGCAAATAAAAAAAAAGGATTCAACGTTCAAAATTAAACTATCCAACTGAGTTTTTAAACTCACTGGATTTTCCAGATATGCCACCACATCTTCTACGACTGAAATCTGGATCTCCCGTTATTTTGGAATTTGAACCCACCACGTCTGCGCAATGGCACGCGATTGGTAATCCAAAATTTTAAGAATTCGGGCGCGTTCAATTTCATAATAAAGGGTGGTTAAACTTTATGGGCCGATGTTGAATGTGAACCACACCTAAACGTCAAGTTTTTTTCTGCATTTCATTTGACATTTCTCAATTTCAACTAACTCAATTTAAAACATGGAAAGATAAATAATCGAGCAGCGCGTTATTCAGGCTTATTATGAAAATGGTCATTCAATTCAAAATGCATATCGTGCACTTCGTGCTTTTTCGGTCAATTTAATCGTCCAAATGTGCGTACAATCGGAAAAATGTGATCATGTGATTTGACACCGTTGGACTTCTATCTTTGGGGTTATTTGAAAGAAAAGGTGTAGGTCGATAAGCCAGCAACAATTCAAGAGCTAAAGGATGAGATAATTCGGCACATTAACGGCATAGAACCTCAATTATGCCTCAGCGGCATCGAAAATTTGGACCATCGGATGGATTTGTGCTGCCGAGGTCGCGGCGGCCATTTGCCTTTTATTTTATTTTATACATAATTGAACCAAACCAATATTATCATAATAAAAAGAAATGACAATAATTTCCTAAATAATTTGTGTTTTTCAAAATCAACATCGGCCCTTAAAACTTTACCACCCTTTAGATTGGCATTCGCAATGACAGTCAATAAGTCGCAAGGACAAACGATGTCCGTTTGCGGCTTAGATTTGGGCAAACCATATTTTTCACACGGACAATTACATATATCTGTGGCAACAAGGAATAACGACATAAGTCGGTTTTTGCAACTTTTCGGGAGAGCGATTTAAATGTTTGGCTTCCGATTAAAAATCAAGTACAAAGACTTATATCATTTGTTTGTAGTTCATAAACCGTAAGAGATAAAAATCAGATTGTGCAAAAATCTAAATTTCGACATAAGTCGACTTATGATGTTATTCCTTGTTGCCACAGATATGTACGTTTCATGTTCTCGCATGAGCAAACCATCCAGATCATTTGTGTTGACTGACAAGAAATATCGTACACTCAATTGATCTTCAAAACTTATATTGACTTTCTTTTTCTAATTTGTGATAAAAAATTTATTCACTTTATTCACTTCAAATTTAATTTTTGAGAGATCAAACAATAAATATGTCAGTTATAATTTATGAAATACATTAAATTGAGAAAATTAATGATTGGTAGTTTGTTAATTTTAGCACTCCATTCCTCTTTCTGTCATAGATCCCATCCCTACATTTCCGTTTTCTCTTCATTGAAGAATGGACTGAGGAAGACCATTTTCCCAGGGCGGAACCTACATGTATTTGCTCGATGTCCGCTTGGAATATATCCTCAACGGCGAATAAGTTGTATCCACTGTCGTCTTACTTGAAATAAGCTATAGTGGGCAAAACTTTTAATATTTAACTTTACATTATAAATAGGTACGTTTGATTTCTTTGCGATCTTCGCCTGGGTGCCCAAATGACCCGACGGGATACGACATGAAATTCTGAATTACAGCGATATTTCAGAAGTGCTCCGCACCGATATAGCAGCGATTTTTCTTCTCAATAGAACACAAGATTCACGAACGTTTCACAGTTGATTATTGAATGACAATGCGCACCGTCATTGCCGGCAGCATAAACATTAAACATTTTTTGGTTAAACCTCTTTTTATCGATAACATTCGATTATTTTTATGGATCGTTAAACCATTCACACACACTAACAATACATCCGTTATTTTTCATTTAACAACCAAAGTATTCACTAGAAATAATTTATATGGCAAAACAACGTTTGCCGGGTCAGCTAGTATATATATATAAATATCCACGTAAATTAATTATAAACACTATCTTAAGCCAAATAGATAAGTAGCTATATCCATGTAATTTAATTATTAACACTATCTTAAGTCAAATCAGATAAATTTGCCTGACTTAGAAGATTTGTAAACAGTTATGCACTTGACGTAACTATTATGTAAATCGATTTCAATTATAATTCCTAAAAAAACATCGATTTTATGTCTCAGCACTTATTTTCTGAATTCGATGTTTTTGAGAATTTGTTCAATGCCTTTTCTCAGCACTTATGTCCTGCTCGTACCTAGCTAACTGCATTTTTTTCAAGGTAATACTCAAAAACAACATCGAGATAACGAAACCGGTTTGACTATTTGTTGAAGCATTAATTCAGGACTTATGTCTTCGGGACTTATGTCCCTGCGCCGGTCTGAGAATATGTTTATAACTAATTTAAGGGTGACTCGACCCAAACTTTTTTGATTAATTTTTTAACAAATTATTTTTTGGTTACTTTTTCATGGTGTCGCATTAAAAATTACATTCATTCCTTAATTTTCACCCTCCTACCACTAACGACTACTTTTTAATAGCATTTTATATCGATAGCTGATCAATTGATACTTGATCAACTATCCCCGCCAGGTGTCTACCATTGTCAATTCTCACCCCGATTGTAGTAGTGACGTTTACAATTTCCCATTGTCATGCTCTCAAATTTTAACATGTCAAGTGCAAACTACCAAAAATTGAGACACCACCAGAACCAACGGCTTGCTCATCGGGACGGATCCAGATTCAAACCTGCTCCTGATACCCATTCGCAGATTTAATTCATGCTTCCAAATGACATTATTCGGTGCAACAGAAATAAATCACAATACTGTGGCAAATAAAAAAAAAGGATTCAACGTTCAAAATTAAACTATCCAACTGAGTTTTTAAACTCACTGGATTTTCCAGATATGCCACCACATCTTCTACGACTGAAATCTGGATCTCCCGTTATTTTGGAATTTGAACCCACCACGTCTGCGCAATGGCACGCGATTGGTAATCCAAAATTTTAAGAATTCGGGCGCGTTCAATTTCATAATAAAGGGTGGTTAAACTTTATGGGCCGATGTTGAATGTGAACCACACCTAAACGTCAAGTTTTTTTCTGCATTTCATTTGACATTTCTCAATTTCAACTAACTCAATTTAAAACATGGAAAGATAAATAATCGAGCAGCGCGTTATTCAGGCTTATTATGAAAATGGTCATTCAATTCAAAATGCATATCGTGCACTTCGTGCTTTTTCGGTCAATTTAATCGTCCAAATGTGCGTACAATCGGAAAAATGTGATCATGTGATTTGACACCGTTGGACTTCTATCTTTGGGGTTATTTGAAAGAAAAGGTGTAGGTCGATAAGCCAGCAACAATTCAAGAGCTAAAGGATGAGATAATTCGGCACATTAACGGCATAGAACCTCAATTATGCCTCAGCGGCATCGAAAATTTGGACCATCGGATGGATTTGTGCTGCCGAGGTCGCGGCGGCCATTTGCCTTTTATTTTATTTTATACATAATTGAACCAAACCAATATTATCATAATAAAAAGAAATGACAATAATTTCCTAAATAATTTGTGTTTTTCAAAATCAACATCGGCCCTTAAAACTTTACCACCCTTTAGATTGGCATTCGCAATGACAGTCAATAAGTCGCAAGGACAAACGATGTCCGTTTGCGGCTTAGATTTGGGCAAACCATATTTTTCACACGGACAATTACATATATCTGTGGCAACAAGGAATAACGACATAAGTCGGTTTTTGCAACTTTTCGGGAGAGCGATTTAAATGTTTGGCTCCCGATTAAAAATCAAGTACAAAGACTTATATCATTTGTTTGTAGTTCATAAACCGTAAGAGATAAAAATCAGATTGTGCAAAAATCTAAATTTCGACATAAGTCGACTTATGATGTTATTCCTTGTTGCCACAGATATGTACGTTTCATGTTCTCGCATGAGCAAACCATCCAGATCATTTGTGTTGACTGACAAGAAATATCGTACACTCAATTGATCTTCAAAACTTATATTGACTTTCTTTTTCTAATTTGTGATAAAAAATTTATTCACTTTATTCACTTCAAATTTAATTTTTGAGAGATCAAACAATAAATATGTCAGTTATAATTTATGAAATACATTAAATTGAGAAAATTAATGATTGGTAGTTTGTTAATTTTAGCACTCCATTCCTCTTTCTGTCATAGATCCCATCCCTACATTTCCGTTTTCTCTTCATTGAAGAATGGACTGAGGAAGACCATTTTCCCAGGGCGGAACCTACATGTATTTGCTCGATGTCCGCTTGGAATATATCCTCAACGGCGAATAAGTTGTATCCACTGTCGTCTTACTTGAAATAAGCTATAGTGGGCAAAACTTTTAATATTTAACTTTACATTATAAATAGGTACGTTTGATTTCTTTGCGATCTTCGCCTGGGTGCCCAAATGACCCGACGGGATACGACATGAAATTCTGAATTACAGCGATATTTCAGAAGTGCTCCGCACCGATATAGCAGCGATTTTTCTTCTCAATAGAACACAAGATTCACGAACGTTTCACAGTTGATTATTGAATGACAATGCGCACCGTCATTGCCGGCAGCATAAACATTAAACATTTTTTGGTTAAACCTCTTTTTATCGATAACATTCGATTATTTTTATGGATCGTTAAACCATTCACACACACTAACAATACATCCGTTATTTTTCATTTAACAACCAAAGTATTCACTAGAAATAATTTATATGGCAAAACAACGTTTGCCGGGTCAGCTAGTATATATATATAAATATCCACGTAAATTAATTATAAACACTATCTTAAGCCAAATAGATAAGTAGCTATATCCATGTAATTTAATTATTAACACTATCTTAAGTCAAATAGATAAGTATCTATATCCATGTACCACACATTTTATTAAGCAAATAAGAAAGAAACATATTTATCCATGTAACCATAAACACTATCATATGTCATTAAGTTGAAAAAACATTTGTAAACATTGTTATTATAATAAATGAAGACAAACTAATTTTTCTGAGACCAGGCTTGAACTTCCGAAGCGGGGAGGGATGTTATGCCCCAAAAACGCATATGTAGGAGCCGCGGCTAACTGAGTCATGGTTGCGTCAGTGAAACGGTTTCACATTGGAATTGTAATAACACAATAACACAATTCCACTGCAGCGATAGCACAACCACAATTCACTTACGTGACGCAATGATTCAATGGGCCGCGGCCTACTAATTATATGCAAACACTTCCGGGTCATGCTGACAAATACATTTTCCCGAAGTGACCAAAGCGAAGATCCATGTAGGTCTTAGAGAATCGGCGAGTCGAATTTTAACTCTCGGAACTTTACGGTCGCGTATGCTTTACGAGTATTACCCGAAATCCCAACCTAACACTGGTGTATAGCCCCTGTAACGCATCGAGTTCTGAACGGACTCGAGTAATGGTAGTTGGGACCGTTTTCACGTGGATCCCACCGCTGCCAGCAATGTTATGACCGATTTACACTCCCCGTAGGATGGGGAGAAGAGTGCGATCGGGGGAGTAAATTAAAAGATAGTTTTATTTAGTTTATTACGCTATTGGCCCGCTGTCTTAAGCTGGGCTGCAAACAATAGTGAATTTATTGTATTATTATATACATCTATTGGCGTTAATTTTGGTTCATTCGCATTCCCCTCCAACACACACATTCTCTCGCAATTTCTAGCTGTGCGTTGCTCAACTATGCTGGTGCAGTTATTTGTTTTTCAATAACCCAAAATAAGTCATTGGCACTTCCCTAGCTATGCGTAGGCATTATCAGCATAAGAACGTCGTAGGTATCAATATGTCATTCACACTTGCCCCGACCACACATAGTGCTGTATCAGCATGTGCACCGAAATGGTATGTAGAGTTCCCTTTGACTGTTTCGTCAATAGAGGGCATACCCATTACTCATATTGTTTACGGACTTCGTCGGCGACTTGTGGAAATGATATATGATAATGTTGACACTGACCTATTGAAGCTGCTTATTGGGAATATCGTATATAAGGCATTTTATGTAATGAGGAAACATGACGTGTGAGCAGATATGCGACGATATGCAATTGTTTTGAAGAATGCATATGTGAAGAAGTGGAATGCGATTGGCATTTGAAATTTAATTTATAGGATGCATGCCAGATGTGCTTATAAATAAAATTATCAATCTTTATGGGGCTTATTAGTAAATTCCCGACTATTAAGTGCACGTACACTTTGTTAAAAATAAAACAATAGTTAGCAGTCGGTAGTGCATATTCTAATCTATCCTATATTTTAATTGGCTGCATTTCTACTGAAGTATGCAAACTACATGCAGTAGTTTCTGACAAAACCTGTGATGTCAGCGAAACGATAATTTTTTGGAAAGTGGTTAGAAATAACTGTCTTTCTGACAATCTGCACATCGTTTTTGTGACGGAGTTAGTCTCAGCGCTATAAATATCTTGCAAAACATCCCACTTAGTAATTTCGCCAGATGAGCTAAACAAAATGTCATTCTTCAAAAGTGTATTCATGGCCGATTTTATAATATGAGGAGCTTTCCTCACCATTATTCAAGAATCCAATAATCCTATTTAAATTTTCATTGTACACAAATTTTTTTTATATCAATTTCGTCAAAGCATCGGCTACAAACCTTTTCTTCTTCTTTTAAATTTAATGTTGTTGCTTTTATTGCATTTGCTAAATTAGAATTAAGTCGAGGTTGGATCATTTTAAAGTGAGCCCACCGTTTTATCGAACAAGGGTGCGGTAGCTTTACTTTACAGTTCGATTTTAAAAATTGATACATGAAATTGTTCTGCCACGTTACTTATCAGCCAATTACAGCTTTAGATTTTAGACTTGCATTTATATCTCTTTTTCACAATTTTTTTAATAACCTAACTTTCTCTGTTTTTTTAAATAGCTGAATCACCTGATTCCAAATAGGCAATGTACCTTTCTTTAATTTTTTACCTAACATATCCTTTTAAAAATAATTGGCACAAACGGAATTGTTTATGTACTAATATCCGTTGTAATTCCCAATATGTTTAACCATACTTTCCTTCCCCCGCGCGGCAGACACCTTGACGAATGACGTCACTATGACGTCGGGTGCGGGGGCTTAAGCCAACTCACTTGAACCTATTGACAGAATTAACACTACGAGCCATCGAAGTACTTCAACGTATGCCGGTTCCTGGAGGAGTTGCTTTTGTCGATGAAGGTTGGTGAAATAAGTCTGCCAACCCTAATCCGAGAGAGTCATGCGACCAGTGCATATCGGATACGGTTTGCAGTCAGGGGTAACCGACTGTATTATTACGGAGCCAAACAACCTGCAGCAGCTGCGGCTAAAAGGAAAGGGCGTCTATGCCCACCGATGTCACCGCCAGGCCAGCCTGGTGGAAAGGATGACCCTCTTCAGAAGGGGCTAAGCGGTGCGGGCACTCGATGGTACCTTCGCTATCTCGAAAAGGGCTTTGTATCTGAGGAAGCATGGAAAAAGGCCGAAGAACACAAGGCTAAGCCTGGTTCCGGTCCGACACCCGCGGCAAAGAGGTGCAGCAGCACCATCTCACCTTCTGTAGGTAATACTCGGAAGAAGCCAAAGGTAGCTGAAAGACTGGAGAGTTCGCCGGCAAAGCCGGCTAAGCATCCTGCTGCCTCACACGGCAAAAGCTATGCAGCGATTGCAAAAGCAGCTGCAGCTGGTGGAAGTCGTGCCATAACGGCGACGGACGAGCATTATCTCTTGTGACTATCCAAGGGAGATGCTGACTACCGAGGAGCCAAAGGATCTAGAGAATGCTCTAGTGGATGAAATGGCGCTTGGATGGAAGCATAAGCTCAAGATCAAGGGCATACATTTCAGGATGGGTATGCTACTAGTCGACTGCGAGACTCCACAGACAGTGCAATGGCTGAAGACAGTAGCACCCAAACTAAGTAATTGGAAGGGAGTGGGCCTCACTGTGATGAGCGGGAAGGAAATACCACGTGCCCATTCAATAACAATCTACTTCCCACGAAGTGCTGATCAGGAGCACCAAACCACATTGGTACTCCTTGAAGCACAGAATGATGGCCTGAACATCAAAGCGTGGAAGATATCGAATCGTAGGAAAGAGGAAACCGGGCAAGTACTGGGCCTCGGTGTCGACCAGCAGTCCTATGATGCCATACGGGCTCGAAACGATTCCCTCAGCTACAGGTTCGGCAGGGTTGCGGTGTCTGGACTCAAGAAGTCGGAGGAGAGTGTGGGGCAAATGACCCTCTCCAATCCGGCTTTACAGGGGACAGAGGCCCGGGTGGAGCATCTTGATCCACAGCAGGCTGCATCACCATCACCTCTTGCTGAAAAGGTAGCTGAAGGAGGGACATTAGAGGAGTACATGTCCCTCTCGGAGAGCTCGCTCTCTGATAAGGAGCATGACATGACGGTTGTATAGATGGATGAGGACATCCTACTTCGGGAGGAGGGTGGGGCAACAGCCCCACACAAACAATGACCCCCATACTAAAAATGGCCCAGATGAACATCCACCATGCTATAGCGGCATCAGCTGTAATGGCACGGATGTTCACGACTAACAAACTGGGCATTGTACTCATTTAGGAGCCGTGGATCCTGAGAAGATCAGACAAAAGACTCGCATGTCAGAATGCAAAGGTAATTTGGGACGCTCGTGCACTCAGCCCTAGGGCCTGCATTCTTATTAACAAAAAAATTTAGTTTTATTCTACTTTCAGAATATACCACGCGAGACCTGGTGGCACTACAGGTAACTCTGGAGCTGGAAGGAGTCTACCACACCATCATCATCGCATCAGTCGACAGCGCCGGGACGAACCAGCAGTATCAATGACACTGTAACGCCTTGTGGAGCATGCTAATAGGCTCCAACTGCCGTTGCTGATAGGATGTGATGCTAATGCTCACAATACCATCTGGGGGAGTACAAACACTAACATCAGAGGTGAGTTATTATTAGAATTCTTTCTTAGCTCTTCCCTTGATATATATAATGTAGGTTATACCCCCACCTTTGTAACTCGAGCTAGGCAAGAGGTACTAGACCTCACACTAGGCAGCCATAGTATGAGTAGATTTGTTAGGAACTGGAGAGTATCTAGTGAGCCATCAATGTCTGATCATAGGATCATAACCTTCGATTAAGATAACACTCGTATCATAAGTAACCCGACTAGAAACCCAAGAAAGACAAACTCGGATCTCTTTGAATCCACTCTCGGAAACAATCTGGAGCAGGTAAATACCAGGAGAGCCCCAGCTTATGATTTAGAATTGGAACACACAGTAGAGGGCATAACATTAGCCATCACTGATGCGTTCGAAGCTACCTGCCCAATAAGCAGAAGTGCAGAGAAGAATAAGGTTGCATGATGGAGCAAAAATCTGTCAAGACTTCGGTCGAAAACGCGTAAACTGTTTAACACAGCGAAACGTACAGGAGACTGGCAGAGCTACAGTATGGCACTGACTTCATACAACACAGAAATAAGGAAAGCAAAATGAGAAAGCTGTAGGCAATTCTGTGAGACAATTATGAATACTCCTGTTGCTACCAGAGTGCACAAAGCACTAGCAAATACAGAAGGAACATCAATGTCTTTCAGAAAACCAGATGACAGCTTTACAGAAAATGAGGAACAGAGGGCACGACTTCTATTAGAAACTCATTTTCCTGGCAGTCATCCGACCACTGACAATAGGAGCATGACCAGCAATCGAAGACCCCAAAGAGAGGATTGGAAAATAGCTACCAAAATCTTCTCCAGAGGGCGATTAGAATGGGCAATTTGCTCCTTTCAGCCGTTTAAGCCAGCAGGGGTGGATGGAATCACACCAGCACTACTAAAAAAAGGGCAAAGTAAATTGCTTCGACACTTGGCAAACATTTTAAAAAGCAGTCTGGCACTGGGCAATATATCAAACCAGTGGAGAAGGGCAAAGGTGGTGTTTATCCGAAAGTGGGAAAAAAGGACCCAAGTTAACCGAAGTCCTATAGATTAATCAGCCTTACTTCGTTTCTTCTCAAAACGATGGAAAAGGCAGTGGACAACTACTTAAGAGAAGATATGCTAAGTATATCGCCTCATTATCGTCAGCATGCCTACAGAGCGGGCAGATCTACGGAGACTGCTCTGTACCAGCTGACTGAGATTATTGAAAGCGCTCTTGAATCGAAAGAAATAGTATTAGGTGCTTTCTTAGACATCGAGGGAGCATTGGATAATACATCGCACGATGCAATTATTCGAGCTCTAGATCGAAAAGGAGTAAATAGCACAGTATCGAGTTGGATGTATGAGCTCCTGAGCACAAGATCAGCAAAAACTCACACATCAGAAGGAATTATCAAGGCCAGCACTGCAAGAGGCTGTCCGCAAGGAGGAGTTCTATCTCCCTTAATGTGGAGTCTTGTAGTGGACGAGCTACTTGAGAAACTGTCAAGCATATGCTGGTGACATAGGTCTAATTGCCAGGGGTAAATTTGAGGGAACCTTATGTGACATCATACAAGGGGGGCTCGAAATAACACGAGATTGGTGCGCGACGGCTGGGCTTAACCTAAATCCAGCAAAAACAACAATAGTACCATTCACAAGGAAAAGAAAACTTGAAAGACTGAGACCGATAACGTTGTCGGGTACTACACTGACATCAGTCAACGAAGTTAAATACCTGGGACTAACCCTAGGCAGAAAACTCCTCTGGAAAAAAAATACAGATGAGATAAACAGGAAGGCCACGCAGGCTCTAATGATTTGCTGGAGCCTAGCGGGCAAATCCTGGGGATGTAGCCCGACCATCCTTAGATAGATGTATATTGCCATTGTGAGACCAATGATCACCTATGCAGCGATTGCATGCCTTTGTATTACAGGGGCCATGAGAACTTCCCCAACCGCAGCTATGGAAGTGCTACTGGAACTGACCCCTTTGCACCTTGTGGTTGAGGAATGTGCAAGTAAAACGATTCTAAGATTAGCCAAAGAAGGAATAGGACAAGAAAAGTGCATTACACTGAAACAGTTTGATGCACTACTCAAAAAATACCCATTATTGGCCCTTCCTAGAGACGATAATATCAAAAAAATTGATTTCCAAAAGAGCTTTGTTACAAAGCTCAGCAACAAGAAGAACTGAAGCAACGAATCCATAGTTCACAGACTGAGCAATAACACAACAAAGTGGTACACGGATGGGTCAAGAACTGATGAGGGAACTGGAGTGGGAGTATTTGGGCCTAGAACCAAACACTCTGAACCGATGGGCAAAAGAAGCAGCATCTATGCCATAGATAGATGTGTCCAAATCAACCTTGACAGAAACATAACCAACTGTGATATAGCTATAATGTCAGACAGCCGGGCTGCAATTAGGGCACTTAGTTCCTATATAATTAAATCCAAACTTGTATGTGAATGCCTACAAAAATTAAATGAACTGAGTAGGAGAAACAAAATAACCCTCTGTTGGGTGACTGGCCACATGGGAATAGAGGATAATGAAATGGCCGACTCCCTAGCAAGAAAGGGAGCATCAGTAGCTTTCATAGGTCCTGCACCATTCTGCGGAATAAGGGATCACAACCTCAGAGAAGAATTTAGGAAACTAGAGAAAGAAAACAGGGCAAGAACTTGGCATAACACTCAAGGCAGGCTAAAAAACTTCTAGTACAATACAACCGGAAAAGATTTAAAGCCTGCATCGGCATGAGTAAAAATAACCTCCGTATCCTAACAGGCTTCCTAACGGGGCATTGTAGACTCAAGGAACACCTCAGGAAACTGGGTATATCGGAAGAAGGTCTCTGCAGATTTTGCGATGAGTCCAGTGAAATCCCAGAACACGTATTGGGATCATGTGGGGTACTGACCCACAAAAGACTGAAATACTTGGGCAAGTACCAACTATCTGATGAGGAAATACTGTCACTAGAGCCAGCTCTCATCCTTAGATTCTTAAAGGAAACTGGACTACAGTGCTATAGGACGGATTTCTTCCGCCAAGGAGAAACGAGAGTACAAGAACCTCTAAAATGATTCCAAAAGGAATTACAATGCGAGGGGCAGATACCTCACTGAGGCGTAAACAGGGTGTACAATAGACCAAAATGTCGCAGTACAACAAACCCTTTCACATAATAATAATAATACTTCCCTTTCTTTTGTTTTTTTTCGGAATCGAAAAAATTGCCTCTCAGAAAAATCTTTCGATATTTCACTGTACACAACACGTTTAACCTTTTTTTCTCATGGTACTTATAGTTTATATACATTTTTTTTTTTTGAAACACCAGCAAGATAGCATTATTCAAGAAAGTATTCCGTTTTTTTTTAATATTCATGATACACTGTCGCAAAAAGAAGGAAGGCAATTTGTTTTTTAGTTTATTTACATTGGTATTCTTTTTGAATTGCTTTTTTTTTTATTCTATTCGTATTTGCACACATTTCCACTGGGTAAAATTTCTTTTCTGGTATTATTTGTGTTACGTTTTCGTACCATGCTTTCCCGTGTTACCGGGAGAAGAGTACCAAACGGAAAGTTTTTAGAATAATAAAAAGAATATTTTGGTTATATATTTGACTACAGAGCCCGATGTCTACTGCTGGGCTGCGACTCTGAATTTATACTTTATTAATCTTCTTAATCTTTATCTTTTATTTTTACAGTATAGACCCGCTGTCTTGTGCTAGGCTGCAGTCTATTTGCTCGAATAATTAACTCTGTCTTTCCTGGTCACAACCTTTGCCTTTTATACAAATTTGTTCTACATGACCCGTCACCTATCTTCCCCCTCCACGCACCATCCTTTCCTTACCAATTGCTATATATGCATACGCGCTATTTTTAAGTATTGCTTAATTGTTTTCCGTTCCCATTAAAAGTACCCAAATGACATCTTGGGTGTCATTTGCCTTAAGCTGGTGTCATGCACTGATGGGCGATTTTATGTAAAAAAACATTTTTTACATTTTTTACCTAAAAATTGGTAAATAATGGTAAATAACGTGTAAAAAATTTAAAAAATGTACAAAATGTAAAAAATGTATTAAACATGCATTTATTTGGACAGATAGTCATTTCGCGGCAAGTTTTTGTTGAGTGAACACGTTGTTTTAACTTTTTTTTTGTTAATTCACAGCGAACTGTAGTTTCAATAAAAATAATAAAAATGCCACGACCAAACACAACGAATTTTAATGAACTCGAATTTACGTTACTCAAATCGGGAAAAAAAGCAATGGCATTTTGCAATATTTGTAAGCAAACTTTGCAAAACACTGCAGTCAGCAGATTGACAAGGCACCGGTAAATTGTTTTCGAAAATTCGCCAATAAAATTAAGAACACATTTTACATTTTATAGACAACGTTGTAAGCCTTCCCCTTCATCTGCTGAAACGTTTGCTGAGTTAGAAGAAGTTGAGTTAGAGGAAATCGACGTTATCGACATCCAAACTCGTTTTTGATGACGAATTCATTGAAAAAGTAAACGAAGAAAAAAAAATGTTGGATCCTGTAAGCGAATTAATAAATTTCTGCCAAAGTCCTTCTGCAACTTTAGCAGATGCCGCTAAAAAATGGCTGACTTTGCAAATACCCGAAAAAATTAAACCCAAAATTCAACATCATTTTGATCATCGTCAAAATATGGCCTTAAATGAGTTTGCATTAACTGCATATTACTTGCATCCGTATTTTGATAATTCGATCCTTACAAACTTACAAAATAATAAAATTAATCACTTTCTATTAAAAAACCTAAATGGAGATGGTATTGAGGATTGGCATGAAAGCAAAAAAGCGGTATATTTGAATGCCTTTACGAAAAAGGAATTAAAAAACCAGAAGTGTTTTGGAGCACCGCAGGGATACAACATGAAAACCTTTCACAGTTTCACAGAGTTTTTTTCAAATTGGGCGCAAATTCACACTCCTCTTCGGAACAGGCTAACTTTCGAGAGGTCGAAAAAACTTATACACATTTATTTTACTTTGAATAGCAAGTCCAGCGATTCGTGTTATTTGGAGATTGAGGACGACGAAGAAGAGGAAGAGAAATCTATTTCTACTGGAAAATAAATGGAAAATAGATTCATATATACGCGTTTTAATTTATATAGGTAGCTTTTATATTTATGGATTGATCTGTTTTGTTTTGCTACCTAACTTCTTAATTTTCAAGATATCAGTCATATGACATGAGACATTCCATTTTCGGTTTTTTACATGAACCAATTTTATACACACATTTTTTCCAGTTTTTTACCAGTAGTTTTTTACACGTATAAAACCATGTAAAAAACTGGATGTAAAAAACCCGCACAACACTGGTGTCAAGTATCATTCCAGCATAAATTATTATTTACGTCCCCGATAGCACAACGTAGTACAACTCCGATATGCAACTGTTGCAGTTTTGCGTGCCGGTGGGCAATCGGAGTTGGGTTACGAGTTATCGTTTTGGGTAGATAGACACTTGACTCATTGCGCTTGGGTGGCGTTTGGGCAAAAGGAAAACGAATGAAAACAAAGCGAATGACCTATTAATAGCCGTCCGCTCTGGTAGTATATTTGGTGTATGGGTTGAGTGGGAAAACAGGAGAAAGTGATGAGTAAGGTGGGTCATGGTATGGTTGTGCGGATCACAATATCCCACCCCCCTTAGAAAAAGAAAATTCTTACCTGAATGGGTTAGAATTTTCTGCAAGTAGGCTCGGGTGTGAACAAAAAAGAACTTACAATAATTTGGTAAGAATATTTAGTAAATGTTACAAGTAATTACCACCCTTGAAGAGGTTTGTGCTTGTCTGTTGGATTAGTTTACAATATGTGTTACATTTTTTTTTTCTTATTTCCTAAAAAAAAATTTTTGTATGCATTTATTATATTATTTTTTTTTATTTGCAGTACTTCCCAAAGGAGAGTATATCTGCTTTCCTATCCCAAGAGATAGAATTTGTTATTTAATCATATAACATTTTATTTTTGTGTAACATTTTTTTCCTATTTATAATTTGTTTATTTAACTATATTTATATTTATTATAACTATATATGAAAAAAAATAAACTTATTTATCTTTATATTTATATATACATAATTCTACTGTACGTGTGTTGTGACTGAACTCCTATTAAACGGCTGGACCGATTTGCATAATTTTTTTTGTATGCGTTTGGGTTGCGCCCCGGGTGGTTTAGATTTACAATTCGGTCCAATTGGACAATGGGGCGTAGTACCTCCCATACAAACCACAAATTAGAAATCTATTATTTCTGCTCCTGATAACGGTATTTGCACAAAATTTGGTACGTCGATTTGGTGTGCATTTTTTAAGTGCTGCTGCAAATATGGGCGGGATTGTACTAAGGGGCGTGGTACCTCCAATAAAAAAAAAATTAAGAATCCAATATTTCTGCTCCTGCTAACGGTTAGTATTTTAGTTGAGTGAACATACTTTAAGTTCTGCTGCAAATATAGGCGGGATTTGATAAAAACGCGTGGTACCTCCCATACAAATCTTCTTTATGTATAAAGGGTGATTTTTTAAGAGGTTTAGAACTTTTTCAAAAAAAAGAACACAAAAAATTCGAAAAAATTAATGAAATATTTATTTGAATCGATAGTTTGAACCTTGCAATTTAATGTTTAAAGATAATTTCATGCAAATGTTGACCGCGGCTGCGTCTCAGGTAGCCCATCCGCTGAGTCCAATTTTGGCATACTCTTTCACACATATCGGCCGGTATCTCACGAATGAATGCATGGATGTTGGCTTCCAGTGCGTCAATCGAAACGGGCTTGTCCCTATACACATTAGCCTTGGCATACCCCCACAAAAAAATAATCTAATGGTGTCAAATCGCACGATCTAGGCGGCCAATTGACCGGCCCGAAACGTGAAATTAACTGTTCACCAAACTCGCCTCGCAATTGCGCCATTGTTTCGCGTGCTGCGTGGCATGTGGCACCGTCTTGTTGAAACCACATATCATGCAAGTCAAGAACTTCCATTTCGGGCAAAAAAAAGTTTGTTATCATCGCTGTAACAAAGGCCTAACTGCTGGGAACGGCGCCGAATCGACATTTCGCGGTCTTCTGTCACACTAGCTGATACGGCCGCAATATTTTCTTCACTACGCACAGTACGTAAACGTGTTGGTGGTTTAATGTCCAACAAAGTAAATTTGGTGCGAAATTTGGTCACAATCTTCCGAATAGACTGCTCAGAAGGTCGAGAATGCCGATCATAAAATGGAAGCAGCGCGCGATGAACATTTCGAACCGAGCACGAATTTTGATAGTAAAATTCAATAATTTGCAAGCGTTGTTCATTTGTAAGACGATCCATGGTTAAATTGCAAACCAAACTGAAGCTGTTTGACAGTGACACAAGGTACTAAACACACGTCAGCTGTCAAAACCAGTGTTGCCAAAACCAAACCAGCTAAAAAATCACCCTTTATAATTCTACTGTACGTGTGTATGTCACTGAATAATTTTTTTTTGGTCATCGAGCTTATTTGTTTGCTTTTATTTTTTGACATCTCACAAATTCGTTCTCAATCGTTCAAACAAAAGTAAATTTTAATTTACGCAATAGTGGTTTGTTTTATTTCGAATTGCAAGACAACGAGTGTGGTGTCATTGAAAACAACACAAACTTGAATCAAGCAACAACTACGGCCACACGTAGGTATTCTAATTTAAGTGTATTGCATTAAGTGCGTTTCGTTATTTCCATATTTAAATTTTTTTGTATCCTTGGATATTTTTGGTGTCGCATTTTCAGTGAATATTAAGTGTATTTCATTCACATATAAGTTACGTAACTGAAACAATGCCACGTCTTCGTGGACGAAGAAGAAATATTGGTCGACGGACTATCCATTCACAATTACAACACAACCATCGGTTAAATACATCGGCACAAGATCAATTGACGGACAATGGAAATGTTATAAATCCGACTGCAATCACACGTGCTAATGAAAGTCAAGAGCACCGCAATGAACGCCTTCGAGCTAATGCATTGACACAAAGACTGGCCCGTCAACGAGTCACCGACACATTCAGAACACGCGAACAACAGCGTTTGCAAGTGTATCGCACATTGACACGTGCATCACTTCTTCGCCTTGCGTTTGAATATAAGTCGGACATCGACTATTCGTCACATTCACAAATTCTAATCGGTGCTATAAGCAAACAATGCCAACACTATCATGCACTCAAATACAAAGGTGAATCGGCCGGTTTCTGCTGCGCGTCTGGAAAAGTTGTATTGCCACCATTGAATTCGCCGCCAGAACCATTGAAAGCATTATTGGCTGGAGGTACATCTCAATCTAAATTGTTTTTGCGTAAAATTCGCAAATTCAATTCGTGCTTTCAAATGACATCATTTAGAGCAACAAAAATCGTTGCAAAACCGTTGTGACATTATAACTCGCGAACGGTCAAACCGAATTCGATAAAATTTTTAGGGTTTGTTTGCATGGTCGTGTAGTTGGTTTATCTAAAGTTTGAACGAAATTGGTCGACGCGTTGGTGAGTTATGTCAACATCTGATTTTGTCCATATAAAAAAAAAAAACCTAGGCGCCTATGAGCGTGTGCTGTATGTTTACTGTGTGCTGATGTCATACACGGTAATGAGATCACGCACGATTTCTTAAAAACAAAACCTCTAAACGATCATGGACTTTATCGTTAAGCACTGTGTTTTTGGACAATCGCGTGTCTGGATGTACTCAGTCGAATGGCAGACGCGAGGTTTGCCGATTGCCCACATTCTGCTTTAGTTTTAGTCTGACCTGACCAACTCGATTCAATCATTGGTGCGGAAAAAGATGATCAAGAAGCTGACCTGGAAATCTATACAATCATAACATAATTTAATTCCAAGGAAGTTCTATTCGTTCGAAGTTCGCCCGGTCAGCTTATATTATATATTTTTTTTGACTTCCTATTTAATATATAAATACAATAAAATATTGATATTTTAGTCTCTTGTAGAAAGTACCATTCTGGGAATAGGATGTGGAGAAAGATCCGTTGGAGAGGTTTCTATGGTAATGCTAGGGTTAGGATCGAGGGATATGTTTGTATGAAGTATCTTCATTTCTAAATTGTTGATTTTAGGAGTTTCAATATTCCTGCCCCTGAGGTATCTGATAATGATACATATTGCGAGTACTAGGATTGTTAGGGTAGTGTACGCCAAAGTATAAAAATGTGCATCATGTTTGGTTAATGTTTGAAGACCCGCGCTTTCCTTGCTTTCTAGATTTTTAATATCTGCAGTTAGTTTCTTCAACATGTTGTCGTCATTGAATCTTAAAAGTTTGACTGGGCTTTCGTAAGCTTGAACAGAGTTTTTAGCTATAGGAGATAGTAGAGAAATGTTTATAGTAGGGATGCATGAGTTTCTTAAGACTGCTTTGCCTAAATTATGGCCGAAGATGGTTAGTTACTTACTGCGAAGGTAGCATTGTCCTGTCAGTTCTATTATACCGGAGCCGGAAAGAGTATGTGAGATTAATTGGCTCCCACAGACCTCGTCCATTTACGTAATCTTCGCGTATGGAGAATAACCATTTGCCTGGTTGCGAGAGTTGTATCCACACATTTAGTTGGGTGGATTCTTTTATAATACAAGATTGTGCTTTAGTTTCTCTGCGCAAGATCTGGATTTCGCAATGATCCTGATTGGAGTTGAAGTCGTATAGTGGGTGTGTCATCTGGCACAACAATAGGCTGCCGGTTTGCTTGATGCAGTTGTTGATATCCGCAGACGTTAAGTCATAAAAATGTTTTTTTATCGAAGTCGATAGTTAAGTAGTTTATGAGAGGATTGGAAATAGGAATTTTTTCTCCGTGCAGGATTATTATCATTTATTCTATAAAAGGTTTCAGGTTGTTATTGTGGATAACCTTAAATTTCCTACCGATTTTAACCTCGTTGTTTTCTTCAGACATTATTCTTGAGATTTCGTAGGGACCTTCCCATAATGAGGAAAATGTATTTTTTCGGGTTTGGTTTTTCAAAAGAACCTTATCTCCAACGTTAAAATTGTTGGCTTCAGTACTTTTGTCGTACTGTCTTTTGGAACATTCCTTTTTTCGCTGTAATATATTATTTGCCGCTTGATATCCGTGTTGTAGCCGGGCTCGTAGTTCGTTGGCGTAGTTTTCGTAGTTACACGAGGTTTTAGGAGCTTGAAATGTTTGCGGGGAATCCATAGAGAAGTGCATATGGCGAAAAGCCGGTACTACTATGGGGAGTAGTGTTATAGACAAACATTGCGTATGGGACCCATGAGTCCCAAGTTAGGGGGTCTTGGTTGACATAGTGACTTAGGTATTCAGCTAACCTCCTATGACTCCTTTCCAATGCGCCATTGGTTTGCGGGTGATATGGCGTTGTTTTTAACTTCCTGATTTTCATGAGGTCGCACATTTCTTTGAATACATTGCTCAAGAAATTTGTTCGTTGGTCTGTTAATAAGGAAAGGGGTATGCCGTGACGGCAGACAATGTTCTCGACAAAAGTTCTTGCTACAGTGGGCGCTTCAGCGTTAGGAAGGGGATATGCTTCGGAAAGTTTTGTCAAGTCGTCTTGAAAAGTCAGAATGTATTTTTGACCGGTGTGACTTACAGGAAGTGATCCGACTATATCCAATGCGCCCCTTTCGAAAGGTCTTGAACTGGTTGTTGTTATGGGTACAGGAGGGTTTTTCCTACTTTTATTTAGTTGACAAGATTTACATTTTTTTAATGTAAGAAGTGATGTCCTGAGCCATGGTAGGACAGAAATACTTCGACTTGATCCTTTGGGTTATTCGAGTTATCCCTTGGTGTCCTCCAAAAGGGGAATCATGGCATTCGAATAATGCCCTGTTTATAGATCCTATACCAAAAAATGTAAAGGGAATTAAATGGTTTTTAGGTTTTGTTGGTTATTATAGAAGATTTATAAATAATTTTTCAACCATAGCCAAACCTTTGACCAAATTGTTAAAAAAAGACGTACGGTCGGAATTGCTTTACTGCGTAATGGTAATGGCTAAAAGTTCCTTTTCCGTAGTTGTGTATCTAGTTTCCGCATCATTTAATGTGCGACTGGCATAACATATTGGCTTGTCCTCTCCGATTTTACCTTGTGAGAGAATTGCTCCCAATCCGATGTCACTGGCGTTAGTTGTAATTATACAGGGTTGGTCGAAATTGGGGATTGGGGTAGGCCAGAAGTAGTGGCTCGATGAGCAAGCTTTTGAGTTTGCGGAATGCTTCATCGGCAAACGCGTCCCATTTGAACTCGACGTCCTTTTTTAACAATTTGGTCAAAGGTTTGGCTATGGTTGAAAAATTATTTATAAATCTTCTATAATAACCAACAAAACCTAAAAACGATTTAATTCCCTTTACATTTTTTGGTATAGGGTAAGTCTTAACCACTTTTATCTTTTCAGGATATGGTTTAAGACCGTCTTCAGTGATAATGTGCCCGAGATACATTAAATCCCTTTTTAAAAAGTTGCATTTATCAGGCTGAAGCTTGAGGTTGTGTTCCTGCAACCTGCTTAGGACTCGTATTAATTTGTTATTATGTTCCTCGAGATCGTATCCGTATAGGACTACGTCATCGACATACACAAAACAATCAAAACTTTGTAATCCTATCAATACCGTGTTCATCAGTCGCTGGAAAGTAGCTGGTGTCTTCTTAAGACCAAATGGTACACGGGTATACTCGTAGTGTTCATATTTATTATTTTTAATTCATTAGTTTCGTAATTAATGTGACACACAAATTTACTGAGAAAGTCGTTACCAATTATTCCATCGTACCTGAGATTTATCCGTGAAGAAGCAATGTAGAATGGATGATCTTGGAAAATTGATTGATCACCCGATTCGAATTCTAAAGTAGCTGGGATTTCTGCTATGGTATGGAGAGAGTCACAAGCTATCGTCGAGATTTGTCAATTTGACTTTTGTTGCCTGTCTACAGCGCCCGATTTTGTTGCTTTTGACAAGGCTTATATCGGCTACTGTGTCAACTAAAAATGTTAAATACTTGTCCTTAGTTCTAGGGTGTAATTTAATTTGGATCACTGGTTCCGTGGATTCTGGACGAAGTGATACGGACATTTGATAGGTAACTAGGGGGTTTATTGTTGGGCTTGGTTAACAGTAGCCTGAACCATCGCTCGAGAATGATTGTCCACAGTCTCCTCCCGAGCACTCTCGAGGTGCATTACGAGAACGCCCAGGCGTATGGTGTTGGGGTTAGAGGGTCTGTGGTTAGTGGGATTTTGATAGGATCCCTGTCCTGAATTTTGTCGGTTTTCCCGAGGTAAACGAGTCCGGCACTCGTTTATAGAGTGGTTAGGTCGGTTGCAATATCCGCACTGAATTACTTGGACTTCTCTTTTTATGTTAGGAGGTACAAAAGTAGGGAGGTTTATATTCCTAAAGTATTTTGCCGAAGTGTGTCCTATTTTGTTGCATGTTTGGCAGACAGGTCTTGAAGGTAAATAAGGGTAACTTGGTCTAGGGGTATAAGTTCTGTGTGCTAAGGCACACCTTTCTATTCGAGTGGAATGCTCCTTGGCGTAAGCTATTGCTCTTCTAAGATCTGATTCTTCGTGCGTTTGAGTCATCAGACGAAGGCTTTCGTTTTTGAGGCCGTCCTCGAAAGTCCTAATAGCGATTTTTTCGTTCACAAGGAATGCTCTTACCGCTTCTTCGGCTATTGTAGCAAACACCGCTGAATTAAGCCGGTTCAGGAGGTTACTAACACGTTCGCCAAATCCTTTTACTGATTCTTTTGTATTTTGTTTGACGGCTAGAGGTTCATTTTGTACTGAGGAGTGTGACTTTTGTTCCTTGTATTGCGATTCTAGTTCACATACCAGGTCGGTCCATTTTGCGAAGGACTTGAACTGTATAAGTTCGAAAGCGGGACCTTCTAACCTGGTTTTTATAATGTCCAGATAGAACGACTGTTCCTCTGGAGTTTTGGCTGAGGAGAAGAGCGTGTTTCCGCAGTCAATGAACCTGTTTAAGTCTTTAGGATTCCCATTGAATAGCGGGACGATTTGGTATATATGTCACTGATATTAATTTTAAATTTCATGGCTTCTACCTTTTCTACCGTAGTACTCCCTGAATCTGCGAAGGGCAGGAATCTGAATAACTCCGCAACGCGACGGTTATTTCGTGTGAGAATGTTGAGTGGGTTAATGATAAGGGGTGAGAGGAAGGGTTTGTGTTTGTTTGATAAGAGGCTTGTACTTATGTCTAGCTTACTTTAAGTTTTATTAAGGTGATGGTCTTTGTTGTGGTGCTGGTCTCTGCTTCTGGTGCTGATGTTTCTTCTTGTTGTGCCAGGCACGCTTCACGCCTTAAAGCTGAGGTCTCCTGGTCTTTCTTGCACTTGTTCGAATTTTGCCGCCGTCGTCCTATGTAAGGAATCCGCCCGGTCTTATGTTTACGAGACTTTCACTTTTTCACTTTTTTTTTCCACTTATTATTGTCTAGTGTATACCCCCAGAACACGCATCAAGATCTTGTTTTATCTTGTTCTTAGTTTGTTTGGTAGTCGGGACCTTTAAGGTATCCCGCCGTTGCCACCAATGTTACGTTTTCGTACCGTGCTTTCCCGTGTTATCGGGAGAAGAGTACCAAACGGAGAGTTTTTAGAATAATAAAAAGAATATATTGGTTATATATTTGACTACAGAGCCCGCTGTCTACTGCTGGGCTGCGACTCTGAATTTATACTTTATTAACCTTCTTAATCTTTATCTTTTATTTTTACAGTATAGACCCGCTGTCTTGTGCTAGGCTGCAGTCTATTTGCTCGAATAATTAACTCTGTCTTTCCTGGTCACAACCTTTGCCTTTTATACAAATTTGTTCTACATGACCCGTCACCTATCTTCCCCCTCCACGCACCATCCTTTCCTTACCAATTGCTATATATGCATACGCGCTATTTTTAAGTATTGCTTAATTGTTTTCCGTTCCCATTAAAAGTACCCAAATGACATCTTGGGTGTCATTTGCCTTAAGCTGGTGTCATGCACTGATGGGCGATTTTATGTAAAAAAACATTTCTTACATTTTTTACCTAAAAATTGGTAAATAATGGTAAATAACGTGTAAAAAATGTAAAAAATGTACAAAATGTAAAAAATGTATTAAACATGCATTTATTTTGACAGATAGTCATTTCGCGGCAAGTTTTTGTTGAGTGAACACGTTGTTTTAACTTTTTTTTTGTTAATTCACAGCGAACTGTAGTTTCAATAAAAATAATAAAAATGCCACGACCAAACACAACGAATTTTAATGAACTCGAATTTACGTTACTCAAATCGGGAAAAAAAGCAATGGCATTTTGCAATATTTGTAAGCAAACTTTGCAAAACACTGCAGTCAGCAGATTGACAAGGCACCGGTAAATTGTTTTCGAAAATTCGCCAATAAAATTAAGAACACATTTTACATTTTATAGACAACGTTGTAAGCCTTCCCCTTCATCTGCTGAAACGTTTGCTGAGTTAGAAGAAGTTGAGTTAGAGGAAATCGACGTTATCGACATCCAAACTCGTTTTTGATGACGAATTCATTGAAAAAGTAAACGAAGAAAAAAAATGTTGGATCCTGTAAGCGAATTAATAAATTTCTGCCAAAGTCCTTCTGCAACTTTAGCAGATGCCGCTAAAAAATGGCTGACTTTGCAAATACCCGAAAAATTTAAACCCAAAATTCAACATCATTTTGATCATCGTCAAAATATGGCCTTAAATGAGTTTGCATTAACTGCATATTACTTGCATCCGTATTTTGATAATTCGATCCTTACAAACTTACAAAATAATAAAATTAATCACTTTCTATTAAAAAACCTAAATGGAGATGGTATTGAGGATTGGCATGATTTTAAGCAAAAAAGCGGTATATTTGAATGCCTTTACGAAAAAGGAATTAAAAAACCAGAAGTGTTTTGGAGCACCGCAGGGATACAACATGAAAACCTTTCACAGTTGGCTTTAAAACTAATAAACATGCCGGCGTCATCCGCACAGATCGAAAGAGTTTTTTTCAAATTGGGCGCAAATTCACACTCCTCTTCGGAACAGGCTAACTTTCGAGAGGTCGAAAAAACTTATACACATTTATTTTACTTTGAATAGCAAGTCCAGCGATTCGTGTTATTTGGAGATTGAGGACGACGAAGAAGAGGAAGAGAAATCTATTTCTACTGGAAAATAAATGGAAAATAGATTCATATATACGCGTTTTAATTTATATAGGTAGCTTTTATATTTATGGATTGATCTGTTTTGTTTTGCTACCTAACTTCTTAATTTTCAAGATATCAGTCATATGACATGAGACATTCCATTTTCGGTTTTTTACATGAACCAATTTTATACACACATTTTTTCCAGTTTTTTACCAGTAGTTTTTTACACGTATAAAACCATGTAAAAAACTGGATGTAAAAAACCCGCACAACACTGGTGTCAAGTATCATTCCAGCATAAATTATTATTTACGTCCCCGATAGCACAACGTAGTACAACTCCGATATGCAACTGTTGCAGTTTTGCGTGCTGCTGGGCAATCGGAGTTGGGTTACGAGTTATCGTTTTGGGTAGATAGACACTTGACTCATTGCGCTTGGGTGGCGTTTGGCCAAAAGGAAAACGAATGAAAACAAAGCGAATGGACTATTAATAGCCGTGCGCTCTGGTAGTATATTTTGTGTATGGGTTGAGTGGGAAAACATGAGAAGGTGATGAGTAAGGTGGGTCATGGAATGGTTGTGCGGATCACAACATTTTTTTTAAATTCTATCGGGTATATTCAAACTAAGCTTAAACTAAAATACAAATACACTTTCGCAGGAAATAGGTAGCTAGTTAGGCAGTATTATTTTATTGAATAGGAAAGTATGTATTGCCAGATTTGTCAGTTATACGCGAATAGTATAAATAAAATGCACAGTAAAATCCTATTGACATATTGGCTTATTTGAAAAATAAGACAGTTGTCAAGCGTTTAAATAACTTTTCGTTAAATTTAGTTCGATGTCTACCTATATTTTGGTAATGTGAAAAAACCTAAATTGCGTCAACGATTATCATCAATATGGAGAAAAATTTACCGATAGAGTTATAAGTAAAATGAAGACTGGTGCTTTTGCCCAAATTCAAAAGAGAAACCAACTCAATTTTCTATTTTTTGACTCAAAACTGCAAAAAATTAAATAAAACTAACCATCCTCTACCTGCATTCAAAATTATTCTTTTGCTTCTGCCAAATGTAAAAAAAAGAATGAAATTATAAATGAACTTCAAAATTTTTACGAAAACCTTATTCTATTAGCAGAAGAGAATAAAAGGCGCGTGGTTACTCGTTGAAGGTTAAAAAAAGAAGAAGGTTTATTTAACATTAATTTACAGAGTGTGTTCAGATATTATAAAGATAATAACAAGTAGAAAGCTTACAGGGTGATTCCAATACTCCTCCTTAAGCTGATCCTTGTTGTATTCCAATCGCCTTTCGGAAGAACTCTTGTTTGACTTTGTTTAAAGGCTTTGTGAGTACATCTGCAACTTTTTGACCTGCACTGACATATTCTACTTGAATTTCACCTCTGTTGAGAGTGTCTTGTACGAAATGATGACGAATGTCGATGTGTTTCGTCCTTGGATGAAATCCACTATTTTTGGCAATGGCAATGGCGCTCTGATTGTCGCACAGAATTCGGAGAGAGTTTTGCTTCTTCAGAAGTTCTGTTTTAAGACCGTTCCACCAAAGTGCTTCCTGTACTGCCGCCGAGAGTGCCATGTATTTGGCTTCGCATGTTGATAAAAGCAACGGTATGTTGCCTCTTGGAGCACCAAGATATAGCTCCTCCTTGAGATAGAAAAACATAACCACTTGTAGACTTCCTATCGTCAACGTTGGTTGCCCACTCCGCATCTGTGTATTCCAGGATATCATCATTGTCACTTTTGAGAAGTTTTAGCTTTATCTTTGAGGTTCCACGTAAATAACGAAGGAGATGTTTCACAGCGAACCAATGCTGGTGTCCTGGTTTAGAGTTGAAACGACTTAGGGTGTTTACAGTAAAGCATATATCTGGTCGAGAACATTGGGACAAGTACATAAGACACCGGATTGCTTCCTGGTACGGAACATTTTGAATCGGTTCGTCTTGACTTGATAATTTTTGACTGGTATTCATTGGAGTGCTTACTGACTTAGAATCTTGCATGCCAAACTTTTCTAAAGTTGTTTCGATGTATTTTTCTTGGTCAAAAGTGATAAAATCTCGACCCTTGGTGATACGCATACCAAGAATGTGCGTGGCATTTCCAAAGTTTGAAACTTTTGGTGCAACTTAATTTTGAGATTGGTAAGGCAATTGCTTTTATTAGAAAATAGTAAAATGTCGTCAACATATAATATTTCCACGTTCTATTTTATGATATACACAGGAATCATACCTTGATTGCTCTAGTCCAAACCTTTTGAGAGCTCGATCAAGTTCCGTGTTCCATATACGACTTGAGTGCTTCAGTCCGTATAGCGCTTTATTAAGATGGCATACTTGCGTTATTCTTGTTTACGTAAAATGGTGGTTGCACCATGTAAATATCTTCAGATAGTTCACCTTGTAGCAATGCAGTGATGGCATCCATTTGTTTGATTTCCAGGTGGAGTTGAGCGGCGAGTGCAAAGAGATATCGCAGGGAACTGTGACGTACAACAGGAGAGTACGTTTCCTCGTAATCCACCCCCTTTCGCTGTGAATATCCTTTGATAACAAGCCTCGCTTTATAACGGTCGATTTGACCCGTGATGTCCCGTTTGGTGCGATATACCCATTTACATTTAATGGGTCTGCGATGTTTCGACATTTCTACAAGGGTCCAAGTACTATTTTGCATTAGTGACTGATACTTCTCCTCCATGGCCAGTTTCTATTGACTTGCATCTGAGCGTGAAAGTGCTTCTTCTGGCGTAACGAGGTCATCTATGCATTGCTGTAAAAAATGCTTAGCAGTATTTGGAACTTGGTTTGGAAATGCTTTCGAATACTTGCCTTGGAGTATGCGCCTCACATCGTGAGGATTTAGCACTTGCTGGTTTTTAACCGACGCAGGTCTATTTGGGTACGATGACCACAAGTCCAGTAAATCCAGAATCCACATGAGCTGCAGCTTCGGACGTCGAAGATTGACTTCTTTCCTGGTTCTGCTCTGGTTCACAGTCATCAAATAGGTCATCATCACTTGATTGGAACGAGGAGCTACTATTGTTGTCAGTAATAAAATCATTGTACTTGCGGTGGCACTCCCTTTTGCTGCTCCTCAGCATCGGTGACTAAGATGCAATTGAGCTAAGTTGCTGACGGAGCGCATCGGCATTTGTAATCGTAGCATCTGGGTTGTTGATGTCATCTTGGGATGAATTTCTCTTTCATGATATTGATTCGTAGTCAGCACAGTCCGTATCTTCATCTTCAGTACCTACTGCTTTTGATTCGTACGCACTGTTGTACACTTGGTACGCAACTTGGGTTCGATGCTATTGCCAAGTTATATTTTGGTGAACAATCACTAGCAGTACAGTTTTCCCCAATAAATAAAACGTTGCGGCTCTTGAAAATAAAATTTTTTTTTGGATCGTAAAGTCGATAGCCTTTAGTGTTTTCGTCAAATCCGGTCATCTTGCACTCATGTGCCTTTGGGTCCCATTTTTTCCGGCAAATCTTTGGAAGATGTATCATTGCTGGGGTTCCAAATGCCTTCATGTGTCTTAAATCGGGTTTGTTTCCAGTCCATGTTTCCTCCGGAGTCATGCCTGTACCTTTTGACGGTGAACGGTTCAACAGGTACACAGAATATGCAACAGCTTCGGCCCAAAATACCTTTGACATGTTGGCATCGGCAAGCATGCACCTTGCCTTCTCTACAATCGATCGGTTATTCCTTTCGGCTAGCCCATTTTGTTCTGGTGTGTGAACGTTCGTCGTCTGATAGTGAATTCTGTTAAAGATTGAATTCTTTTATCCAACCTGTAGGGTCATAGGTACATGAATCTAGACTGTCGTGCTAGTACAACTCGATACTTGTATCGATTATACAGTTATAAGGTCTTCAAGCAGACTCACTTGAGGTAAGAAATTGTGTCTTGAATGGTTGTTCTGTAACTAACACTTTATTTGAACCACTTACTCTTTTTATACTACTTAGCAATCTATTCATACGACAATTCAATAACGCTAAATTAACAATAAAATATCAATCATGCTTAATTAACAATAAAATATCAATAATGCTTAATTAACAAAATGTAACTCCAATTTAATATTGCTTAATTACCCTAAACCTAAAGTAACCCAAATTTAATATTGCTTAATTAGCATAATTACAAATTCAATATAACTATTGCGGACTAAACATTCTCCCCGCGTTGAACAGAAGGTTCAATACTAAAATATTATCTTTATTATACAACAGGTTAATTTAAACATCCAGGTGTACATTAAACCTATCCTCATGTATTTCTTGTTGTCGTCGTATATGTCTTGGTTTCGGAGTTGGTTGAATGCACTGCTTGCTCCATCTGGCTCTAATGTAACATTTTGTGACCAAGAAGATGATTATTAAAAGCGCCAATAATACCCCAGCGTATCCAGCGTTGTGGTGGACATCGTGATTCGGCAATTCTTCTGGCCCCGATTTGATGAATTCTTCGATATTCTGTTTCAGCATCTTGACTTCCGACATGTGATGCTGGTATAGATCTTGTGGCGTGATTAGGGCCGTCCCGCCCATTGGAATTATGGCCTCTGTGAGGTTACTTAGCGGATTATATGAGAGTCTAGCGGTTGAGGGATATACGTTATGCCCTTGAATTGTTAGGAAATGTTGCTTCATTAGACATTCCCCTTGTAACTTAGTGACACCCGATCCTCTGATGGTTAGAGATGTTGTGTTCTGACCACATACCACGTTTACTATCGTTTCTTGTTGTAAGGCGTTAATCCATTCGTTTGGGTTGCGGAGCTGAATCCAGTGAGGCCCATTCCCAACTCGCAGGCACTGGTCAGTGAACCCTTATGATGTAGAGGCCCACCTTGCTTACATAGATACATTTCATGATTGATTGATACGCAGCTCTTCATATCTCTTTCGGAGACTGCGTAATATAGATCTCGATGAAGGTTTATTATAATGTATCGGGAAGATGGCTGAATGGTGGTAAATGATCCATTTACCAGTACAGGTACTGGTATTACGTGATATATCTCAAAATCCTCCGATGATATCAAGGGTATTGTGATCTCAAAAATCGCATGCTTCGGCAAAATTTTCCTTCAATGGTCATCAGGTTGAGAAGAGTGGTTAAATCCATATAAGCTGCAGGCAGTTTTAATGATGATGGTAAATGTTCTTTTATAGAGCGTAGCCCTTGTTGTAGCTGAGGGGGTGGCATTAATAGTGGGCTTATTTTTCCATGTTGACTGTGCGTCACCACATCTAGTAGAGAGCCTTGGATACGTTGGAAATTTGAGTTAGTGGTGAGTATTTGAATCGCCAACGACATAAAGGTTTGTGCTAAGTCTTCTTGATATAGATCACGGGAGATGTTATTGGTCTTGTACGTTATCTCAGCAATGTGGGTTGACAAGGTCTCAAATTGTGTTGCTATGGTTTCTTGATCGCGATTCATTATATTTATGGTGGCTGCAAGAAATGATGTTTGATTCCTAATGTGGTTCCTTAGTAATTCTGTATTTGTCTTGATGCCCTCAATTGTCCTTGAAATTTGGTCCGCGTAGTCTGAATCTAAGACGCCGAACAATGTGTTGGCCACGTTGCCTACAAGGTTGAGAGCACCTCGTTTCCTCCGATTTCCCTTAGCCGGTGGTATCAAGAGTTCATTGGTTCTTAGAAGTTCTCCCTCCAGATTTTGTATCTGTATGATTATTTTTTCGCATAGAGTGACCGATTAATTAGCTGACATAGATTTTTTAAGGATGACGTTGTGTTCGTTAGTAATTGTAGTTCCTTCGCGTAAATCTCCATATCGTAATAGGCTATAATTTTCCATTCACTCGCTAATATACTGGCTGCTCCCATATTCTCAAAGTAGATCCCTGATTGCGAATCGAATGGCATCAGCTCGACTGGAAGTCCCTTATTCAGTGGCAGTGTACATAAAACCAAAAGGATTGTGGCGATTGTGGAGCCCAAAGGTCGCCTAATTTTTTTTGTCGGTGCTCCTTCGTTTTTAATCGAGGGTTTTGTTGCTTCTTGAGGTCTTGGAGGTTGCTCCAGATCTTCTGGCTGTGGTGGATCTTCCTCTACTGGTAAAGGTGCAAGGTTATATATGGGCCGTTTGAACATTCCATGGCTCGTTTTCACTTCTGCCACTCGCACTAAGCCATCGCTTCCTCTTATACATTTTGTAATTCTTCCCAGCTACCATTGCATGGGCGGTAAGTTGTCGTCCTTTATGATCACTAGCATTCCCGGAATGATTGTGTTGTTCGCTTGATTCGATTTGTAGCGGTGTTGTAACTCGTTGAGGTATTCATGTGACCATCGTTGCCAAAATTGGGTTTTTATTGCGGTGATTGTACACCATCTATTTCCTAACCTACCACCTCTAGGTTCTGCTCGTCCGTCAATGTTTGATGTTAGTGGCTCTCCGATTAAAAAATGCCCTGGTGTCAGGGCAGTAAGATCGTTGGGATCAGATGACCCTGGAACCAAGGATCTGGAGTTAAGTATGGCTTCTATTTCGATCAATAGCGTTTCTAGTTCTTCATACGTCAAGTTGGCTGGAAGGAGATTGCGTTTCAAAAAATGTTTGGCTGATTTCACAGCCGCTTCCCATAGCCCGCCAAAATGAGGCGCTCGAGGTGGGATAAAATGCAATTCCATACTTTTAGTCATGCAGAACGAAGTTATTTTCTCTTTCGACGCTGCTGCGTATATTGATGATTCAATTTCCCTCAGTTGATTGCCTGCTCCGACAAAATTGGTAGCATTGTCGCAATAGAGGGTTAGGCAGCTCCCTCTTCTTCTTATAAAGCGCAGGAGTGCACCGATGAATGCCTCTGTCGTTAGATCTCCCACGACTTCCAAGTGTACCGCTTTGGTTGCGAAGCAACAAAAGACAGCTACATAGGCCTTTCGAGGTTGCTTACCTCGTACCTTGAAATGGATCCACACCGGCCCGAGGAAGTCTACTCCTGAGTTGACGAAAGGTCTGGCAGGTTGGACCCGTGCTGCTGGTAAATTTCCCATTACTTTCGTCATCAATTCAGGTTTGGTTCTAGAGCATCGAATACAGTTTTGTACCACGGATCGCGCCATCGTTTTTTCCTTGATGGGCCAGTATTTTTGGCGTATTGCTGCCAGCAGACCCTGTGGTCCAATGTGTAGGTATTTGAGATGGATGTCTTGCATTAATAATTTGCAGACCTTGTGGTTGTAGGGTAATAATATTGGATGCTTGGCGTCGTAACTTAATTCTGCTGCTTCTAGGCGTCCTTCTACGCGAAGAATTCCATCTCCGTCCAGAAATGGAGACAAACTACTCATTGG
Organism: Cheilosia impressa; assembly: GCA_948293265.1. Taxonomy (NCBI): domain Eukaryota; kingdom Metazoa; phylum Arthropoda; class Insecta; order Diptera; family Syrphidae; genus Cheilosia; species Cheilosia impressa. The sequence continues at coordinate 57,737,051 of OX411880.1, forward strand.
GCTGTGAGCGTTCCTTGAATGCTTGATCTTGAACTTCTCTTATTATGATATCGTTGGCATTCTCTAGTTCAGCCAGGGAGAGATGGTCATGTAACCGTTGGCACCGATCGTTCTTTCTGCAGTTAATTATGAATCGTTTGCTATATGCAACAATCCTTTGCAGGCGCCGGAAGGAATTATGATGTTCAATTATGTTGATAATACCTCCTGCCGACTCGAGTGTTGCTGCGAGTGTGATCCTGGATTTTTTCTTCTCGTAATCGGTGGTTTTTGCTTTGTAATTGCTTGGCCAAGTATTCACTGGTCCATATAGATACAAGGGTCCGTAAAACCACAGGGTACAGTCCTTTAGTTTTGAAGCTGAAATTCCTCGGGATACTATGTCCGCCGGATTTTGTTTTGTAGGCACGTGCCGCCACTGCTGAGGCGAGCTGGTGCTCCTGATGGTCCTTATCCGATTGGCAATAAAGCTATGATAGTTAGCTGCTTCTGAATATATCCAAGCAAGTACGATTTCCGAATCGGTCCAGAAGAACTCCTTGACTTCTCCTAATTTCAAATCCCTTACTACCCGACGCATTAGCTCCGTTGCCAATTTAGCTGCCCATAGTTCTAACCGTGGTATAGTGGTAGCAGAAGTGTTTTGTTCGTCGCATTCAGTTTTTATTGGTGCAACTCTTGATTTTGAGCACACTAACCGGGATGTTACCGTCCCGTCGTTGTTAGTTGACCTTATGTATATCGCCGCAACGAACGCCTTACTTGAGGCGTCTGCAAACGCGTGTAGCTGAATTGTCCTGCTCCCTGAATTTGAAAACAAGTGTCTGGGAATTTTGATATCCCTTATTGCCCCTAGATCCTTTCGAAAATTGTCCCACTGGGTGTGCAGATTCATTGGTAGGGCAGCATCCCAATCAATTTTTAGTTTCCATCATTGCTGAATGAATATCTTTGCTGTGATTGTGATCGGATTTATGATACCAAGTGAATCGAATATATGCGCGATTTCGGATAAGGCTGTTCTTTTTGTGATTAGTTTGTTTACCTGAAATGCCGAATTGATTAGGAATTCATCAGATCGTGGATTCCAGGTAAGTCCCAAGGTTTTCAATGTATGTGCGTCCTTATCCTTTACATCAGAATGTATGACTTGATCATTTGGCGGTATGTGTCTAAGCAGCTGTGGTATATTGCTGCACCACTTTCGAAGATTGAATTGAGCTGATTGCAAAATTTGAATTAGTTGTTGCTGCATAGCAATGGCTTCTGATAGGCTGTTAGATCCGGACATAACGTCATCCATGTAAAGGTCGTGTTACAGTCTACACCGTGCTTCCTCTTGAATCGAGGGAAGAGTGTAGAACGGAGAGTGAAATAATTTAGAGAAAGGGAGTATTTGTTTAGAGAGCCCGCTGTCTAAGCGTGGCTGCGACTCTCAGATATATTTATTTATTATTATTTTCTTAGTAATTGACTTGGTCCGCCGTCCTAAGCGTAGCTGCGACCTTATGCTATTGTTCTCAAAATTAACTCTGCTCGTCCTGGTCACAACCATCGCCTTTTATACTATTATTTGGTCGTGATCTACCTCCTGTCTTCCCCCTCCACGTACCAATATTTCCATTATTAAAATACCATATGTGCATAAACGCATTATTTAGGTATTGCTTAATTGTTTTCCGTTCCCATTAAAAATGTCCAATTGACATCTTGGTGTCAATTGCCCTTGTACCGGTGTCAAGTGTCACCCATTCATAAATCGTAATCTTACTTCCCGGATGGCACATCGTAGTATTCCTTCAATATGCACTTGTTGCAGTTTTGCCATATGTTGGCGTGCCGCTGTGCAATTGGATATCGGAGTTTTACTACGTGTGTATCCCATTAGGTAGGCAGGTATACGACACTTGACTCGGTTTTGCTTGGGTTGGCATTTGCATAAGTGGAAAACGAAAACAAAGCGAATGACCTATTAATAGCCGCACTCTGGAAGAGTGTTTTGGCATATGAGTGAGTAATTATTGGGAAATGATATGCGATTGTATGTTGCTTGGTGGAAAAATCGGAGAGAGGTCACGATGTGGGTGTTCTGGGTATGGTTGTGCGAATCACAACAGTCGTTAGCCAAGACCTTGGCTCCTAAGGGAAACATATGTGAATTGTCCCTGGCAAGTTGTTGAAGACATCGTGTTGCAAGATAGGGTGCTGATGTCGTACCATACGTTACTGCGTTTAGTTGATAGCATTTCAATTCTTGATCCGATCCACTCCGCCAAAATATAAGCTGGTAGCCCCGATCTTCATTTCTCACCATGATTTGTCTATACATTTTTTCAATATCAGCCGTAAATACAAAGCGCGGCGTTCTAAAGCGTAACAGTATGGAAAAGATGTCATCTTGTATTGTGGGTCCAGATAGCAGCACGTCATTTAAGGAGATATTTGATGATGTTTTCATCGATGCGTCGAATACTACCCTGAGTTTGGTCATGGTGCTATCGGGCTTGAGCACTCCATGATGGGGTAGAAAATAGTGTGGTGACCTTATAGAACTTTCGTCCACCTCGCTCATATGCCCTAGATCGATATATTCTTGCATAAAGTTCCCATAAAGCCCTTTGAGCTCGGCGTCGTTGTTTAACCTTCTTTCCATAGAAAAAAATCTTCGCAGGGCTATCTCTCTGGAATCCCCTAGTTCTGAAGGTTGCCGCGAGAATGGCAGGCTTACTATGAACCTCCCATTGGCTTTGTCGCGTTGAAATGTTTTTTCAAAGTGCCTTTCACATTTTTGCTCTGCTATAGTATTGCTGCTGGCGCCTTCAGCGATATCTTCCAGTCGCCAAAATTTTTCGATGATTGAAGTAAGCGAGCCTTCTTCAGTTCCCGTTGCACATGTAACCGTTGTGGCTACTACTCTGCTCACCTTGCCTGCTATCACCCAACCTAATACTGTATTGTGGAGTATTGGTAGGTCTTCGGCCAATCGTATTTGACCGACCACCAAGATTTGGTGGTAAAATTCTGCTCCTAGCAAGACGTCTATTTTGTCTGGTCGGTTGAACTTGGGATCGGCTAGTGGGATATTGCTGGGAATATTCCATGCCGAAGTATCCAATGGTTGAGCTGGCTGATAGGATATTATTTTGGGTAAAACGAAGGCCTCGATCCTGCATGAATATGAATTTATTCGCGATTGTATTTCTATATTGATCCTTTGGTTGGATCGTTGCCTGCCTTGGCCAATTCCTTCAATGAACAATTCGTCTGCTGTAGTAGCCAGACCAAGATTCTCTACCATGCGCTGACTGATAATGTTTATCTGTGACCCCGAGTCCAGCAGCGCGCGACATTCCCAGGTTTTTTGGTTGGGTCCGATTATTTTTACTCTCGCAGTTCCTAACAGTACAAAGGCGTGATTTGTGTTGTTAAGTAATGTGCTAACCACTGCCTCTGTCTCTCTTGCCGTCCCAGCTGCTCGACTTGTTGACGGTTCCTCATGCCTGATGATCCTTGGGGGATTCGGTGGACGCTTGATATGCATGTCTAAATGTAGCAGAGTGTTATGCTTTTTGTGACACTTCGAACAATTACTGGAACTGCAGGTTAAGGCAAAGTGCCCGGCTCGCAGACAATTGATGCACAGATTATTTTGTTTGACGATACTTAATTTTTTTGATGATGTAGCCTCCAAGAACTGTTTGCATTTGTAAATTGGATGGTTGTGTTTGCAGATCGGACAACCTAATTGCTGCGACGCAATTGCTGACAATGCCTTGGCACCCTGTTTTTGAGATTTGCCGTCTTCCGATCTGTCCTTGTTTCCCAAGGCCTCGAGAGCTTGAAAGCGATTTTCAAGGAACTCGAGAAACTTCTGGGATGAAGGAAGTTGCCTTGGTTGCACCAAGGACTGTTCATATAGAGTGTGCGTATCTTTGTCCAATTTTTTCAGAAATAGGTGAAGCAAGATCGGGTCCCATGCCTTGGTATCCACATTTAATCCTTCCAGCCCTAGTATACGCTCTTGTATGGTGTCGTGTAGACTGCGAATTGATCTGGCACTTCCAATTCGTATAGCCGGATGGGACAACATTTTCGATAACCAGGATGATATCAGCAATCTAGGGTTGTCGTAGCGCCCTGTTATTATTCTCCATGCTGCGCTATAGTTGGCACCTGACACTGTCAGATGCCGCACTAATTTTTCGGCTTCTCCTATTCGTCCTGTCACGGTCGCCAAATCTTAAAGATTGGATTCTTTTATCCAACCTGTAGGGCTGGATTTCAGGAACCACATTTTTTGTCCATCCGACAGCCCTTGATTGTGAATCATTTCTGTATATAGATCGTTAAATTGCTGCCACTGGAGGTAGTTACCGTCAAACCTTGGTAACTCAACCTTGGGCATTTTTATCGTTGTTGGAGGCGTTTCCAAGCCGTGAGATAATGTCAATTCCATTGTCCCATAGAGTTCTTGTAATAGTTCCGCGAGTCGCTCCTGCAGCTCAAAGTAACCTTGTATGTCTTCCTCAGTTAGCTGGTTCCCCATTTTTCGATACATGGTAGTTAACTCCTCCCAGTTTTGTTCCAAGGTCCGAATTTTGACTTGACAAAAGGCCTTGCATTTATTCGGCTGTGATGTCATCTTATCCATTGATCCCCTTAGGATCCCTAAGACAAGATAGTATCGCTGCCTTAAGGAACTGACTGGCGGGTCCTCTAAGTTTGGAGTGCGCTCCTTCTTACGTTGTGGAATTGATGATTGCTCTTGGACGCATTTTGGTATTGCTCCCTTGGCTGCCATCTCTAATCCATCCTTTTTTGATGGACCAGGAGGTACGTGGCCTGGGGCCGCCGCCTGTGCCATTTCTAATTTGTCCTGGATGTCGTCCAGGAATGATTCCTTTATTTTTTTTATCTCTCCATAGTAATCACGGCTAAAATAGGGATGACTGAGGTCGATATCCGCTATCTCCCTGATCTTGGAGTCAAGGTCATCAAATTCTACCCAAAGTGAATTTAATTGTTGTAATCGGTCTTCCAAGTAACTAATTGTTTTGCGGTCAGGAGAATCTTTCCTAAAATTCCTCCATAGCTTGCAAATAGTCTGCCCAATCTCCTCCTGAGCCTTAGTTGTTGTGTCCAAATCCATCTTGCTGGTACTCCTCTTCCAGCCAAGAATTCCAAATAAATTGTCCAACGATGAGAGTACTCAATCAGAGCCCGAATTTAGGATGAACTGTGTTATGGCCCAGTTAACGCCCAATTAAAAAAAATAAAAATTGTATAACCCTGAATGGTGTTATAATCAATGTACGCACTCCGGTTTCACGATTCCACTTTGCGTTTCTGCAAAATGAATAAATTGCTCGAAAGCATGTGCCACTTCGTTTTGTGACTTGTTTTGAAGAAAATAAACGTAGATTTTTCGAGAGTTGTCGTCGATGAATTTTAAGAAATATCGACTTCCTCCTAGAGATTCGTGCTCCATCGGTCCGCAAATATCTGAATGCACTATTTCTAAAAGTTGGTTAGCTCTCTTACTTTGTTTGCTAAATGGTAGTCTTATTTGTTTTCCGATTGAACAAATCTTCTAACCTAACCGCAATTCGACAGAGATGTGGTGATTAATTTACGCAGTAGACCTACTCTGCGTGTTAAACCGTTGTCTTCGTAGGCCTATGCTAATTTTTGCCACAATTCTTTTGCTGTCTTTCCATTTTGAATATGTACATAGCACACGGAATCTATCGTAAGGGTCAACTTACTTTTCGCTTTTCTGTCCTTTTCGGCATCTATTGGTGCTGTTGCTGCCCAGATATAATTATCTATTGTTATTCCTACATATTTAACTTATGTATTAGCTTATAAGTCAAATTGAACTTTGTATTACTGAACTCTCGTATAGTGCAAACGGACATTAAATGAGAACACACTGATCACACTCATCTGAAACTTTCGTTGAATTTGACAATAGTAGTAGGAAATACCCACCATTTTCGTTTAGTGTTCTCATTTAATGGAGCGTGCCAGTGTCAGACGGACACACCTTTCTAAGTAAAATGTAACATATTTTTCTTTGAACTTAGGATTTACAGAATATTAAACCCACATAAATAAATCAAAAGTGCGTTTTGATATAACAAGGTCCGCAGCAAAGACAGCTCCATTAGGAACAACTTTAATATTAAAAGTTAACCAGGTGTATGTCGAAAAGGTATTGATGCAAGGCGCCATTACAAGAAGTAAAGCGAAAAAATTTCAATATTCCGGCATAATGACGCCATTACGACCGCCATCCCAATCGCCTTCGTCATCGCCACCACCTTCGCCAACACCACTGCCTCCTTCTCAAGAACTGGGAATATTTGGTGAGTGCAGCCACCATTGCCAAGCTCAATGAGCAAATCGAAGAATTGCAATTGTCTTTTGCCGCCTCGGAAAAGGAAAGAAGGGATTTGCAACAGCAATTGTTAGCCCATGCCGTTGCCGCCGCCACCAACACCTCTATGTCCACCGCCATGACTTCAACAACTTTAACCTATGCCACCAGTTCTGCAGTTCATATCGCCGCAGCACCATCCGCCGCTGGATCAACCACCACCACATCAGCCATCCCAGCAGTTACCGCTTCTAACCTTAATGCTTTCTTATCATCCGCATCCTACTACGCACCGCCGTGTAAGACCACATGTGTGCCGCAACAAGTAAGCACATATTTGCCAGGTATGTACAGCAATATATTTTCTACTACTACTGCCACGAACGCCTACGATCAATATTCTTTCGCGCATTCGGCACGCCAACATATGGCAAAACTGCAACAAGTGCATATTGAAGGAATACTACGATGTGCCATCCGGGAAGTAAGATTACGATTTATGAATGGGTGACACTTGACACCGGTACAAGGGCAATTGACACCAAGATGTCAATTGGACATTTTTAATGGGAACGGAAAACAATTAAGCAATACCTAAATAATGCGTTTATGCACATATGGTATTTTAATAATGGAAATAATGGTACGTGAAGGGGGAAGACAGGAGGTAGGTCACGACCAAATAATAGTATAAAAGGCGATGGTTGTGACCAGGACGAGCAGAGTTAATTTTGAGAACAATAGCATAAGTTCGCAGCTACGCTTAGGACGGCGGACCAAGTCAATTACTAAGAAAATAATAATAAATAAATATATCTGAGAGTCGCAGCCACGCTTAGACAGCGGGCTCTCTAAACAAATACTCCCTTTCTCTAAATTATTTCACTCTCCGTTCTACACTCTTCCCTCGATTCAAGAGGAAGCACGGTGTAGACTGTAACATTGGTGGCAGCGGTGGGATACCTAAAAAGGTCCCAACTACCATTAAACCAAACCAACGAGTCTAATTGTACTCGAGGCGTACTGGGGCTAAACACCAGCAAAGCAAAAAGTATAAAAGTGAAGTGATAAAAAGACCCAAAAATATAAGACCTGTTGAATTCTCATAAGAGACGCGGAGGCAAACATTGGGCAGTGTCAACAAAAGACCAGGTGTAACACACAACTTTAGGGCGCGAAGCCTACCTGGCAACAACTACAGTTACCTGACAACCATCGCAACACCAACTCATCTTTAATAAAGGGTGATTTTTTAGCTGGTTTGGTTTTGGCAACACGGGTTTTGACAGCTGACGTGTGTTTAGTACCTTGTGTCACTGTCAAACAGCTTCAGTTTGGTTTGCAATTTAACCATGGATCGTCTTACAAATGAACAACGCTTGCAAATTATTGAATTTTACTATCAAAATTCGTGCTCGGTTCGAAATGTTCATCGCGCGCTGCTTCCATTTTATGATCGGCATTCTCGACCTTCTGAGCAGTCTATTCGGAAGATTGTAACCAAATTTCGCACCAAATTTACTTTGTTGGACATTAAACCACCAACACGTTTACGTACTGTGCGTAGTGAAGAAAATATTGCGGCCGTATCAGCTAGTGTGACAGAAGACCGCGAAATGTCGATTCGGCGCCGTTCCCAGCGTTACTGTCAATGGTGAACGCTACCGAGCGATGATAACAAACTTTTTTTTGCCCGAAATGGAAGTTCTTGACTTGCATGATATGTGCTTTCAACAAGACGGTGCCACATGCCACACAGCACGCGAAACAATGGCGCAATTGCGAGGCGAGTTTGGTGAACAGTTAATTTCACGTTTCGGGCCGGTCAATTGGCCGCCTAGATCGTGCGATTTGACACCATTAGATTATTTTTTGTGGGGGTATGCCAAGGCTAATGTGTATAGGGACAAGCCCGCTTCGATTGACGCACTGGAAGCCAACATCCATGCATTCATTCGTGAGATACCGGCCGATATGTGTGAAAGAGTATGCCAAAATTGGACTCAGCGGATGGGCTACCTGAGACGCAGCCGCGGTCAACATTTGCATGAAATTATCTTTAAACATTAAATTGCAAGGTTCAAACTATCGATTCAAATAAATATTTCATTAATTTTTTCGAATTTTTTGTGTTTTTTCTTTAAAAAAAAGTTCTAAACCTCTTAAAAAATCACCCTTTACAACAACAAGCAGCAGTTTTAAGGTATTTTATAACTATTAAAAATAAAATTTTTTTAACACACATACCTTTGCCCATAAGTCTTTAAAAATTTTCACGCGAAAACAAAAATTGACCGTAGAGCTCTTCGACGCCCTACCCTTTTCCGACCATTCAATCCAACCAGACCCCACATCACCCAAAACCATGAGCGTTGCGCTTTCATTGAACGATGTCAATAACATAATTCCCACGTTCTACGGTAAACCCGACGAACTGTGTAAGTTTATTTCGTGTGGCAACACACTGTTCTGCTTCATAACTGACGCGGCACAACATAAATTGTTCCTCAGTATAGTAAAGACCCGACTCCAAGGTCCGGCCTTTGAGCTGATACAGCACAAAGAACTGGCCACTTGGAAAGAACTAGTCTCGGCACTAGAATCCCAGTTCAAGGAATATAGGTCTCGCACTTCGGCGCAGAATCAACTTCTGGCAGCCAAACAAAACCCCAAAGAATCCATGACAGAATACGGAGACAGGCTATCACATTTACTTCTTGCACTTGATTCCGCGACATATTATAGTTCAAATGAAAAAGCCGTACAAGAATTTTTAATTCTTGAAAATCGCAGACTAGCTTTCCAAACATTCGAGGATGGAATAAGAAAGGAATAAGGAATAACACTCCTCGACCCATCTGTCAGACCTGCAATAAAGTAGGTCATACTTCACAAACGTGTTATCGAAACACGAATTTACCAAATTTTGCCCCCCCTCCTATTAAGCGTGAAGCGCAGTGTAATCTGCAAATAGTAAGGTGCAGTTATTGCAACAAGCGTTTTCACACAGAAAACGAGTGCCGACCCAAAATATTTCACTTAAGGCAAAATCAACAGGCCACCCAAAACCAAAATAACTACCAACCCCCACATCGACATCGGAATAATCACAACCCAAACCAAGACCGACAAGTAAATTTGCACCATGTGCAGCAAAATTCAAATCCACAACACAACAATTTGGGAAACGACATTCGTCGGGAGGAGATAGACGGCAACTCCCCCCGACTAACGATTCAAGAGGAAGCACGGTGTAGACTGTAACAACTCTACCAAGCCCAAGCCCAACCACCATCTATTCGCAAATCTCAGGATTTACCAGAGTTCTCCGGCCAGCCCGAGCAATGGCAAATGTTCATTGTTGCATTTAAGGAAACTTCAACCGCTCACGGCTACACAGATTTAGAAAATCTGACGCGTCTGCAAAGAGCCCTAAAGAAAGACGCTAAACGCATGGTTGAAGCACTCCTAATTCATCCTAATAGTGTCGGTGCGATAATAAGCACTCTCGAATTTCATTACGGTCGTCCAGAAATTCTAATACGAAGCCAATTGGCAAAAGTAAGGGCTTTTCCTACTATACACGAATCTAAAATCAACGAAATCGTCAATTATAGGGTCATGGTTTCCAACTTGACAGTCTTCCTGGAGAATGTTTCGGCATCGTCTCATTTATCTAATCCGACGATGCTCGACGAGTAAGTAGGTAAATTACCTTTAAACAAAAGGGAAGAATGGGCTCGACACACACTCTCAATCGCGCCAATGTACCCTACGATTCGAGAGTTGGCTTGGACATATAGCGACATACATTGCCATCGCAAACGAAATCACACCGAGTAGTACCACGCATGAAAAAAGACCCAAACACATAAACGTCGTGTGCGCCGTCACGGATGAGCAACGCCAAAAACCGGTATGCATAGTTTGCAACGAGGATCATCAGGTATATCAGTGTCCCAAATTCAGACGTTATGCTGTTGACACACGATGGAAACTAGTCAAGGCGAACCACATTTGTTTATGTTGCTTACGTTCAGGTCATGTTATCGCGAAGTGTCCTTTTAGTCGAGAGTGTGGTATATCTGCTTGCCGTAGAAACCACAATCGCCTTCTACACGATTCCAACAACAGTGGTAAGAACAACCTCAACCCGGTTGTAACAGCCGATATTAATACCGAAACGAATAATTCTTCCGCAACACACTCTGCCGTTGCAACTGTTAGTAGTATTAGTATCGCAGATTCTATGGCAAGATATGAGCCCCCAAGAGTAGGTACATCTGCGATCAACGCAATCGAAAATAAATATACAGATAAAAACAAAAAAACTCTTTTCAAATTTCTGCCCGTTAGGTTGACTCGTCCAACAGGATCGTGTGTAGTTATGTCATTTATTGATGAAGGGGCAAAAGTTTCTTTAGTTGAGGAGAGGGTCGCCGATTCAATTGGAGTAAAGGGTGCATCCGATCTGTTGTCACTCCGATGGATTAGCAAGCAGACAACAAGTGAAATATTTCAAGGAGTCGAATTTGAAATATACAACAATGCCATAAAATACCAAATGAGAAATGTTCGCACCACGAACAATATTTTGTTGCCAGCTCAAAGTTTGAATTTAGGGGAATTTCAGAAGCAGTATCCGGAAGTTTGAAAAATGTTGATTGAAGAGTATGTGGATGCCATGCCACAACTATTAATTGGTATACCACACACGAACCTGGTCAGGCCGAAAGCTGTTTTGAATTTCGATAAAGGTTTCGCTGTTGACAACAAGAAGTTGGGTTGGACGCTTTTTGTTACAAACATGGACAACAATTCAGATGCCGTTGTCTGCTATGTCGATCGCGACGAAATTAAATTGGATGATTTGCACCGCCAAGTAGCAGAATATTTCGCCAATTGTTTCAGAAAATGACAAAAGGGCTGAAATTATTTTAAAGGAAACGACTAATGGCGTTTTCGATTGAAGAAAAGAAGTGCCCTTTCTATGAAAAGAGCAAATCTAGAAGTGCTCTTTCTATGAATTCTATGTTTCACTTCCAGGTCAATTCTTAACACGACAGAAGTATCCGGAATATTTTGAGAGAATTGCCCTGAGCTCACCAACACACACTAGCAAAATGTCAAATTGAAATGTTTGTTGTGTTATTAAAAACAAATTTTTCGCTTGTGATCCGAAAATATTAAATGTAAACTTAATATTATAATATATTGATTTGGTCTATTAAAACATTCATATTTACTGTAAAAAACAAAAAAACAAGTAACAACAGAAAATCTAATCACACATATATGGTGTCTACAGTCATTGTATATAGAGACTATAGTACTATCCTCAACACGAAAATTTTCTTAGCCGGACACACCGTCGGATGGCGTTGCTGTCTTGCTAATTTTCTTGTAGAACCAATATAGAGAGAAATAGCCACACTTGTGAAGAGTGAAAAGAATCATTTGGATGGTGGTGGTGGCTGGTTGGTAGGTAGCAACTAGCAAATAAAGGGATAAAAACATCATAAGGGTTTCTTTTCTCTGTTACTCGCACAATGAGGTTCTATCTCTTCATGCATGAGTAGTTTCTTTGAACAAGACATGATGACAAATTTCTGATTTGGAATTTCGATCGTATGACAGGCAAATCTGGATATTTGTGCTTATGAAAGAAAACGAATCTGTTCGTGTTCCTTTTTATGATGAGATGCCGGTTGATTTTTTATTTTAAATATTTGAATGCAAATGGAGTATAATTTCAAGTTAATCTTTTTGTCGTATTTCTGTTAGTTATGAATTCATGACCAACAATTTAATTATACTATTGATTTGATATAATATCTACAATTAATTGACCCCAATTGCGGATGTGAATGTTACATTATATATATGCGAAAGGAAATAAAATTGACGGCCTTGATCTACAGGTGGCTTTGGTCGTGCGAATTTTAGGGTGGATGGGCTGATGATCTTTCATCGGATTGTTTTTTATCCTCGTATAAATAGGTATAATTATGCATTAGTGATCTGTTTTGCAATTGTCATAATCAGAATGGCATAGGTATTAAAAAAAAATACCTATGTTTTGAACAGAATTAACTGACAACTTTAATAAGTTGCACAGTATTGTTTTGAGGTCAGTTCATTTAAGAAAATAATTGTAATAAAAACGTTCGCATGCGGATCTACATTAAAAACGACAACGAAGCTAATGCTTTTACGTTATTACAACTGGTATATAAGCTATTCAGAACAAAATTCGTTACTTATTTTAGATATGTTTTAACACCAGCAAGATAGCATAATATTATGACACACTGTCGCACAAACTAGGTAGGCAATTATTTATTAGTTTAATTATTTCGGTTTTATTTTTGAGCTCGTTTTTTGTTTATTAAATTCGTAAATGTATATACACTCCTACTGGGTAGTAATTCTTTAATCGTATTATGTTTTTTTTTTAAATTCTATCGGTTTATTCAAATTAAACTCAAATTAAAATATGTATAATACACTCTCGCAGGAAATAGGTAGATAAGCAATATTATTTATTTTATGTATTGCCAGATTTGTCAGTTATACGGGAACAGTATAAATGAAATCAGGTTTTTATGCACTCGAAATATTACCGACTCATTGGATTATTCGAAAAATAAGACAAGCTCTCATCTATGTTTTGGTACTGTAAAAAAACCTAAATAAGGGCCTCAATGAAATCAATAATACGAAGAAAAAATACGGATGGGGTTGTAAATAAAATAGAAAATGGTGCTTTTGCCCAAATTAAAAAGAGTAACCAACACAATAGTCTATTTTATTACCCAAAACTGCAAAAAAAATTAAATGAAAATAGTACCTGCTTTCAAAATTTTTCTTTTGCTACTGCCAAATGTAGAAAAAAAATAAAAAATGGACTACCTCTTGTCACAATTCTTGCGAAAACCTTAATTCATTCGAATTCAATAAAATTAACATGGGTTTTTCTAGATTTTGTAAAAATGTAAAGTTATAGAGACATCCTATAAAGTTAAGTTGACAATTTTTGGATTTTAAGATTTATGGCCCCATAAAAAAATTCACTAATATACAAAACATATAATATGCGGTTGGCCGGTGACACTTATTCGGCGAATTGTCCGTTTTTCAGTAAATAGACCTTAGTGGCTTGTATGGCGTCAATATGATAGTTTTTAATAGCACCAATATAGGTTAGCACTCGGATGTAAAAGATATAAGACATGTTATAGCTTTCTGTTATTTCAAAATTTCCAAAGAATGACAATAGGAATTAGTATTTCATGGCTGTATGAAGTATTCTGGAACGAGTCTTTAGTTAAATAAATAAGTATGAAATAAATTACGTTGGAAGACAGATAAAAAAGTTATTATCAATTTAAAAACATTCAGAAATGAATACCTACCCACCCGTACGTACATTATGAAAACTTCATCGTAGTTTTGTAACTGTAACTGACTGTTTCGAAAAAAGTTCCATACTTCTTATTGATAACTTAACGCATACATTTCGAACTTGAGTTTTTTTTAAATACCTTCAAGATCCGACCACCATAATCAATTAAATAATCCGAGTAAGTCAGAATAATCAATCATTTATCCATAGAAGAAAGAAATCCAATTCCCAATTCATCTGTGCTTTGAGCAGAATTGAAGAATCTCGTGAATCGTAAATGCAGAAATTCTTCCAAGGAAAAAGAAATGCATACCCAAATACACACAAAGTAGGTACCTGCTCATCTCATTCATGAAGCAACAAACGACAAACCTGACAAATTATGAAATCGAACAAAAAAGGAAAAGAAAGAAAAAGAATAGACTACAAAACCCACCCTCATCCAGCAATGCAAATGTATACGCATACGCATTCTTTCAAGTAAGGATGTTCGCCTTCCATTTGGGTTGCTTTTCCTTTAAAAAATATATCAGCCACCAGCGCTGACACCAATGCAACCGCCACCATCGAGGTTTCTGCGCCTACTAAAGTAAACCAACGAAATCTATGATCTTCACCCTCTAAAATATTTGAGCTTTGGTATGAAGACGATGGTGGCGCAATGGTAGGATACATGAAGTGATAGTACTATAATGTTTATATACAATACTACAGTCTACCACTGTTGCAAATGTGCTCCAACGAATTTTATTCAAAAGAGCAATTCTGAACTTCGGGGCACTTCTCTCGGATCTTCAATGAAAAACGCCATAAAAGGTTGAATAACCAGTACACAACTGGACTTTTATGGAAAACTGATAATGTTGAGTTTATTGGAAGCTATGGAATGGCATTATAGAGACTTGGAACAGTTGAGAGAAAAATGTCTACTTATTTCGAATTTGCGGCGTGGTATAAGTCCAAAATTAAAGAGTATATTGACAAAGGTTATGCGAAACAACTTCTGCCAAAAGAAATCGATATTGGAGATCGTATATGATATCTTCCGCATTTTGCTGTATGCAATATCAATAAAGGCAATAAGTTACGATTATTCCATTTGAAAATTTTTCCAGCTTTTACGGATTGGTGAAAGTTGTGTGCTGGACCCTACGAGCTGTGGAGCAATTTAAAAAAAAGGCGAAAATTGAAACAAGCGAAGGAACAACATCGGCTAAGAAGTTATCAGTTAAGGATATGAAATTAGCAGAAATTTTACTTTGTCGATTGGTCCAGCAAGCAGCATTCCCAGATGAAATGCGTTCGCTTTTATCG
Organism: Cheilosia impressa; assembly: GCA_948293265.1. Taxonomy (NCBI): domain Eukaryota; kingdom Metazoa; phylum Arthropoda; class Insecta; order Diptera; family Syrphidae; genus Cheilosia; species Cheilosia impressa. The sequence continues at coordinate 57,752,149 of OX411880.1, forward strand.
AAAAGACCTATTTCAAAGAAAAGTGTAATTTTCAAGTTAACGCCAATTCTTGATGAAGACAATCTTATACGATTGGGAGGACGCATAGATAACACACTCTGCCTGCCATACAATGCGAAGAAACCAGTAATTCTGCCAAGATATCACGTGCTTTCAAAGCTGTTAGTTCGACACTATCACGAAATTTATCATCACCAAAACCAAGATGCGATTGTTTGCGCAATACGTTCCAAGTATTGGATACCAAGCCTCCGTCGACTCGTAAGATCTGCTAAAGGAGCATGTCAGCTATGTAAAATTCGTTCGGCTGTTCCAAGTCCTCCGCTAATGGGGCAGTTGCCTATTGATCGACTTACTACATACGTTGGACCATTCTCTTATACGGGTGTCGATTATTTCGGACCAATGTAAGTATCTATCGGATGAAGACTGGAGAAGAGGTGGGTTGCCATCTTCACGTGCCTATCCGTGCGAGCAATTCACATGGAAATTGCTATTGATCTATGTGTCTGCGCAATTTTATTAACCGCCGAGGAATTCCAGTCCGTTTGAGGAGCGATTGTGGGACGAATTTCATCGGGGCAAGCAAGTTGGAGTAGATTGTTATCAAGGATTCTCTAGAAAATTAATGCACACGTCGGGGTATTGAGTGGCTATTTAACTTAGCGGGTAACCCTTCAGCTGGGGGAGTATGGGAGCGACTCATAAGGTGCGTCAAGAGCGTCTTATCCATTTCTTTGAAAGAGAAGGCTCCACAGATATACACTCTTCTTTTGTTTTTTTTTTCTTTTGTTCCGCTTGAAAGTAATGAAGCTGAACCGCTAACGCCAAATCATTTCTTACTTCGATATCCTAATTACATAGGTAGGTAGGTAGAAGTGGCGGTTTAACCTTGAAAGAAACCCAAGTAGCACTATGATGTGCCTTTTTGTTACCGCGACTCGTGTGACCTAGTTTGTGATGGTTGTTGAGATGATTTATTCTAAACTTATATCCAACGTGTGGAGTTGAGGAAACGGATTATATCTAATATTCCTTTACCCGAAAAGTTGCTAAGGTCGTTGAAAAAAGGTTGGTTCAGTGTTCGCAATCTGGCTCTTGCTAGTGCCGGACATTTGCAGAGGAAATGGGAGAGAGTTTCTTTCTCATTTGTATTTCCGCTACTGCGGCAATGAGGATTATGTGGGATCCCAAGTTTGGCAGCGTGGTCTCCTATTGGCAATGCCCCGTGATTATTGCCGTGACTCTGGCAATATCTGGGCGGGTTCTGTTTAGCAGGTTTCTTGTTCTATTTTCATCGTATGAGGGCCATATCTTTCTTGATATGACGCAATTGTTCAACCCCCTCCATTGGAGGTTGGCTTTCTGCAGGAAGTATGAATGGATTTGTCCCTTTACAACTCCTAGTGGAACGTGGACCCTTGCCGCAAGTGAGCTCTGTAGAGCTGACCCCTGCCTGGCCAGCTCATCTGCACACTCGTTACCTGTTATGTCACTATGCCCTGGTACCCAGAAAAGTGTGACACTGAAGCGTTCGCCCAGACGGGCAAGTTCGTTCCGGCACTCCTGCACCAGCTTGGAGGATATGGTAGCCGAATTGATGGCTTTGATGGCAGCTTGGCCATCTATAAGGATAGCAATGTTTTGCTTGTGCGTTGTGTCACGCCCTAGTTGCACACAGGCTTCTCGGATAGCCAGTAATTCAGCCTGGAAAATGCTGGCATAATCCCCAATGCTTTCTTATCATCCGCATCCTACAACGCACCGCCGTGTAAGACCACATGTGTGCCGCAACAAGTGAGCACATATTTGCCAGGTATGTACAGCAATATATTTTCTACTACTACTGCCACGAACGCCTACGCTCAATATTCTTTCGCGCATTCCCTACCCATACATTTACCACCCTTGCCAACCACCGCCACTCAGTCGAGTCCACTCTACCAAGCCCAAGCCCAACCACCATCTATTCGCAAATCTCAGGATTTACCAGAGTTCTCCGGCCAGCCCGAGCAATGGCAAATGTTCATTGTTGCATTTAAGGAAACTTCAACCGCTCACGGCTACACAGATTTAGAAAATCTGACGCGTCTGCAAAGAGCCCTAAAGAAAGACGCTAAACGCATGGTTGAAGCACTCCTAATTCATCCTAATAGTGTCGGTGTGATAATAAGCACTCTCGAATTTCATTACGGTCGTCCAGAAATTCTAATACGAAGCCAATTGGCAAAAGTAAGGGCTTTTCCTACTATACACGAATCTAAAATCAACGAAATCGTCAATTATAGGGTCATGGTTTCCAACTTGACAGTCTTCCTGGAGAATGTTTCGGCATCGTCTCATTTATCTAATCCGACGATGCTCGACGAGTAAGTAGGTAAATTACCTTTAAACAAAAGGGAAGAATGGGCTCGACACACACTCTCAATCGCGCCAATGTACCCTACGATTCGAGAGTTGGCTTGGACATATAGCGACATACATTGCCATCGCAAACGAAATCACACCGAGTAGTACCACGCATGAAAAAAGACCCAAACACATAAACGTCGTGTGCGCCGTCACGGATGAGCAACGCCAAAAACCGGTATGCATAGTTTGCAACGAGGATCATCAGGTATATCAGTGTCCCAAATTCAGACGTTATGCTGTTGACACACGATGGAAACTAGTCAAGGCGAACCACATTTGTTTATGTTGCTTACGTTCAGGTCATATTATCGCGAAGTGTCCTTTTAGTCGAGAGTGTGGTATATCTGCTTGCTGTAGAAACCACAATCGCCTTCTACACGACTCCAGCAACAGTGGTAAGAACAACCTCAACCCGGTTGTAACAGCCGATATTAATACCGAAACGAATAATTCTTCCGCAACACACTCTGCCGTTGCAACTATTAGTAGTATTAGTGTCGCAGATTCTATGGCAAGATATGAGCCCCCAGGAGTAGGTACATCTGCGATCAACGCAATCGAAAATAAATATACAGATAAAAACAAAAAAACTCTTTTCAAATTTCTGCCCGTTAGGTTGACTCGTCCAACAGGATCGTGTGTAGTTATGTCATTTATTGATGAAGGGGCAAAAGTTTCTTTAGTTGAGTAGAGGGTCGCCGATTCAATTGGAGTAAAGGGTGCATCCGATTTGTTGTCACTCCGATGGATTTGCAATCAGACAACAAGTGAAATGTTTCAACGAGTCGAATTTGAAATATACAACAATGCCATAAAATACCAAATGAGAAATGTTCGCACCACGAACAATATTTTGTTGCCAGCTCAAAGTTTGAATTTAGGGGAATTTCAGAAGCAGTATCCGGAAGTTTGAAAAATGTTGATTGAAGAGTATGTGGATGCCATGCCACAACTATTAATTGGTATACCACACACGAACCTGGTCAGGCCGAAAGCTGTTTTGAATTTCGATAAAGGTTTCGCTGTTGACAACAAGAAGTTGGGTTGGACGCTTTTTGTTACAAACATGGACAACAATTCAGATGCCGTTGTCTGCTATGTCGATCGCGACGAAATTAAATTGGATGATTTGCACCGCCAAGTAGCAGAATATTTCGCCAATTGTTTCAGAAAATGACAAAAGGGCTGAAATTATTTTAAAGGAAACGACTAATGGCGTTTTCGATTGAAGAAAAGAAGTGCCCTTTCTATGAAAAGAGCAAATCTAGAAGTGCTCTTTCTATGAATTCTATGTTTCACTTCCAGGTCAATTCTTAACACGACAGAAGTATCCGGAATATTTTGAGAGAATTGCCCTGAGCTCACCAACACACACTAGCAAAATGTCAAATTGAAATGTTTGTTGTGTTATTAAAAACAAATTTTTCGCTTGTGATCCGAAAATATTAAATGTAAACTTAATATTATAATATATTGATTTGGTCTATTAAAACATTCATATTTACTGTAAAAAACAAAAAAACAAGTAACAACAGAAAATCTAATCACACATATATGGTGTCTACAGTCATTGTATATAGAGACTATAGTACTATCCTCAACACGAAAATTTTCTAAGCCGGACACACCGTCGGATGGCGTTGCTGTCTTGCTAATTTTCTTGTAGAACCAATATAGAGAGAAATAGCCACACTTGTGAAGAGTGAAAAGAATCATTTGGATGGTGGTGGTGGCTGGTTGGTAGGTAGCAACTAGCAAATAAAGGGATAAAAACATCATAAGGGTTTCTTTTCTCTGTTACTCGCACAATGAGGTTCTATCTCTTCATGCATGAGTAGTTTCTTTGAACAAGACATGATGACAAATTTCTGATTTGGAATTTCGATCGTATGACAGGCAAATCTGGATATTTGTGCTTATGAAAGAAAACGAATCTGTTCGTGTTCCTTTTTATGATGAGATGCCGGTTGATTTTTTATTTTAAATATTTGAATGCAAATGGAGTATAATTTCAAGTTAATCTTTTTGTCGTATTTCTGTTAGTTATGAATTCATGACCAACAATTTAATTATACTATTGATTTGATATAATATCTACAATTAATTGACCCCAATTGCGGATGTGAATGTTACATTATATATATGCGAAAGGAAATAAAATTGACGGCCTTGATCTACAGGTGGCTTTGGTCGTGCGAATTTTAGGGTGGATGGGCTGATGATCTTTCATCGGATTGTTTTTTATCCTCGTATAAATAGGTATAATTATGCATTAGTGATCTGTTTTGCAATTGTCATAATCAGAATGGCATAGGTATTAAAAAAAAATACCTATGTTTTGAACAGAATTAACTGACAACTTTAATAAGTTGCACAGTATTGTTTTGAGGTCAGTTCATTTAAGAAAATAATTGTAATAAAAACGTTCGCATGCGGATCTACATTAAAAACGACAACGAAGCTAATGCTTTTACGTTATTACAACTGGTATATAAGCTATTCAGAACAAAATTCGTTACTTATTTTAGATATGTTTTAACACCAGCAAGATAGCATAATATTATGACACACTGTCGCACAAACTAGGTAGGCAATTATTTATTAGTTTAATTATTTCGGTTTTATTTTTGAGCTCGTTTTTTGTTTATTAAATTCGTAAATGTATATACACTCCTACTGGGTAGTAATTCTTTAATCGTATTATGTTTTTTTTTTAAATTCTATCGGTTTATTCAAATTAAACTCAAATTAAAATATGTATAATACACTCTCGCAGGAAATAGGTAGATAAGCAATATTATTTATTTTATGTATTGCCAGATTTGTCAGTTATACGGGAACAGTATAAATGAAATCAGGTTTTTATGCACTCGAAATATTACCGACTCATTGGATTATTCGAAAAATAAGACAAGCTCTCATCTATGTTTTGGTACTGTAAAAAAACCTAAATAAGGGCCTCAATGAAATCAATAATACGAAGAAAAAATACGGATGGGGTTGTAAATAAAATAGAAAATGGTGCTTTTGCCCAAATTAAAAAGAGTAACCAACACAATAGTCTATTTTATTACCCAAAACTGCAAAAAAAATTAAATGAAAATAATACCTGCTTTCAAAATTTTTCTTTTGCTACTGCCAAATGTAGAAAAAAAATAAAAAATGGACTACCTGTTTTCACAATTCTTGCGAAAACCTTAATTCATTCGAATTCAATAAAATTAACATGGGTTTTTCTAGATTTTGTAAAAATGTAAAATTATAGAGACATCCTATAAAGTTAAGTTGACAATTTTTGGATTTTAAGATTTATGGCCCCATAAAAAAAAGCACTAATATACAAAACATATAATATGCGGTTGGCCGGTGACACTTATTCGGCGAATTGTCCGTTTTTCAGTAAAGAGACCTTAGTGGCTTGTATGGCGTCAATATGATAGTTTTTAATAGCACCAATATAGGTTAGCACTCGGATGTAAAAGATATAAGACATGTTATAGCTTTCTGTTATTTCAAAATTTCCAAAGAATGACAATAGGAATTAGTATTTCATGGCTGTATGAAGTATTCTGGAACGAGTCTTTAGTTAAATAAATATGTCACTCCGTCCACTGGCAATGGACGTCGGATCGGAGGGAATTGCCCTTTTTGAATCAACCACTCTGTTACTGACTATTTTACTAGAGGAAGGTTTATTCTCTGTTGGAGTACATTAATTACATTAATAATGAACAATAAAATAACAATTTGAACTTACTCTTTTTTAGCAATTCCTTGGCTCAGGTTCCGATTCCAATGACAAATGAGAAATGACAAGATGGTTTTGGCGCGTATTCGAGAACATTTGGCGGGACATTTGACGACTTGATTTCATGAGCGCGTTCAGGTAATTTAATGTGTCAGATTGACGGCTAGCTGTGTTTGTTTTGGAATCGGCACCTGATCCTCGGTTACATTTTGAATTAACTTATAAAATTTACGACAAAATAAGTATGAAATAAATTACATTGGAAGACAGATAAAAAAGTTATTATCAATTTAAAAACATTCAGAAATGAATACCTACCCACCCGTACGAACATTATGAAAACTTCATCGTAGTTTTGTAACTGTAACTGACTGTTTCGAAAAAAGTTCCATACTTCTTATTGATAACTTAAAGCATACATTTCGAACTTGAGTTTTTTTAAATACCTTCAAGATCCGACCACCATAATCAATAAAATAATTCGAGTAAGTCAGAATAATCAATCATTTATCCATAGAAGAAAGAAATCCAATTCCCAATTCATCTGTGCTTTGAGCAGAATTGAAGAATCTCGTGAATCGTAAATGCAGAAATTCTTCCAAGGAAAAAGAAATGCATACCCAAATACACACAAAGTAGGTACCTGCTCATCTCATTCATGAAGCAACAGACGACAAACCTGACAAATTATGAAATCGAACAAAAAAGGGAGAGAAAGAAAAAGAATAGGCTACAAAACCCACCCCTCATCCAGCAATGCAAATGTATACGCATACGCATTCGACGATGGTGGCGCAATGGTAGGATACATGAAGTGATAGTACTATAATGTTTATATGCAATGCTACAGTCTACCACTCTTGCAAAAGTGCTCCAACGAATTTTATTCAAAAGAGCAATTCTGAACTTCGGGGCACTTCTCTCGGATCTTCAATGAAAAACGCCATAAAAGGTTGAATAACCAGTACACAACTGGACTTTTATGGAAAACTGATAATGTTGAGTTTATTGGAAGCGATGGAATGGCATTAAAGAGACTTGAAACAGTTGAGAGAAAAATGTCTACTTATTTCGAATTTGCGGCGTGGTATAAGTCCAAAAGTAAAGAGTATATTGACAAAGGTTATGCGAAACAACTTCTGCCAAAAGAAATCGATATTGGAGATCGTATATGATATCTTCCGCATTTTGCTGTATGCAATATCAATAAAGGCAATAAGTTACGATTATTCCATTTGAAAATTTTTCCAGCTTTTACGGATTGGTGAAAGTTGTGTGCTGGACCCACACACTCTGCCTGCCATACAATGCGAAGAAACCAGTAATTCTGCCAAGATATCACGTGCTTTCAAAGCTGTTAGTTCGACACTATCACGAAATTTATCATCACCAAAACCAAGATGCGATTGTTTGCGCAATACGTTCCAAGTATTGGATACCAAGCCTCCGTCGACTCGTAAGATCTGCTAAAGGAGCATGTCAGCTATGTAAAATTCGTTCGGCTGTTCCAAGTCCTCCGCTAATGGGGCAGTTGCCTATTGATCGACTTACTACATACGTTGGACCATTCTCTTATACGGGTGTCGATTATTTCGGACCAATGCAAGTATCTATCGGATGAAGACTGGAGAAGAGGTGGGTTGCCATCTTCACGTGCCTATCCGTGCGAGCAATTCACATGGAAATTGCTAGTGATCTATGTGTCTGCGCAATTTTATTAACCGCCGAGGAATTCCAGTCCGTTTGAGGAGCGATTGTGGGACGAATTTCATCGGGGCAAGCAAGTTGGAGTAGATTGTTATCAAGGATTCTCTAGAAAATTAATGCACACGTCGGGGTATTGAGTGGCTATTTAACTTAGCGGGTAACCCTTCAGCTGGGGGAGTATGGGAGCGACTCATAAGGTGCGTCAAGAGCGTCTTATCCATTTCTTTGAAAGAGAAGGCTCCACAGATATACACTCTTCTTTTGTTTTTTTTTTCTTTTGTTCCGCTTGAAAGTAATGAAGCTGAACCGCTAACGCCAAATCATTTCTTACTTCGATATCCTAATTACATAGGTAGGTAGGTAGAAGTGGCGGTTTAACCTTGAAAGAAACCCAAGTAGCACTATGATGTGCCTTTTTGTTACCGCGACTCGTGTGACCTAGTTTGTGATGGTTGTTGAGATGATTTATTCTAAACTTATATCCAACGTGTGGAGTTGAGGAAACGGATTATATCTAATATTCCTTTACCCGAAAAGTTGCTAAGGTCGTTGAAAAAAGGTTGGTTCAGTGTTCGCAATCTGGCTCTTGCTAGTGCCGGACATTTGCAGAGGAAATGGGAGAGAGTTTCTTTCTCATTTGTATTTCCGCTACTGCGGCAATGAGGATTATGTGGGATCCCAAGTTTGGCAGCGTGGTCTCCTATTGGCAATGCCCCGTGATTATTGCCGTGACTCTGGCAATATCTGGGCGGGTTCTGTTTAGCAGGTTTCTTGTTCTATTTTCATCGTATGAGGGCCATATCTTTCTTGATATGACGCAATTGTTCAACCCCCTCCATTGGAGGTTGGCTTTCTGCAGGAAGTATGAATGGATTTGTCCCTTTACAACTCCTAGTGGAACGTGGACCCTTGCCGCAAGTGAGCTCTGTAGAGCTGACCCCTGCCTGGCCAGCTCATCTGCACACTCGTTACCTGTTATGTCACTATGCCCTGGTACCCAGAAAAGTGTGACACTGAAGCGTTCGCCCAGACGGGCAAGTTCGTTCCGGCACTCCTGCACCAGCTTGGAGGATATGGTAGCCGAATTGATGGCTTTGATGGCAGCTTGGCCATCTATAAGGATAGCAATGTTTTGCTTGTGCGTTGTGTCACGCCCTAGTTGCACACAGGCTTCTCGGATAGCCAGTAAGTCAGCCTGGAAAATGCTGGCATAATCCGGCAAGCGGTATGATACTGATATATTCGGCGATTCTGAGTAGACCCCGGCCCCCACACCGCAGTTCTTCTTAGATCCGTCAGTGTATATGACCGTGTCGAAACCCTGCACTACTTCGTTCCTCTTCCACTGAGCTCTGGAAGGGAAGCTTACCTGGAAGCCTTTTTTGAAATTGAGTTGTGGTGTGATGTAGTCGGTAGGAAATGTTGCTGTGGCCATACGGCCTTGCACTCCAGCACCCAGACTCCCTGAGCCTAATAGCGCTGCACAGTGCGGTATATTTGATGTGTAGGTCAGGAGGTAGAAGATGCAGGAGCACAGTAAGGGCATCCGTTGGGGCCGGCCTCATTGCACCCGTGGTGCCTATACTGGCTGTTCTTTGCAGTCTTTTTAATTTTGTAAGATTGTAGCCTTTACTCAACGCGGGCCACCATACGAGTGAGCCATAGGTGAGAATGGGACGCACAACGGCTATGTACATCCACAAGGCCATCTTTGGTTGAAGTCCCCACTTCTTTCCAAAGGTTTTGCTGCAGGCGTAGAAAGCAACACACGCCTTCTTTGCTCTGTGTTCGATGTTTTGTTTCCAGTTAAGTTTTCTATCAAGCATGATGCCTAGAAACTTAGCGCTGGAGGAAAGTGTGAGTGGTTGACCATTTAGACAGGGAAGCGTAAAATCGGGTATTTTGGTTTTAGTAGTGAACCGCATCAGTTCAGTTTTGCTCGGGTTTTGCTAAGTGTTTACCTTTTCTAGAGCGGCCCCCATAATTTCACTAAACACGGAGGGAAACTTCCCTGACACTAGTATCGCCACGTCATCCGCATACGCGACAACTTTGACACGTTCCCTGTCAAGTTAAACAAGAATTTTGTTTATAACCATTAGCCAGAGTAGGGGGGAAATGACGCCGCCCTGTGGCGTTCCTCTTTGGGCAAATTTGGTTAAGTGGCTGTTGCCTAGTGTTGCCTGAATGGTTCTTGTTCTGAGCATCGAGACTATCCACTGCCTAATAAATTCTTCTATGCCCAGCTCGATCAGAGATTCACGAATTGCTTCAGTGTGTACGTTGTAAAAAGCTTCCTCTATATCTAGAAAGGAGGCTAGGGTGTAGTCTTTATAGTGTAAGGATTTTTCAATTGTCCGCACTACTTCGTGGAGAGCCGTTTCCGTAGATCTCCCCTTAAGATAGGCGTGCTGTGATTTGGATAGCGATGATTCTACTAAAAAACTTCGCATGTGAATGTCTAGGACACGTTACATACAAACGCCAGCAGTTGACGAAAGGGTTTGCCTCCGTAAACAGTGGCATATTCTACAACAACTAAAGCAAATATTTTGGAGAAGGTGGGTTTTGGAATACCTACCTACATTAACGCGGCGTACAAAGTGGCATCAAATGGTTGAGCCAATACAGGTGGGGGACTACGTTATAGTATGCGATGACAATGAAAGCAGAGGTGAGTGGAAGCGTGGCAGAGTAGTAAGAAGTATATCCTGCGCCCGATGGTCAAGTACGGTCGGCAGTAGTCAAAACTACATCTGGCACAATTTGACGGCCCGCGTCGAAACTAGCGAAATTGGATATTGTAGGTGAATCTCAAACGTCGATTCACGGGGAGCGGGATGTTGCTGCCCAGATATAATTATCTATTGTTATTCCTACATATTTAACTTATGTATTAGCTTGTAAGTCAAATTGAACTTTGTATTACTGAACTCTCGTATAGTGCAAACGGACATTAAATGAGAACACACTCATCTGAAACTTTCGTTGAATTTGACAATAGTAGTAGGAAATACCCACCATTTTCGTTTAGTGTTCTCATTTAATGGAGCGTGCCAGTGTCAGACAGAGACAATACTGAGACCACCAACTTCGGCCGATTTCCCGTTACTTAGCCTACAAGCTATATTTCTATGGGGTGGCAAATGCTAAGTGCGCTTGTATTGTTACATAGAAATTCGTATTGACAAATGTCACGTAACTTCAGAAACAAATACACTCGCACCTTGCATATGCCACTTCCGCTTTGGGCAAAATGCCTTGCAGCGTTCATAGAATTTTATCCGTTGAATTTGAAATTGTTCGTTTCGTGTGAATAATTTGTTTCAGGAATAAGTGTACATTTACTTAAAATATTTACGAAAAATTAAGAATGTAGCTTGGTTGAGGGAAAATAAAAACATTTTGAGCAAATTTTCCTTATTATTTAAGAAAAATTTACACACGAAATCGAAGTTAATTATATCCAAAAGCGGGAAATACACAATCATATTTGTCCCAATATATTTCTAGTATAAAAAACATCTCCTTTAGATAGTTTTATTAACCACACAAATCAAATTATTCACCTTTAAAAAATTTATAATTACTAACCAATGGCATTCAGTTATGCTAAAATGTGGTATTCCCGAACTCTTGCACATTTCCCCACGGTTGCCGAGGTTGGCAGCATTTATTTTTGTATTTTTTGTATGTTTTTTCATGTCACACGGATTCCCAATTGACAGAACACCGATAGGAATACAAAATGGCGAATTTGAAAAAAAAAACTGAGGGGGCCAGCGGCAAGAGGATTGTGAGTTGGGGGTCTCAGTATGGTTTGTCTATGGTGTCAGACGGACACACCTTTGTAAGTAAAATGTAACATATTTTTATTTGAACTTAGGATTTACAGAATATTAAACCCACATAAATAAATCAAAAGTGCGTTTTAATATAACAAGTTCCGCAGCAAAGACAGCTCCATTAGGAACAGGTGCTTTCGGCTGTCCACTAGCATCCGTCTCGTAGTCGATCGTGTTGATCCACAAATTGTCCAGATCAAAGTATGGAATTCCAATATATTCCATTCAAATTCAAAGAAATGAACTTGGGTTCTTCGGTGATACTTCTTATTCGACGAATTGTACGGTTTTTTGGAATTATTATTTGAATTCAGTAAATGGACGCTTGGATAGCGTCAATATGATATTTTTTTATAGCACCAATATAATGTAATAAATATAAGACATATTATAGCTTTCCGTTATTTTCTTAATTTCTGAAGAATGATATTATGAATTAGCAATCCATGGCTTTATGAAGTATTTTGGAATGAGTCTTTAGTAAAATTAAGAATTATGAAGAGAAAAAAAAAAGTTAGTACCAATTTAAAAACTTTTCGAAATGAAGACCTACCCACCCGTACGGCGTACATTATAAAAACTTCATCGTAGTTTTGTAACTGTAACTGACTGTTTCTAACTACATATTTCAAAAAAAAGTTCCATACTTCTTATTAATTACTTAAAGCATACATTTCGCACATGACGTTTTTTTAGTACCGATCCGACCACCATAACCAATTAAATAAACCGAGTTAATCTGGATAATCAATCATTTGTCCATAGAAGAAAGAAATCTAATTTTTAATTCATCTGTGCTTTGAGCACCATCTAGATATTGGGGTGTTTGGGAATAACCATTTCCTTTATATGAAATACACCATCTAGTAATAATGTGTCTATGGTAATACCCTAACGTTCGATCGGACACAATTTTCGGTACTTTTTATAGTACGTTTTCCTTTGTTTTCTAATACTTCACGATTGATGATCGATTTTGAGTAAATTTGTCTCTATAATTATTCAATAAACGGAACACAGTTTATTAAAATGCTTTAATTTATTCGTAAGCTGATAATGCAAATCAAAACTAAAGATCACATTTAAATCATTAGCAAGTGAATATTTTCGAAAGGAATATTAGCCTGGGGCCGTACTATGAAACTCGATTCTACTATTGATTCTATTCGAAAGATATTTGCGATTCTACTTTAATTGAATTGAATTGAATTTATTGAGACTCATATAAACAAATTACAAAGATAACAATTCTTAAACGATTATAAAAGAATATACGCGGCTGTAAAGTATTGCCTGCACATTAGTTTGCGTTGGTTTAAATTATTATGCCACATGGCTGTCAATTGTGATGTTGAACGAATAGCTCTTGCTCACGGAGCTGACAATTTGGTTTTGACTTTATGTCATAGAGTACTTAACCTAACTTAAAAACTATTTGTACAAAAGGTAAAGGGAGATACGAGAGCATACATAGTATGTTTTCGGATTTCCCTTTCAGATACTTAAACGTCAGTGGGTTCATTCTTGAAGGAATGAGAATTGCACTAGGTGTGATTTTGTTTCATTTTCTAACGCGAGAGCGTTTGAGATTACATAAGTATAAGCATATATCTTTTAGATTTATGGAACGAATGAATAGAGATTCAAATTGTGTAATGGTTTATGACATGTCGATTATTTGACGTTCCTTTTTTGTTTTAACAATAATATTTTCTTTTGAATTACATTTATATGATTTTGTTTAAGACGGAAAGAAAATTGACATAAATGAAGGAAATGTAGTTACGGATAACATGAAATAGTTAAAGGTTAGTAGTAATACAGAGATGTTTAAGCAATTTTAAGATGTAAGTTTTGTTCTCCAATAATGTATATAGAACGGGTGACTTGATTTGTGCGATTTTTTATTCTATGTTATATTCCATACCTTTTATTTTCTTTTTGTTTTAGTTTTTGTTTTGCAGCGAAATGTGGACGTGAAACTACCCACGGTTGTGCCCAAGGATTGCCTTGGTATAGAAGGGCAGGGTGGATCCATCGGGTGCCGGATCAACTATAGTGTTGGAGATACAAATGACCGAAGGATATAGCGTGTTCTCCCAAGTGGAGGTGCCTTGTGAGGAAAAGATGTCTCTTACTAGTTCATTGTTTGAGTTCTGTATCTTTAGAATAAATTTTTTAGATAAGATTAAGGCATAGTTAATGAAAGGAGTGATTTTTGTTTCATTATAAATAACTGAGTTGGAATATCTTCTGATTCTGGACTCGAAGCTCTTACTGGAACAGAGGCGGAGGATTTTTCGTTCAAAAAGCTCCAATTCGGAGGCAACAGTGGGTGAAATAGCAAACCAAATCGGAAAAGCGTAGGTCATAATGGGTCTTATGAGTGATTTGTAGAGTAGAAGTGTTGCGTCCCAACAAGATGCGCGCAGATGGAAGGACGAAAATGTGGAGTTGCAGAAAACTAGGTACTCGAATGTAGTGAAACAACATGCGCAGAACATTTCGAGGTCCTAGCCATTATGCAAACAACACAAAACAATAATTAACGATAAAAAATAAAACGCAAATACACTCCACGACACCACACAATCCGACAGAAAACGAGAACTGTCAAATTTGGGCAGCAAGACGAACACTGAATTATACAGATCTCACTCCAACACACGTCATCGGCATATGGGTCATGTAGTTGCAACTTCTAACCACTAGTCAAAGAAAATGCATAATGGCCGAATTGCATGTGAGCGAGATGCATCTACCAGCTCAGTGCGCTCTAACACCTACTCCGAAGATGGGGGGCATTGTTGAAGGAGTAAATGAAAGGGCATCAATTTATCTAAATTTATGTATTAGTAAGATCAAAGTGCTCTAACACAACAAAAAAGTAATATTGTATTGTGTGTATTGTAAGGTCATTAACCCCCGAACGCACAGCTGATCTTAGTATATAAGCAATCAGCAGCTTCAAGGGAGGTAAAAATTGTAAGGCAAAACCACTCTTTAATTAGCAGCAAAAAAGTAAAGTCAGTTCTTAAAACAGCCAACAGAGTTATAATCGTGTTTTATTTCCTCCTCAAATCAGTTCCTCTAACTGATTCACCACACCGCTTGAGAATCAGCTATTCCAAGCCTAACTATTTTTTTTCCCGCTCAACTCAGCGCGGAATATGGTTCTTCGAGTCCTTTTAAATAAAGGAACAATTTAGAAAGACTACTGCCTTTCTAGTAAAAGTGTAAAAGTGCGCGCCAACATTTTATACGTTATTTTTTTTTTCAAAAGTGTGTTGTGGGCTAAGTATAGCTGGTTAGCCTTCAGGTATCCAGTGCAAAGTACGTTTCCGATATCTGACTATCGGCCACAACACCCAACGAATTTTTAAGTGTGCTGTGGGTCAAGTATAGCTGGATCATATTATATAATCCAGTGCAAATATACGTTTCCGACAGTTTATCGGCCACAGCACCCAACGATTTTTTTTAACAAAGTGTACTGTGGGTTAAGTATAGCTGGATAGTTTATCCAGTGCAAATATACCTTTCCGATCTCCGACGGACAGTCTATCGGCCACAGTACCCAACAAATCTGCAATTCAACAGTGAAGTTCATACAACGGATCTATCAGTTACCAGTGGAAGTACCGGTGAATGCGGACAAGAAGCGGTCACAAAGGAACGGTCTTCACAAAGCAACCGCTTGAAGAGTCAACCGGTGAATAGCGGTTATATCTGCGACAAAAGCAGAAGAAAGGTAGGAATTTTTCCTTATCTCTTACTTTTGGAATATTCATTACAATAAATACCATAAAATTAACAAACAAAAATTCAAAGCCATCTCATCTGCAAATAATTTCAAATAAAGTGTTGTGATAGATTTTTAAAATGTCCAAATTAGTAAAATCGATTGAAATCCAAGAAGACATTTTAAACGAAATTAAACTAGATTTCGAAGAATTTAAAAACGATGAAACGTCGCGAAAATTAAAGGGGTACTTATCCGGGCGTTTAACCGATATCGATGAAATGTTCAAACGGGCGAAAAAAGAACATTCTAGCATAATCGCAAATGTTGCTGATCCACTTAAAGAAAAATACATTCAAGATGAAATTTTCTCAAAGATAAAGAAAATTTATTTCACCTTTAGTGGACAGTTGCATGAGGAGCTTGACCATTTCTTGGAAGAGCACAATGCCTCTGTAGATATGTCTCGATTAAACACCACGAGATCTGCTAGCTCTGACATCCGTCTCCAAAGAATTCATATAAATCCGTTCTCGGGAAAATACGAAGAATGGTCTGAATTTTTTAATTTATTCGATAGTTTGATCCGAAAAAACACCGAACTACCAGATATACAAAAACTTCAGTATCTGAAAACCTCTGTCTGTGGGGAAGCTGCTCGATTAATCCAGCACCTTCCAATAGAATCCAAGAGTTTTTCTTCAGCTTGGACTATCCTCACAGATAGGTATCAGAACAAGCGCAAACTGGTAAATACTCAACTGAGGAGGTTAATAGAGCAGAGCAAATTAACCACTGAATCCGCTTCTGGTTTAAAATCGCTGCATGATACCAGCATCGAATGCGTTCATGCACTTAGCAACCTCGAAATTGCTATTGAACAATGGGACACCATTCTCATTTATATAATTTTTAATAAACTGCCATCGCAGACCCAACGAGATTGGGAAGAAAAGCTGGGCACTTCAAAGCATCTTCCTGAATGGAAAACTTTTATGTCATTCATCGAAGGTCGTTTTAGTTCTCTTGAAAACATTTCTGAACTGAATGGGCCACAGAGACAAGCGATGCAGTCGAATTCGTTTCGTAAAACCACTTCTGCTGCCTGTCAATTAAGCTCTCAGCAACAAACCAAACAGTTTCGATGTCGACTTTGCAAGGCGTCTCATGGTATGAGACATTGCAAACGATTTTTACAAATGGACGTCAAGACCAGAGCTGATGTCACAAAGAAAAATGGAGTTTGTGGAAATTGTTTAGGGTATGACCATCATGCCGCGGCCTGTACTAGCAGCAATAGGTGTCAAAAATGCGGTTACAAGCACCATACTTTGCTCCACTTTGAGACACAGGTTGGACCAAATGCAAACCAAAATCACCAACAATATCCCCAGTCTCAGTTCAACAATCAAAGCACAATTCAATACAATGCTCAATCTCATTATGTGCAAAATCCGATAAGTCAACCGACCCCCTTTAATGTCTCGAGTGATCAACCAAGCACTTCTCAACAATTTAGGACCCATTTCAATCAGATGCATTCAAAAACTTTACTGGCGACTGCACTCGTTAAGGTGTATGCATCAAATGGTAAGCAGTGTACACTTAGGGCGTTCATAGATACTGGTTCAGAAGCCACATTTATCACGGAGAACGCTACTCAGCTTCTCAATCTCAAAAGAGAAAATGTATCAGCTAAAATCACAGGTCTTGGCAAAAATCCAACTGGTAGCTCCAAATATCAAGTATCTTTTAGCTTGCACTCGTTTAAGAACGCCGTTTTCTCACTCGATGTCACAGCATTTGTTTTACCTGTGCTAACAGCAACACTGCCAACCTACCCCCTGCAAGGAGAGTGGGATCACCTATCCAATCTGCCATTGGCTGATCCGGCCTATAATATTCCAGGGAAGATTGATCTTCTGTTAGGCGCGGATGTGTACTCTTCGATAATTTTAGAAGGCTTGGTGAAAGGACAGAAGGGTGCTCCTGTTGCACAACGGACAGAATTTGGATGGATCCTTACAGGAAAAACGAATAACTCACCAAATGTGACCTGTTTTACCATTCAAAATAACTTTAACTCCTTAGATGCACAACTTAGGCAATTCTGGGAAGTTGAAGAAAATCTTGATGACCGGAAGCTGTCACCGGAGGAGCAAAAATGTCAACTACATTACTCTGACACAGTTCAACGAAAGGAAGATGGGAGGTACGAAGTACGACTCCCCTTCAAAAACGGAATTCGCCCAATCCTGGGAAATTCGAAGAAGGCAGCCATGGCAAGATTCTTTCAAATAGAAAGAAAACTCTTGTCGAACCAAAAACTACAGGAAGGGTATACAAAGTGCGTACAAGAGTACTTGAATTTAGGTCAGATGAAAAAGGTATCATCATCGATGGAACTAGGCGAACACTACTACATGCCTCATCACGCGGTCCTAAAGGAATCAAGCAGTACCACAAAGTTGCGTGTAGTATTTGATGCTTCATGCAAAACATCCAATGGTTTGTCGCTAAACGACTGCCTAATGGTGGGGCCACGGTTGCAACCCGACATCATCGATCTCATCACGAAATGGAGACAGTTCAAGGTAGCGTTTGCGGCAGACATAAGCATGATGTATCGGCAAATATGGATGGCAACCGAAGATACTCCATACCAACTCATCTTATGGAGACAGACTCAGAACGAGCCAATAAAAACATATGCGTTGAATACGGTCACATTTGGAACCGCATCGGCGCCGTATTTAGCGGTGCGCACTTTACTTCAGCTAGCGTCAGATGTGGAACACGAGTACCCGTACGTCACTAAGGTACTGACTGAAGGATTCTACGTCGATGATCTCATCTACGGTACGAACGAAGAAGCCGAGGCCATCAATCTACAAGACGACATTCTGAAGGTCCTCAAATCAGCCGGGTTCCCTCTGCGAAAATGGGCCAGCAATTCCGCAAAGGTCTTACAGCAGGTTCCTGAAAGCGAAAGGGAAATAAATCTACCTCTGAATTTCGACGCTCCAGACGCCATTAAAACACTTGGTATTCAATGGCATCCAGCAAAAGATACATTTGCATTTAAAATCAATTTACCTGAAGTTCGAGAATACACAAAGAGATCCGTACTCGCAGATATTGCGCGTCTGTTCGATCCGCTTGGATGGATCGCACCATGCGTGATAAAGGCCAAATTGATTCTTCAGCAACTGTGGTTAAAGGAATATGGATGGGATTCTCCAATTTCACAAGAAATTGAAAATCAGTGGGTAGAGCTGCGAAGAGGTCTAATTACTCTGCACGACCTCGAGATACCTCGGTGGATCGAATACACCAATTCATCAGAGGTACAATTTCACGGGTTCAGCGATGCCTCAGAAAGGGCTTATGCGGCTGTTATATACGCTCGCATTATCAACGGAACGGGGGAGCACATTCATCTGTTGGCAGCAAAAACGAGAGTTGCTCCAACAGCCGTTAAGTGTGTATCACTACCACGGCTAGAGTTATGCGCAGCATTGCTACTAGCAAAACTTTTACATCGAGTAAAGAGGGCAATGCAATTCGAAGACGCCAAAACATTTGCATGGTCGGATTCCACAATAACACTGGCGTGGATCAGAGGAAATCCCTCAATTCGCACAACTTTTGTAGCCAATCGAGTAAGCGAAATTCAAACGCTTACAGACACCAACATCTGGCGACACGTGGGCACCAAGGAAAACCCAGCAGACATAGGATCACGAGGATTGTTACCACAGGAACTCATCCATAGTTACATGTGGTGGCATGGACCGAAGTTCCTTAAGACGTTTGACGTAAGCCAATATCCAGAGCAGACTACATGTGAGACAGATCTGGAAACGAAAAAAGAAAGGAAAAGAGAGGAAACAAACTCATCGTTCTACAAGGAAAACTTAACAAAAATACATGCAAACTTCGCACAGGTCATATGTCAAGTCACACTCATCAACAACGATTACGTTCAACGATATTCCGACTTCAATCGATTGGTACGAAGTACAGCTATATGGCGAAGATACTTCGCATATCTCAAAGACAAGGGAAACAGAAGATCTTTGAAAAATTACCCTTTAACTCCAGATGAGCTAGATGCATCCCAAAGGCAGCTCATCAGACTCGTTCAAAGTGAACTTTTCCCAGAGGAAATAAAATTATTAAGAAATAAAGGGAATATTGGCAAAGGCAGCCATATTCTCAGCCTGAATCCATTTCTAGACCCTGAAGGAATTTTACGCGTCGGAGGACGCTTATCAAACTCCACAATCCCTTTCAGCCAAAAACACCCAATAATTTTGAAGGATTCACATCAGTTTGCCAGATTGATCGTCAGCAATGCACATCAACGCACACTTCATGGTGGACAGCAGATGATGATGGCAGAGATCAGAAGCCAATATTGGATCACCAATCTAAAGCGACTGGTCAAATCTACCATCCACAATTGTATCCGATGTCACCGATACAACGCGAAAATGCAACAACAATTGATGGGAAGTCTTCCGGCAGAACGGGTGTTAATTTCAAGGCCCTTTACGAACACTGGAGTGGATTTCGCGGGACCAATAGAAATGAAGATGTGGAAGGGCAGATGTAATAGGATGACTAAAGGATACATAGCTGTCTTCATATGCTTGTCAACGAAGGCAATACATATTGAAGTAGTGAGCGACCTCACTGCAGCAGCGTTTATAGCTGCATTCAGGAGATTTGTTGCACGAAGAGGACTCTGTACCAACATGTACAGTGATTGCGGCACAAACTTCAAAGGGGCAACAACCGAACTGAATAAAGACAGCAAACACATCTCTAGTGAGTGGTCAGCTGAAGTAGCTGCAAACCTTGCAGCACAAAACACCAAATGGCATTTTAACCCACCAGCGGCTCCACATTTTGGAGGGCTTTGGGAAGCTGGCGTAAAATCCATCAAACATCACCTTAAAAGAACAATCGGTGCAGCTAGGCTGACATTTGAGGAATACGTAACTTTGCTCGCACAAATCGAGGCATGCCTCAACTCAAGGCCATTGTGTCCGATGACATCCGACCCAAATGATCTCACGGTTCTTACCCCAGGACATTTTTTGATCGGAGCATCATTAATAACACTCCCTGAAAGGAATTTGATGGACAAAAACATAAACAATCTCGATAGGTGGAGGTACATACAACGACTAACACAAGAGTTCTGGAAGCAATGGAGCACAACTTACCTTCATCTACTTCAACAACGGCCCAAGTGGCTTCAGCAACAGCCGAACATCAAAATCGGTGACATAGTCCTGGTCAAGGAGAATAACCTACCGCCGTCGTCGTGGTTACTCGCGCGCGTAATCGAACTGCATCCGGGCGCAGATGGTCTAACGCGCGTGGTGACCATAAGGACAGAAAACGGAGTCCTTAAACGTCCGATCGCGAAACTATCCCCCTTGCCGGTAACCAAACCGTCGAACAATTCGAACATATAGACAATATTTAAATAAATGAAAATAAATAAATTATCAAAAAAAAAATAGACTATAAGTGAACATTTAATAATAACCCATTTGCAAGATCAACATACTTGCCACAGAAGTGAATTTGGATAGGAACCTTTAGCAGCTAACTTTTTACATTATTTCAATATGTATTTTAAACAATAAACTAATACAAAATTTGAATCTTTCTCGGCCAAAACTCAACCGAAGGAACACTGGCACCCGAACAACATGGGACACAAACCAATGAAGAAGGGGATGAAAACACCAATATCAACCAGAGCAAATCCAAAACATGTGAGGCAGAAATCCGGGCTCCGGAGTAACACAACACTACACACCGCGGACACCTTGAACTTCTCGTTGCCGGGCCGGGAGCATGTTGCGTCCCAACAAGATGCGCGCAGATGGAAGGACGAAAATGTGGAGTTGCAGAAAACTAGGTACTCGAATGTAGTGAAACAACATGCGCAGAACATTTCGAGGTCCTAGCCATTATGCAAACAACACAAAACAATAATTAACGATAAAAAATAAAACGCAAATACACTCCACGACACCACACAATCCGACAGAAAACGAGAACTGTCAAATTTGGGCAGCAAGACGAACACTGAATTATACAGATCTCACTCCAACACACGTCATCGGCATATGGGTCATGTAGTTGCAACTTCTAACCACTAGTCAAAGAAAATGCATAATGGCCGAATTGCATGTGAGCGAGATGCATCTACCAGCTCAGTGCGCTCTAACACCTACTCCGAAGATGGGGGGCATTGTTGAAGGAGTAAATGAAAGGGCATCAATTTATCTAAATTTATGTATTAGTAAGATCAAAGTGCTCTAACACAACAAAAAAGTAATATTGTATTGTGTGTATTGTAAGGTCATTAACCCCCGAACGCACAGCTGATCTTAGTATATAAGCAATCAGCAGCTTCAAGGGAGGTAAAAATTGTAAGGCAAAACCACTCTTTAATTAGCAGCAAAAAAGTAAAGTCAGTTCTTAAAACAGCCAACAGAGTTATAATCGTGTTTTATTTCCTCCTCAAATCAGTTCCTCTAACTGATTCACCACACCGCTTGAGAATCAGCTATTCCAAGCCTAACTATTTTTTTTCCCGCTCAACTCAGCGCGGAATAAGAAGTTTAGTTTTCTTTTTAAGGGTGCTGTGTCTAAGGAAAGGCATAAGCATATTGGATATTTTCCTAGATTTTTGAAGGCCGGATCTGGCGTGATTGTTAAATTTTAACAAATTGTTAAAGTGGACGCCCAGGTATTTAATACTTTTTTTAGTACGAATGGTATAGTCATCTATCTTTAATTCTAGATTCCGACTTTCTCTGACCACCCCTTCTGGTCCCTTACCACTTGCGTTCCTAAAGCAGATAAGCTCAGACTTTGGTTTATTAATTTTTATCCCCCAGGTTTTGTAGTATATGTCAATTGCTGTAGTGTGTTTTTCGAGTAGTCGAAGGGCTACTAAAGGGTATTCGTGACTAGCGTAGGCGATGGTGTCATCTGCGTAGAGTAAGCTAGTGGAGTGTGTGTGGGAAATCGTGAAGAAAAATGTTATATAGTGCAGGACCAAGGATGGAACCTTGGGGTACCCCGCTATCACAGGCGCAATTGGCCGACTTAGTTCCTTGGATCTGTATAAAGAAAGATCTATCACGGAGAAAACTTTCAAGAAGATTAATAATGTGTGGAGGAAAAAGTAATTGAGAGCACTTGTGAAGGAGACCATCCCTCCAAACACTGTCAAAGGCCTTCTCGACATCCAGGGAGCAAGCCACTGTGCATTTTTTTTTTCTCAAGTTGAGAGTAATGTCATTGTGAAGTTTAAGTAACGCATGCGTCGTAGATAGCCCTCTCCGAAAGCCGAATTGGTGTTCCGGTATGAACTCAATAGGGTTATCCTCAGGGGAGAGTAAGTTGTTTAGTATAATCCTTTCTAGGATTTTTCCAACGTTGGAGAGTAAGGAGATCGGTCTGAAGTTGGTAATCTCAAAGTTATTTGGCTTCTTGCAGATCGGTAACAATCTTGCAACTTTCCATACAGAGGGAAAATATCCATTGTTGATACAGTTATTAAAGACAATAGTCAAGAACCGTAGCGCTGTAGGAGGGAGTTTTTTTAGAATAAAATTGCTGATGCCATCAGGGCCGAAGGATTTCTTAGGCCTGAGTAGATTGATTATGCATGACACATCTTCTTGGTCAGTGAAGATGTGCATAGCCAATGGAGATAGCGAAGTGTTGCTACAGGAGAAATTGAATATATGTTCTGGTTTTTGAGACTTAATCAGGAGAGCGGAGGATTTAGCCTCATTAGTAACGCTTAAATTAAAGGAGGGAGTCTGTTCCTTATAGATTTCTTTAAAATAATTTTCAAAGGCAAGTACGATGTCGTCCTCATTAGTGAGACAAATATTATTAATTATGACATTGCCACATGAAAACTTTTTCTTTTTCCCCACTATTCTGAAAATTTATTTGAACGCCTGTGGACCCGGGCTAATCTTAGCAATTCTATCATAAAGTTTCTTATTTAGCCAAATATTTACTTTGTCCTGAATGATTTTCTTAAGGAGTGAAATTCTTGAAGAAAGTTGTCTGTATTCTGTATTAATTCTATTATAAGTGTTATGATACAGTCTTTTAAGTTGTTTTTGCCACTGGTGTTTTTTTTTTAAAGAGGAGCTCAATGTCCCTTGGGAGATCTTTATATTTTTTAAAAGAAATAATGTGGTTAGTTGTATGTTGACTCAATGTGTCATGGAGAGAGGAGTTAAACTTCAGGATTGAATCGTCAATTTCCGAGTTAGACAGACATTGCATATAAGGGGGGAAACAGTTGTCAAGGGCTCTCTCAAGATCACCGCTGAAATTAGGCCAGTTAGTGTTTGCAAAGGATTGTCTAGGTATGTTCTCTTGCAGACAGATAGACGCATCCTCCAGTCTAAGGTTTAGTGATAGGGGGTAGTGATCCGTAAAAGTTGGAAGAGTTTGAATATTAAAGTTTTGATTAAAATGATCAAGGAGGTGGTTAGACACCAGAAAGTGATCTAGGACCGAGGAGCTCCTAGGGAACGTTGGGGATGAAGATGAGATATTAGAAAATGATGGGTTGTTGACCTGGAGCCAATTTTCAAGGTTTTTACCATTAAGGTTATATCTTGTATCACCCCAGGTAGGGCTTCTGGCATTCAGGTCGCCTCCTATAATTACCCCATCAAAGGTGTTTGCCAATAACTCTATCTTAGAGAGTTCCTCCTTAAATAATTGGGTTGGACAGTTCGTAGGAAAATAAATAGAACCAATGAGAATGTTCTTGGTAAGATTGTTAGTAACAACCTTTATGGAAGCAAATTTACCAGGGAAGAGATTGGATGACCAAGCAACCCTTCCATAGGCTATATTTTTTTTTAGGATTATTGCCACTCCCTGTTTGTGGTCGTGACGTAATATATTAAAATTATCGAGAAAAGCTTTATGCCTACCGTGTAAGTGCGTTTCCTGGATGAACGCAATTGAGATGTTGTTAGCAAGGAGAAATTTCTGTAATTCAATTCTCCTGCTGTGTTGAATCAAGGACGATATGTTGAAGGTTAATAGGTTTAATAACATTATGGTGAGCTGATCATTATCTGGTTGACCAGATCCAAGTATGCCATCCTTTTCTTAAGGACCGAGTCAAATTAGTCTAAATTGGACATAAAGCTTTCAATTCTTGCCAAAAGGGCATTGATCTCAAGACCAAATAGGTCCCTTGAGAGCTCAAAGAACTGGTCAATAGCGCTAGGACCCGCCCTAGGATTGGGATTATTAGCAGCAGGAGGAGCTGATGCATGTTGAAAATGACTGGCATATGATACTTTGGGAAGTACAGTATTATTATTTGAAATATTAAAAGAGATTGCTTTCGCACTCTCCCTCTTTTCTTTCGCTTCCAAAAAGATTTTTTTTTTTCATTGTTCGTATTGCTTAAATGCTTTGCAGCCCTTAAAGTTCGCTGAGTGTTCTTCCCCGCAGTTAACACAGGCAGCTTTTGAACCCTCGTCCCTCAGGACAGGGCATTGACCCGGGTCGTGGTTACCAACGCATTTAACACATTTGTATCCATTAGCACAGTTCTTTGCAAGATGACCAAATTGCTGGCACCTTCTACACTGCAAAACTCCCTATTTTTTCCCCTAGGCTTTTCCCAATAGATCTGGGTATTAAAAAGAAATCTAATTTTAATCACATCATCCGCCTTCGTTCCAGGCAATAGTTTAACAAGAAACAGATTATACTGAATGCCAGTTTGTTTGGAACGAAGAGTTTCAAACTTGGAAACTTTGTCCACATTGGAAACCCTCGCTCCAAGTTCTTCCAGAATTTCCGATTCCAGGTAACCGTTAGATAAACCCCTAAGAATGAGAATAGTAGTCTTGTCCTCTTTTAGAGTATGAGAGAAAGCCTGGACCTCACTGTTGGTCCTAAAAAGTTCCAACAGTTCCCGATGAACCCCCCCGTCATCTACGTATAATTTACTGCTGTTGCCACGATTCACGATTTTATAATTAAATTTAACGGAATTATTTCTAAAATCCGTAACTAATTTGCGCACATCAACGTTCTTCATTATAATAGGAGGACAAAACTTACCCTTGTACAAGTTGGAGTGTTTATCTGGTTCAATGTTGGAAACGCCTTTCGCTGAAGGTATAGATGAGCCGGTGGTAACTCTCGTGGTGTTGGTGTCCTTGCTGGTGTGGTGCTCGGTTACGGTATCGGAGATGATGATGTCATCGACTACGGTGGTTTGTTCAGGAAGACTGGTGGTTTTCCTTTTGACTGCTTTGCTGATTAGGCTTTTGATGCCAATTTTGCCCAGAATGGCAAATTGATTTTCTTCCCTTGGCTGTGAGGTGTCCATTTTATCGATGGTGGAATTTACCGCAGCAACAATATGTCTTCTGTCAGGTGGTTGCCATTCGTGAGAAGTGGTGGCAAGTACGGTTGGCGCCACAGAAGTGGTTACATTATCGGTTGGCACAAGAGTAGTCATGCCATTTTCAGTTGGCGCAATTAGTGGCGCTGCGTTGGTGTCTGCGCATATATCAATTTTGCTGTCCTCTTTGTGTAGAAGGAGTTGGTGGGCCGCTGCAATTTTTCTTGGGCTATTGCAGGGAACTGGACTAGGCCTTGCTTTACTGGTAGTTTTTATTTTAAGTGCGTCTTTAGATTTCATGTCAAAGCATGCTGGTGATACATCAATTCGATGCAGCTCGATGCAAACGTGGGTTATTGCCACGTGCCTTCTGTCTCACAAAATCGATAAAAATCTGACTCACGAGGAGGCATCGACGAGAAAAAGCCGACTAAAGATGATTTCCTTTTACTAAGGATTACTTATTAAACAGTCTTTAAAGGAATTGAGTTTTCCTTTCACTTTAAAACAATAATTATTTGAAGAGAAATTTTGTAATTTTCCACAAGAAAAAAAAAGACACTCTGCTCGCTGTCAATGTCAAGCGCCGAATCCATTCTACTTTAAAATGGTACTCTGTATGAAAGTAGAATCGAATGCCGGTAATGCCAATCTATTTGCCAACAAATTTGCGATTTTCGAACGATTCTCGCATTATGTTTGACATAACCCAAACGAGTCTCGCATTATGTTTGGAATATCCCAAAAAAATTGTCGTTAAACAATCAAATAATAATAAATAAACATGGACAGTGTCGAAATTTGGGTGGAGTTTGAAGAAAATCTGGAAAAAATTCAACAAGTTGAACGAAGGCGGATTAGAGATAAAAGGTTTTTTATTGAGTATTTATTTAAAGGCATTCTTAATCCAAAAAAATAACTTTATTTCAGCTTTGTTAAAAAACTACAGCCTTTCGGAAGACGCCTTTATGTACTTGTTGAACAAAATTTCAAGAGAACTAAGTGTTCGCAAAAAACAAACCTGCTGCATCGCGCTGCGGTGGACCCTCAGCATTCAAATCTTTAAAAAAATTAGTCCATAAATGCTTGGATTTTTGTCTAGCTTCGGGTGTTTTTAAATATCCCTTGGACAAATCTGGATACCTGGTCATGTATTGCACCATTATTTCAAACTGTAACACTTTTGTGTTTGGACTTTTAAATGATTCCCTTGTACAAAAAACAAACATTAAACATGAATATTACTATTTTTATGAAATATTCATGAATTATTAATTTATAATTTTTATTTACTTACATTCTGAGAAAAAAACTTCTTTAACCGACCTTCTCGCAAACACATTTGATGTAGAATGATTATTTGCGAATTCGAACGAATTTGACGTTAACTTTCGGAAACGGTAGTACCAATTTTGTACCAAGAATTCAAAAAAACACTTGGCAGTACTAGAGCTGTTCGAATTCTGATGTCATAACTTCCTTATAGAATTACATAGTTGCGATTTTGCGAATTCGAACAGTTTTACTTTAGAATCGAGTTTCAGAGTTAGGCCCCTGGTAATTAATTTCCGTTTCAAAAACATTACTTGCAAAAGTATAAGGAAGTGTGAAAATGAATATAATTTCATCTTTTAAGAATTGTATAGCTTATTATTATTACTTTATTCGGGAAACGTAAAAACCGACAAATATAAAGCCGTGGACATTTTTCTTGACAAAAGCTGTCATGTTTTTTCCTCTAATGTTCCTAAATTTATTATTTCACGTGAATTTTGCAGAATGCTGACAACAACCTTTTCATAATAAAACCACACAAACATTAGAGATTCTCATTTCCGGTTAACAAACTTCTATTTTTTATTTTTTTGCCTATATTTATTCCAGAGATGATGCTTTAATACCTACTATAAATTCGACAGAGGTTAGGAATAAAATGATAGGGTAACATTCTATAGCCTTTTAAAGACCAGAGGCGAATGGCCCTTTCAATAAATAAATATACATTACAGTAGCTGTGGGGTTTTTCTATATTAGAACAAAGAACAAAATAAATTAATTTAAGACTTTACATAAAACAAAAGATTTAATAAATAGTACAAATAGTTGTGTTTTTGTTTAAGAAACAGCAATTCTGAGAAAAAAAAAGCAAAACAAATATACAAACATAATTAACTTAATATAATGAAAACTAAGATATATTTACGATAACAAAAAGATAAAACAGAGAAACAGGCTGAATATTGCCCATAAACAAATTTTTGACTTGAGAAATATCAATATTGAAAAGCCATAGTTTGACTTTTTTTAAAAACAAGCTTTGTATATTAATTATTCTAATCTCGAATGGGAAAACATAAGGTGTTGAAACAGTATAAAAGTTAAAAAAAATTGTCTTGTTTCTCACCGGTATTTTTGAAAGTTGCTGACAGTTTACTCTTTAAATGTAAACATTTGAATTTCTTTATATTGAACTGTATCCGCTACACATAAATAACACTTTAAGAACTTCATACACATATAGATGCTTTATTGTTAAATATTAAGGAGGAAATAAAGGCAAACTACTTGTTAATCTACTTTTTTTTTACAAATAATTCTGACAATATACTTTTGTGCTATTTGAAGTGGTTCAATTGTAGGTATTATTGTAAACTTCACCCCAACTCGTTAAACCATACTGTAGTTTTGAGTTAACAAGACCATAGTAAACTGCTGTGAGAAGTTTTTTTTAGAACAATGAGGTTGTAACAGATATATTTTACGCGTCGCACACATCATATACTTTTTCAAGTCAGCTCCATGAATTTTCCAACTCAAATGCTTATCTATTGATACTTGCAGATACTTAAGACATTCAACAGACCGAGTGGTCGGATGTGGGTGGGGAGTGTCTCATATTTTAGGGGACTTCCTGAAGTTTCATCTACGCCGCAGTCAGTCGACATCATGCATTGGACGAAAGAGCAACTCGCATTTGCCTGCGAGGCTTATTTTTCCAACGGTCGTTCCATGATTTCCACTCAAAACGCAAATGAACGCATTGTTACGGTGAATGCAGCTCGCTACAGAGAGATGATCGAAGAATTTTTCATCCCAAAACTCGATGAACTGGACCTTGGTGATGTGTGGTTTCAACAAGATGGAGCCACGGCCCACACAGCACGAGCATCGGTGGATCTTTTGAGGGAACATTTCCCCGATCGTCTAATCTCCTTGAAGGGCGACCTAACGTGGCCGGCGCGCTCACCTGGGGTCGAATCGACCAACACTTCGGTGAACGAGGTATACGTTCATTCATTAAGTAGAATTTATATGTAAAACAAAAACAAATTCCGTCACGTAATGCTCGTTCACGGACGACGCGATTCGACCCATGATTTGGCTCCGTACGATTTTTTTTTATGGGGTTACCTTAAATCTATCGTTTACACCGATCGGCTTCGAACGTTAAATCATCTCAAGAACAACATTCGTCAAGTAATAGCGAACATGCCCATCGATATGCTTCAAAGAGTTCAGAGAAGCTTCGAAAATCGGGTATCTCAGTGTATCGAAAACGGAGGCCATCACTTGTCTGAAATCATCTTTAAAACCATGTAATGAAAAATTCAGATCGTGTGTAACAAGAATAAACAAGTTTTGTAACGGTATGTCCACCACTTTTGGTTTTATTTCCTTTAAGAATCAGTAAGTTTTCTTGCCGTACCCTCATACATATTACTAAAAATTCCATTAATTTTTACTCGTTGAGTTCTTTCTGGTGGATAGGACTTAAACCAATTTAATACTGAGTCCCTAAATCTAGCTTTTGTAGATTTTGTCCAGAAGAATTGTATGATTAACCATATCAAAGGCTTTTGTCATGTCAATTAATAATGCGATAGGACAAGTATAGCTATTTAAACCACTGCATATCTCACTACATAATTTTAGAATAGCATCTTCTGTCGATTTACCTTCGCGACATCCAAACTTTTGATAGCATAAGTAACTTGTTTAAGAATGACAAAATACGATTTTTCATTTCCTTTTCAAAAAGTTTAGAGAGGAAGTAATGATATTGGTCTGTAGTGACTTACTGTTTTTTGACAACCGTTTTTATGAAGAGGAATAACTTCAGCAGCTTCTAACGCTGACGGGAAAATACCACAATTAACACTCATATAATATATATATAAAATAGAACATCAACAATGAAGAAGGCAATACGTTTAACCAGACAACCAGGCTCAGTTTATGGTACTGTCGCTTTAGCTTTGTGTTTCGGGGGTTATTTTTACATTTTTTACGAAGGGAATTTTTTTCGTTTATTATTTTGAGCAAAATCACATTTATTCAAAGCTTCATTCGTTTAAGTTGATTATTAGTACGTGACTGAATATCTTGGTAGAATTGGTAATAACCTGCTCCCAAAACTCAAACTTAAGGCCATCATTAGTTATAAAAAGTTTATTTCCTATTTATCTGAAAAAAAGTATTTACTTTTTTTATTATCTGTAACTTTATCTTTATCCCTTTTTCAAAGAGGGTTGCAGCCAAATATCAACCTCAGTATTTGTTTATTGGTAGAGGGAGTCTTTGCGTAAACTGCCAGACTAAAGCTGATTATTGGTAAGGCCAAATTGTTTATTGGTATACAGTTTCAATAATGTTATACATTTTTACTAAAGCTGGCAGCCATCTTATCGTCGACAGCAGTGTTTGATTACTAGAAAAGCTGGATAAGAAATTGTATACTTCCTTAAAAGAAATATAAGTATCAACTAAAAAAGTTTGTGCCAGACCACTATCCTCCCTGCCAAAAATAAAGTAAATTTAAAGCTGTCGCAACGTTTGTACCCTGGCATAGCTATTCAGAACCATTTGTTTTGGTTAAATTTGTATGTTCTGGGCAAATCGAAGGAACCTACAGTTTTATACCGAGTTCGACAGTTAGATTCTTGGATGTGTGTTTGCAAGAGATGGCACAGTGAGATAAGCCACCATGGCATGCGAAGTGGAGGCAGCTATCCATGAACTCAGCTTGGAGATACATTTTGGTTGAGGCCCAGGTCCACCCGTATTGTAGCCCCATCATAAGTAAATTGTATGGGCATTGGTACATGCTGCTTCACTACATGTCCCCGAATCAGACACTCAAACGTGCTTTGGAATCCGTGGCTGAAATCTAATTAGGCGGAGGATAGTTGTATCAAGTCCGACATAATACATTATATGATATGGCCCTAAGAAGGATCGGGTCCGATTGAGTTTCCCACCTCCCTTGACCTTTATAATGGATGGAGAGAATATTGAAAATAATGATGATGACGAAGAGATATCCCTTTACACAATATACATATATTTATTTCATTAGTGTTTTTGTTTCTCCACATTGCAGGTAAATTTTAATATGAAAGTGATGAAAAAGCATTTCATTAACTACACTAATTTTGGGTCTCAATTAGACTTAACTAGAATAAATTTATATTGATACAAACCTATAACAACGGTCATCGGTTCACACTGTCCATTTATTACTATGTGTATGTAAATGTGTATGTTTATATCTCCTATTCATTACATAATATATAAACCACCCTAAAAATTTATATACGTTTTTAAAAACAGATCAAAATTGAGTAAAATACGCAAGTTAGCTAAGCGTTAAATTATATACTTTATTAGTAATCAGGAAAAGGGAAATACATATATAAAAATAAATACATTTCCACATGTATGTTAGATAGTTACGTAATTTTGAATAACTGTATGGATTAACTAGAGTAAAGAAAGCAAACATTATTGTATTTTCTGATCTATTTAATTACGAGATCCAAAATATCGCAATTATATTAAATTTAAAATAATTAAGTTGTTTATATTTGGATAATAAAACAAATGTACGGCCTATATACTACCAGTGATTTCTTTTCCATTTAAAATAGCAGGATATATTTTTTAATAAAATTGATCCTAGATACATAAATAATTTAATGTCATTCGTTTGAAGTGTTCCAAAACTTCGAACACAGTACATTTTGCATACGCTTATTTTAAATTAACATTTAGTTTGGGGAGTTACATAAACATTTTAAAAGTTCTGATTGTTTTGGCGTAAGAACCCAGTCCTGTTGCCCTTTGCTCTGCCATCAAAAAATAATTCAATATAACGATTTCCAATCTGTTCCATGTGTTTTTTCATTGCAATTTGAGAATCATCGTAAGAACAAAAATATGCATCAGCACTGCCACTATGCAAACCCTTATTATTAAAAATAATTTTGACATTGGCCGGACGTATAGGATCAAAAAACTGTAAATAATTCACAAAAATTAGTATTTTTTTTAACAAAATTATGACTTGACATACTTTAAATACTTCATTTTCAAAAGTGTTATACGGAAGCCCACGCATATGAACGCAAAATAGATCATTATCGTTTGGGAAATCCCTATTATTTCCAAAATTATTCATTCCCGAATCAGAATTCATCTTATTGCCCATCATTCCCATACCCATATGTAAAATGTTATTTCCTCGGTCAAAGGCATTGTTGAAGTTATTGCCGTCATCGTCTGGGTTGAGATATTTTTATTATTTTAAATAGAATTAAAATTGAATCAGATTGTCTTAAATTAAATATACCCATACCATTGTTGAATCCACTGTTGCCATCAAATGCCTGTCCGTTGCCAACGCCGCCTCCATTAGGCCCTCTGTTATTTTTATTCATATCGTTATTCCAAAATACCCCCGGGTTGAAGTTGTTTTTCTCACACGCGTTGTAGCCGCCAGAGGAGTTATTAGACACACCCATATTATTGTTAATGGGTCTATCAAAATTGTTTGAAGAATTACCATTGTTATACCCACCCAAACTACCAAACATGTCAAATCCACTAAGATTTAACCCGTTTCCAGAGTTGTTCATTCCCATAGTTTTGTTAACACCGCCCCCAAATCCATTTTTGTTATTGTTGCCAAATCCTAAGAAGCAAATAAGAAAACAAAAACAATGAAATAAAACGACAAAAGCAATGAATCCCAAAAAATGTTGAAAGGTTTGTAAGATGTGTAAGCAGCTTTAGCAAACATGAACCCTTAATTTATACTAGTATTGCTTATGGTCGGACCACAACCAAAAGGGAGCGTATCGGAATCTCGCCTTTTTGAAATCCCGCTTTTCAAAAATCCCGAAAAAAAAGTTTTAAAATCCCGTCTTCTAAAATCCCGCTTTTTAAAATCCCGCTAATCCCGTTTTTTTTTTACAAAAAATTGTTATCAAAAAAATTTATGTTGGTTATATGCGCTTTTTATTATAAAGGGTGATTTTTTAAGAGGTTTAGAACTTTTTTTAAAAAAAAAACACAAAAAATTCGAAAAAATTAATGAAATATTTATTTGAATCGATAGTTTGAACCTTGCAATTTAATGTTTAAAGATAATTTCATGCAAATGTTGACCGCGGCTGCGTCTCAGGTAGCCCATCCGCTGAGTCCAATTTTGGCATACTCTTTCACACATATCGGCCGGTATCTCACGAATGAATGCATGGATGTTGGCTTCCAGTGCGTCAATCGAAGCGGGCTTGTCCCTATACACATTAGCCTTGGCATATCCCCACAAAAAAATAATCTAATGGTGTCAAATCGCACGATCTAGGCGGCCAATTGACCGGCCCGAAACGTGAAATTAACTGTTCACCAAACTCGCCTCGCAATTGCGCCATTGTTTCGCGTGCTGTGTGGCATGTGGCACCGTCTTGTTGAAACCACATATCATGCAAGTCAAGAACTTCCATTTCGGGCAAAAAAAAGTTTGTTATCATCGCTCGGTAGCGTTCACCATTGACAGTAACGCTGCGATTCGCATCATCTTTGAAGAAATATGGCCCAATAATGCCGCCGGCCCATAAACCGCACCAAACAGTGGCTTTTTCGGGATGCATTGGTAGCTGTTGCAATGCTTCTGGCTGATCTTCACTCCAAATGCGGCAATTTTGCTTATTTACGTACCCATTCAACCAAAAATGAGCCTCATCGCTGAACACAATTTTTCGATAAAAAAGCGCGCGATGAACATTTCGAACCGAGCACGAATTTTGATAGTAAAATTCAATAATTTGCAAGCGTTGTTCATTTGTAAGACGATCCATGGTTAAATTGCAAACCAAACTGAAGCTGTTTGACAGTGACACAAGGTACTAAACACACGTCAGCTGTCAAAACCAGTGTTGCCAAAACCAAACCAGCTAAAAAATCACCCTTATTTATTATTATATGTATATTTAAAAATATTAAAAATACTCGACCAAAAAGAAAATGCATCCGATGTTTTTAGTTTTTACTGTAAGCACACATTTGTTTTTGCTTACATATTCTACATTGTTTTTACGCACTGCGAAAATAGTAGATATATAATGCACAGTTTTTTGCGTCGCATTGCTTATACATAATATACACTTGAACTAATAAAATAAAAAATGTTTTTAATGGTTTGAAGTTTTTTTTGTTCCCTTTTGCAGAATATCATATAACATTACTTTAAATTTTTTTGTTTTTTAAATTATTGAAGATTGTCATATTTATTACTTAAAAATTTATTTTGGTATTATTTATTTATTATTTTGTTACTTCGTCTAAAAATGATAAATGTTAAAATAAACTGCATTTCAAAAAAACACTCATTGCTTAATTTACTTTAATTTTCTTACTATCCCGGGATAATAAGAAACGGGATTATAAGAGGCGGGATTTTCAAAAGCGGGATTTTAAGAATCGGGATTATAAAAAGCGGGATATCGAACCCAACCCGTTAAATGCTAAATTTAACATACTTAACATCCCTCTTTTAAAAAAAAACTTAAGGAAGATGCATGTGTGATTGTTCAATTAATTTTACCTGGCTTAACGGTTACACATATTCGTTTTTCCTTTGTGCACATCTGAGATTAATAAAAAATACATTTTCGACGTTTTCGTATTAATGGCCACAACCCAATGATTGACAGATGGATGCGGCGTGTCCAACTCCAACAATAAAAATTCAAGAATATTCTTCAATGTAGCCCAAAATTACCTGCTAGATAAAAAAACGGGGAGGAACAAATTGAGCTGTCAATCAGATTCAACCGTTTACACTTGACATAAATATTAACCAGGGGGTAAATATCTGATTCGTTATAATTTATGTCCAATTGCATTTCCTGATTGCATGCCAATAAATTTGCAAAAAATTTCAAATATTAACATATTTTTTGTTTCAAACCAGTCACAGAACATTAGTCTGTGTTGAAAGTAACAAAACATGGATCTTGCAGGATTATCATCAAATATGGCTGACAAAAAACTTTTTTTTTGTTTTAAATAGACAGAACTTTAATTATAGAGAAAAATTAATTAATCCTGTTTCAATGTAGAAGAAAAAGTTTAAAACTGTAAAATTTATATCAGTGATTGCAAGGTATCATTTTTGCTGATTGATTTCATATTAAAACTTTTCTTACAAAAGATTTTGATATCACAGTATTGGAATCCATGTTGAATAAGTAGTAAACAGGCATTAAGAGTAAACAAATTTGAAAACTCAAACAGATAAAGCTGAATTTAAATATCCTTCCGTTAAAAAAGGTGATAAAACCATTTTAGTTCCGGTAGTGCTAGTGCTGTAGTGGCCGTTCCATCTGGGATATTATGTGCTAGACGTCTACCGGTCGATAAACGCAATTAAAAATGGTTTTATTGATAATATTTGTATATAGAATGCTCAGTCCCACATTTGTCCAACAAGAAACTGTATATTTTTGGCTTTTACTCCATCTAATTTGGCCGCAGCACTAGTCCAAAGTCAGTGTAAACGAGAGCATTACTTTTTTGCAGCATCGAAGAAACACAAAATGCTAGTTTCAATTAATTATTTTTTTTAATATTTAAGAACATTTGATTCAACTTTTAACATGTATAATTCAGTTGCAGGTGTGTTTTCATATATTCATTAAATTTCATGTTAAAAAGTTGTGTTTTAATATTTTTGGTGATTTAATTAAAAACTGTCCATTAAAATGTGATTTTGTTCTTTCTTCTTTAATCATTTTCTTGTTGCATTTCGTCGAATTCCGTTGTGTTGTTTATATTCTGGACAGACAAAAACAGAAATGTGTTTCATAATAAACTTAAGTTCAGTGCATTATAATAATAGATTTGGATATGAAAAGATTGCATGTATTAGGATGCGGATTCGTCGTGGGAAACCGGCTTAGGACAAAAGTCATTGACTTTAAGCCGATAAGTGATCGCCTAGCTGTGATCCGCATCAAAGCTACTTTCCAAAACATAAGCCTAATATGTGCACACGCCCCTACCGACGAGGCTGAAGACCCTATCAAGGAGGAGTTTTATGACCTCCTGGATGGAGCCTACGGAGCCTGTCCGGAGTACGATGTCAAAGTTGTGCTCGGGGATTTCAATGCTAAAATCGGAAAGGAAAACATCTTTGGCGGGTTAGTTGGTAAACACAGAATCCACGAAACGACCACAGACAACGGTTACCGACTAACTGACTTCGCGGCAGCTCGTAATACGGTGATAAGTAGCACTAGGTTTCCAAGGCTAAGGATCCACACAGCAACCTGGCGCTCTCCAGACGGTCGAACCGCCAACCAAATCGACCATGTGCTAATCGACGCGAGGCACGCATCCAACATCCTCAACGTGCACACATTCCGCGGGGCAAACGTCGACTCTGACCATTTTCTTGTTGCGGCTAAGTTCAGAGCTCGACTATCCAACGAGAAGAAGCTGCGTTCCGCCCAGAAGAAGAAATTCAACGTTGGACGCCTTAGCACACCTGGAGTAGCCAGAGTCTA
Organism: Cheilosia impressa; assembly: GCA_948293265.1. Taxonomy (NCBI): domain Eukaryota; kingdom Metazoa; phylum Arthropoda; class Insecta; order Diptera; family Syrphidae; genus Cheilosia; species Cheilosia impressa. The sequence goes on from OX411880.1 coordinate 57,788,891, forward strand.
CAAAGAGCGCCTGAGTGAGAAACTCTCCGCAGTGCATTCACCTACCACAAATGCCAACACCCAGTGGTCCCAGTATCGCGACATCATCAAAGAGGTAGCCGAAACCACCTTAGGGTACCAGCCACCCCAGAGAAAGAGCCCGTGGTATGATGATGAATGCGTACGCAGGAAGAAGGTGACAGAAGATGCACATATGAAGGCGCTGCAGCGCAAAACAAGGGCAGCGAGGGAAGAGTATCGAGCCAGGAGGAGGGAGGAGAAGAAAATCCTGCGTAGAAAGAAGAGGGCCTACGCAGTCTCCCAGCTCAAGGAGATCGAAGAGTCCCGCGATCGAAGCAACATCCGGAAGTTCTACAAGAAAGCCAAGCAACTGGCTGCTGGCTTCAAGACCGGAACGCAGGCTCTTCGAAACAGTGATGGAAACCTAGTCACCGAAGCGCAGGGAATAGTAGATGTTTTTAAGCAGCACTTCCAGCAGCTGCTAAATGGGCATCATGTAGAGAGAGTGATAGGGCAAGAAGAGAACCCACGTCCAGTCAATGAAGATCCAGTTCCACCGCCCAGTATGGAAGAAGTCGGCTTAGCAATAAAAAAGCTAAAGAATAACAAGGCCGCCGGCTCTGATGGTTTACCAGCGGAGCTCTTCAAATACGGTGGTGATGTTTTGGTAGGGCGCATGCACCAAATCATCAACCAAGTATGGGTGGAAGAAAGTATGCCCGATGACTGGACTATCAGCTCCATATGCCCCATCTACAAAAAAGGCGATCCTATGTCTTGCAAGAACTATCGAGGCATATCCCTGCTTAATGTCGCATACAAGATCCTATCCAACGTACTGTGTGAACGTCTCAAACCGTTCTGCAACACACTAATCGGCACGTACCAGTGTGGCTTCCGGCCCGGCAGATCGACTATAGACCAAATTTTCACACTGAGGCAAATCCTGGAAAAGACCAATGAATTTCAAGTCGAGACTCACCACCTTTTCATCGACTTTAAAGCCGCATATGATAGCATTCATCGTCAGGAGCTTTATGTGGCGATGGCCGAATTCGGGATCCCGGCAAAACTGATCCAGCTATGTAGCGTGACGCTGGAGAACACACGCTGCAACGTGCAATTTGGAAGTAGTTCCTCCGAACTATTCCAAACATGCACCGGATTTCGGCAAGGAGACGCACTATCATGTGACTTCTTCAATCTCGTGCTAGAGCAGATAGTGCGCAGGGCAGGTGTCAACACGGAAGGCACTATCTTCAACAAATCCGTCCAGCTACTGGGGTATGCAGACGATATTGACATCATCGGTCGCTCCCAGCGTGCCGTGATAGAGGCTTTTACGGCGATTGAAGAACAGGCGAAATTCGTTGGTCTTGTAGTAAATGAGGACAAGACTAAGTACATGCTATCAACAAACAAACAAGCATCTGTCCACCGCCTAGGACAGAACGTCACTATTGATAGCAACAATTTCGAGGTAGTTAAGGAGTTTATCTACCTCGGAGTAAACATGAACTCCACAAATGACATCCTAGTGGAGATCCGGCGAAGAATTACCCTAGGAAACCGCTGCTACTTCGGTTTGGCAAAACAATTGGGTTCAAAACTCCTAACTCGAAGGACAAAATGTATGCTTTACAGAACCCTTATCCTGCCAGTTCTGCTTTATGGCGCCGAGTGCTGGACGATAAGCAGGAAGGGAGAGCTGATACTGGGCTCCTTCGAAAGAAAAATTCTTCGACGGATTTTTGGTCCTGTGTGCGAGGAGGGCGAATGGAGGAGAAGATACAACCGCGAACTCTATGAGCTGTACCAAGATGTGGATGTAGTCCAAAAGGCCAAAATACGTCGACTACATTGGCTCGGCCACATCGAGCGAATGGACAATAATGCTCCAGCTAAGAGGATCTTCGAATCCCAGCCGCCAGGTTCGAGACGACAAGGAAGACCGAACCTCCGTTTCAAAGACCAAGCCATCGCGGATGCCAGAGCGCTTGGTCTGGATAACTGGAAGCAGCGTGCCCGGGATCGCAGAGGATGGAAGGCTGCAGTGTCTCAGGCAGAGACTCTCCACGGGTCGGGAGCCCGTTAAGTAAAGTAAGTATGGTGTGCAGAGAACACCTGCGCACCTTTGAATAAACGTCACTGTTTGAAGGATCATCCGGCTTAATAGTTCTTACCAAAAAACATTTATATGAAATGATAAAAACGTGTTCTGAAGTTGGATTTAAAAGCTTAATTGGATTACTTAGAAAAATATTTGCTAGATAAGGCTTGTTGTGAGGAAGGTCAGCTCGAAGAATTTAAATCTAAAATATGCCGTTTAAGGTTTGAATTGGAATTTAAAATTATGAAATGTACTTTGATTTGTTTATAGGGTTATTTAATAGATTTGGTTTTAAGAGCAGATGGGTTCAGTAAAGAGTTGAAAAGGATTTTTTAAGAAAAAATTAAACTTGGTTAAACAGAATCTTTTGAATTCTCAATAAATCCAGGCCAGCTCGGCCCTCTAAATCGTTTGATGATCTAAGTGTTCGTAGTAAATGTAGACTCTGCACCTTTAATTAATTAGATATTCTTAATCGCCTATTATTAATACAATAAATAAATGAAAAAGTGGATAAGGATGACGGCAAGGATAGCGTTGGTTGTCTAAAAGGCTTTCAATTTTAAAATACATCCAGTGCGAAGAATACCATACAATGAGAGAGGCAGTAAAAGCTAAACTAGATGACATGGTAAAAAAAGGAGTTATAAAACCGACTACGGAAGCAACGCCATGTGTCTCCCCAATGGTTGTTGTTAAGCAAAAAGGAAAGTTACAAATATGCATCGAGCCAACAGACTTCAAAAAAAATATATTGCGCCAACATTTTCCACTAAATACGCTGGAACAGATCTCAAAACACATAAAGAACTCAAAATACTTCACTTTACTTGACTGTAAACGAGGTTTCTTGCAAATAAGAGTGACAAAGCGAACAACGAAGTATCTAACATTCGCCACACCGTGGTGCAGATACAGCTTCCTAGTCTTACCATTTGGTCTAGCACCAGCTCCAGAAATCTTTCAGCTAATAATGACTGATATCATAAAAAATATTAAAAATGTGGAAGTCTCAATGGACGATATACTTATCCATGCGAAAACACTCAACGAATTACAAGAAACTCAAAAACAAGTCATTAAGGCTTTAAATGAAAGAGGACTCAAACTGAACAAAGAAAAACCCATTTTTGAAAAAGAAAAAAATTTAATTTTTGGGTCATTATGTAAGTGCTTGAGGAATAGATATTGATCCAGAAAAAGTGCGGGCAATAGAACAGCTAAAAGCACCTGAAAATAAAAAACAACTTCAACGATTGCTCGGAATGGTCAAATATTAATCAAAATTTGTAAGAAACGCTTCAGAAGTAGCACAGCTACTACGAAAGTTATTAGAAAAAAATGTACAATTCCAGTGGGACACAGACCAACAGAATGCATTGCACGAAATCAAGAGGTTATTAACAACTGCACCCGTACTAAAGCCTTATGACGTAAATAGCGAAGTAACGATCCAGACTGACGCGAGCTCATACGCAATCGGAGTAGCATTATTGCAAGATGACCAGCCAGTGGGGTATAGTAGCAGAGCTCTGACAAAAACTGAAATTAATTACCCCCGCCACTTTTGTCGGCGCAGTGACTTAGTGGTTAGTGTGTTGGACTGGGGTCCCAGGTTCGAGTCCCGAGAAAACCCAAATTTCAACTCAAGGTTTTTTTCCACTGCGCCACCTTTCGCGAACGTCTGACAAACATCCGAGAGCATAACTGTCATGAAGAAGCTTCTCAATTAGGCCCAGGGTCTCTACCGACCTGTTGCGCCAACTATTTGTTTTAAATAGAAAAGGAAGCATTAGCGATTCGATTCGCCTGCAGAAAATTTCATCAGTACATATACGGAAAAAATTTGGTAATAGAGAGCGATCACAAGCCTCTGAAGTCTATATACAAAAAGACCGTGTATTCAGCACCAGCAAGAATAAAACGAATTTTAATGGAAACACACCAGTACGGTCCCACTGTAGTCTACATAAAAGGGACCAATATGAACCTGGCTGATACACTGAGTCGAGACTGCAATAATGATAAAAAAAAACGGAAGACGACAACGAAGAGTTTGAGATTCTACAAATTCACTCTATTTCGAAAAAAAAACACTATCAGACTTACAGGTAGACACAAAAACCGACGAAACACTTATTAAGATTACTGAATATTGCGCACAAGGGTTGGCCCAATGAAGAAAGCAAAGTTCCGGATGACATCAAGCCGTACAACAAATTTCGCGATGAAATCAAACATGACGACAGCATTTTGTACAAAGGCAGCAAGATCATAGTTCCTGCAAAGCAAAAACAACAAATTCTTGATCAGGTGCACAAATGTCATTTATGAATACAGCGTACGTTGGCTAGGGCTAGAAAACTTTTCTGGATAGGCATGACAAATGACATTATCAATTTTGTCGAAAGATGCCACGTATGCCAAAGCACTCAGCGAAAGCCTCAGAGGCAACCTCTAATACAAAAGACAATTCCTCAGTTTCCATATGAGATAGTTGGATCTGATATATTTTCATTTCAAAATAAGGATTATTTATTAACAATTGTAGATAGTTTCAGTGGTTTTTTGTTGTCACAGAATTAGATCAAGGAACATTAAAAGAGATCATTATACACTTCAAAATAAACTTTTCGATCTACGGCATCCCGTATATATTGGAAAGCGATAATGGACCACAATATTCATCAAAAGAATTCCGAGATTTTGCAATCGACTGGAACTTTAACCAAATCACTTCCACACCAAAATATGCCCAATCAAACAGATTGAGCGAAAGGTACGTCCAAACGGCGAAAAACATGCTCCGTAAGTGCAAGCTTGATGACACAGATTACTACTTGGCGCTATTAAACCACCGGCGAACAAGGACGACAATTCCAAGTTCTAAACAGCTTCTGTCTCCAAAAGTCCAGATGGATGTTCCTCGTGAAATCCAAAAATCCAAAGACAAACAAAAAAGTTATTACGACCGTACTGCAAGGAAACAGAAGACGATTTCCAAAGAAATTAAAATTCGTTTGCAAGAAAAGCATCGCAAGTGGATAGGAGCTAGAATAGTACGCGAGACTCAGCACCCAAGATCAATGATAGTATCAACCAAGGAACGGAAAACATACCGACGAAATACCACACAAATCCAAAACACGAAAGCAGAAATCCCAATTAACATCACAGCATATCCAAAAATAAAAAATTCTTCAGAAAACACCACAGAAGCACATGGACATCGTACCGAAGAACGGAGTTATCCGACAGCGATCAGCAATAAAAACAACAACATGTCAAAACTTCACTTGACACATGAAGCAGACCACACAGCGACTAACTTGCCAGGGATGATACGCACTCGAATCGGTAGAGTGATTGAACTACGCAAATTAAATGAAATACCAAATTTTATAAATTTTATTTGTATTATGAATTCTAGTATTATTATATTATGAATTATTTGTATTTTTATGAAAGGTAAAAAAAAAAAAAAAGAAGAAAGATGTAATAAGGGGTATTAAAATTGTATATTTGGCATAACTAGCCACATGCCACATCATGTCAATTCAATGTCATATTTGACTGCCGTTGTTCAATAAAGACATCACATGGGCTAAGTGAGACTGTAGGGAAGATGACCGACCTATGGGAGGGAATCAACCTTAAAATAGACAGGCTTTACATGCTAAATGATGTGGAAAGGTTGATAATCTTAGTTCCCGGTGAACCCGTGAGCAAAGATGTGATCCTTGCCAGACTTTGTCGTCAAAATTCCTGTGTGAAGGACACTTCAAAATGGAGGGTTATTCATGTGGGAAGATATGATGACAACAAAATTGGTGGAACCAAGCTGACGATCTGGTGCCTGAGGGAGAAAGCGAGGCTGGTTAGACAAGTTGCGATTTGAAACTTTTTTCGAGAGCCTGGCACAACTTTTTGCTATTTAAGCCCTTTTTTAGTTGAAGAAGGCGCTTTCAAAATATTTCAAAAGCTCTTATATCCAAATAAAAACATTTCAAATGTAACGCAGTTGCTTATCACAGCACTATTATAGTGTTTAACGAACCAATACTTGTTAAATATCGTTCACGAATTTGAAATAAGCTATTCTGCTTCAGAAATTACATCTTTTCTTCTCATTGGCCCTTTTTCATACGGCTTTTCAGAATGCTGCAACGGTCACACAGTCTGAGTCGGAGTCGCTTGTACGGGCATGATGAATGAAATAAAAGTACCTAGGTATAGTTTTTACACAACTGCGTAGTTAAAATTTAATGTGGTAAATGTTCAACTTTTTCAATTGTTAATATTTGTAAAAACTAAAAATGCAAAAATAAGAAGCAAGAAAACCTCTTTTTTTTGACACTTCATTTGTTAAACTTGGTTGAGCGTGTGAATCGCAAGAGGTAAATATACTACTATAGAAACTACAGAAATAATATAGAGTGCATTGTATTTACACCAACAATAAATCAAACAAATTTATTCACCTATATCGTCTTCAGTTCTTGAATTCTTTAATTCTTTACTGTAGATATCAATGTAGGTAGTATCACAACCCCCAAAAACAAAAACCTTAAACTCAATATACATATTTACACCACCGTACGTCCATCATCGCACGTCATTGGCCATCTGCGCAGTTCATCAGAAAAACATTGTCGCTGTTGATTACATCCACAGTCACCTCGCCTACTTCTCTTTCGTTTCACTTAATCGGAGAAAACTTCACGCAGTTTTTCTTGACATGTGCTTGTGCGATGTGCGCCCATTAGGGCAGGCAAAGGCGAAAGCGTTATTCGGATATTTAACTAACCCGTTACAGGTTCAAGAATCGAAGTAGGTATTTTGTATATAAACACCGAAATTTATAATAAAGATTCGTGTATGGTTTTACTTAATCAGTTGCCTAACAATACCACTCTGTGAGCGCAAGTGCTATAGAGTTCGAGTCTAAGACGAAAGAGCCAAACAAGGGGAGGTAAAGACACACCTCCGTAATCTAACCTGTGGTACGCACATCATTCAGTCCCGATGTTGTTCCTTGTTGTTGACAGTATATATTTTTTTTAACCTTATCCACCACACCCAAGCCCTTTTCTTATGTAAAACATTCTTGCAAACGTACCAGTGAAAGCACACGTAGTTATGTTAATGATGTCAATGTCATCAGCGTATGTAAGTTTATTCTCATTCGACCACAATAAACATTTTCTCAACTATTTTCTATTTTTCATCACCATGTTCAAAGTAAATACAATAGAAGATGGGCGAAACACATAATTATCTAATCATTTTTACTTTTCTACTTATCAAACTTTTTGAAAGACGACAAAAATACACACATCCAGAGGCGACCAATCAGGTCGTTAATGGTATGGTTTCAGGCGATCACACAGTACAGCAGACAGGATTCTATATGCAATATTGATGTCTCTATAGTTGACGCAGTTAGAGTTCCATTCATCAGGCATACTTTCCTTAAATCAAATATTGGCAACAAGTCAAGTTTGTGTATGCTCACTATCAAGTCATTTCCCGCTGCATTGAAAAACTCGGCAGTTAAGCCGTTCGGTCCAGCAGCCTTGTTGGACTTTAGGTAGAATATTGCTATCTTCACTTCATTTTGGTAAGATGGAAGTCTTGACTTTCATCGCACAGGTTGAAGGGTTCATTCTGTCTGACAGCGAAATTTGTGTCGTCTTCGCCGTTAAACAGTATGCAAAAATGGTTTTTCCATTTCCCCACAAACGAATGTGACGCCACTAAGAGGTTTCCTTGTGCGTTTCTACAGGTCTCTGTTAGGGTCTTGTTGCCATGACACGGTCTTGAATAACACCTTTCTATTTCCTCGATCGCTCTTTTTATGCCCTTTCTTTTTCTTCCGGATAAGCCTGTGTTCCTCCCTCCTCTATTGCTCGTTGGAGCTAACGAGCTGCCCTTGTCCTTCTGTGCAGCTCCGCTTCGTAAGAACGTTGTTTTGCTGCATGCACTTGCCGGAACTCTTCATCAAACCAGGGGTTTCGTGGGGGTGGACTTCTCGAGAATACGTGATCGGCAAAACTTGTGGAAGTTTTTTGCGTTTGTAGCCGTACAACGTCGAATCTCCTCACAGTAGTCTTCTCCTTGTTGTGGCGTCCATCCACATTCGTGCCTTGGCTACCACAAGGTAGTGGTCCGAGTATATGTTGGCCGCTCGGAATGTTCGGAAATCTAGAATACTGGAGGAATCCCTTGCGTCGATCTAAGGCCCCAGTTATAGCTTTCATTGAAATGCATCATTGAAAATATTGATTCACGATTTTAAGACCATTTATCAAACAATATTGGCTTTAGTTGGTATCAAAATAATGCTAATTAATTGTGTGGAATTTTTTTACGAAAAAAAAACTTAGTTCTGATTAAAACTTTTCTTTAAATCCACTTTTATTATTTCACTGAAAATCAGCTGTTCATTTAAATCGATTTCAATCAGTGAAATAATAAAAGTCAACAACCATTCGTTTTATGCGAGTTTTTCATTTTTCGGACGAAGGATGGGATATACAATTTTATGCCGAGTCCAAACGGCTACCTGAGACGCTCTTTCAAGGCAGTTATACACTCCAATGTTTGTTAGACGTTCGTGAAAGGTGGCGCAGTGGAAGAAAACCTTAAGATGGAATTTTGATTTATTTTTCTGGGATCGAAACGAGGACCCCTTGTTAAGTTATCCAACACACTAGCCTACATAATTCTTGGCAGACAATTTATTTTGCACAGCATTAAATGTGTGATGGGTTATTATTATTCACCCCTATCGAGGTATCCGTTCGGAAAAAAATCCTATACGTCAAATCTGATCGAAGCTCAAATTGTGTCCGAACCCGAAGTATCTTTTCACATAAAAAATTATTCGCAGCATTTAGTCGTCGGAGAGCTTCGGAAAACTTGACGGTCATAGCTAGGTCATTAGAAACCATTCCGAGTGTCTAAAGGCTGCAATAGCGAAAGTTAAAGGATCCCACTAAATAATTTCGTTGAGAAACGATCGTCTATAAGAAACCAGTGGAAAGCAATTCAAGAGGGGTATCTTAAACTGTGCCGACAAAAAGGAAAGTCCAAAGAATTTGCCAAGTTAAGAGAGACTATAAGCAGAGGTATTGGGTTGGGGCAAACCGTCAAGAGACGACCCTCACCTCTCCAGTGGTTTTTACGACCGGGTGGCCAATGGAACCAGACTCCCGGACACTGACACGTTAGCGCTGCGGTTCATCTAAAGAGCATTGGGGTTCGACCGAAAGTGTGACAAGAAACGCAGGCACGAGCATTTCCCACCGCGACCAAGGTCAAAGGGACACCACATCTGGTCAAAGGTCCAAGCTAACAATAGGGACCCAACCGCTAAAGGTAGCTGTAATCCAGCCTGAGTGATACCTCCCGTTAGCGGAAACCTCCAGGTCGTTTGGGTATCGAAAAAAAAAAAAAAAAAAAAAAAGAAAAAAAAAAAACAATGCAGAAGTGAAGTAACAAAGTGAAATTTTATTTAGAATTAGTGAATTTTTTTTTTTAATTTCTTTGCATTGCTTGAGAGTACAACATTTATGTGAGTAGATTCTAGTGTTCTGCGACTGTGATTACGCGGGAAAGAGGCGATTAAAGCCCATATTTGAAAATAACCCCATTACAGGAAAACATAACTCTGAGTGCTGCCGGCAGGACGACGGGGGACGTCGCTAAATAAAACGCCGTAAGTTTGGTTTTTTTTTATAGTTTTTTTTGTTTAGAGGCAAGAACTTCGCCCGTACCGTCATTTAAATTAAGCTGAGAATCACAAGCCATAAAGAACGCCGGTATCTAAGTTTTATCTCGTAGAGTAAGTTTAGTTTTAAATTTTCCTCCAGAAATGAATTATATATATATATATATTGCGAACAATAGCATGAGTTTCATTATGGAGTAGAGCAAGAGTGTTGTGGTGTGTGGTGAAGTGGGGCAGCCGTTTCTCTGCTAGTGCTGGAACGGGGACACTGAGCGGACGACCTTTAAGCGTGCAAATATGATGTGATGATGCACGAACGGACAAAAGTGGCTGGATAGAGGCGTGAAAAGGGGCTATCTCTCGAATTCTTCGGCCAGAGAGATAGCCATGGATATGTCCACTGAGACATGGGGTGGGTAGGCCAAGCTAGTGCCAACATCATCAGGCACGTCTCGGGAGCGACCGTGGAAAGCAGTGGATGCAAAGGAGTAGAATAGGTTAGTTATAAGGTAGATAGGGTTGTATATTAGGATTTAGCTTACGGTTTAGGTTAGGTTAGGTTTAGTAAGCGTAGTTAGGGTATGACTTGCTTGCATCTGACTTTCCGGACTCTCTCCTCGGTGAGGCAGAGGTTGTTGAGCTTTCCGTTTCCTCTTTTCTTTCTCTCTCTTCTCTTCTCTTTCCTGTCTATTTCTGTCCGTCCGAGGTCACCTATATTTAATTCTCCGCCTATCCTCCTTTTTATTTTTGTCTTGGCACGATTCCTTTTTTTTTGGTTTTGAGCAGGTGGTTTAGCGTGAGGGGTGACAAGAACTACCCCGTCCGACGAGCGATAGCCGTGCAACCGCGAGCGTGCCACCGTCCACCTCCACTTCTCCTAAGCTGCCCCTGTGACCAAGCCTGGCCGTGTAGCTTTCAAAAGTAAGTGGTATAACGCGGTTCCACGCAATACGTCAACGTGCGTTATACATATGTCATCGGGGAATATTTAAAAAAAGAATTATTTATACGATATTTTAGCATATTTGCTAATCCGATGATTCCAATGTTGACTTCAAATCTGACTAGGAATTGGATAACAAATGATTGTGCCATTTCAAGTATTTATATACATTTGTCAAACAATATAATATTCCTTATAAACCAGACAAATGTGATGGACATCCGACTCAGAAATCGTTTATTTTCTGAACGGCATTCCATATAATAAAATAGAATAAAAAATGGCATTTGTTGCGAACGATTAGAAAGACAAAATACACTCAACATTCGAATGAAAAATTGACTTTTGATTGATAGAATGAACTTCCCATCTTCGAATGTCAAAATACAGATTCTTCAAATTCGACACACTTTCGAAAGAATTCGAATCTCAAAATGAAATGAATATTTTCCCAAAATATTACTAAATTAAGAAAAGAGATAAGTTCTCTGATAATAAAATGACAGAGAGTATCATTTATGTTTCATCAATAATTTAAGCAATGTGTCTATCGGACACATAAGTCCGTTTGTGTTTGTTATATTTATTGCCCGGAAGAGGGTTAAAAATACAGAATCTCGGCCTGTTTCTGATGAGACTCTTTCCGAGCAAGCTCGCTAGAGATATTATAAACGTTAATTACCTATTAAATTTCAACTTATCGTCGGAAAAATCAAGGGGAAATGTGGAGACACTCCAATGCAGGAGATGTCAAAACTTCGGCCATCTTGCCAACAACTGTGCCAACAAAAAGTTCAAAAAGAAAACAGCTTCCGTTATCCTCTACGAACTATGAACATTGAACAATATTCTTTATTTTCTATAAATCTGAAAGGGACAAAACGGGCTTCTATATTATTATTTTTTTATCATAACACCAGTTCCTTAACTCATGGAATTTATACGTAACAATGTTTGGGTTACTGCAACATACCGACGAGCTAGGTTGTACATGGAGCAAGCATGCTGGCGTTGCAGTAATTCGGACACCCTTTTGTCTTCGATACCCGCACTGATTTAAGGCTTCCTGTGAAAAAAAAGTACTCGAATTTATATCAGACAATTGTGCTCAGACAAATGCTGTTGGACTAAAATATCGGACCAACAAGAAAGGACTGGAAAAGGTCAAAAGAAATCTTTCACGAATACAAAAAAAAAAAAAAATGGGCCATCAATTCATTCGATCCATTTAAAGTTGGGGTATAAGCCCCAAAATTATGTTATTACTTTACAGAGCCATAACCAGACCAATTGTCATATATGCTGCTCCAGCATAGTGGCAAAAAACGAAACAAAAATCAACACAAGATAGGCTCAATAAACTCCAAAGACTAGCCTTTGTATGCCCTACGAGCGCAATGAGGACAACTCCCACTGGAGACGTGGAAGTTTTTCTAAACCTTCCACCCCTCCATCTTCAGATACAAAAAGAAGCTATGACAAACGCCTTCATGTTCATATCTGAAAATACCGAAAACTTCAAGGTAATCCACCCAGACATCGTTATGGAACTGAGAAAAGATGAAATTCTTGGAATCACCATGACAGACAACTGTCTTCCCAAATTCAACTTCAGCCAAAACTTCCAAGTTACATTCCAAAATCGACAGAACTGGGAACAAAATAATACCGCATTTGCCAAATATTCTCATGTGTGGTATTCAGATGGATCGAAAACTGATGAAGGAGTTGGAGCTGGAATATACAGGGGCCCTACTATGAAACTCGATTCTACTATTGATTCTATTCGAAAGATGTTTGCGATTCTACTATCAAATGGTACTCTCTATGAAAGTAGAATCGAATGCCGGTAATGCCAAACTATTTGCCAACAAAGTTGCGATTTTCGAACGATTCTCGCATTGTGTTTGACATAATCCAAACGAGTCTCGCATTATTTTTTGAATATCCCAAAAATTAATCGCAAAACAATCAAATAATAATAAATAAACATGGACAGTGTCGCAATTTGGGTGGAGTTTGAAGAAAATCAGGAAAAAATTCAACAAGTTGAACGAAGGCGGATTAGAGATAAATCTAACATAATGGAGCTTAGCGATAAAAGGTTTTTCTATTGAGTATTTATTTAAAGGCATTCTTAATCCAAAAAAATAACTTTATTTCAGCTTTGTTAAAAACTACAGCCTTTCGGAAGACGCCTTTATGTACTTGTTGAACAAAATTTCAAGAGAACTAAGCATTCAAATCTTAAAAGAAATTAGTCCATAAATGCTTGGATTTTTGTCTAGCTTCGGGTGTTTTTAAATATCCCTTGGACAAATCTGGATACCTGGTCATGTATTGCACCATTATTTCAAACTGTGACACTTTTGTTATTATGTTTATGAAATATTCATGAATTATTAATTTATAATTTTTATTTACTTACATTCTGAGAAAAAAAACTTCTTTAATCGACCTTCTCGCAAACACATTTGATGTAAAATGATTATTTGCGAATTCGAACGAATTTGACGTTAACTTTCGGAAACGGTAGTACCAGTTTTGTACCAAGAATCCAAAAAAAACTTGGCAGTACTAGAGCTGTTCGAATTTTGATTTCATAACTTACTTATAGAATTACAGAGTCGCGATTTTGCGAATTCGAACAGTTTTACTTTAGAATCGAGTTTCAGAGTAGGGCCCCAGTATCAACACACAAACGTTCATCTACAAAATCATGGACAAGTGCAACTCCGAATTTGAAGCGGAAATCTTTGCAATAGAACTATGTCTGTTCAAAAGCATAAGAGCACCAGCGATAGCGCATCGCAACAACAACAATCATCAGCCGATAACAAATGGCACCCTCGAGCGGCGCGAGGCTACAACAGTCGGTACAGGCCTTATGGAGGAGCTTTTTTTCTACTAATGGTGCCTGTCGGCCTCTCACGGCACTCAAACACAAGAATTGTCACTGAAATAAAAACGAAACCACTGACATACCAAGAAATTGTATTTTAAATTTTTCTAAAATTTTTATGCAGTCCACCATGACCAGTCTGCCACAAAGTCGCGGGCAGAATGAGCATGATCGTCTTGTGTTCGCTTGACTGAATCACTTCAGAAGAGTGTTACCATTTTACAATTAAAGCATATCTTTAAGGGTTTTTCTATGGATTTTGTCAAAGAACTTTTGGTTTTGGTGCTTTAGAGAACGAATTTTTAAGTGGGGTGTTGCCATTCGGTTTTAATTGGTTTGTATTTTTTTAACAAATATGTAATCTAGATAGTCAATATTCAGTATGTACAGCTGCACAAGTGCAGCCCTTTTACCATCTGTTTAGGTAAGTATATGACATTGCGTCGTGGTTATATAATTTTGTATTATAATTGCCTGTTTGTGTATATAAGGCGGAAACAATGGTTGTTTTCTCAATCGCGGATAGTGCATCCAAAAAAATTGTTTACTTTATTGTGCATATGAAAAAAAATGCGCCTATTATCTTACCGGAAAAGGAAAAAGATAAACGGAATTTATTTCGTTCAGCAATATTTTTATTTTAAATTGGAAGATGGTAACCCTAATAGTATCGCTCTCTGATGTGGTATTCGATTGGCTTATCGAACACAAAAACGTCACTTGCTCTTTTTTTTTTGTTGATATTTGTGCGATTGCAATATGTGTAGCCTTTCACACTTTTCTAAGCGTTTTCCATTCACTGGTTAAATTTTATATGAAAACATTCAAAATGCTCGCCCAGATTGATTTCTAAACATTTGTACATAAATTATTAACAAAAATAGATCCACCCGATGCAATGCGTTTCTTTGCAGTTGAAAAATTTTACTAAAATGTAAACAAACTCCACTAGTTGTCAAACTCAAACGCACGTGTATTGGTAAATTCGAAGCAAATCTGAGAAAATATCCAGATTCGCAAAAGTGCTCTGAAATCTGAAAAAGATTGCTTTTTGTGTACCAAACGAATATATAAATTGCTCTGAGAGCAAAAAAAAGTGCTCTGAGAGCGCCCAATCGAATACCACATGAGTTATGGCGAATTATCATACCAGCTACGGTAACCCTGTGAGGGCTTTAAAGAGAGAACGATTTTTGTAAGCCATTGCAACAAGACTGAGAGACAAACATCCTATCTTCCCTTTACTGAAAATTTTTGTTGGACAGAGTATAGTTGTATGGTGTGTGTAGTAGGGCCAGTGTACTTTTAGGGTGGCAATGACAATACTTATGACGATGTGGAGTATTTTACAAAGAAAACATTGTGGAAAGAATGTGTCTATGGAAATGTGAAATAATAAGGTATGTGCGTATATTCAGAATTTCCGATACCTATATTATTGGCATAGTTCATGATGAAGATATCATGATAAATTATTTAAAGTAGTCAGGTGTATTGTTATGCCTGGTTCGGATATACACAAAAAAAAAGGTACGCTACTTGTCGTCAGGCCAGATGTGGTTTTGGGCTAAGAACCTCCACTGTTTCCTTGGACTTCTTGTTGCGAGATCTTGTGTAGTACGGCAGTACTTTTTAGAGCTGTCAAGAAAGTTGACCAATGAAATTACACAGAATAACGCACGTCAACACTCTTAATGTAGTAGAGAAGATCGACCAACGAAATGCTTTTGCAAATGAAGAAGTAAAAACCGTACACTTTTTATTCTAAGTAATTGATAAGTTTTTATTAAGAGAATAAGAGAAAAATAACTCGTTTACAATATACTATGTCTTGCCAGAAGACGGAAAATCAAAACATAACTTGACATGCAATTTGAACCACTATTTGTAGGCAAAATTTGCTGACGCCGCTACTGTACGTTGCTTGTGGGTAAACTGCTGATGATGCGTCTCGTTGTTTCGCGTGTCGGTGTTCCGTTGCATTCATGACCTTAATTCCATAATAATAAACGTACTTCCTTTCTTGCAGATGTTGGGAAGTGAATGGAAGGAAATTAAAGATACCACCTAGTGATTGACTGACACATCACTTTTTTTTTAATTCCACATATAAAGGGTTTTCCAATGAGAGGTGTTATTGTGAATGAACCGATATTTCGGTAGCTGTCACTTTTGAAGCTTTTATTCTTTGACATTTGACAAGTAGAAACTACGCCATTACTAAAAAATAGAACGATACACGCTTCAATACATTGAAATTATTAAAATTCACTACAAAAGTGGTGAAAATCTTGCAGTCACGGTTCGCAAAACTAAAGCATTTTTTGGTCGTCGTGAAGCACCTTGTCGGACCGCAATACAGAAATTGGTGGAAAAATTCGAGCTGTTGGGACAAGTTAGTGATGTGAAGAACAAAACCCGTGCACGTCGCTCTAGAACAACTGAGAATATTGCTGCTGTAGCCCAAAGTGTTGAAGAAAACCCAGGTTTGTCCATTCCTCGTCGTTCTTTGGAATTGGGCACTCCACAAACGTCATTACACGGTATTTTGCATAAAGACTTGGGTCTTATAAGCCTTATAAAGTCTGTTAAAACAAGAACCTTCAACAAGACGGCGCTACGTGCCACACAAGCAACGAAACCATTGATCTTTTACGGCAAAAGTTTCCGGACCGTGTTATCTCTCGAAAAGGTGATCACAATTGGCCACCGAGATCTTGAGATAAAATTCGTGAGGCTATCGAGGACATAGGGCAGCCACTTTGCGATTTGGTTATGGAAAATTTCATGAAAAGGATACGTGGTGGCCATTTGGCTGAAGAATAGTCTATTATTCCAAACTAAGAGCATGTCTCCCTATGATGCAGTGTCCCGTAATGACACCTACTAGTTCATCGGCCATACAATTACCTGGAATGCCTCTATGGCCAGGGACCTATATAAGGTGAATTTTGAATTGTCTCGCCATCTCGTGAAGAGATAATCGGCAATTGAGGGCAGTTGTTCAATTGAAGATGACAGAATCCAGGGATTTAATCGCGGCTTGACTGTCGGTAAAGATGGTGATATCCTTTACAGATATTACTTTATACCGAAGCCACGACAAGGCCTCTTTGATCGCCATAAATTCCGCCTGAAATACACTACAGTGATTAGGAAGAGAAAACGCGCCCCCGACTCCTGTTTCGGTTTTGGACCCATCTGTGTAGAAGCAGACGGACAAGGCACTATATCATTCTCCCAGTCACTCCTGGAGGGTACGTAGTTTTCGAAATTCTTATCGAATTGAAACTGTGGGAGGGTGTAATCAGTTTCTTTTGGAATGCATTCTTATGTATCTAGAATAGACGAAGGACCAGTTTGCCGACTGGTCTACAAACGAATTGCTCTTATTCTAGTGGCTGCGTTTGCTGCCACTTGTTTGCAATGTATTGTTTCGTTATGTATTGTAAGCAAGAAAAGTCGCTATCTATTTCGTGTCCAGTCAGTAATATCCGCGTTTTCCCCAGCCTAATTTGCAAAAGTTTTATTAAAACATTCTTTTTATATAATTTGCGGTTGCCAATCATTCAAAAACTGTTGGAATTATTAACTATATAGTGGAAACTAAGTATTTGTTCGCCATATTAATATTGGCTGTGTTACTGTTTCGCCAAATCGTTGAAGTAATTACTCTTCAGTGCACCCATTGTTTTTTTTTTTTTTTTTTTCTCCAATACCGCCGGTGAACTGTCTCAGAGATCGCAATGCATCTACATCTGAGCCCAATAGAGAAACGCCGAAAAATTACACTTCAGTGCTTACGCTCCAGTTATTCAAAGATCAATTAGCTAAACAAACCGATCTACTTTCACAAAACCTGACTAATGAACTTGCAAAAACTCGCTCCGAATTGCTTACGAAAATTTAAGAGATCAGAGTGTTATGGGAGCGAAGATTGTAGCGATTGAAAGTGCCGTCTCTACATTAAGCGCTCGTTTCAATGATATCGATAGCCTTTTCTATCATTTTGGAGTACACCTGCATTCTTCCTACTTTCTCCACCGTGTGAGTACAACTTTTGGGTGTATGTTCTGCCATCTACAGCAAGATATTCACCACATTTGTTTATAGTTTTATCTTCTGCAAGCACCTCATTTCATCGTTTTCATCAACCTCATTATCTGCTGTACTTTTAATTTGGTTGTTGTACTTTCTACGCTACGGAGTTGCCAGATCATGAGTAACCCTGATTGTTACATTTGTAAGAAAAACACGAACGATGTGAGCCTTCCGTCTGGTATTTACACATAATACCAAGGAATCTAATACTCACCAGCAGTTGGGCAATCATCTCTCTGTACGCTTAAACACTGAGGATCAACTTCTACAACCAAAAAGGATTCTGCGTTCTAATTCAACCACATCAGTTGTCATTCCCAGTGTTGAAGTCTCATTGGACAAATCGGCTAAATCTTTACCACCTGTACCATCAGTTGTCATTCCAAGTCTCATTCGACCAAACTCTTTACAACCTGTACCATCCACGTCACCCTCAGCGTCCATTGTTAGTAACCAGCCAACAATTAATGCTGGTGTTAACCCGCTTGCTGCCAGTGGTACATGTTCCATCGTTCCATCATCAGTGGTTAGCAACTCTGACAGCTCTATGAGAGTTGTGCCTCCACCTTTTACCGTGTTTTTAGCAAGCTAACAATACGGTACTAAACCTGTGGATATAATTAACTTTATAAGGAGCAACGGCATTGACACCGATGCTATCAAATGTCATAGCCTTACACCTGAAAACCTGCCGGACCGAATATCAGCCTCATTTAAGTTGCTCGCTCCATCGGATATTGGAAAAGTTGTAGTAAACCCTAATTTTTGCCCGAAAAATATGATTGTGAAGGAGTTTACAAATCGACCTAACAAGAACAACTCCAACAGGAAGCCAAAAAACTTACCCAGCTTGTCCTCTTCTATCAAAATGTGAGAGGGCTAAGGACAAAATGTACGAAGTTCTTATTAAATGTCTTCAGCTCCTCATCTGATGTCATAGTCATCACAGAAACTGGATTGGATGACAGCTTTTCCGATGCTGTTATTTTCCCAAACTATTATTCTGTAAATCGCTGTGATCGATCACCTGAAAATAGTTCATTTGAACGATTTGGTGGTGTTCTTATAGCAATCAGAAAAGATTTAAATCCTAAGGAACTAAAACTTGACGATTTCTCGGATATCGCAATCTGTGGCAGTAAATTTGATCTCGCCTCATCGAAAATCTTCATCGTGTGTGTCTATATACCTCCTAGAACACAGCTTTCCATAGTGATTAGATACTTGGATGCCATTCGCTATGTTGAAAATCTTACATCCGCTTCTGACAGACTTTATGTCTTTGGTGACTTTAACCAACCCAAAATTGATTGGACTGCCGGAGATATTGATTGCACGTATCTAAGCCATGCTAATACCTTATCAACCATTGAGGCCGAAATCATCGACTGCTTTCAATCGATTGGACCTTTTCAAATGAATCCAATTAAAAACCATCAGAATCGCTCGTTGGACTTAATATTCTCCAATTATAACGACGATAGTTATGTAACTGGAAGTCTAACTCCGCTGGTTCCTGAAGACACCTATCATCCGTCAATATATTTGTTTTGTCATATTGAGTTTAATATTTTAAATGTTTCCTCTTCTTACAAATTTGATTTTAAAAACGCTAATTATTATAACATCTGTAATGAGCTTTACAATTTTAACTGGAGTCCATTTTTAACTCTTGGAGTAGATGAACTTTGTTCGATATTTTATCGCGTCTTAAAGAACATAATTTTTGATTTTGTCCCAGTTGTTGAAATTAAAAATTTTATAAATGGTATTTGTCCTTGGTATAATGATGACGCACGTAGACTTAAAATTCTTAAAAATAGAGCCTATAAGAAGTGGCGCTCGAGTATGTCGAATAACGACTATACTTTCTATCGTCAGCTCAGAACTGAGTTTAAAACTTCTATTCACCAAGCCTAATCAGCTTATATCAATGATGTCGAATCAAAAATCAAATCATCGCCTAAATTATTTTGGAATTTTGTTAATTTAAAAAAAAAAAAAATTATGGTTTTCCGGCCTCTTTCTTCTTTCAAGATCAGTCAATAGATGATCCCCGCATTATCTGCAATAATGCAGATAGCTGCACCACATTCCTCTATTTTTAGTCATATTGCTTTTCCCGAAGATATGATAATGAGTAAACTTAGAAGTTTGGCTCTAAATTTCAATCCTGGACCCGATGGTATTCCAGCTGGCTTTTTAAAAATGTGTGCCCTGCCTTTACATTCCATACTTTGCCACATATTCAATGTATCGCTAAAGACTGGTATCTTTCTTTCCCTATGGAAAAATTCTTTTATTGTACCAATATTTAAATCCGGTAGGAAAAATAACATTGAAAACTATAGAGGAATCTGTAAACAATCGTCCATCCCTAAGCTGTTTGATGAGGTGGTGACTGATAAGTTGAATTTTTGTTGTAAAAATTTAATTTGCAATAACCAAACATGGTTTTGTAAAAAACAGATCCACTGTTACCAATCTTCTCCTTTTTACAAAATTTGTTATTAGTGAAATATCTAAGGGTAATCAGGGGGTCAATTCTCGTTCTGTGAAAGAGTGAATCGAAAAAATCGTTTTCACATTCGCTCTCACACATTCCTTTAATTTTTTCGATTCACTCAGTACTAAAAAGCGATTCTCGTTCTATAAGTGAAAATATCGTGGTGAGTTTAGTATCGTACACTGTGTTGTATGATATCAGGTTCTCAATTTTCAAACTCTCACTAAAAACATTCACTTGCAAATGAGAACGTGAAAAAAAATTATTCATATGAAAATTTTTGAAGTTTGGTTACACATTTTCGTAGAACGAGAATTGAAATTGCTGTGAAAGGGTGAAAACATTTTCGTTTCACTTTTTCACAGAACGAGAATTGACCCCCAGGTCGATGCCATTTACACTGATTTCAGTAAAGCGTTTGACCGAGTTGACCACAGGCTTCTTCTTTACAAACTTGAACATTTAGGGTTTCCTACATTGTTTCTTAGATGGCTAACATCCTATTTAGGAAACAGATACCAATTGGTTAAGTTCCGTGGACACTTATCCAAAGAAATTGGGGTAACATCCGGTGTCCCTCAAGGAAGTCACATAGGCCCACTCCTAGGTTAGGTTAGCGGGTTGGCAGAACAGGGGAACCTGTACGTGCCGCACTTAGATCAATGTAGATCCGTTGTGATGCCCTAGGGGTTTACTACCCCCATACACTGGAAACCTATGAAAAACCTACGGATTAGTAAACCAGTCCGTTTTATTTACAAATTTTAGTAGGTCGTTAAAATCCTCGAAGAAGTAACTGCCAAGGAATTTATTTCTTATGTGACAGAGTGCTGGACAGTGACAAAGAAAGTGTGGGGTGTCCTCATGCACCTCCTCATCACCGCATCCTCTGCATAGGTCATCTGAACTGATTCCCATCTTCTTGGTATGGTATTTCAGTGTATTGTGTCCGGTTATAATACCCACAATTAAGGACAATGATTTCTTGCTTAATTGTAGGATTTTCTTCGTTTTCTGTTTGTTGTAGATTGGCCACATTTTCCTGGTTATGACACAGGAGTCTAGTTTGCTCCATCTCTCAATTGTCGCCTTTAGTATTCTGTTCCCAATCACCTGTCTGAGATTACAGGGGGGAATCATTACTGTGGTGTCGGCCTGGTTTAGTTCAAGGGAGGATCCCTTTCTTGCCAGCTCATCAGCTTTTTCATTCCATCCGTGTATATGGGTATGGTTGGTCCAATGGATGTTGGTTGGTCCTCATTCCATTCGTCCCTGCTGGGGAAACACGTGGTAAATGGTCTTCTGAAGTCTAGTCGGGGGGTGATATAGTCCGTGCATATATTATTGCCCGCGAATTTGTTTAGAATTTGTGCGTGTCCTGTCAGGCTGTGTTTCCAGTTTTTGGTCTGGCTTAAATGAAGGGCGCTGCTAGCAGCAGATTTTTGTACAAAGAGATCTAGGGGTTTGAGATGGAGTATAGCCTCTAGGCCTGCTGTGGGGCTGGTTCTCATTGCCCCGTGGTGCCAATACAGGCCATTCTTTGAATTTTTGTCATGGTTTTTAGGTTGTTAGACTTTAACAGCGCTTGCCACCAGGCCCACTCCTATATATTTTATTCTTTAATGATGTTGTCAAATTTGTTCCACATTGCAAAATCTTGATGTTTGCCGATGATTTTAAAATATACTATTCATGCAATGATCCGAATAGTTTTCTTAGATTAAATGCACATCTCCAAAATTTCGTTTTGTGGTGCATTAAAAACTACTTGTCCCTTAATGTTAGTAAATGTTCGGTTATTACATTTTCGCGTCGTACCTCGCCTTTCACTTACGCTTATTCCTTCGACAGTAATGCTATTCCGCGTGTTTCTTTGATAAAAGATTTAGGGGTTATATTAGATAGTAAACTATCCTACATTTACCACTATGAACATATCTCAAATATAGCCAACAGAGCATGGGGAATGCTTAAACGTTATGCTAGGGCGTTCTCTGACCCCTATGCGCAAAAAATTTTATATTTGTCGTTTGTTCGATCACTGTTGGAATATGCGTCCATTGTTTGGTGTCCATACTACAATACTCATGTTATTAGAATCGAAGCAAATGAAAACAGATTTCTTAGGTTTGCCCTCAGATGTCTTCCTTGGTCCGATTTTAATAACTTACCCCCTTATTCAGCCCGATTACAACTTATTGGACTTGAGTCCCTTGAGGTTAGGAGAAAGGTGTCAAGAGTTATTTTTCTCCACAGAATACTTATTGGGGAGATTGATTGTTCTGATATTTTAAGTCTTTTGGGTCTTAATGTTCCATCACTTAATTTGCGTAATAACAGATTCTTTTATATTCCTCGTTCTCGTACTAATTACGGTAGATCCTGCTCGTTAAATGGTTTAATTTTATTGTATAATGTGTGTGCGTCTCTAATTGACATTTATATGACAATACCATTAATAAAATCCATCTTGTTCAATTATTTCCAGTTGTAATTGTATTGCTCAAATTTGAATTAATTTTGTAGTTACATTTCCATTTTTTTCTGTATTTTCTATATTTACATAATTTGTTCCTCAATTTTTAGTCACTTTTTTGCAATATGCCACTAGTTTAAAAATCATATCTCTCATGTCTAAGAAAGGCCAAGTACTTTGTTGACAAAAAAAAAATAAATAAACTGCAAGCCAACTCTCTTAAGCAGAATATTTCGCGCTACGAGGCAAGGCAACAACAACACTAATGCTACCAATATCAACAACAACACATCATCGCCAATCATTATAAAACTGGCGAGCTGCTTAGACAGAGACGATGTTATAATGGCAGCTTCGAAATACCGCAAGCTGACTAAAAGAGAACTTCGTTTGAGACAGCGACACCAGCTGCTACTTAAATGAAAGTTTAACAAAAATATCTCGCTTCCTCCTTCAAAGCGCAATCGGACTGAAGCGTAAGAAAAAACTGTTCTCTGCTTTCACTGTTCGTGGAAAAGTGTATGTTAAGAAGTCCCCAACTGGTATGAGCTTTCACATAAAAAGCGCTGACGATCTTCATGCTGCTGCGACACCATAATATGATAGTAGGTACTCTTATATGATTAAATTCCTTTTTATCTTAATTTTCCTTTTTTAATTTTTTTTAATTTTTGATATTATCCTAAAACTATTTATATATTCTTTCTTCTTTTTTTTTCTGTTTTATATACAAATTTACTATTTTACTGAGTTATTTCTATATCTACTTCTAAACATTCTTCACCTTCTTATTTTATTCTATCCTCTTCAAAAATACTCTTCACAACTGTTTGCGTCTGATTTGAAGTTAATTGCTTAAGTTTTGTAATACGTTTGGCTTTGTTGTTACTGTAGTGAACGCAATGAATGGATACCGTACCTTGAATGAAAGTTTAACCCGCACAATGTTGAATGTTCTATCCAAGCATCAGAATGGACTTAGAGTATGTCACATCAATGCTCGTAGTCTTAATCAAACTAAACTCGATTATTTAAGATACTTGTTTTGTGAGTCATGCATTGATGTTATATGTGTTGATGAGACATGGTTTAAACCGAATATAAAGGATTATGTATACAAAATTGATAGTTACAAATTGTTTCGCAATGATAGAATCACCAATACTACTGGAGGAGGTGTTGCAATTTACTACAAATCTTGGCTCAACGCTAAGGTGGTGGCTAAATCGTTAGACACAGGAATTGAATATCTGATTCTGGAAATTTTTGATGTCAACGCAGTGTTTAGTTGCGTGTGGCTATAACCCACAGCGAGCTATCTCATCTCAGCCATTTTTCTCACCTCTTGCTGAATATTCACCTTTATATAATTACATTGTTGTCTGCGGGGACTTCAATCGTAATTTACTACTTAAAGATACGTATTCTCGCCAAATTTGTGATCTTAAATGGTCAAGTGGACTTTCAATAGTTAATAACTCTAACCCAACCTGCTTTAAACCAAATGAACGTCCAAGTGTAATCGACCTCGTCGTTGTGTCCGACCCACTGTCTGTTTTGCTGTATGATCAGATATCTTTTGATGGTATTTCCGAACATGATCTACTTTTTTGTACCCTAAATGTAGCCTTTCTCCCGAGTAATTTCCCTTCTTTTTTTTTTAATATAGGGATATAGCTTCTGTAAATCTGGGTGCCCTTCAAACGAATTTAGCTTCCTGGGAGTTTTGCAGACTGAGTGCTGATCCAAATGATAAGCTGAACTACTTGCAGACGCTTTCGAGACTGTCACGGAGACTGAAATCATTAATATCACAATGGGACTGCAATCCAATGATGTTGGAGAAGACGGAATACCACTTCAGTTCATAAAAATGTTGTTGCCATATATTTTAAGCCATGTAACGCACGTGATAAATTCATGTATTATGACTTCAACATTTCCCTTATCCTGGAAACTTGCTAAAATAATACCAATAGCTAAGAAACCCAATGCTACAATAGCCAATGATTATCAACCGATCAGTATTCTACTCTGTCTGTCTAAGGTCTTTGAAAGAGTTTTGGAGAGACAAATACGAAATCATCTGTCTGTGAATTCCCTGCCAAGCCCACTACAATCGGGGTTTAGAGCCGGTCATAGCTGTTCCTCTGCAATGGTGCAGGTCTTAGATGACATACGAGTTTGACAAGGGATTCATTACATTCCTTTGCCTTCTCGACTTTTCAAAGGCCTTTGATAAGGTTAATCCTTCCATACTCTGTTGGAAGCTTTGTTACTGTTTTGGTTTTAGCGACAGGGCCATTAGACTCATTGGTAGCTTTCTAAGTGATAGACTGCAACGAGTTGTTGTTGGTGACAACTGCTCAGATTTTATGTCGCTTGTGCAAGGCGATCTCCAGGGCTCAATCCTGGGCCCCAGTCTGTTTTGTCTGTAAATCAATGACCTACCCTCAGTCTGCAGGCAGGCATCAATTCACCTATACGCTGATGATGTACAACTTTATTACTCGAAACCCGTTAGTAGATTGGATGAACTAGCTTCGTGCTTAAATCAAGATTCATCCTCAATTGATAAATGGGCTTTGGTAAATGGATTAGTTCTAAATCAAGTCAAGTCAAGTCATTCCTATTTCTAACAAGACCTACGCTCTTTTTTCTATGCTTGATATCTTATTATCTGGTACGAAGATGAAGTTTGTCGAAGTTGCTACTAACCTCGGTTTTGTAATAAACCGTAACCTATCATGCTACAATCACATGAACGTGGTAATAGGAAGAATATATGGTTGCCTGAGAAAGTTATGGATTTCAGCTAGTTTTATGCCGCTTGATACACGGCGTCGACTAGTACTTACCCTTATTTTGCCAATAATTAACTACCTCTGAGGTCGTTTATAGTAATCTGGACTCACTATCATACCACAAATTACAAGTGGCCTTTAATGATGCTGTGAGATACATTTACCAGATACGCAGGCACCAGCGCATATCTTTGCATGTGAAGAGCGTCTTAGGTTGTTCTTTACAGCAGCACCGAAACATTAGAAACTGTATGTTTCTCCACAAAATTATTACAACCCAGTCACCGTCTTACCTCTACTCCAAGCTCCAATTCACCTGCTCCCTTAGAACTTTCAACATCGTAACCTATACATACAACTATTTAAATTCATCTCTGCTATTTTTCATCCATGCAATTCAGTTGTGGAATTCCTTGCCTTCACACATTAAACGTATATTAAATATCAACAACTTTAAAACTTCACTTTTAAATTATTACGCAGAGCAAAACTAGTTATACAGTTTCTTTCTTCCCTTCCATTTCTATCTCTGTTTTTTTCATTATTTTTTCTTTTTCTCTTATCGTCTAATTTTCTAAAGTCTAAACTCTATATAGGTAAATATATTTTTATTATTTTTTTCTCCATTCTGTAATTTTTCAAAAAATGTTTCATGACCATTTTTGTGTACATCTAATAAATTACTCTTTTTTTGTTTCTGCATTATACATACATAATTCTTTCCACCATAGCTGTACTATAAAAGACCAAGCCTTAATGTATACCTTTTCTTTATAAATAAACTTAAACTTAATAGATGCCTAGCGGTAGCAAGTGGAACATTACTTCCATAGCCGCTGTTGAAGCGGTCCTGAGGGTTTCATTAATGCATACGCATGCCGTTCTTTGAACACGGCTAAAGTGATTACAGTAGATGGCCTTTTCAAGTGCAGTCCACCATACGAGAACCCCATATGTAAGTATAGGTCTGATATATATATCCAGTGTGTAATTCGAGGTTGAAGTCCCTATCTGCTTCCAATGCCTTTTTTACAGCCGTGGTGGCTTTCCGAACTCTCCGCAGGATATTGGGCTTCCAGCTCAATTTGCTGTCTAAAACGAGGCCCAAGTAACTAGCCGTGTTAGTGAGCAGCAAAAGGGTGCTGTTAAGTTTTTGGGGTACAAAATTGGGAGTTTTGTATTTCCTTATAAAGAGGACTAGTTCAGTTTTCGGAGGATTAATCGCCAGACCAATTTTTTTGGTCCATTTAGAGAGTTTAGAGAGGGCATTCTGTAAAAGATCTCTTAGCGTATTGAGGTGTTTTCCGGAGACAGCGATAGCAACGTCATCTGCATAGGCAATTATCTTGCACCCTTCCCCTTCCAGTATTAGAAGTAGTTCATTCACCACTAGGTTCCAAAGACGAGGTGAGATTACGCCGCCTTGAGGCGTACCTTACTGACGAACCTCCGAACCGAGGCCTCGCACAGCTTTGAATTGATGAACCTGTTGGTGAGCAACTGGTTCACCAATTCGCTAATCGATTTCTCAATTCCAAGGCCCGTTAGTGCGACGAGTATTACCCCTGCTTCGACGTTGTTAAACGCTCCCTCTAGTCAGAACAGCAGCCAGTGTGATTTCTTTGCAATCGAGAGATTTTTCAATGGTAGATACTAGTGAGTGAAGGGTCGTTTTAACCGATTTCCCTGAGAAGCTGACCGAAGATTTGAGTTGACACTGCAACGTAGTTTAATTTTGGTGGGGGCAATACCCCCCATTTATTTGGCTTATTACAAGCTATGAACTTAACCTACTACTTAAAGCTAGGACTAATAACTAGGGCTTAAAGCTAAGGAAGGTGAAGGAGGTCAATTTTAAGGGAGGGACTACTGCGGTTGAAGTCAAAAACAGTAGGGTTTGAATTAACCTTCCGCAGCATACGGGAAATCGGTTCGTTTGAGCCCCATATGAGGTGCGGTGAGTTGGTAAATAGAAGAGACGAGGACAACGGAGATTCCGAGGGTTAGTGTTAAAGGAGATAGTGTTGTAAAGAGACATACAGTCGATGGAGCCTGAGAGCAGACGGTGAATGAAAAGAATGTCTGCTACGTCCCTGCGTTCCTCAAGAGTATTGAGGTTAATGAGTTTGAGCCGATCTAGATAGGGAGGTAAGATTAGGGGATCATTCCAGGATAGTCCCCGAAGAGCAAATCGAAGAAAACGACGTTGAATGCTCTCGATTCTGTCTATATGGACACGTTGAAAGGGAGACCATGCTTGGCTTGCGTACTCGAGCAGGGGGCGAACAAATGTGACGTAAAGAGATCTAGTCACGTACGGGTCAGAGAATTCTTTGGACCATCTTTTTACGAAGCCAAGCGATGAGTTTGCTTTAAGAATTATCTCATCAATATGCGAGCGGAAATTAAGTTCCCTGTCGCATAAAACTCCAAGGTCGCGAATATATTGAGCGATGGATATGGGTTGACCGTGGAGAAGGTAAGTTCGAGGAGGAGACTTGTTGCACTTACGTGAGAAGGTAATAGATTGACATTTGGTGACATTGAGTTCTAAGCTGTTTTTGAGGCACCAGGTGGAAAAATTATCTAGGTCTATTTGAAGGAGGCTGGAGTCATGGTGTGAGGAAATGGGCTTAAAAAATTTGGTATCATCGGCATAGAGAGAAAGTGCTGAGTGCTGAATAACTCTTTCAAGGTCGTTTATGGTTAGTATGAAAAGAAGGGGGCCTAAATGGCTGCCTTGAGGTACGCCAGATGTAGCCAAGAAAGGGGCTGATAGGACGGACCTGAAGCGAACACAATAGAAGCGGTTTTCCAAGTAAGAATTTATCCATTTTAGCAAAATAGGTTCAAAGCCAAGAGCAGACAATTTAAAAACGATTAATTTATGGGATATTTTGTCAAAGGCCTTACTGAAATCTGTTGTAATGACGTCGACTTCTTTACCACTTTCTAAGGCTGAGAGTACAGAGGACACGAATTCGACAAGGTTAGTGGTCGTTGATCTCCCTTTTAGAAAGCCGTGTTGGCTAGGGGAAATTAATGATTTGCACTGAAAGCTTAAGGCTTCGTACAAAATACTTTCGAGGAGCTTGGGTAAATGCGAAAGTTTTGCTATAGGTCGGTAGTTAATTACTACGTTCTTTAATCCCTTTTTGTGAACTGGTGTTATAAAGGAGGATTTCCAAATCTGAGGGAATTCGCCCAGAGAAAGCGACAGCTGAAAGAGGTATGAAAGCGGGATGGAGAGATTGACGGAACACTTTTTAAGAAAAATGGCGGGAAGACCGTCAGGACCAGGTGAGTATTCATCATTAAGTTTTTGTAATTTATTTTCGATTAAAGAGGGTTCAAAAGTTTGAGAGAGAAAGGGGCCAATGGAGAAGTTAAGTAGGTTCTTAAAATAAGAGGGATCCGGTACAAAGGAGTTGTCAGCAAAAGATTGTTTAAAAAAGGTGGCAAAAAAGTTGGCAATTGTTTGTGGATCGCTTGAAGAAACGTTTTCGTAAGAGAGGGATGATGGGTAACCATCGGATTTTTTTTTATAGTTGACGAATCGGAAAAAAGACTTAGGGTCGTTTATAAGGTTGGCTTGCGCGTTATGAATATATCGCTCGTAGAGAGAGTTATAAACATGGGTGAATTGAAGGTATGAACCAAGATAGTTTGAGAAGTCAGAAACAGAATTGGTGCGAAGGAAAACAGCCCATAATTTATTACGCATGTTGCGTAACGAGCGAAGTCTACGATTATACCAAGGCGGGGATGTAGATGAAGTTTTAGGACGAGAAATGGGGACATAAAGAGAGATAGAACTAAATAATTCTCTATAAAACATGGAGAGGGCGTCATTTAAAGACAGATTGGCAAAATCAAAAGAGACTCTGCTGAGATATTCATTAATTTTGCGGAAATTAGCTTTATGAAAATCGTAGGATGGGAGAGCTGCGGAATGTGTGGACTGTGGTGGAGGGTTGTGAAAAAAAGAAAGAAGAAGTGGGGGGTGTAGGTTATCAATAGTTGATAGCAATAGAGGAGAAATAGAGACAGAGGAGTTAATGGGATCAGTAGTGAAGATAAGGTCTAATTTCCTTCCCATAAAGTTTGAGATACCACTAACTTGGCATAGACTTGAGTCGGCTAGACGATCTAAGAAGAGGCATTCCTTAATTAAGTTAGGATTTGAAGCTATGTAAAAGGATTCATCATCTGATGGACCCCATTGTAGCAGAGGCAGATTAAAATCACCAAATATGAGGATGTCATCACGGGAGTCAGATAACTCGATTATTTCATCAATAGCATTAACAGCAGTTGGTAGGATTCAATAGGTTGGGCTGGTAGTATGTAAAAACACATAACGTACAGGGACCTGCGGGGGAGTATTATTTTTATCGATACGAAATCAAGCTTGGAAGAAGAAGATGTGGAAATGGGGGAAGAGTCAAGGTCGTTGTGTATGGCCAGTAGGACGCCTCGGCAAGGAGAGCCATCCTTTGGGTGGGAAGGATCATCGTCTCGATAAACACTAAATGTGGGGGGGAATAGTTCTTGGTTCTTTATATCTGGAATTAGGTTGGTTTCAGTCAGAGCGTAGACATCGAAAGGGAGAGCATGAGATTGGCGCAAAACAGCATGGGTTTTAGATCGCAGTCCTCTAACGTTCTGATAGTAGAAGGTAAGAGGAATATTATTAGAAGTGGGTGTTTGAGGCATTATTTTTTTTGGGTTATTAGGGACGAAAAAATTTGTTGTGGTCAACTCTACTCCGTTGAAGGTGCGAGATCCTTTTAGAGTGAACATAGTTACCAAAGGCAGCAAGGTCGTCCGAGACTTTTTGGGGAGACATATTAAAATTCTCATGGAATCTGATGTATATGTCCTTCAGACTATTTAGACCTTCCTGTTGGATGGAGACCATGACGCTTGTTTTTATTTTACCCTCAAAGCAAACTGAGTCGGATTTGTCATGTAGATACGCTAGAAGGAGTCGTATATTCTCGTATGTCTTTTTTTCTCTAAGCCTTGAAAGTGCATAACGACGTTCTGTAGAATCAATAGTTTGTTGTGTTAATTTAACTGTGGCAGGCAAAAGTGGGTCAAAAATAGGGGACTGGGAGGAAGATGGGGCATTATGTAACTGATCAGATGAAGGATTTAGAATATGGGAACTAATGAAATTAGGGTACTTAGCTCCAGTTTGGAGGTTGAAATTGGGGAAAGAATTGTTAGTGATCAATGACTGCGGGGAGTCTTTAGAGGAGGGAGTGTGGGAGGTTTCGGTTAAATTGAAGGATACACGTTTACGTGTAGGTTTGGGCTGTGGAATAGAAGAAGATGAAGGAGGCTCGTTGGGAATATGAATTGGAGGTTCAAAATTGGGGAAAATGTTGGTTTTGAGGGTCCAGTTAGAGTCGGATTTGGGAAGGGAATTTGGAACGGGTTTTGGTAACTTATTAGAGTTTGGAGTGGGTTTTGGTAGCTTGTCACTAGATTTCCAGTTAGAGTCGGATTTGGGAAGGGAATTTGGAACGGGTTTTGGTAACTTATTAGAGTTTGGAGTGGGTTTTGGTAGCTTATCACTAGATTTAGATTTAATTTTGGTGGGTTTGTCCGTCCATCTACACATATTCATTTTACCAAGCTTTAAGTTTTTACCGGCAGAACTTTGAAATAGCCATTCATATTTGGTCGGGATGTAAAGTTTGAAATTACGCCTCCCATTGTGGTGAGATGGTAGAAACATTTTACAATAGCTGATGGTGATATCAAAAATCTTTTTGAAGAACTGCATGATCCAAGAAACGTCAGCATAGTGGGGGGCGTTTTTGATGAAGAAGGGGGTGGTCGTCTGATTCTCTACACGTACTTTATCAATTCTAAGTTGCCATTCAGAAGGTGTCCACGTAGTTCCAAAATGCTTAATGAGCTTACGTGGGGCGGCAACGGGAGGAGTTGGCGTTGAAACGATTTCAGCTTGACTGGTAAGGACCGTAGAAGAGTTGACAGTTTGAATCATCGGCAGGAGGCGAGGTGGTGGGGGTGAGATTGAGCTGGCTTCGGTATCCAATAATTCGGCTAAGATTGAAGTATTGTATTGCGGATCCGGGTGATGCTGACCATGGGTTGGGATATCGTCGATTTTGCAGCAAAGTGTTTCAATCCTATTCTGAATATCGCACATAGCTGCTCGCGCCGAATTGAGTTCGTCACCGACGTTGCTTATTCTATCGAACATTAGTTCGAGTATTGGATCTGGTTGCTTCGGGGATGGTTGGTTGTTTGAAGTGGACTGGAAGTGGATATCCAAATCTTCGCGCATGGAGTTTATGGAGTTGCGTGCTTCCTCGATGTATTTCTTTTGCGCAGAACTGATTGCCTTAAACTCAGCCAATATGTTATTGAGTAGTAACAAGATCTTTTCGTCGTTCTTAGAATTTTCTAAGTTTGACTCGATCAGACCTGCTACTTGTCTATCGGTGTTGGTGAGCTTGGACTTGATTAGGTCGGCCGTGGTCAGAACAGAATTTCCAAGATCTTCCACACATCTGGCACTATTTTCTAGGCCCGAGAATTTAATGGCGATTTTTTTATTCAGGGCTTTTTGAAAAGATTCATTGGAGTCACTAAGACACTTTATTGCTAAAAGCACATGTGATAGCGATATGGTCTTACACTCGTCACAAAAGTAGAGAAGGTTGTCTGGAAACTCTTTGATGTAAACACTGTTTCTTTTATTTAGGCCGACACAAATGGCATGGAATGATTTTCCACAAATTCCTTTACAAGCAACCCAGTCGGCATTAATATCGTCGATAACGCAATTTGCACTTCCGCACGACATGGTAAAAGAAAAAAAGAGTTTTGTATTGACAAATGTAGGTCACGTTTGCGAAACTGAATTGAAGAGGCGCGGAGTGAAGAATTGTTGACGGGTAGTAATTTAACGGGCGCGAAGTGGGTCAGAAGAATTGTTGATGGGTAGTTACAATTTAGGGAGCAAAAAGAAAATGCGACTTTACACGGCGACGGTCGAAAAGCACTGTGATGTCTATCAGTTTCTCTAAGGTTTTTAGCAGAAACGATGACAAAGTAATGGGTCTGAGATCTTTGAGGTTTACACGTGAGCTTTTACCAGCCTTGGGTATAAAAACCACATTAACTTCTGTCCATAACTTGGGAATATGAGCAAAATCCAGGCAACTTTTAAAAATTTCAGTTACCCAAGGAAGGATTAGGTCAACGTTCCTCTGAAGTTCGGCCGGTATTATACAATCCGGTCCGGGAGATTTGAATGGCTTAAAGCTTTTTAGGCCCAAAGAATTTTCGTCTTGGTAATAAGACTTGAAGAGCTGCTTGCTATCGGTCTTGCAGAAGACCTAGTTGGTATCGAGGCAGCATTACTGCTATTAGGGAAGTGAGAATCCAATAGTAGATCCAGAGATTCTGCACTGGAGGTGGTTCACGATCCATCAGCTCTCTTAAGGTAGCTCGCTACATTAGGAGTGGATGCGAAAATCTTTCTGAGCCTGGAGGTCTCAGAGATTTCTTCTATCTTTTCACAGAAGAGTCTCCAGGAGTTCCGTTGGGCTTTCCTAACTAAGGTTTTATAGGATTTGAGGGCTTCTTTATACAAGATCCAATCAGAGGCTTCGCGGGATCGCTTGGGCTGATTGAAGAGCTGTCTACATTTTTGACGCAGCGATACAATTTCCTGATTCCACCACGGTGGTCTAGGCTTGTCCCGAGGTTTGCTTATTGGACAGGAGAATGACATAGCACGGTTGAAAGCCTTAGTGAGTTCTTCAACCATGTTATATAATTCATTTGTGTTAGTAGGGGGAACAGGGATTTTATTAATTACAGAGGATTCCACACTGTTCCTATATTTGTTCCAGTCCGCTTTTCTGAAATTCCTAAAAACGGGTTGGACTTGAGGGAGGCAGTTTATGCCAAATCGAATGTACCTGTGGTCTGAGAAGGAGTGTTCGTTAGATACTTTCCAGTCTCTGATATCATAGTACAGTGATTGTAACCTCCAACCGTTCGGACGTGTTTTTCTTTCGCTCCCGCTTCGCGAGTTCAAATAAAATTTTAATTGCAACTTATTTATTTGCATACTTGCAATTTCATTTTTCCCTTTTGACTTTCGACCATAATAACTGACCCAATAAAATAAAACTATGTCAAAGCAGTGCTATAATAGTGATTGTATGCTACCATCGCACGACATTAGTGCTGATTGGGTGAAATGTAGTGGTCTTTGCGGTAAATCGTTTCATGCCCTCTGCATTGGGTTAAGCAAGCGCTCCAATACATACCTTAGTGACTTTAAAAACAATTTCCTTTTTTTCTGCGATGAGTGCAAGGGCATCTCCGTATCGCATGTTATGCTCGCGATAAAATGTGTTAGTGACACCATTAACGAAAATTCCTCTGATTCTAAAATGCTTCACAAGCAAATCGTGACCCAACTCGCAAACTATGATGATCTGTTTAACTGTGTAGAAGAAGTATCTACCAGCATAGATCTCTCCACCTATTTCTGCAAGTCTAAGTTGAAAAATATAGACAAGCAGCTGGCAAGTCTTAGCGAATCAATTAAAAAAACACCAGCTGAAATCAAATCTATACTTTCGAATCTAAAAGGTGATATTAAATCGGATATCGTCTCACTTCTGAACCCGCAGTTAATAACGATCAAAGAACATCTCGACTCATTTCGCTCTTACCTTGATACCTATTTACAAAGCTCATCTAAACCAACTGCTCCACCTCATCAACCCGTCGACCCACTGTTGTTTGATTTAATTAGCAAAATCAGTGATTTAAGTAACGATGTCGCTGCTTTCCGCATAGTTATGGGTGATATCGACGAGAACATTAGACTGACCTCAAACAAGATTGATTTCATACCAGAGCTCATTCAACCACAATCAAGCTCTGTATACAATACTTCAATACTTGCGGAAATCCGTGAATCTACTGAATGCCAAACTTCACCCATCAATCAACCAACAACAACGACGACTACAGCAACAACAACAACCACCAGCAATACCACAATAGCAACCCCCAAAACATCATCAACAGTGCCCATATCATTGTCGCCGACAAGGCCAGCTTTTCCTTCAATATCTTCTGCACCCGATACTGCTCCTCCCACTGTCGCCCCACGTAAGCTTTTAAAACATTTTGGTACTACATGGACACACTCCGATTGGCAAAGCAGACTCGATAAACTGGAGTCTGAAAACCTTACCACCCTTTTCATCAAAGGCGCCCCCCCAAATGCAGATATTTCATGGATTAAGACATTTTTCTG
The DNA here is from genome assembly GCA_948293265.1 of Cheilosia impressa. Lineage (NCBI taxonomy): Eukaryota > Metazoa > Arthropoda > Insecta > Diptera > Syrphidae > Cheilosia > Cheilosia impressa. The sequence continues at coordinate 57,823,790 of OX411880.1, forward strand.
TAAAAGATATGGCATTACGATCAGCCATTGCAAAATGTTTAGCCATAAAAGTAATCGCAAATTTAAATTAGACCTCCCCACTAAGTATGAATGGTTATTCCTAAGGTCTGCTGGAGATATACTCAACCTCGGCACGATGAGTATATGCAAGTGGACGGATAAGCCCTCCAACGCTCATAGTAATGTTATCAAAATCTGTACCCTCCTTCAATAATAACAAACCTAGTAATAAGATACCAAGACCTGTTCCCAATTCCCGTCCTAAACCTGACCCGAATTGGAGCCTAAAAACCAAGCTTTTCCCGAATTTTGCCCCTCCTACCCATATCCCTAACAATCCACCTTCTAGTTCTTTAAATGTATCTAAGCCATCTAAGGCCCCGCATAACCGTGTCTCTTTTAGACTTACTCCAACATCTAGCACTATCTCCTCTACCCCATCCTCTATATTACCGTCGACTAATAATTCTTTCCCGAATTTTGATTTAACAACAGGTGCCAAATAGCCCAATTTCATTAGTTCCCATTTCATAAGTCCCACATCTAATGACTTACCTAATATCTCAGCTAAACCCTCTTCATCTACTTTGCCTTCGTCTACTTCTTCCCCTACAACGACCACCACCACTATCCCATTTCTTGATCCCCTGTTGCCTCCCCAAGTTAAATTAACCCAGCAAACCTTTGACTCCACAGAATGTCGATATGTGCTCTCTAGGCTTAGAGAAAAAAAAGACTTACGAGAATACCTTACTGCATATGGAAACTTTGTTCCATCCAAAAGAATATCACACCTCCAACGGAGTCGGGTTGACCACATCTCATATTTTCGTCCCTAAATTGCCATTCCGACCATCTCTTCACCAATCATCTCCCAACAAATTTCCTCTTACTTTTTATTACCAGAATGTAAGAGGCCTTTGCTCCAAAACCAGTTCTGTTCTGCGCCAGTCTCATGCTCTTCCATTCGATATTTATGCCCTAACCGAAACCAACCTAACCCCCGACATAAAGAGCCAAGAGTTATTTCCCCCTTCATTCAATGTCTATCGAGACGACGAAATTCCTCGCCCCTCAAACAATTCTCCTTGTCGAGGCGTTCTTCTGGCCATCCACAATAGCCTTGACTCATCCCCTGTTGCTACTTCCTCATCTTCGAAACTGGACTTTGTGTCAATAAAAATAACACTCCCCCAGAGATCCTGTACGTTATATGCTTCTATATTCTACCAGCCCAACCTATTGAATCGTATCAACTTGCATCGACGCGATTGACAAATTAATCGACACATCTGACTCCCTTGACAATATCCTCATTTTCGGCGATTTTAACCTGCCTCAGCTGCACTGGTCTCCATCAGATGATGAATCTTTCTTCGTAGATTCAAATGCCAAATCAACTAAGGAATGCCTCTTCTTAGATAGCCTGACAGACTCTAGTCTATTTCAAGTTAGCGGGGTCTCAAACTTCATGGGTAGGCAATTAGACCTAATATTCACAACTGACCCCATTAATACATTTCTCACCCTTCACTTTAACTTTTTTAACATTTATTTTTTGCTTCTTGCATTATTTTTAGTTTTTGTTTTTTTTACATGTTTACATCAATGTGATTTTGGTGCAATGTTTTCATTTGCCAGTTACAGTTTTTTTTAATAGTATGACTAAAAATCTTTTTAATAATATTTGATTACAATTATTTTTAAAGAACCAATCGTGTTGTTTATCTTGAGACATCTTTAAAACGCCGCTTGACATTAAAACCTAAAAAATTAGCTTTTGATGACAATTTATATAAAAATATTTTAAAATTCTGAAAACCAAATAAGGGAAGTTTCATATATAATCTTGCAACCCAATATCGTAAGCATTGGGATTACGACTGAATCCGCCTGTTTTCCTTACTTGCGAAAAGAAGTTCTCCAATGGGTCTTGATTTAATCTGGGGTAAAAGTAAAATGTTCATTTCTATACTCAATAGTAATCTCTAATAATGCATTAATTGTTTGAAGGACATCATCGAAACAGAAAACGTTGGGCCTACGTTTTCATCATTGGACTTAATCGGTTGCAGATCTCTTATTGTACTCTTGATATCAGTGAGCACTTTATAAATAAAATTATCAATCTTTTTGGGGCTTTGATATTATTAGTCAATTGCCGGATATTAAGTGCATGTACACTTTGTTAAAAATAAAACAATAGTTAGCAGTCGGTAGTGCATTATTCTAATCTATCCTTAAATATAATTGGCTGCATTGGTACTGCAGTACGCAAACTACATCTAGTAGTTTTTGACAAAACCTGTGATGCCAGCGAAACGGTAATTTTTTGGAAAGTAGAAAGTGTCTTTCTGACAATCTGCACATCGTTTTTGTGGCGGAGTTAGTCTCAGCGTTATAAACATCTTGCAAAACGTCCCACTTAGCAGTTTTGCCAGATGAGCTAAACAAAATGTCGTTCTTCAAAAGTGTATTCATGGCAGATTAAATAATATGAGGAGCTTCGAAAACTGCAAACACATTTGTGCCATTCAGGGTAAAATATGGTTTTTCTGCATTTATTCCTAAACTAGTAAAGCAGTTTCTATTGCTAGACCCTTGATCTGCAACAATTGCAATAATTTTTATAGACAATGACGTCTGCAATTGCACAATAACAGATGTTATAATTTTTTCCAGCTCAAACCCCTTCAGTGCATTACTAGATAAATAATATGACGGTTTTACATCGAAATAAAACCGATATTATTTACCACAAAACACACAGCGTCGTTATTGAAGAAGCTATTGTATACTCGCCCTAAGGTTTTCTCAATTCTTACCAAACTCCGGTTGTTATTCTCACACATAGATGTAAAGGGTGATTTTTTAAGAAGTTTAGAACTTTTTTAAAAAAAAAAACACAAAAAATTCGAAAAAATTAATGAAATATTCATTTGAATCGATAGTTTGAACCTTGCAATTTAATGTTTAAAGATAATTTCATGCAAATGTTGACCGCGGCTGCGTCTCAGGTAGCCCATCCGCTGAGTCCAATTTTGGCATAATCTTTCACACATATCGGCCGGTATCTCACGAATGAATGCATGGATGTTGGCTTCCAGTGCGTCAATCGAAGCGGGCTTGTCCCTATACACATTAGCCTTGGCATACCCCCACAAAAAATAATCTAATGGTGTCAAATCGCACGATCTAGGCGGCCAATTGACCGGCCCGAAACGTGAAATTAACTGTTCACCAAACTCGCCTCGCAATTGCGCCATTGTTTCGCGTGCTGTGTGGCATGTGGCACCGTCTTGTTGAAACCACATATCATGCAAGTCAAGAACTTCCATTTCGGGCAAAAAAAAGTTTGTTATCATCGCTCGGTAGCGTTCACCATTGACAGTAACGCTGCGATTCGCATCATCTTTGAAGAAATATGGCCCAATAATGCCGCCGGCCCATAAACCGCACCAAACAGTGGCTTTTTCGGGATGCATTGGTAGCTGTTGCAATGCTTCTGGCTGATCTTCACTCCAAATGCGGCAATTTTGCTTATTTACGTACCCATTCAACCAAAAATGAGCCTCATCGCTGAACACAATTTTTCGATAAAAAAGCGGATCCTCGGCCAGCTTTCCAAGAGCCCATTCACCAAAAATTCGGCGTTGTGGTAGGTCGGCTGGCTTTAGTTCTTGCACTAGCTGTATCTTAAAAGGCTTTACGCCCAAATCCTTCCGCAAAATTTTCCACGTAGTGCTGTAACAAAGGCCTAACTGCTGGGAACGGCGCCGAATCGACATTTCGCGGTCTTCTGTCACACTAGCTGATACGGCCGCAATATTTTCTTCACTACGCACAGTACGTAAACGTGTTGGTGGTTTAATGTCCAACAAAGTAAATTTGGTGCGAAATTTGGTCACAATCTTCCGAATAGACTGCTCAGAAGGTCGAGAATGCCGATCATAAAATGGAAGCAGCGCGCGATGAACATTTCGAACCGAGCACGAATTTTGATAGTAAAATTCAATAATTTGCAAGCGTTGTTCATTTGTAAGACGATCCATGGTTAAATTGCAAACCAAACTGAAGCTGTTTGACAGTGACATAAGGTACTAAACACACGCAAGCTGTCAAAACCAGTGTTGCCAAAACCAAACCAGCTAAAGAATCACCCTTTAGTTGCGGTAAATGTCAAAACTTACCAGCTGCGCTTTGGCGGCTTTATGTTCATAGTGTCTTCACCAGCAAGGAACTTGCTACGACGATGTGTGTTTTGTGGTAAATAATATCGGTTTTATTTCGATGTAAAACCGTCATATTATTCACCTAACGAAAACACACAGCGTCGTTATTGAAGACCTGTCTGTTATCTGCTGGTGTTAATCCACAACGCTATGATGATTCTGGTTATAATTCTTGTAATTATTAGTATTCGTATTTTACAAAAAACCTAAGCTTTATTGTTTTTAAATTAAATTGAATCGAATTCATTACTCTTGATAATATGATAAAATAAATAACGAAATTAATTTCATCTTGTTTACATTTCTTATTTTGACTTACAGTCTCCGAGATATAAAGTACGAAAATCTTTCATGTTATACAGGTTTAAAGTTCTTGAAGAGAAAAGGTGAACCAAGATTCGCGTTCAAATTGATCTCTCTACAGTAGTGTTTCCGGAACGTATTCTCAGCTTTCCAGTTGCCTCTTGCTAAAATTTCATCAATTGGTTGCTTTTCAAGCCAACCCAATGAAGCGACCGCTGCTCTAAAACTTCCAGGAGTAGCACCCACTCCAGCATCTCGTAAGATTGTACGAATCCAGCTTCCTATTACTGTCCTAGATGCATCCTTTACTGGTCCACTAATAGTTATGAATAAACTATCTAAACCGTCTTCCTGAGTCCTCCTATCTTGAGAAAGACTGATTAATTGTTTTACCCAAAATACTGGGCAGACTTTTTTATTTGCATGACTAACTGGATTGCCTGTGTTTGGCTGAGTCAGTTTTTGATCCAAACGATGGATGTAGAACGATATCTCTATCACCTTCTTTATAATGATCTCTTGATATTTTTAGGAGTGTTAGGTCGTGAACAGAAGCAGTATAGATACTGTTCTTCTTGAAGCTTCAAATAAATTATTTTTGAAGGACCTTCGCTCAGATGCTAGCCAATTGAACACACCTCTTGGATCCCATATCGGTGGTTTTTTAATCTTTGGTTGGGAAGAACAAATTGCTTTTAAGATACGTCGAACGAAGAAGTTCGTCGAAAGACTGCCATCTATAGTTGGACCACAGAAAGTTGAAATAGCCGACTTATGCACGAGAATTGTATTAGGAGCATATCTTTCCTTCAAGAAGAGATTGACTAAGTATCTTGCTAAACAGGAACCAGTGGGAGATTCGGGATCTATTCTATTTTCCTTGCACCAAGTAAGCCATCTCTTGACAGCAGGCGAATAGGTCCTCAGCGTTGAATCTCTCCACCCGTTCTTTAACAAATTCTTTTCCTCTGTGGACCAATCTACTATCTGGCTACCCCAGCCTCAACTATCCATACTCTCAGGATTAAATGTTCTACCTGGGGAGGGGGATACCCCGTTGTAACATCTATCAAACACCATCCGCATGTTCTGAATTGTTAAGGGAGGCTCCAGAGCCCGAGCTTTTAGGTCGGACATCCAGAAGACCTTGTCCCATTCCGGTGACACAATCAGATACCTTCCGCGAGACCTGTTCAAGTGCGCCAGAACTCTTGGCATTAGGTTGGGAGGTGGAAAAATCCACCCTAGACGATAATCCCAATCTCGACTGAAAGCATTTATGTATGCCGCCCCCTGATCTTTGCAGTCTATCGATACATAATGTCGTGTAAACACCAACTACACCGAACAGAACTAAGCAATGTTTGACATGCCTGCCTAAACTCTCACTGGAGTATGGTATATAATATACATCATACATAATATGCATTTGGTCGTGTATGACTTTGAAATGCAACAGCAGTTGTTAAGTAGCGGGCAGACTGAGATTTTCCTTTGTTTTAAATTATGCTAAGATTTCCAATAAATGAATTATAACGTTATTGAATCCCTCGTGTTCGTCTTTTAATAATCGAACTCAAAGAATACAACATATTGTGGCGACGAGTGGCGGTTTTAATTCCAATTCAATATAACAAAGTGAAATAAAATGGATGCAGAACAACTTAATTTGTTTTTAAGACAGCAGCAGGCTTTCCTTAAACAGCAAGAGGAATTCATGAAAGCATTTATTGACTCCTCCTTAAATGCATCATCAATGCCTAGCTCCACAACGCTAAAATCTTCTGCAGAGAAGATAATGGAAACGTTATCACACAGCATTACCAATTTTGCCTATGACGCCGATAACGGACTAATTTTCGAGGAGTGGTTTAGTAGACATGAGGATATATTCTTAGTTGACGGTAAAGAATTGGATGATTCATCTAAGGTAAGGCTGCTGCTTAGAAAACTAGACGAAAGCGCATACAATCGCTATGCAAATTTAATACTCCCACAAAAACCACGAGACATAAATTTTAATAAGACAGTAGAAAAATTAACAGAAACGTTCGCTCGCAAAACTTCACTATTCGCAACTCGATATAATTGCCTTAAAATCGAGAAAAATGCAAGCGATGATTTCCAAACATACGCTGGAATTGTTAACAAGCAGTGTGAAAATTTTAAATTGAACACAATTACCCCAGACGAATTTAAATGTGTTATGTTTGTCTGTGGATTGACTAGTGCGCATGATGTGGACATTCGGGCACGACTGCTAGCAAAACTGGAAGCAGATGAGAAAGATCACAAATTAAAACTCTCAGACCTAGCAGGTGAATGTGACCGAATGCTAATGCTGAAACACGATTCATCGCTGGTGGAGAACCGAACTGCTACCGATAGCGGTGTAAGAGTTGTGCGTAAGCACAACAAACAACAAAAGCAGAAGCCAAAGAGCGCATGCTGGTTTTGTGGAGGAATGCATTTTGCTGAAAAGTGCTGGTACAAAACTCATAAATGTACCGATTGTGAACAAATTGGACATAAGGAGGGATACTGCGACAAGGGGAAACGAAACGACTTCACCAACAACCATAGCAGCAACAACAGCAAGAGAAAGTCTAAATTTAGCAACAGAAATCGCGTGAACGTAAACTCTGGTAAAAAAATTAATAGTATATTTTCAGTATCCAAAGTGGATTATGCAGCCCACCGAAAATATATCATTGTGGATATAAATAATCACCCAGTTCGATTGCAAATCGATACTGCATCGGATATTACTATAATATCAGAAGACAACTGGAAATGCCTAGGAAGTCCAAATACAACTCCAACAAAACATTCAGCGCGGAATGCTAGTGGGCAGTCACTACCATTATCAGCAGAATTACGGTGTCAAGTATCTTTCAGAGATAAGAAAATGCAAAACATGTGTTACATAACAGATGTGCCAAACCTTAATATTTTGGGAATCGATTGGATGGAAGCATTATGTCTATTCGACGTCCCTATTAACTCAATTTGTGCAAAGGTAGCTTCTAATCAAAATGAACTTCCATTATCCCTTTTACAGGAAGAAATTGCAGCGATTAAAGTGGAGTATCACAATTTTTTTGATGGATCAATGGGATTATGTAAAAAAGCCGAAGCAGTTCTTCATCTAAAACCGGGGGTGGTACCAGTCTTCAAGCCAAAGCGACCTGTACCATACGCTGCTTTGCCAGAAATTGACAACGAAATTATTCGTCTCGAACAACAAAATGTAATCAAGAGAGTGGATTACTCGCAATGGGCTGCACCTATTGTTGCGGTACGCAAGGCAAAGGGAGGTGTTCGAATATGTGGTGACTTTTCAACAGGCCTCAACAATGCACTCGAGTCGAATCAGTACCCGCTCCCACTTCCTGATGATATTTTTGTCAAACTTTCTGGAGGTAAGTTCTTTTCAACAATCGATTTATCTGATGCCTACCTCCAGGTCAAGGTAAGCAAAGAGTCGCAGCCATTGCTGACTGTCAACACACACCGAGGACTTTTCCAGTATCAGCGCCTGCCGTTTGGTGTTAAATCTGCTCCTGGCATATTTCAGCAAATAATGAACACTATGCTGGCAAACCTCGAGGGAGTCGTGTGTTATCTCGATGACGTCATAGTGGTAGCCAAGTCCCTAGAGCAGCACAGAGTACACCTACAACAGGTGTTGCAACGCTTGAACGAATGGGGTTTTCGCATAAAATACGATAAGTGTTCGTTCCTCCAGACCGAAGTTAACTATCTAGGATTCATAATCGACAAACATGGCCGAAGACCCGATACAAATAGAACGGCTGCAATCACGAGTATGCCAGAGCCAAGGGATACAACAGAAGTACGATCTTTTTTGGGTATGTTAAATTTTTATTCTCCATTCCTCCATTATTGGGGGCGTTATCATGCATCAGTTCCCAGATGGCTCAAGAAAACCAATTGCCCATGTATCAAGGTCATTGACACCAACAGAACAAAATTATAGCCAGACTGAAAAAGAAGCCTTAGCTTTAATTTTTTGCGTAAAAAAATTTCATAGGTTAATCTATGGAAGGACATTTACACTCCTAACTGATCACCAACCACTTTTATCCATTTTCGGATCAAAGAAAGGCATACCAGTTTATACCGCTCAACGGTTGCAGCGATGGGCGTTAACATTAACGGGATACGATTTCAATATCGAGTATGTGAATACATCCAAATTTGGTTATGCTGATGTCTTATCCCGACTAATTAATCGTCAAGCAATTGATATGGAAGAAGACTCGGTTATAGCTACAACCCAATTAGAAGCCGATGTGAATCGAATATTATGTGACAGCCTGCAAAATTTACCTGTCACATTCCGGGTTGTTCAAAAAGAAACAGCTATTGATCCCGTGTTAAAGCAAGTTATCCAATTTGTCCGTTCTACATGGCCTGGTAAAATTGAAGATGCAAACTTAAAATTATTTTACAATCGACGAGATAGTATTTGCGAAACAAAAGGTTGTATCATGCTACAGAATAAATTAGTCATCCCTATGTCATTGCAAAAGAGGGTGTTGAAGCAGCTTCACTTGGGTCATCCGGGTATAGTGCGTATGAAAGCGCTTGCACGTAGCTATGTCTACTGGCCCAACATTGACAATGATATAGCGAAAGTAGTTCGAGAATGTTGCGCTTGCGCAACAGCCGCACCAAATCCCATTAAAGCGCCATTATCATCGTGGCCTATTCCAACGAAACCGTGGTCACGAATACACATCGATTTTGCGGGACCTTTTCAGCAGGAAATGTTTATTATTATCGTTGATGCATACTCCAAGTGGCCGGAGATTTTTAGCATGAAGTCTACGACGACATCCGCAACAATTGCCGTCTTAAGGGAAGTTTTCGCCAGATTTGGATTGCCAGACATTATTGTATCGGACAACGGAACGCAGTTCACCTCTGGTGACTTCGTCGATTTCTGCAATAAAGGTGGCATACAGCATATCCGGACAGCACCGTTTCACCCACAATCAAATGGGCAGGCGGAGAAGTTCGTCGACATTTTTAAACGAGGAATGACTAAATTGAAGGGAGAAGAAAGGACATCGTTCAACCTTCAAACTTTTCTACAGTGTTACCGATCTACTCCAAATGCTCAATTGCCAGAAAACATCACTCCAGCAGAAGCCATGTTCGGCCGCAAAATCAAGATCCAACTTGATTTACTGCATTCACCAACACACGATGTACACCACCCGAACTTGAAAATGGAGCAGCAATTTAATAACAGACATGGAGCCAGGTCGAGAGAATTTCAACCAAACGAACCTATATATGTTCGTAACTATAAACACGGAAGCAAATCTTGGGTTCCTGGGATAGTATTACAGAAAATTGGGTCTGTAATGTATGCTGTCCAAGTAGGCACCAAAACTTGGCGCCGACATATTAACCAATTAACACATAGGGATAAAAACTTACAAAATATCAATTTTAATGAATTATTTGATTTTCAGGAAGTAACTTCTATACCAACTTCCACTGAGGTCCGTTCTAGCTCCCCAGATCAACCCGCAAACATGTGTCCAAGCCCCGCAGCCGACACAAGTGATTGTAGTAGGTCGGAAGAGCAACTCCAGCGGCCGGCAAGAACTCGCATACCACCTAAGCGCCTTGATATGTCCAGAGAGGTTTCAGGCAGATATATGGATAAATAACTTAAAGAGGGGAGATGTCGTGTAAACACCAACTACACCGAACAGAACTAAGCAATGTTTGAAATGCCTGCCTAAACTCTCACTGGAGTATGGTATATAATATACATCATACATAATATGCATTTGGTCGTGTATGACTTTGAAATGCAACAGGAGTTGTTAAGTAGCGGGCAGACTGAGATTTTCCTTTGTTTTAAATTATGCTAAGATTTCCAATAAATGAATTATAACGTTATTGAATCCCTCGTGTTCGTCTTTTAATAATCGAACTCAAAGAATACAACACATAATTCTCGAGAACGGCTGTTTCTTTTGATGCAAAGAGATCTATTTCCGGCCGTCCCCATCTCTTGAATACTTCCGCAGTCGCTTGGGGCAATAGATGCCACTCTGGTACGGATCGACCTCTTGACAACCTGTCGGCTACTCCGTTGTATCTTCCTGGAAGATAAAACGCGGATAATGTTATATTGAGGTGATCGACTAGATAAAGTAGCTGATACGTCAAGTTGAGTAGGCTTATAGATCTTGTTCCCCCCTCCTTGCGTAAGTAAGCAACCAACGTCCGATTGTCTGACTGAAGAAGGATGTGCGCATCTTTCAAATAAAGTGCCTGATCCTTTATGGCCATAAACACGGCGTACATTTCTTTTATATTCGAGTGCCATCTTATCTGGCTCCTCAACCACTGGCCTGAAATGGTTGTCTCGTTCAGCTGAGCCCCCCAGCCTGTGTCTGCAGCATCCGTTGCTAGAAAATATGACACTACTTTTTTGTGTATTAGCTCGACATTGGTCAAGGCTCCGAGCCACCAATCTATCTCCTCCAAAGCCCTCCGAGGGATGGTGAGTCTTTGTCTTTGTCGCTTGTTGAACTGCCTTAAGAATATTTGAAGGTATCGGCAGTGAAGTCGGCCTCTGGGTACAACAAAACTTGCGAAATTCAAATGGCCTAAAATCTGTTGCAACCGAAGAAGTGTGCATGACTTTAGCTGTGACATTGCCTGAAGGGTAAATCGCATCTTTTCCACCTTCTTGCTCGGAAGGGACATAACATTTTTGCAAGTGTCCCATATAACACCCAGGTACACTGACTTTTTGTAATTTATCATCCAGCCCCATTTCTCCAGAATACTGATGGCTTCCGCTGCCTGATTCTTAAATTTTGTGGGATCCTGATTTACAAACAAGAAGTCGTCCAGATAGACCAGAACCCGAATACCCTTTCCACGCAAAATCTCCGCGATCCAACATGTCAGAGCTGAAAACACTCTGGGAGCTGACGCCAGGCCGAATGGCAGACAAGTCAACTCTAGTAACTCGCCTCTGTACACTATTCTTAAGAAACGTCGATGGCTCGTTGCTATTAGCACATGGAAATATGCTTGAGATATGTATAGCTTCACCATCCAGTCTTTTGGTTGCAGAAACTCGGGAACGGTGGCATGAGAAACTAGTTTGAATCTTTTTATAGTCACGTATCTGTCCAGGGATCTTAAGTCGAAGATAGGACGAATCCCCCCATCCGACTTTTTTACTAAAAACATCTTTGATAGAAAACTTGGACCAACACTCAGAGGGGGTTCTAGAACCTTCAATCTTTCTCTTTTATTTGTAGATCCATCTGGTCCGACTGTGGCGTTGCAAATTTGATTCGAGCTGCTGCTGAAGGAAAAATTAAATGGGGCTTATCCTGAGCCGGATTACCAAGCCAAGATTGAATTCCTCCTAATGACTGTATTAGGGCAAACAATTAAGAGTGCATAACTCATCGTTAATCTTTAACTCCACGAAGCCGGGAGCAGCGGCCAATAACTTAACAGCCTTAGAATACCTCATACTCTTCCATGTACGAAAACCAAAGTGTTGTAATTGCATCAACTCATTGAGATGCTCCTCTTTTGCTGGCTGAACTAAGTTGGTATCGCATTCCGTATGCAACTGTCCCAAATCCAAAGTTCTCCGCGAACTTGCAGGGTTATGCAAAAAGGAGGAGGTACTCGGCTGATTCGCTGAAGTAATAATTTATTGTGGTAAAAGCATACTCACATATTGCGATAATTGGCCAACCTGATCTGTAAGATCGTTTATACGTTGATCCACTGACACAACATTTCCAGACGTGAATTTCTTCTCCTTATTTGGGGGAGGAGAAGCGTTGACCTCATTTTCAGATGAAGACGACGACGACGACGATCCCGACTGCTGGAAACTCCTCTTTGAGTGCCTGTCGTCACTGTGGTTATCCACCTGATTCTCACGTTGAGTCTCACTCATGATCTCAGAGTCGCACTTTATGGAAATAAAATCCTTTTACTTTTAAATGCTAAAATGGCTGAAAATTGTATTCTATTTAAATAACACAACCTCTTGTGACGAAATACACAACGCTATGAACATAAAGCCGCCAAAGCGCAGCTGGTAAGTTTTGACATTTACTGCAACTACATCTATGTGTGAGAATAACAACCGGAGTTTGGTAAGAATTGAGAAAACCTTAGGGCGAGTATACAATAGCTTCTTCAATAACGACGCTGTGTGTTTTCGTTAGGTGAATAATAGAAAATTGCTTGTTTCCACTTTGCATACAAACCTCTTAGCATGACTTTATTAGCTAACGTACACGATCTTTCCTCACCATTATCAACGAATCCAATAATCTTATCTAAATTTTCATTGTACACTAATTCTTTTTTTATATCAATTTCGTCAAAGCATAGGCTACATAACTTTTCTTCTTCTTTTAAATTTAATGTTCTTGCTTCTATTGCATTTACTAAATTAGAATTAAGTCGAGGTTGGATCACTTTAAAGTGAGCCCACAGTCCTACAGCCCTATTATGGCTATCAAATATCAACACGATATTTGATAATAATTGATACGTATCAACAAAATGAATAAATCGGTATTATGTCTATCAACCTATCAAAATTGTTGATGAATTGTGAATTGTATTAGATTTAAGATCTATTGTGAATGGTTTTATCGATAAACTTGGTATTACGGTAGTCAAAATATTTGATATTCATCAAATTTTCTATCAACCACAAATTCCTTGTTGATACGTATCAAATATTCGGGAGGTTAAAAATTTATATTAATATCAAATCATCAAATTTATTTCCTTGTTTTTATTATTGAAAGAGACGACTTTAGACCGAAATGTAATTGGTAAGTTATTTTTTGAAGGGGATTATTACGAAAAAAAAAACAAATAAAAAAAAACACAAACAAATTAGAAATGTCAAACCTCAAAACAGAACCCATTTTCAATGATATTTTGATAAGCATTCACAATGGCGTAAAAATTATCAATTGATACCCATAATACCAAATTATCGATGAATTGATAGATGTTATCAAATATCAAATAATTGATATCAAATAATTGATATTTGATAGCCATAATAGGGCTGTTATCGAACAAGGGTGCGGTAGCTTTATTTTACAGTTCGATTTTAAAAATGATACATGAAAGGGGACCTTAAATATAAGTCAGACCCATATACTTATCAGCCAAGTTGTAATTGGCTTTAGATTTTAGAAATAACTTGCAAATGCTCTTAGTTTTCTTCTCGACATGCTTTAAAGAATCTATTTGCGTATTCATACCTATTTTTGACAATTTATTTAATAACCTACCTTTCTCTAACTTTATTTAAATATGCAATGTACCTTTCTTTAACTTTTTACCTAACATATCCTTTTTAAAATAATTGGCACAAACGGAATTGTTTATGTACTAATTTCCGTTGTAATTCCCAATATGTTTAACCATACTTCCCTTCCCCCGGGCGGCAGACACCTTGACGAATGACGTCACTATGACGTCGGGGGCGGGGGCTTAAGCCAACTCACTTGAACCTATTGACAGAATCAACACTACCAGCCATCGAAGTACTTCAACGTATGCCGGTTCCTGGAGGAGTTGCTTTTGTCGAAAGGCGATGAGGGTTGGTGAAATAAGTCTGCCAACCCTAATCCGAGAGAGTCATGCGACCCGTGCATATCGGATACGGTTTGCAGTCAGGGGTAACCGACAGTATTATTACGGAGCCAAACAACCTGCAGCAGCTGCGGCTAAGAGGAAAGGGCGTCTATGCCCACCGATGTCACCGCCAGGCCAGCCTGGTGGAAAGGATGACCCTCTTCAGAAGGGGCTAAGCGGTGCGGGCACTCGATGGTACCTTCGCTATCTCGAAAAGGGCTTTGTATCTGAGGAAGCATGGAAAAAGGCCGAAGAACACTAGGCTAAGCCTGGTTCCGGTCCGACACCCGCGGCAAAGAGGTGCAGCAGCACCATCTCACCTTCTGTAGGTAATACTCGGAAGAAGCCAAAGGTAGCTGAAAGACTGGAGAGTTCGCCGGCAAAGCCGGCTAAGCATCCTGCTGCCTCACACGGCAAAAGCTATGCAGCGGTTGCAAAAGCAGCTGCAGCTGGTGGAAGTCGTGCCATAACGGCGACGGACGAGCATTATCTCTTGTGACTATCCAAGGGAGATGCTGACTACCGAGGAGCCAAAGGATCTAGAGAATGCTCTAGTGGATGAAATGGCGCTTGGATGGAAGCATAAGCTCAAGATCAAGGGCATACATTTCAGGATGGGTATGCTACTAGTCGACTGCGAGACTCCACAGACAGTGCAATGGCTGAAGACAGTAGCACCCAAACTAAGTAATTGGAAGGGAGTGGGCCTCACTGTGATGAGCGGGAAGGAAATACCACGTGCCCATTCAATAACAATCTACTTCCCACGAAGTGCTGATCAGGAGCACCAAACCACATTGGTACTCCTTGAAGCACAGAATGATGGCCTGAACATCAAAGCGTGGAAGATATCGAATCGTAGGAAAGAGGAAACCGGGCAAGTACTGGGCCTCGGTGTCGACCAGCAGTCCTATGATGCCATACGGGCTCGAAACGATTCCCTCAGCTACAGGTTCGGCAGGGTTGCGGTGTCTGGACTCAAGAAGTCGGAGGAGAGTGTGGGGCAAATGACCCTCTCGAATCCGGCTTTGCAGGGGACAGAGGCCCGGGTGGAGCATCTTGATCCACAGCAGGCTGCATCACCTCTTGCTGAGCAGGTAGCTGAAGGAGAGACATTAGAGGAGTACATGTCCCTCTCGGAGAACTCGCTCTCTGATAAGGAGCATGACATGACGGTTGTAGAGATGGATGAGGACATCCTACTTCGGGAGGAGGATGGGGCAACAGCCCCACACAAACAATGACCCCCATACTAAAAATGGCCCAGATGAACATCCACCATGCTATAGCGGCATCAGCTGTAATAGCACGGATGTTCACGACTAACAAACTGGGCATTGTACTCATTTAGGAGCCGTGGATCCTGAGAAGAGTAGACAAAAGACTCGCATGTCAGAATGCAAAGGTAATTTGGGACGCTCGTGCACTCAGCCCTAGGGCCTGCATTCTTATTAACAAAAAAATTTAGTTTTATTCTACTTTCAGAATATACTACGCGAGACCTGGTGCCACTACAGGTAACTCTGGAGCTGGAAGGAGTCTACCACACCATCATCATCGCATCAGTCGACTGCGACAGTAGAGGGCATAACATTAGCCATTACTGATGCGTTCGAAACTACCTGCCCAATTAGAAGAAGTGCAGAGAAGAATAAGGTTCCATGGTGGAGCAACAATCTGTCAAGACTTCGGTCGAAAACGCGTAAACTGTTTAATACAGCGAAACGTACAGGAGACTGGCAGAGCTACAGTATGGCACTGATTTCATACAACAAAGAAATAAGGAAAGCAAAACGAGAAAGCTGTAGGCAATTCTGTGAGACAATTATGGATACTCCTGTTGCTACCAGAGTGCACAAAGCACTAGCAAAAACAGAAGGAACATCAATGTCTTTCAGAAAACCAGATGGCAGCTTTACAGAAAATGAGGAACAGAGGGCACGACTTCTATTAAAAACTCATTTTCCTGGCAGTCATCCGACCACTGACAATAGGAGCATGACCAACAATCGAAGACCCCAAAGAGAGGATTGGAAAATAGAGACCAAAATCTTCTCCAGAGGGCGATTAGAATGGGCAATTTGCTCCTTTCAGCCGTTTAAGCCACCAGGGGTGGATGGAATCGCACCAGCACTACTACAAAAAGGGCAAAGTAAATTGCTTCGACACTTGGCAAACATTTTAAAAAGCAGTCTGGCACTGGGCTATATACCAAACCAGTGGAGAAGGGCAAAGGTTGTGTTTATCCCAAAGTGGGAAAAAAGGACCCAAATTTACCGAAGTCCTATAGACCTTAGTTTTCTTCTCGACATGCTTTAAAGAATCTATTTGCATATTTATATCTATTTTTGAAAATTTATTTAATAACCTAACTTTCTCTAACTTTATTTAAATAGGCAATGTACCGTTCTTTAACTTTTTACCTAGAATATCCTTTTCAAAATAATTGGCACAAACTAAATTGTTATATGTACTAATTTCCGTTGTAATTTCCAATATGTTTAACCACACTTCGCTCTCTTTTGTTTTACGATCGAAAAAAAAAATTCTCTCGGGAAAATCTTTCGAATTATTTAAAACAGCAGCAAGATAGCATTATTCAAAAAAGTATCCTTTTTTTTAAATATTTATGATAAACTGTCGCACAAAGTAGAATTTTAAGTTTAATTATTTTGGTATTCTTTTTAAATTGTTTTTTTTTATTCAATTCGTATTTGCATACACTCCTACTGGGTAACAATTCTTTTCTGGTATTATTTTTCTTAAATTCTATCGGGGATATTCAAACTAAAATCAAACTAAAATACATATAACACTCTCTCGCAGGAAATAGGTAGCTGGTTAGGCAGTATTATTTATTTTATTGAATAGGAAAGTATGTATTGCCAGATTTGTCAGTTATACGGCAACAGTATAAATGACATGCACTCCAAATACTATCGACATATTGGATTATTTGAAAAATAAGATAGTCTGTGAAGCGCTTAAATTACTTTTCGTTGAATTTGGTTCGATGTCTACCTATATTTTGGTAATGTGGAAAAACCTAAAGGGCGTCAACGATATCATCAATATGGAGAAAAATTTACCGATAGAGTTGTAAGTAAAATGAAGAATGGTGCTTTTGCCCAAATTAAAAAGAGAAACCAACTCAATTTTCTATTTTATAACTCAGAACTGCAAAAAATTAAACAAAACTAGCCATCCTCTACCTTAATCAATCAAGATTATTCTTATGCTTCTGTCAAATGTAAAAAAAAAGAATAAATTTATGAATGAACTACCTGCTTTCAAAATTTTAACGAAAATCTTATCCCATTCAAATTCAATGAAATCAACTTAGGTTTTTTTAAATTTATGGAGAAATCCTATAAAGTTAAGTTGACATAAAAATGCTTTAATATACAAAACATAGAATATGTGGTTTGACGGTTATACTTCTTATTCGGCGAATTGTCCTGTTTTGTGGAATCATTATTTGAATTCAGTAAATGGACGCTTGGGTAGCGTCAAAAATATGATAGTTTTTTATAGCACCAATATAGGTTAGCACTCGGATGTAAAAGATATAAGACATATTATACCTCTCCGTTATTTTCTTAATTTTCAAAGAATGATATTATGAATTAGCATTCCATGGCTTTATGAAGTATAAAGACTCGTTTAGTTAAATAAAGAAGTAGAGGGTGGGGCAAGAAAACTTGCTGATTTGTTTTTGGCGCCAAGCGGGGGAGAGTGGTCGGATGTGGGTGGAGAGTGTCTCATTTTTTAGGGGACTTCCTGAAGTTTCATCTACGCCGCAGTCAGTCGACATCATGCATTGGACGAAAGAGCAACCTGCATTTGCCTGCGAGGCTTACTTTTCCAACGGTCGTTCCATGATTTCCACTCAAAACGAAAACGAACGCACTGTTACGGTGAATGCAGCTCGCTACAGAGAGATGATTGAAGAATTTTTCATCCCAAAACTCGATGAACTGGACCTTGTGATGTGTGGTTTCAACAAGATGGAGCCACGGCCCACACAGCACGAGCATCGGTGGATCTTTTGAGGGAACATTTCCCCGATCGTCTAATCTCCTTGAGGGGCGACCTTACGTGGCCGACGCTCACCTGACTTGCGATTTTTTTTATAGGGTTACCTTAAATCGATCGTTTACACCGATCGGCTTCGAACGTTAAATCATCTCAAGGACAACATTCGTGAAGCAATAGCGAACATACCAATCGGTATGCTTCAAAGAGTTCAGAGAAGCTTCGAAAATCGGGTATTTCAGTGTATCGAAAACGGATGCCATCACTTGTCCGATATCATCGTTAAAACCATGTAATGAAAATTTTTTTTAAATACCCACAAGATCCGACCACCATAACCAATTAAATAAAACGAGTAAATCAGGATAATCAATCATTTGTCCATAGAAGAATGAAATCTAATTCTCAATTCATCTGTGCTTTGCGCAGAACTTAAGAATCTCGTAAATCGAAATTGCAGAAATTCTTCCAAAGAAAAAGAAATGCTCATTCAACTACACACAAAGTAGGTACCTGCTCATCTCATTCATAAAAGCAACAGAATAGAGTACAAAACCCACCCCTCATCCACACTCTGAAATCGTAAAGGGAAAGCATATCAGAAAGCGGCAGTGCAAATGCATACGCATTCATTAAAGTAAGGATGTCGCGTTCCAGTTGGGTGGCTTTCCCTTCTAAGAATATATCAGCCACCAGCGCTGACACCAACGCAACCACCACTATCGAGGTTTCTGCGAATTAAAGTGACGTTAATCGGAAATGTTTCTCAACAGTATACCTCAAATAAAGTGTTTTGCAGCATGTACCCAAAGGATCCAAAAGGATCTGGCTAACATCATCACACGCTTCAGGTGCTTCAAGGTGTCAGTGACGGCGGACGTCAAAAAAATGTAAGAGTAGATCCAGAGCAATGGGTTCTTCAAATAATCTTCTGGAGAGAGCATCCAGACGAACAGCTACAGGAATACTGGCTGACTGTTGTCACGCACGGAATGACATCCAGTGTTTTCAATGCAGTCAGAGTGATGCACCAATGTGCGCGACCGCAAGGTGGAGTACCCTCGAGCATATGAAGCCATACTCCGAAACTTCTATGTGGATGACATGTAAACCGGAGCACAGGACGAAGAGCAAGCTTTCTCACTGGGCAGAGAAATCATTGCATCTCTCAAGGCGGGCGGTTTTGAGCTGAACAAATTTAAGTCTTCGAGTGAGCGGGTGCGGTCAGAGCTATGCGACAGAAGGGACAGTCAGACCGAGGTCACCCTTTTCAAGGAGCATAAGGCATCTATACTGGGCCTTGGCTGGGACGCAGATCCTCTTCAAGGTGGATCATGAGCAGAGCAATCGCAAATTAACCAAGCGTGCCGTAGTTAGTGCCGCGGCGAAACTGTACGACCCGAATGGATATTTCGCCCCAGTTAGCTGGATGCTGACTGCGGCGAAATATCCAAGCTATTTGTCAAGCTATTGATCCAAGAAACAATAGTCAAGCTATTGATCTAGGACTTGTGGCGGTCTGGAGTTCAATGGGATGATAACATACCATCCGACTTTGTGCCCATATGAAACAACTTCCACGAGCAAACAACTCACCTAACGTCAGTTCGAGTGCCGAGATGGATTGGATCTGAGAGCAGGGCAACAACGGACGCATTCAGCAGAGCGTACGCAGCAGTGATCTATCTGCGATCAACATCGCCCAGTGGAGGAACAAGGTGCATCATAGTTGCATCGAAAACGAGAGTAGCTCCACTCAAAACAATCTCCACTCCGAGGTGCACACTTATTTTCCAAACTAATGGGCCAGGTGTTAAATGAAACGGAGCTTGAGAGCGTACCCAGGACTTACTGGACCGATTCGATGATCGTGCTGCATTGGATCAAGAAGTCGCCGGCTGATCTAAGAACATTCGTGGCGAACAGGGTGAGTTCCATTCAGGGGCATGCAGGTGACCAGCCTTGGAAGCAAGTTGCTTCCGGGGACAACCCGGCGGATCGCGGGGGATCGCGGGGGATTTCCGCTGCGCAGATTCACAACTCATCCCTGTGGTGGCATGGACCGCCTTGGCTGAGCGGACCGGAAGAGCAATGGCCAACCGTACTGCCTACCTTAAATGCAACGGATAGGCTCCGAGCAGCCACTGCCATAAAATCGGCAACCGTCGCAAATGCGAGAAGACGTGAGCTGTGTATAGACAACACGAGTCTTCTGGGGCGTAAATCAACACTTCAATGCATATGCATGCAGAAGAGCAAACCTGGTTATACAACAGCGATGGAGCGGAAAGACGCATTAGAATACTGGGTTAAGGTAATGCAACGAGCAGCATACGAGCAAGAGATCATGCGGATAATGGAGAAGCAACCCAGAAACAATGCAAGCAGTATCGCCACTTTGAATCCCTTTTTAGGCTCGAATAGAGTGCTTCGGGTCTGTGGACTGAAGCTATGGAGCGCGATCTCCCAGATGCAGCACCACAGATGGAACAAGGAGTATGTGAACACACTACAGCAGCGATTCAAGTGGAATCAGGGGAACGCGAAAACATTAAGGTCGGAAATTTGGTACTTATCCAGAAAGAAAATCTACCACCTATCCTGTGGTTTCTTAGACGGATCACAGCCGTTCACAAGGGCAAGGATGGGCTCGTAAGAAGCGCCGATATCAAAACTGAGCATTCAACTTTGGTAAGGCCAATCCAGAAACTTTGCATTCTCCCAATGGACCAATAATAATAATAATATTAATAATAATAATATTCTTTCTTTATTTCATATCGACATCAAGAAACTTAAAAAATTAGTACAATGTAATTCAAGTTACATTAAGCTTTAAGTTTTTTGAAAGAAATAGCTTAGTACAATCTATTGTCTAATAAATGACAAGAGGCGAAAGTACCTATCAGTGATATTAATGAAATACAAAAAAATATCTATTGATGGGGAATAGAAAAAACAAGAAAAAGAATTGGGAATTGCAAATTATAAATTACATGTAATTATAAAGAGAATATATATACAGACAATTTTTACATCATTGGTGTTAAAAGAGCATCTATTTCCGAATGGTTAAACGAAAAAAGCCATTTCTTTATATTATTTAAGAATACTATTTTCACTCTCTCACACCTAAGGTGTTCTGGTAAATTATTAAACAGACGAGGACCAGTAACATAATAAAAACCAGAAAAATGTATTTTGTGAATTGTTGGTATATTTACGAAGTTTCTGGTATTGACATGCAAGTTGTGACTATCGTGAACTCTAACTTCATAATAGCCCGAATTATCAAAAAAAATCTTTAAAACTTTGTAGCAGTACAGGTGCCTTAAAACAAGAAGTTCGAGACGCTTGAACAATTCAAAACTAGGGGTTCTGCGATCAACTCCACATATAATTCTTATTGCATGATTCTGTTTGATAAGTAATGGTTCTATTGTATTGAAATAAATGCCACCCCAGCAAGAAATTCCATATTGCAGTTTCGATTTAAATATGCCATTATAAACTAATTTTAAAATAGGTAGTTTGTGTGGTAAAATTGTCTTACAACTCCATTTAGATACCTTTTCAAATAGGATGCATGGTCCTTCCAACTAAACTTATGGTCCAGTGCCAACTCGTTTTTCAGATCCGCTATTCCCAGATGCCAGTGATATCTGATTTGCAGCAGTATAGGGCTTCCGCTAACGTTTCGAACATTCCACGTGCAATTGCTTAAGGCAAAAGGTTATAACAAAGTAAAAGCCCTTAGCTTTGAATCGGTAAGTAAGTTCGAAAATTCGAACACACCATTTACACATTTACGCAATTTCGGTAACTGTCACTTTTGAAGCTTTTATTCTTTGACATTTGACAAGTAGAAACAACGCCATTACTAACAATGGAACGATACACGCTTCAACAACGCATTGAAATTATTAAAATTCACTACAAAAATACATAAAAATGATCCGGAATTCCATCGAAAAATCATCTTGACTGATGAGGCCCATGTCCACCTCGGTGGCTACGTCAACAAGCAAAATTGTCGCATCTGGAGCTCGGAAAACCCAAGAGTTAGTGTTGAGAAGCCTCTCCATCCTCAAAGTGTGACTGTTTGGTGCGGTTTATGGTCCGGCGGGGTCATTGGACCTTACTTTTTCGAAAATGAGGTTGGATCAACAGTTAAGGTAAATGGATTACGCTATCGAGAGATGATTAATGATTTTTTATGGTCGGAATTGGATGGCATTGATCTGGACAACGTTTACTTTCAACAAGACGGCGATACGTGCCACACAAGCAACGAAACCTTAGATCTTTTACGGAAAAAGTTTCCGGACCGTGTTATCTCTCGCAGAGGTGATCACAATTGGCCACCGAGAACTTGTGATTTAACACCTTGCGACTTCTTCCTTTGGAACCACGTGAAAGATAAGGTCTACGCCAACAGCCCAGCGTCGATTCAGGACCTTAAAGATAAAATTCGGGCTATCGAGGACATGGGGCAGCCACTTTGCGATTTGGTTATAGAAAATTTCATCAAAAGGATATGTTCCTGTATGCGTGCTCGTGGTGGCCATTTGGCTGATGTTGTTTTTCATTATTAACGGCATTATGAAATAAACATCCGATCATTTATCTCAAAAAATGTAATTTTTCTTTGAAAAACCCTTTACTTGCCTTGCAGTTCATGATAAACCTGACCAGTAAATTCGATTTTTATACCCTCCACAGGAAGGTATATTCACTTTGTCATTACATTTGTAATGCCAAGGAGTCACCGGAGACCTCATAAAGTATATATATTTGGAATCAGGATCACATTCTGAATCGATTTAGCCATGTTCGTCTGTCTGTCTGCCTATCCGTCTGTCTGTTGAAAGCACGATAGGCGAATGAAATTTGGTGAAAGGACTTCTTTTTATCTTCGTCAGGTTGGTATTGAAAATGGGCTATGTATTTCCTTGAGATTCTAACGACTTTTGTGGAAATTTAAATTTAAAAAATTAAATTCAGAAATATGAATGCATGTTTGCCACTATTGTTAGAAAAAAATCCCTGACTTTCCCTGACCAGTTTTGAAGTTTTCCCTGACCAAATTTAGCAAATATGTATATAGCTCTTGAGATTAATAAGTTATACAGGGTCTATTTTCTTGTTTGAAACAAATCACAATACAAAAGTAGGTAATTGTCAGTCTTGTTAATTCTTAATGGAATAGCTTCCATGCACTGAAATTTTGTATTTTTGTTGGTTTGACAAATATCTACGAGAAGAGAACAAAACAATAATTGAATTAAGCGTACTACGCTGCTCGAGCTAAACAAAATTTTATCTGGTCTCCAACTTTTCTCTCCAAACATTAGCTAAAATCCTAAATCTAAATTTTGACATAGAGCATGCAGTCGATAAGTGTCACAGAAAACAGCTGTTCTTTGAAAAAACTTCTTTCAAAAATTTAATTCTCTCTTATTTCAACTATTTCTATGTCTAAGTACTTCTCGTCCATGTAAAGCCTAGTATCCTGCTCGCGATAAATTTTAGCGTCCCTAGTTTCCACTTCGTTTCTACACACCACAGACAAATGCTCGCTAAATTATTATTAAACATCATATAGATGGGACAAAAACCATTTGTTCTTCAATAAACGTAATTTTTACAATTTTCGAATTTCAAACTTTAAAGATATCGCAGTATTTGAATTGTTCCAAAACAATGGGTATAAGAAAAATTTAAGAAGATAAAATCATTGCTGCAGCAGCTCAAATAGTTTCTGTAATAGCAAGCAGAAGAAGACACGTTTTTCGTGGCCAATAAATTCCTATTTGTAAAAAAGGCAAACAAACTGCTGATATTTTTTGGCTTTGCGTTTTCTTTTCTTTCTCAATCAAATGTTTCTCTGCGGTTTCCTTCAAACAAATATCCATAGTAAACGCCACACAAACTTCCTCCCCAGTTTTTTATGTCAAAATTTATCTTCGATTTAATGTACCGGACATTTATTTCGCAAGCTAAATGAGTGGAGACTTTTCATCGACCCATCTAAAGAAGTTAAGAGTTTAGCGTGCGAACAGTATACTGCTTTGCTAAACTGCCTAGCTAAATTTTATCTTTGTAGACATTTTTGTATAGCGCGAGCAGGATACTAAGCTTAATATGTAATTAAAAAGCTTTATCCTTGCATACTTTTTCGCAACAGAACAACAAATACACAACGATCTGTCACAATTTAGCTTGAGAAAATGTGCCGACCCATTAAATGGGAGCGCTTAATATGGGTTCACTTAAATTTAGCTCAGCTAAATTTTGGCAAGAATTTTGTATGGGGAGCAGCGTACTAATGGCGTTTTCGATTGAAGAAAAGAAGTGCCCTTTCTATGAAAAGATCAAATCTAGAAGTGCTCTTTCTATGTTTTCTATGTTTCATTCAAAAAAAAAGTGCACTTCCAGGTCAATTCTTAACACGAAAGAAGCGTCCGGAATATTTTGAGAGAATTGCCCTGAACTCACCAACACACACTAGTAAAATGTCAGATTTAAATGTTTGTTTTGTTATTAGAAACAAATTTTTTGCTTGTGATCCGAAAATATGCAATTACGAGTGCAAAATGTAAACTGAAATTAAAATATATTGATTTGGCCTATTAAAATATTCATATTTACTGTAAAAACCAAAAAAACAAGTAACAACAGAAAATCTAATCACACATAATGGTGTCTACAACTGTTGCAAAAGTGCTCCAACGAATTTTATTGAAAAGAGCAATTCTGAACTTCGGGGCAATTCTCTCGGATCTTGAATGAAAAACGCCATAAGCTTTAAACAGAAAACTACCGAAATGACACTTATTTTCCATTGGTGAATAACTTCGAAACAATTCATATTGTTGTACATTATTTTCTTTTTCATATACAGGGTAAGCCAGAAGAAGTCATCCTATGTTGTTTGGTTCTCATTTTTTTCTTCTTCGATTCTGTTTTTTGATTATGTTTATTTGAACCTTTAAAATGTTATTGGTCAATTTTATTGCCGTACGGGCAATCATTTCATTTAGAAAAAGAATGAGAGCCAAACAACATCGGATGACTTCTTTTGGCCCTCCTTGTAAAATGGTTTGTGTTAAGGTACGTTTGGGTAGACTTCAGAGCTCGACATAAATATTTTTTTTTAAATTATATAAAAAAAATAAATACAGAGTGAGTTTTCCCTGACTGTTCGCGGAATTCCCTGACTTTCCCTGACATTCCCTGATCAAATTTTCCAGACCAGTGGAAAAGCTGAGGGTGATTCAATTGAACCTTCATCACAACAAAGCAGCATCAGCAAAGATGACTAAATGTTTTGATGAGGATTCGTTTGATATAGCCCTGATACAGGAGCCTTGGATCTTTAGAGGAAAGATTAGAGGACTCCGAAATAGCGTTGCTGAGCTGCACTATGCGCACTATAGTGTGGGGCAGCACTAACGATAATTACAGAGGAGAAGCCTTATTCGAATTTGTATCATGCAAGGATCTAGCTATCTTAACCAGGGGAACAGAGCCAACCTTCGTGGATTTGAGGCGAGGGGAAGTGATCGATGTTACCCTGTGCAGTAGCGAGATAATTGAAAGAGTATCAAATTGGAGGGTAATAGATAAGGCTACATTGTCGGATCACAGAGCCATTTCATTTGATGTTTGCTGAAGCATCTGCAATCAGCTGTTGAAGATGCGTACCGAGTGGCTTGCACACCTACTTTAGTGGAAAAACAAGATCCTGCGCCTTGGTGGTGCCGGGAACTTGAAAAGCTAAAAAAGGATGTGAAGAAGGCTTTTAATCACGCCATGAGGAGGGGAGAACCCGAAGCATGGGATGAATATAAGGCGAAAAAGAAAGAGATGAATGTTACTCTGCGACGACGTAAAAGGGAGTCATGGAGGGACTTTTGCTCGAGCATGAGGAGTACATCTGAAGTCAGTAGACACCGAGATATCCAGTTTCCAAGATCGGACTCATTCGTAATAGAGCGGGGGAGATGGTGGAAACACTGGATCACACAAATGAGGTCCTAATGGAGGTACACTTTCCAGGAAGCTATAAGTCAGATCAGCCCTGGGCTCCAAGGAAACAAGGAGCGAACCGGATGGATAGGACGGAAGCAGAACGGATAGTGACACCAAAAGCGGTCGAGGGTGCGATAGCAACATTCTCACCCTTCAAAACTGCGGGGCCAGATGGTAATAGGCTATATCCCGATTACATGGAGGGAAGCAAATGTGGTCTTCCTTCCAAAACCGGGAAAAAAGGACTACACCGAGGCAAAGTCATTCCGACCAGTCAGCCTAACATCTTTCCTATTAAAAACAATGGAAACGGTGATAGTGGACTATATGGAAAGCACCGCGCTTAGGACGTGTCCTTAGACAGCATGCATACAGGGTAGGCATGTCTACAGAAACAGCGTTACATCAAGTAGTACGCGTTGCCGAGGAAGAGCTAAATACCGGGGGCATTGCAATGACCACTATAATGGACATTGAAGGTGCCTTCGATAAGATATGCTTTGAAAGTCTGAAACAAGCCTTAGAAAAACCCCAACATGCGCTTTGGAAGTCATCATGGGGATATTACCGCTAGACTTATTTATTAAGAAAGCAGTGGCCCAAACGGCACTTCGCTTGCATCGAGATGCGAAATGGCACAATCGTGGTACGATCTATGGACATAGGAAGATCCTGGAACTTGTCAAAAACGAGATTAGGGAGCTAAACATGCCTATGGATAGAATAACAAGGGTGCGTATTATGGAAAGAAATCACAAAACTCGTATTGAGAACGGATTACTTCCAGAAAAAAGAAATGGTGAAATAGTGATTTTCACGGATGGATCCATGATGGATGGCGGAGCGGGGGCTGGTATCTATTCAGAAGAGCTGGAACTTGCCCGTCACATTAGCCTCGGGAAATACACTTCAGTATACCAGGCTGAGATGATTGCTTTGCTTCATGCGTTGGACTTCTTGCTTGAGAGTCAGCTGGAAGGAAGAAATATCCTAATAGCACTGGACAATCAGCCGGTGATCAGATGCATGGAACAAACAAGCATCACAACATCATTGGCACTGGAATGTCTACTTAAGCTCAATAAGTGTTCATATAAAAATATAGTAACACTGACTTGGGTACGAGGACACATAGGGATCGAAGGCAATGAAAAGGCGGACTCCCTTGCAAAACAGGGGTCAACTGAAAAGTTGCTGGGACCAGAACCATTCTCTTCAATTGGCAGAGGAATGGTAGAACAGCTGATTCACAAATGGATCACGGCAGAACACCTGAGAAGGTGGTCAACCGTGGAACAATGTAGACAAGCTAAAATGGCAATAAAGTGGCCGACCTGCTCCACTCAAAGAAGGGTTCTAAGTATGAGTCGAGGAACATTGAAATGGGTGGTGGCTTTGTCTACAGGACAGTGACGTTTATTCAAAGGTGCGCAGGTGTTCTCTGCACACCCTATCCAAATCTATTATAATGCACTGAACTTAAGTTCATTATGAAACACATTTCTCTTTTTGTCTTTGCAATAATTTGTATTTTAACAAATCAGTATCTGTAAATGAATAGTTGATCTCAGCATAAGATGTCGAAAAAGTTGTAGCGAACCAAAATCCAAAACTCCCTGTATCGATACTTCCAATTCACATTCAACGCAACTTGGTAGTAATGAAACTCACACATCGGGGTGTTCATCTCGCTTTAGAGCACCGTCGACAGGCAAAATTGCATACAAAAAAAAAGACAAAACAAAAAAAAACAAAAACCCTTTTCCACAGAAATCTACCTGGCTTGGTGTTCTCCTACATCGAGCGCACCTCGTTGCAGTTCGCACTTGTAATTTCATTTTCGTTTTCGTTCCACCCTGACAACATAGTGTTGGAAGTTGGAACTTGGAAGTTCTTTTGTGCTTTTGTGCCTACTGGTACAGGTACTGTGTGCAGGAACAAAACAAGCACAATGCAAGATCATACAAGATGCAACATACAACAGCGAACAGCTAGAGCCAAAGTCCCATTTCGACCCTAGTGCTTTATTCTCCTGTTGTGTGGTCTGTGCTCTGTGGTCCGCTATAATTTGCAGAACCTGAAAGCGCAAGCTGGAATTTTGTATAATTTTTCATTCCCACTCGGTTCTCGGGTGGGTAAATATGGAATAGAGGTCGGTTGCTCGAATATTTGAAATCGCAACTATAACTGAAAAGCTACTTGCGAAACCATTTTCACAGCTGTTATCAGCTGAAAAATTGGAAATATGTTATTTATTATGTTAGGCCAACACTACCTTCTCCAAATTTTAATAAATATTTTATTAGGAACTTTAATGAAAAAAAAAATATGAATTCAAGATTTGATTGTGCCATTCTATAAGCAAAGTATTCATCGTCCTCGTAGGCTCCTGGAATAGAACAAAAAATTCACTATTTTACTACGGTAAAAAATATAGTGAACACCCTACTAAAAGCACCACGCCACGTCACTGCTACAGGACATGGTAATTTCGGGTATCACTTAAGGAAAATGGGCCCTAGAGAGGATGATACTTGTAAACTATGCCTGGAGGAATCTGAGACAGCGGCACACATACTGTGTCAATGTCCGGCGTTGGCTAGCAGAAGAATGAGGATCTTGGGACATCATTGGGTCGAGGCCCAGTCGATAAAACAGATCTCCCATAAACAGATGCTAGCGTTAACACTAGGAATCGAGCTCAGAGAAGAGCTGTGGAGAAATGCAGAGAGTCTACCTGAGTAAGATTTACAGTGGTAGAGAGACGAAAAGAGACCCGACAGTGGTGGTTTGATTCGAATATCTCTCGAAATCTATATATATATTTATATATATTCCAGACCAGTGGACACCATGGAATGAAATTGAAATGATCTGACAATAGTGAATTATCTAACAATACCAAATTGCCAAACTCTGACAATTTCATTTGCAGGTGGGTTGCCTGCAAATAATTTGACGGACAACGTTGTCAGGTAGAAAATTGCAAGTTCTCACGGTTGGCAGATGTTTGTTTACAAATATTTGCAGATCCGTTGGGAGATAAATTGAAATTTTTTTTACGCTTATAACTCAAGAACGCCTGGACCGATTTTGATGAATCGGACTGGTCTCCGCCAAACAAGGAGAATACCCAAGAAAATTGACGAAAAAAACCCAAAAAAAAATGTTCCCATATATTTTGTACAGACCGATTTTACGATACCATCTTCATGATAGATGATGTTTATGTTTACGTTACGTTGTGACATTTTTTTTTGTCACAAATTAAAAACGAACAGGATTTCAAATGCTGGTTCCAGTATTGTCAGTATGTAACGTTGTGTGCAACAACTTTTGACAGCTGATTCATTTGCACAGTCAGACAAAAAGCAACTAAAAAGGATAGATATTTCTAGATCCTTTTACAAGTGTTTTTTTTAATGATAATGATAATTATGAAAGGATTATAAACTTTCCTATGTCCTTTTCGTTGTTGGATCGTCTTCTTCTTCTAAGTTTGAAATTATTTATTTAATTCACCCATTTTCACCAATCTAAAGAAAAATGCAAAAAAAGAAACTTATTTTTTTCGTTCAAATATGAAAAATATTTGTCTGCAAATAATTATCAGATGTAGCACAGCACATCTTCGGTATAAAAACCACTCTAGCGCGTCTCCAGCTTCTAAAGATCGACGCCAGACAAGGTAATGTTAAGTCTTGCGTTTTTTGCAGCATGGCGGATAGTATGCCGACAAAGCCCGGAGACTTGAACAGAGAAAAGCTGTTAATAGTCCGGGAAATCTTGTCTTCGTAAATTATTAATGTGATGTTACTATGGAGTGCAGGCTTTTATTGCCGAGACCTATCGGGTTCTGCCCGATATGTTTATCGGCCAAATGGTCGCCGTCACGAATTGATTGCCATACGGGCTGGTTTTAGCAATAGGATGTATGACAATAGTGGACGGTGCGCGCTATAGGGCCATGTTAACAGATTTTTTCCTGGCGCAATTGGACGAATAAGGACTGGAGGACATGTGGTTCCAACAGGACGGAGCTACGGCACACACTGCGCAAGCCACAATCGATATTCTGAAGGCGGCGTTCCCGGGTCGCCTCATCTCTCGTTTTGGCGATTTGCACTGGCCCGCAAGATCGCCCGATTTAACTGTTCCAGACTTTTTTTGCTCTGGTTTTTTGAAGTCTTGTGTTAATGTGA
Source organism: Cheilosia impressa (assembly GCA_948293265.1). Classification (NCBI taxonomy): domain Eukaryota; kingdom Metazoa; phylum Arthropoda; class Insecta; order Diptera; family Syrphidae; genus Cheilosia; species Cheilosia impressa. The sequence goes on from OX411880.1 coordinate 57,854,292, forward strand.
ACAAGCCCGAGACCCTAGAAGCCCTCAAGGACAACATTCGACACGAGTGCGAGAAGCTGTCGCCCGAAGTTCTCGCCGAAGTGATCAATTGTGACGGCGCCCATTTAGCCGATATCATCTTCTCTACTTGACCAGTAAAATTCTAAAGGTTTAAATAAACATAATAAAAAAACAGAATGAGAGCCAAACAACATCGGATGACTTCTTTTGGCCCACCCTATATAAAGAATACTCCCTTACCTCTTTTCAGATATAGAGGGTGTTTTAGGAACGTACACACTGAAGCAGTTCTTCAATTTCTGATCGAGCTGGGTATAGAGGAATTTATTATTCAATGGATAGTCTCTATGCTCAGAACAAAAACTATTCAAAGCTAGGCAATAGTCACTTAACGAAATTTGCCCATAGAGGAACGCCACAGGGTGGCGTCATTTGTCCCCTACTCTGGCTAATGGTTATGAACAAAATTCTGGTAAAACTGTCGCGTATGTGGATGACGTGGAAAATGTAGTTAAAAAATAGTCAGCGTTCCGCAAAATACACGCGAAAAAAAATAAAAATTTTTTTGAACTTCTGGAGGAGAAAACCAGTTTCCAGTTTTTCTGCAAGGATTTAAATATTTTTGCTGTTTCTTAGTTTCCCGAATAAAATTAATTTTAAGTAGTATAAGCTATAAGTAATATAATATCATTATATTAATACGTGAACATAAAAGTTTCGGTACACTTTTTAAGTATTTATCATGAAATGAGGAGAATGAAGCTTATATTATTTGAAAGGTACTGTGCCCTAGATGTGCACAAACAAAAAATCGTGGGTATATGTCGCCATTAAGACTGGTAAAATTAAGTTATGAATTCCCCATACAAAACAGGTAATTGAAAGGATTTTGGTGACAATCAATTTTCCGCCGCCATTTTACCATAGCAACGTATTCATATATAAATAATCTTAGATTAGAACCTTTTTTCCGATGGAGCAGCTCAGTATTTTCAGAGCAGTATTTTTCCGATATCTAGATGTCGCTCTTTTCATTTGTAAAAAAAATACATAATAAACGAAAATAGTTGTGGTACGTTTTTTAGAATGTATTACTAACCTATAAAAAACCGATGGAGCAGCTCAGTATTTTCAGAGCAGTATTTTTCCGATATCTAGATGTCGCTCTTTTCATTTGTAAAAAAAATACATAATAAACGAAAATAGTTGTGGTACGTTTTTTAGAATGTATTACTAACCTATAAAAGGTATGGTCGATTTTCGACCACAAGCGATACTACATAGTATAAATAATTAGTTGGCGGCATTCTAGGGCTAGCTTCTCACAAATATTCGTTTTGTGTGAGTTATTTAAAATTTTTGGAACGATTCCAAACGGTTAATTAAGAAATCTTTCATGACAGTTATACTCTCGGATGTTTGTCAGACGTTCGCTAGAGGTGGTGCAGTGGAAAAAAAACCTTAAGATGAAATTTGGCTTTTTCGGGAATCGAACCACTAAGCCACTTCGCCTAATTTATAATAAAATATACATTTTTTTAAATATTAAATTGTGTTTTTATTAACACATCACATTACTATTCCAAACACTCTTCCGTTGCTTGGAAAATTTAAATTCAAAGACGGTAGGTTTTTAAAACGCTTATGGGTTCCTAAGTGAGATTTTAATTTATACTGAACTGAATTGGCAGGCTATTACTTCTATTTTCAAAAATATTCATTTCCGACCGATTTAGTTGTATTCTTCAGACCACCAATAAGTCTTTCTTTGCATCATCAGCCTACGAGTAATTAAAGAGATTCTAATAAACTGTGTTCTGTTTACCGAATAATTTGAAAGGAATCGTGTTACAAATACACCTAAATCAATAGTGAAGTATTAGAAAACAAAGGAAAGCGTAACGAAAATTGTTTCCTATCGAACGATAGGGTATTACTGATTTTCATAAAAAATTTTACAAATCAGATCTTTTGTGCATTTTCTAATTTCTGTTTTGTTTTTTTTTTATTTAATAAGCGTCAAAAAGCATTTGGAAGTATCTGTTAGGCGGATTTAATCGTAATTTATGTATTCCTTATACTATTTAGATCTTGTTTTCCAAGAAAAAATATTATGAAATTTGAATTCTGCGATGACAACAGTTGTAATAAATATATTAAAAAAGTTGTGGCACTAGGAAATGTAGAGGTCTAATTGTTTATTGGTACCGTTTCAATATGGCTGTACATTTCTTCTAAAGTTGCCAGCCAACTAATCGTCGATATAAGTGTTTGATTATTAGTTAGGCCGAAAAAATTCAAATGAACATAACATTGTTTCGAAAAAAGTTAATTAACAAAAGAGTCGCACGTGGACGAAGTTGCAGATAAAGACCTAGTATTTCATACACGATAAATTTTACAATTACCTGAATCTCGGATCATATTAAAGTTTCCTCCACCAAAATCATCACGGTTACGTGGACCACCTCTGTCTTTAATGTCATAAGGTCCAGGCCGGTTACCAGACTGTCTTCGCATTTCTGCCAATGAGCTTCGAAATATTTCAATATATCTACAATGAATAAATGTAAGAATATGTATTACTACTCAGTCGTAACTTTCGTCTTTATCGAAGGGATATAAACATAGAGCAATTAACAGGCACCTAATATAAAGTGTAGGCTAATAAGTCAAATTGCAAGAACAAAAAAAAAAAAAACAGATTAAAAGCACTATATAAAATTCATAGCGAAGCCTGAACACGTCCTAAATAAAAATACGTACAAACATTGCGTTAGGGCCATGTTAACAGAGTTTTTTCTGCCTCAATTGGACGAATTAGGACTGGAGGACATGTGGTTCCAACAGGACGGAGCTACGACACTCCGCGAGCCACAACCGATATTCTGAAGGCGGCGGTCCTGGGTCGCCTCATCTCTTGTTTTGGTGATTTGCACTGGCCCGCAAGATCCAGACTTTTTTTGTGGGGTTTTTTGAAGTCCCGTGTTTATGTGAACAAGCCCGAGACCCTAGAAGCCCTCAAGGACAACATTCGACACGAGTGCGAGAATCTGTCGCCCGAAGTGATGAAAAATGCCATAAAACGAGCCCGTATAGCAAACAATTGTGACGCGAATTAAAACACTTGTTTCTTACTTTTAAAATTAAACAATATTTATTTGGAACTATGTCCTTTATTATTGAAATACTTTTTACTAATTCTAAAAGGAGCTTAAGGCTACTATGTAGTTACAATAAGACTGTTGATAAATTCATCATACAGTCGTATTTATATACTTTTCTTATCTATCTACAAGGAGACCCAAGCGTACAATCGTCTTGCTTGATAATGAAGAAGAGATAATATTCCAACATTGTATACAAACGATATTATCTCTTTTACATATGTTATCATTGTAGCGTTGTGTGCAAGACTGTACTAGAGACTAAAGATATCATTGAATACAAATAATGTTATCTTTTTTCTCAATATGTTTTGCTATGGATACTTAACTCCCCCCCTTGTTAAACGAAATCGTCCCGATTTTTCGACGCTATTTTTAACATTTCTCTTTCATAAGTTTTGTTATATGCGTCAATCTTTTTTTGTTTTTGACGATCTGTTATACATTGTATAGTTTTTATCATTAATTGTTTGATTATTTAACTTATGCTTACCGCTTAATAACATAACACCGGATTCAATTTCTAAGTCGTAATCGTATTCTTGTTTAATGTTGCATTTTGAAGTTATATTCTTTAAAAGTGGAATAAGACAATTTTCTTCTTCAAAGTTAATTTCACAAATGTTTTTACCATATTTGTATATGTTTTCAAATTTCGTATGCAAAGCTACAATCTTTTGGGGTTGTATAACTTCTTTCATCTGCCTTAGTAAAGAGTCTTTGTCCTTAAACTTTATTATGAGTCTTATTTTGTTACTAAAATAGATTTGTGTTTCGATATTATTTGTTATATCTTCAATAAGTTCGAACTGTGCAGTGTATGCATTAAAAGGCTGATTCACAGTTTTTATTATATCATTAGAAGAACTTTCAGCTGAATGTGCTGTTTCTATGGTAGAAGTATTTATGCGTTGACGTGATAATGCGTCAGCTACAAGATTTAGGTTTCCTGGTTTATAAACTAATTTTGCTCCAAAGTCTTCAATGATTCCCTTCCAACGTTTCAGCTTTGTGTTGGGATTTTTTCCTGATACAGAATATATAAGGCTCTGGTGATCGGTATATATGGTTAAGTCTGCTATACCATATATGTAGTTTCTGAGTTTTTGTAAGGACCATATGATCGCTAATAGCTCTTTCTCGTTTGTGCTATAGTTCTCTTCTGTCTTACTCAGTGTTCTTGACAAGAAGTGTATAGGTTGCTTATTCTGACTTAGTACGGCTCCAATAGCTATGTTGGATGCATCAGTAGTAAGCTCGAATGGTTTACTATAATCCGGTTGAAAAAGTTCGACTTGTTCTTTCAAATAATTTTTTAAAATTCTAATCGCTTCTAATGCTGAATCATTCAGATTTAACTTAATATTTTTACTTTGTTTTTTGTTTACTTTACCGTTATCTCCTCGTAAATATAATGTCAGGGGCTTGGCTATGCTTGCGTATCCTTTTATAAACTTACGATAGTAACCTGTAAGACCTAAAAATCCTCTCAAATCCTTTACCGTTTGTGGGACTGGAAAATTTTCTATAGCTGCTATTTTCTCAGGGTTCGTAGTGATTCTACCATGTCTGATTATGTGACCTAAGTATTCTACTTCTTCTTGAAAAAACTTACTTTTCTCATCAGATATTTTTAATGTGGCTTTATTGAGTACGTCGAATACTTGACTTATGTGCTGTATATGTTCTTCCTCAGATGAAGAATATATCAATACGTCATCAATGTAAACGTGTACGAATTTACCTACAAAGTCTCTCAAAATGTCGTCCACGCATCTCTGAAATATGCTTGGTGCATTTTTGAGCCCGAAAGGCATTCGTTTAAAATGATATTTTGCGCCATTTATAGCAAAAGCTGTTTTTTCTTTGTCATCTGTTTTGATTTTAATTTGGTGGAAACCTGACTCCAAATCTAATGTTGTAAAGTACTTGGCTTTACCTAAATTTTGAATTGTCATGTTGACATCCGGAATGGGGTATCTGTCTGTTACAGTGTGAGCGTTAAGTTTTTGGAAATCAACAACCATGCGCCGTTTTGGTTTTCCTTTTTCGTCCAAACCTTTTTTAGGTACTGTCCATATGGGACTGTTATAAGGACTATGGCTTTTTTCTATTATATCGTCATGTAAGAGTTTCTGTATTTCTTTGTTTACGAATTCGTTATCTGCTATGGGATATGGATATTGTTTAACATAAACCGGATTATCATTGGTCGTCCTAATGCTTGCTTCTATAGTATCTGTAAAGGGTAACGGTCCTATGCTGTTATTAATCTTCATCAGTCTATCTATGTCTGCTTTATAAATATTATTTTCCCCAATTATGTAATTAATTTTCTGAATAGATTCGACACTGCTTATGGTAGTTAGAGTCATATTACTGAAATTTATTTCCGCGTTTAGAACTTTAAGTCCTTCATATCCTAATATCATATCAAAAGACTGAATATCCTCTAATTCAAAAAATGTTATATTTTTCTTTAATATCCTAACTACTTTCTTTGTATCTACCATAGAATAACCATGCATTGTTTTTATTTTTATAGGTTTAATTTTAATTTTTTTGCTAGAATCGCATTTTCTATTAATGTAATTATGGGTTGCACCAGTATCAATAAGAATTTTATAAATTTTCTTAGAAATAGTACTAGTTAAATTTAAGCAGGGCAACCCGTCTACTAGTTTAAATGATCTATTCTTATGTTATTATTTACCATACATTCCGTTTCATCTGCTTCTGCATATGTACTGCTGACATCGTCTCTGCGTTGTTGTCGGGAGTTATTTACTCTCTGCTGCTTGAAGTTCTGCTGATAAGATCGTTGCGGTCTGTTGTGTGTGTTGAAACTCCCGCTGTGTTCACGTTTCGCTGGTGGATTATATACATCGGGTTTGTATTGATTCCAATTTTGTCGCTGTGCATGTACAATTTGTCTCGAGTTTATCTCCATCGGCTGTGGTCCTTGATTGTGTTGCTGCATATTATCGTATTGCTTCTGGGGTTGATAATTCGTTGTTTGGCTCGAATAATTTGGTCTTCTTTCGTTTCTGCGTTCATGTGGCATATTTTTGTGGTGCTTATCCTGAGTGAGATGTAAATGCCTGTGCACATTATCATGTTCTATTCTGCGAGCAATTGCGAATGCGTGTTCTAGATCATTTATTGTAGCTGAATATAATGATCCTCTTGTAAAGTTGTCACTCATACCATCAATGAATATACGAACTGCGTCGTCGTTAGCATTTTTAATTAGTCTGTCGATTATATTCGGCGGATCACCTGACATAGTGATTTTTGATATTATTAAATTGAGATTTTTATTTATCTCGTCGTGGTATTCAGACAGTGTGCTTCTTTTTTGCGTGATGGCTTTCATCATGTCTTGTAGCACGTATAGAGGTTCTTGATTAGAGTACGTATAATCTAATCTGTTACGTATCGCCTCAAAATTAAAAATTGTGTTATAATTAGTTAACACATTCGCGGCTGCACCCTGTATTTTACTTTTCACTATAGTCAATGCTGCTGCGTACTTACTGTGTGTTTTGAAGTTTTTAATGCTGTCCATTAATCTGGATGCTTCTTCGCGCCACGACCGATAATTTGATTGATCGCCGTTGAAAATAGGTAGGCTTTTAAATGCGTCTAACTGTATTTCACTACCATCTGTATATGTGGTTCTTATTTCCTCTAGCACAGGTATGTTTGGTACTATGCCTAATCCAGATTTTACTTCATTTAGTTTTGTTTCTAAATTAGTGTTTATTTGATTTTGGTTAGTTATTATTGCTGCTAACCTTGCATTCTCTGTGCGTGTGTGCTCTAGGGTTTGTGTTACTGTGTTGCTCCTGGTTTCTAAAGCTTCTAATCTTGCCATTAATACTGCGAGTTGTTCCATTTTGAACTCGTGTCTGTTGTCGTCGAATTTGTGTGTTTTTTTTCTCCACATATACACTTTCACTGAATTGCTTTGCTGCTTCGTACGAAGAAGCTATATTTGTACCTGCTATGCTAGGTAATTCTTGTAACCGGTAACGCGAGTGTTCTGTTTATACTAGATTTCACTACTTGTTCCCGAGGTCCGCTCGATTGAAGTTAAAAAGTATATTTAACCTCCTGGCAGGATCGCCAATTAAAACACTTGTTTCTTACTTTTAAAATTAAACAATATTTATTTGGAACTATGTCCTTTATTATTGAAATACTTTTTACTAATTCTAAAAGGAGCTTAAGGCTACTATGTAGTTACAATAAGACTGTTGATAAATTCATCATACAGTCGTATTTATATACTTTTCTTATCTATCTACAAGGAGACCCAAGCGTACAATCGTCTTGCTTGATAATGAAGAAGAGATAATATTCCAACATTGTATACAAACGATATTATCTCTTTTACATATGTTATCATTGTAGCGTTGTGTGCAAGACTGTACTAGAGACTAAAGATATCATTGAATACAAATAATGTTATCTTTTTTCTCAATATGTTTTGCTATGGATACTTAACTCGCGCTCATTTGGCCGATATCATCTTCTCGACTTGATCAATAAAATGCTAAAGGTTAAAATAAACATAATCAAAAAACAGAATCGAAGTTTTTCTTTTAGAAAAAAAATGAGAGCCAAACAACATCGGATGACTTCTTTTGGCCCACCTTGTGTATACTTTATGAAGACTCCGGTGACTTCTTCTTGGCGTTACAAAAAATGTAATAACAAAGTGAATATACCTTTTTGTGGAGGGTATAAAAATGGACCAAGAGATTTGAGATAATATCGCATTAGAAATGGACTACACGAGGCGGCTGAGAAGACATGCACCGCCGCTCATCTGAATAGGTTCAACTGTTTCTTCACCTTACTGTTAGCCTCTCTTCATACCTATTGCAATGACATATATGTATATGTGTTATATATGTAATGATAGAGCATCATTATACGCCTAGTTCGACCGCAAATATTTTGTCTTAAAGCTTACCGTTATTCTTGACATGCATTAATGGAAACAGACATATTTTTTGGCACATCTGAATAGGTTCAACAAATGAAATGGACTAAAACAGAAATTGTAATTTTATGATTTTGTGTAAATGTGATTGTACTTACTTCTTACTTAACGGGCTCCCGACCCGTGGAGAGTCTCTGCCTGAGACACTGCAGCCTTCTATCCTCTGCGATCCCGGGCACGCTGCTTCCAGTTATTCAGACCAAGCGCTCTGGCATCCGCGATGGCTTGGTCTTTGAAACGGAGGTTCGGTCTTCCTCATCGTCTCGAACCTGGCGCCTGGGATTCGAAGATCTTCTTAGCTGGAGCATTGTTGTCCATTCGCTCGATGTGGCCGAGCCAATGTAGTCGACGTATTTTGGCCTTTTGGACTACATCCACATCTTGGTACAGCTCATAGAGTTCGCGGTTGTATCTTCTCCTCCATTCGCCCTCCTCGCACACAGGACCAAAAATCCGCCGAAGAATTTTTCTTTTCAAGGAGCACAGTATCAGCTCTCCTTTCCTGCTTATCGTCCAGCACTCGGCGCCATAAAGGATAAGGGTTCTGAAAACCATACATTTTGTCCTTTGAGTTAGGAGTTTTGAACCCAATTGTTTTGCCAAACCGAAGTAGCAGCGGTTTCCTAGGGTAATTCTTCGCCGGATATCCACTATGATGTCATTTGTGGAGTTCATGTTTACTCCGAGGTAGATAAACTCTCTTAACTACCTCGAAATTGTTGCTATCAATAGCGACGTTCTGTCGTAGGCGGTGGACAGATGCTTGTTTGTTAGCATGTACTTAGTCTTGTCCTCATTTACTACAAGACCAACGAATTTCGCCTGTTCTTGGCCGTAAAAGCCTCTATCACGGCACGCTGGGAGCGACCGATGATGTCAATATCGTCTGCATACCCCAGTAGCTGGACGGATCTGTTGAAGATAGTGCCTTCCGTGTCACCTGGCCTGCGCACTATCTGCTCTAGCACGAGATGGAAGAAGTCACATGATAATGCATCTCCTTGCCGAAATCCGCAGCATGTTTGGAATAGTTCGGAGGAACTACTTCCAAATTGCACGTTGCAGCGTGTGTTCTCCAGCGTCACGCTACATAGCTGGATCAGTTTTGCCGGGATCCTGAATTCGGCCATCGCCACATAAAGCTCCTGACGATGATTGCTATCATATGCGGCTTTGAAGAGGATGAATAGGTGGTGAGTCTCGACTTGAAATTCATTGATCTTTTCCAGGATTTGCCTCAGTGTGAAAATTTGGTCTATAGTCGATCTGACGGGCCGGAAGCCACACTGGTAAGTGCCGATTTGTGTGTTGCAGAACGGTTTGAGACCTTCACACAGTACGTTGGATAGGATCTTGTATGCGACATTAAGCAGGGATATGCCTCGGCAGTTCTTGCAAGACATAGGATCGCCTTTTTTGTAGATGGGGCATATGCAGCTGATAGTCCAGTCATCGGGTATGCTTTCTTCCATACTTGGTTGATGATGTGGTGCATGCGCCCTACCAAAACATCACCACCGTATTTGAAGAGTTCCGCTGGTAAACCATCAGAGCTGGCGGCTTTGTTGTTCTTTAGCTTTTTTATTGCTAAGCCAACTTCTTTTATACTGGGTGGTGGAACTGGTTCTTCATTGACTGGACGTGGGTTCTCTTCTTGCCCTATCACTCTCTCTACATGATGCCCATTTAGCAGCTGCTGGAAGTGCTGCTTAAACACATCTACTATTCCCTGCGCTTCGGTGACTAGGTTTCCATCACTGTTTCGAAGAGCCCGCGTTCCGGTCTTAAAGCCAGCAGCCAGTTGCTTGGCTTTCTTGTAGAACTTACGGATGTTGCTTCGATAGCGGGACTCTTCGATCTCCTTGAGCTGAAGTCCCCGAGCACAACTTTGACATCGTACTCCGGACAGGCTCCGTAGGCTCCATCCAGGTCATAAAACTCCTCCTTGATAGGGTCTTCAGCCTCGTCGGTAGGGGTGTGTACACATATTAGGCTTATGTTTTGGAAAGTTGCTTTGATGCGGATCACAGCTAGGCGATCACTTATCGGCTTAAAGTCAATAACTTTTACATGCAATCTTTTATGGCAGCTGTAATAAATATCGCAATTTTTCCTTTTCATCATACCTGATCCTATCCATCGTATCACCTGGATCGCGGTAATATCTGCCTTGTACCGCGTGAGGACAGACTCAAGTTTTTGAGTAGCACCTGGGGTGTACAGCGTTCGCACGTCCCAGGTACATACTTTTAAATCGTTGTCCGTTGACGTTCCGGGTCTGGTTGCCGTTTGAAGGAAATCGTTATCCGAGGCTTCTCGCGTCTCTCTCATAACTAGTCTTTTTTTACATGGTCGGGAAGTTACACCGACGGCACAACCCCCAAACTGACTCCCTGACTTCCTGAATCGTATACTTCAGGTGAAAGAAGTCCCCACACATTTTCTATAATATTTAGGTCGCTGTGTGGATAGGCGATAGGGGCGGAAAGTCCACGATATTTGTCCAAACAGGTCAAAAATCTGTGGAAAGGCTCTGTTTTCACAGCTATGCAGCAGACGGCTTAAATAATGTTCCTCTTTTCGAAGGTCATGAACAAAATTATTATAGCCGTCAGGGTCCTCTAAATTAAACTCTGACTTCCACGGCATGTATTTTTTTACAAAATTGGAGACGAATTTGTGTTTTTTTTTTTTAGTTTTTTTTCCTTTTAAAATGTTAAGCACTTTTAATTACCCGTTTTACTGCCACCAAACTACATTTTACACCTGTTTTTTTTTTTGACGCGGAATCATGAGAATTGGAAGCTGCTCTGATTGCACGTCTATCAGCTCTTGATGTGGCCCTATAACTTCCACCTTTCATATTTGTTCTATAGTGATCGACATTCGGCAAAAAACCGCTTACTAAATTTTTACTTTTGTTGATTTTTTTTGCGATGCATTATTTATTATTTATTTTTTCTTCATAACCTAAAGCTAAGATACAATTTTGCTTAAGAATACCTGCAGCGGAAAAAATAGTAAATCAATCCGTAACTTAAAAAGTTAGTGTAGAATGACACATCGGTTTAATAATCAAAATAAAATATATCTGATGTGGGGGAAACATCGGTTTTAAAAAATAATAAATTTTTTTTTTGTTGTTGTACATTGCAAGAAATAAATATACCAATCAAGGATAACAAGAAATTTTAAAATTATATGAAAACAATTTGAAAAATAATTCAGAGAATAGAAAAGAATTTAATAATTAATCATAAATTGTCATTAAAACTAAGACGACTTGTGCTGATGATTATGGTAACAAATTGCTTTTAAGTAACGATTCAAGGACATCATAAGAAATAGTGAATAACTAATCTTTAACCTTTTTTAAAAATTAATTAAAATGTATGGCTGTTCGAACAGAAAATGGTAAATGATTGAACATTAAGGGGACTGTAACGGCCATATTATTCACTCCGGGTGTATCTCACGTTTAAGTTTATTTTACACTCGATCATTAATTTTTTAAACCCGATAATTTTAACCTGCGTCTATATTATTCACTGAAAAACACGCATTAAACCCGCTGGATTTAAATGCGGATTTAAAACACTTTCACCCGTTTTTAATCCGTTTTAAACCCACGTAATGTCAAAATTCACAAATAATGGCATGTGTGTTTTGTTATTTGACACTTGAAAATTGATTTATTTTGTAGTGTGCCTATTTCAGTTTTTATTGCATTAGTAGAATCATGGAATATATGTACCCTTCAGATAGGGACATTCTTCAGTCGGATATATTACCGAAAATCCACCACATTGAAATCGAGGACGACGTTGATTTACTATCAACTCTTCAGTTCATGAATGAAATCCACTTTTTTTTTACTCTTTGCACCTTTTTGTTTTCTATTTCACTTTTCTTCTTTTCTTATTTCTCGAGTCCTACGAGAAATGAAATGTCAATATTATGAAATTGAGCTTTAACCAGAGTTAAAGAACTTAAACTGGTTTCCGGAGTGCGTTTAAATCCAATCGGATTAAATGCTGTCAAGTTTAAAAAAAAAAATGGGTTTATGCTAGGGTTAAGCGACTGAATATTATGGACTTGGGTTTAAGTTTTGGGTTAAACTCACGTAAACACGGGTGTAACGTTTAACCCGGATTAAAGGTAGTGAATAATATGGCCGTTACTGTGTAGAAGTGCGAAAAATGGGTTTTGTGCGCGATTGGAACATTGACAAGGTTCATGGTATTTATACGCAGGCTATAGAGCTGTGTAGTTCTACTAGGAATGTTTCGGCTTTTCTTATAAAATTGTTTTAGAACTTTAAGAACGTAAAGATGTCTCATTGGCAAAATACGAAGGTCTCTATATAAAGGCCAGCTTTGAGTAAAACGATTTTTATTACAAACAATCCTGATTAAATGTTTCTGAGCTATTAATAATGGTCTTAAAGAGCTAGTATAACCACCCCAACTGGTGATACCATAGTGCTGCTTAGAGTGAGCAAGGCCGAAATATATTGACTTTAATACTTTTTGGGAACAGTGTGGCTTAATGAGATACAATTTACGAGTTACTAGGAGCATATGCGATTTAATGGATTGAATATGATCCTTCCAATTCATATTATGGTCAATTAATACTCCAAGGTATTTATAGTCATGAACTGATTCAATTTTAAAACAATTATTAGAACTATTTGAACTACCAACAAAATTACTTTTCCCACAACTATGTAAAGGTAAACTGAATTTTTTGTTGTTTGATATTTTGAAAGACATAAGTTTTGTTTTTTCGCTAATAACCAGTTTATGTTCCGCAAACCAAAGTCAAAGTTTCAAGATCTTCCGAGATCTTTGCAATACATTCATATACCGTAGTACACGTGTATGTAAAGGCGATGTCATCTGCAAATGCAGTTGATTCTCCATTTAGAGTTAGCTCAAATAGCGAGTTTATATAGATTAAAAATATCAAAGGACCAAGAACTAACCTTTACTTTTTGCTTTCTATCTTTAAGATAAGACGTGAACCACTTGTGGATTACTCCTCTAAGGGCCGTTTGCTGATACGACTTATAGCGAACTAAGTTCCACATAAACTCTTATGTGACAGTTTATGACCTGAAAAAAGTAGCCCATAAGTATTTAAGTAGAACTTAAATCGTTAAGAGTCGTATGAGCAAACGGCCCTAAAACCGATAGTTGGACATATTACTTTTATTACCTTTTTTAAAAAGTGGTATAACTTCAGCACTTTTCAGGTGCTGAGGGAAACAACCATTTTGAACAGTATGATTAAACAAATAACTTAAAAAGTCCGCCACATAGTAACATATTTTCTTCAACAATACACTCGATATACCATCGCCAGTACACGAATGTTTGTTTCTTTTAAGGATAATATTACCTTATAGGTCTCGTTTGAAGAAAATGGTTGGAAAACAAAACTGTTCGATTGTGAATTTTCTGTTGATCTTAAAGAACAATTGCAGTCCATTGGAATCACTACAGATGGTTTCAGTTTTTCTGAGATTTCGGTAAAGTACTCATTGAGTTTGCAAGATGTTGACTGAATCAGTGTAAATTTTGCCTTCTATCACCAAGCTGTTAATACCTAAAGGTTGCCTACTATTTCCCAAAATGCTATCAACTACTTTCCACTGATCTCTTGTATTACTCCCAGCTCGTTCAAATGAAACAGTATAAAATTTGTTACGCATTTCCTCAATATTTTGGTGAACTGATTTACACAGATTATTATAATATTTATAAAGCTTTTTATTTTGTGGATGACTTCAAAATTTTTTTGCAATTTTGTTTTTCATTTTAATCTTATTCAAGAGGTTGTGCGTCATACACGGCTTTAAAAACCTATTCTTTTTCGAGATTTTAGGGGACACAGTCGTACAAATTGTTATGTAATTATTTAAAGTGGTGAGAAAGAAATCAAATGCAATTGATGGGTCAGGTTCATCGTAAACTGGCTCCCAAAATTCATATTTCAAACATTCATTTAAAAGAGTAAAATATGTACAAAATTTATTTTTTATATAAGTATGTCACCATTTAATTCATTGCTACTGGAACATACATGAAGAGCAATCAAACAATGATCAGTTAAGTTCAGATCATACACAACGCCATTAAAATCATTTTGATTTTTTTTGAATACGCATAAATATAGGATCGATGCAAGTTTTAGTCGAATCGGTCACTCGGGTAGGTTCATCAATTTAGACCATTTGACGCCATAAGAAACAGATAATTTTCGTAATCTCTATGAAATTCATTTGAAATATCAATATTGATATCGCTAATTACAATTAAGTTCCTTTCTTTACTAACCTTTAGAAACTGCATGTAATCTGTAAACACACAACATTGCATAACTCTCATTCATAAAATCAAACGACAATTTAATAACATCAGCGCTAACAAAATTACAATTTGACAAATCGAGAACTTAACCATTTCTCACATAAACTGCTACACCTCCAGCTGAATATGATTCATTACAATTACCTACCAAAAAGTACATACCCGGTAGGCTGTCCCTTAAATTTCAAGTTTGATATATTTTTACGCATATTCTCTTAAAACTTTCGTAATCACCCAATATTGTATAGAGAAAAATATTATCCTGTTTTATAAACGATAACCCGTACCGACTTGCGATTTAAATTTGTCCACACAAGTAGGCCGGGTAATGCGCTGCGACCTGTAACTACGTGTTTGATTTGTCATTTCATTCGTGATTTTTGCGATTATTAGTGTGCTATTGTTTATTGCATAAAGATGTCGGTGGAATTACGGAGTGATAAACTAAATATTTTCCTTATCGGACTGCCTAGCCATCAAATAAATGGTGCAAAATTACCATCTAAGCGACAAGTTCTCGCTGTCTTATTTTCTGTGGCAACAAGGAAAAACAGCATAAGTCGACTTATGTCAAAATTGAGTTAATGTTACGATCGGATGCACAGTACCCTGTTCTATATTTACATTTTTTTTCATTCAAATATCTCTTATGGTTGCTGTGTTATGGATCAGAAAAAAACCCATCAGCCATTTACGCACATTGAAAGTCAAACCTTAAACCTTCGCCACTGAAAAGTAGCTAAAAATGACTTATGCTGGTTTTCCTTGTTGCCACAGTTATATAATATTCACGAAGTCAAACTTACTGTCCGTGAAAGTGCAAATCTTGTGATTAGGGAATCCATTATATTTTGGGAAAAATCAAGAATTCCCACAAAGGCATTTCCAAATTGCATGAAGAAACTTGTTGATTTATATCATGTTTGGAGAGAGCTGCAAAAAAATTGTAAGAAAACTCAAGTCACGTTTAAGAACCGGGAAAATAATTTTAAAATTGACCTTGATAACTTATTTGATATTGCACATGCCGATGCATTTGAGAGAATGAAAATAGAGGAAGACAAAGTATTTTTAAAGAAAAAGAGAGAGCCAGGTCGACCTGGATGCTTAGGTGGTGTAGACAAAAAATTGTCGGAGAAAGAACAGAGAGCAAAGCAAAGACGATTGGAAAAGAGGAAAGGAATGTAAGGCAAAGAGAGTTATTGGCTGTTGAATCTAATTCCACTACAAATAACTTGGAATGTCCAGAAGATTCGGAAGAAGAACAGATTTTGAATCCTCAACTCAGCTTGCCAGACATTCTCTGCCCTGAGAAAAGTACAATAAGAGGTAGAAAGAATCTCATTACACCTAAACTTGTCGCAGCTTTAGATCGATGGCAGTTAAGTATAAGAGATTCTGTTTACATTCTTCATGCGGTCGTAGAAGCGCTTTGTCTGAGCAGCGATGACTTCCCTATTAACAAATCCTCGATTCAGCGAATTCGTACTCAGACCAGAAAATTCAGGGCAGAAGCAATAAAAACTGACTTTAAGAACAATGTACCTGATGTAGTCACAGTCCATTGGGATGGAAAACTTTTACCCGGATTGGATGTACGAAGTTCAAAAGAAGATCGTTTGCCAATTATTGCTTCATTTGATAGTAGGGAACAGCTTCTTGCAGTGCCAAAACTACAGAGTTCTTCTGGAAAACATCAAGCTAAAGCCGCCTCAACTGCTCTCTTTGACTGGAACCTTCATAATAAATAAAGTAAAAATAATGTGCTGCGACACAACAGCTTCGAGTACTGGCCGTTTCAATGGAGCTTGTGCTGTTTTGGAGCACACTTCAGAAAGAGAACTATTGCTTTTTGCTTGTCGTCATCATGTTTATGAATTAGTGCTAAAAACTGTCTTCGAAACCAAGATAAAGCAAATTGCTAGTAGCCCAGTTATTCCGCTCTACAAAAAGTTCAGAGACAATTGGAAAAACATCGATTCCAGTAAAATTGACCTATCTCTTGATTTCGTAAAAGAACATGTTGCGGAGACAAACATTACATCTTTGCTAACGTTTTATAAGGCAGAACTGGACAAAGGTGGACAAAGGTTTTATAAGAGACGATTACGGCGAATTGGTTCAACTATGCGTAGTGTTTTTGGGAGGAGATACAGAAAGCGTTTTTTTTTTTAGTTCAGAGCTGAGCTCTGAACTAAGCTCGAACATTATGAGCGCGCTCTGAAGCGAGAGTGCTCAGATTGTTCTGAGGTATTTATGAAACACACTTGAGCACATAGTTGTCATAAATGCATAAATTAAATTTTATTAATTGTTATATATTAAATTGGTTAATTTTCAGTTCCAAAACAACAAGGTTCGTCCACCATTTCAACTATTTTGCTTATCCTGTGTTTTTTTTTCTGTCAAATGTGACTGGGCGTGTGTAATCAGCTATTCACTCAGCCTGCTCAGTCAATTTATTCTGAACTCATCGAGCGCGCTCTGAACGAAAAAAGGAACACAAATTCTGAGCTCTGATGTATCTGAGCTAAAAAGAAACACGAACTTTTTGTATAACAGTTCAGGTTGTGCTCTGAACTAAAAAAGAAAAACGCCTAGAGAAGAAATTAAAACTCAGACCCCCCGGAGCTATGCATCAGGCACGATGGATGGCAAAAGCGATATATTCTTTAAAAATATGTTTGCTCCAGTCACAGTTTAGAATGATTGCAAAGGACAAAAGAGCACTACAAGATGTTTGCTTATTTATCGTCACATTGTATGTTAAGCCTTGGCTCGAATGCACAGTGGCGACTAAAGCACCTAATCAAGATTTGTGCTTCTTGAAGGCGTTAAAAGAGTACGAAAAAGTTGACGCAGCAATTTCTAAAGCATCTATAAGCAAGTTTAGCCATCACTTGTGGTATATTGTTGAACTTCTTTTTATTTGCAGATAAAACGTTGGATGATTTTGTATCGGAAAAGAGCAAACAATTTCTATCTCGACTGCAGATCGATGACAGTTTTCTTCAGGAAGATGTATGTTCTTGGGATGATAACGCTGCTTTTCTGTAAGCTAAAAGAATAATAAGTCGTTTGAAGGTTGTAAATGACACTGCTGAGAGGGCTGTCAAATTAGTGCAAGATTTCAACGGACTTATCACGGCTGAAGAAGAGCATAAGCAGTTCTTGCTACGCTGTGTCCAGGAACATAGAAATTTGTATCCAGACTGCAAAAAAACTACACTCAAGAGAAATTACCCTGGCTGATTGTTATTGTTTAATGTTTTTAAACAAAGATTATTGTTTATTTTATTTTATTTTAACTCTTATTCACTTAATTTGTTGCGTTTATATTAGTTTTGTAGGAGACCGAAATATCAGGACAAAACACGATTTTTAATAAATCTTGTGGCTCGGTCGGCTGGGTTTCGATCATGCTATAAATATAAAATTTCATATTTAGGTATATTTTAGCATTTATAAAAAAATTAAAAGCTAGGCATTTAAAATTTACAAAAAAAAAAAATTTCATATAAGGGACATCCTAATATCCGGGTATGTTATATAAATCTAATTCTTCTTCGTAGAGCCAAATCTCACTCAAAACAATGACAACAGGTAAACTAACTAAAGACTCAAGATGTGCTACCAAAGCTGAAAAATTTTTTCTAATGCTTCGAATGTTTTGGTACATACAAACAATATCAACACAATTAAGAGAATTGACTGGATATCCACATGTATTGGGGGCTAAGCACAAAACAGAATTAAGAGAATTATTCACAAATTATTTAAATATTCAGCATAAGTTATTCTTACTAAAAGATCAACTTCCTTCTTCCGCATAAAAACTGTTCCATTGTTATTCCATACATATTGATACCCTTTCTTTCCTCTTAGCGACAATGCAGCATTAAACAGTTGACGTGTCTGGTACGTTAAACAGTCGTTTAAGTACACCTTCTCCGGTCTACCATGAGTGCAACTATTGCCGTTGATTAGTGTTGTTGTTAGATGCACTACTTTTTCTCTTTTCGCTCTCGACCAATTTCTCCTTGCACTGGCGAGAAACAAATTTGACAAACAGAATATTTTTTTGCAATTTGGTTACTGCTAGAGCTAGTGCTTCTTCTGTTTTTTGTCGTTTGTTTATGCGTTTAGTGTAGCAAAGGTCAATGTCCTCCTTCGATACATCAACAAGTAGACCATCACGGAAAATCTTCAGCGCCACATCGATACTAGAAGCGTCGCCGCTGTCAGGTGGAATGTTATAGATCTCCACAGCATTTCCGATAAGTTGCTGCTCCAGATGATCCACTTTCTTTTCTAGTTGTCGAATTTTTTGTTCGCATTCATTGTTTTTCAATTGAAGTTCCTCTATCTGTTTTCTTTGTATTTGCTTTAGTTCTTGTATTTCCGGGTAAATCAAATCCAGTGTAACAATGGATTTTGGAGGTGGAGCTAATGGAATTTGGTTAACTGGTGTTATAGTGGTGTCAACTTTTCGGTGCAGATGCTGATTTTTATGCATCGGGCTAGAGACGCATGCAGGTGCCTCTCCTGATAGGGATTCGCATCGTTTGTTTGCAATGCATGTTTTGCACTGCCAGAGCTTGTTTGCCTTCTTCATAAACTCGATATCGGCAGGCATGACATTAACGCAGGCTGCATGGGAAAGGCTATTACAGTCCCGACACACCACCTTCAGTATAGAACGCTGCACTTTATTTACACGACATATTAAAGTTATCAATAATGTAGTAGTGGAACAAAGAAAAAAATTGACAAGTACATTATTTTACCCTTTTCTTCCTCGCTTAAAGATTTTACCCGACCCATTTTCGTCGTTAACAGATAAACTCAATAAGGCTTATTGAGATAAGCCAAAAAAGTGTTTGTTTTCATGAATGCATTTCGTCATGCTAGCATGTGAAATTAACGGGAAGCTTTAAGACAACTTTTTTTCATCTCAAACTAAGCGAATAATGATGCTCCATCACTACATATAAAGGGTTTTTTCAATAAGAGCGCTACAATTATGTATGGAACTCGATTTCTTTTGCATGGCCACCACAGGCACGCTTGCAGAAGTCCAGACGCTGAACCCAATTTTCGACGGTTTTCAAGCATAAATCGGCCGATACTGCTGCAATTTCACGTTCGATATTCGTACGAAGTTCATCAATCGTCGCTGGCTTGTTGGCATAGACCATACACTTGACGTAGTCCTACAGGAAATAGTCTAACGGCGTCAAATCGCACAACCGAGGCGGCCAAGCGATTGGACCATTTCGTGAGATAACACGTTCTCCAAACTTGGTTTCCAATAAATTGATTGTGACATTCGCTGTGTGGCTTGTGGCGCCGTCCTGTTGGAACCACATGCCCTCCAAGTCCATATCATCCAATTGGGGCCAAAAATATTCCGTTATCATTGAATGGTAGCGATTCCCATTCACAGTAACGTGCCGGTCTTGATCATCACGGAAGAAGTACGGCCCAATGACGCCGCCGGCCCATAAACCACACCAGACCCTAATTTTTTCGGGATGCAATGATGACTCATGGAGTACGTGTGGATTGCTGCCTGACCAATACCGCATATTTTGTTTATTGACGAAGCCATTCAGCCAGAAATGAGCCTCATCGCTGAAGATGATAAATTGGACGTAGCGCTCTTAACGTTGAGGCCACTGATTCCGAATTTCGGTAGTAGATTTTAATAATTTCGACTCGTTGTTGGCTCGTATATCTTTCCATCATGAAATGGCAAACCTTATTGAAGAGAAATGTCAAAAGAGCGGCAAGAAATTCGGCGTCGTTTGCTGTCCCTGTCGCTCTACTTTTGTAGCGTCCCTGTTGAAAAACCCTTTATAACACATAGCAATATATGAAGAGAGTCTAACAGTAAGGTGAAGAAAAAGTTGAACCTATTCAGATGATCCGCAGTGTATATTGCACGGGTGAAAAAGCTGAGGAAATTTTCTTTTAAACCACAACCCGAAACATATAAGGCATGCATAAACAAATTAGAAGAATACTTTATACCAAAACGAAACATAATCTACGAACGAACTAAATTTCTAAAAAAAAAGAAAACACGGCGATGAATCGGGCTCAGAATTCATAATAGCTTTATATGCATGATAGAGTAATAATAATAACAATAATAAGAGAAAAATAAAACCCCTTAAATTGACATACACTCTTAAGTACTGTGTTCTTTTTATTCCTTGTTCCACAGGATGTTATGGATGGTAAGACACATTGTATGTGTGTAAATAAAAGGTAAGAGAGAGTGGAATCTGCGCTCTTGCTAGAATTCCGAGAATGGCAAGGATCAAGGGCAGTTACGCAGAATCTGTGGTGACGATCAGACACAATTTTTAACTCGTTATTATCAGAAGTGGGATCAGCCCAAGTGACCGTTGTGAAATTAAAAAGAAAGAAAAAGACTTTAAGGAAAAAAAGGACAAATATTAAACACAATAAAGTGCAAAATAAAAAAAAAAAAAAATAAAAAAAAAAAAAAAAAAACAGAAAGTTTGTTTTGGTTGTTCCGTATTCTGTTGCGACCAAGAGTTCGGGTTTTTGTTTTCTCCTTCATCCCCCAAACTGTGTTGCGTTGTTGTCGGTGTTTTTACGGTGGTGTGCCAGCTGCAGACCGGTTGTATTGTTTTATTGTTGCGTTTGCCGGCGCATTCCAAGTATTTTTGGTATTTTCATCCCCTGATCGCCGAACTGTGCTGTGTTGTGTTGGTGTCAGTGTCGCCTGCGGCAGTGTTCCTGTACAGTGGTGTGCGAGCTGCAGACTGGTCGGCTTGTTTGGCTGTGGCTTGCGTCTCATACAGACGGGTTTACTGTTGTTGTTTTGTTGCGGTTTATATGCGACTGTGCTGAACGGGGTAAGTGAGTATATTATAATAATAATATATGGAAGGCGCATCAAAGGAGAGTGCAGACGGGGAGGTTGAAGAGGATTGTGCACCACCACCAATGTCTTGCGATGCAGCAGATCCAACTCCAACTGCAAACCATCCATTGATAACATTGGAAGCACTAAACAAAATCATAAGCGCGGCGGGCGAAAAGGACCGTCGCTGCGGGGAAGCGGTGGGTTTCCCTAATTTCGATCCGGACCATTCACGGGTGAATGTCATTCAGTGGTGCCGAGATATAGAAATCAGAGTCAGTAGGGACGGGTTGAAGGATTTTGACATTTTGCCTCGCGTCCACTCAGCGTTAATAGGTAGAGCAAAGGTGTGGTACGAGAAGTATGGTTACCAGCACTATACGTGGAGTGATCTACGTGCCTCACTGGTCCATACGTTCTCCAGTGGAACCGATATCATAGGGCAGTTGAGACAGGTGGCCAATGCTGAAAGCAGCGATTTCGATAATTACATGGATTTTGTAATGGCAAAAATATCGCAGATCAATCGGCTTCCATTTGAAATCCCTGAAGATAAAATTATTCGAATTGTTATTGGCTGTATTACCAATGTAAGTCTGCGAAACTCGTTGACTTTTGTCATGCCACCTAACATCCAGACTCTAATTGACCACTTAACATCAATAGTTGAGTCCCCCCGACGAAAGAGGGAATTTAATAAGACAAATTCAAGGAGCAGGGATGCTGCATTCGCTTCAAGCTCTTCTAACGCGACCGTTTCTAAGCGTTCTGAGGGTCCAATGTCTGTTCCAAAGCGTCCACGTACTGTTTGTGACAAGAAATGCTTTAAGTGTGGTAAGGTGGGGCACATTAAGGCAAATTGTTTCCAGCAGTCATCTGCACAATCGGCAAAAGGTTTCGAAGTCGAATTGGAACCCAAAGAAGACTCGAACAAGTGTGACTTCTGCAGTAAGGCGGGTCATGTCGAAAAAACTTGCTGGGCTAAACAACGCGCAGATAGGAAGAAGATTTACGTGTGTAGTGATATTACGAAACCTGATAGCACTACAATGGCTGTTATTAACGGTGCCGTTTATCGCTGCCTATTAGACACGGGCTCCGATTGCTCGCTAATAAGATCTGATATAGCTGAAAAAATTGGCACAAAAAGATCAGCACATTTTCTTGTCGTACATGGTATTAGCGATAAATCCGTCTTATTAACAGAAAAGACAGATCTCCTCGTTGAGTTCGAAGAACTCGTGCTCGAAGTTACGTTCTACATTATTGACTCGAGTTACCTAAGAAATGAGATGCTAATTGGACGTGACGTTCTTAAAGATTCAAATATAGAAATTAGAGTTGATAATGCGGGATCAACAATCTGTCGTAAGAATCCGTCGTTTGTCAATGCTATAGAGAAGATCCTCAAATTCGACACACCTGAGGAGCATAGCTTTGAAATTCACCAGCTGGTTGAAAAATATAAAAACTTCATTGTCAAGGGCTATCCTTCCTCAAGTGTTACAACTGGACAGTTAAACATTAAATTAAAAAAGGACTCCACGGTATTTTATAGGCCTTATCGATTGGCATTGTCTGAGCGTCAGGTTGTCCAGGGAATTGTAGCAGAATTAAAAGCCCATCACATTGTAAGGGACAGCCATTCACCCTTTGCGAGTCCAATCGTTCTGGTACGAAAGAAAAGTGGACAAAACCGCCTATGTGTTGACTATCGGGCTCTAAATCGTATAACGATAAAGGATCGATTCCCTCTACCTAGAATCGATGATCAGCTTGACCGTTTGTCCGGTAATCGATATTTCACCTCGCTGGATATGGCTGCGGGTTTTTATCAAATCCCTATAGCAGAAGAGGCAATCGAAAAAACTGCGTTTGTAACACCCGATGGTCAGTACGAATACCTGAGAATGCCTTTCGGGCTAGCCAATGCCCCGGCAGTGTTCCAAAGAGCCATCAACAAAGCGATCGGCGAGCTTAAAGATACAATTGCTCTCGTCTATCTTGATGATATTTTAATTCCATCGAAAACAGTTCGTGAAGGCCTGGAACGGCTAGATTCTGTCCTAAAAGCATTAACGGAGTGCGGATTTTCTCTCAATGTAGATAAATGCAATTTTCTACAGACAAAATTGGAATATTTGGGTAGAGAGGTTTCGTTCGAGGGAGTTAGACCGGGAAAAACTAAAGTAGATGCACTTGTCAGATCACCTGTACCAAAAAATGTGAAGCAAATTCGACAATTTATGGGTCTATCAAATTATTTCCGTAAATTCATACCTGAATTCGCGGCCAAGACGAGTTGCATCACACTACTGACGAAACAAGGTGTACCGTTTAACTGGACCCAAGAATGTGAAGAGGCCAGGAGTTACATTATCGGGCAGCTGACTAGGAGACCAGTGTTGGTAATATTTGACCCTGAGCGCGAAACCGAGCTCCATACGGATGCAAGTTCCATCGGCTTTGGCGCAATATTATTCCAACGAATTGACGGGCATCGACACGTAGTGGCTTATTATAGTCAAGCCACAAAATCTTACGAAACCAGGTATCACAGCTATGAGCTGGAAACCTTAGCTGTTGTTAATGCTGTTCGACATTTTCGTACATATCTGCTTGGCATAAAATTCGTCATTGTTACTGACTGTAATGCCTTAAGGTCAACAAAGGAAAAGAAAGATATCCTACCCAGAGTTGCTAGATGGTGGATCTACTTACAAGATTTCGATTTCGAAATACAATATCGGAAAGGGAAGGCTATGCAGCACGCCGATTATTTAAGTCGAAATCCACCCGTAAATAACTGCTACGCGTTGAATAGCTTGACTGATAATTGGTTAAATATCGAACAAAGCATGGACTCGGAAGTTACGGAAATTATTGATAAAATCCAAGATGCTGATGCCAACGTTTTATCTCAATACGAACTTAAAAGTGGGTTACTCTACCGGAAACTGACGGACGGAAATAAGTTATTTGTTCCAAGACGGTGCCGCTTGTCACTGATGAGGCGTTACCACGAAGATAACTGTCATATAGGTTGGGAAAAAACGTTATACAAAATGAAGCAGCATTTTTGGATGCTTGCAATGGCCAAAAACATAAGAAAATTCGTAGAGTCATGTCTTATATGCTTGGTGGCTAAAAGACCGTCCGGTAAAAAACAGACCACGCTCCATCCAATCTACAAAGAGCCAGTACCCTTTCATACAGTACATATAGATTGTATGGGGCCGTTCGCAGGAAACAATAGTGGCGATAACCGATATGTTCTTATCATAGTCGATTCCTTTACCAAATTTGTCGTTTTGTTCCCATGTAAAACCCTAAAAGCAAATGAGACTGTTTGCCTTATGAATAACTTTGTTATGCTGTTTGGAATTCCTTGTCGCATTATTAGTGACAAGGGAACTAACTTCACCAGTGAGGATTTCAAAAATTTGTGTAAGTCTTACGGAATTGATCACCATACCATTGCTCCAGGTACTTCTAGAGCTAATGGTCAAGTTGAACGATACGTCGATACAGTTGCTAATCTGATGAGAACAAATCTGGACGTTAACATAGAATGGACGAGTTATGTGAGTCGTGTCCAATTGGCGTTAAATACAACAGTCAATAAGACTACGGGACTTTCACCTATGAAAATTTTAACTGGTGTAGATGGCCGAACTCCGGAAATCAGTGCTCTACTGGCACAGTTGGATATTGAACCAAAATTTGATGATGTTGAAGCAATAAGGGCTCTGGCAGCGGATAGGATACAAGAAAATGCCGGGAAAATGAAGATTCGTTACGATAAAGGAAAGTGTACACCAACGAAACTAGTTATTGGATCCAAAGTATTGTATAAAAGTAACCAGATCCGGAAGTCGAAACTTGATGTGCACTACCGGGGTCCTTATGAAATCATTGGTGTTTTGCCCAATGATAGATATAAGCTTAAAAAGGGGAACAGCAAGACGATTGTTATAGCGGCGAGGGAACTAATTCGCCCCATAACTAATGGCGACGAAGAAGTGATTGCTGAAAATGCAGTTGGTGGGTACAAAATAGTTTATGACTACTTTTTCATTGTATTAGTCTTGAGATGTTTTTCTCTGAGTGACTACTTTTTCATTGTATTAGTCTTGAGATGTTTTTCTCTGAGTGACTACTTTTTCATTGTATTAGTCTTGAGATGTTTTTCTCTGAGTGACTACTCTTTCATTTTATTAGTCTTGAGATGTTTTTCTCTGAGTGACTACTTTTTCATTGTATTAGTCTTGAGATGTTTTTCTCTGAGTGACTACTTTTTCATTGTATTAGTCTTGAGATGTTTTTCTCTGAGTGACTACTTTTTCATTTTATTAGTCTTGAGATGTTTTTCTCTGAGTGACTACTTTTTCATTGTATTAGTCTTGAGATGTTTTTCTCTGAGTGACTACTTTTTCATTTTATTAGTCTTGAGATGTTTTTCTCTGAGTGACTACTTTTTCATTGTATTAGTCTTGAGATGTTTTTCTCTGAGTGACTACTTTTTCATTGTATTAGTCTTGAGATGTTTTTCTCTGAGTGACTACTTTTTCATTGTATTAGTCTTGAGATGTTTTTCTCTGAGTGACTACTTTTTCATTTTATTAGTCTTGAGATGTTTTTCTCTGAGTGGCTACTTTTTCATTGTATTAGTCTTGAGATGTTTTTCTCTGAGTGACTACTTTTTCATTTTATTAGTCTTGAGATGTTTTTCTCTGAGTGACTACTTTTTCATTGTATTAGTCTTGAGATGTTTTTCCCTGAGGACCTACTTTTTCAAGTATATTAGTCTTGAGATGTTTTTCTCTGAGGGACTACTATGAGTCTAGATGTGATATCAGTACGCTTAATACACTAGCAATGAGCAATGATATTTAAATCTTGAGATAACGGCTTTATGATTCATTATTGTCCATCGGAAGAATTGTTATCTGAAATGATGTGTTTTGGGCATTGAGGATTTTAATGTGTGCTAAGCTTAATAAGTAGAGTAGAGAAAGAAACACTATATTAAATATTTCTCTGACACTCGCGAAATTGTTTTATTGTTATTCTTATAGAAAACTAAAAGATGAGTGACTGGAACCGGAAGTGGTACGATTAAATCATCGAGAGCGATGAAAGTGCTCAGGAAGGCCGTGATAGAGTAATAATAATAACAATAATAAGAGAAAAATAAAACCCCTTAAATTGACATACACTCTTAAGTACTGTGTTCTTTTTATTCCTTGTTCCACAGGATGTTATGGATGGTAAGACACATTGTATGTGTGTAAATAAAAGGTAAGAGAGAGTGGAATCTGCGCTCTTGCTAGTCATTTCCGAGAATGGCAAGGATCAAGGGCAGTTACGCAGAATCTGTGGTGACGATCAGACACAATTTTTAACTCGTTATTATGCATTAGAAAAACACTGTGATTGGGGCACTTTTTTAGATGACATGATATTATTAACTCTAGTCGTAGGCATGCGAGACATAAGTTTAAGCGATAGGCTACAACTTGACCCGAGTCTCACATTAGAAAAGGCAATTAATTCACTGCGACAGGTAGAAGACCTGCAATGAAAAAAAAGATTTCCAACTAACACCCGAATAATATAATGTATTTACAAAATCGATCGAGCGGGAGATCAAAAACGTAGATTCGATAAACAAAAAAGAGACATCAGAGAGCTAAGGCAGGAACCGATAAGTGCATGCGATGTGGGTACGAACGACACAGTTATGATAGTTGTCCAGCGAAAAGTACAAAGTGCAAACAATGCAAGAGTCTGTCTCTGTTGGCATGGTGACTGATAAGTGGTCTGTGGATTTGTGACTAAACAACAAAAAGATTACATTTAAAGTCGACACAGGGGCGGACGTCACACTGGTCAGCAGTAGCAGACATGAGAAATATGTGTGTTGAGAAAAAGGAAAGAAAACTATACGGAGTCGGACAGAAAATTTATATATTAGAAAAGGCTAAGGTTTGTTTGCAATATGGACAAACCGACGGGGATGAGGTGGTGTATATTACAAAGGATACGATTACGCTATTACTAGGAAATACAGGAATAGAGAAACTAGGTTTGTTCAAAAAATTATTTAAAGTTTCTTCAAGGAATTGGGTGCAGGAATCTAAGGAAATTTTTGGTCGACTTGGGAAATTAAAAGAAAAATATGTTAGTTCGCGATATCCACTCCGCGAATAATACCCTTTCATCTTAGGGAAAATGTTCAGGAGGAGTTAAATTAAATGAAGAGAGAGGGGGGGCAATAGCGCCTTTTGAGAAAGCCTCAGAGTGGTGTGCACCGATGGTCATTGTATCGAAAAAATACGGTATCAGAATTTGCGTTGATCTATGTAAACTCAACAAATAAGTAAAAAGGCACAATTATCGGGGGCAAAGATTTTTACAAAGCTGGATGCAAACAGCGGATTTTAGCAAATCCCTTTATCAAAGGAATAGCAAGATTTGACAACCTTTCTTATGGGATTCCGCAAATATAAATTTTTGAGACTTCCGTTCGGCATAAAATCGACCCCAGAATTCTTCTTAAAGAAAATGACACAACATTTAGCGGGAATGACGAAAGAAAGAAAAAAATCTGAGTTTGGTAAAACAAAAATTATGCATTTGGGTCATCACTGAAGGTGAAATTAGGCTTGATGAGGAGAAGATAAATGCAATTGTGTAAATGCAAGCTCCAACAAATCCTACGGAAGTGAGAGGTTCTTGGGGCTGGTAAATTTTATTGGAAAGTATATCCGAAACAAATCCATCCTTGAACAGATTACAAGTATGCTCTGCAATATGTATTCATTTAGGGGGACACCCAAGATAAGGCGTTCAAGGAAATTAAAAATCTTCTCACATCACCACCCAACTTAAAGATGTGTGACCCCGTAAGGGAAACTACAGTGTCTTGTGATGTTAGGTTTAGGTGCTGTACATTTGCAGAAGTATGAAGGACATTCATATCCAGTTTCATATATTTCACGAACGTTAACACAGGCTGAAAAAAATTATGCTTTAGCTATTGCATGGGCATGTGCAAAATTTAGAAACTATTTGTTAGAGAGGCATTTCTCAGTAGAAACTAACCATAAGCCTCTTCTTCAACTTTTAAAAACGAAGAGCTTAGATGACCTATCACCCCGATTGCAGAGAATACGTATGGGAATGATGAGGTACGATTTTTCTATAATGTATATACCGGAGAAAAATGTAATGAAGAAATAGAGGAAGAAATAGATGCATACATTCATCAATCTTTGAAAAATATTTATACGAAGGCGGAAAACATCACATGTATCATTAAGACGCAATTAGCAGACAAAGAGTGACAAGAACTCAGGCAGTACATTAACATGGGATGGCCGTCACGAAAAATGCTCAAAGCTAAGATGAGGCCTTATCACGCAGTCAGGGATGAGATGTCTATTATAGACAATCTGATTTTACGGCGGAACAGGATGATATTTCCCAAAAGGCTTAGAGATTTCCTGCTAGAAAAGCTACATGAGCGGCAATTGGGTATAACTAAAACGAGAATACAAGCTCAAAGGACTATCGGGGAAAAAATTAAAAATTGCCCAGCATGCGTTTAGCATGCGAAGAATAAACACAAACCGTTAATAACGTGCGAATTTCCAGATTATCCTTGGCAGAAGGTTTCTATGGATTTGTTTAAATTTGAAAATAAATGGAACCTTGCAATAATTGACTGTTTTCGCGATATTTTGTCGTAGAGGAATTAAAACGAATGCGGATGGGAGACACCATAAAAATATATAATACGGAGCTGTAGAAGTAGTAAAAATAGCAAAAAACGTACATAAAAAAAAAATGGGAAAGTGCGAACTGGCATTGTTAGCCTATAGGAATAAACCTCTTCAAATGGTTTCAGTCCAGCAGAATTTAGTTTCGGAAGGAGACTACGAGACAATATACCGAATGTGAGCATAACGGCAAAGCCAGATCTCAAAAACTGGAACGATAAGGAGGCTGTATAAAGAAGCGGCTACAAGGAAATTTGTGACAAAAGACATAGGTAAAGGAATTAAGTGAGTTGCAGACAGGAGATTTTGTATGGATTGTTGACCTTCCAGAGCGACTTATCGGATGGAGATTCAGGCGAAAAGACAAGAACATGTACAGAAGATGAACACCTGACATTGGAAACGGGAGCTAGTGATCAGATCACAGTGCCCAGACGAGAATCATTTGACGCTTTAGTAACCAGGTCGGAAAGGCGAATATATCGTTCGTAAACTTGGAAAAATCCTTTAGTAAATATCTAAATTTTATTTTGAATTGATTAATACCTCATTAATAAAATAGGGGTATTACAAACTTCATATTGCTGCCAGCCATATTGCAAATATTCTGCTCAACGTGACGTCACACAAGCACTTGACATTTCACTTGAAATATCGGGGGTGTTACCATATTTAATGGAATTTGGATAATTTATCTTTTCCAAATTTTTTTTAATAACAAATTTATTTCCTATATCTACAATTATGCAACACATGAACAATATTTTGCAGCTAGCACTTGAGTTTATTTTGGCATATTAAGGTGTGTCCAGACCAGCCAAACATTTCAGAAGTGTTTATGAAGCAAATCGGACACATTTCAAAAACATTTGTAAAAGATTTCTGAAATTCATTTATTAATCCCCGTATTAATAAACAAATGTGCACAAGTTAGTTAGCTAGTAGACATCAGATAGCATACAAAAATTTTACGTAACTTCTGAATAAAGAGTTGATAACTTTTACGCAGCGTTTATTAATAAGAGGGTAAATATTTATGAAATATTTAAATTTCATCCTTTTTTTGGATAAGAACAAAAATATGTGGTAGGATTATAATTACCAGCGAGTAAAGTTTTTTTTATTGTAATTTTGGTCTCGGGAATCACGCGGCACGCAATTTAATTCAAATAATTGTTCATTCATCACTTTCTCATTATGTAGGTATCCCAAGCTTTTCTTGACATTTGTATTTTATTTACAAAAAAAATAATCGAAAAACAGCACTCATTTTCTGCTGGGAAACTTGCAAAACAAAAATGATTTCCCATCACGTTTGGGAAACTGTGAAACATTTCATAAATGTTTTCAAACCAGCAACACATCTCATAAAAATTGTTTTGTTTAATAAATGTTTAAGAAATATTTATGAAATATGTAGGTATTTAATTGTTTATCAAGTGTTTGGCTGGTCTGAATAAACATTTAAAGAACGAAAAAAAATAACTCGGAACTCGAATGCGAAAAAATCAATTGATTTTTTTTTTTTCACTTTCTAGTCTGGCAACGTGATTGTGTGGCTATCGTTTGCAGGCACACCAACACTTAAAAATGAAACAAGCCATCTAGTCGGAAATAGTGGAAATAATTTTCAGATCATGTTTCATGATCTCGATGAGAAGCAGGATCATGTGCTGTTGTTGTAATTGCATGTAAATCGATGATCTATATGGATCATGGCTGATAATAAAAAACAGCTGCCTCCGCAAATTTTGAATTTTTAAAATAAAATTTTCTCTTAAATTTCCTATTAGTGCTCTGTGATACTTATGACTGTACTCTCTTCGGCCGTTGACTCTCTTTCGTGGCGTCATTTGTGGGCATGATGAATGAGAGAAAATTTGTACACAACTATTGGGTAGTTGAAATTGAATGTAGTAAAATTCTGCTTTTTCAATTGTTAATAAATAAAAGAGTAAAAATGCAAAGCGCCTAGAAAATATCTTTTATCTGACACTTAATATGTTAAGATTGGTTGAGCGTGTGAACCGCAAGAGGTAAATATACTACTATAGAACTACAGAAATAATATAGAGTGGATAACACTTTGTAACTATTATGTTTGACACTGATGTGAATAAAGGGGTTAATGTCCAATGACACAAAATATATTAAATTAGTAGTTTTATACTATAAATTCTGTAGGTAAATGCTTCAAATTGACCACCTATCCCACTGTGAATACAATATACGGTACCAATGTAATCGTATATTGGCGTAAGGCTTTTGAAGGGTCTGGCACCGAGGATAGAGCCTTGCTAAGCAAACTAGCCTCTTATGAATTAAAAAGACTTTGCGGATGGATGAATGATTTTTTTCTGGACAGATTAATTCAAGTTATAGTAAGTTGATGGTGTATCATCGGATTTCTTTGCTATAAACGCTAGACAGCCTCAAGGATCTTTATTTTCACCAACGTTTTTTTTTATCCATATCAATGACCCGCTCTGATCGACGATTTACTGATGACAGAAAGCCACGATTACTTTCACTTTTCATGTCAAATTTTGATATGCCGACGTCACTAGTTGTTGTCATTTGTCCTAAAGTGGTCACTACGTGTGATCGCCGGTCAAGCGTCTGGTCACACAGAGCTTAAATGTCAAGAAAAAGTGTAAGATTAAGATAACTGTGTGATCGCCTGTCAATTTCTATTGGGACTGAGTGACCTACAATGGGTTGCCAAATTAATAGGGACATTTATCAATTTTCATGTTTCAGTGTTTTTTTGAGCTTTTGTTTTAGTTCTAAGTGTATGTACGTGTATGTAGTGACTTTTATTTCACAGCCAAAGTGCTTAACAGTTGTTTTTAATTGTGGGCGAATGTTTAAAATGGTTTTATTCGGAGAAAAACCGGTTTGTTCTTGAGTGCAACCAAAGGCAAAAGCCAAAAAAAATTTTTTTTTTTAAATTCTTTGTAAGTATTTTTTGAACTCTGTTTTAATTGAAATGTATGTAATGTACTTTATTTTATTTAAAACAAAGCTTTTTTAAAAAAAAACAAAATAATTTTTTAATTATTTAAGAAATTTTTTCGGTCGAGGAATTGATATCAATCCAAGATCAAAAAAAAAAACGAAATAAAAGCTTAATTAATTCATTCAAGTCATTCCCAAACACAAGTAGGTACCTAGCTGCTATTACGTGTTTTCAAAATCTGTTGTTAACAAATTAAAATTAAATTTGGAACAAAATATTCCAATTACTAATAACACAACCGAAAAAATCCATGACGGACTTTGCATTTTAATTTTAAGATATGCACTTGCCCAAGCATTTGAATAGAGTAATTTAATATTCTAATTTCGGTTGTAATTTATAGGTACTGCTGGGCCACGGCAGTAGGTTGAAGGTACATTTACATTTCTCATGAGAATTTATTGCTAGTAGTATTCAATTTGGCAAATGAAGTCTGATTTGTAATATAATAATATTATAAGACACCCATAGGTATACGAAATACCTTGTTAGACAAATCTAATGCTGTGTCGTTTTTCTTCAATCCTGTTGATAATGCTGAACTCCAATCCGTTATTAAAAGCCAAGTCAACAAATTTTTGTGGATTAAATGGTATTAGCGCTTCTATTCTCAAAAAGATAGTTAATTTAATCCTTGCTGCTCTTAATCATATTGTATATAGTCCCCATTTTTAAAAAAGGTGATATAACTGACCCGAATAACTTCAGACCCATATCCATTTTGCCTATTTTTTCAAAGATTTTTGAGAAGAATATTGTAAAGAAAATGCTGGTTTTTCTAGAAAAAAAACTAATTTTATATGCAAATCTCAGTTGGGTTTCATGAAAGCAAGGTGCACAGAAGATGCTATTCTAGCTCTCTTGAGTAAAATCCATCATGCTTTGGATAGAAATCAAAAAACAGCAGCTTTGTTTCTGGATCTGACCAAGGCCTTTGATTTGGTAAGCCACTCGATCCTACTTGAAAAACTTAGTGCAGCTGAGGCTTCAGAGGTAGTATAAAGGATTGGTTCGCATCCTTTCTACTTAATTGGAGGCAGCGTACAAAGATAAATGGAGTTTTAAGTGAGGATGAAGTGTGCCCTAATGTGTTTTGTACATCAAGGCTCTGTCCTTGGACCGATTCTCTTCGTTGTTTACATTAACTCCATCTTTAGTATAAAACTCTTGCTTATGCTGATGGCCTAGCATTGTCCTATGCAACGAATTCATTGGATGTTTTAAGATCACTAATGGTGCAGGATTGAAATTTTGTTCAGCAAGTGGTTTGACTTGCATCAGATGATAATTAGCAAAAAATCTAAAGCCATGTACTTCTCACTACTCTCGAATAATGTAATTATGGATCTGAATTACCACTTTTCTACTTGTACTAGGGCTAATTGCTCAACTAAAAATAGTTTTCAACTGCAGTTCGTAAAAGAATTCAGACATTTAGGAGTTCTATTGGATTATAATATTAACTGGAAAGCACATATCAAAAGCATTAAACAACTGCTCTATGTTTCAATAAGTAAACTCTATTATATGCGCAAATTAGTTTCACGCAATTTACTATTGATAATATACTATGCCTTAGTCCAATCAAGACTTAATTATAGACTTGCATGTTGGGGTAGCGCATGTGTGACTAGTCTGAAACCTCTAATTGGCGCATATAAAAAGATTGTAAGAGTGATATCAAATAGAAATAGGTACGAACCATCACTTCCGTTATTTCAATCCTTAAAAATATTACCTCTCAGATATCTGTATATTTACAAAGTTTTAAAATAATTTTTCTATGAAGTGGGCATATTCATTTTAGAACAAGTAAAGGTGTTATCATCGGCCTGGCCGATGCTTCGATACCCTCCACCGCATACAAGTCATTTAAAATTTGTTTTGTATGGGAGGTACCAGAACTACGAAATAGCTCATTTTTAATACCAACCTAACGACGATAAAAGAAGTTCTTTCACAAAACTTCATTCGCCTAGGTTAATTCCTTTGGACGCTATCGTGTTTTCAACGGAAAGAGAGGGTCTAATATTGATTTTGTATTGGAGGTACCAGAACTACTTAACCGACATAGCCCATTTTTTATACCAACCAAACGAAGATGAAAAGAAGTCCTTTCACCAAATTTCGTTCGTATATGTCAATTCCTTTGGGCGCTATCGTGCTTCCAACAGACAGACAGACGGACATGGCTAAATCGATTCAGAATGTGATCCTGATTCAGAATATTTATACTTTATGGGGTCTCCGGTGACTCCTTCTTGGCGATACAAATGTAATGACAATGTGAATATACCTTCCTCTGGAGGGTATAATGAAGACAGTTTTGACAATATCAATTTCACTCCAATTTGCATTTTGGTCGAAAGTGCGTTTTCAAGTAAACTATAGAGACCATTTTTTTGAGAAATCCATTATCCATTTTAAGAAAGACTGAATTTGTTATCAAGTTAAAAATAACCATATTAGATAAGGAACTAATGTTCGTTACAATCATATGGACCGATTTCGGCATATATCTTAATTTCAAAAGTACCGTTATTCGATTTTTATACCCTCCACAGGAAGTTATATTAGATAGTTAGATAGATAGATTTATTCAAAGTAATTTATTTGTAGTAGGTATACCTACCATAAAACTAAAAATTTATAAAACAAAATGAAGCAATAATTTTAGTGAGTACACCTTTATATATTAAAAAAAAAAAAATAAAAAATTTAGGTATTTAATCATGAATTATTTTGAAACTAAAGCAAGCACTTTGTGGCCATTAAAGGACCAGTGATAAGTGTGCAGTAAATTTACTTTTTCGAAGAGACTACCAGCGAAAGGCAAATAGAGCAACGCGATTAGAAAGTCAAGATAACTAATATTTTGAACCGCGATGATATGAGAAGACAACAATAATTATCAGGGAGGCAAGACAAAATTATGGGACAAATAGTTTATAGAAAAAGCAAAGAAAATTAAACGAGAAAAACTAAAAAAGCGTACCTATGTGATCAGGACACAACATTAAGTAATGTTTCTACTTCGGATCTGGAAAGAAATCATTCTTTTAGTGCTTTTAAAAATCTGTATGGCTGTGTAACCAATGTGCATATATAAGACGGCAGTTTATTTAATATTTATTTAAAAATACTAAATGGAAGTTAGATTAAGTCGAAAGACAACTTTAAATAATTAAGTGTAGCTTAGAGTGCCCGCGTAGGGCCAGTACGTTAAAACGTTATAACTTCAATAACATAATTAAGTTAGTTTAGCTAGTTTTAAGCATTTTTTTCTAGCATGTAAGATTAATGAATTATAAAAATAAAATGCAAAAAAAAAAAAAAAATTATTTAATATAAATGGTGCAATATTTGAGAGGGTGGTTGGGTGATGTATGAATAGGGTAGACACTGATTGGCGTCAACTTGGCGATGCCCAGGCGTTGCAACTGGTTCATACACATCAATTGTGCTTATTTTACCTCCTCGTGGTAGCCACCGGATACTGGTCTTGTCCTTCCGGGCATGACTTGCTAAACTTATAAGCGCGAGTGTTGAACACGAAGAAAATAGCAACACTATAATGCTCTGTCGGAATGACTGGCTGAACGAGTCTCAGAGGTCTTACATGAGCCCCTCAGAAAGAGGACATACAGCGAATGAATCCACGAGATTGGATCAACGGTGGTGTCAACAGTCAAGATGGCAGTTACCTTACATGAGCTACTCTGACATATTTGGAGAAAAGGTCAGTAAGGATTTTTCAGCACTAGTCAGGGTGCTGAAATAGAGATGGTGGCGGATGAACCCTTTATGGGCCAACGGCAGCACTCATATCCCCGAAGTGGGTTACTGGCAACGGAGTTTCCGACGCGCTGTCCTAGGGTCAATTCAGGGCCTGGTCCTCCAAGTTGGGGGTTGTGCGTGGGGTTAACTACCCAACCACGGAAAAATTGAGACAGTTGCGAAGGAACCATTAGCCTCGGAGACGGACGGATTTACTGTTGACGACCCTGCAAAACGAAAAAAGGACAATGACTTTCGGATCTGCACGTGGAATGTTCGGACCCTGAATAGACCGCGTGCAGCCGAACAATTAGCGGAGGCCCTACGCTGCTACAATGCAGATATCACCGCCATCCAGGAAGTGCGGTGGGATGGGCCGGGCAAAAAAAGGATGAAAAACTGTGACATCTACTACGGTGATTGCTATAAGGAACAGAAGCACCGACTATTTGGATGTGGATTCGTTGTAAGCGGCAGACTTAGGCAAGAAGTCTTGAGCTTTCGACACGTTAGTGAACGCCTTGCAACTATCCGCATCAAGGCTAAATTTGCCAACATCAGCCTAATATGAGCTCACGCCCCCACAGAAGAAAAAGACGATGCTACCAAGGAATGTTTCTACGAGCTCCTCGACCAAACATATGAGCAATGTCCTAAATATGACGTTAAAATCGTCCTTGGTGATTTTAACGCCAAAATAGGCAAGGAGGATATCTTTGGTAGCACAATCGGAAAGCACAGCCTATACGACAACACGTCTGGAAACGGACTAAGGCTAATTGACTTTGCGGCGGGACGTAATGTTACTATAGCTAGCACACGGTTTCCTCACCTCAATATTCACAAAGGAACATGGCGGTCACCGGATCATCATACTGTCAATCAAATTGACCATGTTGCGATCGACGCAAGGCACTCCTCCAGTATTCTAGATGTCCGCACCTTCCGAGCGGCCAACATAGACTCGGACCACTACCTTGTTGTAGCCAAGGTACGAATGCGGATATCCCAGACACCACAACAACAAGGAAATACTGTGAGGAGATTCAACGTTGAACGGCTACAAACGCAACAGACCGCCAGAACCTTTGCCGATCGCGTGTCCCTCAACCTCTCGAGAAGTCCTACGCAGCCAGCATCAAGTGCTGAAGACCAGTGGCATAGATGCCAAGAAGCCATTAGAAACGCCGCAACTGATGTGCTTGGTTTCACCAAACCACCCCCTCGAAACCCCTGGTTTGATGAAGAATGCCGGCAAGCGCATGCAGCAAAACAACTTGCCTATGAAGCGGCGCTGCACAGAAGGACGAGAGCAGCTCGTGAGCTCTACGAGCAAAAGAGGAGGGAAGAACACCGGCTTCTCCGAAAGAAAAAGAAAGAGCATGAGAAGCGCGCGATCGAGGAAATAGAGAGATGTTACTCCAGGAACAATGTTCGGAAGTTTTACCAAAAGGTAAAAAGAACGTGTCATGGCAACAAAACCCGAACAGAAGCCTGTAGAGATGAACAAGGGAACCTTGTAGTGGAATCACAGTCGGTGCTGAGGACATGGAAAAACCATTTCTGCAGATTGCTAAACGGCGAAGACGACCAAGATCCCGCTGTCAGGCAGAACGATCCATTCAATCTGGAAGATGAAAGCCAAGATTTCCGTCCACCTGACCAAAATGAAGTGAGGATAGCAATATCCAAGCTGAAGTCCAACAAGGCTGCTGGACCAGATGGCTTACCTGCCGAGCTCTTCAAAGCAGCGGGAGATGACTTGGTAGAGTGCATACACCAACTCGTCTCCAAGATTTGGTCGGAAGAAAGTATGCCTGATGAATGGAACCTCAGCATTGTTTGCCCGATCTATAAGAAAGGAGACCCTCTAAACTGCGCCAACTATAGAGGTATCAGTCTCCTTAATATCGCCTATAAGATCCTCTCTGCTGTACTGTGTGAACGCCTGAAGCCATTTGTCAACGAACTGATTGGACCCTATCAGTGCGGTTCTAGGCCCGGTAAGTCCACAGCCGACCAAATATTCACACTACGGCAGATCCTGGAGAAAACCCAAGAAGTCCAAATCGATACCCACCATCTGTTCATCGATTTTAAGGCCGCATATGACAGCATTTATAGAGACGAGCTATACAGAGCCATGTCTAGTTTTGGCATCCCTGCCAAACTCGTCAGATTGTGCAGAATGACAATGGGGAATTCTCGCTGCTCCATTAAGGTCGGAAACAATCTCACCGAGACCTTTGATGTCAAAAAAGGATTTAGACAAGGTGATGCGCTGTCATGTGACTTCTTTAACATCATTCTTGAGAAAATTGTGCGCAACTCACAAGCCAATACCAGAGGCACAATTTTCCAAAAGTCTGTGCAACTGCTTGCATACGCGGACGATATTGACATTATTGGCAGAACACAGCGAGCTGTCACTGGCGCGTTTGCAAGTATCAGTACGGAAGCGGCAAAAATGGGTTTAGTGGTAAACGAGGGCAAAACAAAACAAGAAGGGACACACAACATCGACGAATCGCAGTAGAGGAAGACCTCGCCTTAGGCGGCGCGCACAAGTGGAAGGGGACCTCAACCAACTTGGAGTGCGCAACTGGAGGCAGTTAGCCAAAGATCGCGCTAACTGGAGAGGCGTATTGGTTGAGGCCCAGGTCCACCCCGGACTGTAGCGCCGCCTAAGTAAGTAAGTAAGTAAGTAATATTTGAGAGAAAACGTCTACAGTGCTCTTTTATTACAAATGGGACTACAACAGTGGTCATGTTTCTTAGTAAATATACATCATTTATTATACCCTCCACAGGAAGGTATACTTTGTCTTTACATTTGTAACGCAAAGAAGTAGTCAGCGGAGACCTAATAAAGTACAGTACAGCCTCGCTAGTCCGGACACATAAAGTTTCTACCGTGTCCGGAATAGCGAAATGCCCGGACTATAGAGAAAAACTTAAATATATATACAATGGACAAATCAAAGACCACAAATATAAACTTCCAATGAGTAAATTTGCAACGATTAAAATGTCTAGATTCCAGAGCCAACTACAAGCGACAAAACTAGAAGGGGATTCCCCGTAATCGTACGAACAAACGTTTTTTCCAAGAAACAGAGACAAATAATATATGTATGTCCGAAACATAGAGGTGTCCGGACTACTGAAGTGTCCGGGCTAGCGAGTGTCCGGACTAGCGAGGCTGTACTGTATATATATTCTGAATCTGGCTGCCTGTCTGTCTGTTGAAAGCACGATTGCGCCCAAAGGAATTGACATAGGCGAATGAAATTTGGTTAAAGGACTTATTTTTATCATCTTCAGGATGGTATTGAAAATGGGCTATGTCGGTTAAGTAGTTCTGGTACCTCCAATACAAAATCAATATTAGACCCTCTCTTTCCGTTGAAAACACGATAGCGTCCAAAGGAATCAACCTAGGTGAATGAAGTTTTGTGAAAGGACTTCCTTTTATTGTCGTTAGGTTTGTATTAAAAATGGGCTATGTCGGTCAAGTAGTTCTGGTACCTCATATACCAAACCAATTTTAAATGACTTGTATGCAGTGGAGGGTATCAAAGTATCGACCAGGCCGATGAAAATACTTTTACTTGTTTTTCATTTAGATCACCGAAAACGGTACTTTTGAAAACTGCTCTTACCTCGAAAAAAAAACATTTTCGATTGAAACAAAACTTTAAAACCAAGTAATTCTTATATCCTAAACAATGCCTTGCACTGATTTAGTTAATTAAGCAATAGAATTTTTTGAACTAAGCAATATGTTTCAACACAACAAACCCTTGACCTCGAGCCACAACATCGGCTCTCCAGAGGCAGCCCCACCGAAACATCTCACCATCGGCAATGCCCTAGATGATAGTTTGATGCTGCGAGCCCTACTAGATCGAGGACGACTCACGACTTAGCACTTTGCACTTTTTCAGACTTTTTTGTAAAGTGAAAAGTAAAAGTGTTTCACCAATTAGAAAGAAGCTTTGCATTTACTATCGTGTTTTGTAAATTTGCAAAGTGAAAAACATATGCCTGTATGTTTGTACATATATTTAATTGCACCCAACACGTAATACAGAGCAAGTTTTATTGTCGTAAAATTGTTTGTTGAACCTGATTTTTTCTATAACGAAATAAAAATACTTTTGACAGGTTACTTTCCACTGAAAGATCCTGCATGTTCCGCAATTAAGACGCGGTTAATCTTTATCTTGCCAAGTCGAGAGGTTTTGTTCTTTGTAGTCGGCGCAATAAATTACTCTCATCTAAAATTTGTCGGACTGTATTGTTGATATGCCCGATTAGGCGGTTTCTATGCTTTCGCGCGAAGCTTCTAGTTTCAGCTTCGATTGTGGGAATTCCGAGATCCCTGTGGATATCGTCGTTTCTAGTATACCACGGTGCTTGGACAATTTCTCTTAGTACTTTATTTTGAAAAGTTTGTAAAATATTGGCATTTGTTTTCTTGGTACAACCGCAAAGTTGTATACCGTAGGTCCACACCGGCTTTAGCACTTGCTTGTATAAAAGCAGTTTGTTCTCGGTACTGAACTGGGAATGTTTTCTTTGTTTCATTTTCACGTGCGACTTCCATTTCAGCTTTGCGTCGAGTGTCATTCCCAGGTATTTGGCCTCGTTAGCAAAGGGTATTCGGGCCAAGTTTAGAAAAATTGGCAAGTCATTAGTTTTCTTATATGTGAAATTCACGTGAACAGATTTAGTTTCGTTTCGGCCCAAGGACGCTTCCTTGCGGTACACCGGCCGAAATTTCTTTAAGCTACGGAAGAGTCTATTACCGAGATATGATTCTAAAATAACATATAGGCTTACGGGGAGAACTTGTCGTAATTTAAATGTTAATCCGTCGTGCCACACCTTATCAAAGGCTTGTGAGACGTCAAGGAATACGCTTGAGCATACCTTTTTTTCTTCAAATGCTTTCTCTATTACATTAGTAATTCTATGCACTTGGTCAATCGTCGAGTGCTTGGTTCTGAACCCAAACTGGTGGTCAGGGATTAGATTATTATCTTCTATAACCGGTTGTAGACGCCTAAGTAATATCCTCTCGAAAACTTTGGATATGACTGGAAGAAGCGAAATTGGTCTATACGATTTTACTTCATTTGGCGGTTTTCCTGGTTTTAAAACCATAATGACTTCCGCGACTTTCCATTGGGTCGGCACGTGTTTTAATCTGAGTGCAGCATTTATAATATATAGAAGCTTAATTAATGCTTTTCGAGGTAGAACTTTGAGAACTTCTCCGGTGATCAAATCATAAATTTCTTAGGTTTTAGAGATTCGATTTCACGTTTTAGTTCCCTTAGCGTTGCATATGTGAGTGAAAAATCGTCAGATAGTAATTCGGTCCCACTATTGGTATTGCCGTGAGCCGCTTGAGCATCGTATGGTTTAAAGGTTTCCTGTAGATGGTCGGCAAAAACGTCCGCTTTTTCTTTATCTTCCCTTGCCCATTCATTTTGATATTTTTTTTTTTGCGGCGATGGGATTTTGGGCCTTTTACAGCTTTCCAAATTGAATAATTGGAATCTTTTTTCGCTGTTAAACTTTCAAGGTAAGAACCTATCGCCCGATTTTTAAAATCCTTAATAGCTGTCCTCAACAAATTGCACAAATAGTTCAAATGCGCTTTATGTTGCGGAGCGCGACTCTGTTGCCATTTTTTACGCGCTTTCCTTTTTTCGTTGACCAATTCTTTTATATCGGTATATCGGGCGGATATCGTAAACCGTATTTGGCCGGATTTTTCCTTGGGTTAGGCGTATTATTCCAGGAAGCGAGCTGAACGACTTCAACGAAGCGATCAACTTCAACCTCAAGTTCGTAAGGTGTCGTAAGTGGAACGCTCAGTTTAACATTCTCTTCAATTGCTTTCCTAAAGTCTTCCCAGTTAGTCTCGCTTGCTTTTGGTTATTGAATAGTTTTACGCTATATGTTAAAATAACCGGTGAATGATCAGATGACAGATCAAAGCTCTCTTCAACTTTAATGTGCTTGCTAGATATTCTTTTCACGACGAAAAAATCTATCAGATCAGGTATTTTTGAAGTATCAGTTGGCCAGTAGGTCGGTTTGCCCGTCGAGTGGAAATCACAATTGTACTCCATACCTGCCCCATAGAGCATTCTACCTTTTCGCGAGATGAATCTAGAACCCCAGAACGTGTGTTTCACATTAAAATCGGCGGTTATAATGAAATTTGGTTTGAGCGATTTAAGCAAGTAAGTATAATCACTTTTTTCAAGCGCGGAGCGTGGTGGACAGTAGATAGATGAAATTCTAAGAGTACGCTGATTATTTTTTACTCGAATAGTGCACATTTGCATAGTTTCAAGCTCTATCTTCATGTCTTCGTATTGTTCAATTCAGTCTTTAATAAACAATGATGATCCACCTCTCGCGTTTCCCGATGGGTGACAAGCGTGCAAATCATTGTAGTCTTTTATTTTTGAAAGTGATCGCTCTTTTGGGTTTCAGAAATCAAGCAAATGTCAATATCCTTTTCGCGCAAGAATACTTCCAATTCGTCGAGTTTTTGCAAAAGTCCGTTTGCATTCCAAGTACATATTTTTAACAGTGACGTTTATTCAAAGGTGCAGGTGTTCTCTGCACATCCTATCCAAATCTATTATTATAATGCTCTGAACTTAAGTTCATTATGAAACACATTTCTGTTTTTGTCTTTGCAATAATTTGTATTTTAACAAATCAGTATCTGTGAAATGAATAGTTACTCTCAACATAAGATGTTGAAAAAATTGTATCGAACCAAAATCCAAAATTGCCTATATCGATAATTCCAATTCACATTCAACGCAACTTGGTGGTAATGAAACTCACACATCGGGGTGTTCATCTCAAAATAAAAAAAACAAAAACTCTTTTCCCACAGAAATCTACCTGGCTTGGTGTTTTCCTACATCCAGCGCACCTCGTTGCAGTTCGCACTTGTAATTTCATTTTCGTTTTCGTTCCACCTTGACAAACATAGTGTTTGAAGTTGGAACTTGGAAGCTCTTTTGTGCTTTTGTGTCTTCTGGTAGAGGTACTGTGTGCAGGAACAAAAACAAGCACAACGCAAGATCATACAAGATTCAACATACAACAGCGAACAGCTAGAGCCAAAGTCCCATTTCGACCCTAGTGCTTTATTCTCCTGTAGTGTGGTGCGCTATAATTTGCAGAACCTGAAAGCGCAAGCTGGAATTTTGTATAATTTTTCATTCCCACTCGGTCCTCGGGTGGGTAAATATGGAATAGAGGTGGGTTGCTCGAATATTTGAAATCGCAACTGCTTTAACTGAAAAGCTACTTGCGAAACCATTTTCACAGCTGTGTGCAGCTGATAAATTGGAAATACGTTATTTATTATGTTAGGCCAACAGTACCTTCTCCAAATTTTAATAAAAGTTTTATTAGGGACTTAAATAAAAGAAAATATGAATTAAAGCTTTGGTTACGTGGTTGCCATTCTATAAGCAAAGTATTCATCGTCCTCGTAGGGTCCTGGAATAGAACAAAAAATTCACTATCTTACTACGGTAAAAAATATAGTGAACACCCTACTAAAAGCACCACGCCACGTCACTGATTTTTAACATTGGTTTTCCATTCATATTATATTTG
The DNA here is from genome assembly GCA_948293265.1 of Cheilosia impressa. Lineage (NCBI taxonomy): Eukaryota > Metazoa > Arthropoda > Insecta > Diptera > Syrphidae > Cheilosia > Cheilosia impressa. The sequence continues at coordinate 57,897,987 of OX411880.1, forward strand.
AAGTAAGCGTTTTCCTTGAATTATTTTCGAGCTTAACCAACCGATCGAGAATAATTTTGTTTATTTTGCTTTGTTCTTCAAGTTTCCCGAGAAGTACTAAGAAAAAAATGAGAAACAGGGTCCGGCGAAGTTTCAAAGTTTTTTTTGTTCTTCGAATGCCGGCGCCTGAGCGTAGGTCTGCACTCTGACTGTCCGAGGGCCATTATTCGGTGTCTTTCCTGATGGAAATTTTTAATAGGGTTTCCTTTGACAACAGAGGTCGAGGGCTTTTCTGCTGACTCTCTTTTTTTTTTTTTTTAATTTTTACATTCAGGAACCGGAGGTTTTAGATTGCATACTATCCCCTGAACGGTCTTACGCTTTGTCTTAGTTAGCGGTTTTGATTTAGTATTTTCGGGCTTAAGGAGCGCATCTCTGCGTTTTTGCTCTCCTTAGCTACTTCACAGCCGCTACTCATTTCATTACATTTCTACTCATGGGTTCGATTTTTACCACGATATTTAATATTGTTTTAATTCGGTAGATATCTTCGATATTATTTGACCTATCGAATGTAAGCAAAAAGAGCGGAAGTCCACGTCTTACCACGATATAATTATCGACTTCCGTTTGTTGCTTCTCCTTCTTGATGATATTTACGGCATCAAGAATTTTATACCCTTTGGTTTGAAGGTCGTTTATAACCTCGTCTTTGGTGCATGAGGGGTGGAGTCCCCTTGCTACAACACGATGTGGCATTTCAGACTTTACCACTGGATCTTCTCGGTATTTAGCTTTTGGGACACTGCCCGGTAATCATCGTGGTTATCGATGTTAATTTTCCACGCATTATTCCTTAAAGATGTAACCTTAAATTTAGATGTTATCGTTCCTTGAAGGAGGCTATGCAACTTATTATATGCACGAATTAGCGATCGAAGTTGTTTTCTTGCCGTTCTTTACGCTTTTGTTCTTTTAGGGGCTCGACTTCGGGGGAAGAACCGGCTCTCCTTTCCTTACTAGGTCTTTTCTTAGCGACCTGATTCGTTTCTTGTGCTAGCTCTTTTTCGTCGGTGTGGTATTCCTGACTAGCTAAGCGTGGTGGAGTACATTCGCGTTCTTTCAGCACACGATTGCTCCTTAGAACCTTATTTTTTTCTTTTAGCAGATATACCTCTGTCTTTAGATCTTGATAGATCCATTTCCTTAAGCTTGATTCGGAGTGCTTTATTTTCTTCCTCAAAACTTTTATCTTTCACTGAGTCCTGTTTTTCACGCGCTGGCGCTTTCGGCGGACTTCTTTTCCCGGGGTTATTCGATCTTGAGTATCGAGCCAGGAGGAGAGAGGAGAAGAAAATTCTGCGGAGAAAGAAGAGGGCCTACGCAGTCTCCCAGCTCAAGGAGATCGAAGAGTCCCGCGATCGAAGCAACATCCGGAAGTTCTACAAGAAAGCCAAGCAACTGGCTGCTGGCTTCAAGACCGGAACGCAGGCTCTTCGAAACAGTGATGGAAACATAGTCACCGAAGCGCAGGGAATAGTAGATGTGTTTAAGCAGCACTTCCAGCAGCTGCTAAATGGGCATCATGTAGAGAGAGTTATAGGGCAAAAAGAGAACCCACGTCGAATCAATGAAGAACCAGTTCCACCATACAGTATAGAAGAAGTTGGCTTAGCAATAAAAAAGCTAAAGAACATCAAGGCCGCCGGCTGTCATGGTTTACCTGCGGTACTCTTCAAATACGGAGGTTGTTGGAGAATGCATTCATTAATTTTATATTACTTTAAAGAACATCAAGGCCGCCGGCTCTGATGGTTTACCAGCGGAGCTCTTCAAATACGGTGGTTGTTGAAGAATGCATTCATTAATTTTATATTTTTTTCGGTTTAAATTGTTTAAATCATTCAATGCGTACTAGTACACGATTATTCATAATCTACATTATACTCCCTTAACTTACCTACATGATCTTTCTTACGAAGTAACAGTTTCATAATTTCTATTTAATAAGCTCGTTTATTCAACAACGATGATGATCCCACGATCACTAATATCTGGAAACGATAACTAGATGATGTACGATGGACGCCGCAACCCGATTTAGGTTGTCCTTATCTAGAAACGATAACCAGATGATGTACGATGGACGCCGCAACCCAATCTAGAATGTCCTCATTTGGAAACCATAAAGATGATGTACGATGGACACCGCAATACAATCTAGGATGTCCTCATCTGGAAACCATAAACTAAATGATGTACGATGGACGCCGCAACCCAATCTAGGATGTCCTCATCTCGAAACCATAAACCCAGATGATATATGATGGACGCCGTAATTTTAAGTATAGCTGACCGGGCGAACTTCGTACCGCCTAAAATTGATTAAATTATTAACATCCCTTTTGATAGTTGAAACTCTCTATTGAACGAATGGAACTTCCTTGGAATTAAATTATGTTCAAAGCAAAGAAACGACTTCATAGATTTCCAGGTCAGCTTCTTGATCATCTTTTTCCGCACCAATGATTGAATCGAGTTGGTCCGGTCAGATTTTCTCAATCAACCTAAGCAGAATGTGGGCAATCGGCAATCCTCGCTTCTGACATTCGACTGAGTACATCCAGAAAAGCGATTGTCCAAAAACACTGTGCTTAACGATAAAGTCCGTGATTGTTTTGAGGTTTTGTTTAAAAAATCGTGCGTGATGTCATCAGCACACAGTAAACATATAGCACACAAAATCAGATGTTGCCATAACTCACCAACGCGTTGACCAATTTCGTTCAAACTTTAGATAAACCAACTACACGACCATGCAAACAAACCCTCAATTTGATCGAATTCGGTTTGACCGTTCGTGAGTTATAAAGTCGCAACGCTTTTGCAACTCTTATAGAGATTATTATTAGTTTCATTCAGGCAATGCAAAAATAATCAAAAGAAGGAATATTTTAGAAAAACAGTCCACCAGTTATCGAGACACATAACTACATTCGTCAACTACAGCTGTGTGTGATTCGCCACAATTCCTTAAAGCTCCATTTACCCCGGGTATGAAACGACAAAAGTTTAATTCTTTAACGACTCCAGATGTCTTTTCGGGGCTGATAAAATCTGTGCCAATATTTTGATGTCAACACGATTGAGAAAATTGATTGGGCACACACAAATAATGATCTCCGAAGTTAAATCAAAAAACATTTCAAACTCGAACATTAGTAAGGAATAGCTACATAACCCAATTATATTTAAACCTGAAATAATCTATTAACATCTCAGCGTCGTGCAAAAAAAATATATTTAAGTTACAGACCCAAGTAATAATTTGACTTCGGTAAGGTTCAAATTTAAAATTTCTGTAGGCAACAGCTTGGAAAGAGCTTATATAGTATTTGTTAACCGAAGTTGATCCATTTCGAATTAATTGTTTCGATAATAACTTCAGTAAGACCTGTACAAAGCATATACACAGGTTTTATAGAGGGATATGAAATAAGGTTTCGGCAAGATCTCTATGAGACTTCTGAAAATGTGTCAGGAGATGTGTGGAAAGTGAATTGCTTCCATAAAGCTTGTGGTTCGAAGCGCTTTCCAGATGCTTCTTTAAAACTTCTGACCGAAGGCATTATAGAAGCAAAGAACTGTCAGGTAGTATTGCAGTCAACCGCTTGCGATTGGAAGCTGTATAGAAGCACTTACTCGTACTTCCTCCTATAGAGGCATTTCCATTGTCCGTCAATTGATCTTGTACCGATGTATTTAACCAATGGTTGTGCTGTAATTGTGAATGGATAGTCCGCCGACCAATATTTCCTCCTCGTCCACTAAGACGTGGCATTGTTTCAGTTACGTAACTTATATGTGAATGTAATACACTTAATATTCACTGAAAATGCGACACCAAAAATATCCAAAGATACAAAAAAATTTAAATATGATAATAACGAAACGCACTTAATGCAATACACTTAAATTAGAATACCTACGTGTGGCCGTAGTTGTTGCTTGATTCAAGTTTGTGTTGTTTTCAATGACACACTCGTTGTCTCGCAATTCCAAATAAAACAAACCACTATTGCGTAAATTAAAATTTACTTTTGTTTGAACGATTGAGAACGAATTTGTGAGATGTCAAAAAATAAAAGCAAACAAATAAGCTCGATGACCATAGACACGTACAGTAGATTTGTATGGGAGGTACCACTCCCCTTTGTACAATCCCGCCCATATTTGCAGCAGCACATAAAAAATGCACACCAAACAGACTTACCAAATTTTGTGCAAATACCGTTATCAGGAGCAGAAATAATAGATTTTTAATTTGTGGTTTGTATTGTCCAATTGGATCGAATTGTAAATCTAAACCACCCGGGGCGCAACCCAAACGCAAAAAAAAAAATTTATGCAAATCGGTCCAGCCGTTTAGGAGGAGTACAGTCACAACACACGTACAGTAGAATTATATATATAAAGAAGATAAGAACAAACCTTTGTAAAGAATAAGCAGTCTTGATTTGTCAACGCATATGAGCAAATCGGCTCACTGAATTAATAAAAGATTATTTTTTTTAAACGATAAACTTTGTTAATTATTTAATTGGTGCAGTCGGTAGGATTGTTCTAAGAGGGTTCATGCACATAACTTGAGAGAAACAATCCAGTGAAACGTACATATAAATTTTATATTCCAACGCGAGTGAATATACATTTAAAATAAGTATAAATCGCGAAAGAAAAAGATCAACAAACAAAATCTTATAAACATTTTGATAAAGTGGAAAGTGAAAAGTTTTACATAAACAAAATGGCACAAGCGGACCAAAATGACGCAATCAAACGTCTGGAGACAATCCCCTCATTTGCCGGAAAACCGGACGAAGACGTGATATCCTTTGTGGAATATGTGGACTACATATATACCCACATCTCGGAAGGCAATAGAGCATATGCATATGCAACTCTAATTATCCGCAACAAAATACAAGTCACCGCTATCAACACAATGACAAGAATAGTGACACCTTCATGGCCTCTACTACGAGCCGCTTTGATGGAAGACTTTGGAGTTCCGGAAACATTTGACAAAATCCTGCAGGACCTGCATAACATCAACACCAGAGACATCCACACCCTATATAGCCAATGTGAGGAAATACTGCTGAAGCTGAATAAGAAGAGTAAGTTAGAAATAAGCCAAATTTATAATCCCACAAATAATGCTAGTATTGTTATCAATAAATATATAAGTAATTTCAATGCCAATCAGGCATCTGTGAATATCTCACAAAATATAACTAATATCAGAGAAGCGTATAACTAACTTGTTAGATATAATAATCTAGGTGAATCTCGTCAAAGTAGTACAAACAACAGACTGGACCAACATAGAAACATCCAAAGACAACCTAACGACTTCCAAACTCAAACAAGACATTTATAAAGGCAGAATTACCCAGGGCAATATAGGCACAACAACATTAGAACTAGTCATTCAGGACAATACAGACAAAACCACAATGGCCCACAGAATTCAGGACAATTTAGAAATAGGCCAGAGCCTATTGATGTAAACAACATAGAGCAGGAAGAGCACATGGAAGAAGTAAATTTTATGTTAGTCGGGAAAGGGACACACTTCCCATAATACCCATAACCATAAATAACAAAAAACATTTAGTCTTAGTAGATACAGGAGCTACCACTAGTATTTTAGATGAGTCAGAACTACTTGAATTTAAACGACTAACATTAGAAGTACCTATAAAATTAGTAACAACAAATAGCAAAACATTTAGAAGAGAGGAAATAATTACACCATTACCTGTTGAATTCAACGAAAATTAATCAACAATGGCATGGAAAATCATGAAATTAAATAATGATAAATTCGTAGGCATCTTAGGTCAGAATCTTTTAAAACCAATAGGAGCGAAGATAGACTTAAAAGAGGGGCGTATCGCAACAAACAAACGGAAAACTTATTTCCAAAGTTATAATAATAACACCCAAAAATGTCCATACGAATACGAACAAATCCAAACACTTAATTATTGTAAATCAACGGCAATGATCCAATTAATTAGTGAAGATTTGAATTTAGAGGAGAAACAAGTCCTAAATAAATTTATTCGTGAAAACAAACATGTTTTCCACAAAGAAGGTGATGAACTGACTTCCACCATATAATGCACCTATATGGGTAGTACCAAAGAAAGTAGACAATTCTGGAAAACAGAAATGGCGAATGGTAATTGACTATCGAAAATTGAACGAGAAAACAATCGAGTTCAAACACCCTATTCCTAATATCAATAAGATATTGGACAAACTGGGAAGAGCCCTATATTTTTCTACACTAGATCTGGCAAAAGGATTCCAACAAATCAAAATAGGCCCATCAGATATAAACCTAATCCAGACAAAAAATCAGTTATCGAGAAAATACCATTACCTTATCCACAAAAAGAAATTAAATCTTTCCTGGGTATAACAGGGAGTTATAGAAAATTTATTAAAGATTATGCAAAAATTGCAGAACCTATTACTAAATATCTTAAGAAAGATACAAGGATCTATAAATCTGATATGAACTTTATAAAAGCACATCAAGAGCTAAAAAACGCACTTCAAACAGAAACCGTACTTGCATATCCTGATTTTAACGAAACATTTCTATTAACAACAGACGCATCCAACTATGCAATTGGTGCAGTACTATCTCAGAAAGGTCACCCAATAACGTACATAAGTAGAATACTCAACGAACATGAGAAGAACTATAGTACAAATGAGAAGGAATTACTCGCAATAGTTTGGTCAGTAAGACATCTGCGACCTTATTTATATGGTTGACGCTTCGAACTAAAAACGAATCACCAGCCGCTAAAATGGCTTCAAATTAAAAACCTTGGCAAGGATATTTCACCTCGTTTACAACGATGGGTACTCCAGCTAGGGGAATATAACATGCAAATCGAATATTTGAAAGGCACAAGTAATACTGTAGCTGATTTTTTGAGTCGAGATATAAAAGATGAAGTAAACATGTTAGAAGAAGATAGTGAAGATATCGAATCAATGCAACCTACGATACACTCGCAACAGGAAGAAGCCGAATGACCATTTTCCCATTAAAAATAGTTCAGTTAACATATTTAAACAACAGATAATTTTAAAGGCGGATATGGGCTTAGAAAAGTCAAAGAAAACCAAAGAATATTCATAGGAATAAATGAAATAAATAAAAGCAATTTTAATAACCGTCTAATTCCCCTAATAAATAAACAAAATACAGGAAAATATACAGATTTAACAAACACTAAATATAACATCCTGCAACAAAAACTAATAGAACTATTCGGAACAAGAATAAAATTCTTTAAATGCGAATACCTTGCTAAAGATATAAAAATGGAAGAAGAAGCTGTTAAGCAAATAAAATTGTACCACGAAAAAGAAACAGGCCAATCGGGAGCTGAAGAAAATTATAGAGGACTAAGAACGGTAGTGATGCGATGTCATGAGAACACAAGCGTTCTCACCTAGCCTCTCACTATAAACTCCTACTCTCACCTCCACGTGGTGACTGGTGGGTGCTTAGTACCTCGACTGGAGATTGGGTAATTAACCCCTTTGGAAGGTCGTTGGTGGCAGCAGACGTTAGAGGGGGGAGGAGTGTTGTTTTCTCACTAAGGCACATCCTCTGGCACCAGACGGCAGCGGAGGAGTTCCCTAGATGGAATCAATGGTGGCGTCTACAGTTTCAGTCAGGCCGAACTATTTAGTGTAGTCCCTTTAGAGCTGCTCTGACATATTCGGATACTAGGTCTATAGGGATTTCCAATACCGAGCCAATGTGTTGGAGAAGAGTTGGTGCTGGATGAACCCTTAATGGGCCAACGGCAGCGCTCACATCCCAAAGTGGGTTACTGGCACCGGAATAACCGGCCTGCTAAAAAAAGACTAGTTATGAGAGAGACGCGAGAAGCCTCGGATAACGATTTCCTTCAAACGGTAACCAGACCCGGAACGTCAACGGACAACGATTTAAGAGTGTGTACCTGGAACGTACGAACGCTGTACACCCCAGGTGCTACTCAAAAACTTGAGTCTGTCCTCACGCGGTACAAGGCAGATATTACCGCGATCCAGGAGATACGATGAATAGGATCAGGTATGATGAAAAGGAAAAATTGCGATATTTATTACAGCTGCCATAAAAGATTGCATGTATTACGATGCGGATTCGTCGTGGGAAATCGGCTTAGGACAAAAGTTATTCGGCCTTACCAATAATCAACTTTAGTCTGGAAGTTTACGCTAAGACTCCACACTTTCCAAAATCCCTTTACCAATAAACAAATATAGTTGCCAGAATATCGCTAACTGCAGGGTTAAATGTTAATGTTCAGAAACCCATGTTTATCTGGGGCATTACCTAAATAAATCCTCCCGAAATGTCATTTTGAAGAGGAGTGTTGCCCAACTATCCTAATTGATGGTATGGAATTTCGTAATAGGAGCAGATTTACATACGCTGTTGTTCAGCCTGACCGTTTATAATTATAAACAAATTTTAGTAAATAGTTAATGTTTTCTGATTTTGTTCGTTGGAAAACAACAATGCAAGTGGTTTTCAAGTCCAGCAAACACAAATTTGTACAAATGTATGCACAAAATTGAAAAAATAATGCATTTTTGTTTTATTTCTAAACACTTACCCCAGTATTAATAAACAAAAATGTGGACAAGTAAGTTAGCTAGTAGGCATCAGATAGCATACAAAAATTTGACATAACTGCTGAATAACGAGTTGATAACTTTTACGCAGCGTTTATTAATATTTAGGTTAAAATATGTACTTCCAATATTTTGGTTAAAAGAAATGGTTAGTGCTTTTCTCTGCTTTACCTTGTTTAACCGATAGTGCTTGCTTTATGATAGATTTTCATTTTAGTTTGTAACGAATGCATGCTGAGTAAAAAAGAAATTTGATATCAGTTTCGGATCTTTCCAAGAATTTCTTGAGAGCAGTCGCTAAGAGAATAAAATATCTGTTAATTTAATATTGGACAGCTCATACCTGAATACTTTTTTTTTACAATTCTCAGTACGTTAGGCGGCAGGTAGATTTTGGATGGAGGTTTTAAATATTGGTGTGGAAATGGTTGTTGTGAAAAGGTTGACTTCGCGGTAGATAAAAGAATTGTCAGCATTCAGCAAAATCCACGCGAAATAATAAATTTGGGTATTATATGCGAATTTAAGATGTACAAAGTTCTGTATTACTTGGTGAGAATTCATCTAGGAGAAAACATGACGGTTTATGTATATGTAGAAGAATGTCCACGGCTTTATATTTTTTCCCCGAATTAAGTAATATAAGTAATATATATATAATTTTTAAAAGATCAAATTGTATTTATTTTCACACCTCCATATACTTTTGCAAGTACTGTGCAAATGTGATCTTTAGACTACCAATAAGTTTTGATTTGCATTATCAGCCAACGAATAAATCAAAGCATTCTAATAAACTGTGTTCCGTTTATTGTATAATTTAAAAGAGACCTTATTACGACACAAATTCACTCATAAATCAATCGTGACGTATTAGAAAACAAAGGAAAGCGTACTATAAAAAGTACCGAAAATTGCGTCCGATCGAACAATAGGGCATTACTGATTTGCATACGATATTTGACAGATCAGCGGATATTTTGTGCATTTCCTATTTTCTGTTTTGTTTTTTGCTTATAATAAGCTTCAAAAGGATTTAAAAGAAATCTGTTGGGCAAATTAATTTGCAATTTAAATATTCCTTTTTCTAGAATAAAATCCTCGTTGTGAAGTAAACCATTGACCTTGTTTTTCACGAAAACAAATTATGAAATTTGAATTCTGCGATGACAAAAAATGTAATAGTTTCTAAGAAAGTTGTCGCACTAGCAAATGTGGAGGTCTAATTGTTTATTGGTACCGTTTCACTAATGCTGTACATTTTTACTAAAGCTGGCAACCAGCTAATCGTCGACATTAGTGTTTGATTATTAGTAAGGCCGATTGACTTTAAGCCGATAAGTGATCGCCTAGCTGTGATCCGCATCAAAGCTACTTTCCAAAACATAAGCCTAATATGTGCACACGCCCCTACCGACGAGGCTGAAGATCCTATCAAGGAGGAGTTTTATGACCTCCTGGATGGAATGGAGCCTGTCCGGAGTACGATGTCAAAGTTGTGCTCGGGGACTTCAATGCTAAAATCGGAAAGGAAAACATCTTTGGCGGGTTAGTTGGTAAGCACAGAATCCACGAAACGACAACGGTTGCCGACTAACTGACTTCGGGGCAGCTCGTAATACGGTGATAAGTAGCACTAGGTTTCCAAGACTAAGGATCCATACAGCAACCTGGCGCTCTCCAAACGGTCGAACCGCCAACCAAATCGACCATGTGCTAATCGACGCGAGGCACGCATCCAACATCCTCAACGCGCACACATTTCGCGGGGCAAACGTCGACTCTGACCATTTTCTTGTTGCGGCTAAGTTCAGAGCTCGACTATCCAACGAGAAGAAGCTGCGTTCCGCCCAGAAGAAGAAATTCAACGTTGGACGCCTTAGCACACCTGGAGTAGCCAGAGTCTACAAAGAGCGCATGAGTGAGAAACTCTCCGCAGTGCATTCACCTACCACAAATGCCAACACGCAGTGGTCCCAGTATCGCGACATCATCATCAAAGAGGTAGCCGAAACCACATTAGGTTACCAGCCATCCCAGAGAAAGAGCCCGTGGAATGATGATGAATGCGTACGCAGGAAAAAGGTAACAGAAGATGCACATATGAAGGCGCTGCAGCGCTAAACAAGGGCAGCGAGGGAAGAGTATCGAGCCAGAAAGAGGGTGGAGAAAAAAATCCTGCGTAGAAAGAAGAGGGCCTACGCAGTCTCCCAGCTCAAGGAGATCGAAGAGTCCCGCGATCGAAGCAACATCCGGAAGTTCTACAAGAAAGCCAAGCAACTGGCTGCTGGCTTCAAGACCGGAACGCAGGCTCTTCGATGTGATGGAAACCTAGTCACCGAAACGCAGGGAATAGTAGATGTGTTTAAGCAGCACTTCCAGCAGCTGCTAAATGGGCATCATGTAGAGAGAGTGATAGGGCAAGAAGAGAACCCACGTCCAGTCAATGAAGATCCAGTTCCACCACCCAGTATAGAAGAAGTTGGCTTAGCAATAAAAAAGCTAAAGAACAACAAAGCCGCCGGCTCTGATGGTTTACCAGCGGAGCTCTTCAAATACGGTGGTGATGTTTTGGTAGGGCGCATGTACCAAATCATCAACCAAGTATGGGTGGAAGAAAGTATGCCCGATGACTAGACTATCAGCTGCATTATGCCCCATCTACAAAAAAGGCGATCCTATGTCTTGCAAGAACTATCGAGGCATATCCCTACTTAATGTCGCATACAAGATCCTATCCAACGTACTGTGTGAACGTCTCACACCGTTCTGCAACACACTAATCGGCACGTACCAGTGTGGCTTCCGGTCCGGCAGATCGACTATAGACCAAATTTTCACACTGAGGCAAATCCTGGAAAAGACCAATGAATTTCAAGTCGAGACTCACCACCTATTCATCGACTTCAAAGCCGCATATGATAGCATTCATCGTCAGGAGCTTTATGTGGCGATGGCCGAATTCAGGATCCCGGCAAAACTGATCCAGCTATGTAGCGTGACGCTGGAGAACACACGCTACAATGTGCAATTTGGAAGTAGTTCCTCCGAGCTATTCCAAACATGCACCGGATTTCGGCAAGGAGACGCATTATCATGTGACTTCTTCAATCTCGTGCTAGAGCAGATAGTGCGCAGGGCAGGTGTCAACACGGAAGGCACTATCTTCAACAGATCCGTCCAGCTACTGGGGTATGCAGACGATATTGACATTACGGTCGCTCCCAGCGTGCCGTGATAGAGGCTTTTACGGCGATTGAAGAACAGGCGAAATTCGTTGGTCTTGTAGTAAATGAGGACAAGGCTAAGTACATGCTATCAACAAACAAACAAAAACTTGTCCACCGCCTAGGACAGAACGTCACTATTGATAGCAACAATTTCGAGGTAGTTAAGGAGTTTATCTACCTCGGAGTAAACATGAACTCAACAAATGACATCCTAGTGAAGATCCGGCGAAGAATTACCCTAGGAAACCGCTGCTACTTCGGTTTGGCAAAGCAATTGGGTTCAAAACTCCTAACTCGAAGGACAAAATGTATGCTTTACAGAACCCTTATCCTGCCAGTTCTGATTTATGGCGCCGAGTGCTGGACGATAAGCAGGAAGGGAGAGCTGATACTGGACTCCTTCGAAGGAAAAATTCTTCGGCGGATTGTTGGTCCTGTGTGCGAGGAGGGCAAATGGAGGAGAAGATACAACCGCGAACTCTATGAGCTGTACCAAGATGTGGATGTAGTCCAAAGGGCCAAAATACGTCGACTACATTGGCTCGGCCACATCGAGCGAATGGACAATAATGCTCCAGCTAAGAAGATCTTCGAATCCCAGCCGCCGGGTTCGAGACAATAAGGAAGACCGAACCTCCGTTTCAAAGACCAATCCATCGCGGATGCCAGAGCGCTTGGTCTGGATAACAGGGAGCAGCGTGCCCGGGATCGCAGAGGATGGAAGGCTACAGTGTCTCAGGCAGAGACTCTTCACGCGTCGGGAGCCCGTTAAGTAAAGTAAGTAAGTATTGAGCTTGGCAGCGATGTCCATAAATCTATTTTCCTTGATGGAATTGTGAAAGGAGCTAACGGCACTCCAATAACACAAAAAAAAATAGCTGGAATGGGTACGAACTGTTGGGGTCTCTAACAACCATATGAAGATAACATCCTTTCACACGATGACTGAAAATCCTGGCTTCGAAAAATTGTGGGAACTAGAATCAGAACGATTCTGGATTACTATTTTATGGATGAAATATTAAAATAATCAAAATTGTGCACCGTGACAAAAGCTTCAGCATATGACAGTTTTGGCTGCGGTAACTTTGAAAGTAAGTTCTGCGAATCTACCAAACAACAAACGGGTAGGAAAATAACTAATAATTTGCGCCAGAGTAGGTAGTAATTCTGTAGCCAAAAGCAATAACCGCTTAAGTCGTCGTTAGACGAAATTGAGATTTTGATGCCATCAGTTTCAGTATACATATTTTAAATTTTTTTCAGTTTTTTATCAACAAAAAAAGTAGCCACAATTAAAAAAAAAAAAACAACTTCAGTCACTCGAGTCAATAGAGTTATTTGTAATTTCACGCGTTTGTCAAAAACTTTAAACTGCTCTCCTGAAAAATATGAAAGAAATGTAAGGGGTTAACAAATTTGATTCCGTTTCCGAATGTGAAAATTGACAAACTATGTGTTAAACGTGAGGATGTTTGCCAGACATAGAGTCATCGGGATGTAATTTAAGCTTTTAAAGAAGTTGAAACTGGGGCTCCTCGCTACATAACCCACCAAACCAACCATTCAGCCACTGTCCTAGAGCGAGTTCGCAGACCAAAAACAATGTGGTAATCGATCGTATCAGCAGCTGCCTTGCCAACTGGTCTGTGGCTAACATATAACATAACAATACTCAAAACTTAATGCATGCGAGCTGTACGTGCATTATAATAAATAATCGGCCTTACCAATAATCAACTTTAGTCAGGAAGCTTACGCAAAGACCTTACACTTTCCAAAATCCCTTTACCAATAAACAAATATTAAATGTTAATGTTCAGAAACCCATGTTTATCTCTAGCATTAGCTCATGTCGTTTTCCATTGGACGAAAAGAAGCGGCCGGGAGAGTCCGGAATCGAAAAAATCACTTCTGAAACCGTTCCATTGGCACAAAAAATACTCTTCTGGTGATTCTGAGAAGAGAATTTCGCTTCTCGATTTGAAGTCAGAATCCACTCAAGAAGCACTCACACAAGTGCAATTTATGTATTTATTACAAGTCAGCTGACAGCAGGCGTAGATTATTTTTTTGGCATTTCACGAATACTTTTGTGGATTTTTTCAGAAGCAGTTTTGCTGTTTCATTGGATTTCAGAATGAGTGAATCCCCGAGTGATACCAATGGAAAACGAAATAAATAAATACTCCCGAAATGTCATTTTGAAGAGGAGTGTTGCCCAAATATCCTAATGGATGGTATGGAATTTTGTAATAGGAGCAAATTTACATACGCTGTTGTTCAGCCTGAACGTTTATAATTCATATAAATAAAATTGGTGTAGTTCTGTTCGACTAAGATTGAATTTGACTGCATGTCTTTAAATGCAAAAATCTTAGAAACTACTGAATATATTCTGGTTCATTTTTCTTAGTCCTATAGAGGATACCTAGGCCTACAATCTCCACTTTGTTTCAACTCTCTATCTCTATAAATTCCGGAAAAAATTGGACAAGAGTAATTTATTTTTTCGTTTCGTTTCGCTTTTTTCTTTGCAACGCTTTCCGTTCGAAAATACTGGGAGCATTTAAATATAGTAACCAACATCTTATAGAGGACATCTGCGGGTACAACTTAGGATGTCCATTAACTCGAAAACTAAAAGGTTTTTAAAGAAATAGGCAAAATTTTAAACATTGCTACGAATTTCACCTGCGTGAGTGGATATGCACTTCACTCTCAAATCAAACATACTAACTGCGCGATATATTTACATCTCTTTTAATATTATTTTACTCCTGTAAGGGAGAGGGAGACAGATAGAGGCACTGTGCTGTATGCTGTTTGTTTGTTAAAAAAATAAAAGAAAAAACATTAAAAGAAATGTCAAATAGGTATAGGTATCAGTGATACTAGATCGTGGGTAATTACCCAATTCGCGGGTGTTTTGCATTTACAAAAAAAAGCTAAAAGAGCGATCTAGGGCAGTAAATTAGCCGCTCGAGTTTTTAAATAGCATTACAGCCCATGGCCTTCCTGCTCATAAAATTGAATTAAAAGTTGGAGACCCCATTATGTTGCTTCGCAATTTGAATCCCCCCAATCTTTGTAATGGAACCAGATTGAAGTGATATCGTTACAGGAAAACTTTATTGATGCTTTCATTTTAACTGGGTGTGGTAAAGGAAAAACGGTGTTTATAACAAGAATACCTACAAATAATTCCCAGCAGTTATTCATTTCAGTTTAAACGGATTTAATTTCCTATTAATGTTTGTTCTGCCATGACAATCAATAAGTCACAGGGGCAAACTTTAAGAAAATAGGGAGTTGATTTAAGAAAGAATTGCTTCACACATGGGCAGTTATATATGTAGCGTGCTCCAGGGTAATTAATGCAGGAAATATCACTATCTTAGCCGATAGAAACAAAACCGCTAACATAGTGGTATACAAAGAAGTGTTACATTAATAAAAAAAAGTGAGTTAAACATTATAACATTATCTTCGCTCATTTTCATTGTCCACTCAGACTCAGTCTTTGGGAGTTTTTTTTAAGATCGGGTTCAAGTCCCTCACTTTATACCTCTACAATGTCTTTCGAGGATTTTTTGATTTTTCCTTCCAGCGATTTTCAAAAGAAATACATTTTTATGTCCCCTAGAAGACAGTAAATTTCTTTATTTTTTTTTTCCTTAAACTGTTCTGAAACCACATTTTACACGGGCGAAGCCGGGCGGGTACAGCTAGTTATAAACTAATTTTAGTAAATGTTTTCTGATTTTATTCGTTGGAATACAACAATGCAAGTGGTTTTTAAGTCTAGCAAACACAAATTTGTACAAATGTATGGACAAAATTGAAAAATAATGCATTCTTTTTTTATTTCTAAACACTTACTCCGGTTTTACAATATTTAGCATACAAAAATTTTAAGTAACTGCTGAATAACGAGTTTATAACTTTTACGCAGCGTTTATTAATATTTGGGTTAATTTTGTACAGGGTGGCGCACGAATCGTGTTACAAAAATAAAACGTAATAACTTTTTTTCTGTGTGAGTAATCGGCTTATTTTTTTTTTTATTTTGTAGGTTACTATTTAGATTTATAAAAATGGATGCTTGGGTTACGGGGAAAAGAATGTGGATAGTGCAACGGTACCATGCTTTGCAGTCCGTCATTTCCGTCCAAAGGGAATTTAGGCGGGAGTTCGGCGGTAATCCCCCGAGTAGATGAACCATTATGAGGTTTGTAAACATGTTTGCCGAATCTGGAAGCATCGCACGAAGGCCGTACCATCGAGATGCCAATGTTCGGGTTCAGGATACAATCGCAGCAGTAGTATCTGCAATACAGGCCAATCCGAGCGTTTCGACCCGAAACTTATCGGGGCAAATTGGAGTTAGTAGACGGTCATTACAATGGATACTTCATGACGATTTAAACTTGTTTCCGTACAAAGTCCAAATTACTAGCAAGTTAAACCCTCAGGATTTGCCTGTTCGCCTGGAATTTTGCCAAAAAATGATATCAATGGCCGAAGAAGACAACACATTGATCAATTGTTTGTTCATGTCTGATGAGGCCCATTTTGATCTTAACGGCAATGTAAACAAGCAAAATTGCCGTATATGGAATGAGTCTAATCCAGAAATGCTCCATGAGACGGAACTGCACCCAGAACGAGTCACTGTGTGGTGCGCAGTTTCATCAAGGTGTATTGTCGGGCCGTACTTCTTTGAAGAAAACGGTGTAACCGTTACTGTCAATGGGGACCGTTATTTAAAGATGTTGAAGGAGTTTTTTTTACCCAGAACTGCGCCGAAGACGTATACGATAATATAAGATGGAGCAACTGCACATATAGCCAGACCAGTTATGGCGGAGCTAAACAAAAAATTCGCAAACAAATTAATTTCTAGGAACTCCACTCTTCGCTGGCCCCCAAGGTCACCTGACCTGACTGCACCAGACTTCTTTTTATGGGGTTATGTCAAGCAAGAGGTGTATAAAACGAAGCCCAGGAATTTAACTGAATTAAAGCAGTCCATAACGACAATAATTGAGGCGATCCCAACTTCAACTCTTCAGGCCGCAATGAATAATTTTTTGATCAGGTGCCGCATATGCGTGGGAGAGCGTGGAGGTCATTTGCGGTCTATAATATTTAAAAACAACTAACTTTTTAAAATAAAATTTAATTTTCTAACCAATAAAAAATAAATAAATGAAATACATCGATAAAAAAAAAAGTTATTTGAATTTCTTATTGTAGCACAATTGGTGCGCCACCCTGTACTTTGAATATTTTGATTAAAAGAAATGGTTAGTGCTTTTCTCTGCTTTATCTTGTTTAACCGCTAGTGCTTGCTTTATGATTGATTTTCATTTTAGTTTGTAACGAATGCATGCTAAGTAAAAAATAAATTTGATATAAGTTGGGGATCTTTCCAAGAATTTCTTGAGTAGTCGCTAAGAGAATAAAATATCTGTTCATTTAATATTGGACAGCTCATACCTAAATACTTTTTTTTATACCCTCCAGAGGAAGGTATATTCACTTTGCCAATACATTTGTAACGCAAAGAAGGAGTCACCGGAGACCTCATAAAGTATATATATTCTGAATCAGGATCACATTCTGAATCGATTTAGCCATGTCCGTCTGTCTGTCTGTCTGTCTGTTGAAAGCACGATAGCGCCCAAAGTAATTGACGTAAGTGAGCGAAATTTGGTGAAACGGCTTCTTTTTATCGGCGTCAGGTTGGTATTGAAAATGGGCTATGTCGGTCAAGTAGTTCTGGTACCTCCCATACAAAACCAATATTGGACCCATTTGTCTTTCTGTCTGTTGAAAGCACGATAGCGCTCAAAGTAATTGACGTAGGTGAACGAAATTTGGTGAAAGGACTTCTTTTTATCAGCGTCAGGTTGGTATTGAAAATGAGCTATGTCGGTCAAGTAGTTCTGGCACCTCCCATGCAAAACCAATATTGGGCCCACATGTCTCTCTGTCTGTTGAAAGCACGATAGCGTTCAAAGTAATTGACGTAGGTGAACGAAATTTGGTGAAAGGACTTCTTTTTATCGGCGTCAGGTTGGTATTGAAAATGAGCTATGTCGGTCAAATAGTTCTGGTACCTCCCATGCAAAACCAATATTGGGCCCACATGTCTCTCTGTCTGTTGAAAGCACGATAGCGCCCAAAGTAATTGCCGTAGGTGAACGAAATTTGGTGAAAGGACTTCTTTTTATCGGCGTCAGGTTGGTATTAAAAATGGGGTATGTCGGTCAAGTAGTTCTGGTACCTCTCATACAAAACCAATATTAAAAAACATATTATGTTAAAAACACGATAGCGTCGAAAAGAATCTACCTAGACAAGTGAAATTTTGTGAGAAAACTTATTTTTATTGTCCTCAAGTTAGTATTAAAAATGGGCTATGTCGGTTAAGTAGTTCTGGTACCTCCCTCACAAAACCAATTTTGCATGACTTGTATGCAGTGGAGGCAAAGCATCGGCCAGGCCGATGATAACACTTTTACTTGTTTTTTTTTTTAATTCTCAGTACCTTAGGCGGCAGGTAGATTTTGGATGAAGATCTCAAATATTGGTGTGGAAAAGGTTGTTGTGAAAAGGTTGACTTCGCGGAAAATATAGATAGAAGAATTGTCAGCATTCAGCAAAATCCATGCGAAATAATAAATTTGGGAACTGCTGGAGGAATATCAGGTAGTATGTGCGAATTTAAGATATACAAAGTTCTGTATTACTTGGTGCGAATTCATCTAGGAAAAAACATGACAGTTTATGTATATGTAGAATAATGTCCAAGGCTTTATATTTTTTTCCCGAATTAAGTAATAAGGCTATGCAATTTTTAAAAGATCAAATGGTATTTATTTTCACACCTCCATATACATTTGCAAGTACTGTTTTGCAAACGGAAATTAATAAGCAGGTTAATATTTCTTTCGAAAATATTCACTTGCTAACGATCTAAATGTGATCTTTAGACTACCAATAAGTTTTGATTTGCATTATCAGCCAACGAATAAATCAAAACATTCTAATAAACTGTGTTCCGTTTATTGTGTACCTAATTTAAAAGAGACCTTATTACGACACAAATCTATTATATAAAAATAAGTCGGGTTTTCCTTCCTGACGATATAACTCCAGAACGCACGAACCGATTGCCATGGTTTAGCATTCGTTGGAAAGGTCTCGGGCTCCGTTAGGTTTATAGCAAACAAAATTCAGGAAAAATTTCAACAGAAAAGCAGGAAAACAGATCCTCGTTGTGAAATAAACCATTGACCTTGTTTTTCACGAAAACAAATTATGAAATTTGAATTCTGCGATGACAAAAAATGTAATAGTTTCTAAGAAAGTTGCCGCACTAGCAAATGTGGAGGTCTAATTGTTTATTGGTACCGTTTCACTGATGCTGTACATTTTTAATAAAGCTGGCAAACAGCTAATCGTCGACATTAATGTTTGATTATTAGTAAGGCCGAATGTTTAAAACTTATTTTTATTTAATGCTCACCTATGACCAATTTTTTCCCTATTTCGAAGCAATGCTTGTTCCGTATCATCAACCGTTTGAAATTGAACGTAAGCTTCTCCTGTGGCTCTTCCTCTCCTATCCAATACAATAAGAATTCCCTCACGATTACGCTTCAAGTTCAAACCTAGAAATATAATAAACAAAATATGTGTATAACATCATGGGCTGAATTCTAAAATGCAGGGCTCTAATCGCGTAATTTATGAAACGATTGTCGTCGAAACGATTGAACAAAATGACATCGTTTTTCGTTTGCTTCATATAACATCATCGTCGCATCGTTCAATCGAATCGTTCATCGTTCTCGTTGAACAGTTTGAACATGACTGTAAACAAACTTTGACACCTAAAAAATTTAAAAATGTATGGAAATTGTTTTTGTTTTTTTTTCTTTTCTTGAATAAATTTGTTTATTTTTCTTCGTTGTCGTGGAATTGGGTATTTTATGCAAAAATAGATAGCTAGGTAGTAGAATTTTTATTGGTAAAGGGCGAATTGTAAAAAGAAATCAATTAATGCAATTTTATGATTGCATTTTTTTCTGATTGCATTAAAAAAAACAAATAGATGAAATTCATTTGATATTCCCAATAAGTGCAATTACAATTTTTTTTTGCCAAAGAATGCATTTTTTACAGCTCGGGTAAGTGCAAGTCGCCTCAAAAAATGAGTTTTAATAGTTCTATTGACCCCTACCTCGGGTAGGGGAAATCAACAAAAATAAACGATACGCTTCGAAGTTGCTATCACAACTCGCTATTTTTATTTATAGAACTACTATATTTATATTACTAAATTACTGCTGAATTTACAAAATTTTATAATTTGAAATTCGTGTTCGTTTCGCATGCGTACTCAGAATTCGATACGTATGCTCAGAACGAACGCGAATGGCGTGTGTTGGAGCTAGTCATTTGATATTGTCAAATGCAGCGCTTGCAAAAATAGCTTCCAACCATGATATTGTTGTGTACGCACAACAGGTTGGGGCCGCTTCATGCTGACGTCACACAAAAATGGGATTCATTAAGCTATGTCTCGGCTGGCTCCGCTCTTGTCGTGCGTAAACTCGTGCGGGCTGTTGCTTGTGGTCTTCTGCGTTTACACTTCTTCCTCAATTGTACGGCTAAGATGAGGAATACCACCATAAGTAAAATTGTCGTCGTCACGAGAATCTCAAGGCTGCCAAAACATCAGAATTGATAAGGATGAAACCATAAGGACATTAGGAATCCACTGGAGTCCGACAACTGACACTTTCCAATTCAAGGTCGACGCTGAAATATCAGCAAACATTGAGCAGCGAATAACAAATCAGCTGGGATCAGGTACTATCAGATGATCTACAACATTCTTGGAACCTAATTAAATTGAACCTGATAGCAGTAGAGGCTATCAGAATTTCAAGACGGATGGATGGATGGTTTTTGCGATGCTCCAGAAGCAGCATACGCAGCGGTAGTGTACTCCAGAGTAGCTTTACAAAATGGCACCTACAGGACGACATTACTGACGGCACCAATCAAAAAAATTCTTCCCCTTCCTAAAATAGAACTGTGTGGAGCTCACTTAATGGCAGATGTATTGAAGGAAACAATACGTATTTACGGATCACAGGTAGATGAAATATTTGCTTGGTCGGACTCTACTATCACATTGGCCTGGATTCAAAAGTGTCCATCCACATGGAAAACATTCGTAGCAAATAGAGTATACGACATACAAGAAGTCACGAAACCGAATTGTTGGAGACACGTAAGCTCCACAGATAATCCCGCCGACTCCGCATCCAGAGGGTCTTCACCAGAACAACTTTAAAATAATCCATTATGGTGGAACGGCCTGGATTGGCTACAACAAAGTTAAGATTATTGGCCAACTCAAGCTATGCCAGAGACGCAACCGCCAGAAGCTAAACTAGTATCGACTGCATCAATAACAGAAACGTACGACATAGTGGAACGATTCTCTTCTTATAACAAACTCCTCCGAGTAGTGGCTTCCTGCAAGAGGTTCCTGTTCAACTGCAAAAGTCAAGTAGACAAAAAAATTCACGAACTGACGGTAAAGGAAATCGATAATGCCCGAAAGTCGATTATCCAAGCTGTCTAAAGGCTGGGCACGGTGTTAGCAGTAAAAGCAAACTACTATCACTAGATCCACATTTAGACAAGGATGATATCTTGATAGTGGGAGGTCGTCTATTAAATGCTCTTCTATCAGAATCAGAGAAGTATCCAATCATTTTGCCACATAACAATAAGTTCACGAAATTATTGGTCGAAATGACACACAAAAGAACTTTACATGGAGGAATTCGATTAACTTTGTCAACATTACGTCAATCATACTGGATAATTTAGGGTAAAAGGATAGTACGCCAAATGATCCACCACTGCATTCGATGTCATCGGTTTAACGCTAGGACCAAAAAACAAATAATAGGAGTTCTTCCGGCAGCGAGAGTGACACCATCAAGACCCTTTAGCCATACTGGGGTGGACTATGCTAGACCCATTCAGTTGTTAATGTCCAAGGGACGTGGAAATCGGACAACCAAAGGATACATTGCGATTTTCGTTACTAAGGCCATTCATATCGAAATGGTAAGCGACCTCACATCAGAATCATTCCTAGCAGCAGTCAGGAGATTCATCTCAAGACGAGGGCTATGTGCGCACTTCTACAGTGACAATGGGACTACATTTGAGGGAGCCAATAAGGAACTACAAGGCATCATTAAGCAGTTGCAACAAGATGTTTCAAGAAACCTCGTAGTTGAAGGCATCGAATGGCATTTTATACCCCCTGTTGCTCCGCACTTTGGAGGATTATGGGAGGCGGGCGTCAAATCCATTAAATACCACCTGAAAAGAATGCTGATACGAAGCTAACATTTGAAGAAATGACGACGTTACTAACGCAGATAGAAGCATGTCTAAATTCACGTCCTCTGACAGTCTTAGACAATGATATAGATAACACCAATACTCACGCCTGGTCTCTTTCTCATTGGATCAGCCTTGAATGCCGCAATGAAGAAGCACGTAGCTATCGTTCCCGCTGGAAACTAACACAAAAAATTACTCAAGATTTTTGGAAGGTCTGGTCAAGTGAATACCTTTCCTTGCTACGGCGACGTACCAAATGGAAAAGGTAGGAAATCAATACAATATTAAAGTTGGCGACATCGTGCTTGTGAAAGAAGATCGTTTACCACCAACTAACTGGATGATGGGACGCGTTGCTGAAATTCATCCAGGAATAGATAACAAGGTGCGTTCTGTTACTGTATTGAGTAACAAAAAATATATCAAGACTCCAATTACAAAATTGTGCCCACTGCCGATTGAATCTCACACGAGTGAATCTCCAGAGGAACCAAAGAACCTATCAATACAACAAGTGAACTTAGGAACGACAAAGCCAGAAGTGCCGAAGACGAACAATCGAGAACCGAGTAGAAGAGGTCCCCGAAGAACAACCAAATTCAATCCACTATTATGGATCTGCATAATAACTGCATTTATAATTCCCGCAACATCTAAACAATTAGAAGAAGTGGAAATCACACAGTTCACTACTGAACCTGGCATATTCTTTGAAGATATTGGGAGAGTGAACATGATTGCAAGTTCTTGGAAGACTGTAGTATATTTTAACCTAACAAACTACTGGGCCGAATTCTATACCTACAAGGACTGCTTAAAACTGATGAACGAGATCTGCATGGCAACCAACCTTACGGACGATACCACGGACCTTTGTGAAAATACGTTTAGTCAATTTCAACGACAACTTCAGCAAATTGAGTTAAATAACGAAGTGCTGCTCCTTCATGCTAACGAAGATGCCACTCGTAGAGTTAGACGTTCTCCATTTGACTTCATTGGAACTGTGACCAATGAATTGTTGGGAATTCTAGATCCATCCACTCATACTGAACATTGCACAACTGAGGAAGGAATTGACACGAATTCATGACAATATCCCTCGAAATCTGATGATACCAGGAGAACGACATCATGAGTGACTACTGCAACTCTAAAAGGAACTCCACCCGAAGGGCAGAGTTACGGGAAATAACATCATCATAGAACTTACTCTCCCCTTATTATACAATGAAGAGTTTAAGTCGTTCAGAGTGCTACCAGTTCTCACGTTACATCACCAAAACTATACATTTATAGTCCCATCAACGGACTGTTTATTGGTAAACTTACAAGGAGATCATCTTTATCCAATGACCAAGGAAAAGTTTAAATCATGCAAACTGAGATCTTCTAACACGTATTGGTGTAATCTTCGCCATCCGATATATACATCAGGCTCTTCTGTAAGCGCTTGCGAGCTTGATTCATGCGTAACGCAAACTGTTGTAGACAGGACTTATTGGATAGAAATGCATCATCGAAACCCATGGATCTTCTGCATACCCGACGTCTGCGACTTCAACACAAGGACTATTCGTCTAATTGGAAGCGGGATCTTTCAGTTACAATCCAATTGTATTATTCAATATCAAACGATGATTATAATCAGACAACAGTCATTAACGCACAATTTGGATTCATCATTCCTGCCAGCAATAAACGTATCACACCAACATGGAAGCTCCTGTTCTACAGACCGACTTTTCAAACGAAATATTAAAGGTTGAGCATGACATACAAATCCAGAAAAGTCAGGAAAAAATGCTGAAGGAACTAAAAACCCACAACAACCATTACTATACTACAATTGGAGTGTTGTGCGGATCAGAACATCAATGTTGTGTCATCACAGTTCGCCGTGCTTTCCTCTCACGGAGAGAAAATAGTTTACTCCTTAATTTATTACAGAGCCCGCTGTCTTAAGCTGGGCTGCAGTCTATCTTGCTTGATATTACTATTAACTCTGTCCTTCCTGGTCACAACCTTTGCCTTTTATACAAATTTGTTCTACATGACCCGTCTCCTATCTTCCCCCTTCACCCACCATCCTTTCCTTACCAGTTGCTATATATGCATACGCGCTATTTTTAAGTATTGCTTAATTGTTTTCCGTTCCCATTATAAGTACCCAAATGACATCTTGGGTGTCGTTTGCCTTACGCTGGTGTCAAGTATCATCCATTCATAAATTATTATTTACGTCCCCGATAGCACAGCGTAGTACAACTCCGATATGCAACTATTGCAGTTTATGCAGAATATTTAGTAAAAGTTACAAGTAATTACCACCCTTGAAGAGGTTTGTGGTTGTCTGTTGGATTAGTTTACAATATCTGTTACATTTTTTTTTCTTATATCCTTAAAATATTTTTTTTTTTTTATACATTTTTATATTATTTATTATTATTTATTTATTTTTTTTGCAGTACTTCCCAAAGGAGAGTATAACTGCTTTCTTATCCCAAGAGATAGAATTTGTTATTTATTTTTGTGTATCATTTTTTCTTTATTCCTATTTATAAATTGTTTATTTAACTACATATATTTATTTTTGTTATAACTATATATGAAAAAAAAATGTTTTTTTTTTTATTGAAATAAACTTATTTATATATATTTTTTTTAATTCCTTATTCCTATTGAATATATATAATAAAATATTGATATTTTAGTCTCTTGTAGAAAGTACCATTTTGGGAATAGGATTTGGGGAAAGATCCTTTGGAGAGGTTTCTATGGTTATGCTAGGGTTAGAATCGAGGGATATGTTTGTATGAGGTATCTCCCATTCTAGATTGTCGATTTTAGGAGTTTCAATATTCCTGACCCTTAGGTATCTGATAATGATACATATTGCGAGTACATACTAGGATTGTTAGGGTAGTGTAAGTCAAGTATATTGATGTATATAGTGTTTGGCTAATGTTTGAAGACCCGCGCTTTTCTTGCTTTCTAGATTTTTAATATCTGCGGTTAGTTTCTTCAACATGTTGTCGTTGTTTGGGAGGTGAAATATCCCCGTCTGGTTGCTCGATGATCTCGATGAAGTCGAGGTTTTGACCCAAAAACAAAAAAAAAGATTTCGGGTTGATATCTTACAATTCAGGTTTGTTCTCTCTTAGGCCGGTCCTACCTCGTTGAGGTCGTACACAAGAAGGAAGATATAAATTACAAAATATGGAAGAGTGGTTTCCGGACAAGTACAAATACTATGCTATTTGAGCGACATCTAAACGTTGTCACTATAAGAAAAAACTGCAGTAATTTCGGAAAGCTATGTTCGATTTCATTTTGACCTGAACATTGCCGGCCGCCTTGCAGCATTGGCTGTAAAATAACAGATACATTTCAATTTAGAAGAGTTAACTACTTAAAGTTTGGGAAAAACCACATATATAAGAAAAATGCATTAACAAATCTTAAATTTAACAATATTTTATAGATACTATAAAGGCGAGCAATATCTCATGTAGATAAGTGGAATGTAAGAATTTAAGTTAGATATATGTGTACAATTACTTAAGTGAGTAGCTCAACATTTTAAGAAATAGTTAAACCGAACCCTTTCAGGAGTGAGTTAAAACGCAAAGCTTAGTAATGGGACGCGTTATAACTCCATTTTGAGATCTAATCTCTGCGACGCGAACACGATTATCGGATCCCGGAAAAACGTTAACAATGCGACCGAGACGCCATTCATTTGGGGGTAGGTTTTCGTCCTTAGTGACAACTAAATCGTTCAAAGATACATTTCTCTGCGGATACTTCCATTTGTATCTTTTCTTTAGCTCTTTGAGGTAGTCATCCTTTCATCGGCGGCAAAACTGATAATGCAGGATATTAACATTTTCCCATCGCTTAACACAACTTAGGGATCTTTCGTCGGCAGCAGGTTCGAGAGCAGCTAATAAAGGGCCACCTCGGAGATAGTGACCTGGTGTCAATGGAGGAATGTCGGATAAATTTTCTGATGCTGGTGAAATTGGTCGAGAGTTAAGACATCCTTCGATCTTGGCAAGAAGAGTAGAGAACTCTTCGAAAGTGAGTTTATTAGTTCCTGCTGTCTTTCGAAAATGAAGCTTAAAGCTCTTAACCCCAGCTTCCCATAACCCGCCCATGTGTGGTGCACCTGGTGGTATTAATTTCCATTCAAAGTTATGATCCTTGTACCTTTCAGATACATGTTTGGATAAAGTGATCAAAAACTGTTTAAAATCTTTAGAAAATACTTTATTGGCTCCTGTTAGATTACTTCCATTATCAGAAAATATTGTTCTAGGCATACCCTGTCGGGCAACGAATCTACTTAAAGCTGCTAAAAAACATTGGGTAGTTATATCACTCGTTGCCCCCAAATGTATCGCCTTCGTAGCGAAGCACACGAAAAGACAGACATAGCCCTTAGTAATCCGACAATTTCTGCCTAAAGAACTTTTTATAACAAAGGGACCAGCGAAATCTATACCAGTAGTCGTAGAGGGGGATGAAATAAGGGTTCTCTCAATTGGTAGAGCTCCCGTAATCTAAGTCTGGACTTTCTTTTTGTGGTTAATGCAAGTCTTACACAAGCGAATGCATTTCTTTACTAGATTTTTAACTTTTGGTATCCAAAATTCACACCTAAACAGACGAACAACCAATTGGTTCCCGCCATGAATTGAAATATTATATGAATGAATTTCACTAGTAGACTTGAGATATTCGCTTGATAGGGAAGAAGAATCGGATATCGTTGTACGAAAGAGTCGAAGAGGTGAGTCTTCCATCAGAACGCAGGATTTGCATTGCATCCATTACCGGATTGAGCTTAATTTAGAAACTTTTCTTTGAAATAGGCTCGTTCTTTGAAAGCGCAAGATATTCCTCGTGAAAATAAAAAGACAGTTAAACGAATAACTCTATACTAGGTTCGCCCAGTGCTCGAAAATCGACCACACATTTTTTTTTATATCATTACTATATAGATAAAGAGTGCACAAATGGATTCACACGATTCAATTCATTAGATATTGTAACGAAACGTCATCGTTCGTCACAATTTTCATTCGTCGCATAGAAGTCACACTCTCTTATTGAATGAAAAACCATGAATACCCGAATGAAAGTGTCATTCGGGGAGACTTGTCTACTAGTGATTTGTACCAATCTTGCGTACCAGATAAGGCTCCCGTATAGAAAGTGACTTCGGTCCCTGTTCTAAATTTTTGGTGGCTGAATCCCTTCTGGGAATCGGCCGTAAATTAGCAGCGTCGGCAATCTCCGCTGACATTGCTTCCCCTTTCCCCTTCCTCTGGAACCACGCTGTCGTTGGGCCTCTAAGGAACCACGCCGTCGTCGGGCCATTAGGAACCACGCTGTCGTTGGGCCGTTAAGGAACCACGCCGTCGTTGGGCCACT
This sequence comes from Cheilosia impressa, assembly GCA_948293265.1. NCBI lineage: Eukaryota > Metazoa > Arthropoda > Insecta > Diptera > Syrphidae > Cheilosia > Cheilosia impressa. Next base: position 57,925,826 of record OX411880.1, read on the forward strand.
CCCCCTCCCCCTGGAACCACGCTGTCGTTGGGCCTCTAAGGAACCACGCCGTCGTCGGGCCACTAGGAACCACGCTGTCGTTGGGCCGTTAAGGAACCACGCCGTCGTTGGGCCACTCCCCCCTCCCCCTGGAACCACGCTGTCGTTGGGCCTCTAAGGAACCACGCCGTCGTTGGGCCACTCCCCCCTCCCCCTGGAACCACGCTGTCGTTGGGCCTCTAAGGAACCACGCCGTCGTCGGGCCACTAGGAACCACGCTGTCGTTGGGCCGTTAAGGAACCACGCCGTCGTTGGGCCACTCCCCCTCCCCCTGGAACCACGCTGTCGTTGGGCCTCTAAGGAACCACGCCGTCGTCGGGCCACTAGGAACCACGCTGTCGTTGGGCCGTTAAGGAACCACGCCGTCGTTGGGCCACGTAGTTTAGATATATATATTAGATGTATTGAAACATTGTTACTTTATATAGATTGAGAGTATTGTAAGATAATATTGTAATGAACACATTGTATTAGTAATAAGTGAAGTACTGCCAATAAAGAGTACCTCTTAACCAGAGTTTGGTGTTTCTTTGGTTGAACCTTGGATCCGGCGAGCAAAACCTCGGCCTGAGAAAAAGCACATCACAAATGGCGCCCGAGCAGGGACTTCAATAGAGGTACCCGAAGCAGTTAAACCGTCAGCGAGGGCAAGACCCGCTGAACGAACTCATAAGACCTCCCCAGAGGCATCCCGACCTCAACAAGAGGAACTAAGCCACATCAGAAGCGTTTCGTCACCATGACCGATCCCAATGATGAATGGCCGGCGAAGGACGCCGCCATTGGCCTGTCTACCGAAGACACCAATGAAGATATGGATATTACCCGCAATCTTGGTTGGATATACCTGCTGCAGAAACAGGAACTCATACAATTGATGAGGGAGAAAAACCTAGACACAAGGGGAGCCGTTAGCCAGCTGCGAAAACGTTTGAGTGGCTATATCAAGACGGCTCGAACCCGAAAGTCGACCCAAAACCTGTGTCAGAAATGGGAAGAAAAAGTGGAAGAACGCGAGTACGCTAACACCACCGAGGAGCAGATTGGAGAGGAGAAATCGGAAAAATCTCCCCTTTTTACCGAGATCAGTGTCCCAATCCCGATAACCGCCCTTCGAGCCAATCAGAGGGCACTCGTCTCAACTGACGAGACCCCCAGAGCCCAAACCCACAATAGTCCGGAACCACCCCAGCAGACGACACACCCGGGCCTTAGCTACGAAGCCGAGGTAACCAATACAGTCCGAAGGTGGGGACTAAGGTTTGATGGGGCCGGGAACCCACTAGACTTCATTGAACGAATGGAAGAACTGGCGTCGTGTTATGACATTCCCCCCGATTTGATGGTACGGACACTGCCCGAGATATTTCGGGGGTCGGCTCTTGAATGGCTCCGGATAAATCGAGAAAAGTTCCAAGTGTGGGATTCTTACCGGACCTACTTCCTACAATATTTGCTGCCCACGCGGTATGTGAACAAGCTAGAAGACGAAATAACAAGAAGAAGAAGATTTAAGTTATTAAGTTAGAAAAAAAAAAAAAAAAAAAAAAAAAAATTTAAATTTAATAATGAAGAAGGTTTATGTTATTTTGAAAACCATGTACACAAAAAAAAAAAAAAAAAATTCATTAAACATTCATTTTGAAGTCTCTAATAAGCCTTTTTGTTTTAATTACTACAGAGCTGAACTCCTGGGAAGTTATAAGGAAATTGCTGCACTGCTTGGTTGTTGGGATATCCTGAAACGAGTACCTGCCGAACCGAAACCAGATGCTGGAGACCACAACTAGCTTAAGTCTGAACTAGATTATACACTTAGAAAAATAAGAGATTTTGTGAAACAAAAAGATAAATGAAAAATTTATAGGGGCTTAGGGTTTAGACGAGAAGGTTCTCGTCTGACGAAACGGGAGGGGATTTGTGATGTGCTTTTTCTCAGGCCGAGGTTTTGCTCGCCGGATCCAAGGTTCAACCAAAGAAACACCAAACTCTGGTTAAGAGGTACTCTTTATTGGCAGTACTTCACTTATTACTAATACAATGTGTTCATTACAATATTATCTTACAATACTCTCAATCTATATAAAGTAACAATGTTTCAATACATCTAATATATATATCTAAACTACGTGGCCCAACGACGGCGTGGTTCCTTAACGGCCCAACGACAGCGTGGTTCCTAGTGGCCCGACGACGGCGTGGTTCCTTAGAGGCCCAACGACAGCGTGGTTCCAGGGGGAGGGGGAGTGGCCCAACGACGGCGTGGTTCCTTAACGGCCCAACGACAGCGTGGTTCCTAATGGCCCGACGACGGCGTGGTTCCTTAGAGGCCCAACGACAGCGTGGTTCCAGAGGAAGGGGAAAGGGGAAGCAATGTCAGCGGAGATTGCCGACGCTGCTAATTTACGGCCGATTCCCAGAAGGGATTCAGCCACCAAAAATTTAGAACAGGGACCGAAGTCACTTTCTATACGGGAGCCTTATCTGGTACGCAAGATTGGTACAAATCACTAGTAGACAAGTCTCCCCGAATGACACTTTCATTCGGGTATTCATGGTTTTTCATTCAATAAGAGAGTGTGACTTCTATGCGACGAATGAAAATTGTGACGAACGATGACGTTTCGTTACAATATAGAATGCATCAAATCACGATCACAGTCACGATTAGACTGAACATTTAATCGGTATTGGTTGGCAGTATCAACGTCATAGAAATATAACTGTGCATAGGAAGGTTGATTACCGTACAAAGAAACAGTCAAAGGCCCCATTCTACGATAAAACGTATCATGAAATTTAAAGTGATAAACACCTTGACATTTTGTGAGACTTTTGCTTCTGAGGAAATCATTGCAAAGGCAGAATTGTAACTGCGAATATTAGCAAACTAATTATTCGCACTGTTTTTTTTAGTTTGATCATCTGATCGAAGGTCATAATATAGCTTATTTATGAAAGCGTTCTGACTTAAAGGCGGTATGAACACTTTTCCTTTATGACAGCAAGAAGTAAAAATATTTCGATCCTTACCAGTCGTCTCTGAACTAAAATGTATCGCATTACAAAGAACACATCGTATATTCATCAAACCAATATCAAAGGAATTGAAATTACGCGGTATTAAATTTAATGCGATTTTAAATGTATCCGTAAAGCTATCAATTAAACTATTATCATCATTACCGCCGTATGGTACGGCTTCGCGACGTAACAAATAATCAACTCTATTTCTTTCCCTCTCACGCCTACCCGTCAAAGTTCTTTGCCGAGGCATATCTACCTAATATTCCATCGAAAAAAAGAAATCAATAAATAAGCATTCACAATAAATAAACTCTTATAAATTGTATAAAAAAGAGAAATCAAAATGACTTACCAAAGAATAGGTAATAATTGGCCAAAACCAGGATCAGAGCACAGTGAAACCACAATTATTGTAGGATGGCTATCTAATAATTCGTGTAGGATACAACCGACTTCGAATGACCGGAAGCCAAATCAGACTAATGCAACCACACCTGCGCATAACTTCTCTCCCTCATTCGCTTAACACAAACGAACACGACACACATTCATCCGCCACGCCCCCACACGCCAAACACTTTCGTTTCGGTGAGGTGGCTCAGTGGCTGCTCTATCTCTATGTATAGTGCTACACTATACAAATAAGTTCAATAATAATAGCAACGCATACGCATATAGAAACGTTCTCTGTGTATGATTCTCTTTTTTTAATTTCTGATTCATACAATAGAAGGAGACAGTCACAGGACTTCGACTGAGCGAAAGAAAAATGTGACTTATCCAATTACCCATACCCACCCCCTGCGCATATACTTTTCTCTCTTTCTTTGCTTAACTCCCATCATTCAAACGTGACACTCGCCGCACAGATAGCTAAGCTATAAAGCTCTCTTTCTTTGTATGTTTACAATGTTGTTGTTGTAACCAAGGTAATTTAAAAACATTATTTTACCTTTTTCGAAATTATAATTCTTTTCGACCGATCTATGAGCTGTACGCTTCAATTTGGTAAAAAAAAAATCAATTTTACTTCATTAAATAGGGTAAATATGTTCTGAAAGAAATTGGGTCGGCGATTAATATAGTGGATTTGGCATTGGATATTTCTTTAGAGGTTATTATTTTGGAGGAATAGAAAACTTGGCCTCTTAAGCGGGGATTAGATCTATAAAGGAAACGCAAAATGTAACAAATCACATGTAAGGTTTTAGACAACGAAGAGAATCTTTCTACAATGGTCTCGATATTGGGGGCAAAGTTTGCTTTAATTGGCCTTTGCTCAAGAAGAGTATCATCAGCGTTTCGTACAATGGTGCGGGGCCATAAGGGCTGAGCTTGGCAGAGCCAAATAGGTCCATGCCACCATAGGCCATTCCCTTTGAGATCCATTGGCGATAGGACTCTCGTCGCTAAATCGGCCGGGTTGTCCCCTGATCGTACATGGTTCCATTTGCCGCTTGATACACAGGATTTTATCAGCGATACACCGTTGCCCACGAATGTTTTCCACGTACTCGGGGGCTTATTCAACCACGCTAAAACGATAGAGCTATCCGTCCAAAGGAACAGTTTATGGGCCGGACAATTAAGCTGTGTTATAACTTTATTATAAAGTTTTGATAGCAAAACAGCACCACAAAGTTCAAGCCTAGGTAAAGCTGGTTTACTGGAGCTGCTCTACTTTTGGCGCATAAAAGGTGAGCAGACCAGTTATTGCTATTGTGCTGGATTCGCATATAAAACGTTGCCGCATAAGCTCGCTCTAAGGCATCACAAAATCCATGAATTTTAATTGAATTGAATGAAACATGGACTGTAGTTGATCCACTTGGATATTTTGTATATCCGAAAGAGTAGCAAGGAAATATTTCCAGCGGTGACACGTCAGGGGCAAAAGGCATGTGTCCCAGGACGTCCCATCGCGCCAGATTTGCTGCATTATCATTTTTGCAGTGACGATAACCGGAGCTAACCAACCAGCAGGATCAAACAGTCTTGGAATTACTGACAGAACTGCTCGTTTCGTTAAAGGATGATCGTCTTCTAAAATTTTAAAAGAGAAGTGAAAGGAATCTAACTTAGCATTCCATTGGATCCCCAGGGTTTTAGAGATGCTTTTATCTTCTAAACGCAGAAAATCGTGATCATAGAGATGTGAAGATGGAAAATATTTAATTAGATCACCGCAGTTGGATGTCCATTTCCGTAAGGAGAACCCTGCTGAGCATAAAGCGTCAGAAAGCTCTTTCTGTGCCCTTAAAGCAGTTTCAATATCATGGGATCCAGAAAGGACATCGTCGACGTAGAAGTGATTTTTAAGAATATCGGATGCAATTGGGAATGTATCTTGTACGTCATCGGCTAGTTGCAACAAGGTGCGTATAGCCAAATATGGCGCACAATTAACGCCGAATGTAACAGTCTTTAGTTCGTAGTCCTGAAGACTGCCATCAGCTGGGTTACGAAACAAAGTTGGTTGATATGAAGAGTGATCTGAATGAACCAATATTTGCCGGTACATCTTTTCGATGTCAGCATTGAAGACGAACTGAAAAAATTGCCATTTTAGTACTAGAGTGGTTAGATTGGTTTGTAAAACTGGACCTGTATATAGTAGGTCATTAAGACTGACTCCGTTACTGGAAGGATTTGACGCATTGAAAACCACCCTAATCTTGGTTGTGATGCTATCAGGTTTTAACACTGAGTGGTGAGGTAGGTAATATGAACGTAAGCTATGATTTATGCTTATTTCTTCTGATGAAACTAACTTCATATGCCCAAGGGTTGCATATTCTTCTAGAACTTGATTATATTTCGAATGTAGTTCGAGGTCCTTCATCAAGGTTTTTCCCATCCGATGGAATTGTTTAAAAGCAGTATCCCTTGAGCGGCCAAGAGTTGGAATTGGGTTTTTAAATGGAAGATGGACAATGTATCGGCCACTGTCATCTCTGGTAGTTGTTTTAGCCTACAACTGCTCACATAGTATATCCTCCTGAGATAAAGGCTTACCACCAGAAAATTGGATGGATCTTCAACTTCCCAAAATTTCGTGATTTGTTCGTCGACTGATATCTCGGAAAAATGTGACAATATTGTGGAAAAGGAACGTACACTTTCTATGGATAGTGGACCTGAAAGTACCCAACCAAATATTGTATTCTGGGCTACAAGGGTGCCGAATATATTAGATTTGATGCCATCCTTATTATTGACGGATACAAATCTGATCCGATGAAAATATCTATTTTCGAACTTTCATAAAAATACGGATCTGCCAGATCAAAGTCGATTGGCTCTGAAACCTCTTCAAGCCGTATCAAACAAGAGGGCAAATCACCGGTAAGCCGTTTCAAAACGATTGCGTTAGTCATAATCGTGAACGCTGGAACGTATTTGGGACCTATGCATAACGAAAACAACTTGAAGGAAGTTGATGTAACGACAGCACTCATTCCCGATATCTGGGCCTGAATCGGTTTCACTGGAAGATTTAGTTTTCTCTGAGCATCCTCTGATATAAAGGTTACTTCTAACCCACTATCGATAAGTGCTCTCAACGTAAACTTGCATCCTAGATAATGAATATCAATAAGAGCTGTAGCTAAAAGAATCCGTTTGTTGTTACGAGAGAAAAAAGTTTGAAATTGGAGAGGATTGGGGGTTGCAGCGGACAGTAGATTTTCAACTCGAGTTTGTGGAGTTAGATTATTTTTATGGATATGATCTCCTGACGTTAATGGAACGGGTGGAGGTTGATGAACGAGTGCTGTATGTAATAACGTATGATGATCTTTAGCGATTTCACTTCGAAATCCGATCGGCAACACTCAATTGCATAAAAGATGGACACTGCCGAATGGAGTGTGAACCTTTGCAAAGCTTGCAGTTAAAATTTGTGGCTTTTGTATGAAAGGCTTGGTGTTTCTTCGCCCCTTGACCTTGGTTTGTTGACCTTTCGGTCTCGATACAAACTTAAGATCGGATACAGTTTCGAGTACTCGATATCGACTAGTTAAAAAAAGATCCATTTCATTCCATGACGGAAGCTCACTTGGGCTTTTAATGGATTGTACCCATAACGATAAAGTTATTTCAGGTAACCGGTTAGAACAAAGATACACCAGCATATCGTCCCAAGAATCTACAGGCACTTTATGGGCCTTAAGAGTCGATATGCAATCGTTGATCTCCCGGTCTTACCAGATTCGGTCGAAATAATAGGCAGATTAAAAAGAATTTTCAACTGGTTATTAACTAAAATTCTTTTGTTTTCGTATTGATCCGAAAGTGCTTTCCATGCTAGCTCAAAATTATCCGCTGTGAGAGGAAATTTAGAAACTGATTTGTTAGCTTCACCTTTAGTTTTCAAGCGCAGGTGGAACAATTTTTGTACCGAGCACAGTTTCGGATGGTTTATATAAACAGCGGAGAACATATCCCGGAATGACGGCCAAGTGAGATAATCACCGTAAAAGGTTTCAGTGTCACAAGGTGGGACCTTAATGCACTGTTCGGGACTTGTATTGGCACCTGAACTATTTTTAGCAACATCTTCCTTAATAATAGTTAACTTGTTAGCTGAATCGATTACCTCACTCAAACAGATAATATAAGTATTTGAACACAACCGATATTTAGTTTTAATTGCTTCTAGATCTTTGTTATCGTTTTCATTAGAACGTACGGAAAGCGCATCATATGTTTTAATTTTACACCACAGCTCTCTTAACTCACTTTTGCATGTTTCTAAATAGGTTAAAAACTTTTCGACAATAGGAATCTCTTGAAACGCGGATTGAAATTGTATGAGCTGATCAGCAGCAGTAATAAAGTCTTCTAGCGCGGTCATTCAATCAATCTTTCATTAGAATAAATAAAAGAAATTGTGAAACTTCACGCTATCAAATCACTCTATAGGTTCTCAACTGGGAAATTCATATAAATGAAGCTAAACTATTCACTCACTCTATAAATTATATGCACACGATAGTGAGCTTGGAATTGAAATAAAATCATCATATATTGCACTGATCTTTAGAAATATACGCACGCACCTATTTGTTCTTGATTGGTGATAAAATTTAAGATCTTCAATGAGGTTTTTCCTCTGCTGTTGTCGGGTTATAGTTGTTGATCTGATGACGGTCAGCCTACGTTGACGTGCGGGGTTTTGGTAGCGTGAACTATTGAATGCTCGGACGGTGGATTGCTGTTTGATGATGCGTTTCCGCTATCGCTAATGACAGTGTGCGTAGAAAAGCGAAGCAAGTCTTGCGCCTTATCAGTGAGCGTGATGAGAGCACAAATTATTGTTGATTTGCGGTGGTTAGTTGGACTCTTGTGTGTCGGTTGTTTGAATGCTGTTTGTTGCTAAATTTTGGAGTTATGACGATCGGTACGTTAGGCAAGATGAGGGGACTTGTTTTGCAATACAGCTGTTGATCGTCTGGAGAGCGCAAATTGTTGTACCTTTGCAATGGTTACTGCTAAAGATGTAGGAAACTTGTTTGGTGTTTGTATTTCTTTGGGAAATATTTGCGCTTATGTAGTCGGTGGCCGTGTAGAGAGATTTCTTATGATGATCTGCTGGGCCAATCGTTTTAGTGGGGGCGAGATGTAGGTGTTTTTCGGCAATTTATCGTGCGATGGTCTTTGACAAGCGGTAGGTAGAGCAAAATTCAGGGATCTTGGCTGTGCTGTTAAAGATTATGCGACTTCAAGGTGACCTCAATGACCGATGAATCACAATGTGCGGATTTTGACGTTGAATTAATTGACGATCATGTGGAAGGTATTTCGAAGTGCTAATGCCGTCGTTGATTGCTTTCAAAGCGCCGTTTTCAGATGATTATCGACGATAAGTGAATGGATCTCGTTGATGCGATCAATCTAATGGAAGTTTGCGAATATTATCCGGTTCGTATGGACCAAATGTTTGGGAGGTGAAATATCCCCGGCTGGTTACTCGATGATCTCGATAAAGTCGAAGTGTTGACCCAAAAACAAAAAAAAAGATTTCGGGTTGATATCTTACAATTCAGGTTTATTCTCTCTTAGGCCGGTCTTACCTCGTTGAGGTCGTACACAAGAAGGAAGATATAAATTACAAAATATGGAAGAGTGGTTTCCGGACAAGTACAAATACTATGCTATTTGAGCGACATCAAAACATTTTGACCTGAACAGTCGTTATTGAATCTTAAAAGTTTGACTGGGCTGTCGTAAGCTTGAACAGGGTTTTTAGCTATAGGAGATAGTAGGGAAATGTTTATAGTAGGGATGTATGAGTTTCTTAAGACTGTCTTGCTTAAATTATGGCCGAAGATGGTTAGGTACTTACTGCGAAGGTAGCATTGTCCTGTCAGTTCTATTATACCGGAGCCGGAAAGAGTATGTGAGATTAATTGGCTCCCACAGACCTCGTCCATTACATAATCTTCGCGTGTGGAGAATAACCATTTGCCTGGTCGCGAGAGTTGTATCCACACAGTTAGTTGGGTGGATTCTTGTATAATACAAGATTGTGGTTTAGTTTCTCTGCGCAAGAGCTGGATTTCGCAGTGATCCTGATAAGAGTTGAAGTCGTATAGTGGGTGTGTCATCTGGCACAATAATAGGCTGTCGGTTTGCCTGATGCAGTTGTTGATATCCGCAGACGTTAAGTCATAAAAATGTTTGTTATCGAAGTTTATAGTTGTAGTAGTTTATGAGAGGTTGAATATATAGAAATCTGCCTTGAATTTCAGAGGGAAATGGCATTACCCTAAATAATTGATATGTTTCTTTAAATGGTAGCGGTAGTTTTATTTCGTGAATAATTCTTTTGGATTGAATTGAAGCTGTTATTGAGCAGATTTTGTATAGATGTAGAATATCGTATTGTTTTATTGAGATGGGTAGTTTGGTGTTACTTGGTATTTCTTTGAGTGTTGCTGTTAATATAATTTCTAGCTGGTCGGGGGTTATAATGAAAGGATGAGGTTTTCCTTGTTTGACATTGGTGATTAGTTCTAGTAAATCGTTTAGAGTAATCTCATGTCGTAGAATAATGAGGGCAGTAAACGAGACTAATGCGTCTAGTTCGTTTACGATTTTTTTCATTTTGGCTATTGTTTATGTAGGTAGCTATTCGAGTTGTCGTAGCTGCTAATTTTGAATTCATTTGCTCTATTTGGTTGTTCAAATGTGACTGAGACCTATTGAAAATGTTCACTGTGGTGTCCAAAATGTAAGTTTGGTTTTGTATTAGGTTCAATAGGTGTCTTTCGTTGAACTGGGTTTTTTCTATTTGCCTATCATAGTACTTATCGTCATCTTCTGACAAGGTACCGAAAAGTGTCTTGCTTAAAGTACCAATGGCATTGATTAGAGCACGTTTTTCCTTGGGTTTGAGATTCAGTATCCTGTATTTCTGATATACATCTCTCATCGCGTGATTGAACTCGCTTATGGTGCTATTGCACAAGCTGTTGATTTGGTCGTTAACGCATAGGATTCCGCATATTTTGCTTATTTCTGTGATGTAAGTTGCTCATGTAGTGAACGCACCCAACCATCCATATAACTTTGTAAGATCACTCTCTATGTAATCTGTCAAGCACTTTTTTCTTCCTTCTTCTTCCGCCAGCCACAATTATCATAAGACGTTCCGGGATAAGTTTTCTTAATATAGTAAACATCAGAATTAATCGAATAAGTGTGTTCTTTATTTGGCAATTAAATACCGTCTCGCAAGAGACATTACAATTTCTTTGATATACTGTGTTATTGTGTTTGTGGTTAAGAATAGTCCCTCTATTTCGTAGTAAGTAATTATCTTCCATTCGCTGCTGTACAAGCTTATGTTTTCGAGTTCCTCGAAGTAGATACCGGAACTTTGTTTGATCGGGGTATAGACAATCGTGCTGGAGGTTAGGGCGAATATGAGCGAGAATAATACTAGGTGGAAATCCATGGTCTGTAATTTAGCGTAAAAAGGAAAAGTCTAATTGTGAGAAAAGGGTGGACTAACGTTGGGTCAAAGTGTCTAAGTGTCTGGTGCGTGGTGTGTTTTTTTGTGTAGTGATATGAAGAGCTTATGTAAGAAAGCCAAAAACTTCATCAATTATATTATTTATATATATTCATTTACTATATCCCTTTCAGACCCATATACTACAGCTCTGATATTAGTTATTTTCCAAAAATATCTCTTCGTTTTCTCACTTGATCAGGGCTTCTATATGATCATCGTAGTCGAAAAAGTCGTTTGAGTCGTCTTCGTATCTACGGATGTGAGTATCAGGATCCCATACTATAGTTTCTGATGAACCGTTAGATATTTGGTCATCTTCGAGATTTGTCATGAGGAAAGGGTTTATTCCAGCGTAGGATAAGCTGGCGTTTTAGGATGTATGTTGGGGAGCAGTCTAAGTTAAATTTTTTTTGTCACGTGAGCATGTGTAACGAAACCTGAAGGGATAGCCATACTGTTTGGGTCCGATGGATACGAGTGGATGTGGGTCTGGTATGAGTTCCCAATTATGGTTGATCCGATCCGTAGAGGAATTTCAACTCCTGATACTATGTTGAATAGTAACCAGCTTGAGTTAGGAATGTAATTGATGGTTTCGGTCTCCATCCTGTTAATTGTTTAAGAAAACAAAAATGTTATTTTGTTATCCTTTGAGAACGGGTGTACTTGGGGTTGTGTATTTTTGTGAGGGTTGCGAATAGGATTTTTTTCCGTGCGGGATTATCATTTATTCGATAAAAGCTTTTAGGTTATTATTGTGGATAACCTTAAATTTCCTACCGATTTTAACCTCGGTGTTTTCTTCAGACATTATTCATGAGATTTCGTTGGGACCTTTCCATAATGATGAGAGTTTATTTTTTCGGGTTTGGTTTTCCAAAAGAACCTTATCTCCAACGTTAAATTTTTTCAATACTTTTGTCGTACTGTCTTTTGGAACATTCTTTTTTCCGCTGTAATATATTATTTGCCGCTGGATATCCGTGTTGTAGCCGGGCTCGTAGTTTTCGTAGTTATACGAGGTTTTAGGAGCTTGCTCGAAAACGCTTGGAATGTTTGCGTGGAATCCATAGAGAAGTTCATATGGCGAAAAGCCGGTACTACTATGGGGAGTAGTGTTATAGACAAACATTGCGTATGGGGCCCATGAGTCCCAAGTTAGGGGGTCTTGGTTGACATAGTGACGTAGGTATTCAGCTAACGTCCTATGACTTGAGCGACCCTTTCGAAAGGTCTTGAACTGGTTGTTGTTATTCTCATGGGTACTGGAAGATTTTTCCTACTCTTATTGAGTTGGCAAGATTTACATTTATTTATGTAAGAAGTAATGTCCTGGGCCATAGTAGGCCAGGAGTATTTTGACTTGATTCTTTGGATAGTTCGAGTCATCCCTTGGTGTCCTCCGAAAGGAGAATCATGGTACTCGTACAGAACTTTGGTTATGTCGTCTTGGTTGGTGAGGAGGATTTTGTCGTTAGAAAAAATGCAAATAGTAATATTTAGAGTTTGAAAAATGCTTTCTATTAAGAGTTTTATGCATCTTTTTAATGGGTTCTCCATGACTGGTAGGGCTATGCCTAAGGTTTGGATATCATTTTTATCGCAAAATTCTTTTATATTTTTTAAACATGTCTCAGTAGTTTTTTGGGCATTTGAACCTCGATGTGCTATTGGGAGAGTAATGACAGAAATTGTAGTTCCATTTTTTTGTGGGTACTCGCAGTTTTTCCTATTGAAGGCTTAATAAATTGGGGTATTTTCTGTTTTACAATATTTTCTTCTTCAGACCCAATTATGGGTAGTATGATTATTTTGAATCTAATTTATTTGTTTTTGTATATAGACCGCTGCTCTTCTTGTAGGGTGAAACTGGAAGGTGTTTGAATTTGCATGTCGTTACTTTGTACGGGATTTGCCGTATTTTGGATTGCGTTGCTTTGGCTTTGTCTTCTAGTTATTACCATGGCTACGGTCGGTATTCGACTTAATGCGTCAGCGTTTGAATTATATTTGCCTGCTTTGTAAATTATGTCGTATTCGTATTCATCTAGCAAAATTCTCCATCGGGCTAATCTTCAAGTAGAATCTTTTTGGTTCATAAGCCATTGAAGTATAGGTGTTGTTGTGGGTTTTTAGTTCCTTCAGCATTTTTTCCTGACTTTTCTGGATTTGTATGTCATGCTCAACCTTTAATATTTCGTTTGAAAAGTCGGTTTGTAGAACAGGAGCTTCCATGTTGGTGTGTCTGAATTGGTTGAGTTGGTGTGATAAGTTTATTGCTGGCAGGAATGATGAATCCAAATTGTGCGTTAATGAGTGTTGTCTGATTATAATCATCGTTTGATATTGAATAATACAATTGGATTGTAACTGAAGAATCTCGCTTCCAATTAGACGAATAGTCCTTGTGTTGAAGTCGCAGACGTCGGGTATGCAGAAGATCCATGGGTTTCGATGATGCATTTCTATCCAATAAGTCCTGGCTACAACAGTTTGCGTTACGCATGAATCAAGCTCGCAAGCGCTTACAGAAGAGTCTGATGTATATATCGGATGGCGAAGATTACACCAATACGTATTAGATGATCTCAGTTTGCATGATTTAAACTTTTCCTTGGTCATTGGATAAAGATGATCTCCTTGTAAGTTTACCAATAAACAGTCCGTTGATGGGACTATAAATGTATAGTTTTGGTGATGTAACGTGGGAACTGGTAGCACTCTGAACGACTTAAACTCTTCATTGTATAATAAGGGGAGGGTAAGTTCTATGATGATGTTATTTCCCGTAACTCTGCCCTTCGGGTGGAGTTCCTTTTCGAGTTGCAGTAGTGACTCATGATGGCGTTCTCCTGGTATCATCAGATTTCGAGGGATATTGTCATGAATTCGTGTCAATTCCGTCCTCAGTTGTGCAATGTTCAGTATTAGTGGATGGATCTAGAATTCCCAACAATTCATTGGTCACAGTTCCAATGAAGTCAAATGGAGAACGTCTAACTCTACGAGTGGCATCTTCGTTAGCATAAAGGAGCACTTCGTTATTTAACTCAATTTGCTGAAGTTGTCGTTGAAATTGACTAAACGTATTTTCACAAAGGTCCGTGGTATCGTCCGTAAGGTTGGTTGCAATGCAGATCTCGTTCATCAGTTTTAAGCAGTCCTTGTAGGTATAGAATTCGGCCCAGTAGTTTGTTAGGTTAAAATATACTACATTCTTCCAAGAACTTGCAATCATGTTCACTCTCCCAATATCTTCAAAGAATATGCCAGGTTCAGTAGTGAACTGTGTGATTTCCACTTCTTCTAATTGTTTAGATGTTGCGGGAATTATAAATGCAGTTATTATGCAGATCCATAATAGTGAATTGAATTTGGTTGTTCTTTGGGGACCTCTTCTACTCGGTTCTCGATTGTTCGTCTTCGGCTCTTCTGGCTCTGTCGTTCCTAAGTTCACTTGTTGTATTGATAGGTTCTTTGGTTCCTCTGGAGATTCACTCGTGTGAGATTCAATCGGCAGTGGGCACAATTTTGTAATTGGAGTCTCGATATATTTTTTGTTACTAAATACAGTAACAGAACGCACCTTGTTATCTATTCCTGGATGAATTTCAGCAACGCGTCCCATCATCCAGTTAGTTGGTGGTAAACGATTTTCTTTCACAAGCACGATGTCGCCAACTTTAATATTGATTTCCTACCTTTTCCATTTGGTACGTCGCTGTAGCAAGGAAAGGTATTCACTTGACCAGACCTTCCAAAAATCTTGAGTAATTTTTTGTGTTAGTTTCCAGCGGGAACGATAGCTACGTGCTTCTTCATTGCGGCATTCAAGGCTGATCCAATGAGAAAGAGACCAGGCGTGAGTATTGGTGTTATCTATATCATTGTCTAAGACTGTCAGAGGACGTGAATTTAGACATGCTTCTATCTGCGTTAGTAACGTCGTCATTTCTTCAAATGTTAGCTTCGTATCAGCATTCTTTTCAGGTGGTATTTAATGGATTTGACGCCCGCCTCCCATAATCCTCCAAAGTGCGGAGCAACAGGGGGTATAAAATGCCATTCGATGCCTTCAACTACGAGGTTTCTTGAAACATCTTGTTGCAACTGCTTAATGATGCCTTGTAGTTCCTTATTGGCTCCCTCAAATGTAGTCCCATTGTCACTGTAGAAGTGCGCACATAGCCCTCGTCTTGAGATGAATCTCCTGACTGCTGCTAGGAATGATTCTGATGTGAGGTCGCTTACCATTTCGATATGAATGGCCTTAGTAACGAAAATCGCAATGTATCCTTTGGTTGTCCGATTTCCACGTCCCTTGGACATTAACAACTGAATGGGTCTAGCATAGTCCACCCCAGTATGGCTAAAGGGTCTTGATGGTGTCACTCTCGCTGCCGGAAGAACTCCTATTATTTGTTTTTTGGTCCTAGCGTTAAACCGATGACATCGAATGCAGTGGTGGATCATTTGGCGTACTATCCTTTTACCCTAAATTATCCAGTATGATTGACGTAATGTTGACAAAGTTAATCGAATTCCTCCATGTAAAGTTCTTTTGTGTGTCATTTCGACCAATAATTTCGTGAACTTATTGTTATGTGGCAAAATGATTGGATACTTCTCTGATTCTGATAGAAGAGCATTTAATAGACGACCTCCCACTATCAAGATATCATCCTTGTCTAAATGTGGATCTAGTGATAGTAGTTTGCTTTTCCTGCTAACACCGTGCCCAGCCTTTAGACAGCTTGGATAATCGACTTTCGGGCATTATCGATTTCCTTTACCGTCAGTTCGTGAATTTTTTTGTCTACTTGACTTTTGCAGTTGAACAGGAACCTCTTGCAGGAAGCCACTACTCGGAGGAGTTTGTTATAAGAAGAGAATCGTTCCACTATGTCGTACGTTTCTGTACTCTGGAGTACACTACCGCTGCGTATACTGCTTCTGGAGCATCGCAAAAACCATGTAATTCGAATTTATGGTCATTGTTGACTCCGATCCATCTTGGAATTCTGATAGCCTCTACTGCTATCAGGTTCAATTTAATTAGGTTCCAAGAATGTTGTAGATCATCTGATAGTACCTCATCCCAGCTGATTTGTGACTTCCAGATCTGCTGCATAAGAATTTTTGCACTGATTGTAATTGGTGCCAACCATCCCAATGGATCGTACAGTTTAGCTATATCTGAGAGTGTTTTTCGCTTTGTTGTTCGCTGCTCAATGTTTGCTGATAGGTCAGCGTTGACCTTGAATTGGAAAGTGTCAGTTGTCGGACTCCAGTGGATTCCTAATGTCTTTATGGTTTCATCCTTATCAATTCTGATGTTTTGGCAGCCTTGAGATTCGCGTGGAATGTCTTCGAGCAACTTGGGTTCATTCGCTACCCATTTTCTAAGGTGAAAACCTGCTCCTTCCAGCATTGTTGTTAACTGTATCCGGGCTTCTAGGCATTCTTTAATAGTGGCGCGTCCTGACATCAAATCATCTGCAAAGAAATCTTCCTTGATGATTTTAGATGCGATCGGGTACTTTTTCTTCTCATCGATGGCGACTTGCTGAAGGGACTTTATAGATAAATAGTGTTCTGCTGCCATCCCGTTCGTTACTCTCGTAATTTTATACTCCTTTATAGGTTGTTTGGTCGAAGTGCGCGACAAAATACGTTGGTAATCTTGATGATCATCATGAAGCTTTACTTGGCGGTACATCTTTTCGATGTCTGCAGTAAAAACGATTTTGTGTCTTCTCCATCGTATTATTATGTCTGATATATCTGCTTGAAGTTTGGGTCCCTTATGCATTAACTGGTTAAGGCTTACCCCTGTTGAAGTCTTAGCAGAGAAGTTAAATACTACGCCTAATTTCGTGGTAGTACTCTCTGGTTTGTGAATTGCGTTATGAGGAACGTAATAGGTTTCGTGCACTGGTTTGTAATTTGTAGCTGCTTCAACCATATGTCCTAGTTCCAAAAATTCCTCCATGAATTTTACGTTGTCGGTTTTCAAACGTGTGTCTTTGCCGAATCTCGTTTCCAGCTGACGTAGTACTGCTAACGCTCTATTCTTGGACTTACCGAGCTGATTGGTTTGTGCAGCTTCTTCGTCGAATGGTATTTTGACAACATATCTACTATCTTCGTCTCGGAAATGTGTTTTTCTGTAATGATCTTCACATTCTTTGTCGCACGGTTTCAACAAGCTTTTTCTTGAAACTTCCTCTAACTCCCAAAATTTTTCTAGTTTTTCGTCAATACTACCATGGTAGTAATTATCTGGTTGGGGATGTTTTTTGCGGATGTGCGCCCCGTAAGCCAACCTAATTTTGATAGTTGTGCTATTGGTGAATTTTCGTCACCTTTTATCAATCCATTTAAAATGACATCTCCATAGATGTCTGCTCCAATTATCATGTCAATGGGACCTGGTATGTTAAATGAGGGACCGGCCAACTCAATTTCGGTGAATTGATCAATTTTAATGTTCTTAGTTGACGAGGCTGGTAGTAGTCTAGTCCATTTAGGTAGTACAAGAGCTTGTACTTGCATTTTGAATGCTGAGGGAAATCTCGATATAATTGTCATCTCCACTCTACTGCGAACTGTTCCTGCATCCGTAGTCCCTTGCCTACTCACCTCGACTAATACTTTTTGTTTTCTTAGCTTTAGTGTTTGAACAATTTCTTCCGTAATGAGTGTAGCTTGAGACCCTGGGACGATGAGTGCTCTCAGTTCAATAATGTGTCCATTCGCGTTGCTTGCCTTGAGAATGGCGGTAGCAAGCAAAATATTTTGATTTTGGGATCAATGGTTGATTTGAATCTGAGAATTTGCTCTCTCGGGTCTCGATTGTTGAGTCCTCTCAGGTCTTTCCAGGTGTAACATCGAATGGTGTCTTATGTTGCAGAATTTGCATGTTCTTGTGCTTCTGCATGGACTGTGTTTATCATGTGATCCAAACGTTCTTTGGGAGTCCAATTTATAAACCGTGGCACGTGTAAATGTTGTGTTCCCCCTTGCAGATGGGGCAGCAGTTAGGCTTCGATGATACGTGAAAGTTACGAAGATTTTGTTTACCGTCTTCCCCGGTTTTTTGTGTTCGTCTAGGAGGTGCTAGTACATCCAGTGCTTGGTATCTTCTTTCCAAGAAGTCGTACAACATTTCAAGTGATGGCATCTTGTTTGGTTGCGCAAGTCCCTGTTCAAAGGGGTTTCGACTCTCTTGATCTAGCACCTTAGTGGTAGGTTGCACGATTATTGGACCCCAAGAAGTTGTGTCAACTCCCATGTTGGTTAGTGCTGCTAGACCTTCCTTTGTGGCAACGAGTACTGCCTTTATTGAAGTCGCGGATTGTTGATTTGCTTGCTATCCAGATTTCAGCATCTTATCAATGTGCATCGATATTATCTTCCTTTCGTTCTCATATCTGGCATTTAACATTTCCCATGCAGTCTGATAATTTGTACTTGAAATTGTTAAGTGTTCAATGAGTTGTAGTGGACGACCTTTCAAATTTGTCTTGAGGTACTCCATCTTTTCAGTTGTACTTAGGGATGTTTTCTTATGAATTATTGTTGAAAATATGTCATAGAAAGAGCGCCACTCAAGATAATTTCCCTTGAAGGTAGGTATCTTCAGAACCGGTAGTCTTGTCTCCGATGGTTGTACCGATTGGTTTTCGACATTCATTTCTGAAGTTCTGGATGCCATTCTATAGAGACACTTGTAATACCCGTACACTTTTGCGAACTCGACCGAGCGCCCATAACCGTCGATATGGAATGAATATATCTACTCTATCCACCAACTTCACCCAGTCGAGCTGCATGTGCAGGACCTATTCTCAATAATACGTAGTTCAAGCATGAGTGGCTGGGATTTTACCACTCATTACAGTAGGGACGTAAAGTTGAGACCACTGTTGGTTAACAGTTCGGCCATCCGACGCTTCACTGCCCTCAGTGAATTAAAATACCTGTCTTATCTATCTGAAAATTTATTTATTCCTTTATTATTATAAATTCGCATGATCACAGCTTTTCCAACGGCATGATCACAGCTGTTTCTACGGCACGATCACGGCCTTTTTACGGCATGATCACAGCCTTTTCTACGGCACGACCACGGCCTTTCTACGGCATGATCACAGCCTTTTCTACGACACGATCACGGCCTTTCTACGGCATGATCACAGCCTTACCTACGGCTTGATCACAGCCTTTCTTACCTAACAGCATGATCACAGCTGTTTCTACGACATGATCACCAGTCAAATTGCTCAGTTCATATAAAATGACGTAAAAAAAAAGAAATTCAATTATTCACTTATCTCTTCTTCATTATCACAATCCTTTTCAAGATATTTTGCCTCATCCAAATCATCAATAGGCAAATCGTTGAACGAGCTTCTGAACTTTTAAATGTATGAACGGCTTCATAAATGGTCTTGATGGCACTGGGGTTGACGAGGAATCCCCAACCAGATACCGGTCGTTGGGCAGCACACACCTCACCTCATATGACCCTTGCAAGAGCTTTCTCGACTGACCAGTAGCTGTATATGCGGCACGAATCAAAACCATATCTCCAACTTGGGATTTTTGAGGTTCCCTATGCACAGCATTGAATCTTTCAGGTTGCTGATCTTGTAACATATCAATTCGACGCTTAACATTCTCCCGCAATTCAGCCAGTGGAATATTCTCCTCTTCATCTTCAGAATCTTCTCCTTGCAGCATTATGTTCAACTCATTACTGAGCGGGTTTTTAGGTTTAAAAGCAAAGAGGATCTCCTGTGGCGTTTGATTGGTGATACGATGCTTTAAACAATTTAATCCCCATTGTGTTGCGGAAAGGTGAACATTCCAATCTCGTCCATCCGGTCTCTTAGTCATCGTTGAAATCGCTGTTCCTACGGTGCGCAAATACCTCTAGATTTGCCTATTAGCCCGTGGAGTACAAACCGCAGTAGATATGTGTCTAATCCCTTTACCACTGCAATAGGTGATGTGTATGAGGTTCCTTTGTCCGAAATTACTCGAGATGGCGTCCCAAAAAATTGTGTTAATTCTGTTAAGGATCGTACAACAGCTTTTGATGTAGTATCTCGTACAGCTCTTAGAACTATGAATTTACTAAAGGAATCGACAATGCCTAGGATATACTAGGATATACCACTTCAGACTTTTTATGTAGGGTCCAAGATGATCAATATGTATGGTTAAGAATGGAACTGCATGTTTCTTGATCGGATAATTGTGATATCTGGTTTCGTCCTTCGGACGTTGGTTATATAACCAGGAAACACAACTCTAGAGATGCTTGTCAAAGATTGTACGCATTTTGAGAGACTAGATTGTAAAGTGCTCCACAATATTCAATATCATCGTGCCAGGTTGTTATTATTCTCCAACGAACACCACATTGCACGACCAACAATGTCCTTCTGCTGTTATTTAAAAAAAAAGCGACCATCCTTCAATAGTATCCTTTTTGTCGTAAGTGGTTAAAATCTGCTTAATGTCGTCAATCCGGATCCTGCATCTCAATGATGTTGATTTTTACTCCAACTTCGTCCATCTCAACTTCCTTTCCTGTTGGGTTGCGGCTCAAAGCGTCTGCGTGCTGCATTTGATTTGCTGTCCGATACTGCAGATCGAAATCGAACTCTTGGATTTTAAGCCACCAGCGAGTCTTTTTTTTATTCTGCTTCATTCCCAAGGAGTTGCAATCAGTGAAGATAGTAAAGCGTTTGCCAATTAAATAATACCGGAGATATTTGAGGCTTCCTACCACAGCTCGTAAGTATGATACTCCTTTTCTAACTCTGTGGTCGATCTGCTATTAAAAGGTACTGCTTGCTTTCCGCCCGACACACTAATATGTAGTTCAAGGCCTGCGAGTCCTAAAGAACAAGCATCGGTATGAAGTTCATGGTGAAGAGTTGGGTTATCACGAGAATTGGAGTCTCAACCAACTAAGATTTTAAAGTCTCACGCACATCGTTCAACATGCGTCCAAGCAAATTTCAAATTCTTTTCTTTTTTAACAAACATTGCAAAGGGGGCTGCTATCTGGGCCTACTTCGCAACAAAAACTTCTAAAATAACCAGATAGACCTAGGAATTGCCTCACGTATCTAATTTCGTTAGGAATAGGGATAAACTTAAAGCGTCTACCTTGCAACTTATGGGACTAATACCGTCACTACTAATTTCAGGGCATAAGTAGGTAATTTTTCTCCAGTGGTTATGTGAATGGACAACATGTACAACGGACTATTAGTCAACCCGAAAAGCAGAAATCGTGCAAGGCCGAGCAACCAGGACCAAGCAAAGTAAAGCGAAAGCTGAGCCAAGCTATGGGAAGGAGAGCAAAGCAAGCAGATGATGCAAAGCCTTACGCTAGGAGTGAGAGAGCCAAAGTTGACTAGGGCGTAAAAACATTTGCTCAAACAGCGGCGAACGATCTCCAAATGGGTGTTACCGACATGAGTCGAGAGGGAGGGATAGAAGCTTCACAGTTGAGTATTTTCAAAAATGCTTTGCTGAGGGCTCTAGAATTACTTCCGACAAATGCAGGTGATATCGGTGTAAAGGAGATAACCTTGGAGGAAGGGATTATAGCAATAAAATGCGTTAACCAAGAAACCAAGGGTTGGCTATGTGAGACTGTAGGGAAGATGACCGACCTATGGGAGGGAATCAACCTTAAAATAGACAGGCTTCACATACTAAAGGATGTGGAAAGGTTGATAATCTTCGTTCCCGGTGTACCCGTGAGCAAAGATGTCATCCTTGCCAGACTTTGTCGTCAAAACTCCTGTGTGAAGGACACTTCGAAATGGAGTGTTATTCATGTGGGAAGGTATGATGACAAAAAAATTGGTGGAACCAAGCTGACGATCTGGTGCCCGAGGGAGGAAGCGAGGCTGGTTAGACAAGCAGGAGATAGACTCTTTTGCGGGTTGGACATAGCATTCGTGAAGTTCCAAGGATCATCGGAAAAGACTCAACTTGGAAAGCCACCCGGTAGGGCGACGAAGTGATAGACACCATGGAGATGGGATCAACACAAGTCGGGCGGGAGGTGGGCCCGTACCGGGAAAAGCTGAGGGTGATTCAATTGAACCTTCATCACAGCAAAGCAGCATCAGCAATGATGACTAAATGTATTGATGAGGATTCGTTTGATATAGCCCTGATACAGGAGCCTTGGATCTTTAGAGGAAAGATTAGAGGACTCCCAAATAGCGTTGCTGAGATGCACTATGCGCAAACCAGCGAAAGAATTAGGTCCTGTATCCTGGTGAGACACGGAGTTCAAGCATATAAATTGCCGGATCTCTGTGCCCCAGACCTTGCAACAGTACGAGTAGGATCAGGTGCGGGAAGCTTTGTCATAGCATCTGCGTACCTGCCGTACGATTCTCCAGAACCTCCTCCGACAAGAGAGTTAGAGTCGTTGGTGAATGCATGCAGGATCAGGAACGAGGATCTAATAATTGGTTGTGATGCTTGTTTGGGAATAGTATCTATTTATTGCTTCTTTCATTCTTGTTGTATTTAAAATTTACTTTCATTCATTTTCATTGGTTAAATACTCTAAAATTTGTTTAACTTGATTCTGTGACTCACTGTACTGGTCCAGAGAAAATGTTCTAGTGCCGGTTTGTCACAGCAACAATTCACCAGCTATCGTGTTATGCTCTGAGTGCAGAGATAACAATAGATGGGTTTGTTGTTGTGATTAACGTCGTTTTTTTTTTCCTTGCACATTTTCTTTGTATCCGGTGCTTGGGAAACCAAATTCTAAATCTCGTCCACTTGGATTAGAGACCTAGCCGACTCAACACGCCGATTGGTAAATTGTATAAGTAATTGTATAATAAATTTTGTAAATTGCGGGCTGAAATTGCCTTTTTCAATTTGACTTCGTGTTAACTCTCAGGTTTCGTCGTCGGTTTTACACCATAATTAATGGTCCTTCTGAAGCCGAATAAAATTGTGTGAACATTATTAATCGCGTCGATTTATAGAAACTCATGTCCATGGTGTGAATTTATATATACCCACTGACGAGAACAAGTACATAAAAAAAAATCGTGTTCGAGTTGTTGCGTGCATTGCTTATACGGAAATTAAAATAGTAAAGACACTTTATGATCATTTCGATTAATTCCATCGTGGCAGTCTCGTTTTGGAATTATAGCGCAATTCTCTATAGTTCATTAAGGTTATTCTGTGCATTTAAGCTAGGTCTTGACCTTGGGTTTTTTTTTTGTCTCATTGAACTCGTCTTCTTGCCGGTGAATATGAATGCTTTGAAACAAAAACGTGGCAATGCCAAAGGCTGCTTGACTCGTGCGGCAGATTATGTTGCATCTATCGACGACTCTATCACTATCGAGATGTTAGAGATTCGGTTAAGCAGGTTAGTCGAAACATGGGCAGAATTTTCGTCGCTCCACAACGAATGTTTGCAGTCCATAATCGAAGAAGCCGAACTTGGCGATTACGAAAAGGAGTTCGGTATATATGAGGATAAATATTTCGTGGCGCATGCGGGATTGAAAAAGGCCATTCGCGATAGACAATCGTCGGTTCAAGCTGATCCAGAAAAGTCCGTTCTGAAACAACTCGCTGATCAGCAATCAACCTTTCTAAAAAAATTAGACTCATCGCCTAGCACGTGCTCTACTGTAAATTTGCCTCCAATTGTAGTGCCTCACTTCGCGGGTAATTATAAAGATTGGCCATCGTTCAAAGACTTGTTTATAGGCTCGGTCGATACAAAACCAAATCTCACCGCGACGCAGAAATTTCATTACTTGAAATCGTTCTTGCGGGATGATGCGTCCAATCTAGTGAAACATATTCCCATTTCGGACGCCAATTACATCGAGGCTTGGGATAAGCTTGAAAAACGCTTTGACCGGGTGAACTTAATAGTGCAATCGTTCGTTCAAATGTTTTTATCACTTCCGTCTTTAAGTGCCTCAAATGTCCAACTGCTTCGCAAAGTAACTGACGGGGCAGACGAAGTAATTCGGGGACTAAACGCGTTAGTTAGAAATGGTCGAGACCCTTGGTTAATTTACCTTTTGCTTACCAAACTCGATACTGAGACAAAGCATGCCTGGGCAGAAGAAGTGGGTTCTCGCGATGATGCTACGATCGTCGAATTTCTTGAATTTCTCGAGCTACGGTGTGACACTCGAATCGCTCCGTCACATCGCGCGGTAAGCAAACGGTTCAAATAAAAGCCCACTTAGCAAAATCTTCTGAGAACAATTCGTGTCCCATGTGCAAAAACGATCATTTACTAGCCCAGTGTTCGCAATTCATATCAGCAGATACAGTATCGCGTAGGGCATTCGTTAAAAATAACTCTGTGTGTTTCAATTGCTTGCGAAAAGGTCATTCGTCAAATAAATGTCGGTCATCGTTTCGTTGTCGCGTTTGTAAAGCTCGTCACCACTCCTTGGTTCATCAGGATGACTATAGAAATATTTCATCGTCATTGTCTTCACATTCAAATCAGGTTCCTGCTTCCAACTCCACTTCAACATCGCCAGTTTCGGTCCACCCCCTTTCGTCAGACGTGCCCTCCACTTCTAAAGCTGCTTACCCACTGGTTAATAACCATTCGCTTGAGTTCAGCCTTCGAAAGCAAACTATATTGCCAACAATCCTTGCTAAACTTCAAGACAGCCGGGGACAGTTTGTAGATTGCCGTGTCCTATTGGATACGGGGTCTCAATCATCTTTCATGTCTGAATCGTTCGCACAACTGCTAGGGTTTCCGCGTAAACACTCTCGCATCCCTGTGATGGGATTATCGTCTCGGGAAGCTGGGTATACAAAGGGTCGGATATCAATTAAACTCGTTTCTCGCTTCAACTCAACACAGTTATCGGTCGATGCTTTCGTTCTTGGTAAACTAACCTCGAATTTACCATCAAAATCCTTCGACGCTTCGACATGGGAACATATTCGGAATTTGGATCTGGCCGATCCATACTTTAATGTCTCCAGTTCTGTGGATGTTCTCTTGGGTGCTTCTGCTAGAACGATTTTGGGAACTAGACGACGTCACTCCACCTCGAGATGACTCGTTCAGTGACAACGACGCGGAACTGCATTTCCGCAAGACATTCTCGCGCTCACCCGATGGTCGATACATCGTTCAGTTACCCTTCAATACTCCGTCTCCTGTGTTCGGTACTTCGCTCAAACTCGCGGTTAGTCGGTTAAACGCAATGGAACGTCGGTTCCATAAGGATCCAAACCTTCGTAACATGTATCGTAACTTTATGGACGAATATATTCGTCTTGGCCACATGGTTCGCATACCCGCAGATGAGGTTTATTCTAGCCCCGGCACCCATTTTTACTTGCCGCACCATGCCATTTTGAAGCCCGACAGCTCTACCACGAAACTTCGCGTAGTATTCGATGGCTCAGCCCAAGATTCTTGTGGGAACTCACTTAACAGCAAGTTACTTGTTGGGCCTCCAATTCAACGTGATTTAGTTGGAGTATCGTTGCGTTTTCGCCAGCACATGTATGTTTTTACGGCTGACGTAGTTAAAATGTTCCGTCAGATTTGGGTTCACGATAACCATACAAACTTTCAGCGCATCGTTTGGCGGGACAATCCCTCAGATGACATTGCACACTTTAAATTACGCACTGTAACATACGGAACTGCATCCGCTCCTTTCCTATCGGTTCGGGTTTTGAAACAAATCGCACTCGATTACCAAGCGCAGTATCCGAATGCGTCACGTGTCCTCTTAAGTGATGTTTATGTCGACGACATCATGACGGGAGCAAGCTCACCTGACGAGCTAATCAAGCTGCAGTCGGAATTGGTAGCACTATTGTCGCATGGTAAATTCGAACTACGAAAGTGGAACTCAAATTGTTGGCCTTTGCTGGTTCGACTACCCAAGGAAGACTGCGAATTCTCTTGGTTCGATCCCGAACACTCAAATTCAACGACAAAGGTGCTCGGGATGCATTGGAGTCCCACCTCCGATGAATTCTCCTTTCGGATGTCTGACTCTCAACTCTGTACCTCACCAACCAGACGGTCGCTGCTATCTGAGATTGCTCGTATATTCGACCCCTTAGGATTTCTAGCCCCATCGGTCATTTTGTTTAAAATCCTATTTCAGGAGTTATGGTCCTCGGCACTCAACCTCGACTGGGATGATCCACTACCATCGCAATTGGCAATACAATGGACAAGCTATCAACGGGAGCTTCATTTATTCGAAGAGTTGAGGATTCCGCGAAACGTGTTTTCTTCGGTGGTAGAAGAAATTGAGCTTCACGGGTTCTCAGATGCGTCAACGTCGGCATACGGAGCTGTTGTTTACACTCGCTGTAAACTCGCTGAAAACCAATTTAAAATCACCATCGTTGCAGCTAAGACTAAGGTAGCTCCGCTTAAACCCGTCTCTGTTCCCCGACTCGAGCTGTGTGGGGCTCTTCTTTTGTGCCGCTTGATAACTCTCATAAGATCTTCGATTCAACGCAGAGTTCGGGTATTCGCTTGGTGTGATTCGGAAATCGTTCTGCATTGGCTATCATCACCGCCTCGTCGCTGGACTACGTTCGTCGCAAATCGCACAGCTGCCATTCTCGAAGAGATTCCTCGATATGCTTGGAACCATATCGCTTCTGAATCTAATCCAGCTGACTGTGCATCGCGTGGAGTATTACCCTCACACCTAAAGGATCATAATCTGTGGTGGACGGGTCCGTCCTGGTTGTCTCTGTCACAAGAACTTTGGCCTACATCAAAATTCTCAGTGCCTGAACCAAATGCAACAGATATTTCCGCGGAAGAGCGACACGTTCCTAATCAAGTCTTAACGTCGTCGTTTGAATCAAATGCCCTGAGCGTGCTCATTTCAAGGACCTCATCGTGGACTCGACTAGTTAGGATTGTGGGCTATTGCATTCGGTTCTTCAACAACTGTCAACCGACAAAATTCGTAAAACTCTCGCGCGGCCTCTCGCTTGAAACTCTTCGGTCGGCCAGACTCCTCATCTTGAGACACGTTCAGCAAGAATCCTTCGGGAGTGAAATTCAAAACCTTACGCAACATCGTCAACTTCCAACCAAGTGCAAGCTCCTACGATACTCGCCATTCGTCGATAGAGATGGGCTCTTACGAGTTGGAGGTCGCATAACACATGCCAATATTTCATTTAATTTAAAACATCCCATTCTTCTGCCTAATAACCATGTGTCCTTTCTTATAGCCACTCACATACATAACAAATATTTCCATACGTGGGTATCAGAAACTTTTACCATAGTCCGCCAACAATATTGGATATTGGGAAGCCGAAACCTCATCAGGACAATCGTTCATAAATGCCGAGACTGTTTCCTGCAGCGGAAGATCACAAGTACGCAACTTATGGGGAATTTGCCGCCACAGCGTGTCCACCAAAGTCGACCCTTTACCAACACAGGATGCGACTACGCTGGTCCGTTCACTATCAAGCTTTCCCGTGGTCGAAACCCAAAACTATCTAAGGCCTACCTTGCCTTGTTTGTCTGTATGAGTACCAAGGCAATTCATCTGGAGTTGGTAAGTGATTTAACCACTGATGCCTTTCTCGCAGCTTTTCGACGCTTCGTTTCTCGCCGAGGGAAATGCTCCAACGTCTATACCGACAACGGAACGAACTTTCATGGGGCTCGTCGATGCCTCAACGAATTTCAAAGGCTGGTCATATCGCAGACACACAACGAGGACATCGCTGCTAAGCTGGCTATGGATGGGATCGACTGGCACTTTATACCACCTTCAGCCCCGCACTTTGGAGGTCTCTGGGAGGCTGGGGTGAAGTCCGTAAAACAGCATTTACGCCGGGTGATTGGGTCCACCATCCTTACCTTCGAAGAACTATACACAGTTCTCAGTCAAATCGAAGCCATATTAAATTCTCGTCCCCTTTGTGTTTTGTCCGACCTTTCTTTGTCACCTTTCTTATAGGTGAACCATACACTGCAGTTCCTGAGCCTAGCTATTTAACGACAGCACCGAACCGTCTATCGCAATGGCAACACCTCCAAGCCATGGTCCAAGGGTTTTGGAAACGCTGGCATGCAGAGTACATAACGACCCTTCAAGAGCGTCCTAAATGGCAGAGGCCGATCCGTGATCTGAAGGTTGGCGACGTTGTCATCATGAAGGAGCCGAATCTCCCGCCTACCAAGTGGCTCCTGGGCAAAATCGAAACCGTGCATCCAGGACCTGATAATCACATCCGAGTGGCTACAGTTAAAACAACTCGTGGAAGTTTCGTTCGTCCCATAACAAAATTGGCCGTTTTACCATCGTCCTGAAACTCGTTTCAGGGGGGCCGGGATGTTTGGGAATAGTATCTATTTATTGCTTCTTTCATTCTTGTTGTATTTAAAATTTACTTTCATTCATTTTCATTGGTAAAATACTCTAAAATTTGTTTAACTTAATTCTGTGACTCACTGTACTGGTCCAGAGAAAATGTTCTAGTGCCGGTTTATCACAGCAACAATTCACCAGCTATCGTGTTATGCTCTGAGTGCAGAGAACAATAGATGGGTTTGTTGTTGTGATTAACGTCGTTTTTTTTTTCCTTGCACATTTTCTTTGTATCCCTTGCTTGGGAAACCAAATTCTAAATCTCGTCCACTTGGATTAGAGACCTAGCCGACTCAACACGCCGATTGGTAAATTGTATAAGTAATTGTATAATAAATTTTGTAAATTGCGGGCTGAAATTGCCTTTTTCAATTTGACTTCGTGTTAACTCACAGGTTTCGTCGTCGGTTCTACACCAATGCTAATGCACATAATACAGTGTGGGGCGGCACTAACGATAATTACAGAGGAGAAGCCTTATTCGAATTTGTATCATGCAAGGATCTAGCTATCTTAAACAGGGGAACAGAGCCAACCTTCGTGGATGTGAGGCGAGGGGAAGTGATCGATGTTACCCTGTGCAGTAGCCAGATAATTGGAAGAGTATCAAATTGGAGGGTAATGGATAAGCCTACATTGTCGGATCACAGAGCCATTTCATTTGATGTTCGCTATGGATCTAAAAAGAAAAAAGATCGGAAATACATCAGAATTCCGAAGAACACGGATAGGACAAAATACCTCGAAGTGTTGGAGGAAAAACTGAATGTAGTGACATTCGGAATACCGAAAAATACTTGGCATGTGGAATCACAGCTGAAGCATCTGCAATCAGCTGTTGAAGATGCGTACCGAGTGGCTTGCACACCTACTTTAGTGGAAAAACAAGATCCTGCGCCTTGGTGGTGCCGGGAACTTGAAAAGCTAAAAAAGGATGTGAGGAAGGCTTTTAATCACGCCATGAGGAGGGAGAACCCGAAGCATGGGATGAATATAACGCGAAAAAGAAAGAGATGAATGTTACTCTGCGATGACGTAAAAGGGAGTCATGGAGGGACTTTTGCTCGAGCATGAGGAGTACATCTGAAGTCAGTAGACTACAAAAGATTGTCTCGAGAGATCCAGTTTCCAAGATCGGACTCATTCGTAACAGAGCGGGGGAGATGGTGGAAACACTGGATCACACAAATGAAGTCCTAATGGAGGTACACTTTCCAGGAAGCTATAAGTCAGATCAGCCCTGGGCTCCAAGGAAACAAGGAGCGAACAGGATGGATAGGACGGAAGCAGAACGGATAGTGACACCAAAAGCGGTCCAGGTGCGATAGCAACATTCTCACCCTTCAAAACTGCGCGGCCAGATGGTATATTTCCAGGTCTAGTGCAATGGGGTGTAGACTTAATTGCACCAAGGCTCAGGAATATATTCGTTGCATGCCTAGCAATAGGCTATATCCCGATTACATGGAGGGAAGCAAATGTGGTCTTCCTTCCAAAACCGGGAAAAAAGGATTACACCGAGGCAAAGTCATTCCGACCAGTCAGCCTAACATCCTTCCTTTTAAAAACAATGGAAAGGGTGATAGTGGACTATATGGAAAGCACCGCGCTTAGGACGTATCCTTTGAATAGTAGACAGCATGCATACAGGGTAGGCATGTCTACAGAAACAGCGTTACATCAAGTAGTACGCGTTGCCGAGGAAGAGCTAAAGAGCATTGCAATGACCACTATAATAGACATTGAAGGTGCCTTCGATAAGATATGCTTTGAAATTCTGAAACAAGCCTTAGAAAAACGTAGGGTTAACCCACTTGTAGTAAGATGGGTGGACAATATGTTAAATACAAGGGCGATAAATATTCAGACGGGAACCTCGAAACTCAGAGGAAGGGTTAGCAGAGGTTGCCCACAAGGAGGTGTTCTCTCACCTACACTGTGGAATATCACTGTGGACTCTCTTCTTGACAGACTTGAGGCAACTGGAATTCACACAGTGGGATATGCCGATGACATAGCAATAATGGCCAGAGGCAAATTCATGGACGTCACCGCAGATATCATGAGGAACGCACTCAGAGTGGTTGAGCGGTGGTGTCTGGAACAAGGGCTCTCCATTAATGCGGGGAAAACAGATCTTATAGTCTTCACTAGGAAGAGGAAAAATCTGGAATTTAACTAGACCCATTATCACGTACGCCTCGGTTGTATGGTGGGCGAAAGCCTCTCAGAAAACTGTGAGGAAGCACCTGGATAGGGTTCAACGCTTAGCATGTATAGGAATTACAGGTGCAATACGTACAACCCCAACATGCGCATTGGAAGTCATCATGGGGATCTTACCGCTAGACTTATTTATTAAGAAAGCAGCGGCCCAAACGGCACTTCGCTTGCATCGAGATGCGAAATGGCACAATCGTGGTACGATCTATGGACATAGGAAGATCCTGGAACTTGTCAAAAACGAGATTAGGGAGCTAAACATGCCTATGGATAGAATAACAAGGGTGCGTATTATGGAAAAAAATCACAAAACTCGTATTGAGAACGGATTACTTCCAGAAAAAAGAAATGGTGAAATAGTGATTTTCACGGATGGATCCATGATGGATGGCGGAGCGGGGGCTGGTATCTATTCAGAAGAGCTGGAACTTGCCCGTCACATTAGCCTCGGGAAATACACTTCAGTATACCAGGCTGAGATGATTGCTTTGCTTCATGCGTTGGACTTCTTGCTTGAGAGTCAGCTGGAAGGAAGAAATATCCTAATAGCACTGGACAATCAGCCGGTGATCAGATGCATGGAACAAACAAGCATCACAACATCATTGGCACTGGAATGTCTACTTAAGCTCAATAAGTGTTTATATAAAAATATAGTAACACTGACTTGGGTACGAGGACACATAGGGATCGAAGGCAATGAAAAGGCGGACTTGCAAAACAGGGGTCAACTGAAAAGTTGCTGGGACCAGAACCATTCTCTTCAATTGGCAGAGGAATGGTAGAACAGCTGATTCACAAATGGATCACGGCAGAACACCTGAGAAGGTGGTCAACCGTGGAACAATGTAGACAAGCTAAAATGGGAATAAAGTGGCCGACCTGCTCCACTCAAAGAAGGGTTCTAAATATGAGTCGAGGAACATTGAAATGGGTGGTGGCTTTGTCTACAGGACATGGTAATTTCGGGTATCACTTAAGGAAAATGGGCCTTAGAGAGGATGATACTTGTAAACTATGCCTGGAGGAATCTGAGACAGCGGCACACACACTGTGTTAATGTCCGGCGTTGGCTAGCAGAAGAATGAGGATCTTGGGACATCATTGGGTCGAGGCCCAGTCGATAAAACAGATCTCCCATAAACAGATGCTAGCGTTAACACTAGGAATCGAGCTCAGAGAAAAACTGTGGAGGAATCCAGAGAGTCTACCTGAGTAAGATTTACAGTGGTAGAGAGACGAAAAGAGACCCGACAATGGTGGTTTGATTCGAATATCTCTCGAAATCTATATATATGGCCTTATTGATCGTAGCGGATTCTTTGTTTACTATTGAGCTTTGTTGCGAGTTGTCCAAGAATTCGGTAACTACTTTTTGAAACTTATTCCAATCTGCCCGATCAGTAATGAATTTAGGGACTGGTTTGGTGTGGGTGACGTTTGAGGGAAGACGAATGCTGGTAAGTATTGGGAAGTGGTCGCTTCCATGAAGAAGGTGGGATATATACCAAGATGAGTAGGGGAGAAGTTGCGGTGATATAAATGTAAGGTCAATGTTCGTGAATGTATTGTGGGTAGGGCTGCCACCGTTTAAAAGGGAAAGATTTGAGTTCATCAAAAATCGTTCAATTTGTTTCCCTCGGGAGTTTCCGACCGACGAAGAGTGGAAATCACCTGTTAAGAGGATGGGTGTTTGGACTGAGTTGATGATGTTGTCTATAGCAGCAGCAGTGAAAGGTTGGGTGGGGGGAATGTACATAGATATAACGGTGATTACAACTTTAAGGTGAATTTCTACTGCTACTGCGGAAATATTGGTGTTAGCAAGTACTACAGGTACATGGGGGATGGAATGATGAATCAATAAACCAGTACCTTGTTTTGCAGATGTATTTGCAGTTAGGTTGTCGAAGTAATGCTTATATTGTTTCGGTGTGTATGGAGTGTAATTTGCTCGCAAGTGGGTCTCTTGAAGTGTTATTACGGAAGGACTATGATCACTTATTAATAATTTTAGCTCGTGAAAATTATTAAAATAACCATCAAGATTCCATTGGAGAATTTTAAATAATGGTGTTGGTTTAGAACACTTCTTCCCAATATAAGCTGTGTTGTATTGTGAAAAGTTAGCGGAGGGAGATTTTTTGTTGGTTGAGTTAACGTTGCGACTCCGCTGACCGGGGGTCGATCCTCGAGCAGCGGAGTCGTCGGTGTTGGCAATGAGATTGTTTTTAGATGCTTTCATCTTCTGTTCCTGGGGGGGGCTAAGAAGTAATTGTTGTTTTTCATTAAGGTTTGTGTGACTTTGGATATTGGAGAGTCTGTTATAGTGGTTGTGGGTTCTGTGGATGGAATGGACTGCTGCTGATTGGGTGTAGGATTGCGTTGGTTTATGTTGGCTGTTGTGGTAGAAGTTGATAGCAGGTCAGCTTCCAGACTGGGGCTATTGGGTAAATCTAGTCGGTGTGAATTATCGTTGTGTGTTATGTTTTTTATCTGGGTGATATTATTGGTGTCGGCTGACGGTGTTTTATTGGAATTTGGAGGGGATTGACTTGTTTTAGTTGTGATTAAGGGGGATATTGCGGTAGCATCTTTATTAACGGGTGTGTTTGTTGAGGGTGGATTTGGTTGGGCAGCTGTGTTTGCGATTGTGGCATACGACTTGGGGAGTGTGAAGCTGGGGTTTTGCTCTTTAAATAATTCTTTCGCCTCAACCATACTACATTTATTAATGATTTTTATTTTTAATATTTATTTCGCTTGTAGGAAGCGTTTACAAGATTTGGAGGAGGACGGATGCTCTTCGTTGCAGTTTGCACAAGAAACACGAGTGCAATTGTGGGGCCTATGGGGGGGAGATTGCAGTTTTCACAAGAAGGATTATTTTTGCATCTATTTTTTGTATGCCCTAGTAATTGACAATTTTGGCACCTCATGGGGTTAGGGAAATATTCCTCCACTTTACAGTTCTACCATCCAATATTGACCGTACTCGGTGGGTCGAAAGTGAGAAGGATGAGTCCGGTAGGGGTCTCTTTACCATCAGTACGTTTTTTGAATTTAAACGCGTCGGTAACACCTTGTGATTTCATTTCGTTTATAATTTCTTTTTCGGTTACGTTTATTAGATAAGGCGCGTACACTGTGCCTTTGGATGAGTTAAGTTGTGTATGCAGTGATACAACGATGGGGCAGAGGTTGGAAAGGGTTTTTCTTGATAGAAATAGATCAGCAACTTTCTGTGATTTGGCAAGAATCAGGAGATTACCATCGCGTAGTTGTGTTATCTGCTCGTAAGCAGTACTTATTCCATCTATGGCTTTTTTTAGTAAAAACACACTGTAGGAGTACAAGGGTTTTTCTTCATTTCCCGAGGATATCACAATAAATTTAGGGTTGGGTGCAGTTGAGTTTATCTGAATTGGATTAACTTAATCAATGCCAGTGTAATTAGGTTTTTTTTTTTTTTTAACATTCGGTTCGGTTAGCGGCTCGGTGTCGAGTCCGCTAAACCGATTTGCCGATTGCGCGAGTGGACCAGGGGCCATGCTTTAGAATTCGTTTCACTATACGATTTGTATGTATCGTATATGTAAATATATATAGTGAAAAAAAGAAAAGATTATTTGTTATGTTTTGCTATGGAGATAGCGGGATAGTACCTACCAACGAGAAGACGAGCGAAAGCAAACCGGTTGGTGAACGATGTTCTCGGCTCGGAAGTTAGTCGGTGACTGTGCAAAAATATTTAATTTTACGCCTTCCCAAAAGAAATTAAATTGTGCAAACAGTGGGTGTTTCTGTGCAGGAGAAATGACAAATTTAAGTACCATGATCTGTTAGGTTTTTTTAAAATTACAAAGCGGAAACAACAATGCTGGAAGCAGCAGGAAATTGTCAATTTCATTGGACATCTTTTTACCAAAGTGCAATTACGAAAACTGAAATTCTGAAAAAACGCATAAGACGATCATTGGAAGATATCGCGAATGCTATGGCAATATATGTGCAGGTCGAGGGTGGTACCGACTGCTCTTAAGAAAGGAATATCGACATCCAGCCGTAATAACGCTAAAAAAGTGGTACGTAAAGATTAAAGTATTTATATCCAGGAGTCATACAATGTGTGCGGGATATTACGAAATAACGTGCACGACTGGATTGCCCTAAATTTTCTAGTTTGTGATTACTTAAGTAAACACGCTGTGTATAAATTTAGGATAGAATGCCATTTATTATTTTATATATTATGTATATACAGGGTTAGCATGTGATTCATGCTGGAGAAGACAAACAACTGACTGACAGTATTATGAATTATGATACATAATAAAAGAACTGCTTATTGCTAAAAGCTTTCAAGCTGAATAAGTTTAGGCTTAGTGCCACATATCACATAGTTCATCAAAAGTTTTGTTGAGTCAATTGATAGGTAGGTAATTGATATGGTAGTAGGTACATAACTTGTATAAGCTTTTACACTTAACAAGATTTTTGAGTAAAAGGACCGGCGGGTTAAGGGTGTCTATGATTGGAATTGGAAATAGGGTTTGTTTTTTTTACTCTTAGTACGCATTTAGTCAAAATCATTTTTGCCATTTTTGGGTAGACTAAAAAAACTTAGTTTTAAAAAACAGTCTTTTTTAAAAATCCATTGAAGGATTATATAGAGAAAACCCAACTTTGCTATTAAGTTCGAAATTACCATATAACCTTAAAAACTAATTTTTGTTAGGACAATAGTATGGACTGTTTTCGAGATATGTCCAAATTTCAAAAGTTTCTTTCTTTTATTTATTCATAAAGTTAAAAAAAAAACTTTTCAAAGTAGAAAGTAAAAAAGTTTGGGTACTATCATAAATTTTTTGAAAAGAAATCACCAATTAACGTCTGTTTTCGTGACCTTTGAACGCAGCAATTTGCAGATTTTTTCTGAAGACTTCTTAGGACAAATACTTTAGAATGTTCAGCGTTGTTTTCTTCTGCCCACGTGTTTAATATTAAGCCGCATCTGTATCTTTTATTTTCTGAACAGAAACCCAAAGCATTGTGAGTGCAAATACAAAGCTGAAATGAACAATACCAAAAAGTTATACGTAGTATCTAAAAGTTTTACCACAGACCCATACACATACAATACCTATTAATTATTTTTCCATATGCATATTGTGCTAGCTGCGTATTTTACCAATTGTGCCAATGAATTCAAATGTGTAGGGCTGATTGGTAAGCTTGAAAGATATGATAGTATTGGACCTGATAAGAGTGCGCTGCAGCGCAAAACAAGGGCAGCGTGGGAAGAGTATCGAGCCAGGAGGAGGGAGGAGAAGAAAATCCTGCGTAGAAAGAAGAGGGCCTACGCAGTCTCCCAGCTCAAGGAGATCGAAGAGTCCCGCGATCGAAGCAACATCCGGAAGTTCTACAAGAAAGCCAAGCAACTGGCTGCTGGCTTCAAGACCGGAACGCAGGCTCTTCGAAACAGTGATGGAAACCTAGTCACCGAAGCGCAGGGAATAGTAGATGTTTTTAAGCAGCACTTCCAGCAGCTGCTAAATGGGCATCATGTAGAGAGAGTGATAGGGCAAGAAGAGAACCCACGTCCAGTCAATGAAGATCCAGTTCCACCGCCCAGTATGGAAGAAGTCGGCTTAGCAATAAAAAAGCTAAAGAATAACAAGGCCGCCGGCTCTGATGGTTTACCAGCGGAGCTCTTCAAATACGGTGGTGATGTTTTGGTAGGGCGCATGCACCAAATCATCAACCAAGTATGGGTGGAAGAAAGTATGCCCGATGACTGGACTATCAGCTCCATATGCCCCATCTACAAAAAAGGCGATCCTATGTCTTGCAAGAACTATCGAGGCATATCCCTGCTTAATGTCGCATACAAGATCCTATCCAACGTACTGTGTGAACGTCTCAAACCGTTCTGCAACACACTAATCGGCACGTACCAGTGTGGCTTCCGGCCCGGCAGATCGACTATAGACCAAATTTTCACACTGAGGCAAATCCTGGAAAAGACCAATGAATTTCAAGTCGAGACTCACCACCTTTTCATCGACTTTAAAGCCGCATATGATAGCATTCATCGTCAGGAGCTTTATGTGGCGATGGCCGAATTCGGGATCCCGGCAAAACTGATCCAGCTATGTAGCGTGACGCTGGAGAACACACGCTGCAACGTGCAATTTGGAAGTAGTTCCTCCGAACTATTCCAAACATGCACCGGATTTCGGCAAGGAGACGCACTATCATGTGACTTCTTCAATCTCGTGCTAGAGCAGATAGTGCGCAGGGCAGGTGTCAACACGGAAGGCACTATCTTCAACAAATCCGTCCAGCTACTGGGGTATGCAGACGATATTGACATCATCGGTCGCTCCCAGCGTGCCGTGATAGAGGCTTTTACGGCGATTGAAGAACAGGCGAAATTCGTTGGTCTTGTAGTAAATGAGGACAAGACTAAGTACATGCTATCAACAAACAAACAAGCATCTGTCCACCGCCTAGGACAGAACGTCACTATTGATAGCAACAATTTCGAGGTAGTTAAGGAGTTTATCTACCTCGGAGTAAACATGAACTCCACAAATGACATCCTAGTGGAGATCCGGCGAAGAATTACCCTAGGAAACCGCTGCTACTTCGGTTTGGCAAAACAATTGGGTTCAAAACTCCTAACTCGAAGGACAAAATGTATGCTTTACAGAACCCTTATCCTGCCAGTTCTGCTTTATGGCGCCGAGTGCTGGACGATAAGCAGGAAGGGAGAGCTGATACTGGGCTCCTTCGAAAGAAAAATTCTTCGACGGATTTTTGGTCCTGTGTGCGAGGAGGGCGAATGGAGGAGAAGATACAACCGCGAACTCTATGAGCTGTACCAAGATGTGGATGTAGTCCAAAAGGCCAAAATACGTCGACTACATTGGCTCGGCCACATCGAGCGAATGGACAATAATGCTCCAGCTAAGAGGATCTTCGAATCCCAGCCGCCAGGTTCGAGACGACTAGGAAGACCGAACCTCCGTTTCAAAGACCAAGCCATCGCGGATGCCAGAGCGCTTGGTCTGGATAACTGGAAGCAGCGTGCCCGGGATCGCAGAGGATGGAAGGCTGCAGTGTCTCAGGCAGAGACTCTCCACGGGTCGGGAGCCCGTTAAGTAAGTAAGTAGGACCTGATAAGTGG
Organism: Cheilosia impressa; assembly: GCA_948293265.1. NCBI lineage: Eukaryota > Metazoa > Arthropoda > Insecta > Diptera > Syrphidae > Cheilosia > Cheilosia impressa. The sequence goes on from OX411880.1 coordinate 57,963,765, forward strand.
CGCTGTTGTCGATAAAAATTGTTTAATTGAGTTACTCGAAGTACTTTTTCTACGCAGACAAAGTCGCGGGTACCTGCTAGTAAATACTTAATAAAGCCATGGAATGCTAATTCATAATACCATTCTATGGAAATTAAGAAAATAACGGAAAGCTATAATATGTCTTATATCTTTTACATCCGAGTGCTAACTTATATTGGAAGTATTACCGGCCAACCGCATATTATATGTTTTGTATATTAATGCATTTTTATGTCAACTTAACTTTAAAGGATTTCTCCATAAATTTACATCATTATAAAGGGTGATTTTTTAAGAGGTTTAGAACTTTTTAAAAAAAAAAAACACAAAAAATTCGAAAAAATGAATGAAATATTTATTTGAATCGATAGTTTGAACCTTGCGATTTAATGTTTAAAGATAATTTCATGCAAATGTTGACCGCGGCTGCGTCTCAGGTAGCCCATCCGCTGAGTCCAATTTTGGCATACTCTTTCACACATATCGGCCGGTATCTCACGAATGAATGCATGGATGTTGGCTTCCAGTGCGTCAATCGAAGCGGGCTTGTCCCTATACACATTAGCCTTGGCATACCCCCACAAAAAATAATCTAATGGTGTCAAATCGCACGATCTAGGCGGCCAATTGACCGGCCCGAAACGTGAAATTAACTGTTCACCAAACTCGCCTCGCAATTGCGCCATTGTTTCGCGTGCTGTGTGGCATGTGGCACCGTCTCGTTGAAACCACATATCATGCAATTCAAGAACTTCCATTTCGCGCAAAAAAAAATTTGTTATCATCGCTCGGTAGCGTTCACCATTGACAGTAACGCTGGGAACGGCGCCGAATCGACATTTCGCGGTCTTCTGTCACACTAGCTGATACGGCCGCAATATCTTCTTCACTACGCACAGTACGTAAACGTGTTGGTGGTTTAATGTCCAACAAAGTAAATTTGGTGCGAAATTTGGTCACAATCTTCCGAATAGACTGCTCAGAAGGTCGAGAATGCCGATCATAAAATGGAAGCAGCGCGCGATGAACATTTCGAACCGAGCACGAATTTTGATAGTAAAATTCAATAATTTGCAAGCGTTGTTCATTTGTAAGACGATCCATGGTTAAATTGCAAACCAAACTGAAGCTGTTTGACAGTGACACAAGGTACTAAACACACGTCAGCTGTCAAAACCAGTGTTGCCAAAACCAAACCAGCTAAAAAATCACCCTTTATTAGTACGTGAACATAGAAAGTTTCGGTACACTTTTTAAGTATTTATCATGAAATGAGGAGAATGAAACTTATGTTATTTGAAAGGTACTGTGCCATAGATGTGCACAAACAAAAAATCGTGGGTATATGTCGCCATTTAAAAAAATTATACCAGAAAAGAAATATTACCCAGTAGGAGTGTGTGCACTGCACTGCCACTGACGGCCAGCCTCGGGATACCTCTATGGTTGAACGGGCTCCTAAAGAGGCGGGCTCTGAGCTGCGCCTGTCTAAGGGACACCGGAAGAGGAAAAGGAAGAAACTGTTGGATCTGCAGCGCAAAGAAGCCTTACCGGCTGAAGGCGCAAGCTCTTCTCTCAGCTCTTCGGCGGTGCCTTTGAAAAGGAACAGGTCGGTGGAGGTCTCACAAACTGAAGCAAACCAACCCCTTGGACTGGGCGCTGCTTCCTCTTCTGCCGAACCAAAAAGCAAGAAGATGCGTGCTTCTTTTGAACGCAGAACAGCTAAGGTACGAGATAGTAAGCTGTCCTATAAGGATGCTGCTGTTTCTTCTTTAGCAGTTCGTATAGGGAAAGCAGGCAATGATAATAGCATGAGTGATGCAGAGTGCAAACACTGCAAAGCCCATCTTTTGGAGCTTGTCGCGGCAACGAATGCTTGTATACAGGTTGAGGGCTGTGAGTTCAAGGACGGAAACTTCGTGGTGAAGACCCCCTCGCAGCAAACCTCTGAATGGGTTAGCAGTATCGCGACGAAGATCCCTCCCCTTGGGACCACAATTTCTGAGTTCTACAAGCCACCCAAGCTTATGCGTGCCGTCTGCTGGATCCCTGGGAAACTGGAGAAATTGGCGGATGTGCTTAAGCGTCTGAATGCCCAGAACCCTGGTCTCAACACAAAAGCCTGGATTGTTCGTTCTCACAGGCAGAGCAGAAACCGTCACGATGAAGATGGTATCTCTCTGGTTGTGAGCATAGAGATGGTTTCTGTTGAGATAATTAAGTCTAGGTACAACATGCGTCCCTATCTACATTTTGGTAGGATTCATTTCCATTTCAATGCCAAATAGTGGAAATAGAGGACGTAACCCAGAGTCTACATCCATTTTGTTTAGTCAGATAAACCTACAACACTACAAGGCTGCTACTGCTCTTTTAAGTAGTTGGCTTGCGGTCCGTAGAACAAAGAACTGCATAATATCCATCCAAGAACCGTGGGTGTGGAAAAATCGCATCTGTGGCCTTGGTGAGTTAAGCGGTTCGCACAACGTTCTTTACGATAAGCTGTCCGAGAGACCTAGTACATGTCTTGTTGTATCGAAATCCTTTACGGCAGTTACAATCAAACGGTTCTGTTGCCAGGATCTGGTTGCTGCAACTATTAGTTAGTTGTTGAGCTCGTAGAGTACTGCGAGTCCAAAAAGATAGGTCTTATCTTATGTTGCGATGCTAATGCTCAAAACACTGTTTGGGGCAGCAGCAAGTGTAATATGCGAGGAGATCATCTTCTGGACTTCATCCTATTGTCTGACATCACCATCAACAATGTAGGTTGTCGACCTACATTTGTTACAGCCAGGAGACAGCAAGTAATTGATGTTACCCTGTCCAACAGGCATTGCAAGACTATCATAAATTGGAGAGTATCGCCTGAATAGCACTTTGTCAGATCACAGATACATCGAATTTCAAATCTACTGTTAAGTTCCACCTCCGCGGGAGAGGAGAAATCCGAGGAAAACAAATTGGGCTCGGTTTGAGGAGGAGCTTGGCAATTCTGTTAAAGCACCACTCAAACTGAGATCAATACAGGAAGTAGAGAGGTCTGTTCAGGATCTGAGCAGCGTCATTATCCGTTGCTTTGAACTAGCGTGTCCAGTTTCAAAAAACTCCTGTAGAAAACCCGTACCTTGGTGGAATACCGAACTGCAGTGTATTCGCAGAGAAACCTGAAAGCTCCTAAATAGGTCTTTAAAAACTAATTTTGAAGAAGACTGGAATCTGTATCGATTGAAACAAAGAGAATTTAAGAGACTAATTCGTAAATCGAAACCCGACTCTTATAGGAAATTTTGTGAGGAGGTCGCTTCACTAAGTGCAACCAGTAGGCTTGTTAAAGTCCTCAATAGGGACAGACCAAGTAAACTGGAATCGCTCCAAAAATCTGATGGTACCTATACTGAGGCAAAGGCGGAGACTTTTAGTCTCCTGCTGGAAACTCACTTCCCGGGAAATCAGGTCATTACGTGCTCTTCAGTGGTACAGCCTATGGTGGCCACTTCTGAACTAACAAACACCACGCGGCTTAGGTGGTATGTTGCATCCAGAGTGGTGACGGATGAAGCTATCAAATATGCAATTGCATCTTTTGAGAGTTTCCAGTCACCGGATCCGGATGGAATTTATACGGCTATGCTGAAACAAGGTTTTAGTCAGCTAATGCCGACGCTGAAAAGAATTTTCACCGCTAGCTTGGCCTTGGCCTACATACCTTCCTATTGGCGTTTGGTTAAAGTCGTGTTTATACCAAAGATAGGTAAGACCGACTACACTCTCGCCAAAAGTTTCAGACCCCTAAGTCTGTCTTCCTTCCTGCTGAAAAGCTTGGAGAGACTGGTTGAGCTGCACGTGCGCAATGTTGCTCTTCGATCGCATCCTCTTTCTTTGATGCAACATGCCTATCAGCGTGGAAAATCCTGTGAAACCGCGCTTCAAAACCTTGTTGGTAGGATTGAAAGTGCTCTTGATCGGAAGGAGTACGCGCTGGGTATTTTCGTCGATATCGGGGGTGCTTTTGATAATGCGACTTTTGATAGCATGTGCAATGCAGCCAGACATCATGGTGTAGATGAAACATTGGTTTTGTGGATTAAAGCAATGCTAATGTACAGGACGTTGGTTGCCGAGGCGGATTGTGACAAATGCGTCATGACTGGGGTGAACAGAGTCTGCCCTCAAGGTGGTGTTCTGTCTCCCCTCTTATGGTGTATGGTAGTGGACTCTCTGCTAACGGCTCCCAATCTTCCTGGAACCTACACACAAGCCTATGCTGATGATGTCGCCGTTCTGTCTGTCGGTTCAGACCTAAGGACCGTCTGCTCTCGGGCGCAGAGATATTTGGGCCTAATCGATGATTGGTGCACAAGAAATGGGCTTTCAGTGAATCCTCTTAAAACTACGGTTGTTTTCTTCACGAGAAGAAGAAAGATCACTGGTCTGACTCAGCTTGTGCTAAAAGGCGTCACTATCACGATATCCGATGAAGTCAAATATCTGGGAGTAATCCTCGATAGAAAGCTTCTTTGGTCCAAGTATGTTGAATCAAAAACCGATAAAGCGCTGTCAACTTTCAGGCAGTATGTTATGTTATGTTAAAGTGGCTCTCGGTGAGAGAAACACTTAGGCCGTTAATCGGCCCATTGTGCGTACCACTGGCGTTTGGGGGTTCCTTTAACTAGTTACTCGTTGCGAAGCATTTACTTCCGTTTTTAATAAGCCAAGAATGCTGGCAGCGCTGAGGCAGCAAAGATCGCTGAGATCATTGAGGAAGTAGCTTCCTAAATGCGCCATCCTTAGGTTGGAAAGGGCAGGGCAGCTGCAGATGAGGTGAGTGACGGACTCGTCCTCTTCTTCATCCCTACAGCTTCTACAAAAGTCATTATGTGGCAGACCAAGTCTTAGAGCGTGTCTGCCCATAACACAAGGACCGGTGATGATATTAGCTACTAGTGAGATACTACGTCTTTTGAGACGCAGAAGCTCTTTGGATCTTTTTGTATCCAGTGTCAGCCAAGTAAGCCTGGCAACGTCACAATATCCTAGATGTTTCCACCTATGATTTGCTTTTCTTGTTGCGTCCGATTTGATAATTTATTTAGCGTATGAGAGCGGTACCTGCACGTTGTGCAGACTAACACTATCAACGTCGGAGGAGCCTAATCTCGAAAGTTCGTCAGCTGCACAGTTCCCTGGGATATCACAGTGTCCCGGATCCCAGCAAAGGGTGAGGTCGTACTGTCCAGCTATCTCGTTAAGAGATACGCGGCAATCTTCCACCGCTTTTGATCTTGTTTCGCTGGACACTAAGGATCTGATGGCGGCCCGACTGTCAATATATATTACAATATCCCTGTGTGATATTGCATTAATCGACAGCCACGCTATGGTTTGACGAATAGCTGTGATTTCGGCTTGGAAGACACTACAGTGTATCGGGAGAGAGGAGAGGCTCAGGCTCAGTTCTTCAGAGAATACTCCTGCTCCGACTCCCTCTAAAGTCTTAGAACCGTCCGTAAAAATTGACAGTGATCCTTCCTGTAGGACATTTCGTGAGTCCCAGCGGGATCTGTCCGGTATTTCGTATTTGAAGCCCTTTTTGAAATCGATTTTCGTGGGCAGATAGTCAGTAGTAGAGGGTAAGGGGCATAACTAGGAGGATGCTGGCATGTCCAGTTGGTTGCCCTCTCCAGTGCTTACCTTCCCTAAGTCTGATGGCCGCGTTAGCGGCGTATTCCTTGCTGTCGATGTCTAGAGGAAGAAGATTAAGCATTACTTGTAGAGCGGCGGTAGGAGATGTCCTCAGTGCACCGTGATGCTGATGCATGCCAGGCGTTGAGTCTTCTCAAGGGCCTTCAGATTGGAATTCTTGTCCAAGGCCGGCCACCAAACAACGATGCCGTAAAGAATAATCGGTCTAATCACCGCGGTGTAGAGCCAATGCATTATGTTAGGTTGGAGGCCCCATCTCGAGCCGACAGCCCTCTTACAGGAGTATAGAGCCACTAAGGATTTCCTAGAACGTTCGGCAATATTTTCCCTCCGTAAGAGTTTGCTGTCTAATATGAGCCCCAAGTACTTGGCACTTTTGACAAACTCGAGTGGAGTGCCGTTGAGATTAGGGAGGGTGATAAGAGGAATCTTGACCCTTCTAGTAAATAGAACTAGCTTTTGTCGTTTTTGTCGGATTGACGCTTAGACCACAGCTTTCGGTCCAGGCGACTAGTTTACGTAAAGCAAGTTGCAGAATATCGGAAAGAGTCTGTGGGTACTTTCCTGAGGTGAACAAGGCGACGTCGTCCGCGTAAGCCACGACTTTGCATCCGGAAAGCTCCATCGAAATCAAAAGTTCGTTGAGAACTAGATTCCACAGTAGTGGAGATAGCACTCCCCCTTGGGGGGTACCTCAGTGCACAAGTTTTTCGATAGCGCTGCGGGTGAGAATATGGCCGATTAGGCAGCATATTTGTTCGCCAATATTTAGCTGGTTTAAGGCTTGAATAATCGAACGAGTCTCTATGTTGTTGAAGGCCCCCTCTATGTCAAGGAAAATTGCCATAGCATATTCCTTGCATAAAAGGGACCTTTCGATCGAGCCGACGATAGAATGAAGGGCGGATTCAGTGGATTTGCCCTTTTGATAGGCATGTTGAGAAATTAGTGTTTGGTCAATAGTACTTTTGATGTGAAGATCGATGATCCTCTCAAGTGTTTTTAATAGAAAGGATGACAGACTGATTGGTCTGAAGTCCTTCGTACAAAGGCGCTTTTAACAAGACATGGGGCTTATCTCCTAAAAGGGTTCTTTGGATCTATACGGCAATGATAAGACCACTTCTCTCATATGCATCAGTTGTATGGTGGAACAGGCTTTCGCAGAAACGTGTTACTGCCTCTCTTGCCAAACTTCAAAGAACGGTTTGTCTTGGATGCACAGGGGCCTTTCCTAGCACTCCGGGCTCTGCTCTAGATGCTTTGATGAACCTCCCCCCTCTTGATATTTTTATCATGGGGTGTACACTGAAAACCATTTGTCGGTTAAAGAGAGGTGGCTTTTGGTACCACGTGCATTGGAATTTTGAGGAACTTGTGCGAGAATTGTCCTTGACCCCTGTCTTATGGACATGCCGTTTGACGCAATGACCCCAGAAATCCTACTGCGACAAAACTACCATGTCAACTTTCCTCAGGAAACGGAATGGCTTCGGTCAGACTCTGAGCATGGGAAAGAATGCCATCGTGTATTCACGGATGGCTCCAAAACCGGACAAGGGTCTGGTTCTAATGTCTTTGTGGAAAGCGAGAACATTAGACTACACTACCCCTTAGGTAACAATGCGTCTGTCTTCCATGCAGAGATTTTCGCTATCCTTATGGCTATGCGCTATATTGTGACAAACAGGTGGAGGGCTTGAAGCATATGAGTTTGCAGTGATAGCCAAGCTGCATTAAAAGCGTTGCTTAATCCTCTTACCTCGTCCAAGTTAGTGCTCGAACTCAAGCTTTCTCTGAACTTAGTCGGAAGGCTCAACACCGTAAATCTTCTTTGGGTCCCAGGTCACACTGGTATCCAGGGAAATGAGATCGCTGATAGGCTTGCCACACGGGGTTCAGAAGAGGCTTTCTCAGAACCTGAACCTGCGTTGGGTCTGCCTGCTTCTGTGGCTAGGTCATCCATTGATACTTGGGTTTCTCGTGAACACGAGCGTCGGTGGCGTGACTGTGCTGGGTGTATGCAGACCAAACGACGGCGTCCGGACATCTGCAAAAGGTCCGCGTCTTTCCTTCTATCTCTTAGGAGAATCGACTGTAGACTGCTTGTGTTCGTCCTTTCGGGCCACCAAAATTTTGCCAAACACTTAAATGTGTTGGGCTTGAGCAACACCACTACCTGTCCTGCTTGTGGAGAGGACGATGATACAGCGGAACACTTCCTCTGTAGCTGTCCCGCCTTTGCTCGCATCAGGTGGCGGATCTTTGGGGCTGATGTGGTGAGTGCCGAACATCTAAGCTCTTCATCACTAAAGCTCCTTCTAAGCTAAACTAAGTACAGTAATGTAAGGTGTCTGTTTGGCAGTACAATGGAACTGTAATTTGTGTCCGAGTGCTCCATCGGATAGTAACAACCTCCGACAAAAAAAATGAATATTAAAAAAAAAACGGAATACTTTCTTGAATAATGCTAAAGGGTGATTTTTTAAGAGGTTTAGAACTTTTTTAAAAAAAAACACAAAAAATTCGAAAAAATGAATGAAATATTTATTTGAATCGATAGTTTGAACCTTGCAATTTAATGTTTAAAGATAATTTCATGCAAATGTTGACCGCGGCTGCGTCTCAGGTAGCCCATCCGCTGAGTCCAATTTTGGCATACTCTTTCACACATATCGGCCGGTATCTCACGAATGCTTCCAGTGCGTCAATCGAAGCGGGCTTGTCCCTATACACATTAGCCTTGGCATACCCCCACAAAAAATAATCTAATGGTGTCAAATCGCACGATCTAGGCGGCCAATTTACCGGCCCGAATATTCTTCCGAATAGACTGCTCAGAAGGTCGAGAATGCCGATCATAAAATGGAAGCAGCGCGCGATGAACATTTCGAACCGAGCACGAATTTTGATAGTAAAATTCAATAATTTGCAAGCGTTGTTCATTTGTAAGACGATCCATGGTTAAATTGCAAACCAAACTGAAGCTGTTTGACAGTGACACAAGGTACTAAACACACGTCAGCTGTCAAAACCTGTGTTGCCAAAACCCAACCAGCTAAAAAATCACCCTTTATCTTGCTGGTGTTTCAAAAAAAAAACTTATCTAAATTACAAGTACCATGAGAAAAAAAGTTAAACGTGCTGTGTACAGTGAAAAATCGGAAGATTTACCGGAGAGGCCGTTTTTTTTTAATCGGAAAAAAAAACAAAAGAAAGGGAAGTATTATTAATATTATGTGAAAGGGGTTGCTGTACTGCGACATTTTGGTCTATTGTACCCCCTGCTAACGATTCAGTGAGGTATCTGCCCTCATAAGAGTTCCCTCTCGCATTGTAATTCCTTTTGGGAAACATTTTAGAGGTTCTTGTACTCTCGTTTCTCCTTGGCGGAAGAAATCCGTCCTATAGGACTCTCTATAGTCCAGTTTCCTTTAAGAATCTTAGAATGAGAGCTGGCTCTAGTGATAGTATTTCCTCATCAGATAGTTGGTACTTGCCCAAGTATTTCAGTCTTTTGTGGGTCAGTGCCCCACATGATCCCAATACGTGTTCTGGGATTTCACTGAACTCATTGCAGAATCTGCAGAGACCTTCTTCAGATATACCATACTCAGTTGTTGTCTGAGGTGTTCCTTGAGTTTACAATGCCCCGTATGGAAGCCGGTAACGGAGGTTATTTTTACTCATGCCGATGCAAGCTTGAAATCTTTTCGGGTGGTATTGCCCCAGAAGTTTCTTAGACTGCCTCATGCCTTAAGTGTTATGCCAAGTTCTTGCCCTGTTTTCTTTCTCTAGTTTCCTAAATTCTTCTCTGAGGGTGTGATCCTATATTCCGCCGAATTGTTCAGGACCCATGAAAGCTTCTGATGCTCCCTTACTTGCTAGGGAGTCGGCCATTTTATTACCCATGTGGCCAGGCACCCAGCAGAGGGTTATTTTGTTTCTCCTACCCAGTTCATTTAATTTTTGTAGGCATTCCCATACAAGTTTGGATTTAATGATGTAGGAATTAAGGTGTAAGGGAGTCAGTTCCAGTAGCACTTCCATAGCTGCGGTTGGGCAAGTTCTCATGGCCCCTGTAATACAAAGGCATGCTAGTCTTTGCGCTTTACTGAGTGTCTTCCTTGTAGTGGATAGACTGGTTCTTTTTGCCCATGCAATCGCTCCATAGGTGATTATTGGTCTCACAATGGCAATATACATCTATCTAAGGATGGTCGGGCTACATCCCCCGGATTTGCCCGCTAGGCTCCAGCAAATCATTAGAGCCTGCGTGGCCTTCCAGTTTATCTCATCTGTATTTTTTTCCAGAGGAGTTTGCTGCCTAGGGTTAGTCCCAGGTATTTAACTTCGTTGACTGATGTCAGTGTAGTACCCGACAACCTTATCGGTCTCAGCCTTTCAAGTTTTCTTTTCCTCGTGAATGTTACTATTGTTGTTTTTGCCGGATTTAGGTTAAGCACAGCCGTCGCGCACCAATCTCGTGTTATTTCGAGTCCTCCTTGTATGATGTCACATAAGGTTTCATAATCTTAAAATCAAAAACTTGCTAACTTAACTTTTGCAGTTTTGAGTTATTAAATAGAAAATTGTGGTGGTTTTTCTTTTTAATTTGGGCAAAAGCCCCATTCTTCATTTTACTTACAACTCTATCGGTAAATTTTTCTCCATATCGATGATATCGTTGACCCTCTTCAGGTTTTTCCACTTTACAAAAATTTAGGTAGACATCGAACCAAATGCAACGAAAAGTTATTTAAACGCTTGATGTCTAATTTTTTAAATAATCCAATCCAATATACCCGATAGAATTTAAAAAATAATAATACCAGAAAACATTTTTTTACCCAGTAGGAGTGTGTGCAAATACGAATTGAATAAAAAAAAAAATTCAAAAAGAATTCCAAAATAATTAAACTAAAAAACAAATTACCTTCCTATATTACAAAAAAAAGGAATATTTTCTACAACAATGCTATCTTGCTGGTGTTTGAAATAATGTATCTTAATTATAAGTACCATGAGAAAAAAAGTTAAATGTGTTGTGTGAATGATTTTCCCGAGGCAATTTTTTCGATCGAAAAAACAAAAGAAATGCAAGTGTGGTTAAACATATTGGGAATTACAACGGAAATTAGTACATAACAATTTTGTTTGTGCCAATTATTTTGAAAAGGATATGCTAGGTAAAAAATTAAAGAAATGCATAGCCTATTTCGAATCAGGTGATTCAAGTTTCAGCTATTGAATATGGTAAAACATATTCCAATATCAAGGAAAACTTTCCTAGTTGTAGTGGTTATGGTAGCACTCAGAAAATTTGTTTTAAATGATGAAGATGTTTCACATAAAAGCTACGAAATTAAACATGTCAAACATATAAAAAAATTGCAATCCCTTTTATGTTCGACAAATGAAGAGATTACAAAATTGAAAATGAGCAAAGTCGACAGCCATTTAAAAAAAAAGAGAGAAAGTTAGGTTATTAAATAAATTGTCAAAAAGAGATATAAATGCACAAATAGATTCTTTAAGGCATGTCGAGAAAAAAAACAAGAGCATTTGCATGTTATTTCTAAAATCTAAAGCCAATTACAACGTGGCTGATAAGTATATGGCTCAGAACTTATATTTAAGGTCCCCTTTCATATATCAATTTGTAAAATCGAACTGTAGAGTAAAGCTACCGCACCCTTGTTCGATAAGACGGTGGGCTCACTTTAAAGTGATCCAACCTCGACTTAATTCTAATTTAGTAAATGCAATAAAAACAACATCATTAAATTTCAAAAAAGAAGAAAAGTTATGTAGCCTATGCTTTGACGAAATTGATATAAAAAAAGAATTAGTGTACAATGAAAATTTAGATAGGATTATTGGATTCGTTGATAATGGTGAGGAAAGATCGTGTACGTTAGCTAATAAATCATGCTAAGAGGGTTGTGTGCAAACTGGAAACAAGCAATTTGCTATTATTTATCTAGTAATGCACTGAAGGGGTTTGAGCTAGAAAAAATTATAACATCTCCTTTTGTGCAATTGCAGACGTCTTTGTCTATAAAAATTATTGCACTTGTTGCAGATCAAGGGTCTAGCAATAGAAACTGCTTTACTAGTTTAGGAATAAAATAAAAATAAATAAATAGTTTAGGAATAAATGCAGAAAAACCATATTTTACCTTGAATGGCACAAAAGTGTTTGCAGTTTTCGACGATCCTCATATTATTAAATCTGCCATGAATACACTTTTGAAGAACGACATTTTGTTTAGCTCATCTGGCAAAACTGCTAAGTGAGATGTTTTGAAGATGTTTATAACGCTGAGACTAACTCCGTCACAAAAACGATGTGCAGATTGTCAGAAAGACACTTATTTCCAACTACTTTCCAAAAAATTACCGTTTCGCTGTCATCACAGGTTTTTTCAAAAGCTACTACATTTAGTTTGCGTACTGCAGTACTAATGCAGCCAATTATATTTAAGGATAGATAAGAATAATGCACTACCGACTGTTTTGATTGATAATTTTATTTATAAATTGCTCACTGATATCAAGAGTAGAATAAGAGATCTGCAACCGATTAAGTCCAAAGATGAACAACGTAGGCCCCACGATTGGTTCTTTAAAAATAATTGTGATCAATTATTAAAAAGATTTTTTGTCATTCTATTAAAAAAAACTGTAATTGGCAAATGTACACATTGAACCAAAATCACATTGATAAAAACATGTAAAAAAAAATAAAGTGAAAATGATGCAAGAAGCAAAAAATAAATGTTCAAAAAGTTAAAGTGAAAGGGTGAGAAATGTATATTAGACTCTGTAAATACATATACAGCCTTATTGTGAGTTTCGCCCGAACAATATTCCACCCGAAAAAAAGTGATTTCTGTTCTGAAATGTCTTTTTTTTCGGGTGGAATATTGTTCGGGCGAAACTCACAATAAGGCTGATAATAATTTCACATTTTAATTTCAACTTTCAAGCGAACTACCTATATAGGTAGTTATGTACCTATTAATTATTCTTCCATATGCATTTTGTGTTAGCTATTCATGCATTCAAAGTTTCAAAGACGCAAATATAAAAGCCAAAAATTTATCTCAATAAAAGTTATAAACGCAATATTTCGCTAGTGGCAATGCTATAAGTGGAACTAAAAAAAGTCCTGTGTCAGTCAATCAATAGTTGGTATCTTTAATTTCCTTCCACAAGCCATCGCGGATGCCATTGTGCATTGCCATTGCGCTTGGTCTGGATAACTGGAAGCAGCGTGCCCGGGATCGCAGAGGATGGAAGGCTTCAGTGTCTCAGGCAGAGACTCTTCAATGTTCTGGAGCCCGTTAAGTAAGTAAAGTAGAAGTCAAGGCCCTCACTATTGAAAAAGGCTTCCTCTGCAATGTCTTTCGATGATTTTTTGATTTTTTCTTCCAGAGATTATCAAAAGAAATAAAAAATGATGCCCCCTACAAGACAGCAAATTTCTTAAAAAAAATGTTCCATCAATTTTTCTGAAACCAAATTTTACACGGGCGAAGCCGGGCGGGTACAGCTAGTCTAAATATATAAAAGAGAGTGATGTTAGTTACTACGCTTATAACTCGAGAACGCCTGGACCGATTTCGATGATTCACACTAAGTCTGACTGGTTTCCGGCCAAACAAGAAGAATACCCAAGAAAATTCCCGAAAAATCCCAGAAATAAAAATTTATGAATAAAATTTATTTGACTTTTATTTTTACTTTACTTTCTGACAATTTTTTCCCCCATTTTTTTACAATTATTTTTTAACAGCATAATGTGGGACAATTGTTTTCGTATCAATCAAAACGTTAGTTTCGGATTGTGCAATTAATTGATGATTTATCCTTTTTTCCTTGAATTCAATTTTCAAACGGTAAGTTACCAACGAAGATATTTATTTTGTGAAGTTAGAACATCCGATAATTCTCAGTATTATTCACAATGCCGCGAGCCAGAAGATCTAATCTTTCGCATCGAACCCGTAATGCAAGTAGAGTTCTGAATATCGCCAGTCAATTGAATACGGAAATCGCACAAGAACAGCGCCGTGTTCGTGCATCACGAATCGACTCCGACTCTACAGATCCAAGGCCAAATTCACCATCGAATTGGATCATTGCTACCGATTGAAGACGCACAACATAAATTTCTCCAAATCTAAATACTTCATTGGCAATGTGGAAAATCAACTTTATCAGCGCCAAACAATCAATAGCAGATACTTCATGAACATCATGCATTAGTTCGGTTATTCAAAACTGCGTTGGATCGCATGCCAAGTGATGACCATAAAGTCATGATCAGATCAGATAAACGCCCTGCTGGAACGCACGAACGCCAAATTAATGCTCCAATAATAGATCAGGTTGCAGTTGTGATTGTTGGCGAAAATCTGGAATCACGCGATATTGTGCTCACACGTCGGGACTCTGGGCAATTGCAACGAATATCCGAAACACATCGTTCATACGATGAATTGCAATACCCACTGATGTTTTGGCAAGGAGTCGATGGCTATTATATGAACAACAAGTTTAGAAATCCATTGACCGTTGAATGTTGGTATCATAATAATTTTCATTACAATATGACACTAATATCACTGATATCGTTTTAGGTGAGGAAACCACACAGAAGGTCAGCGCAATGAATTTTTACGCGTATCGTTGGATGATCCGCCAAAATGTCGATAGACATTTCGCCGATTGTTTCAGCAATTTTGCGTCGATATGTATGCAAAAGTAGAAACAGAGTGCCTCCTTTTTATCAGATTAAATAAAACCAAACTACGTACGGCGGAGTACATTAATTTACGCGATGCAATTTGTACCGAAGGAAATGCAGCTGATATTGGTCGGTTGACCATTTTGCCGGCGATGTTCGTTGGCAGCCCACGTCATATGCGTGAATATGCGCAAGATGCAATGACGTCATTACGGCCGTCCAGACCTGTTCATCACCTTCACGTGCAATCCAAAGTGGATAGAAATTGTTCAGCTGCTGCTTCCTGGCCAAACATCAAGTGATCGGCACGATATCACCACACGTGTATTCAGGCAAAAAATCCGGTCGCTAATGGACTATATTGTTAAGCATCGTGTCTTTGGGGATATTCGACGTTGGATGTATTCGATTGAATGACAAAAAAGAGGCTTGCCCCATGCGCACATTATTATTTGGTTAGTCAAAAGAATGCAGACCAAATGGATGGCAAAATATCTTATATGTGCCGAGATGCCGTAATTACAAATATGATTCATGGACGTGTTACGCCATTAACACACAATTACCCTGCACGTTATCCACGAAATTTGACTAATGAGACCATCACTGGCAACGATGGTTATCCACTGTATCGGCGTCGATCATCTGGTGATAACGGTAGAACAATCACAGTCAAAGTCAAAGGAAATGAGTCGCCAACTCTTGGGTTGTTCCGTATTCGCCACTCCTTTCCAAAACATTCAAGGTGCATTGTAACGTAGAGTATTGCAATGCAGTGAAGTCCATCAAGTACATCTGCAAATATGTCACGAAAGGCAGTGACATAGCGAGTTTTGGTCTTCAAGCTCCTGATCCCAATGATGAAAACACACGCTATCAAGTTGGTCGATATGTAAGCTGCAATGAGGCGATTTGGCGTATTCAGGAACGCTAACCGACTGTTACACATTTGGCACGCGGAAGACATTGTTCTGATCCAAGAACCCTGTGGCATTAATGATCGGGCACATGGGCTCATGACTCCTAGCTATAAACTTTTCTACGTCAGGAATGAAGGTACACCAAGAGCCTGCATCCTTGCGAAAAGCACACTAAATATTTTCCTTCTCACTAATTACAGCGATGGTGATAAAGGGTGTTTTTTTTTTAGAGGTATAGAACTTCGAATTGAAATAAAACACAAGAAAAAAGTTTTAAAGTCCATCAATTTGGCTTAATTGGAAGGATAATTTTATGCCATTAATGTTTAAATATGATTTCGGGCATGTGGCAGCTGGTTCGAATAAAGCCAAGTCTAGAGGTCCAATTTTCAACCACTTTTTCGAGGATTTGGGGCTGTATGTCGGCAATAACGCCACGAAAGTTGGCTTCCAAGTCCCCTAACGTTTCCGGTTTGTTGGCGTACGCGAGCGACTTCACATATCCCCACAGAAAATAATCCAATGGTGTCAATTGATTGTTTGTTTGTTTATTTAGTATTAAAAAAAAACTATTAATTTTACAATTTTAGTGTTAGAGTTTCGGAAAATTATAACTAAAATAAATAATTAATTTATATAAACAACAAGAAAAATAAAAAAAAAATAAATAACATGACATTTCTTAATTAAATTACATATATTTTTGTTTTGAATTAATTTCAGTTTAATTTTAATTTTGGCGTTTTACAAAATGTACAATTTGGCGTTGTTTCCCAATTTGATTTCATTAGGTAGAGTGTTGAACAGACGAAGCCCTTTGTTGAATAAGCTGTTTTGTGCAGCCCTTCTTCTAGCAAATGGAAGGTGGAAGTCATGGTTGTTTCTTAGGGTATAGGGTTGAAGATTACTAACGTAGATAACTAAGCGAGACAAATAAGGAGGTGTAAGGTTATGTTTTATTTTAAATACCAAAAGTAAAACATTCATCAAAATTCTTTCCTTAACACTAAGCCACATCAACATATTTAACATAGAACGAATAGGAGTATAAATATTGCACTTTAATATTGTTCGCATCGCTTTATTTTGCAGGAGTTGAAGCTTATTAATCATTACTTTGTTACACAAGAAAAGAATTGAGGGACAGTATTCATAATGTGGTTTTATTATCGCGTAAAAGATGTTTATTGCACTAATAGTAGAAATATTTCTGCGGATTGTTCTTAGTAAATTTGTTTTTTTTGATATTTTCAATTGTCGATCTATTGTCTATTACTATACCCAGGTACTTAATTTCTGAGACTATTTCAAGGCTTTCATTGTCTACTTTAATGTTTACAACACTATCACTTGCTACCTTGTTTCCAATTATCATCACTTTTGTTTTAGAAACATTCAACTTGAGCTTATTTGCTTTAAGCCATACCCTAAGATTATCCAAATCCAGTTGCATTTTTAAAATACCTTCTGCTAAATTTTCACAATTCACATAAAGTAAGCCATCATCTGCAAATAATGCGTATTCACTATTGTTTATTGCACTACCGATGTCATTTATGTAGACGTTAAAAAGAAATGTGCCTAGAACGGACCCCTGTTGCACACCAATGTTAATTAAAATTTCATCAGATATTGTATTGTTCACTTTTTTTCTTTGCTTTCTCCCTGATAAGTATGAAACCATCCAGGATAGTGATTTTTCGCGCACTCCGTACTTTTCTAGTTTCTCAAACAAAATGTTTCTGTCCACTGTCTCGAAAGCACGTTTTAAATCAAGAAAAACACATATTATTTTAGTTTTAGCGTCTAGTTGTTGTTTCCAGTTTGCTATGACCATGTTAAGTGCACCTTCACAAGAATGTTGCTTCCTAAACCCCGACTGATTTTCAATTATTAAGTTATAAAAGTCAAAAAATGATTCCAGTTGAAAGTACACAACTTTTTCTAGTACCTTCTCATAGAGAGGGAGGGCATTAATTGGCCGAAAGTCTTCACATTTAATTGATTTGTTAACTTTAGGGATAGGAGAAATTTGAGAAACTTTCCAAGAGTTGGGGAAAACGCCTTCACGAAATGATTGATTCATAATTTTAATTAACGGAGGTGCGATAATATCACTCATGTCCTTAAACATTTTTATATTTATATAGTTAGGATCGCGCTTATTTTTTATGTTAGCAAATATCCTTCTTATATCGTCGAATTCTATTTCATTAAAACTAAAGGAAGCAGGATTTCTTTCGATCTGGTTATTATATGGGACATATGGGATATTATAACTTATTTCTGTTATGCTTTCAACAAAATATTTGTTGAATTTATTTGCCAATAGTAAATTATCACTGTATGTTATATTATTAAAAACCACTTCACTTATTTGCGCTTGGTTTCGTTTCAGTACGAGCTGTTTCATCGTTCTCCACATTGCCTTTTGATCAACTGAGTTAAACATTTTGTTTTTAATAAAGTCACTTTTAGCTTTGTTAATTTCGTATTTAAGCTGATTTCTCAGATGCTTATATGTATTCCAGTCATTTGTACTATTTGTGAATCTGGCCCGGTTATATCCAATGATTTTTTGTTGTTTTAATATTCTGAGATGGTTGTTAAACCACTCACAGCCATCTTCACGCACAGATCTTCTTTTTATAAATAAATTCGATGTATCTTTTAAAATATTTTGAAATATCGAAGCCATTTGATTTGTATCATTTAAGTCGCATATACTAAGAATATTATAGTTAATTAAACAATTCCTAAAGTCACTAATGTGGTATTGTAAGAATTGGATGGTTTTCCTTTTTATGTCTTTTTTAACACCAACATTAATCTCAACTAAAATGGTTTCATGATCACTAATTTTCAGATCTGGGACTGGTTCAGCTTTTATTCGTTTTGAATTTGTTATTGCAAGATCGATTATTGTTTTTGAGTTTTGCGTTATTCTGGTAGGTTCAGTAATAATCTGCTTCCAGCCATTATTGATCACAGTTCGTTCAATGTTGTTTTTATACAATTCACTTGGTTGTCTCCAATCAATGTTAAAATCACCGATCACAAAAGTTTCATAAGAAAACTCATTTAATTCCTCGATCCACTCACTAAGTTTATCGCAGAAAATTTTTTTTGAACATTTAGGTGACCTGTAAACCGTAGCTATAATAAGCGAGCAAGAGTCACAAACAGCTTTAATTGACAGCCACCAAATATCTTTATTGATCGCATAGTTTTGGATTTCTTCTGTTTGCCACTTTTCTTTCAAAAAGATTATAACACCACCAGTATGCCTTGACTCACTATTACATCTGTATATATTATAGTTAGTTAATTGTAGCTCAGCGTCCTCTATTTCATCTGTAAAACACGTTTCAGATAGTAAAACACATTCATATCGGCCATTTGTTACCATTGCTTCGAGTTCAGTAAAGTTGCTTAAGATACTTTGAACGTTTAGGTATACTGCTGTAATCAACTTTGGTTGCTAAAACTCAATTTTATTTTTTTCCAGCTTATATTTATTTTTAAAAACTTCACAGCTTCTATCCCTGCAGTCATGGTTCACATCTAAGTTAAATCCTAGTCTTCTATTCGCATCATCACAGTTGTTGCATTTAAGAATTACTTTTTCACAAACGCGCGTATCATGACTTATGACTATGGTTTTACTGCATTTATTTGCAATATGGTTAAAACCCCAACAGTTGTAGCATTGCTTTACGAAAACATATTCATACACTCGATATCTATTCCAACCAACATTAACTCTACCGACTTCCATAATTTGCTTGAATGCTTTACCATCGATTTCAATAATTGCTCTAAACATGTTATTCTTTTGAGGCACCCTATAAAATTTAACACATTTGACGTCACATTCAACATTGTTTTGTTTTTTTATTGCTTCTGCAAAACTATCACCGTCCCATTCTTCTGTAATGTTGTTTACCAAGATTGTTGGACTTCTCATTTTTGGTACTGTTATAACATATTTATCACCGAGTTTTTCCTTTGCTTCTCTCTCTACCGTTTTTCTCGATTCTTCATCAAAACAACTAACTGCGATTGCACCGTTTTGACGATTTGAGACACTATTTACTTTAATGGAAAGCAAGGATGGGTTTATATTTTTTTTATCACTTCTTTTGTTATTTCACTTATTTGCTCATTTCGCGGTCTAATTATTACCGGTGGTTCATTGTTTACTATGTCTGCATATGATTTTTTTTCTCTGTTTGCCTACTTTTTTGTTTCACAATTAACCTGTGTTTTTTCGTTTAATTTGTCGACATGCATTAGGATTTTCTCAATATTTTCTTCTTGTTTTTCGATAATTTGCTTGCTAGCAGCTAGTTTATTGTTTATATCAGAAAATTGTTTCGACATCAAACCTATAAAATTTTGGCAGTCAGTGCACATAAAAAGAATTCCTGTCTTCTTATTCACCAACTCTACATCGTATTCAGTCAAATCCGCACATCTCAAGTCAAACAACTGGCCACAGATTCCATTGCATACAACAAATTTATCATTTCTGACTCCCTTGTTGCAATCTTTACACACTCTAGTACTCATCGTCGAAATTTCGACACTCTAAACACTGTAAACCAAAATATATCAAGAGCTCTATATAAACACGTCTATTGACAGGTCCATTTCGCGAAATTATGCGCTCATCGAATGTTTCCTTCAATAAATCAATTGTGACGTGTGCTGTGTGGCATGTAGCACCGTCTTGTTGGAACCACATCTCATCCACATTCATGCCATCCAATTCGGGAACAAAATAGTCGGTTATCATGGCCAATTGCTGTGCACGGTGGCGAATCGATTCATTCGGGTCCTCTTCAACACTTTGCTCTACAGCGGCAATTGTTTCTTCGATGCGCACTCTTCGACGTCTCTGCGGATGCGTATTATCACATAGAGTAAACGTAGTGCGAAAACGATCCATGGTTAACCGAATTAATTGCTCTGATGGACGATTATGTCGACCATAAAATGAACGGAGCTTGTGGTAAACTTCGCGAACTGAACCATTATTTTCGAAAAAAAATTTGCACGATTTGCTAGCGTTGTTCATTTGTCAACCTGTTCATGATGAAATAACAAACCAAACTGAACTGAATGACATTAGAGTTGCCAGATTTGACCACAAAACGCCAGTTTTATCTCTCTTCGAAAAACCAACCTCTAAAAAAAAACACCCTTTACAACGACAGTTAGCGTTGAAGTTGGACTGCGGTTGACTTCGGCGTATCTGGCGTCTGACCTTCACCTCCCTGCGGTGAAGGTCAGAACTGGAGAGAACGATTGCTGATGTGGAGAAGTCCAAAGCTGCACTGATTCTGAGATGTGATGGCAATGCGCATCACACAGTATGGGGCAGCACCGACATCAATGAAAGTGGTGAGTTACTTTTTGATTACTTAATTAGTACTAATCATATGCAATACTGGATGCGAACCCACATTTGTCACTAGCAACAGACAAGAGGTCCTAGACATTACGCTGGTCCCCGATACCATATACTATGATATCAGAGACTGGAAAGTAGCTAACGAACACTCCTTCTCAGACCACATGTACATTCAATTTGGCATAACTCCCTCAAGTCCAACCCGTTTTTAGGAATTTCAGAAAAGCGGACTGGAGCAAATATAGGAACAGTGTGGAGTCCTCTGTAATTAATAGAATCCCTGTTCCCCCTACTAACACAAATGAATTAGCTAACATGGTTGAAGAACTCATTATGGCTCTCAGCCGTGCTATGTCCTTCTCCTGTCCAATAAGCAAACCTCGGGGCAAACCTAGACCACCGTGGTGGAATCAGGAGATTGTATCGCTGCGTCAAAAATGTGGACAGCTCTTCAACCAGCCCAAGCGATCCCGCGAAGCATCTGATTGGATCTTGTATAAAGAAGCCCTCAAATCCTATAAAACCTTAGTTAGGAAAGGCCAACGGAACTCCTGGAGACTCTGCTGTGAAAAGATAGAAGAAATCTCTGAAACCTCCAGGCTCAGAAAGATTCTCGCATCCACTCCTAATGTAGCGAGCTACCTTAAGAGAGCTGATGGATCGTGGACCACCTCCAGTGCAGAATCTCTGGATCTACTATTGGATTCTCACTTCCCTAATAGCAGTAATGCTGCCTCGATACCAACTAGGTCTTCTGCAAGACCGATAGCAAGTAGCTCTTCAAGTCTTATTACCATACTAATCGCAGGTGGTCTAATTGCACAACGTGTCACACCTCGAAACAGATCTGGCCTCAGCTGGATCTCAAGCGCTCTAAAAATCTTACCACACTGAAAAGACCCATGGTAAGCACTTAAGTAGGTGCCATTACGGGACACTGCATCATAGGGAGACATGCTCTCAGGTTGGGCCTCCCCTCAAACGATTTCTGCAGAAGCTGTATGGACGAGGAGGAGGAGGAGACTATTCTTCACCTTCTCTGCACGTGCCCAGCACTGTCATTCCGCAGAAAACTATACCTCGGAGAATACTTCTTCGACAATCTCAGCGAACTCTTGGAGTGCTTCATCAAAGAAATTTCAACGTCGAAAGCAAGGCAATGTAGTTCCTGGCTATCCGCATGTGAGTTCATTATTTCCACATGTTTTCCATCAAATCCACGTGAATTGTGGAACAAGTAAAAGGATGACATGTCAGAAGACATTTTGCATCGAGTTCGTGTCCATTCAGAGAATCCCAATCTTGAGACGAAAGAAGAGATGCACAACCAGGCCTTAATTTTGATAGAAGACATGTGTTACATCATGTGCGGCAGTTTGTTAGTCAGGTTAGGAATGCCATCGCCAGATCGTGGAATAAACGACGCCTTCAGATGAGAATTGCAGCGTAAATGTGAATACGACACAAATGCATTAAGCCAATTGGTTAGAACGAATGTACCTTTGTTGAATCCCCAACAAAAAGAAGTGTACGATACGATACATGAAGGCAATTAATGATGGAAATGTTGGCATGTGTTTCCTTGATGCACCTGGTGGCACTGGCAGGACATTCCTCATATCATTGATTTTTCGAGAACCAGGTTTACGTTATTATAATTATATCGTAATCCGTGAGACTATACGCAATAAACAAATCTAAAGTCTTCGGATAGTGGTAATATACAGACAATGTTCTTATAGTTTTAACAATTTGAAAACACTATTATATGAAAGAACTGAGTGCTCTGTATATAAATATCAGTGTGCCAGGCGTTTTTCATGGGGGATATAAAAGCTTACCATTAAAAAAGTCCTCAATCGCTTCCTCTGTAATAGCATATGGAAGTCCACGCAGTTTGACTACGTTGGAAGAAACGGAACCAGGATTTTTCAGTACATGTTGTGCTTCTTCGTTTGTTGCCGAAAAAACTAAAATAAATAAAAAACAAAACGTGAGAAAATATATGGACTAATGGTAGCAAAAGAAAACAATACTAAACGAAAGCATACTCTCAATATAACGATGTCCGAGAGTGTTCTTATTATATTTAAAGGCCTCCTTTTCATCGTATCCACTTTCTAGTTCAACAAAAGCTTCTCCAGTATTTTTTCCATCCCAGCGACTTAGCACCATATGTATGCCCTTTGTACCATTTACGACATTGACATCTTTTAGAAAATCTAAAATTTCCTGATGAGTAACCGACCAAGGTAATCCACGCAGCCGTATATAGCAAGACATTTTCTAAAACGAAAAAAAAGAGCAATCTCTTATAAATAGTACCTTAACAACAAGCTTTCAGTATTGCAGAATATACACCTTTATAAATGCTTTAATAATATTAAACAAGTTTAAAGAATTAATTTAGGTTTAATCCTTCGAAAAATAATAACGGATAAAAGTAAAAATACTACGTTATCAACAGTAGTAGTAGCAGTAGCAGTAGTATTTCTTTATTAGTATTTAAATTTCATTATTTACATTAATCTTAATATATAAAAGAGAGTGACGTTAGTTTCTACGCTTATAACTCAAAAACGCCTGGACCGATTTCGATGATTCGCACCAATAATAATTAATAATAAATAAACAAGTAACTGGTCTCCGGCCAAACAAAAAGAATACCCAAAAAACCTCCCCGATATAAAAACATAAAAAAAATCCTTTTCCCATACATTTTGTATGAATTGATTTTACGACGCCATCTTCATGATAGATGTTTATGTTTACGTTACATTGTGACAAGTTTTTTTTCATAATTTATCAGCATGTTTTTCAAGTTTTATCAAATTTTTATCAGTTTTCGATAGTTATTGTAATTCATTTGGATTTAATACCTCTATTGTTTTGAAGCGATTTTTTTGTGAAAATTACCAGCGAGAAGTGATTTTATAGAGGTAAGTTCAGTTTGATGAAGTGCACATTGTGAATGGTTATGTTCTTTGTGATTTCGTGCGAATCGAAAATCAATCCAAACGTTAATTTTGGATTGTGCAATTAATTTTTAAGTAGGTTACTTTTAAAATACACTCTTTATTACTTTTGTGTAGTTTGTGTAGTATATTTACCTCTTGCGGTTCACACGCTCAACCAATCTTAACAATTGAAGTGGGTGCTTATTTTTACATTTTTACTTTTTTTTGAAATTAACAATTCAAAAATTTTAATTTTACTACATTAAATTTCAACAACGCAGTTGTGTATAAACTATGATTCAGGGTTATACTTTTACTTCATTCATCATTCCCGTACAAACGACCCCACGAATGAGTGCTGACGGCCAAAGGGAGTTACAGTCATAAGAGTTAGTATTATAGTGAAAACATGATACTCTTATGACTCTTCACACGTATTCACATTTCACTGTTCACAGATAGAAAATCAAGAGAGAATTTAATTTTTAAAATTTGCGGGTTAATTGTGTAGGAGCGCTGAAACTTAGTTTATGAACAAAATTTTTTGTAGATAAGGTGATAGTCACTTTTGTAATAGTCAAATACGTAAGGTGACAAAGTAACTGTACAAATTTGGCAGCACTTTGTTATTTCAATTCAAGGCAGCCTTGATATAATCTTAATATTATAAATGCGAAAGTCTAATTGTTTCCTTTTCACGGCCGCAAAACCAATTTTTATAAATTTTGGAACATACAGGGATAGATGGGACCTCTGAGAATGACATAGGCTACTTTTTGCCGCGAAGACAAAACGTGAAGGGGATGAAGTTTTCAAGTTAGGGATAATAAAATTCATCATGGGTATCTACTTACTTTTGGTAAGAAATAAATAAATTTGCTGGGTATTTTACCAATGAATTTAAATGTGTAGGGCTAATTGGTTGGATTGAAAGATAGGATAGTTTTGAACCCGAAAAGTGGCGCTGTTGTTGCTATGAATATTTCAATTAAGTTACTCGAAGTACCAATTCTACGCAGACGATGTCGCGGGTACCAGCTAGTATAAAATAAAACATTTATCTAATTTCATTTATCTAGTGTGTGAGCTGCTAATGAGCTTTGTTGGCGCATCCCAAAATCATCCGCATTACGTAGTTGGTAAGAGCATTCCCAACCCGTGTGACCTCGTTCGTTAGATATCCCGGTGCTACACCATTTTTATTTTAAAAATAGTCATAAGTGTATTGAACTCCAAGTTTTGTTTAATGTTTAACCACATTATGGCGTCTAACATGAACCTTACTGGAGTAAATCGGTTGCATCTAAGGATACTCCTCATTGCATTGTTTTGCAGTTTCTTTCAACTTGGCCTTGATTACAACAAGTATACAATATGGTAGAACAAAACTCGAAATGTGGTTTCACTATAGTGTTGTAAACCGTTATAGCTGTCATGTATTCCATCCTTTTCCGAGTGCGTTTGAAGAAACCAACTTTCGTGCCAATTTTATTGCATGTTCATGCATTTTCAAGTCTCTGTCGATGACCATTCCCAAGTATTTGATACTCCTTACATTTTGAATAGGTTTGCCTTTTATTTCTATTAGTGTATTACTGCTTAGATTTACTTCCATAATCTTCGTTCAACTTTAATTTGTTCATTTTTAACCAAACAGTCAGTTGATTAATATCAGATACTAATTTGCATTTGCATTCAATCCCTCCAGATAAACATAATCAAAAAAACAGAATCGAAGTTTTTCTTTAGAAAAAAATGAGAGCCGAACAACATCGGATGACTTCTTTTGGCCCACCTTGTATATCCGATTTCATTGAAGAGAAACAAGGAGTATCGCAAGGATCAATATTAGGTGCACTTTTTTTATAATTTATATGAACAATATGCCAGCAGTAATAAGGTTTTACAAAATTCTATTATGTGCCGATGATACATTGATCTACGCCGAGGGATTGAACGCTGATGAATGCAAATGCAAATTAGTAGGTATCTGATTTTAATCACCTCTCAAGTTCTTTATCCTGTATTCCATATTTATAATTTTTTTTAAAAAGCATCTCTCTGTCTTTCGTTTCAAATGCCCGCTTAAAATCAAGAAAAAAAGCCATTGTTTTTTTTCGCTTTCCACCATTTATTTACTATATGGTTCACTGCCGTCCCGCATGAATAGATAGTTTTTTTCTGAATCCTGATTGATATGTTGATAAAATGTTGTTGTCTTCTATGTATTTTATCAGCTGTTGTTTGACTATCGTTTCAATAACTTTTTCAATGGTTTTTAGTGTATTGATTGGTCTGAACTCGTCACTTTTACATGTGTTTGCAACTTTTTCCACTGGTGTCACCACCGAGTCCTATGATTTTGGAAATATTCCAGTCATAAGCGATGTATTTACTAACTGAAGCATAGTCTTCCCCAAAATATCCAGTTATCAATGAACATTTTAGGTTTTATTCTCTCAAAATCAGCCTTGTTTTTTAGAGTTTTACATACTTTACTTCTTGTATTGTAACTTTGCGAAATTCAAATTTGCTCTCTGATTAGTTAATGTAATTCACGTATCCGACATCTTCAATTGAATCGTCAATCTCGTTTATGCTTTTTAAAAAACTACGATTCAATTTATTTGTAATTTGTGATTCGTTTTCGTATTCCACTCCATCAAACGATATATTTTTTGGTTTCCTTAGAGCCTGTCTTAGAACCAATTTTTAATTTCGGCCCAAATTTCCTTCTGTCCATTTGCTTGTCCTATTTTATTATTTACATACTAGCTGACCCGGCGAACTTCGTTTCGTCCAAAATCGTTAATGTATGTAATGAATATAATAATTCTGAGTATGCACATGCTGCTTCATGTTATTTGGTCAATACAAGTTCTTTATTCAAAAGTTAATCTGAAGTAACAACTAGCTGAATCCCCGCGGGCTTCGCCAGGAAAAAAAAAAACTTAAATAAAATTAAAACATGTATTGCAATGCTTTTTCTTTGTGCGTTGGGAGAAATAGAACACCGTTGACCAATTTCATCATTGGAATTTCCGAGAAAATAAATTTGCTAAAACTGATGAGCACTATCTGCAAATGGTAATAACGATCCGACTCTGTGGTACACCTGACCTTGAATCTTGATATTAAAAGTTGTTAAGTTAACAATTTTGTAAATGCAATTGTCGTTGATTACCTTAAATGTTGGCATGAAATTATCTCTGATAATATTTGTTGCACCAAACGAAGTCATTTGAAAACATGAATTGTATGCATAAATATTTTTTAAGAAATGCTTCGATTCGGTTGACGTTCCAGAAACCAAGGAAAGCAATGGTTCTGGTGGACAATTCAACACCGGCAATGGCACTTTTGCCATTTCCACAGCACAACCCTGGTGTTTGGGTCGGGTGTACCTCATCCCCAGACAACCCATCCACTGCCAAATTTCGCACCTAGCGCCATCAACATCTGGACTCCACAACTAATTTCAATAATTGCATCACTCACCTTTATTGGATAGTTTTACCCTCAGTCGAGTATTATGTTGAGTGTTAGGTTAAAGTTTTCTTAAAGTCTAAATTGTGGAATTCGGAATAATGTATGGGGGAAGGAAGGGATAGGTACCAAATTTATGTAATGCTAGGAAAAAGATATAAGTATGTGAAATGCTTTATGTTTGTTGTACCTGCATGGATTTATAAGATTCCAAGACTCTAAATATTTAACTAAATTTAAATCTGAAGCTTAAAGAATAAGTTTTTTAAGAAAATAAATTGACTTTTAGCTCCAGAGAATTTAAGAAAAATAAAAGTAAAAAATTCGCGCGACCATAGACTACAACCCAAACAATAAGGGTGAGTCGTGAGAAGGAAAGTGTCCAGTTGCAAAGCTGAGATGTAGATGGCGCTAGGGTCAGGGTCGCCTAAATTGATTCCTTTGGACGCTATCGTATCTTCAATAGATGGAGAGGCACACGGGTCCGATATTGATTTTGTATGGGAGATACCAGAACTACTTGACCGACACAGCCCATTTTTAATACTGACCTAACGAAGATAAAAATAAGTCCTTTCACCAAACTTCATTTGCTTAGGTTGTTTTCTTTGGACGCTATCGTATCTTCAATAGACGGAGAGACACATGGGTCCAATATCAATTTTATATGGGAGGTACCAGAACTACTTGACCGACATAGCCCATTTTGAATACCAACCAACCGAAAATAAAAAGAAGTTCTTTCACCAAACTTCTTTTGCTTAGGTTGTTTCCTTTGGACGCTAATATTGATTTTGTATGGGAGGTACCAGAACTACTTGACCGACATACCCCATTTTTAATACTGACCTAACGAAGATAAAAAGAAGTCCTGTCACCAGACTTCATTTGCTTAGGTTGTTTCCTTTGGACGCTATCGTATCTTCAATAGATGGAGAGGCACATGGGTGCAATATTGATTTTGTATGGGAGATACCAGAACTACTTGACCGACACAGCCCATTTTTAATACTGACCTAACGAAGATTAAAAGAAGTCTTTTGACCAAACTTCATTTGCTTAGGTTATTTCCTTTGGACGCTATCGTATCTTCAATAGACGGAGAGACACATGGGTCCAATATCGATTTTGTATCCAATACCAACCTGACGACGATAAAAATAAGTCCTTTCACCGAATTTCATTCGCCTGCGTCAATTCCATTTTTAAAACTGACCTAACGAAGATAAAAAGAAGTCCTGTCACCAAACTTCATTTGCTTAGGTTGTTTCCTTTGGACGCTATCGTATCTTCAGTAGACGGAGAGATACATGGGTCCAATATTGATCTTGTATGGGAGGTACCAGAACTGCTTGACCGACACGGTCCATTTTTAATACTGACCTAACGAAGATAAAAAGAAGTCCTTTCACCAAACTTCATTTGCTTAGGTTATTTCCTTTGGACGCTATCGTATCTTCAATAGACGGAGAGACACATGGGTCCAATATCGATTTTGTATGGGAGGTACCAGAACTACTTGACCGACATAGCACATTTTTAACACCAACCAAACGGCGATAAAAAAAAGTCCTTTCACCAAATCTCTTTCACCTATGTCAATTACTTTGGGCGCTATCGTGCTTTCAACAGACAGTTCACTGGCAACTGTTAAAGCGACAACATTAAGTGTTCTTTCAAAATTAATTGAAGTGTAAATCTTCTTTATTTCATTCAAAATTTACTTCAGAATGTTGGCGGCACAAGAACAAAAATAAATTGCTTATCACTCTCCATTTCTATTAATTCTTATAAAATAATTATGCTTGTAGAGACATGGCTTCATACGCACATATTCTCTCAAGAAATTTTCGGCAGTGAACACACTGTCTACCGACGTGATAGAAGTGTTCACACAGGTATGACAAGAGGAGGTGGTGTACTCATAGCAGTGCACCGCTCGCTTGTCTCGTTTGAAAAGCCATTGCCGCTTGTCGATGACTCTATCGAACAGCTAGCGGTGAGTGTGTTGATGAGAAATTCTAGTACCAACAACAATTTAAGTGAAATAATTTTTGCACTTTCTTACATTAGGCCAGCGAGTGCATGCAGCATGTATGTTTCACACACAAATAACATTGAATTTCTTGCTAATAATTTGCGAGAAAATCAAATGTTGTTTGTTGCTGGTGATTTCAATTTAAGTCACGTTTATTGGGAGTGGGATAGAGATGAAAACTGTATGATTCCCTCCCAAGTAAGAACCGATTACGAAGTAGTGTTTATTGACACACTTTTAAGTTGTGGGCTAATGCAAGTGAATCAAATTCCAAACTCATTTAATAGGTATTTGGACTTAGTATTTTCTAGCAAGAACGGAGTTGTAGTTGTGTGTGAAGCACATTCTCTACTTTTGCCCACATCTTGTCACCATAAGGCATATGTTGTTAGTAATTCAACTGACAATTATTATTTGCCACTTCAAAGTGCTCATTATGAGTATAATTTCGCAAAGGCAGATTATAATAATCTGAATTTGTATTTTAATTCAATCTTATGGAATGATATTCTTGATGTTTCAAATTTATCGAGCATGTACAGCACGTTCTTTTCAGTTTTAAAGACTGGAATCGAATTACATGTTCCTATAATAAAGCGAAAAGACCATAGAAAGCACCCATGGTTCAATATGCAGCTTTCTAAAATGAAAAACATCAAGAACAAAGCTTTCAAAAAATATAAACTGACCGGTATGTCAGAAGATTTTTTATTGTTTTCTCGTTTTCGTAAGGAATACGAGTTTCTTAATAAATTTTTATACAAAAATTATATATATTCTGTGGAATCGAGAATAAAAAATAACAGCAAAGCGTTTTGGGTTTTTATAAATTCCAAACGCAAAACTACTGAAATTCCTATTGGTATTGAATATGAGGGGGTTCGCTCGGATAATGTTCAATCTTCTTGCGAACTTTTTGCCTCATATTTTCAGACTGTTTATTTGGATGACGTTTATACTTCTGTGGTAAACCAATACGATGATATTTCTCCTATCACTGATTTGGGAATAATTTCCTTGACTGAAATTGAAGTATTGACATCATCTCAAAAACTTGAACCCAATTGTAATCCGGGATTTGATGGTATACCATCCATATTAATTTTAAAATGTAGTTCATCTCTCTCGATTCTGCTCACATTGATTTTTAATTTATCCCTTTCGACTGGCAATTTTCTAAACTGTTGGAAATATTCTTTTGTTACGCCTATTCATAAGTCCGGTAGCAGGAATTTGGTGACGAACTATCGTCCAATTTCGAAGTTGTCAACGATTCCGAAATTGTTTGAAAGTTTAGTGAAAAAGAAGATATACTTTTTTGTAAAGGAATCTTTATCCACCAATCAACATGGATTTATGAGTGGCAGGTCCACAGTAACGAATTTAACTGTATTTACTAATTTTGCCTTAAAGGCAATTGAAGAAGGTGCACAGGTTGATGTAATCTACACTGATTTCGTTAAAGCATTTGATCGGGTAGACCACAAACTGCTTACAAGAAAATTAGAAGCACTTGGTATCCATTCAATGCTTAACAAGTGGATTGCATCCTACCTAAGTAACAGAAATCAGTTAATTAGAATAGGAAATACTTTTTCGAGAATGCAACTCTGTTGATTCCAGTGTCGATATTTCGATCAACAGAATTGCATTTAAAAAAAGATTAAATGAATTGTTATAATTGCTCATAGGGTTTTTTTACTTTTGCTTAGAATTTTACTCATGTAATTATTAAAAGCACAAGTTTTTCCCTTAGGGTAATTGATTGTATTTTTTCTTGCACACTAAATGGAAGTTTATTTTTTTTTTTCTTATTTTTTTCTCTTCACTTGAAGAGTTTTTTTTTACTATATATACATATATTTACTTGTTATAATTTTTTTTTTTTTTTTTTTTTAAATATTTTTTTTCTCTTATGTTAACCCTTTCGGTATTTTGATGCCATATGGCAATAGGAATTCATAACGTCCATTCTCTCTCTTTGAGTATATTTTTTCGATTTGCTTTTCTGATTAACTTCTTATAGTATCTGTTCAATCAGTAGAGGCAAACAAACTGGTTGATATGGTTGATAGCATTGTGCTTTTAGCTTTGATGCAGGGAAGGTCTGTAGAGCTCGAATTTTTTCCTCGGAAGACTAATTTTATGATTTCATTTTTACATTGGTAATTGACAAATACATTATCAATTTTGATTTTATTTTAATGATAAATAGCAGGGATACAATAAAAAAAATAAAATAGACATGTTGTCCTTCGTTATGCTGCCACTAGAGACAATTGATGTCATTTGGCAACGTTCCCAAAAACCACTTTAGAACAAATACTTAACAAAAATAATGTTCCAATGTTTTTAGTCTGAGCCTCCGTAACAACAAAAAGAAAAAAAATATTTTCCTAACCTTAGAACAAAAAATAAGTACCGAAAGGGTTAAGAGTTTTTTTTTTTTTTTGTTTTTAAAAATTATATAATTATATAGTCTGTAAATTGTAAAATGGTAGACTTAAATAAATAAACAAATAAACAGACAGACAGACAGATGGACATGACTAAATCGATTCAGAATAAATATATACCGCCGTCGGGGTAACTTCCCGACCATGTATAAAAACACTAGTTATGAGAGAGACGCGAGAAGCCTCGGATAACGATTTCCCTCAAACGGCAACCAGACCCGGAACGTCAACGGACAACGACTTAAGAGTATGTACCTGGAACGTGCGAACGCTGTACTTGTACACCCCAGGTGCTACTCAAAAACTTGAGTCTGTCCTCACGCGGTACAAGGCAGATATTACCGCGATCCAGGAGATACGATGGATAGGATCAGGTATGATGAAAAGGAAAAATTGCGATATTTATTACAGCTGCCATAAAAGATTGCATGTATTAGGATGCGGATTCGTCGTGGGAAATCGGCTTAGGACAAAAGTTATTGACTCTCGAGAACACACGCTACAATGTGCAATTTGGAAGTAGTTCCTCCGAGCTATTCCAAACATGCACCGGATTTCGGCAAGGAGACGCATTATCATGTGACTTCTTCAATCTCGTGCTAGAGCAGATAGTGCGCAGGGCAGGTGTCAACACGGAAGGCACTATCTTCAACAGATCCGTCCAGCTACTGGGGTATGCAGACGATATTGACATCACGGTCGCTCCCAGCGTGCCGTGATAGAGGCTTTTACGGCGATTGAAGAACAGGCGAAATTCGTTGGTCTTGTAGTAAATGAGGACAAGGCTAAGTATATGCTATCAACAAACAAACAAGCATCTGTCCACCGCCTAGGACAGAACGTCACTATTGATAGCAACAATGTCGAGGTAGTTAAGGAGTTTATCTACCTCGGAGTAAACATGAACTCAACAAATGACATCCTAGTGGAGATCCGGCGAAGAATTACCCTAGGAAACCGCTGCTACTTCGGTTTGGCAAAGCAATTGGGTTCAAAACTCCTAACTCGAAGGACAAAATGTATGGTTTACAGAACCCTTATCCTGCCAGTTCTGCTTTATGGCGCCGAGTGCTGGACGATAAGCAGGAAGGGAGAGCTGATACTGGACTCCTTCGAAAGAAAAATTCTTCAGCGGATTTTTGGTCCTGTGTGCGAGGAGGGCGAATGGAGGAGAAGATACAACCGCGAACTCTAGGAGCTGTACCAAGATGTGGATGTAGTCCAAAAGGCCAAAATACGTCGACTACATTGGCTCGGCCACATCGAGCGAGTGGACAATAATGCTCCAGCTAAGAGGATCTTCGAATCCCAGCCGCAAGGTTCGAGACGACAAGGAAGACCGAACCTCCGTTTCAAAGACCAAGCCATCGCGGATGCCAGGGCGCTTGGTCTGGATAACTGGAAGCAGCGTGCCCGGGATCGCAGAGGATGGAAGGCTGCAGTGTCTCAGGCAGAGACTCTCCACGGGTCGAGAGCCCGTTAAGTAAGAGGATTGCGAAAGCTTCTGCTATAAATATTGATGCGAATTCGGGTAGATTACCAATGGAGATAATGGATCCATTTTCAAGTGAGACAGTAAATGATGTGTGTTCTGTAGTCTTTGATATCCATCGGTGAAGATAAGGTTCCACCCCTCTGATTTCAACTCTGAGGAGATGCTGGCGAAGAGTTGACAGTACGCTGTATTGCTGGTGTTTGCTTTCTTGTAGTTGGCTAGGGTCATTATGATAGTTTCTAGGTTCATTAGCCATGGAGGATATAGGGGGGCAGCAGTACGCTTTAGCCTAAATGGGATGTCTAGCAGAGATGCTTTTTCTAGTATGGTAGCTATAGCGGATGATATCCTCTTTATAAGCTTATAATCCTTTGCCATCTTTACGTCCTGGTCAATTACTGAGTTTTTGGAGAAAGCCAGTTTTGCCGATAGTCTTAAAGTGATAGCGTCTCTTCGTTTCTCAATGCTCATTAGTCCTGCTTCTGCTAAAATGTTTTTTATTGGAGTAGTAGGGAAAGCGTTTATGCTTCTTCTGGCGGCTTGGTGGTATAGGGATTTTATTATTTTCAATGTTGATTGTGGACAATACCCGTATATATATAACCCATAATCAATTTTACTTAAAACTAACATTTTCGGTAGTTTTGTTAGAGTGTTAATGTGGACATTGCTTTTTCTACAGCCTAAGTATCTTATAACATTGGTTCTTTCAGCTAGGGATTTCTTAAGTTCTAAACAGTGTTGTTTCCAAGAATACTTGTTATTAAAGACTAGTCCTAAAATTTTCAAGTTACTAACATTTTCAATTAGTATGTCGCTTATATTTATGTTTAGAGTTATAAAATTTTCATATCAGTTTCTTTTGTTCGAAAACGGCTCTAACGATTTGAATTTAAATTGATATTTAAGCTTAAGTATGTGAGGTTAGCATAACTGCGTACTCAGTTTTCCGCTAAAAAAAATTTAATAACTTTACTTTTGGAATTTGGACATATGTATGTATCTCGAAAACGGTCTCTCATGTCGTTTTCTATTGGTTTCACTAGGGGATCCACTCGTTTTGAAAACCAATGGAACAGCAAAACTGCTTCTGAAAGAATCTACAAAAGTATTGGTGAAATGCCAAAAAATAGTCTACGGCTGCTGTAAGCTGACTTGTAATAAATACATAAATTGCACTTGTGCGAGTGCTTTTTGAGTGGATTCTGACTTCAAATCGAGAAGCGAAATTCTCTTCTCAGAATAACCAAAAGAGTATTTTTTGTGCCAATGGAACGGCATTTTTTTGATTCTGGACTCTCCCGGACGCTTCTTTTTGTCCAATGGAAAACGACATCAGTCTTTCTCTGTATTATCGTAAAATGGGTTTTTGAAAAAAGTAATTTTTGAAAAATTTCATTTTCTTTAGTTTACCTGAAAACGGCAATTACGATTTTGACCAAAATGCAAACTTAGAGTAAAATTGATGTTTTCAAAATTATTGCGTCCTTAATTTTCAATTCGAATGACAGAAAACGATAATTTTTAAAACTGTCAATATCGCAAAAACCCCATTTTCGATTTCGATAAAACTTTCAAAACCAAGTAACGCTTGAATTCCAAACAATAACCTGGACTGAGCTTAAAAGTTAAACAATAGTATTTTCAAACTAAATATTCGCCGACGACACCGCTATCCTTGCAGTAGGCAATATAATCGAAGAAACGACTGCAAAACTGCAAACCACACTGAATAAAGTAAACGAATGGACGAGGGACTGGCGGATCGCCCTCAACGAAACTAAATCTGTTCACGTAAATTGTACATAGAAGAAAACTAATGACTTGGGAATTTTTCTAAACCTTTGCAAACGAGGCCAAATACCTGGGAATGACACTCGACGCAAAGCTGAAATGGAATTCGCACCGCAAAATGAAACGTAAAGCACTCGATATCACATATAGAGAAATGTACTGGTTACCCGGAAAACATTCGCAGCTGAGTACCGAGAACAAACTGCTTTTATACAAGCAAGTGCTAAAGCCAGTGTGGACATACGGTATACAACTTTGGGGTTGTACCAAGAAAGCAAATGCCAATATTTTACAAACTTTTCAAAATAAAGTACTTAGAGAAATTGTGCAAGCACCGTGGTATACTAGAAACGACGATATCCACATGGATCTCGGAATTCCTACAATCGAAGCTGAAACTAAAAGCTTCGCGCGAAATCCGACTAATCGGGCATATCAACAATACAGTCCGACAAATTTTGGATGAGAGTAATTTATTGCGCCGACTACAAAGAACGAAACCTCTCGACTTGGCAAGATAAAGATTAACCGCGTCTTAATTGCGGAACATGCAGGATCTCTCAGTGGAAAGTAACCTGTCAAAAGTGTTCTTTATTTCGTTATAAAGGGTTTTTCAATAAGAGCGCTACAAAAGTTTTTTTAAATAAAACAAAAACGGATATCAATGAAATTCTTTATTCCTGTGCAGAGAAATGGTAGAACAGCTGATTTCTAAATGGATCACGGCAGAACACCTGAGAAGGTGGTCAACCGTGGAACAATGTAGACAAACTAAAATGGCAATAAAGTGGCCGATCTGCTCCACTCAAAGAAGGGTTCTAAGTATGAGTCGAGGAACATTGAAATGGGTGGTGGCTTTGTCTACAGGACATGGTAATTTCGGGTATCACTTAAGGAAAATGGGCCTTAGAGAGGATGATACTTGTAAACTATGCCTGGAGGAATCTGAGACAGCGCACACATACTGTGTCAATGTCCGGCGTTGGCTAGCAGAAGAATGAGGATCTTGGGACATCATTGGGTCGAGGCCCAGTGGATAAAACAGATCTCCCATAAACAGATGCTAGCGTTAACACTAGGAATCGAGCTCAGAGAAGAACTGTGGAGAAATCCAGAGAGTCAACCTGAGTAAGATTTACAGTGGTAGAGAGACGAAAAGAGACCCGACAATGGTGGTTTGATTCGAATATCTCTCGAAATCTATATACATATATATATTCCTGTGAAAGTACGTTCGATGCCATTATGTATGGAACTCGATTTCTTTTGCGTGGCCACCACGGGCACGCTTGCAGAAGTCCAGACGCTGAACCCAATTTTCGACGGTTTTCAAGCATAAATCGGCCGATACTGCTGCAATTTCACGTTCGATATTCGTACGAAGTTCATCAATCGTCGCTGGCTTGTTGGAATAGACTATAGACTTGACGTAGCCCTACAGGAAATAGTCTAACGGCGTCAAATCGCACGAACGAGGCGGCCAAGCGACTGTACCATTTCGTGAGATAACACGTTCTCCAAACTTGGTTTCCAATAAATTGATTGTGACATTCGCTGTGTGGCTTGTTGGAACCACATGTCTACCAAGTCCATATCATCAAATTGGGGCAAAAAATATTCGGTTATCATTGAACGGTAGCGATTCCCATTCACAGTAACGTGCCGGTCTTGATCATCACGGAAGAAGTACGGCCCAATGACGCCGCCGGCCGGCCCATAAACCCCACCAAACCCTAATTTTTTCGGGATGCAATGATGACTCATGGAGTACGTGTGGATTGCTGCCTGACCAATACCGCATATTTTGTTTTGGTTGTTGACGAAGCCATTCAGCCTGAAATGAGCCTCATCGCTGAAGATGATAAATTGGACGTAGCGCTCTTAACGTTGAGGCCACTGACTCCGAATTTCGGTAGAAGATTTTAATAATTTCGACTGGTTGTTGGCTCGTATATCTTTCCATCATGAAATGGCAAACCCTATTGAAGAGAAATGTCAAAAGAGCGGCAAGAAATTCAGCGTCGTTTGCTGTCCCTGTCGCTCTACTTTTGTAGCGTCCCTATTGGAAAACCCTTCAGAAAAATTGCTTGATAAGTTTCATTTTAGTTGCAGTATCTAACAATTTATCGAAGGCTGGTGTTTTTAGTCAGTAGAAATCTGACACTACTATGAGCACGCGCTTGCTATTCTCATAGTGTCTTTGGAAGATTTTCACCTACCCTCGGGGGAAAAAAAAAAATTTAAATATTGCAATATTTGGTGCTGCTTTGTTTACAAAATTTTACAAAAACAGCTCTAAAGATTTTGATGAAAATACATATTAAGAAAAAAATCAGTAATCGAAATAAGATCCGTACTTATTTTTTTTTTCAAAAAATTCGAAAAAATCTGTTTTTTTTTAATTATTTATATTTCGCGATCTATTTTTACATATCTATGCTATATTTTTCTTATAATCTCCCACTTCCGACAAAAATGCAAACACGATAGCGTCCAAAGGAATTAACCTAGGCGAATGAAGTTTTGTGAAAGAACTTCTTTTTATTGTCGTTAGGTTGGTATTAAAAATGGGCTATGTCGGTCAAGTACCTCTGGTTCCCCCCATACAAAGTCAATATTGGATCCATTTGTCTCTTCATCTGTTGAAAACACGATAGCGTCCAAAGGAAACAACCTAAGCAAATGAAGTTTGGTGAAAGGTCTTCTTTTTATCTTCGTTAGGTCAGTATTAAAAGTGTTATCATCGGCCTGGCCGATGCCTTGATACCCTCCACTGCATAAAAGCCATGCAAAATACGAGAACTAGTTGACCGATATAGCCCATTTTTAATACCAACCTAACGACGATAAAAGAATTCCTTTCACAAAACTTCATTCACCTAGGTTGATTCCTTTGGCCGCTATCGTGTTTTCAACGGAAAGAGGGACACATGGGTCTAATATTGCTTTTGTATGAGAGGTACCAGATCTACTTGACCGAAATAGCCCCTTTTCAATACCAACCTGACGCCGATAAAAAGAAGTCCTTTCACGTAGTTTCATTCGCCTATGTCAATTTCTTTGGGCGCTATCGTGCTTTCAACAGACAGAGAGACACATGGGTCAAATATTGGTTTTGTATGGGAGGTACCAGGACTACTTGACCGACATATCCCACTTTCAATACCAACCTGACGCCGATAAAAAGAAGTCCTTTCACTTAATTTCATTCACCTACGTCAATTACTTTGGGCGCTATCGGGCTTTCAACAGAGAGAGAGGCACTTGGGTTAAATATTGGTTTTGTATGGGAGGTACCAGAACTACTTGACCAACATATTCCATTTTCAATACCAACCTGACGCCGATAAAAAGAAGTCCTTTCACTTAATTTCATTCACCTACGTCAATTACTTTGGGTGCTTTCGTGCTTTCAACAGACACACAGACAGACATTGGACATGGCTAAATCGATTCAAAATGTGATCCTGATTCAGAATATATATACTTTATGAGGTCTCCGGTGACTCCTTCTTGGCGTTACAAATGTATTGTCAAAGTGAATATACCTTCCTGTGGAGGGTATAAAAATGGGATATGTCGGTCAAGTAGTTCTGGTACCTCCTACACAAAATCAATATTAGACCCATGTGTCTCTCTTTCCGTTGAAAACACGATAGCGTCCAAAGGAAACAACCTAGGCGAATGATGTTTGGTGAAAGGACTTCTTTATATTTTCGTTAGGTTGGTATTAAAAATAGGCTACCTCGGTCAAGCAGTTCTGGTACCTTCCATACAAAACCCGTATTGGACACTCCGTCTATTGAAAATACGATAGCGTCCAAAGGAAACATCCTAGGCGAATGAAGTTTGGTGAAAGGATTTCTTTTTACCTTCGTTAGATTGGTTTTAAAAATGGGCTGTGTCGGTCAAGTAGTTCTGGTACCTCACATACAAAACCATGTGTCTCTCTTTCCTTTGAAAACACGATAGCGTCCAAAGGAATTAACCTAGGCGAATGATGTTTGGTGAAGGACTTCTTTATATTTTCGTTAGGTTGGTATTAAAAATGGGCTATGTCGGTCAAGTAGTTCTGGTACCTCCTACGACCCACACGCAAAATAGTTGGTCCACCCACTTTTGCACTTGGAAGCTTCTATGTTATTAGTTTGTCATATATACGCATTTATTTTTTTTACAAAAACAACTAAAAAAAAACATATCATAGACAATATGCTTTTTTAATTGAATTAATGACAAAAATAAGAAAAATTACAACGAGTACCGTTAAAACTGTATGCTTTCTCATTTGTTAATGAGTGCAAAATAGTTGGTCTACGTCATTCGTGATGCAAAAGAGTTGGTCTACTCCACATAATCGTATGATTAAGTTAACCGTTAGCAAAAATTAAGCAAAAACAAACGTACTCTTGCTTTGTCAGCTTATTAGTGTACTTATGCAATTAGTTCTAATTCAGTTGTTGGTTGATCATGGCGCGTGGTGTTCCCCTATCTAAAGATCTCAGAGAATCGATTGTAAAAGCATTTGAAAATGGTTTTTCAAGCTACAAAATTGCCAAAAATTTTAATTTCCCTCGTTCATCGGTACAAAATATCATTTCGCTCTTCAATAAGATGGGTAACATTAAAACCCGGAAGAAAACTGGGCGGCCGCCAATAGCAACAGCCCGCGACTGTAGGGTATTAAAAAAAATAATTAAGGAAAATCGTCGTCAAACTGTAGAGTGGAAAAGCCGCATCAAAAAAGAAATGTCTGTCGACACTTGTAAACGCAACATGAACAAAATGGGTTATAAATTTTACAAGGTTTGTTTAAACATCTTTTGTTAATTTTGTATTGTGGTTTTTTTCAACCCATTCTAATAGGCCAAAGAAAAGCCCCTTCTTACACCAAGGCAAAAGAAAAGGCGACTTGAATGGGCTAAAGAGCACAAGGATTGGACCTTACAGCAGTGGCGGGAAGTAATTTGGAGCGATGAATCAAGATTTGAGGTTTGTGTTGGCGATGAACGAAAGCGTGTACTTCGCACCTCCAAAGAAGCGTTCCATAAAGACTGTCTGAAACGAACAATCAAGTTTCCAGCATCACAAATGATATGGGGGTGCATGTCTGGGCGTGGTGTTGGTAGTTTATGTTTTGTTGACGGCCTTGTAAATTCAGTAAAGTATCGCGACATCTTGCAAGAGCATCTGCTTCCATCAATAACACAGCTTCAGTCAACCGAGGGGCTTACGTATTTCAGCAAGACGGTGCATCTTGTCATACGGCAAAGTCAACTCTAGCCTGGTTATCTACTGAAGCCATTCCATTAATGGAATGGCCATCCAGTAGCCCTGATCTTTCGCCCATCGAAACTCTATGGCACAAAATGAAGCAAAAGTTAAGACAGCAACCAGCAAGGACTCGCAAAGATCTACGACAAACAATTAATGATATTTGGCAATCGTTTACAACCGATGACTGCCA
Organism: Cheilosia impressa; assembly: GCA_948293265.1. Lineage (NCBI taxonomy): Eukaryota > Metazoa > Arthropoda > Insecta > Diptera > Syrphidae > Cheilosia > Cheilosia impressa. The sequence continues at coordinate 58,004,276 of OX411880.1, forward strand.
AAAACTCGTGGATACAATGCCACAGCGAATTCAAGCAGTCATATCCAAGAAAGGTGATGTGACGCAGTGGTAAAAAATAATTTTTAAATCTTAGACCAACTATTTTGCGGTCAAACGAAAGATGACCAAATATTTTATTCAGTAATAACTTCAAATGCTTACAACTTGTTCATTAAACTTTCTTTTTAATTGTAGCAGAAATATAAATACATATTTATTTTCATTAAAAAAACTTTTTATTTGAAGAAACAAAACAAGTTTGAATTTCTCAACAGAATTTATTCGTAATCAAATAGCATAGACCAACTATTTTGCGTTTGGGCTCGTATACAAAATCAATATTAGACCCATGTGTCTCTCTTTCCGTTGAAAACACGATAGCGTCCAAAGGAATCAACCTAGGCGAATGAAGTTTTGTGAAAGGACTTCTTTTATCGTCGTTAGGTTGGTATTAAAAATGGGCTACGTCGGTCAAGTAATTCTGGTACCTCCCATACAAAACCAATTTTGCATGACTTGTATGCAGTGGAGGGTATCAATCGGCCAGGCCGATGATAACACTTACTTGTTTCGTTTCGTTTCGTTTTTTTGTTTGTCACGCTTTCCGTTTGGAGCATTTAAATATAGTAAACACCAGCTTATAGAGGACATCTGCGGGTACAACTTAGGATGTACATTAACTCGGTAACTCAAAAGGTTTTTGAATAAATATGCAAAATTTGAAACATTTCTACAATTTTTACCTGGGTGAGTGGATGTACACTTCATTCCCAAATCAAACATAATTGGCATCTCTTTTTTTACTATATTTTACTCTTGTCACGAGATTGAAGAAGTCACATGATAATGTGTCTCCTTGCCGAAATCCGGTGCATGTTTGGAATAGCTCGGAGGAACTACTTCCAAATTGCACATTGCAGCGTGTGTTCTCCAGCGTCACGCTACATAGCTGGATCAGTTTTGCCGGGATCCTGAATTCGGCCATCGCCACATAAAGCTCCAGACGATGAATGCTATCATATGCGGCTTTGAAGTCGATGAGAAGGTGGTGAGTCTCGACTTGAAATTCATTGGTCTTTTCCAGGATTTGCCTCAGTGTGAAAATTTGGTCTATAGTCGATCTGCCGGGCCGGAAGCCACATTGGTACGTGCCGATTAGTGTGTTGCAGAACGGTTTGAGACGTTCACACAGTACGTTGGATAGGATCTTGTATGCGAAAAAAAATTTGAGCCAAATCGGCCCAGCCGTTCTCAATTGATGAATTACTATACATTTTTCCACACCATTTTTATATACTTCTAGCTGGTACCCGCAACTTCGTCTGCGTAGAATTAGTACAACAGCGCCCCTTATCGTGTCCAAAACTATCCTATCTTTCAATTCAACCAATAAGCCGTTCAAATTAAAATTAAATTGGTAAAATACGCAGCAAATGTTTTTATTTCTTACCAAAACTATAGATACCCATGATTAATTTTATTATCCCCAACTTGAGGAACTTCATTCCGTTCACGTTTTGTTTTCGCTACAAAAAGTAGCCTATGTCATTCTCAGAGGTCCCATCTATCCCTATAGGTACCAAAATTTATAAAAATTGGTTTTGCGGCCGTGAAAAGGAAACAATCCGACTTTCGCATTTTTAATATTATGATTATATGAAGGCTTCCTTAAATTTTCGGTGCAAATGACAACTGACAATTTTGAAATAACAAAGTGATGCCAATTTTGAACAGTTATTTCTTGATCACCTTACGTATTTGACTATTACAAAAATGAGTATTACCTATCACCTTACCTTATACAAATTGTGTTCATAAACTAAGCTCTAGCGCTCCTGCCCAATTTTGCTGCAAGTTTTGGAAATTAAATTCTCTTTTAGATTTCCTATCTTTGAACAGTGAAATGTGAACACGAGTGAAGAGTCATAAAAAATCGTTTCAAAACAATGTATTAAATCAAACTGAATTACAATAACTTCTGAAGGTGATACAAATTTTATAAAACTTAAAAAAATTCTGATAAATCGCAACGCACGTCTGCGATGGAAATGCTGTGCAAATCAATTAGCTGTCAAAAGTTGATGCACACAACGCCATAAATACTGGCAATACCGGAACCGGCATTTGAAATCATGTTTGTTTTTAATGTTTGACAAAACAAAATTGCTACAAAAACAATTGTCACACAAATTAAGTGCAAAAATAATAAATTGTGCAAAAAATTGTCAAAAAAAAAAATTGTCCCAACGTAACGTAAACATAAACGTTATCTATCATGAAAATGGTGTCGTAAAATCGCTCCATATGGAATTTTCTTGTATTCTTCTTGTTTGACCGGAAACCAGTCAGAACTGGCGCGAATCATCGAAATCGGTCCAGGCGTTCTCGAGTTATAAGCGTAACATCACTTTCTTTTACATATTTATGTAGATATAAAGGGTTTTCCAATAAGAGGTGTTATTGTGAATGACCCGCTATTTCGGTAGCTGTCACTTTTGAAGCTTTTATTCTTTGACATTTGACAAGTAGAAACTACGCCATTACTTAAAATGGAACGATACACGCTTCAACAAAGCATTGAAATTATTAAAATTCACTACAAAAATGGTGAAAATCTTGCAATCACAGTTCGCAAAAAAAAAACGAATGCATTTTTTGGACGTTGTGAAGCACCTTGTCGGACCGCAACGAGAATATTGCTGCTGTTGCCCAAAAACCCAGGTTTGTCCATTCCTCGTCGTTCTTTGGAATTTGGCATTTCTTATTGTCGAAGTTGGATGGTATTGATCTGGACAGCGTTTACTTTCAACAAGACGGCACTACGTGTCATACAAGCAACGAAACCATTGATCTTTTACGGGAAAAGTTTCCGGACCGTGTTATCTCTCGAAGAGGTGATCACAATTGGCCACCGAGATCTTGTGATTTAACACCTTGCGACTTCTTCCTTTGGGGCCACGTGAAAGATAAGGTCTACGCCAACAGCCCAGCGTCGATTCAAGACCTCAAATATGAAATTCGTGAGGCTATCGAGGACATAGGGCAGCCACTTTGGGATTTGGTTATGGAAAATTTCATGAAAAGGGTATGGTCCTGTATGCGTGCTCGTGGTGGCCATTTGGCTGATGTTGTTTTTCATTATTAACGGCATACCTTCCTCTTTATTATGAAATAAACATTCGATCATTTATCTTAAAAAATGACATTTTTCTTTGAATACCAATACACCTCTTATTGGAAAATCTTTTACAAGTATTGGTTACTTAAAAACTATAATAGTATTGTGATCGGCAACTGCGTTCATTTAAAATGTTTTTATTGGGAAATAACAATGTTTGAAAAATTTTTAAAGCGCCTTCTCCAACCAAAAAAGGGCCAAAATAGCAAAAAATTGTGGCAGACTCTCGAAAAAGGCGCCAAATTGCAACTTAAGTCGCACAACGGTCACGCTGCCTCCGCAAATTTTTTAAATTAAAATCTTTCTTAAATTTCATATCTGTTAAACTGTTATTCTTATGACTGTACTCTCTTCGGCCGTCGACTTTCTTTCGTGGCGTCACTTCATGATGAATGAAAGAAAAGTTTGTAGCAAAATGCAACTGAAAAAATAAGCAGCCAGAAAATATCTTTTATCATAAACTTACAGCAAAACAACAGCAAAAACAAATTTAAAAAGTGAAACTATAATGTCGTTTTCCATTGGGACCACTAAAAATCTTTTTCAGATCTCAGATTTATCGCTTCTCATGGAACATGCAACGAAATTCATCTGCTTTTGTGAATGGATTAGTGCGTTATTTAACAGCAATATCAGCTGTTCAAATTGCATTCGTTTTTAGAAAAATCAACTATGCAAATCGATTTGAAAAACGCTTCCCCTGTTGTGAATACAAATGAAGGAGTTTCGGTGATTCGCAGTTTGCAGATGATGAGGAAGACAATGAAGATAATAATTCCTCCAAAATTATAGCCATGGATATTTATATATTTCTTTATTTTGCTTCTCACGAAACTTTGCGAATTTGTTTTGAAAGCAAACTGCTTAAAATGGCGTAAAGCAGCTGTGGGAGTATGTGTAAATCTGAAAAATTATCGAGATCTGAAAAAAGTGATCCGAATCGAAAAAAAGATTATTTTTTTTTCCCAATGGAAAACCACATAATTTTTGTTTGTGAATTCATTTCAAATGTTGTGTAAATTTGCACCAAACGAATTTCGTCTGCAAATGCAATTATAAAATATAACTTCAGATTTGGTGGTGGTTGATAGGCTATGGTTGCAGGTAGATATTTCAGCAGTCCCCCCAAAGAAATTTCGGAATTGTGCCAGATAATTTGGCTTTTTTTGTTTGTTATACATAAAATGATTTTCTTACGAAGCCAATCTGTCAAGAACAGCTAAGGTCAGTTTCAGTTGCAAAAACTAATAGATTTCAGTGTTTTCTATAATAGTTTATCGAAATTCTTACCTATTTAGACACAAACCTCGTTTAGTAAAGTTACCGCGGAAATATGTTTATAAATCACAATTTCAGGAAAACCACGTAGAGGCTGCGTAAATTCTTACGCGATGTTTAACTAAACAACATCGTAGAGGTGTCGTAAGAGAATCTAATAAATACGGTTGTTAATTTGTTAATATTGATTGAGTGTGAACCGCAAGAGGTAAAAATACTACTATAGAAACTACAGAATTAATATAGACAGACTGGCGCCGTTACGCGTTACGTAACTAATCGGTTTACCCTCCCATAAGAAGTTATCACTCCAAAATTTAAAAAAAAAATAGTGGTACAAGAAGTCGTTAAAATATCTGATAAACTCGAAGATTTGAATAATTTTTATTTATTAACTTCTTTTTGAAAAATCCTAGTATGTTAAAGAATTTGCACTGATTGAACTACAAGCATTCGATATAAGAAATATGCAAACTGCATTAAAAATTATGTAGAGAAGATTTTCCCGAACGAACTTCGTCGGCACTTTCCCAAAGAGTATTCATTCAATTTATTTTGGCCACCTGTTGATATCACTTTAATACGCAGGACAAACAATTTCAAATCATGTGTTAGTTGTCAGGTACCACATTTTCCAACTCTTACACCAAGAAATTTGTTGAGTAAAAATTAATAAGATTCTCATTGGAGGGCTAATATCTTGCTCTCTCTCTTTAACGAAATTTAGGCAATAAGTCTTTGAATTTCGCAATGTTAGCGATCGTCTAGATACAATCTGTGTCAGGGCCAAATTTAAAAATATCACGCTGATCTTTGCTCATGCCCCGACAGAGGAGAAAGACCAAGTAGCCAAAGAAGCATTCTACGATCTTCTTGAGAAGACTTACGATAAGTGCCAGAAGTACGACGTCATGATAGTTCTTGGCGACTTTAACGCCAAAATCGGAAAGGAGGGCATCTTTGGTTCTACAGTCATAAAGCACAACCTGCACGACAACAACTCCGGAAACGGACTCAGGCTAATCGACTTTGCGGCGGGGTAAAATATATTCATTGCCAGCACACGATTCCCACACCTCAACATACACAAGGCGACTTGGCGGTCTTCAGATCAACAAACCGTCAACCAATTTGATCATGTTGCGATCGACGCCAGACATTCCTCCAGTATCTTGGACACCCGAACGTTCCGAGCGGCCAACATAGACTCGGACCATTACTTGGTAGTAGCCAAAGTACGGATGCGGATCTTCAGTACTCCACAACACTAAGAGGATACTGTAAGAAGATTTGACGTTCCAAGCTTACTATCGCAAGAGATCGCCAAGACCTTTGCCGACCGCGTTTCCCTAAACCTCTCAGCAAGCTCATCCTCAGCTTCAATAGTATAAAGTACAGAGGACCAGTGGCAACACTGCCAGCGTGCCATCAGGAGAGCCGCTACCGAAGTGCTGGGTTTCACTAGGCGACCACAACGAAACTCCAGCCAATAACGAGGCCTCTCAATAAATGCTGCAGACTAGAACCAGAGCAGCTGAAAGAGCTGCCCGCGAGCTCTACGAGCAAAAAATAAGGGAGGAACACCGACTTCTCAAAAGGAAAAAGAAAGAGCACGAGAAGCGAGCGGTCAGTTCAATTGAAGGACGCAACTGCAGAGGCAATGTTCGAAAGCTCTACCAAAGGGTAAAACAATCCACCCAAGGATACAAGACCCCAACAGAAGCCTGCAGATTTGAGCATGGGAATACAGTAGTAGATTCATAGTCGGGGCTGAGGATTTGAAATGAACACTTCTGTAGGCTGTTTAACGGCGGAGACAACCAACAATCCGCTGTCAGGCAAAATGATCTGTTCAGCTTGGACGATAATAGCCAAAACTTCCGTCCACCCGACCTACACGAAGTAAGGATATCAATATCCAAACTTAAGTACAACAAAGCTGCCGGGGCGGATGGCCTTCCGGCCGAGCTCTTCAGAGCACCGGGAGATGCCAATTAAGGTTCTTTAAGGCAAGTACGAAAGCCAAGGTAGGGTGGGTTAAGAAAACCATGATTATTTTGAGATTCGAACGAATAGTCAATTCTAACTAATGTTTCTATTCGTTAAGTTCATTCGAACGAGTGTATTTTGAGATTCGAACGAATAATATTCATTATCGAGAATGTCATTAAAATGAATTCAAATGAATTCAACTTTCGAAATCAGCTGTTTCACATTTTTATTTTATGTAAGGTGAACATGCTTTTGTTTTTTTTATGATGGCTATTTTTCCATTGTTTTATTAAAACTATATTTATATTTAAAATATTAACAAGTTATTAAGAAATATTATGCTAAGACAGCGACGTTTATTCAAAGGTGCGCAGGTGTTCTCTGCACACCCTATCCAAATCCATTATTATAATGTACTGAACTTAAGTTCATTATGAAACACATTTCTGTTTTTGTCTTTGCAATAATTTGTATTTTAACAAATCAGTATATGTAAATGAATAGTTGACCTCAGCATAAGATGTTGAAAAAATTGTATCGAACCAAAATCCAAAACTCCCTGTACCGATAATTCCAATTCGCATTCAACGCAACTTGGTGGTAATGAAACTCACACATCGGGGTGTTCATCTCGCTTTAGAGCACCGTGGGCAGGCAAAATTTCATACAAAAAAAAAAAGACAAAATAAAAAAACAAAAACCCTTTTCCCACAGAAATCTACCTGGCTTGGTGTTCTCCTCCATCGTGCGCACCTCGTTGCAGTTCGCACTTGTAATTTCATTTTCGTTTTGGTTCCACCCTGACCAACATAGTGTTGGAAGTTGCAACTTGGAAGTTCTTTTGTGCTTTTGTGCCTACTGGTACTGGTACTGTGTGCAGGAACAAAAACAAGCACAACGCAAGATCATACAAGATGCAACATACAACTGTGAACAACTAGAGCCAAAGTCCCATTTCGAACCTAGTGCTTTATTCTCCTGTAGTGTGTTGCGCTATAATTTGCAGAACCTGAAAGCGCAAGCTGGAATTTTGTATAATTTTTCATTCCCACTCGGTCCTCGGGTGGGTAAATATGGAATAGAGGTCGGTTGCTCGAATATTTGAAATCGCAACTGCTTTAACTGAAAAGCTACTTGCGAAACCATTTTCACAGCTGTGTGCAGCTGATAAATTGGAAATACATTATTTATTACGTTAGACCAACACTACCTTCTCCAAATTTTAATAAATATTTTATTAGGGACTTGAATGAAAGAAAATATGAATTAAAGCTTTGGTTGCGTGGTTGACATTCTATTAGCAAAGTAGGGTCCTGGAATAGAACAAAAAAATTCACTATCTTACTACGGTAAAAAATATAGTGAACACCCTACTAAAGCACCACTGCACGTCACTGTGCTAAGATGTACAAAATAGTTAAGTAGCAGTCTTATCTCAACTGGAACCAGGTTTAAGAATACTTAAATGTGTTATGTTTTAGTAAAATTTTGACACGATAAATTCTAAAATTTAAATATGAGTTTATCCAAAAGAGGTTTTCAAATTTTGTTATTTCAATGGAAACCCATATTATTCAAGTACAAGATGCAAACAAGGCGGTTGTTGTTATACATATTAAACTAAAAGTTTTCGCTTTTATTTTTTTTTTATAAACAAAACAAAATTTTTCTTGATACAGTCTTTTTGTATACAATCGGTGGCAAATAACAACAGACATGGCGATTGTTTTTTGTTTATGGATGAAAGAGAAGAAAATTTCATACAGGAGGATAATAAAAATGGATGCCTCAAATCCATTTCCGAAAAATCCTTAGAAAATGTGGAAAAACAACAATATGCTCAACCTCGCACCCTCGGCTGAAAATCTTACTTTGCTTTGCTGAGATCGAAGCTCAATAAAACACGCCTTCTATCACATTTCCCCACGGTTGGCAGCATTTAGTTTTGTATTTTTTGTATGTTGTAACATATCACACGAATTTTAATTGATATAACACAGATAAGAAAACCAAATGGTGGAATTTGAAAATAAATTGTGGGGGTCAGCGGCTAGAGGAGGTTTCAGCCAGAGACAATACTGAGACCACCAAATTCGCCTATTTCCCGTTACTTAGCCTACAAGCTATATTTTTACAGAGTGGTCACGATTGACTGCGCTAGTATTGTTATATAGAAATTCGTATTGACAAATGGCACGTAACTTCAAAAAATCCTGAGTCACCAATACACTCCCAAAAAATATGAGCCACTTCCGCTTTGGGCAAAATGGCTTGCAGCGTTCATAAAAATTTATCCGTTAAATTTGAAATTGTTCGTTATGTATGAATAATATTTTTTAGAAATAAGTGTACATCTGCTTAAAATATTTACGAAAAATTAAGAATGTAGATTGGTTGAGTGAAAATAATAACAGTTTGAGCAAATTTTCTTTATTATTTAAGAAAAAATTACGCACACAATCGAAGTTAATTAGTATATCCAAAAGAGGGGTGCATTTCCCTCCATATTTGTCCTAATATTTTTCTAGTATGTAAAACATTCTTTAAAAAAAATAAATAGTTGGCGCAACAGGTCCGTAGGGACCCTGGGCCTAGCTTCTCACAACCATTCGTTTTGTGTGAGTTTTAATTTTTTGGGACGAATGGAAGGGATCTACAGTTTTGTGCCGAGTCCAAACGGCTAATTGAGAAGCTCTTTCATGACAGTTATACTCTCGGATGTTTGTCAGACGTTCGCGAGAGGTGGCGCAGTGAAAAAAACCCTTAAGTTGGAATTTGGCTTTTCTCGGGATTCGAACCTGGGACCCCTCGCTTAGTAGTCCAACACACTAACCACTTAGCCACTGCGCCTACATTCTTTAGATAGTTTTATTAATTAAACAAATCAAACTATTCACCTTAAAAAAATTTATAATTACTAAGCAATGGTATTCAGTTATGCTAAAATGTGGTATTCCCGAACTCTTTCACATTTCCCCAGGGTTGCCAAGTTTGGCAGCATTTATTTTTTTATTTTTCGTATGTTTTCGCACGTTACACGGATTCCCAATTGACATAACACCAATATAAATACATAATGGCGAATTTGAAAAAAAAAAAAAAAAAACTGAGCGGCAAGAGGATTGTGAGTTGGGGGTCTCATGATCATGTGGTATTCGATTGGGCTTCTTCAGATTTCGTGTGGCTAATCGATCACAAAAACGTCACTTGCTCTTTTTCTGTTGATATTTGTGCGACTTCAATATGTGTAGTCTTCGACACTTTTCTATTCACTGGTTAAATTTTATATGAAAACATTCAAAATGATCGCCCGTGCTGATTTCTTAACATTTGTACATAAATAATTAACAAAAATAGATCCACCCGATGCAATGCGTTTCTTTGCAGTTGAAAAATTTCACTAAAATGTAAACAAAATCCACTAGTTGTCAAACTCGAACGCACTTGTATTGGTAAATCAAATCTGAAAAAAAAAGAACAAATTCGCAAAAGTGCTCTGATATCTGAAAAAGATTGCTTTTTTTGTACCAAACAAACATAAAAATTGCTCTAAAAGCAAAAAAAAAGTGCTCTGAGAGCGCCCAATCGAATACCACATCAGGGCTCTAATCGCGTAATTTATGAAACGATTGAACAAAACGACATCGTTTTTAGTTTGCTTCATACAACATCATCGTCGCATCTTTCAATCGAATCGTTCATCGTTCTCATTTTCAACATTTTGAGTAGGTATGACTGTAAACAAACTTTAACACCTAAAAAATTTAAAAATGTATGGAAATTATTTTTTTTTTTTCTTGAATAAATTTGTTTATTTTTCTTCGTTGTCATGGAATTGGGTATTTTATGCAAAAATAGATAGCTAGATAGTAGAATTTTTATTGGTAAAGCTTAGTATCCTGCTCGCGCTAAATTTTATCTTCCATACAAAAATGTCTACAACGATAAAATTTAGCGAGGCAGTTTAGCAAAGCAGTATCCTGTTCGCACGCTAAATTCTTAACTTCATGTAGATGGGTCGATGAAAAGTCTCCACTCATTAAGCTCGCGAAATAAATGTCCGGTACATTAAATCGAAGATAAATTTTGACATAAATAACTGAGGAAAGAGTTCGTGTTGCGTTTACTATGGATATTTATTTGAAGGAAACCGCAGAGAAAAATATGATAGGGAAAGAAAAGAAAACGCAAAGCCAAAAAAAAAACGTTTGCAATGTTAACCCTTTACCGCATACGAAGCCATTTATGGTTTTGCATTTTCGTGACGTATTTTTACTTCCCCTGTGATTCGAAATCAACAAGTTGCAACGCGATTCGTTAGCGTAACCTATCTATCACACACAACGATAAGTATTCTAGGTATCTGCCAAACAACGACGGCAAGAATGTTCATGTTTGCAATTCAGTCTACCGATCAAGTGCATGCAAGAAAGTGCAGGAAAAATTTTTCAAATTTTTTGATTTTGTTTTTAATTATTTATTGTTATGAAATATGATGCATCTTTTTCAATCATCTAATGTGCCAAAAAATTCAACTAATGAACGTCAATATTTCCATTTTCAGTTAATGAATGTAACGCTTAATGCATACGAAGCCATATATGGCTTAGTTTTTTATTTTTTAAACAAAATAGTTTTTTTAAGTTTTTTTAATAAAAATTGTTTAGTAATAGCAGAATAAAGCTAAAACAATCGATTGTTATTTTTTTTGTTTATTCGGAAAGTTTCATGCAGTAGAGGGTTAATGGAAAACTAGTTTTTTTAAGCTTCAAATAATCTTAGGTCTTTTGAAAATCAGCCTTTTTGCCTTTTTTGCAAATAGGAATTTATGGGACACGAAGAACAGTGTTTTCTTCTGCTTGCTATTACAGACATTTTTTGAGCTACTGCAGCAATAATAATATCTTCTTCAATTTTTTTCATACCCATTGTTTTGGAATGATTCAAATACTGCGATGTCTTTGAAGTTTGAAATTCGAAAATTGTAAAAATTATATTTACTGATTACTGTCATGAAGAAATAGTTTTGGTCCCATCTATATGGTGTGTAATAATAATTTAGCGAGCATTTATCTTTGGTGTGGAGAAACGAAGTGGAGACTAGGGACGCTAAAGTTTAGCGCGAGCAGGATACTAAGCTTAATGGGTGAATTGTAATTTGCATTAACATTGCATACATTAAAAAAACAAATAGATGAAATTCATTTGATATTCCCAATAAGTGCAATTAGCATTTTTTTTTTGGCAAAGAATGCATTTTTTTACAGTTCGGGTAAGTGCAAGTAGCCTCCAAAGAGAATATAAGTGTGTGTTTTTCTTTAATATTTTTGTATACTTCTCTCAGACCTAATTAAAAGTTCAAAATGCAGCAAAAACGATGAAACGATAGCAAAATAGCCATCGTTCAATCGAATCGTTTCGACGATAGTATTTGACAGTTGAATAAGTAACGTGAAGCAACAAAAAACTATGATCGTCCAATCGTTTCAACGATTGTCGTTTTTTGGTTGTTACACGAAGTAGTAGCATCGTCGAGACGATATCGTTCAATCGTTCTGTGCTTACACGATTAGAACCCAGCAAAAACGATGAAACGATAGCAAAATAGCCATTGTTCAATCGAATCGTTTCGACGATAGTATTTGACAGTTGAATAAGTAACGTGAAGCAACAAAAAACGATGATCGTCCAATCGTTTCAACGATTGTCGTTTTTTGGTTGTTACACGAAGTAGTAGCATCGTCGAGACGATATCGTTCAATCGTTCTGTGCTTAGACGATTAGAACCCAGCAAAAACGATGAAACGATAGCAAAATAGCCATTGTTCAATCGAATCGTTTCGACGATAGTATTTGACAGTTGAATAAGTAACGTGAAGCAACAAAAAACGATGATCGTCCAATCGTTTCAACGATTGTCGTTTTTTGGTTGTTACACGAAGTAGTAGCATCGTCGAGACTATATCGTTCAATCGTTCTATGCTTACACGATTAGAACCCAGCAAAAACGATAGCAAAATAGCCATTGTTCAATCGAATCGTTTCGACGATAGTATTTGACAGTTAAATTAGTAACGTGAAGCAACAAAAAACGATGATCGTCCAATCGTTTCAGCGATTATCGTTTTTTGGTGGGTACACGAAGTAGAAGAATCGTCGAGACGATATCGTTAAATCGTTTTGTGCTTACGCGATTAGACCAGAGCAGTGATGGTACATGTAGGGAAAAATCCCTACACGTAGGGATTTTCGATCTAAAAATGACGCCGTAGGGAAAAAAGGACAGATTTGTATAACGTAGGGATTTTTCAATTCAGTTGATTTTTCCGAAAAATCGTACCACACATCCGTTTTTAGTCAAAAAATATTTATTATTTTTGTTTACCTATTTAATTTTACTCTTACACTCGTCGATATTCGCTACGGAATAAAATGAGATGACAAGTTTGAAGAGTAAACAAAAAGGAAAAAATCATTTGTGGTTAAAATAGCGTATGAGAAGTTAAATTAAATTTTATTTGTGTAGGTATGGATAAAATAGTTATATAGAGAGATTGTAGTGAAAATTTTTCGACGGTGTAGGGAAAAAGTAGAAAAAGTAGGGATATTCTTTGTGTACTGTAGGGATTTTTTGTTATTTTATGTACCATCACTGGACCAGAGTATGATTTGTCTCTGGTTTCAGCATGACTGCAATACAAATTCCACGGTACAGTGGTAATAAATTAGATATTTTTGTGATCACGGTTTTTCGCAATTTTCCATTTTCTTAAAGGCATGAAGCCATCTTATTTTTAGTATTCAATTAAGGAGCAATGAATACATAATTCCAATTCATTATTTCAAAAAACAGCTATATAGAATAAATAGCTGCCTTTCAAAACTGATGCAATACTATTCGTAAATTATGCTTTTTTTAATTTTTTTTTAAATTTCGATTTCCGCGTAAACGTGGGGAGATAGACCCGCCTTCCAATGAACAATAATGCTGCTATTTATTGCGTATAAGAATAAATACCTACGTTAGAAACTTTTTGAGTCCATATCCACATTTTTATTTTAATACCGCTTGTTTCACCAAAAAAAGCGGCAACAATACAATTCATGTAACAAGTACAAAAACATAACTTATCACTTGAAATTATGAAATTAGAAACGTTGCCTTCCGCTTCCCTTAGATATATAAAGAAATGTTTTAAATTATGGTTCTCTTAAACTGAAAAATTGCTTTTGTAAAGGCTAAACCAAGCACCTGAAATCTTAGTTTTATATATATTTATATACCAAAACCCGTAGTACTACCCACGTAAGTAAGTGCTAGGTAAAGCAATTGTAAAATTACACGAAAACCATTTGTTTATAACATAATACATGCTACCTAAACGAATAAAAGTATCACAATTAAATTATAATTACACACCCCTTTATACTGCAAAAACACTTACCAAGAATCAAATGCAAATTAAACACTCCTGATTTCTGGTTTCTTGCCTCCTCTCGTTGTCTCACTCGGTTCTAATTTCCATTTTTAAATTACAGAACTCCGATTTCCAGTTTTTTTTTTTAAGTTTCCAATTCAAACCATATTGTTGACAACAAAAATAATAATACGGAGATGGTTAACTTTCCAGTGGAAAGGCGACTGCCTACAAGCTGTTTTCCCGAAAAATTCATGCTTTCGCGCACTTTTGCTCATTTCTTTTCAAGTGTTTGTGAGTTCATGAATTGATTTTTAATGCAAGAATTCGCTATTCCGAAATGTGTTTTTCACTATTTGCTTTATTTTAATCGAAGCCTTAACAAAAACGGCGCAGGGACATAAGTCCAGGGGACATAAATCCATTATGGACTTATGTCCCACTTCAGTGGGACATAAGTCCACAATTTTACTATGGACTTATGTCTCACTTTGGTGGGACATAAGTCCATAACTTAATTTATGGATTTATGTCCCATGTGACATGTTTTGTTTTTTAAGAAATGCTGTACCTGTTGCACATAAACTTCTCTTTACTCTGTTGCAAAATTGAAGACACTATGTTAAAAAACATGTACAAACGGTTTTACGTATTTTTCTTAAGTTAGTTTAAATAATTTGCAGAGCTGCCAGACTCCTTAACATGCAAGCCCCTGTTATATGGTTAAGAAAAGCCAAATGCTAGTAAAGGCTTACTTGTATGCATAGGTATATCTTCCATTTGTTTGGAGAAAAAAAACTCTTAACGTGGTATCCCTGATTTACAATAATACAGTAAACTGACTGTAATGACATGGCTTGGGTTGTTTTGTAACAAGATTAGTAATTGTTCTTTTCTTGAAACGTGCGGATCGACAAATTATAGAAAACAATTTTGGATATACTGTATTTCATGCATCGAAGATCTCCGAACTGATTGAAACGCTACCTGAATCAGAGCGGCATTTTTTTATCGATGGTACATTTAGTATTGTTCCATCTTGTGGTTGTAGGCAATTATTAATTGTATATATTGCCCATTCTGAACATGTAAGTGTCACTTTCATGAAAGGCGAAGATAATCTTATTTTACTTAACGTTTGTATTTAAATTTGAAAAGAAACATTAAGTAAAATTTGAGAAAAAGAAGTAAAAATTATTTAAAAGTAAAAATTCGCGCGAATTTGAAGTGGGACATAAGTCCATAATGGATTTATGTCCCCTGGACTTATGTCCCTGCGCCAACAAAAACCAAACAAGTTCAAAACGAAACACAGCAATTGAACAGCGCGATGCCCAGAAAAGCAAAAGGAATGGTGGCCGGCCATTAGCAACATGCGTTTTTTCTGTCACACGTATTCACAGACGGGTGTTGAAATTACAAAAACAACAATGTAAACAAATTGGTTTATAGACGTATGAAAGATATCCATCTCTTTTATTCATTCATTTCTGGTTGGCAATAGATAAGAGAGTAACAGATAACAGAGATGTATAACTTTCCAGTCTAATTGCGGCTGCCTACTGCTTATTTTTCCAAGATTCGTGAATGCATGCTCCAATCCTAAATTCTTTTCAAGCTATGCAACAGAGATGAATAAATTAATTTATGTGATATTCGATTGGGCTTCTTCAGATTTGCTCTCAGATTTCAGATTTCGTGTTGCTAATCGAACAAAAAACGTCACTTGCTCTTTTTTTTGTTGACATTTGTGCGACTGCAATATGTGTAGCCTTCGACACCTTTCTAAGCGTTTTCTATTCACTGGCTAAATTTTATATGAAAACATTCAAAATGATGGCCCAAATTGATTTCTAAACATTTGTACATAAATAATTAACAAAAATAGATCCAACCGATGCAATGCATTTCTTTGCAGTTGAAAAATTTCACTAAAATGTAAACAAACTCCACTAGTTGTCAAACTCGAACGCACGTGTATTGGTAAATCTGAAGCAAATCTGAGAAAATAAATAAGAAAGATAGCTTTTTTTGTACCAAACGAACATAAAAATTGCTCTGAGAGCAAAAAAAGTGCTCTGAGATCGCCCAATCGAATACCACATAAGCGAATTCTTGCATTAAAGTTCAATTCATGAACTCACATTATCTCTAGAAAGGAAATGAACATGTGTGCGTGACTTCATGAATTTTCATGAAAACAGCTTGAAGGAAGCCGCCTCTCCACTGGAAAATGATATAACTTTGTATTCCATTAAACGCTGTCTCCACTTGCTATGAATTCAGAGTAAAGATAAAGAATTCTCTCAATATCACAAGTAGAGACCATTATAGCAGATTTGTTTCCATAGTTTGTGATAGAAAGCGTGCTTTTATAGCATACCATCTATCGGAATAGCTGTCATTTAGCTGTCAATTAATTTTGAAATCGAAGTGTGCCGTTGGAGTTCAAAATTAATTTTGAGTTAATCAGAAATCGCTTCAAAATGACGGATTGGAAAACTAATCACAACGAAGTCCCAAAACTAATAAATAATTATTCTCAATTTCAATGCCTGTGGAATTACAAGAGTCTAGATTACGAAAGTCTCGACTATAAACGGAATTCTTGGGCTCAGTTTTCAAAAGAATTCGGCAAAAGTGTAGAGGAACTAAAAAAAAAATTAAATACTTGCGAAACGCCTATGTACTGGAAAAGAAAAAAGTCGATGACTCCAAGAAATCTGGGTCTGGTCAGTTCGGTTTATCGCCCTCACCTTTTCTATTTCGAAGAGTTCAACTTTTTGGACTCAGTCATTGTCTTGAGAAAAACAAAATCAAATTTTAAGCCGGTAAGTAGCTATGTATGAAAGAGTTTACGCGTGCAGTTGCATTAATGTTTTTTCTTAGGACAACATTAATAAAGCAAGAGAAGATTTGGAAGATTCGCATACGGATGTCCTCGATGATCCTGACATTTTTCATGAAACGCCATCACCTGCTCGAGATACAACCCATACATCTGCATTTACACCAGCATCAACATCTGCAGCGTCTACCTCTTCTAAGAGAAAAACCACCTCCGTCAAAGTTCGATAACGCTATTTACGCAATTGTTAATGCATGCTACGAAGACTCCACCAGAAGAGTCGGAATATTCCTCATTTGGACAGACTGTAGCTTTTCAATTAAGCCAGCTGACAGCGTATAAAGCTACAGTCAATATGAGCAAGATCCACAATCATCTATCTCAAGCTATTCTCCAATCTATCTGCAACAACAGATATTCATCATATTGCGAAAACAATACTAGTGATATGCTGCAATCAGCAGTACTCGATACTAAAAAAAAAGAAAATAATTTTAGACTAACGAATTGTCTGTTTTTTTATTTTTCCCACTGAAATGCAACATAACTATCTGTGATGCACTATAACAGGCGTATTTATATCTATTGTGTTCCTGTATGCCCAACGGCGTTAACGTTTTTGGTAGTAAAGGGTGATTTTTTAAGAGGTTTAGAACTTTTTTTAAAAAAAAAACACAAAAAATTCGAAAAAATGAATGAAATATTTAATTGAATCGATAGTTTGAACCTTGCAATTTAATGTTTAAAGATAATTTCATGCAAATGTTGACCGCGGCTGCGTCTCAGGTAGCCCATCCGCTGAGTCCAATTTTGGCATACTCTTTCACACATATCGGCCGGTATCTCACGAATGAATGCATGGATGTTGGCTTCCAGTGCGTCAATCGAAGCGGGCTTGTCCCTATACACATTAGCCTTGGCATACCCCCACAAAAAATAATCTAATGGTGTCAAATCGCACGATCTAGGCGGCCAATTGACCGGCCCGAAACGTGAAATTAACTGTTCACCAAACTCGCCTCGCAATTGCGCCATTGTTTCGCGTGCTGTGTGGCATGTGGCACCGTCTTGTTGAAACCACATATCATGAAAGTCAAGAACTTCCATTTCGGGCAAAAAAAAGTTTGTTATCGTCGCTCGGTAGCGTTCACCATTGACAGTAACGCTGCGATTCGCATCATCTTTGAAGAAATATGGCCCAATAATGCCGCCGGCCCATAAACCGCACCAAACAGTGGCTTTTTCGGGATGCATTGGTAGCTGTTGCAATGCTTCTGGCTGATCTTCACTCCAAATGCGGCAATTTTGCTTATTTACCCATTCAACCAAAAATGAGCCTCATCGCTGAACACAATTTTTCGATAAAAAAGCGCGCGATGAACATTTCGAACCGAGCACGAATTTTGATAGTAAAATTCAATAATTTGCAAGCGTTGTTCATTTGTAAGACGATCCATGGTTAAATTGCAAACCAAACTGAAGCTGTTTGACAGTGACACAAGGTACTAAACACACGTCAGCTGTCAAAACCAGTGTTGCCAAAACCAAACCAGCTAAAAAATCACCCTTTATAATCGGCTGGTTTAATATCTCTATATTCGGAGGTAACTTTCGAGTGAGAGTTGTATAAGATGCAACATGCTTTAACCAAAACATTGCAGCTTTCCACAACAATTTCAATTGGCCGATGGAAAATTCGAAAACGAGTAGCTAACCTTCCAAAAGCCATTTCAATCGTTAACCGCGCACGACTCAAGCGGTTGTTAAACACTTCTTGACTCGTGCTTAGGTTAGTGCCTCTACCATAGGCTTTTATCAAGTTTCGATCTAGTCCGAAAATGTCATCACCAATGAAAAAATAAGGAGTTACATTTTGTTGCCCATTTAAACGGCTTGGAGGTTGTTGGGATGCAAAATGTTCCCTCAGTATGGTGGCGTGAAAATTCGGAAATAAAACGCAGCAATTAGTATAATGTGGTTTATTCCAATCTTATAGGACAGATATGTCTTACCTCTAGGGTGGTTTGTTAAAAAAGAGGCCGATGGCCAGAAAGTTCAGAACAAGTAAGGAACGCATAAATTCGTCATTCTAACATTCAAAATGCCCTCTATGCGTTGACGATAAAAATAACATATTTAAGGGGGATACACAATAATATGATACTTGTTAATACAATTTTGGGGAGCATTTCGACTTCAACATTGCCCCCCGCCTTGCAGAACATAGTTCTGAAAATAACTATATAATATCCTAATCTAAGCCCTATATCTGAATCGAGGATTCAGATGGGGAACCTTTTGTTTTTTCGAAGGGATTCCACTCACTGCGGAAAGGAAAGTTAGGGATAGCTAAACTATATAAACTTATACCTAGTACCTTAAATTGTTAATATAAAATGTATTACGCTACAAATTCAAAAGGATATGTTGTGCATAGATACTGGTGCAATTCATCCGATTCGGTCTCTATAATTATGAGCATGAGCAAAATGTAATTGATACTTATTATAAAACAAATTTAATTGTCAGTTGATTAGCTATTCAGAAGGAATAACACAAAGTTTAACAATGGGTCTTGTTATTTCTCCTTGGCGTGTTCGAATAGTAGTCACACGCACGTTACCATCATTGCCGGTAAAAACGTTAGTTACGCGTCCCAGTCGCCATTCGGCAGGCGGTAGCATTTCTTTTCGTACAACGACAATATCCCCTATCTGTACATTTCTTTGCGGAAATTTCCATTTATATCTTTTATGCATTTCCTTGAGGTACTCTTCCTTCCATATTCTGCAGAAAGTTTGGTGAAGAAGTTTAAGTTTTTCCCACCTGTTGACAAGGGATATTGGGGATTCTTCCAATACGGGTTCTGGCAGCGAGATAAGAGGACTTCCTACAAGGAAGTGTCCAGGTGTGAGAGCCAGATTTTCATCCGGGTTTTCGGAAAGTGCAGAAATTAGACGAGAGTTAAGACACGCCTCAATCCGACAAAGCAATGTCGAAAACTCTTCAAGTGTGTGTTTAGTACCAGCAGCTACCTTTTTAAAATGCATTTTAAAGCTTTTGACGCCTGCCTCCCACAGACCGCCCATGTGCGGAGCACCTGGCGGAATAAAGTGCCACGAAAGTCTGGGGCAGTGCGAGGCATACAGCGCAGATTGGGTTTCATTGAGACACTTTTTAAAATTTTCCTTAAGAATGCGGTCAGATCCAACAAAATTAGTCCCGTTGTCGGAGTACATATCTTGCGGTAGACCTCTTCTAGCAATAAATCGCTGGAAAGCTGCGAGAAAAGCTGCTGTAGACAAATCAGTAGTGGCTTCCAAATGGATAGCTCTAGTTGAGAAGCACACGAAAAGGCATACGTAGCCCTTAGTAATTCGACAGCTTCTACCAATGTAAGACTTTATTTCGAAAGGGCCAGTGAAGTCAACGCCAGTTTTAGAAAATGGTTTTGAGAACTCTGATCTTTCAGGGGGCAGGGCTGCCATAATTTGTGAGCGCAGATGTTTTTTGTGAATCACACAAACTTTACAGTGGTTGACACATGCTTTTATCAAACTTTTAAGCTTAGGTATCCAATACTCTTGACGTATGAGGAGAAACATTAATTGATTTCCTCCATGGAGTGAAATCTCGTGCACAAATTGCAAAAGAAGCTTCGCGTATTTTGATGCATATGGGAGGATGATTGGATATCTTTCAGCCCATGACATGTTAGAATAAATTAGTCGACCGTGGACCCGCATTATACCCTTAAAGTCTAAAGTCGGGTTGAGTGTTAGCACCTTACTTGATCGTTTAATCGGTTCATTGTGTTCCAATGCGTTGTATTCACTCGGGAAATAGATTCTCTGGGAAAGGATTACAAGCCTTTCCTTAGCGTAAATGATTTCTTCTCGTTGAATATCTCGACTTGAATACACATATCGAGATCTGAAACGAGGGTTTGTGCGGTGGAAAAAGCGTAATATATACGATATTACGCGAAATGCTCGAGAAAGAGATGAAAATCTTGAGAGTATATCTTCAATTTGGTGGGAATCAGCATAAAAGGATTTAAGAGGCTTAAATTCAAGGGCAGCTTCATTGACAACGGTGGGAGCGAAGTGTGGCCATAGTAACTCAGGTTTGCGTAGCCATTCTGGACCATGCCACCACAGCTCATTGTCAACAAGTTCCCCAGGAGCCATCCCCCTCGTTGCGAGGTCAGCTGGGTTGTCCCCTGAGGACACATGCCTCCATTTGACCCCTCCCACACACCTCTTTATTTTGCTAGTGCGATTTGCAACAAAAGTTTGCCACGAGCAAGGTGGTTTTTCAAGCCACGCGAGGACAATAGAGGAATCTGTCCATAAAAATATCGAGGGATTTTGGGATTTAAAAATGGAAACAGTAGATGCTAAGAGCTTAGCCAAAAGCACAGCGCCACACAGTTCCAATCTCGGCAATGATAATGGGTCAACGGGGGCAACTTTCGTCTTTGCGCATAACAGATGACACGCGATTTCATTGGGACCTTTTAAAATACGAACATACATAGCTGCAGAGTATGCTTGCTCTGATGAATCGCAAAACCCATGAATTTGCGTTTCTGTATTACAACCTGTTTCGACCCATCGAGGTATTCGCAATTTGTTAACATCTGGAAAAGATGCTGTAAACCGTTCCCAGGCAGATAAGGATAGCGGGGTGAGATTTTGATCCCATTGGGTTTTTTCCTTCCATATTCGCTGCATCAGGATCTTCGCTTTTACTACTATAGGTGCGAGCCAACCAGCTGGGTCGAAGATCTTAGCGATATGGGCAAAAACTTCACGTTTTGTGCAGGTGTTCCGAAATGGTATGGGCTTAGGTTGGAAGTGGAATGCATCAGAGCTAGCATTCCAGAAGACACCAAGAGCTTTGATCGAGCTTTGGTCAGTGAGATCTAGAAACTGTTCATTACAAAGGTGATCCTTTGGAATATTTTGCAACAAGGTACTATGGTTAGACGTCCATTTTCGCAAGACAAATCCAGCAGTTTTAAGAATTGATATGATTTCCGACTGAGCTCTTACCGCTTCTTCGAGGGAATGAGATCCCGACAACAGGTCATCTACGTAGAAGTCGTTGCGAAGCATTGTTGAACCGAGAGGAAATTTCGATTCTTCGTCATCGGCTAGTTGTAGGAGTGTGCGTATCGCCAAGTAGGGTGCGCAGTTAACGCCGAATGTTACGGTTAGCAACTCAAAATCCTTGAGTCTCTCCTTCGTAGACGATCTGAACAAAATCCTTTGAAAAGGTGTATGGCTAGAGTGGACGCGTATTTGCCTATACATTTTCGCTATGTCAGCATTAAAAACATATTGGTATGTTCTCCATCTGAGAATAAGAGAAGCCAAATCCTGTTGTAAAGTAGGACCCGTATAAAGGATATCGTTAAGGCTTTTCCCGTTTTCGGATGGGTTGGACGCGTTAAAAACCACGCGGAGTTTTGTCGTGGCGCTTTCTGGCTTAAGAACTGCATGGTGCGGCATATAATATGAGGCAACATTGCCATCAATTGACAACTCCTGCGAGGGCACTTCTTTCATGTGGCCAACATCAGCGTATTCTGACACCACATTGTTATATTCAGCTGCTAAAGTCGGATTCGATCTTAGTCGACGTTCTGAATTTCTATAGCGGTTTTCACAGATCTGGCGTGACAAGCCAAGTTGCATGCTCTTAGGAGACTCAAATTTGAATGGTAGCTTAACCACGTATCTTCCGTCAGTTTCGCGGTATGTTGTTTGGGAGAATAAGTTCTCGCAATATTGATCTTCGGTCGAAAGAGGTCTTCACTTCGTTACCTCTTCTACTTCCCAGAAGCGCTTGATTTCATCATCGAGAGAAGCCTTGTTAAAATACGTAACAAACGCCGTAAATGATGATGTATTTACCGTCGATACAGGACCGGAAATGATCCAGCCAAAAATTGTGCTTTGGGCGACAAGATTCCCTAGAATGTTGGGACGAAGATCATTTAAAATGACTTCTGGATAAAGATCAGCCCCTATGAGCAAATCAATTCGCGAAGATTTGTAGAAGTAAGGGTCAGCAAGGCTGAGCTCAGATATTTTGTTACGGGGCCATACATCCATCCAAAGGGAAGAAAAGGGAAAAGAGGGGAAGCGTAAACAAGGCTCCCCACAGGAGACTGGCCGATGAAGCAACCCCCAAAAGGGGTACATAGGGCAATTTCCGCCAGGAAGACTAATCCTTACCTGCTAATCGCGGTTAGCCATGTGTCTGCAAAGAAATTAAAACCATTACCAAATTAATATAAGAAAAATAAACTACTTAAATTACCTGAGTTGTGTTCTGCCGGCTAGAAGTCCCTGAGTGATTTGACAGTTCGCATTTTTAGTTTTTTTGTCTTTCCTTTTGTCTTCATTCGTTAAAAAAAAAAAAAAAAAAGGTTTTCTTACATGGTAGCTGTTAATTATGTTGCATTAATGTAGGTATCTTAAACTGATTGGAGTTAGAGTCCGTCCAATGTGTCAAGTTATGTATTTTATTGATTATTTGTTATTTATGTATTCAAAATTTAAGTTGTAGGGTTTTGATGACGAAAACTGACGAAAGCAAAAGAACAACAAAAGAGACGACGAAGAGAGTGAGAGATAGCGGATCGCGTTCATCGTGGAGTATGCGAAATGCGATCCATATGGGACGGGGACCTAACAAGCTGAATAAAGGGAAAATAGGATCAAAGAGAGTGGATGAGGAGAAATGGGACTAGTGAAAGGGATTAATAAGGTCATGAATAAAAGTAAGAGAAATGAGAAAATTTAAATCGTCAACGGAATACGGAATAGGCAACGGTAGGCGAGACTATATTGTAAGAAAAGTTAGGAAGAGAGTTATGCATGATTACGTTTAGACTGAGGGGCGGGGGGCCAAGAGAGCTGGGTTTTAGGCAAGCAAATAACAAGTGTAGAAGACACCGGCAAGAGAAAAGTCAATGACCGCATAACTGACCGGCCCTCAGATATCATCATTTGTCAAGTGGTGATTGCAGAAAGCAGCTGAGTCTTGCGATAAGGCACACACAGTAGTGCGCAAAGTCATTTAGCTAATATTATTTTTTTTTTTACTTGGGTTGAGGTGAGGAATTTTGGAAGATCTATTTAAATGTCTCAGGTTTTAATTAAATCACATTTTTAGAAAAGAACGTAAGGATAAGATCATTTAACAGATCAGAAGGCGATAGATAAATCGATAGTCTGCGAAGGTATGTACATGTGGTGTACCGTTAATAAATCATGAACTCATTACTTCACCTCCCACTTGTGTAGATAATCGACAAGCTAATCTGTAGCTACAGACCCCTACGTCCGGCAACTGTGATTTGTCCCACATCCAAAAGAGGACCCTAGAGATCGAGTGAAGTGACCACCACAACCGTTCGGCCGAATCCTAGCCGTGGTGCAAATAGCGCAAATAGTGCGGTCGCATATATACCGCCCGGCTACGGTCACCGATAGAGGTCATTCCAACGGCCATTCGTACATAAGGCCAGATCTCTAGGGCAATTTTTTTGTGACGATTTTTATCCCCTGAGGTGAAATCGCACTGGAGGAATATAAATACCAAAGAAAAAAAAAAAAAAAAATAAATAATGATAAATTACCAACCCCTAAGAACGACAGTGGTGTCCCAGAGATAAACACCACTCTGAACATTCTTCCAAAGAGGAACGAGGAGCAGTTTTGTGAATTTTTTTTTTGAAGTGCCACATTAGTTTAATTAGTTTATCAAAGTTTTTTTTTGAATATTTGAAATTTTAACTGATTGTTAGAGTATAGTGAAATTAAAACAGAGTTTAACACCTATTGTTTGTGCGCGTACCTACCATATTTGGAATACCTGCGACGTTCTTCACTGTGCTGGCGCCAGGACATCGGGGGACGAAAATAAAACGTGAGTAGCGTAAACATTTTGTTTTTTTTTATTTTTCCTTGAATTTTCTGTTGTAGGTGTTAAGTTCTGTACTTTACCATTTCCATTTTCCTTTTTATCTTTTTCTTTTTTTTCTGAATTATAGTTTTAATGTTAGTTTTAATCAATGAATTCAAGTTTTAGAGTAAATTTTTAATAGTAGGTAGTTATTTTTTTTTTGTTAATAAACGTGGCACTTTTCGCATAATTTTAATCGACGAGTAAATTGTTTTTTTTTTGGTTACATTATGCGGGCTTGAGTCACTTTCGCTTTTGGTGTGCGGGAGTAAGGGAAGGCCGTCCTTCTTTAGATATACAATGACAGAACAGGACGTTTACTAACAGTGACGACAGGATGTAACACCCCTGCCTCTACGACGGATTAGACTTTAGGTTGTGACTGGAAGGAGTTCGTAAATGGGGCTAACTTCGTTAAACTCGGCCTAGAAGTTAGCCATGGAGTGTCCTAGGACATATTGGGTGGGCTGGCCGTCCTTTGCCGCCAATACCCAGGCATGCCTTTGGGTCATGACGAACCGCTACCTTGGAGAGACACTAGGAAGGGAGAGTCGCGTGTTAGGGTAAGCTTAGGATAGTTTTAAATTAGCATAGGCATACAGTAGGGATTAGCTTTACTTGATAGACTTAGTTTAGGGTAGATTAGGATAGTTAGGGGTAAGATCGCGAAATCTTCCTGGTCTTTCTCAGGGGTATCGGCATAGGCGTTGATCGGGTTTCATTTCCGCTATCCTCTTTCTTTCTCTCTATTTTTTTTTTGTTTTTTTTCTGTCCGTCCGTGGTCCGAATAAAGTAGCTTTCTTTCCTCTTTTGACTTTTGATGCATTTAACAGGCATGGATAAAAGTTTGTTGAGCAGGTGACATGTGGTAAGGGGGCAAGAACACCCCCGTCCGACGAGCTTTAGCCGAGCAACCACAAGCATGCCGCGGCCTCCTTTCCCATGTCGAAGTTGCCCCTGTGGCTCGACCCTGGCTCACAACAATGGCGCCCAACGTTTATTTTTTTTACCGGCTAGGCAAATTGTGACTCCAAGGAGATGATTTTCCATGGCGAACGTCATCGCCTTGGACTCGCAATAGCCCTCGCGAATTTCAGTTTATTTAAATTTTCAACTTTTACCTATTTACCTTCACTTTTCTGTCATTCTTCTTCTGATCATCGGCCGTAAACGCTCTTAGTCCAGAAACCGACAACGGATGGCTATCCAACCCTTAGGCGAACAGCTAGAGGATTTCGTGAGGTAGTCTGAAGTCGGAGAAGGAAATAGGGCAGCTTTAGGCTCTGTCATGGTCTGACGACAGCAATCCGGTTTCCGGGCGAGTAGCTCAGGGGTTTTGTGAGGCAGTCAGACGGTCGTGACGGAGTCAGAAGCGGATCAAAGTCGATATTCCTAACTGCTAACTGCTGGCCAAAAGAGAACAGCTCTTCGCTTCATTTTCGTGTGGCATAAGCGTAGGACTTGAGACTTTGATCGTGCTGGAGCATAAACCAGAGTCCTCGCTATCCTTTTATTTGGTTTTTCCAGATATCAAGTTGTGGCGAGGAGGAAGGAATATTCTTTAGCACTCGTCAGGCACCCAAGGCACCAGTCACAACGCGACGCGACCTTAACTACACTCTACGAACAATGACGGGACAAACTTATATCTATAGAATGGTTTGCGGAACACCTGACCTGAAAACCACACACCAATGCACTTATGAACCGTATTTTCATCCGAAAACAACAATCAGTCACTCAAGATTTGAACAAGCATTTTGAAATTATATATATCTTGAACTATAATTTTTAATTAAAATATTTAGCAAACATTTCCTGAATTTCTATCTTTAAGCCTTTGAATTTTTGAATTTTTTTTTTGAATAACATAAACATTTCAATTGAATTTGAACCTTTAAATGGAGGATAATCAGAAGGACTTAGGAGCAGTTCCTAAGAACATCTCGTCTCAGCAGTCTCAGGGGTACTTTACTCTTGGGAGTGGCAAAACCGGAAAGGGAAATCCAACCGATAAACCACTTCCTGTTCAGACGGGAATAGACGACGTGACGGACCTGACTAACTATTCTTTCGACTTCTTCCAATACAGTCCAGGCGATCCAAGGCGTAACATCACGACTGACTTACCGAGGAAGAACGTAGCTCCGCTCTTGAGGAGCATTAGAGAAGAATTTGAGCAAGAACGAAACTGCGCCTCAATAGAAAACGACCAGGACAGACCCCATGACTTAACTGAACGAACATCGACCCAAAAACGTCAGCCAATGAAACGTCAATTTGCACGGACAGCTCTGCTTACGGACGAACAAGAAGCTAGTGTCAATACTGGAAGAGGACATCAGACCGGACAACACTTGGCTTACGACGAACAAGACGTTAACTTACGCAAAGGAACAAACGATGAACAAACGACACAAAAACCACCAGGGGTTCTCTGTAGTACTGCCCAAGAGGACCAAAAGGACACGCTAACAACTCTGGCAGAAACGATGAAGACGATGATGATGACGTTCCAAAAAAGCATGGATGTCATCAACAATAAAGTTGCAAACTTGGAACTCACCATTGCAACGCAAAAGGAACTAACAAAAACGGGACCCCAACCACGACTGTGCGAGACTGGACATGAACATTCGACAATACAGACATTACATAACAAGGGCCACCAATCAAACCCCCGGGACTGCAACACAAGAGATGGGGATAGGTCGGGGAATTTCTATCCGCAAGAGCCCAGAAATATGCAGTTGCCAGTACACAAGTGGGGGGTGAAATTCGATGGTACGTCCAAGAGCATATCGGTCGAAAGTTTCTTGTTCAGGATTGAGACTCTCCAAAAACAAAGCGGTCTTTCAAATGAACATCTTTTTGCCCAGTTTCACCATCTTGTAACCGGCCCAGCAGAACGTTGGTATTGGGAATTCTTACAAGAAAACGAAAATGATAGGGGCTTGAATCTCTTCGACCTAAAAAATGAATTGGTTAAGCAGTTTAGGAAGAACAGAAGGGATCATGAAATCCTAAGAACAATAATGGATAGGAGACAACAGCCTCATGAGAATTTCGATGAGTTTTATGGCGACATCAGGTCCTTAACCTTACAAATGACAAATCGGCCCCAGGAGTTAGATTTGGTGGATATCGTGAGACAGAACGTTAAGGAGAAAATAGCAACTTTAATCTTCGGATGGCAAACTTAAAGCATCCAAGACTTAAGGGAAGAATGCAGAAGAGCCGAGAAATATATTTCGAGTAGAGAAAATAGATTTAGAAGACATGTGACAGAGATTGACGAAGACAGAACTTATGTGGGAAGACACGAGCAGCAAGGAGATATAGAGGACGATAACGACGACGTAGAGATAGCTGCACTTCACCACAACCGGACCAATAAAACAACGGGTTTTCAAAAAGCAGACAGGACAAGTAGGACTGAACAGGGTAACACTACCAGGACTCAACAGTCATATCATTCCAATTTCCATACCCTGACATGCTTTAGCTGCGGCCAGGGCAACATTAGTTTTCACTGCGAGAAGTGTCAGGAAAACCTGAAGATCGGCGGTGTGACCGGGAGCCACCGACCGACAAATCCAACCCTTCCGGAACATCAGGCTTCACCGGATCAGTTTCAATCCTGAAAAGAGATTCACCAAATATAAATATCTCCACGGCAAAGCTAATTCCAAAAAGAAAATGTCTTCATCAGAGACTAGTAGAATACGAAGCAACAAGAAGAAGAATCTTTAACGAAGAAATATCTTTGTCCGCAAAGAAGACTAGGAACTATAAGAAAATAAATAGGCTAAGGGAAAGAAGTGCAATTAATAGACGAAGAATGAAAAACATTATAGCGACTGTGATAAGAACTACCGACGATAATAGGCCCTACGCAAAAGTAACGATAGAAGGAGAAGAGCTATTAGGATTATTAGATAGTGGGGCATCTATAAGTTGTATAGGAAAAGGCGCAGTAGAATTCATAAACAGGCACAATATTATTATGACTGAAATGACGACGGATATTAGGACGGCAGATGGAAACCACCAAAGGATACTGGGACGATTTACGACGAATATCGTATGGGGTGGCAAGTCCCACAAGCTAGAACTTTTTGTAGTCCCAAATCTTCAGCAGGCCTTATATTTAGGAGTCGACTTTTGGAGGACGTTTAGGGTTGCTCCAAACATAATTAATGAACTCGACATCCCGTCGTCGATAGAGAACCAAACATCGGTCCAGGCACTCTCACCAGAGCAGACCCAACAGCTGGAGAGAGTCAAGCAGCTGTTCCCCTCCTTCGCGGTATTGGGATTGGGTAAAACCAACTTAGAAGAGCACATTATTGAGGTAGAGGACGAAAAGATTCCTATCAAGCAAAGGCACTACCCGATCTCACCGGCGATCCAAAAGCTCTTATATGACGAGTTAGACCGGATGATCTCTTTAGGGGTAATCGAGGAAAGTAACAGCGTGTGGAGCTCTCCAGTTGTGCTGGTGAGGAAACCCGGGAAAAATAGACTGTGCCTAGACTCGAGGAAGGTTAACGCAGTGACAAAAAAGGACGCGTACCCTCTTCCCCACATTGAAGGCCTCCTCAGTAGGCTTCAAGATACACGATACATATCGAGCATTGACCTGAAGGATGCGTTCCGGCAGATTCCTCTGGAGCGCAGATCAAGAGAGAAGACGGCCTTCACAGTCCCTGGGCGACCGCTGTATCAGTTCACGGTAATGCCGTTCGGACTGTGCAACGCCGCCCAGAGAATGTGTCGGCTGATGGACAAGGCCATACCCGCTCGGCTGAGGGAGTGTGTCTTTGTGTATCTCGATGACCTATTGGTTTGCTCTCCAGATTTTGAAGCACATGTCAGAACGCTCGAAGAGGTAGCTAGGTGTTTGCGAATGGCGGGGCTCACAATCAATGTGGAGAAGAGCAAGTTCTGCTATAGGGAGATCAAGTACCTAGGGTACATTGTCGGCGATGGGTGTTTACGAACCGACCCAGCAAAGGTATCGGCGGTCGACGATTTTCCGGTTCCCAAGACCCCTAAGCAACTCCGACGGTTTCTAGGGATGACGGGGTGGTATAGGCGATTCATCCCTAACTTCGCGGCCTTGGCCGCCCCTATGACTGACTGCCTTAAAAAGGGACTAACTTTTTCGATGACCGACGAAGCGCTGAACGCGTTCGAGAAACTTAAAGTGACCTTGGTGACAGCACCAATACTCACAAACCCAGATTTCACGAAACGTTTCTATATACAATGTGACGCATCGACGACAGGAGTCGGGAGTGTGCTCTTCCAAATGGATGCAGAGAACAGCGAACGACCCATAGCATTCATGTCCCAGAAGCTGAATTCCGCACAGCGAAATTACAGCGTAAAGGAACTTGAATGCTATGCGGCTGTTCTATCTGTTAAGAAGTTCAGGGCCTACGTTGAAGGACTACCTTTTACTATTATAACGGACCATGCCAGTCTCAAATGGCTCATGACGCAAAAGGATCTGTCTGGTCGCTTGGCCAGATGGAGCCTCAAGCTTCAGGGGTTCGATTTTGAGATAGAACATCGGAAGGGAGTCCAAAACGTGGTCCCTGACACCCTATCTCGCGTTCATATGGATGAGCTCACTACCGAATCAGACATACTACAGGTCGACCTTGACTCACCGTTCTTTTCTTCGAAAGAGTATGATGAGCTAAGGAAGACCATAAACGAACGACAGGACCAACTACCTGACATTTGTGTTTCGGATGGGTTTGTGTATAAACGAACCGACGTACGTACGGGAGATGTTATCCAAGAAGATAGGGCTTGGAAGCTGTGGATTCCGGAGGAGTTGCGAGGGAGTCTGGTGGAATCAGCTCATAGCCATCCTTCCGCAGGACACGGCGGAATACATAAAACACTGTCCAAGTTGAGGCAATTTTACTTTTGGCCTGGAATGGCCACCGACGTGCAAAATTTGGTCAAAGCATGTGATATCTGCAAATGTAGCAAACCTCTCAATATAATTTCGCGACCACCGATGGGCCAACAGACAATAACAGAGCGACCCTTCCAACGACTATACATTGACTTTCTAGGGCCCTACACACGAACGAAGAACGGACACACACATATATTCATAGTTTTAGATCATTTTAGTAAGTTCGTATTTTTAAAACCAATTAGGAAAGCAACGGCGGCCGAGGTAGTAAAATACTTAGAAGAATCTGTGTTTCATATGTTCGGCGTTCCGGAGTATATCCATTCAGACAATGGCAAACAATTCATATCTGAAATGTTTGCCAGCTTCTTAGCGAAATACGGGGTCAGACACATTCGCACCGCGTTCTACTCCCCCCAGGCTAATGCGTCAGAGAGGGTTAACCGGTCCGTATTGGCCAAAATTAGGTCATACCTTAAAGACGACCAGAGAAACTGGGATCAGCATGTCAGTGACGCGGCATTTTCCCTGAGGAGTGTGGTGCACGATGCGACCATGTTTGAGCCCTACTACGCAGTATTCGGGATCCACATGATCCAGCACGCTAGTACTTACGAAATTCTCCGTAAACTTGACAAGATCAAGGATATGAACACAGAAATAATCACAAAAAATGACAAACTAGAGCTAATAAGAACCAAAATACTCGACAATCTAGGGCTAGCGTATCAAAAGGCTTCAAAAGCGTACAACACTCGAAGCAGAGAAATCAAATATAGAGTGGGACAAGTTATCTACAGAAGAAACTTCAAACAGAGTAACCTAATCGAGAAATACAATGCTAAATTAGGACCGAAGTTCGTAAAGGGCATAATACTCAAAACCATCGGGAATTCCCTCTATGAAATAGGTAATCTTAATGGAGAGAAGGTAGGCGTATACCATGGAAAGGACCTCCACATCTAGTCAGAATAGGGAAACTACCAGACGCACTCGCGCTTGCCGTTGCCCACTAGATGAGCTGTGATATCTATCAACCGTGATGTATCTTGATGGTGTTCATACTTTATTTATTTATTTTATTTATTTATTTATTTATTTATTTATCTGTTAGTCCGTTGTAGAGATATATCTATTTATTTGTTTATTTTACTCATTTTGTGATTTTATTATTTATTGACAAGCCTAGCTTGCTTATTTATTTATCGTTATGTTTATTTATTTATTTGACTAGTTAGTTAGGCCTCAGTCTGTGATATTAGAAGTGTGCAATAAAACATTATGTAATCCTCAAAGAGCAGGTGAACAAATGTAGCTGCAACAGTGATAGAGCACCTGTGATAAGATTGAAGGACATTGGTCCAAACAAAAGAATTTGTATAACACACACTCCAAATCACAAAACTATTCCTAACTCAACATTATTCACCATCATCCATGAAAAAAAAAAAAAAAGAAAAAAAAAATATATTTTTAAGATACAACGACGCGATCTAATTTACATTTATTTGACCAAATATCCGCCAACACACACACTTCCATCGCAATCAGACGGGAAGACTGCCCGGCTAGTTGATGAATCTAGTGATCTCAGGGAGCAGGCTCTTGCCCCACGTTCATGATCCAACAGGCAGGGTCGAGCATAAAACGTCCTTCCAGGGCTCAAATCGCGGCAATTGGATGTAATCCCCCCCAATTTACGAGGTCGTTTGTCTCACGGCCACTCGACAAACGCCGCCGAGCCTGTTACGGGGCCATACATCCATCCAAAGGGAAGAAAAGGGAAAAGAGGGGAAGCGTAAACAAGGCTCCCCACAGGAGACTGGCCGATGAAGCAACCCCCAAAAGGGGTACATAGGGCAATTTCCGCCAGGAAGACTAATCCTTACCTGCTAATCGCGGTTAGCCATGTGTCTGCAAAGAAATTAAAACCATTACCAAATTAATATAAGAAAAATAAACTACTTAAATTACCTGAGTTGTGTTCTGCCGGCTAGAAGTCCCTGAGTGATTTGACAGTTCGCATTTTTAGTTTTTTTGTCTTTCCTTTTGTCTTCATTCGTTAAAAAAAAAAAAAAAAAAAGGTTTTCTTACATGGTAGCTGTTAATTATGTTGCATTAATGTAGGTATCTTAAACTGATTGGAGTTAGAGTCCGTCCAATGTGTCAAGTTATGTATTTTATTGATTATTTGTTATTTATGTATTCAAAATTTAAGTTGTAGGGTTTTGATGACGAAAACTGACGAAAGCAAAAGAACAACAAAAGAGACGACGAAGAGAGTGAGAGATAGCGGATCGCGTTCATCGTGGAGTATGCGAAATGCGATCCATATGGGACGGGGACCTAACAAGCTGAATAAAGGGAAAATAGGATCAAAGAGAGTGGATGAGGAGAAATGGGACTAGTGAAAGGGATTAATAAGGTCATGAATAAAAGTAAGAGAAATGAGAAAATTTAAATCGTCAACGGAATACGGAATAGGCAACGGTAGGCGAGACTATATTGTAAGAAAAGTTAGGAAGAGAGTTATGCATGATTACGTTTAGACTGAGGGGCGGGGGGCCAAGAGAGCTGGGTTTTAGGCAAGCAAATAACAAGTGTAGAAGACACCGGCAAGAGAAAAGTCAATGACCGCATAACTGACCGGCCCTCAGATATCATCATTTGTCAAGTGGTGATTGCAGAAAGCAGCTGAGTCTTGCGATAAGGCACACACAGTAGTGCGCAAAGTCATTTAGCTAATATTATTTTTTTTTTTTACTTGGGTTGAGGTGAGGAATTTTGGAAGATCTATTTAAATGTCTCAGGTTTTAATTAAATCACATTTTTAGAAAAGAACGTAAGGATAAGATCATTTAACAGATCAGAAGGCGATAGATAAATCGATAGTCTGCGAAGGTATGTACATGTGGTGTACCGTTAATAAATCATGAACTCATTACTTCACCTCCCACTTGTGTAGATAATCGACAAGCTAATCTGTAGCTACAGACCCCTACGTCCGGCAACTGTGATTTGTCCCACATCCAAAAGAGGACCCTAGAGATCGAGTGAAGTGACCACCACAACCGTTCGGCCGAATCCTAGCCGTGGTGCAAATAGCGCAAATAGTGCGGTCGCATATATACCGCCCGGCTACGGTCACCGATAGAGGTCATTCCAACGGCCATTCGTACATAAGGCCAGATCTCTAGGGCAATTTTTTTGTGACGATTTTTATCCCCTGAGGTGAAATCGCACTGGAGGAATATAAATACCAAAGAAAAAAAAAAAAAAAAATAAATAATGATAAATTACCAACCCCTAAGAACGACAGTGGTGTCCCAGAGATAAACACCACTCTGAACATTCTTCCAAAGAGGAACGAGGAGCAGTTTTGTGAATTTTTTTTTTGAAGTGCCACATTAGTTTAATTAGTTTATCAAAGTTTTTTTTTGAATATTTGAAATTTTAACTGATTGTTAGAGTATAGTGAAATTAAAACAGAGTTTAACACCTATTGTTTGTGCGCGTACCTACCATATTTGGAATACCTGCGACGTTCTTCACTGTGCTGGCGCCAGGACATCGGGGGACGAAAATAAAACGTGAGTAGCGTAAACATTTTGTTTTTTTTTATTTTTCCTTGAATTTTCTGTTGTAGGTGTTAAGTTCTGTACTTTACCATTTCCATTTTCCTTTTTATCTTTTTCTTTTTTTTCTGAATTATAGTTTTAATGTTAGTTTTAATCAATGAATTCAAGTTTTAGAGTAAATTTTTAATAGTAGGTAGTTATTTTTTTTTTGTTAATAAACGTGGCACTTTTCGCATAATTTTAATCGACGAGTGAATTGTTTTTTTTTTGGTTACATTATGCGGGCTTGAGTCACTTTCGCTTTTGGTGTGCGGGAGTAAGGGAAGGCCGTCCTTCTTTAGATATACAATGACAGAACAGGACGTTTACTAACAGTGACGACAGGATGTAACACCCCTGCCTCTACGACGGATTAGACTTTAGGTTGTGACTGGAAGGAGTTCGTAAATGGGGCTAACTTCGTTAAACTCGGCCTAGAAGTTAGCCATGGAGTGTCCTAGGACATATTGGGTGGGCTGGCCGTCCTTTGCCGCCAATACCCAGGCATGCCTTTGGGTCATGACGAACCGCTACCTTGGAGAGACACTAGGAAGGGAGAGTCGCGTGTTAGGGTAAGCTTAGGATAGTTTTAAATTAGCATAGGCATACAGTAGGGATTAGCTTTACTTGATAGACTTAGTTTAGGGTAGATTAGGATAGTTAGGGGTAAGATCGCGAAATCTTCCTGGTCTTTCTCAGGGGTATCGGCATAGGCGTTGATCGGGTTTCATTTCCGCTATCCTCTTTCTTTCTCTCTATTTTTTTTTTGTTTTTTTTCTGTCCGTCCGTGGTCCGAATAAAGTAGCTTTCTTTCCTCTTTTGACTTTTGATGCATTTAACAGGCATGGATAAAAGTTTGTTGAGCAGGTGACATGTGGTAAGGGGGCAAGAACACCCCCGTCCGACGAGCTTTAGCCGAGCAACCACAAGCATGCCGCGGCCTCCTTTCCCATGTCGAAGTTGCCCCTGTGGCTCGACCCTGGCTCACAACAATTTCTGATAAGTCAAGCGAGTCAATTGTTTGAGATGGAAGGTTTCCAGTTGGGTTGTCAACAACAAGAGCTTGTGCAAAAATGTGGATGTCTGAAGTTGAGACGGGTGCGAGAGTAAAGTGGCATTGCCTTTTAGACGTGGTGGCTGATGTATTAACGCCAGATATCTGGGCATACGTGTGGTTAAATGGGATTCCTAAGCGTACTTGAGCAGCTTTAGAAATTAAGGTGACTTCTGACCCAGGGTCAATTAATGCTCGGAGAGTGTATTTTGCACCCTGACTATAAACAGCCACTAAAGCTGTTGCCAAAATTATCAGCTTTTTGGAAGTCGAGAAGTACGATTTAACATCAGATGGAAATGATTGAGTGGTGGACTGTATTGGTAAAAGCGGATTTACATTGGATCGTATACTACCTGATGAAGATGGCTTATCACTTACTGATTCTTGCGTATGAAGTAGTGTGTGATGGCGCTTCTTGCAGTAATTGCAGGTAAACTGGCTCTTGCATACTTGTAAGTTATGATTAGAAGAAAGGCAATTGAAACACAAATTATTGCTCCGGACGGCTTCAAGTCTATCTCGTACAGTCATTTGTATAAACTTAGGACAACTTCGAACCGGATGGCTGTCCTTACATATCAAACATAAATGCTTAGGTGATTTGGTGTGATATGCATTGAATTTTCTGTTTGAATTAGACTGTGGAACTTTGGAAGTTGGCTTAGGATTTGTCGGAATCCGAAAATCACTTACTGTTTCTAGTACTTTACACCTCGCGGCAATAAACTTACTCATGGCATTCCACGTTGGAATCTCAGAAGGCTTTTCTAAATCTTGTTCCCATAATGAGAGAGTTTTTTCCGGTAGATGATTAGAAACTAGAAACGTAACGAATGAATCCCATGAATCCGTGTTAATTCCATAGGATACTAAAGCGGAAAGACAGTCAGTAACTTCACAATGAAGTTGTTTGAGAGACTTATGCGTTTCAACTGTTATATTAGGTATATTAAACAACACTTTTAACTGGCTATTAACTAAAATTCGTTTGTTTTCGAATTGATCAACGAGAGCCTTCCATGCGAGTTCAAAATTATCATCCGTTAAGGAAAATTTGGCTACAATGTTGAATGCTTCCCCTCGAGTCTTGGCACGAAGATGAAATAATTTTTGAACGGGGCTTAAACGAGAGTGCTTGATGTAAACAGCGGAAAACATATCCCGAAACGAAGGCCACGATAGATAGTCGCCGTGAAATAATTCCGAATCGCATGGCGGAAGTGAGAAAGAATTACTTTGGGGAATACTAGAAACATTCTCCTGCGTGGATTGCGGATTAATAAGCGCCTCGTTTTCGAGACGATCCATAGATTTACTGTCGCTACTGGATGTACATAATTGGCGAGATGCAGTTAAAATGTATTCTAAGCACCCTATATAAGTCTCTCTCGATAGCTTAAATTTACCCTTCACTGCACTTAAATTCTCTTGTGTAAGCACTTCCGAAGTCCCACGAACGCAATCCGCGTATGCAGATTTGACCTCTACCCACAAATCCCCGAGCTCAATCTTTCTCGCTTCAAGCGACATCAGTGTTAATGAACTTTTTTGGATTTCTTTCATATCAGCAAAGTACTCTACTAAATGATCCGCGCAAAAGATAAAGGTTTCCATATTGTCTGTCATTTTCTCTGATTCTGACTAATTTATTGATCACGTGGGGCGTGTATTCGAACTTTGTATCATAAGCACTGACTAACTCGATAAATAATGATAAACTTAGTAGAAAAAAAAATTAAAAACCGAATTGCACCAACAAACATGCAGAACACATACCTTTTAAAACGAAGTTTTTTGTATAGTAGTTTTCGGTGTAACTGGTTTCAATCAGCTTGTCTGATGCGGCAAATTCGACACATGCGAGAGCGAGCGATGGGTCTGGGTTAGCGGATTCTTCGTTGAAAATGTTTAGCGGCCAAGATGTTTAGTGTAATGGACTTCTGTTGACTCTCTGACTGTGACTGTCGTTGCACCTCTTGGCTCTGGAAGAATTTTACTTCGATGAGTAGCTTGATATTGATGGTGATAAGATCGATGTTTTAACGTGATGACCAACGTGGGAACCACTTAGATAAAGTTGAGTGCGTAGGGAATCAAACGAAATTTAGTCTCCTCGTTCTTGCTTTTATTAAATAATCCGGCTCGTGTAGGACCAAATGTTGGGATGCAAAATGTTCCCTCAGTATGGTGGCGTGAAAATTCGGAAATAAAACGCAGCAATTAGTATAATGTGGTTTATTCCAATCTTATAGGACAGATATGTCTTACCTCTAGGGTGGTTTGTTAAAAAAGAGGCCGATGGCCAGAAAGTTCAGAACAAGTAAGGAACGCATAAATTCGTCATTCTAACATTCAAAATGCCCTCTATGCGTTGACGATAAAAATAACATATTTAAGGGGGATACACAATAATATGATACTTGTTAATACAATTTTGGGGAGCATTTCGACTTCAACAGAGGTGGTATATCTAAATTTTCAGATATGAATTCTTGATATAAGCTGCTATTCTTAAGAATAATGATCAGATGCTCTTCCATTACCGCCCACGTCAATATAAATGAATCGACTGTACGCATCTACAATAGCCAAAAGAACTGTGCTGACGTACCCTTTATAATTAAAAAAATCTGATCGCAAATGCGGTGGCACCTTGATACGGATGTGTTTTCCATTAATAGATCCAAGCGTATGTGGAAATTGCCAGAATTTGTCGAAATCCATCGTTATTTGCTGCCATTCATTTAAAGAGCTCGGTGTCAAAAACAAAAAGATATGAAATATTAGTATGACAGTAACTGAAAGAAATCTCTCACCTTTATAAATATTTCCCATCTATAGCATTGACAATGTCAGTTAAAACTTCCGGAATAACCCAAGTAGAAATTGATGGTTTGGAGTTAAGCCGCTGTTACCACATTTCAGATATGTAACCGACACAGTAAAAGTTCGTATAGAGTTTAAAAGTGCGTACTATTTCCATTGCAGAATGGAACAGTGACCAAAGTGGGGAATTAGCTTTAGCTCATTAAATTACTATTTTGGGAAACACACATAATAGTATGTTTAGTTATTACTTGTAAACGAAACGTGACCGAACTTTAGTCAGCTGTCAAATTTGTTTTCGTGTGTGTAAGTTGGCTGGGAAATAAAAATGCTTATACCAATTAAAAATGTAGGTACACTCATAACTTTCCACTTGGGGATGCTAAAATACCTAAAGGAAGATCGTATCAGGAAAATGGTAATGCAGATAATATTATGTGAATTCAGTAATTGCATATCTTCGTACCCGAGCGCAAACTATTAAAAACGAAAGTCAGTTTTATCTCAAATACCAACACGTTGTAGTGGCAAAAACTCACGCGCTCGAGAAATATTGAGTATTTATAATATTCAGTTTAATTTCCAAGTTAGTTTTATTTTCCCAGGGACTTTCAAATTCATTCAAATTCATTTAAAGAACAAAAAAAGTTTCGAATATCAATTATTCAAAAAAAAAATTCTTTTTGTTGATAATGGATCCCAATTAGAGTCATAAAGCGGCCATTTGCCTGCCATATGCCCTTCTTTAGGTAGGAGCAGAGGGTGCATGTAAATACTTGTACTACATTGTACATAAATTAAGCAAATGTTTATTTTTTGTTGCCTTTATTATTATAAAGTCGTTATTTTTATTAAATGATTCATTATATCGATTTTATACTCTTAAAGTATGAGAATATTCAACGAAAGTTTGGTTAAAATAATATGAAATGGATTAAAAAAATGTTAAATGTTTTTACCTTTAACTTTTGGTACCTACTGCTAGTCTGGTTTGTTAATAGCGTCATAATAAAGTGAACACAGTTAAATGTAGATATGTTATTCTTAGGTACAACTTAATAAATAAAATGTTTGTGGAAATTCTAGAATTATTTCAGTAACATATTTATGTAAAAAAATTATTTAGTATAATCTAAAAGCATTTTCATATGATTCTGCCCACATAATATTTATAATATAAACATAGATTATTGATTTCCATGATTTAAAACAACTGTTGGATCTCCTACTATTGTTGTATACCATGGAAATCAGTGATCTTTATGTGGGTAAAATAAAAAACGACAAACAAACAAAAAGACAGAAAGTGCGTCGCAAGTAGTAAAAGTAAACCAAAAAGTTAATGTATTTAATGTTGTACTACAATGGCAAGCTATTTTGAATACAATGTTTAAAATGTAAACTAATACTTTTGGGGGAACATTAGTTAAAAGAAAAACATATAATTATATACAAAAAATTACATATATCGACTCCTTTAAGATATTCAACATAACACAATTCAGGATTTTTTTTTGTTTTGCCACCCTATGTAGATACTTTACGTTTGAGAAGGAATGTCATATAATTATCATTTGTGCATACTGTAATATCTGATAGGTTGGCACCATTGGTGAGGTGTAGAGTGGAGACCATTTAAGTTAATTAAATGAGAGAGGGAGATGTTTATATATTAAATAAAGTGTTTAATGAATGCAATGAACGTCTTTTAACTACCAGGGATAGCAGATAAATAACATGCAGAAACAGGAACAAACAAATAACAACAACGTTACAATTGGCGACGAGATAAAATAAACAATATTGTATATATTTCAACATGGAAAGCGTCATGATAACCTTTTTTAATTACAACGAGGAGACCACCAATGCAGGAGATCGGTGAAAAAAAATGGATTGCTCGGTTTGAGAATTTCCTCATCGCAAGTGAGATAAGTAATGTAGATAGGGAAAAGGCTTTATTATTCCACTACGCAGGAGAAGATGTTTTTGAAATATTTTACAACTTACCAGAGTTAGTAATCACAACAAAGGTAATAACAGGAAATGAACTGTTTCGAAATAGCGAAACAAAAGCTATTGAACTATTTTCCACCGAAATCGAACGTTGAGTTCGAGATATTTTCCTTCCGTCAGGCCAAATAAAACGCAAATCAAACAGTTGGCCAGTTCTATGCCAATTGTGATTTCTTAGGGATAAGGAAATCAAATCTCAAATCAACAATCATCAGTAGTAGCGTATTCAATCAAATGCACAATAAGACATCATTACAAAACAAACAGAGAAAAATATTAACTACTCAAACACATCTTACCGATGATGGGAAAATTAACAGCAAACCTAACATTCAAACAACAATCAGTAGCTGAAACAGTATGTGTAATTGCCAGCCACTCAGCTTCCCTAATAAGTTATCAGTCGTCCACACAACTCAACATAATACAAATAGTTCAGTCCATACCAAATAAAACATCATATAATAAAAAGCAAAAATATCCAGAAGAATTCAGAGGAATCGGAGAACTCAATAAATAAGTTCATCTTTACATCGACAAAAATGTGTCGCCAGTGGTTCAGCGATTCCGTCGAATTCCATTCCATCTGAGACAGCAGTTAAAGACGAGATCAATCGGCTATTGAAAGCAGACACCATTGCAAAAGCAATAGTCCCAACACCATGGTTATCACCAGTTGTCATTGTTGAGTTTACAGCAGCCGAAGAATTCCAAGACATCATTAGACAAACACTTAATAACATAAACACTTTAAATGTGGGCGACGACATCTTTATATTTGGAAAAACACAAGCCGAACATGATACAACATTGGAAGAGGTATTCGAAAGACTTCGAGCGCACAATCTCACTGTCAATGAGAAAAAAAGCGTTTTTAGTCAACCGCAGCTAAAGTTCTTCGGATTTGTGTTCTCGAAAGACGGAATGCAACCAGATCCGGATAAAGTATCAAGTTTTAAAAAACTTGGAACACTCAACAACGTTTCAGAAGTGCGCAGCATCTTAGGTATGTTAAACTTTGTTTTGAGATTTTTTCCAGAACTAGCAACACATTCTCAAGTTTCTACCTTCAACCGTTCGGACGTGTTTTTCTTTTGCTTCCGCTTCGCGAGTTAGAATAAATTTAATTCCAATTAATTTATTTGTATTCTTGCAATTTTTTCCCTTGTTGCCTTTTGATTGCAAAATTGAATAGACCCAAATAAGAACTATATCAAAGCAATGCGGTAATACTGATTGTGTGTTAACATCGCAAGACTTTAGTGCTGATTTTGTAATTTGTAATGCGCTATGCGGAAAATCATTTCATGCTCTCTGCATAGGGTTAAGTAAGCGTTCCATTACCTACGTAAATGATTATAACAACAATTTCCTTTTCATTTGCGACGAATGCAAGGGCATATCTCTTTCGCACGTTATGCTCGCTACAAATTCATTAGTGACACCCTTAACTCAAATTCCTCTGAATGCAAATTGTTATACAACAAAAAGTGATGCAATTTGCAAAATGATGAGTTGCTTAAATGTGTCGAAGAAATATCAAATAGAATAGATGTCTCCACCACTTTTTGCAAATCAAAATTCAAAAATATAGACAAGCAGCTGGCTAGCCTAAGTGATACAACCAAAAAGTTACCGTCTGAGCTTAAGTCTTTGAGTTTAAAAAGTGATACGAAATCTGACATTAACTCAATTCTAAACCCACATATATCAGCGATGAATGACCATTTCTACTCCTTTCGCACCTTCCTGGATACCTACCTACAAAGCTCTTCAAAACCAAGTGCCTAATCCCATCAACTCATCGATCCACTACTGCTTGACATTATCAACAAAATCAATGAAGTCAGCAATGATGTGGCAGCTATCTGATTAGTTATGGGCGATATTGATGAA
Organism: Cheilosia impressa; assembly: GCA_948293265.1. Lineage (NCBI taxonomy): Eukaryota > Metazoa > Arthropoda > Insecta > Diptera > Syrphidae > Cheilosia > Cheilosia impressa. Next base: position 58,046,320 of record OX411880.1, read on the forward strand.
AACCTGAGCAAAATTGATTTTATACCTGAGCTCATACAGCCACAGGTGGTAGGGTATGTATGAATCGGGTAAACACTGATTGCCGGTGTTGAAGGGTAGTGATGCGATGTCATGAGAACACAAGCGTTCTCACCTAGCCTCTCACTATCAACTCCTACTCTCACCTCCACGTGGTGACTGGTGGGTGCCTAGTACCTCGACTGGAGATTGGGTAACCAACCCCTTTGGAAGGTCGTTGGTGGCAGCAGACGAGAGAGGGGGGAGGAGTGTTGTTTTCTCACTAAGACACCTCCTCTGGTACCAGACGGCAGCGGAGGATTTCCCTAGATGGAGCCAACGGTGGCGTCTACAGTTCCAGTCAGGCCGAACTATTTAGTGTAATCCTTATAGAGCTGCTCTGACATATTCGGATACCAGGTCTATAGGGATTTCCAATACCGAGCCAGGGTGTTGGAGAAGAGTTGGTGGCGGATGAACCTTTAATGGGCCAACGGCAGCGCTCACATCCCAAAGTGGGTTACTGGCACCGGAGTAACCGGCCTGCTGTCCTAGGGTCAAGGGCCTGGCCCTCCAGGTTGGGGGTTATGCCGTCGGGGTAACTTCCCGACTATGTAAAAAAAAGAATAGTTCGGATAACAATTTCCCTCAAACGGGAACTAGACCCGGAACGTCAACGGACAACGATTTAAGAGTATGTACCTGGAACGTGCGAACGCTGTACACCCAAGGTGCTACTCAAAAACTTGAGTCTGTCCTCACGCGGTACAAGGCAGATATTACCGCGATCCAGGAGATACGATGGATAGGATCAGGTATGATGAAAAGGAAAAATTGCGATATTTATTACAGCTGCCATAAAAGATTGCATGTATTAGGATGCGGATTCGTCGTGGGAAATCGGCTTAGGACAAAAGTCATTGACTTTAAGCCGATAAGTGATCGCCTAGCTGTGATCCGCATCAAAGCTACTTTCCAAAACATAAGCCTAATATGTGCACACGCCCCTACCGACGAGGCTGAAGACCCTATCAAGGAGGAGTTTTATGACCTCCTGGATGGAGCCTACGGAGCCTGTCCGGAGTACGATGTCAAAGTTGTGCTCGGGGACTTCAATGCTAAAATCGGAAAGGAAAACATCTTTGGCGGGTTAGTTGGTAAACACAGAATCCACGATACGACCACAGACAACGGTTACCGACTAACTGACTTCGCGGCAGCTCGTAATACGGTGATAAGTAGCACTAGGTTTCCAAGGCTAAGGATCCACACAGCAACCTGGCGCTCTCCAGACGGTCGAACCGCCAACCAAATCGACCATGTGCTAATCGACGCGAGGCACGCATCCAACATCCTCAACGTGCACACATTCCGAGGGGCAAACGTCGACTCTGACCATTTTCTTGTTGCGGCTAAGTTCAGAGCTCGACTATCCAACGAGAAGAAGCTGCGTTCCGCCCAGAAGAAGAAATTCAACGTTGGACGCCTTAGCACACCTGGAGTAGCCAGAGTCTACAAAGAGCGCCTGAGTGAGAAACTCTCCGCAGTGCATTCACATACCACAAATGCCAACACCCAGTGGTCCCAGTATCGCGACATCATCAAAGAGGTAGCCGAAACCACCTTAGGGTACCAGCCACCCCAGAGAAAGAGCCCGTGGTATGATGATGAATGCGTACGCAGGAAAAAGGTGACAGAAGATGCACATATGAAGGCGCTGCAGCGCAAAACAAGGGCAGCGAGGGAAGAGTATCGAGCCAGGAGGAGGGAGGAGAAGAAAATCCTGCGTAGAAAGAAGAGGGCCTACGCAGTCTCCCAGCTCAAGGAGATCGAAGAGTCCCGCGATCGAAGCAACATCCGGAAGTTCTACAAGAAAGCCAAGCAACTGGCTGCTGGCTTCAAGACCGGAACGCAGGCTCTTCGAAACAGTGATGGAAACCTAGTCACCGAAGCGCAGGGAATAGTAGATGTGTTTAAGCAGCACTTCCAGCAGCTGCTAAATGGGCATCATGTAGAGAGAGTGATAGGGCAAGAAGAGAACCCACGTCCAGTCAATGAAGATCCAGTTCCACCGCCCAGTATAGAAGAAGTTGGCTTAGCAATAAAAAAAGCTAAAGAACAACAAGGCCGCCGGCTCTGATGGTTTACCAGCGGAGCTCTTCAAATACGGTGGTGATGTTTTGGTAGGACGCATGCACCAAATCATCAACCAAGTATGGGTGGAGGAAAGAATGCCCGATGACTGGACTATCAGCTCCATATGCCCCATCTACAAAAAAGGCGATCCTATGTCTTGCAAGAACTATTGAGGCATATCCCTGCTTAATGTCGCATACAAGATCCTATCCAACGTACTGTGTGAACGTCTCAAACCGTTCAAATCCTGGAAAAGACCAATGAATTTCAAGTCGAGACTCACCACCTATTCATCGACTTCAAAGCCGCATATGATAGCATTCATCGTCAGGAGCTTTATGTGGCGATGGCCGAATTCGGGATCCCGGCAAAACTGATCCAGCTATGTAGCGTGACGCTGGAGAACACACGCTGCAACGTGCAATTTGGAAGTAGTTCCTCCGAGCTATTCGAAACATGCACCGGATTTCGGCAAGGAGACGCATTATCATGTGACTTCTTCAATCTCGTGCTAGAGCAGATAGTGCGCAGGGCAGGTGTCAACACGGAAGGCATTAGCTTCAACAAATCCGTCCAGCTACTGGGGTATGCAGACGATATTGACATCATCGGTCGCTCCCAGCGTGCTGTGATAGAGGCTTTTACGGCGATTGAAGAACAGAAGAACAAGACTAAGTACATGCTATCAACAAACAAACAAGCATCTGTCCACCGCCTAGGACAGAACGTCACTATTGATAGCAACAATTTCCAGGTAGTTAAGGAGTTTATCTAGCTCGGAGTAAACATGAACTCCACAAATGACATCCTAGTGGAGATCCGGCGAAGAATTACCCTAGGAAACCGCTGCTACTTCGGTTTGGCAAAACAATTGGGTTCAAAACTCCTAACTCGAAGGACAAGATGTATGCTTTACAGAACCCTTATCCTGCCAGTTCTGCTTTATGGCGCCGAGTGCTGGACGATAAGCAGGAAGGGAGAGCTGATACTGGGCTCCTTAGAAAGAAAAATTCTTCGGCGGATTTTTGGTCCTATGTGCGAGGATGGCGAATGGAAGAGAAGATACAACCGCGAACTCTATGAACTGTACCAAGATGTGGATGTAGTCCAAAAGGCCAAAATACGTCGACTACATTGGCTCGGCCACATCGAGCGAATGGACAATAATGCTCCAGCTAAGAGGATCTTCGAATCCCAGCCGCCAGGTTCGAGACGACAAGGAAGACCGAACCTCCGTTTCAAAGACCAAGCCATCGCGGATGCCAGAGCGCTTGGTCTGGATAACTGGAAGCAGCGTGCCCGGGATCGCAGAGGATGGAAGGCTGCAGTGTCTCAAGCAGAGACTCTCCACGGGTCGGGAGCCCGTTAAGTAAGTAAAGTAAGTAAGTAAACACTGATTGGCATCAACTTGGCGGTGCCCAGCTGTTGCAACTCTTCATGCATATCAATTGTGCTTATTTTACCTCCCAGTGGTAACCACCGGGTACTTGTCTGCCCATCCGGGCATGACTTGCTGAACTTATAAGCGCGAGTGTTGAACACGAAGAAAATAGCAACACTATAATGCTCTGTCGGAATGACTGCCTGATCGAGTCTCAGAGGTCTTACATGAGCCCCTCAGAAAGAGGACGTACGGCGGATGAATTCATTAGACTGAATCAACGGTGTCGTCAACAGTCGGGATGACAGCTACCTTGCTTGAGCTACTTCGACATATTTGGAGCTGAGGTCAGTGAGGATTTTTTATTACTAGTCAGGGTCCTGAAACAGAGATGGTGGCGGATGAACCCTTTATGGGCCAACGGCAGCTCTCACATCCCCGAAGTGAGTTACTGACACCGGAGGAATCCGGCCTCTTTCGTCCAAGGGGTCCAACAAAGGGCCTGGCCCTCCAGGTTGGGGATTGTACGCCGGGGTAACTGCCCGACTGCGGAGAACCAAACCCTGTTCCGAAACGACAACAAGCCTCGGATACGGATGAATTTACTATTGAAGAACCTAGCAAACGTATAAAGGACAACGAATTTCGGATCTGCACATGGAATGTTAGGTCCCTTAACAGACCGCGTGCAGCCGAACAGCTAGCGGAGGTCCTGAACTGCTATAAAGCAGACCTAACCGCCATCCAAGAAGTGCGATGGGATGTACCGGGCAAGAAGAGGATGAACAACTGCAATATCTATTATGGCGACTACTATCGGCAACAAAAACAGCGCTTAATTGGTTGTGGATTCGTCGTTGGCGGCAGACTTAGGCAAGAAGTCTTAAGTTTCAACTGTGTGAACGAGCGCCGCATCAAGGCTAAATTCGCCAACATTAGCCTAATATGCGCCCATGCCCCAATGGAGGAGAAAGACGACGACACCAAAGAGAGGTTCTACGAGCTCTTAGACAAGACGTACGGTCCTAGGTGATTTTAATGCAAAGATAGGAAGAGAGGCGAGAGCCTACACGACACCACCTCCGATAACGGATTTAGGCTGATCGACTTCGCGGCGGGGCGAAATGTTGTCGTAGCAAGTACGCGGTTCCCGCATCTCGATATTTACAAAGGCACATGGAGATCTCCGGACCAATCAACCGTCAACCAGATTGCCCACATTGCGATCGACGCAAGGCACTCCTCCAGTATTATGGATGTCCGAATGTTCCGAGGGGCCAACATTGACTCGGACCACTACCTTGTTGTAGCCAAGGTACGACTGCGGATATCCCGAACACTGCCAAGACAATTAAATACTGTGAGGAAGTTTGACGTCGGACGGCTACAATCGCAAGAGATCTCCAGAGCCTTTTCCGATCGAGTCTCTCTCAATCTCTCAAGATGTCCTATGCAGCCAGCATCAAATATTGAAGACCAGTGGCACCATTGCCAAATAGCCATTAAAGACGCCGCCTCTGATGTGCTGGGTTTCATCCGACCACCGCAAAGAAACCCCTGGTTCGACGACGAATGCCGGCAAGCACACGCAGCGAAACAAGAGGCATACAAAGGGGCGCTGCAAAGGAGGACAAGAGCTGCCCGTGAGCTCTACGCGCAGAAGAGAAGAGACGAACACCGGCTTCTGAGGAAAAAAAAGAAAGAGCATGAGAAGCGCGCGATCGAGGAAATAGAGAGATGCTACTGCAGGAATGAGGTTCGGAAGTTTTACCAAAGGGTAAAAAGAACCTCCCAAGGCTACAGAGCCCGAACCGAAGCCTGCAATTACGAACAAGGGAACATCGTAGTAGAATCGCAGTCGATGCTGAGGGTATGGAAGAACTACTTCTGCAGACTGTTTAACGGCGATGACGAACAAAATCCCGCTGTCAGGCAGAATGAACCATTCAACCTAGACGATGAAGACCAACAATTCCGTCCACCCGACCTGGACGAAGTGAAGATAGCCATATCTAAGCTTAAGTCCAACAAAGCCGCTGGAGCAGAAGGCCTAGCCGCCGAGCTGTTCATAGCGGCAGGCGATGACTTGGTTAGGAGCATGCACCAACTCATCTGTAAGATATGGTCGGAGGAAAGTATGCCCGATGAATGGAACCTCAGCATTGTTTGCCCGATCCTCAAGAAAGGAGACCCTCTGAACTGCGCCAACTACAGAGGTATAAGTCTTCTTAACATCGCCTATAAGATCTTATCTGCCGTGTTGTGTGAACGCCTGAAGCCTTTCGTCAAAAACCTGATTGGTCCCTATCAGTGTGGCTTCAGGCCAGGAAAGTCTACCGTTGACCAAATATTCACACTGCGGCAGATCTCGGAGAAAACCCTGGAAGTCCAAATCGATACCACCCACCTTTTTATCGATTTTAAGGCCGCCTATGACAGCATTTATAGGGACGAACTATACAGAGCAATGTCTTGCTCTGGCATCCCTGCCAAACTCGTCCGTTTGTGCAGGATGACAATTGAGAATGCACGCTGCTCGGTTTCGGTAAAGAACTTACCAAGACCTTCGATGTCAAAAAAGGATTTAGACAAGGCGATGCGCTGTCATGTGACTTCTTTAACATCGTTCTTGAAAGAATAGTGCAAAACTCAAACGCTAACACCAGAGGCACTATCTTCCAAAAGTCCGTCCACCTACTCGCTTACGCCGACGACATCGACATAATCGGCAGAACGCAACATGATGTCACTGGCGCGTTCGTGAGCATTGAGACGGAAGCGGCAAAGATGGGTTTGGCGGTCAATGAGGGCAAGACAAGGTATATGCTGTCATCAAGAAAGGACACCCAACGCCGACGTCTTGGACAAAATGTCACCATAGACAGATATAACTTTGAGGTGGCAAAGGACTTTGTCTACCTAGGCTCCGCTATGACTTCAGACAATGACACCAGCGCTGAGATTAAGCGAAGAATAACTCTTGCCAATCGCTGTTTCTTTGGGCTAAGAAAGCAATTGAGTAGCAAAGCCCTCTCTCGAACAACTAAAGTGACCCTTTATAAGACCTTGATCATCCCAGTCCTACTTTATGGTGCAGAGGCATGGACTCCATCAAAATCGGATGAGGCTACTCTTGGTTACTTCGAGAGGAAAATTCTTCGAGTAATTTTCGGTCCCGTCTGCATAGACGGTGAATGGAGGAGGAGATACAACGACGAACTGTACGGGCTGTACAGCGACATCGACCTAGCCAGAAGAGTGAAGATCCAACGACTGAGGTGGCTGGGTCATGTAGATCGAATGGACGTCAATGCTCCGGCCCGGAAGATCTTCGAATCCACACCCGAGGGACGGAGCAGTAGAGGAAGACCGCGACTCAGGTGGCGCGCGAGTTACGTGCACAGAGACACCATTAGATGCACCATAGCACATCTTGCTTAAGATGCATTTTTATTAAACCACGATCCATATCTGATGAAATTCCTTTACTGTAATTGAATATACCCATTTCATATTTTTTTTCCATTGTAATCAAATATATTTCACATTTTTCTGTAACATAAGATACATAAGAATCATAATGTACATTAACCTGTCCTTCCGTTCTCACGCTGCGAATAGTCGCAGCGTCAACATTAATACTGTATAAAAACCCAAGGAAAATTATTGTATTTGTCATTCGTGTTCAAATAAATATCAGAGGCGGAAGCTCTGCCCAAAAATTAAAAGTTGTTTTTTTTAATTTTGTGTCGCGAAGTTCATGTAATTGGCGCAGTCGAAAAAGAAGAACATAGCTCCATGTAAAAACTCATATTTGATTTTGATAAGCTACAAATACGACGGATTATCGTGTTAATGTGCTATCGTGCGAAAAACTTAATGTAAGAATAAATATTTTAAAGTGAAGATAGAAAGTGATTGATAAGACTATACGACGGATTATCGTATTATTGCATTATCTACTACCGATCTTGAGTGCAAAAACAGAATCTCACCACGTATAAATATCGTGAACCAAATAAACGTTCCAACATTACGAAGGATCATCGTAACTACAAGGACCCGTATACAGATAAGGATGCTACTGATCTTCCTGTAAGTCCCTTTCCTTAAATAATTTTTTATGAATTTCGTAAAGAAAACGCATAAATTTGATATAAATAGAGAAATTAATATAGATATAGAAAGCTCTGAAGATTCAGATTTAGAGGTAGAAATGGCTGTTAACCAAGCAAATGATATAGCTCGAGATTTAAATATGGAAGCAAGAAACGCTCCCATTCAAATAAATTTACCAAATGATGGTCAAGCTGTTGCTAATCCCGCTGAACTGTTTAATTCACTAAAAATTCCAGACGCAATTAAGGACCTCCCGAAATTTGACGGGAATCCAAGGTTGCTTTTCGAATTTATAAAAAATGTTGAAGAAATTCTTGTTATAATGAGTCCCATTGATGGTACACCGCAAAGCAGGATATTGCTTCGTGCTATAAGAAATAAAATAGAAGGAAATGCCAACGAAGTATTAAATATGTATGGGACACCCATGATATGGAATGATATCAAGAATAATCTCATTTTGCACTATGCAGACAAGCGAAACGAGACGTCCTTGATCAGAGACCTTCACGGTCTAACCCAAGGCACAAAATCAGTCGAAAAATATTACAGTAATATAATTGAAATACTAGCAGCAATGTGTAATCACGTCCAAATTCATGAATTGAACCAAAACGTTATTACTGCCAAAACAGCACTATATAACGAAATGTGCCTGAACGCATTTCTTTCAGGCTTAAGGGAACCTTTAGGCTCAACAGTAAGAGCCATGAGACCCGACACGTTAAGTAAAGCGTTTTCATTCTGTATCACAGAACAGAATATTTTCTACTCAAAATATGATCAAGACAGACAACAACCCAGACCCCAACTTCAAAGACCATATCAGAACAACTACCAACAACAATACCGACCAAGACCCATTAACCAAAACAATCCTAATTACAATCATACTCCTCAACAGTATAGACCACAAAACAATACACCAAGGTACAATACACCACAACAACATAACAATTTTAATAGGTACTACACTCAAAATAGGCTAGAACCAATGGAAGTTTCATCAGGTAATAGTCGTATCCGGAATGGACCACCCAACCAGGGAGAACCAATGGATACATATTCAGGAAATAGCAGGAACAGGCAGAACAATAACAATTTTAGGCAAAATTTGCAAAACACTAACAGGGAACTTAATAACGTGACCCATCATGTCATTGAACCTAGCGATACATCACCAGGCTACTATCCAAACTTAGATCAATTTCAGACAGTCGAAGGAATAAACGACCAAAATTTTCTTCCAATAGCCTCGGACCCCCAACAAACTTTATAGACATAAATATACATGGCAACACTCTACCTTATATAAACATTTCTTCACCTTTTGGTAATTTGAAGTTCCTAATAGACACGGGGGCTTCCTCTTCCTTCATCAACCCCGAGTACATCCAATCGAAGGACATACAGTATACTACACCTACAGTTATTTCTACTGTTTTGAATAAACACCATGTTAACAAATTAGTCACACTTCGTATGTTTTTAGAATTTAACCAAGAAGGTTACATACAATTTTTACTATTCAAGTTTCATAAATACTTCGACGGTCTCATAGGACTGGATATCCTAACAAAAATAGGAGCCCAAATCGATATTAAAAACCAACAATTAGTAACAAATAACTCAAATATTCCCCTGTCCTTCAAACCGAATTTAATCTCACACGAATATGTCATACCAGCATATTCAAAAATTACAGCAAAATTACCAGTAGACATTTCAGACGGAGATATACTAATTGAACCAATAGAACTTAAACCCAAACTTTACATACCCGAAGGAATCTATCATGCAGAAAACTGGTTCAGTTTTATAGAAATTCTAAATTACTCTCCTCAAGACCAAACCATTCTTTTAGATCAACCACTTAAAACAACAAAATACGAAAATTGCAATTATATAGAACTAAATAACCTTAATATAAACACCACCTTTAAGAAAGAAACTATATACACAAAGGATGATATTTCAAACTCTATAAGAACCTCCCACCTCAACACTGAAGAAAAGAAAACAATCCTTAAAATTTGCCATGAATTTGAAGATATATTTTTTCAGGAGGGAACAAAACTAACATTTACAAATAAAATTAAACATAAGATTAAGACTAGCGATGACTTGCCTATATATACAAAGTCATATAGGTACCCCTATATACATAAAGAAGAAGTAAAAAAACAGGTCAATGAGATGCTGAACAATGGCATTATCCGACCAAGTTATTCGCCGTGGAGTTCGCCGATCTGGATAGTACCCAAAAAACTCGACTCCAGTGGCAAAAGAAAATGGCGACTTGTCATTGATTACCGAAAGGTAAATGAGAAAACTATTAGTGACAGATATCCTCTGCCCAACATCAACGATATACTAGACAAACTCGGCAGATCAATGTACTTCTCTACACTTGATCTAGCCAGCGGCTTCCATCAAATAGAGATGGATCCCGCCGACATACAAAAAACAGCCTTCACGGTTGATGGTGGCCACTTTGAGTACGTACGAATGCCTTTCGGGCTTAAAAATGCCCCTTCGACGTTTCAAAGGGTCATGGACAATGTACTAGGTGAACTATTGGGCAAAATATGCCTGGTTTACCTTGACGATATTATAGTCTTTTCAACCTCACTACAAGAACATAAAGAAAACTTAAAAAAAATATTTACCAGATTACGAGAAGCTAACTTAAAAATGCAATTAGACAAGTGCGAATTTTTGCACAAAGAAATTGCATTTCTAGGTCATTTGGTAACTACAGAAGGAGTTAAACCAAATCCAGACCGTATAAAAGCAATTAAGGATTTTCCAATACCCAATACCCAAAAGGAAGTCAGGAGTTTTCTTGGCTTAGTCGGGTATTACCGTAAATTCATTAAAGATTTTGCGCGATTAACAAAACCTTTAACAGAATGCTTAAAAAAGAACAAGAAAGTCGTTCACACAGATGAATTTATTAAAACATTTGATCATTGTCGAGACATCCTTTCAAACAATCCGATATTACAATACCCAGACTTTGAAAAACCCTTCATTTTAACCACCGACGCAAGTAACTTTGCATTGGGAGCTATATTATCCCAGGGTACCATTGGAAACGACCTACCTATATGTTATGCCAGCAGGACGTTAACAGATACGGAAATCAATTACTCAACAGTAGAGAAGGAACTTTTGGCCATAATATGGGCAACAAGATATTTTCGTCCATATTTATATGGAAATAAATTCAAGATCGTAACGGATCATAAGCCGCTCACTTGGCTAATGAACCTAAGAGACCCTAATTCAAAATTAGTAAGATGGCGGTTGAAACTCGAAGAATTCGACTATGAGGTCATTTACAAAAAAGGTAAATTAAATCTGAATGCTGATGCCCTCAGTAGGGTCATCATCAATAATGAAGAAAATAGAATCGAATCAAATCCACAAATACAGAATACCGCAGAGATAAACTCTAATGAACAAGGAACCGGTTGTTCCACAGTACATTCCGCTCAAGAAAATCTTAACGATCACATTTACATTTCAGAACGTCCTTTAAACGAATTCTCACTCCAACTAATATTAGAAAGAAATAACAATCGACCCAAAAATTTGTTCGAAATGATTTTTAGGAATAAACAAAGGAGAACTATAAGATCTCAAGAATTCACAGAACAAGACATAATAGATATACTAAAAAAATTTGCTTCCCCAAACAAACTTAACGCTATCTTTACGGACGACGATACCTTCAAGAAAATCCAGTCTGTATATGCTAAATACTTTTCCCGATTCAAGGTAATAAGATGTACCGAAAAAGTCTTAGACGTTACCAATGAAGATGACCAAGATAAAACTATTCGGGATTACCACCTAAATAATAATCACAGGGGTATCAATGAAACACTCATGCACTTAAAGAGAACCCTTTATTTTCCATTTATGAAAAACAAAATTATCAAAGTAATAAACAACTGCGACACCTGTCAGACGTTAAAATATAATCGTACCCCTCCTAAAATTGAGTTTAGAATCACAGAAACTCCAGAAAAACCATTGGACATAGTTCATGCACATATCTATTGCATAAACCACAGGCAAATATTAACAATAGTTGACAAATTTTCTAAATTTGCGGCAGCTTACACCTTAATTAATAGGAACAGTCTCACAGTTATCACATCCTTTAAACATTTTATGAGCCTTCATGGCATCCCTAAGAAATTAGTCACAGACCAAGGTAGTGAATTCACAGCCACCATATTTGCAGATTTCTGCAAACAATATAATATAAATCACCACATAACGTCTCTCCAACAGAGTAGTAGTAACTCCCCTGTTGAAAGAATGCACTCTACCTTCACAGAGATATATAGAATAATCCACGCAAAGCGAACAACTAAAAATCACGATGACATCCTGAATGAAACATTGATAACTTATAACAATGCCATTCACTCTTCAACCAAGCTCACCCCATTCGAATTATTCTATGGTCGTACACATAAATTTAAAAATATCCAATATAATAACATCCACGAATATCTAGATAAACTTAACGAATTCCAAAATAGATTATATCCCGAAATAAAAAGCATTATGGAGAAACAAAAACAACTTAACATAGAAAAACTCAATAGAAATAGAGGAAAACCCATGTCTCGTAAATCAGGTTCAATAATTTACCGTAGGGAAAACAGGAGAAACAAAATCACCCCCAGATTTAGCAAACATAGAATAAAGAAGAATAATAGATATACCGTACTAACAGTTAGGAACCAAAAGCTTCATAAAAGTAAACTAATTAATAAAAGAAAATTTCAGACTGTTGACTCCGATCCTGGCCCAAGTACTAGAAATTCAGGACCTAACCAATAGCAACGGCGTACTCCCTCTAAAATTAGGCAAATCCAGGACAATAAACTCCCACAAAAATTTCTTCCACATAATAAAATTGGAAAATTATAAAAACAACATTGAGAAAATATCAAACTCCATAGAAATACTTAGCGAAACCAAAGAAGCCAAAGAACCTCTTAGTATCCTGAAACTAAAATTAAAAGATTTAACTGCAAAAATTTCAATTAGTAACCCCTAGAACTAGACCTCGTAGAGGACTGATAAATGGACTTGGAACCATAATCAAAACAATTACTGGTAATATGGATTCAGAAGATGCACTACACATTAATAACCAAATAGAAAAACTATTAACGAACGAAGACAATACTAAAACTACGTTAAACAACCAAAGCAAACTGAACGAACAAATGATCGAACGCTTCGAAAACATAACAAAACATATTAACCAACAACAGACTCTGATAAGCAATTTTGTACAAAAATCACAAAACAATATGGGGAAAGAATTAACGTCCCAGACTATCACCATACAAATGCTACAACATTTCCATACAATAAACTATAACATAGAAATTCTGAGAAACCATTTAAACGATATCATCGAAGCCATATCCTTAGCTAGAATGAACATAATTTCTAAAACAATCCTTAGTCTAGAAGAACTAAATCACATTGAAACTATTTTAAAAGAACAAAATATCAAAATAATATCCACAGAGCATATCTATGAATTGCTTGGTTTGCAGGCCTACTACAATGACACTAATGTTATATTTAACGTCAAAATTCCACTCTTTACGAATGATATAAATGATTACTTCCATCTCATTCCTATTCCCATCCAAAAAACATCCATACAAACAAAACCCTACATATCCCTATCCAACACTAAAATTCTGTATTACGAAGAAAAATGCAAGAACGTAGAAAACATATATTACTGTCTAGAGACCAGATTCAAAGAAAACCTATCAGATTCAAAATGTATCGGAAAATTATTACACCACCAGGACGCAGAATGTGATTTAATAGAAACAGATAACTTATCGGACATCCAACAACCAGAGCATCAGTTCATACTAATCATCAACACTCCCGAAACTACGCTGACATCAACTTGCACCTCAAGCAATCTTACAGTTAAAGGTACGGCTTTAATACACTTCAAGGACTGTATAGTTAACGTTAACAACTACACATACGACAATACCGCAATCAACCATTTCGATGAGATACAAATACACCCAGCCCTATTTAACAAAGTAACAGCTGCCAAAACAACGGAAACATTAACGTTGGCAAAACTTCAAAACTTTGGACTTCAAAATTTGGCCAAAATAAACCTAATGGAGGGAAATTCAAGGACAGCAGGCATGTTCACCAGCTCCAGCATGGTCCTATCATCCATCATCATCATCAGCATCATCATCACCATCACCATTAAAAACAAGAAGAAAATACCATCAACCCAAGATACCGGCAATCTCGAAACAGCTCCAACAGCATCCCAGAACGCTCAGCCCATAGAAGAACCAAGACCTGAGCCCCGTCTTCTCTGGTCATCGCTCTATTCCAAGGGGGGAGGAGTTACGTGCACAGAGACACCATTAGATGCACCATAGCACATCTTGCTTAAGATTCATTTTTATTAAACCACGATCCATATCTGATGAAATTCCTTTACTGTAATTGAATATACCCATTTCATATTTTTTTTCCATTGTAATCAAATATATTTCACATTTTTCTGTAACATAAGATACATAAGAATCATAATGTACATTAACCTGTCCTTCCGTTCTCACGCTGCGAATAGTCGCAGCGTCAACATTAATACTGTATAAAAACCCAAGGAAAATTATTGTATTTGTCATTCGTGTTCAAATAAATATCAGAGGCGGAAGCTCTGCCCAAAAATTAAAAGTTGTTTTTTTTAATTTTGTGTCGCGAAGTTCATGTAATTCGCGCAAGTAGAAGGGGACCTTAACCAACTTAGCGTGCGAAACTGGAGACAGTTGGCCAAAGATCGTGCTGCCTGGAGACGCTTGTTGGTTGAGGCCCAGGTCCACCCCGGACTCTAGCGCCACCTTAAGTAAGTAAGTAAGTCATACAGCCACAACCAAGCCCAGTCTACAACACGTGAATACTAACCGAATTCCTGGAATCAGCAGAATACTCAATCCCATTAAATTATCAACAAGCATCAACGACCACGTCAACAGCACCAACAACCACTACAACTGCAATGCCAACACCCAAAACGACAGCAACATCAGCGACGACTACAACCGCAACACCAACTACAACAGCCGCAGTAATGCCCTCACCCACCCTTACCTCAACTGTAACGCCTTTAAACCGATATGGCAGACTTTGGACACTCGCCAACTGGAATAAAGGCTTGAAAAAGTACACAGAACTGCTTGCGAGTATAATTCTTTTATAATAAATATAGCTCCACAGCATGCAGACGTCTCTTGGATGAATAACTTTTTCCTACAGAAGTAATCTCTCCAACTAATACCAAAAATAACCGATTTAAGCTCGACTTACCTTCCAAATACTCCTGGATTTTTTCGAACCCCTCAACCGATGTCTTCAGCTTGGGCAAGATGACTATCAATAAGTTGAACAATACAGGGAAGGTGAAACTTAGTAATAACAATAAGCCTAGTAATAAGCCAAATAAAAGGAAACGTAAGTCTAAGAATCATAGCTCTAGTGCTATCCCTGATCCAAAGTTGGTATATTTCCTCTATTTTCCCCTCATTACCCCATGGTAATTTCAAAGTTATCTAGACCTCAACGTAATCGCGTATAGTTTAACTTAAATCCAGATCCAAGTCTCCCCTCTGACTATCCGCTGGCCCCTCTTAATTCACCATCGACTTCCTACTACCTGAACTTCATACATTCCCATGTTCTCAATCTTGCCCCGTCTACCTCTACTACCTCTAATTCTGTTCTTCCCAGTTCATCTACCCTACCAAATCCCTAAGGCTTCTGCAATATTTTATCCTCTAGTCCCCCCAGCTGTTAAACTTACTTCCAAGTTTTCAAATCATATGTCCTCCCCCAACGACCTTGATGGCCGATATATCTTGTCAAGGCTGAGAGACCACAGGATTTTTGAAAATGTTCGACTTTACCTTGCCTACTTATTTGATAAGCCTGAATCCATCTGCATTGACGGTAAAACGAAAACAAACGTTCAGATATGTATACAAAAAGAAGGCCTCTCTATTGATCCGGCTGCTCTGCGAGAAATCTACAACCGTTTTCACGATGGCTATAACATTTCGTCGGCCACCGTGGACAAAGACCTGTCTGCCTTTGTTTCTCATATCAGCTCTAAACGTATCTCGCACCTTCAACGGAGCCGTGCTGACCACAAACATTTTTTTCGTCCCTAACTCAATACCAGGATCTGCGCCAATCTCATGCTCTTCAATTTGATATCTATGCGATAACTAAACCCAATCTGATTCCCGATATATAGAACCAGGAATTATTCCCACCCACATTTAATGTCTTTCGGGACGATATCAGCTATTCACAACGACCTGGACTTTTCTCGGATTGCTACTTCTTCGTCTGCAAAACTCGACTTTGTTGCAATAAAAATAACACTCGCCCACAAGTCCCTATACGTAATGCGTTTTTACATTCTGCCGGCCCAACCTATCGAATCCTACCAACTTGCTGTCATTGCGATCGATCAAATAATAGAGTTATCTGACTCTTCTGACGACATCATCATTTTCGGCGACTTTAATCTGCCACAACTGCATTGGGTTTTATCTGATGATGAATCGTTTTTTATTGCGTCAAATCCCAACTCAATAAAAGAATGTCTCTTCATTGATCGACTAACCGGCTCAAATCAATGCCAAGCTAGCGGCATCTCTAACTATATGAATAGGCAGTTAGACCTAATCTTCACTACATACCCGATCAACTCCTCAGTCTCCCTTTCCCCTCTTCTTCTTTCGACTATTGACAACCTTCACCCTCCACTTCTTCTTTCTTTTTTTACGACCGTCCATTACAGCCCAAACCGCCCGCAGGCCTCCCTTGTTATGATTTTCATACAGCCAATTTCCGCAAAAATTAATGAGCACCTCGGCAAAGTTTCGTTTGAGTTTGCCAATCTCCCCGTAAATGATGCCCTCTCCCTATTTTATAGAGAATTATTTATTTCTATCTCTCCTTTTGTTCCTGTTCGAGTTACTTATTAACCGACATCGGATTCTGAAAATGTCCCAAATAAAAAAAATTTAAATGGCAAGAGTATTAACGATCTTAAACTTTATTAGAGGAATTATTGACACGTAGGTCCGAACGGGTTGAATGTCGTCACACGAATAAAAAGAACAAAAGGAATGAAATGATGTTCTAGTCTGGTCTGGTGTTTGCGTTGTGTGTGTGTGTATGTGCTGCCGCTGTTGCAGCAGCTGGTTGCGTTGCCATCCCAGAATATTGAACAACCTGCCCGGCTGATCAGGTATGATCAGGACTATTGCAAGAGTTTGCACACCTTCTGTACAGGTCGGGTGCATTCGCCAGTCGCCGCGTGCTTGATAGTAACAACACGAATTAAGCCACCTTGACCTGGATATGCCCAGTCGCCAATGTGTTGGTGGAAGGTTTTCATCCCTGATGAGAACAATATCATGAAGTGCCAAGTCCGTGTTGCCTTTATGCCATTTGGATCTTTGCTGAAGAGTGCCAAGATATTCGTCATGCCATCTACGCCAAAAGTGTTGCTGCATTTGTCTTAGCTTGCGCCAATATGATAGACCATTCGTAGGAACGTCCGTTATGGCTCTGTCTGGTATTGCAATGATTGGTCGGCCAATCAGGAAATCGGCCGGTGTGAGTGCTAGTCGATCATCCAAAGTATCATGCAAAGCCACAAGGGGTCGCGAATTTTAACATGCTTTCACATGTACCAAGAGAGTGTGTAGTTGATCGTCATAGATTGAACTCGTGCCAATAACGCGGTAAAGATGTTTCTTAGCCGATTTCACTGCCGCTTCCCATAATCCCCCATGGTGGGGGCCCCTTGGTGGTATAAAATGCCATTGTGTACCTTTATCCGCCAGGTGTTGTTGAATGTTTTCGTTATGCCAATGTTGTAGATCTTCAGCCATTATTCGATTAGCGCCGGTGAATGTTGTAGCGTTGTCACTGTATAGCTCATGACATGGGCCACGTCGACTGATGAAGCGTGTGAATACGTTGATGAATGCTTTGGAAGACAAATCATCTGCCAGCTCGATGTGAACCCCCTTGGTTGCCATGCATACAAAGATGGCAACATATGTCTTCTTTTCGGTGCGAACCCGCTTTGCGCCGATCCGTATGTTGAATGGGCCACAGTAATCTACGCCTGCAACTGCAAATGGTGGGGTCGGTGTAACCCGCGCTCTTGGAAGTTTTGCCATACGCTGTGCTGCCATGCTATGTTGATGACGTCTGCAAATCGCACAGGAATAAATACACCGTTTTACAAGAGTGCGCAAATGCAGGATCTAGTGTTTTCGCCTTAGAGTGTTTAACATGAGTTGAATGCCACCATGTAGAGTATCACCATGTATCTGCCAAATGATGAGTCTTGTTAGTGCGCCTTCTTTTGCCTAAATAGTCTGGTGCTGTTGCTCCTCGTCTGCATTCTCCAGCCGTCCTGAAACTCGTAGTACGCCAGTCGCCGGTTCAATATATGGAGCCAAAGAAATGATCTTGCGATGGAAGGGGTTGACCTTTGCGAAGTTGAGAAATTTCTGGATAGAAGAACTGCTGCTGTTCGGCCCTTATATGCCATTGAATCGCCAAGTCCAATTCCGTCACTGAGATAGGTTTACGTCGGTATTCACGTTGAGCCTCCTTGCGACGGAATATAATTGCTGTTTTTTGAAGTAGTTTGCCAAGACTACTGAATTTATCTGCCAATGCTATATCAATCTTTACTCCATCCTTCCAGTAATGCATCTGCAGTGAAAATAATAACTGTATCGCCAGAGCCAAGTGAGAGGTGAGTGGTTATATTTCAGCTTCGATTAATTCTGCCTCTTGTGCCGTGAGAGTGTTGAGTAATGACATTGGGTAATGTTCGGGCAATGGGCCCTGCCACCAAAATGAATGGTTAACCAATGCTGCTGGACTGATGACACGACTCGCACAATCGGCGGGATTGAACTGAGTACGAATATGATGCCAATTGTCCACACTTGAATGTTCTTGAATAAATGCCACCCTTGATGCGACAAACTATTTCAGTTGTGATAAAGCCCTATGAATCCAAGACAAAACGATTTGAGAGTCAGTCCAATGCGTGTACGGAAGTCCTTCTAGATGCATAGCCACTTGAATATTCTTCATAAGCTCGGTGAGCAACTTAGCTGCGTGAGATCCATGCTCATCTAAGCTGACGCGGTAAAATAATTCATCGGTCAATGAATCCCAATGCAAGCCAAGTACGGTTGTTTCAGCCAGTTGTAGTTCCAAATCGGGTACGGCAGATGGGGTGGAGAAATGTGCCAAAACCGTAGCGTTATTTGTTCTCCATTTACGTAGGTGGAAATGTCCTTCTCGTAGTACTGATACCACGTCGTCTCCCAATTGAATTGCCTGCTGAACCGTAGGCACGCTAGTTAGGTAGTCATCCATGTAAAAGTCAGTCATTATGCTCTGCCTAGCTGCCACAATGCTTGCCTGCTCCAAAAGTTTATGACAATGGTCCATGCCACATTGGAGCATTGCCCGAATAGCCAGATATGGGCCACTCGTTGTACCGTAAGTGACGGTTGCCAGTTGATATGTTCGCAATGGTTACTCGGAAGATTCCCGCCAGAATATTTGTTGTAGTTCTTGAATCGGTGGGCCAGCCAGTTGTGTGTCGTACAATGCGATGCCATTTGTTGTCTTGTGATGTGCTTTTTGTCTCAGGCTGAGGTTAGCCCGTCGGATCGCCAAGATCCTTCCCAAAGAAACACGAACTTTAGGTCGAGGAGTCCCTCTTATTACAATTTATTTCCAATATAAAAGAATTATACAATCTTAACAATTTATTATTTTAAATGGTACGGCTATACTGGACAAAAAGTTATTATCCTAATCGGCACTGCTTTACTTGTCCTGGTCGTCTGGTGTGGTAAGCGGCTCGTTTCCTCCTTGCGGCTTGGTTGGGCGTGGTACAGGCCCAGTCGGTGGCTAGGTCCGTCTTGCGACAGTCCCGGCAATCTACAGGTCCGCCTTGCGGCAGTCCCGGCAATCTAGGTCCGCCTTGCGGCAGTCCCGGCAATCTACAGGTCCGCCTTGCGGCAGTCCCGGCACTCTAGGTCCGTCTTGCGACAGTCCCGGCAATCTACAGGTCCGCCTTGCGGCTGTCCCGGATCTCTAGGTCCGCCTTGCGGCAGTCCCGGCAATCTACAGGTCCGCCTTGCGGCAGTGCCGGCACTCTAGGTCCGCCTTGCGGCAGTCCCGGCAATCTACAGGTCCGCCTTATGGCAGTCCCGGCACTCTAGGTCCGTCTTGTGACAGTCCCGGCAAACTAGAGGTCCGCCTTGCGGCAGTCCCGGCAAACTAGAGGTCCGCCTTGCGGCAGTCCCGGCACTCTACTTCTTTCGGAACGAAGGACTCGGCAATTCGCCAGCTACCCGCAGGTTTGCTAGCAACAAAAATTGCAAAATAGTACAAGACTATTTGTGTCTATTAGAATCAAAAGCAACGTATTCCACTTTTACTAGTTTTGAGATATTCGAAAAAAACATTTTTAAGGAACATTGCCTTCAAAATAATAAGAACTTTTTCATTTTTATATCTTATCATAGGTTTTCAAACTTTACTAAATGCAATTTATTGTGAAACCTGAAAAGGTCTTCGAAATATTTATCAATGCATTTTGGAATAAATTTGTTTTGAAAATTAATGTTTTGGAATACATGCGTTTTGAAATTTTCTACTTGGAATAGATCGGTTCATGAAAATGAAACCCTTTTTTTTAAGCTCTTTTAGTTATGTTTTTATTTTTTCAAGTCATCGCTTAACACATACTCATAAATAAATGAACTACAAATACATACTGTTAAGCCATTAAAAAGTTTGACAGATTTTGCGGATTTTCTCGCCTTTTCTGGAATACACTAGTTTTGATTATTAAAGTAAAAAAAACCTAATTTAGTATTGGAATAGTGTTATTTTGATTTTAACTAGGAATGGATTCGTTTTCTTTCAAAATTATATGAGGAATACATCGGTTTTGATTCTAACCCACAAATTCAAATCAAAATTTCTCTGGAATAAGTTGGCTTTGGAAACAAACGAAAACAGAAATAGATAGATTTCAAGAGGGAGAATTAATATGCATTGCCAACTCGATTTGTTCAAAAAGTGGAATACATCGTTTTTGATTCTGATAGACACATTTGCGGATAAAAATCAGCGGTACACCAGATTGGTACGATCAACTGTGCTGTCTTGCTCGCTTGTTTGTAATTTTACTGGCGGTCTTATATTATTTTATTCGACAAGCCGGTGTGAATGTAAATGTCATGTACCACAGTCGTTTGCTTCGCCACGTGCACACGTCACCACACCGACGTGAAGAGCGAGCGCAATGGCGAGGGTCGGGTAGTTGGGCACAGTCAGCCACAGTCACAGTTTTTTTTTCGAGGGTAAGTGAAAATCTCTTCCAAAGACACTATGAGAATAGCAAGCGCGTGCTCATAGTAGTGTCAGATTTCTACTGACTAAAAACACCACCCTTCGATAAATTGTTAGATACTGCAACTAAGATAAAACTTATCAAGCAATTTTTCTATAACGAAATAAAAACACTTTTGACAGGTTACTTTCCACTGAAAGATCCTGCATGTTCCGCAATTAAGACGCGGTTAATCCTTATCTTGCCAAGTCGAAAGGTTTCGTTCTTTGAAGTCGGCGCAATAAATTACTCTCATCCAAAATTTGTCGGACTGTATTGTTGATATGCCCGATTAGTCGGTTTCTATGCTTTCGCGCGAAGCTTCTAGTTTCGGCTTCGATTGTAGGAATTCCGAGATCCCTGTGGATATCGTCGTTTCTAGTATACCACGGTGCTTGGACAATTTCTCTTAGTACTTTATTTTGAAAAGTTTGTAAAATATTGGCATTTGTTTTCTTGGTACAACCCCAAAGTTGTATACCGTAGGCCCATACCGGTTTTAGCACTTGCTTGTATAAAAGCAGTTTGTTCTCGGTACTCAGCTGAGAATGTTTTCCGAGTAACCAGTACATTTCTCTATATTTGATATCGAGTTCTTTACGTTTCATTTTCACGTGCGAATTCCATTTCAGCTTTGCGTCGAGTGTCATTCCCAGGTATTTGGCCTCGTTAGCAAAGGGTATTCGAGCCAAGTTTAGGAAAATGGGCAAGTCATTAGTTTTCCTGTACGTGAAATTTACGTGAACAGATTTAGTTTCGTTGAGGGCGATCCGCCAGTCCCTCGTCCATTCATTTACTTTATTCAGTGTGGTTTGCAGCTTTGCAGTCGTTTCTTCGATGGTATTACCTACTGCAAGGATAGCGGTGTCGTCGGCGAAGGTAGCAAGGATAGTGCCATCTTCTCTTGGTATATCGCGAGTATATAACAGATACAGAAGCGGCCCAACGACGCTTCCTTGCGGTACGGCGGCCGAAATTTCTTTAAGCTCCGAGTATTCTACACCATGTCTAACACGGAAGAGTCTGTTCCCGAGATATGATTCTAGGATATCATATAGGCTTACGGGGAGAATTTGTCGTAATTTAAATTTTAAGCCGTCGTGCCACACTGTAACGAAGCATTCGTTACTACAGTACATTTCAGTACATCACTCCATTTCCCTATGCCACTCTCTTTCCCCCACAACCGCCACACAACCAAAAATGATACACCGCATCAGTATCAAATATACACTTTCGCATGTGATCAGCCATCTGGCCGCGCCCACCTCGCCAGTTTCCTTTCGTACACTGTTCTATACCTTCCGATACCCCACCACCACTCGCTGTGCGCAGCCACTACGAAGGCAATGCATGTGCATTACGCACAACACACTGTGGCTGTTGCTGACTTCGCCCAACCAACCAACGAACGAGCCGAGGCTACTCCCCCCATCACCAGTGCTCTCGCTCTCCACGTCGGTGTGGTGACGTGTGCATGCAACGAAGCAAATAATTGTGGTACAGGTCATTTACATCAGGGAATAGAATTCACACCGGCTTGTCGAATTAAATACTATAAGACCACATGTAAAATTACGAACAATCGAGCAAGACAGCACAGTTGACAGTACCAATCCGGTGTACCGCTGATTTTTCTCCGCAAATAGTTTTGCACTATTTTGCTAATTTTTGGTTGCTAGCAAACCTGCGGGTAGCTGGCGAATTGCCGAGTCCTTCGTTTCGAAAGACTTAGAGTGCCGGGACTGCCGCAAGGCGGACCTGTAGATTGCCGGGACTGTCGCAAGACGGACCTGTAGATTGCCGGGACTGTCGCAAGACGGACCTGTAGATTGCCGGGACTGCCGCAAGGCGGAACTGTAGATTGCCGGGACTGCCGCAAGGCGGACCTGTAGATTGCCGGGACTGTCGCAAGACGGACCTGTAGAGTGCCGGGACTGTCGCAAGACGGACCTGTAGATGGCCGGGACTGTCGCAAGACGGACCTGTAGAGTGCCGGGACTGCCGCAAGGCGGACCTGTAGATTGCCGGGACTGTCGCAAGACGGACCTGTAGATTGCCGGGACTGTCGCAAGACGGACCTGTAGATTGCCGGGACTGTCGCAAGACGGACCTGTAGATTGCCGGGACTGCCGCAAGGCGGACCTGTAGATTGCCGGGACTGCCGCAAGGCGGACCTGTAGATTGCCGGGACTGTCGCAAGACGGACCTGTAGATTGCCGGGACTGTCGCAAGACGGACCTGTAGATTGCCGGGACTGTCGCAAGACGGACCTGTAGATTGATGGGACTGCCGCAAGGCGGACCTGTAGATTGCCGGGACTGTCGCAAGACGGACCTGTAGAGTGCCGGGACTGTCGCAAGACGGACCTGTAGATGGCCGGGACTGTCGCAAGACGGACCTGTAGAGTGCCGGGACTGTCGCAAAACGGACCTGTAGATTGCCGGGACTGCCGCAAGGCGGACCTGTAGATTGCCGGGACTGTCGCAAGACGGACCTGTAGATTGCCGGGACTGTCGCAAGACGGACCTGTAGATTGCCGGGACTGTCGCAAGACGGACCTGTAGATTGCCGGGACTGCCGCAAGGCGGACCTGTAGATTGCCGGGACTGCCGCAAGGCGGACCTGTAGATGGCCGGGACTGTCGCAAGACGGACCTGTAGAGTGCCGGGACTGTCGCAAAACGGACCTGTAGATTGCCGGGACTGCCGCAAGGCGGACCTGTAGATTGCCGGGACTGTCGCAAGACGGACCTGTAGATTGCCGGGACTGTTGCAAGACGGACCTGTAGATTGCCGGGACTGTCGCAAGACGGACCTGTAGATGGCCGGGACTGTCGCAAGACGGACCTGTAGAGTGCCGGGACTGTCGCAAAACGGACCTATAGATTGCCGGGACTGCCGCAAGACGGACCTGTAGAGTGCCGGGACTGTCGCAAGACGGACCTGTAGATGGCCGGGACTGTCGCAAGACGGACCTGTAGAGTGCCGGGACTGTCGCAAGACGGACCTGTAGATTGCCGGGACTGCCGCAAGGCGGACCTGTAGATTGCCGGGACTGTCGCAAGACGGACCTGTAGAGTGCCGGGACTGTCGCAAAACGGACCTGTAGATTGCCGGGACTGCCGCAAGGCGGACCTGTAGATTGCCGGGACTGTCGCAAGACGGACCTGTAGATTGCCGGGACTGTCGCAAGACGGACCTGTAGATTGCCGGGACTGTTGCAAGACGGACCTGTAGATTGCCGGGACTGTCGCAAGACGGACCTGTAGATTGCCGGGACTGTCGCAAGACGGACCTGTAGATTGCCGGGACTGCCGCAAGGCGGACCTGTAGATTGCCGGGACTGTCGCAAGACGGACCTGTAGATTGCCGGGACTGCCGCAAGGCGGACCTGTAGATTGCCGGGACTGCCGCAAGGCGGACCTGTACATTGCCGGGACTGTTGCAAGACGGACCTGTAGATTGCCGGGACTGTCGCAAGACGGACCTGTAGATGGCCGGGACTGTCGCAAGACGGACCTGTAGAGTGCCGGGACTGTCGCAAAACGGACCTGTAGATTGCCGGGACTGCCGCAAGACGGACCTGTAGAGTGCCGGGACTGTCGCAAGACGGACCTGTAGATGGCCGGGACTGTCGCAAGACGGACCTGTAGAGTGCCGGGACTGTCGCAAGACGGACCTGTAGATTGCCGGGACTGCCGCAAGGCGGACCTGTAGATTGCCGGGACTGTCGCAAGACGGACCTGTAGATTGCCGGGACTGTCGCAAGACGGACCTGTAGATTGCCGGGACTGTTGCAAGACGGACCTGTAGATTGCCGGGACTGTCGCAAGACGGACCTGTAGATTGCCGGGACTGTCGCAAGACGGACCTGTAGATTGCCGGGACTGCCGCAAGGCGGACCTGTAGATTGCCGGGACTGTCGCAAGACGGACCTGTAGATTGCCGGGACTGTCGCAAGACGGACCTGTAGATTGCCGGGACTGTCGCAAGACGGACCTGTAGATTGCCGGGACTGCCGCAAGGCGGACCTGTAGATTGCCGGGACTGTCGCAAGACGGACCTGTAGATTGCCGGGACTGTCGCAAGACGGACCTGTAGATTGCCGGGACTGTTGCAAGACGGACCTGTAGATTGCCGGGACTGTCGCAAGACGGACCTGTAGATTGCCGGGACTGTCGCAAGACGGACCTGTAGATTGCCGGGACTGCCGCAAGGCGGACCTGTAGATTGCCGGGGCTGCCGCAAGGCGGACCTGTAGATTGCCGGGGCTGCCGCAAGGCGGACCTGTAGATTGCCGGGGCTGCCGCAAGGCGGACCTGTAGATTGCCGGGGCTGCCGCAAGGCGGACCTGTAGATTGCCGGGACTGCCGCAAGGCGGACCTGTAGATTGCCGGGACTGTCGCAAGACGGACCTAGCCACCGACCGGGACTGTACCACGCCCAACCCAGCCGCCAGGAAGGAACGAGCCGCCGACCACACCAGACGACCGAGGACCAGTATCGCCGTGCCGATTAAGCTAATAAACTAGTAGAGTTGGCCAGTATAGCCGTACCGAGTAAAATAATAGATTGTCATATTGTATAATTCTTTATATTGGAAATAAATTGTAATAAGAGGAACTCCTCAACCTAAAGTTCGTGTTTCTTTGGGAAGGACCTTGGCGAACCGACGAGCTAACCTCAGCCTGAGATAAAAAGCACATCACATTGGCGCCCGAGCAGGGACTTCTACAGAAGGAGGACCAGAATTATTACGTCCGGACCGAAGCCGACCGGAAGATGAACGAAGGAAACCAGCTCACCGTCCCTGAAGGATCCTCTGGAGACATGACCATCGGATGGATCTACCTACTGAAGAAGACGGAATTAATAGAGGCGATGGAAAACAAGGGGTTAAGAACTGAGGGAACAGTTGAGCAGCTACGATCCCGAATGAGTGCTTACCTAAAGACCACGCGAGCTAGATCTTCCACGCAGAACCTTTATGAAGAGTTAGAAGCGAAAACCGCTACCCGAGAGTACAGGGATACATCATCAGAGGATGATGAGAAGTCCACCACGACCGAGGGGACCGTAAAGAGCCCCGAGTTCGTGGAGATACCCGTAGCTGTCAACCACCCGATCCCCGATCAACCGTCGCCTACCCCGTCCGAGAGATACCCGATGAACCCAACCACATCCTCGTCGAGTCGAACCACCGAACCGCCAGCCCCGACCATTCCACACCGAGCTAAGCCTACCCTAAGCTATGAAGCCGAGGTAATGGACACGGTCCGGAAGTGGGGTCTGAAATTTGACTCCTCGGGGAATGCCCTCGAATTTATGGAGCGGATCGAAGAACTGACCCGCTGTTATGACATCCCAGCAGAGTATATGTTGCGGCCTCTACCCGAGATCTTCCGAGGTACGGCACTGGAGTGGCTAAGAATCAACCGAGAAGAGTTTCAGACCTGGGATCAATTCCGTCAGGCATTCTTGCGCCACTTCCTGCCAGCCCGCTACATCCATAAGCTTGAAGAAGAAACTATGAGGAAAAGACAAGGACCTAGGGAAAAGGCCAAGGACTTTATCCGCGCCACCCAGTACCTTATCCGACAACATCCTCGGATGAACATACGGGATAACATAGATCGGATCTATGACAGCATGCGGCCTGAATACCGCCTCTACATAAGACGTAGGGATTTCAATACGCTTGACGAGCTTATGGAAATGGCCGAGGAATTTGAACACGTAAAAGGGGAAGAACGAGGCCTCCGCCCCACCAATCCGGTCACGGCCCCTGCACCCCGACCCCAAGTACCGAGTGTCCCGTACAACAGAGATACGCACTGCTGGCGCTGTAAGCAGAGAGGGCACCGTCAGCAAGAGTGTCAACGACCGCACCGTCTATTTTGTTCGTACTGCGGGGAAGACGGAAGACAGATGAGAGATTGTAATTGCCACCGCAATCAAGCAGCCTCCATGTCCAATGCCAGGTGGACCGACCCTCGGTATTTCATTCCGACCACCATTCAAGGCCAAACCTTCCATTGTCTCGTGGACACCGGCGCCTCGAAATCCTTCGCCGGCCCGAGAATGCGACAAGCTCTACGTAGCATGAAGGCACCCGTCCGGTATCAGGGGCAGAGAATCCAACTAGCCAACGGTGACACCATTACCACCCGTGAACACTATACGGTGAAGTTACAGCTGGGTAGCCAATCCCTCACTAGCGAACTCACCTATATGAAAGCGTTGGCCGAGGATGCGATTTTCGGGATGGACTTACTCGATAAAGCTAAGTTCGAAATCACCCTAGGGGGGCAAAGGTTGACATATAAAGAAGTTCTACGTACCAGCCCCGCCACCAATATGTGCGCCCTACTTAGAGAAGGAAATCTAAGCTGGGGGGAGCAACAAAGTCTAGCCGAGTTCCTGGAAGAGGAAGTACCGAAATTTAAGGAAGTGGCAGGCACCACTAATATCACAGAGCACCGAATCCGACTCACCACCGATCACCCATTCAAGCAAAGGTACTATCCACGCAATCCGGCAATGCAAAAGGTGATTAACGACGAAATCGACGAACTCCTAAGGGAGGACAGGATCGAGCGATCTTGTAGCCCCTATAGTTCGCCTATAGTCCTCGTTAAAAAGAAGTCCGGTACTTGGAGGCTATGTGTGGATTTCCGGCAGCTCAATGAGATTTCGGTCAAAGATGCATACCCACTGCCCCAGAATTCGATCCTTGATAAACTCAAAGGGGCACAGTTCATCTCCACCATAGACCTAAAACAAGGATACTGGCAAATCCCGATCCATGTGGCATCAAGACCATATACCGCCTTCACCGTTCCCGGCCGAGGGTTATTCCAGTGGAAGGTCATGCCTTTCGGCCTCCACTCCGCCCCAGCGACATTCCAACGTGCCCTGGATAGTGTCATCGGCCCAGACATGGAACCCCATGCATTCGCCTACCTCGACGATATCATTATCATTGGGGCCACGTTTGAGGAACACCTCCGGAACCTACGAGAAGTATTCTCACGGCTACGCAGAGCGAACCTGCAGATCAATCTGGACAAATGCGAGTTCTGCCAACAAGAACTAAAATACCTCGGCCACGTAATCAGCCACAAGGGAATCCACACGGACCCAGACAAAATCTCGGCCATAAAAGAGCTCCACCCCCCCCGCAATATCCGAGAGCTACGCCGCATACTGGGCATCACTTCCTGGTACCGCCGGTTCATCAAAGATTTCTCCACCGTAGCCTCACCGTTGACCGCTCTATTGAAAAAAGGAAGCCACTGGGAATGGGGCCAGAAACAGGAAGACGCGTTTAAGCTACTGAAGTCCAAGCTCGCAGAGGCTCCCATTTTGACCTGTCCAGACTTCAACCAGCCGTTTGTACTACAGACCGACGCCAGTCAAGATGGATTGGGCGTCGTCCTGTCCCAAACGCCAAATGGGAAGGAAAATGTCATCGCTTATGCCAGCCGCACCCTGACACCATTAGAACAGAAATATGCGGTCACGGAAAAGGAATGCCTGGCAATACTGTGGGGAATTCGAAAAATGCGTCCGTACCTCGAAGGCTACCATTTCACGGTCATTACAGACCACCACTCTCTGAAGTGGCTTCACGCGCTCGAAAACCCGTCCGGTCGATTGGCCCGGTGGGCAATTGAACTGCAACAATATGACTTCGAGATTAAATACCGTAAGGGATCTCTAAACGTCGTAGCAGACGCGCTATCCCGAGACCCCCAGCCCACCAAAGAGGTTAACCCACTTCACGCCTGTACCGAACGGAACCTTGAGTGGACCCAGAAGAAGGCTCAGATCCTGCGCACCCACCCCGAAGAACTCCCGGATTACAAGCTCGTCGAAGGAAAGCTCTACCGCCACTTCCAAACCACCGATCCCCTGGCCGATCCCCACCATGGGGTATGGAAATGGTGTGTCCCGAAGCCCGACCGCCGAAGCGTGTTATATGAGCACCACGATCACGTGACCGCGGGACATCTCGGAACGGCGAAGACCATAGCCCGCATCCAAGAAAAACACTATTGGCCGGGCATGTACCGTGACATCATTAGATATGTCCGACAGTGCGACACCTGCAACCGATATAAGGGGCAACAACAGAAGCCCAGCGGTCTAATGCACAGTACCACTGATAAAGCCCCATGGGAAACCGTATGTATCGACTTCATGGGGCCTCTACCCCGTTCCACAAAGGGAAACACCATGCTCTTGGTATTGGTAGATAAATTCACCAAATGGGTAGAAGCCGTCCCAATGCGCGCCGCCACTACGACGTCAGTCATCACGGCTCTACGGGAACGCGTGCTTGCACGGTTCGGGTACCCAAAGACCCTAATATCCGACAATGGGGCCCAATTTACCAGCACCGCTTTCCGTACGTTCCTCAGTGAAATAGGAACGCAGCATCAGCTGACCGCTCCGTATACCCCTCAAGAAAACCCAACAGAGAGAGTGAACCGAGTACTCAAAACCATGATCGCCCAATATGTGGCGGATAACCATCGACGCTGGGATGAACACCTACCGGAATTTTGCTTCGCCATCAACACCAGCAAACATGAATCAACTGGCTACTCACCGGCGTACCTGAACTTTGGCAGACAGATGAGGCGACCGAACCACCACGACAACGAGACACTCAACGATCGGCCCCGCACTGATTCACCCGAGGGACTGACCATCCGAGGGGAACGTCTGAAGGCACTATACCAACTGGTACGACAGAACCTGCGAAATGCCACCCAGAAGCAAAGTAAACATTACAACCTGCGCCGCCGGGCATGGCGACCCGACATCGGAGAGCGGGTGTACCGCAAAGTCCGAGTACTCTCCTCGGCCACGAAACACTTCACCGAGAAACTGGCCCCCAAGTATGATGGGCCATATGAGGTCATTCGATTTGTCTCACCAGTCATCGTACTGCTCCGACGCCTGGGCAAGACCGAGAAAAACAATGTATACCGTTGCCACGTAAGAGATCTAAAAGGACATCACAATAATGATGTACTGCAGTCCATCAGTCGTCAATCAACCATGGAGCCGTCAACATCGTCCGGCACAGCTAAACGAAAAATTATTTTCTCCGCCGAACCGTGGACACGACGCGCCACCGTCCCAAAGAAGGTTCCCACCACACGGCCGGCCCCAAAGCGTGGAATAACCAAGAGGCCACCAGTACCACCAGGACCAATTCTCCCCGTACCACCCCGCCCCAGCCCGCTAGACCAACTCGCAGTCACCCGGAGCGTCCGCGAGAAGGCGAACTCCATGTGGTTCCAGCGCATAGCCACCGTGCAATGTAGCTCAACCAGCACCAACCACGAGAAGGTCTCCGCCACCGCCAAGACCACTTCCGCCGGCCCTACCGACAGTAACAAAACCGAACCCTCCGATCTCGTCGCCATCACCACGACAACCCGCACCCTGCACCGGACCCCGTCGGCCATCCCAGTCCCAGTCCCCATGACCATGGCCACGGAAGGACAACCAACCCTCGGGGAGCTCGTCGGCCGCATCAACCTGGATGCCAAGAGGAAGCCCAGGAAGAAGAAGAAGAAGAAGAACCAAGCCGGTAAGGTAGCTCCACCAACCGACCCATTTGAGGGGATCGATGTTCAGGAGCTGGCCAAAAGAAGACACCGCATCATCATCATCAGGAAGCCATGGGGACCGGTTAATATGGTCTTCACGAGGAAGGGAACAGCCGTGCTACAGTTCGAGGATCGGCAAAAGGTGGTCCCCATCAACATTACCTAAAAAAAAAAAAAAAAAAAAAAAAAAAAAAATAAAAAAATTACGAACTACAAAGTTTAAGTTAGATTGAAGAAGTTTTCATGGTTTTGTTTGTTTTCCTTTGCCCTACACATGTAAAAAAAAAAAAAAAAAAAAAAAAAAAAAAAATTTTAAAAAATATATATATATGAATTACGGACCGATACCGACGATTGTTTAAGTTAATTGAAGAAGTTTTCATTATTTTGTTATTTTCTTACACATGTAAATACCTAAAAAAAAAAAAGAAAAAAAAAATCTTTTAATAAAACCGATTATCGAATTTCGTCTAAGCAATTGGTTCTTTCCTAAGGTGGGGACAGACGAGAAGGTTCTCGTCTGAGAAAGAAGGAGGGGAATGTAACGAAGCATTCGTTACTACAGTACATTTCAGTACATCACTCCATTTCCCTATGCCACTCTCTTTCCCCCACAACCGCCACACAACCAAAAATGATACACCGCATCAGTATCAAATATACACTTTCGCATGTGATCAGCCATCTGGCCGCGCCCACCTCGCCAGTTTCCTTTCGTACACTGTTCTATACCTTCCGATACCCCACCACCACTCGCTGTGCGCAGCCACTACGAAGGCAATGCATGTGCATTACGCACAACACACTGTGGCTGTTGCTGACTTCGCCCAACCAACCAACGAACGAGCCGAGGCTACTCCCCCCATCACCAGTGCTCTCGCTCTCCACGTCGGTGTGGTGACGTGTGCATGCAACGAAGCAAATAATTGTGGTACAGGTCATTTACATCAGGGAATAGAATTCACACCGGCTTGTCGAATTAAATACTATAAGACCACATGTAAAATTACGAACAATCGAGCAAGACAGCACAATTGACAGTACCAATCCGGTGTACCGCTGATTTTTCTCCGCAAATAGTTTTGCACTATTTTGCTAATTTTTGGTTGCTAGCAAACCTGCGGGTAGCTGGCGAATTGCCGAGTCCTTCGTTTCGAAAGACTTAGAGTGCCGGGACTGCCGCAAGGCGGACCTGTAGATTGCCGGGACTGTCGCAAGACGGACCTGTAGATTGCCGGGACTGCCGCAAGACGGACCTGTAGATTGCCGGGACTGCCGCAAGACGGACCTGTAGATTGCCGGGACTGCCGCAAGGCGGACCTGTAGATTGCCGGGACTGTCGCAAGACGGACCTGTAGAGTGCCGGGACTGTCGCAAGACGGACCTGTAGATGGCCGGGACTGTCGCAAGACGGACCTGTAGAGTGCCGGGACTGCCGCAAGGCGGACCTGTAGATTGCCGGGACTGTCGCAAGACGGACCTGTAGATTGCCGGGACTGTCGCAAGACGGACCTGTAGATTGCCGGGACTGCCGCAAGGCGGACCTGTAGATTGCCGGGACTGCCGCAAGGCGGACCTGTAGATTGCCGGGACTGTCGCAAGACGGACCTGTAGATTGCCGGGACTGTCGCAAGACGGACCTGTAGATTGCCGGGACTGCCGCAAGGCGGACCTGTAGATTGCCGGGACTGTCGCAAGGCGGACCTGTAGATTGCCGGGACTGTCGCAAGACGGACCTGTAGATTGCCGGGACTGCCGCAAGGCGGACCTGTAGATTGCCGGGACTGCCGCAAGGCGGACCTGTAGATTGCCGGGACTGTCGCAAGACGGACCTGTAGAGTGCCGGGACTGTCGCAAGACGGACCTGTAGATGGCCGGGACTGTCGCAAGACGGACCTGTAGAGTGCCGGGACTGTCGCAAAACGGACCTGTAGATTGCCGGGACTGCCGCAAGGCGGACCTGTAGATTGCCGGGACTGTCGCAAGACGGACCTGTAGATTGCCGGGACTGTCGCAAGACGGACCTGTAGATTGCCGGGACTGTTGCAAGACGGACCTGTAGATTGCCGGGACTGTCGCAAGACGGACCTGTAGATTGCCGGGACTGTCGCAAGACGGACCTGTAGATTGCCGGGACTGCCGCAAGGCGGACCTGTAGATTGCCGGGACTGTCGCAAGACGGACCTGTAGATTGCCGGGACTGTCGCAAGACGGACCTGTAGATTGCCGGGACTGTCGCAAGACGGACCTGTAGATTGCCGAGACTGCCGCAAGGCGGACCTGTAGATTGCCGGGACTGCCGCAAGGCGGACCTGTAGATTGCCGGGACTGTCGCAAGACGGACCTGTAGATTGCCGGGACTGCCGCAAGGCGGACCTGTAGATTGCCGGGACTGCCGCAAGGCGGACCTGTAGATTGCCGGGGCTGCCGCAAGGCGGACCTGTAGATTGCCGGGACTGTCGCAAGACGGACCTAGCCACCGACCGGGACTGTACCACGCCCAACCCAGCCGCCAGGAAGGAACGAGCCGCCGACCACACCAGACGACCGAGGACCAGTATCGCCGTGCCGATTAAGCTAATAAACTAGAAGAGTTGTCCAGTATAGCCGTACCGAGTAAAATAATAGATTGTCATATTGTATAATTCTTTATATTGGAAATAAATTGTAATAAGAGGAACTCCTCAACCTAAAGTTCGTGTTTCTTTGGGAAGGACCTTGGCGAACCGACGAGCTAACCTCAGCCTGAGATAAAAAGCACATCACAACACCTTATCAAAGGCTTGTGAGACGTCGAGGAATACGCTTGAGCATATCTTTTTTTCTTCAAATGCTTTCTCTATTACGTCAATAATTCTATGCACTTGGTCAATCGTCGAGTGCTTGGTTCTGAACCCAAACTGGTGGTCAGGGATTAGATTATTATCTTCTATAGCCGGTTGTAGGCGCCTAAGTAATATCCTCTCGAAAACTTTAGATATGACTGGAAGAAGCGAAATTGGTCTATACGATTTTACTTCATTTGGCGGTTTTCCTGGTTTTAAGACCATAATGACTTCCGCGACTTTCCATTGGCTCGGCACGTGTTTAAGTCTGTGCGCAGCATTTATAATATATAGAAGCTTAATTAATGCTTTTCGAGGTAGAAATTTGAGAACTTCTCCGGTGATCAAATCATAACCAGGAGCTTTCTTAGGTTTTAGAGATTCGATTTCACGTTTTAGTTCCCTTAGCGTTGCATATGTGAGTGAAAAGTCGTTAGATAGTAATTCCGTCCCACCATTGGTACTGCCGTAAGCCGCTCGACCATCGTACGGTTTAAAGGTTTCCTGTAGATGGGCGGCAAAAACGTCCGCTTTTTCTTTATGTTCCCTTGCCCATTCATTTTGATTTATTTTTATTGGCGGCGCTGGGATTTTGGGCCTTTTGGTGCCTTTTACTGCTTTCCAAAGTGAATAATTGGAATCTTTTTTCGCTGTTAAACTTTCAAGGTAAGAACCTATCGCCCGATTTTTAAAATCCTTAATAGCTGTCTTCAACAAATTGCACAAATAATTCAAATGTGCTTTATGTTGCGGAGCGCGACTCTGTTGCCATTTTTTACGCGCTTTCCTTTTTTCGTTGACCAATTCTTTTATTTCGGGCGGATATCGTAAACCGTATTTGGCCGGCGTTTTTCTTGGGTTAGGCGTATTATTCCAGGAAGCGAGCTGAACGACTTCAACGAAGCGATCAACTTCAACCTCAAGTTCGTAAGGTGTCGTAAGTGGAACGCTCAGTTCAACATTCTCTTCAATTTCGTTCCTAAAGTCTTCCCAGTTAGTTGTTTTACCAGTAAGTCTAGCTGGCTCTTGGTTATTGACTAGTTTTGCGCTCAATGTTAAAATAACCGGTGAATGATCAGATGACAGATCAAAGCTCTCTTCAACTTTAATGTGGTTGGTAGATATTCCTTTCACGACGAAAAAATCTATCAGATCAGGTATTTTTGATGTATCAGTTGGCCAGTAGGTCGGTTTGCCCGTCGAGTGGAAATCACAATTGTACTCCATACCTGCCCCATAGAGCATTCTACCTTTTCGCGAGATGAATCTAGAACGTGTGTTTCGCATTAAAATCGCCGCCAATAATGAAATTTGATTTGAGCGATTTAAGCAAGTTAGTATAATCACTTTTTTCAAGCGCGGAGCGTGGTGGACAGTAGATAGATGAGATTCTAAGAGTACGCTGATTATTTTTTACGCGAATCGTGCACAGTTGCATAGTTTCAAGCTCTATCTTCAGGTCTACATATTGTTCAATGCAGTCTTTAATAAACAATGATGATCCACCTCTCGCGTTTCCAGATGGGTGACAAGCGTGCACATCATTGTAGCCTTTTATTTTTAAAATTGATCGCTCTTTTACGTGGGTTTCAGAAATTAAGCAAATGTCAATATCCTTTTCGCGCATGAATACTTCCAATTCATCGAGTTTTTGCAAAAGCCCGTTTGCATTCCAAGTACATATTTTTAACATTGGTTTTTCATTCATATTATATTTGAAGTACGCGTTTTCCTTGAATTATTTTCGAGCTTTACCAACCGATCGAGAATAATTTTATTTATTTTGCTTTGTTCTTCAAGTTTCCCGAGAATTACTGAGAAAACATGAGAAACACTGTCTGGCGAAGTTTCAATGTTTTTTGGTTCTTCGAATGCCACATCCTGAGCGTAGGTCTGCACTCTGGCTGTCCGAGGGCCACTATTCGGTGGCTTTCCTGATGGCAATTTTTGAATAGGGTTTCCTTTGACAACAGAGGTCGAGGGCATTTCTGCCGACTCTCTTTTTTTTGAAATTCTTACGTTCAGGAACCGGAGGTTTTAGATTGTCTACTATCCCCTGAACAGTCTTACGCTTTGTGTTAGTTAGCGGTTTTGATGTAGCTTTTTCGGGCTTAAGGAGCGCATCTCTCCGTTTTTGCAACTCCTTAGCTACTTCACAGCCTCTATAATTTGCCGGGTGCTTTCCCTTGCAGTTAGCACAGGTAGCGGAGGACTATTTTTTAACTCCTCAGTCTTGGGAGAGGTGATTTCCGACGCATTTCACACATCGTGGTTCTTTTTGGCAATACATTTGCGTATGATTAAATCCTTGGCAACGTTTGCACTGTGGAACTATTCTTACATTTCTACGAATGGGTTCGATTTTTACCACGATATTTAATATTGTTTTAATTCGGTAGATATCTTCGATATTATCTGACCTATCGAATGTAAGCATAAAGAGTCACAGTGTATTGTGCGTAATGCACATGCATTGCCTCCGTAGTGGCTGTTAAGGGCGAATGGTGGTGGGATAGCGGAAGGTATAGTACAGCGTACCAAAAAGAAACTGGCGAGGTGGGCGCGGCCAGATGGCTGGTCACAGGCGAAAGTGTATACTTGATACTGATGAGGTGTATCACTTTGGTTGTGTTGTGGTTGTGGGGGAAAGAGAGTGGCATAGGGAAATGGAGTGACGTACTGAAATGCATTGTCGTAACGAATGCTTCGTTACAGTCTTTGCAGAAGCGTTGAATACAACCCTAAATTTACTGGTGACAGCGTGATGGGGAATAAAATACACCTGAGATGGATCGCCACATTGTCCTGTAACTGGATGCATATGACCAAGTTGCTCATATTCCCGCATAAATGCCACGTACTATTCCTTGAGGCCAGGATCTGATGCCAATTTCCGTTCCAGCTGATGGAACTGCCGAAGAGCCAATTGATGTGATGAGCCAAGAGCTGGCGCGTCTGCCCGGAAAGGCATTTGCAGCAAATAGTGGCCGCTTTCGAGTTGCCGATGTGTTTGTATGAAAATCTGCTCACAATAATCAGTAGTAGATGAATCGGATTCCCCTGTTTGTTGTCTTCCACAGCAAAAATGGTTCGCAGCAACTCGTCAAGACGTTGGTCCTCCTCACTCATCCGCAATATCATGGACTGAAATGCTGGTCGTCGTGTATACGTAGTTTCAGCTGGGCCAAGAATCACCCACTCAAGATGTGTATGCTGCGCTACTGGTTCATTAACCTCGCCTCGAACAATGCCATCGGTAATCAATTGCCCCCATATATCTGCGCCAATTAATGCATCTACCCTGCCAGTTTTCCCAAATGTACTGTCTGCCTATGGTAAATTGCTAAGATGCTACCAACAGTGATCTGCTACTTCTGCCATAGAAGTGGGAGAGGTAATACAAGTCATAATATGGAACCTGACTTGCAGCTGGAATGACGGTTCAGCAATGGATATCATCTGTACCTCTACCTGCCCTCGAGTGTATTCGCCTATGTTCATGCCAATGCCTTCGACTCTAACCATAGATTTGTACCCAGGAAGCGCCAATTGATGATACAAACGAGAAGTTATGAAACCCTTGGCAAGGCTGTTTTTCGCCAAAGCTGTCGATA
Organism: Cheilosia impressa; assembly: GCA_948293265.1. NCBI lineage: Eukaryota > Metazoa > Arthropoda > Insecta > Diptera > Syrphidae > Cheilosia > Cheilosia impressa. The sequence continues at coordinate 58,083,572 of OX411880.1, forward strand.
AGATGTACGCGCGCCGTTGCCAAAAGTGTAATACGATTACCAGCGGTAACCGTGAATGCCTTAAATGATTCGGTGAGTCAATATTGGTTTCGTGGAGGTTGATTGCTCCCAGAAGCTGCCCCAATCGATAGATTCGAATGACTGAAGACTTGCGATGCGCCTTGTGTTGACGAGTCAGTAGTGGATGACACAGCCTAAGATCGTTGTGTAGAATTTTGTGGGCTACGAAATAGCAAAGTATGATGCCTACCGTTGCAAACACTGCAATTTGTCGATGTGCAAGAGCTTGTTGAGTAACCTGGTTTCAAGCAATTGAAACAAAGTTTGGAGCCTTTCAACTTCTCAAACCGTTCTCTTACAGACATCGCCAAGAGCCTACGACACCGTCCAATCCGATGTATGCTGTCGTTACAGTATTCGCAATTACCGGGTGATGTTGTTGCCAAATTTATTCTCACAAGGCGATGAACATTGCTGCCAGATCGAACCACAGGGTTAGACCGATTACTTGTGGGCACAGCCAGTTGTTGCTTATGTGCGGACGCGCTCTTTGAAGGCCATTGTAGAACATCAGCACTTAGGCTGTGTGGTCTACGTTCCACAAACGTAAGCAGATCAGTCAATGAGGGGATATCCTGTGTGGTGCGACTCAAATCCCACACCTGTTGGGTACTAGTTGGTAATTTGGATACCGCAATTGGTACCGCCAAAGCATCCCTTTTATCCACGGGTAGTTTCATTACTGCCAACGCCCGCAACGACTCGCGCACTGTATCGACCACCGAGAACAATGCACTTGTAGATTCCGCCGTGAGAGGCTGCAAGACAATGAATCTAGCCACATGTATATCTGCCAATTGTTTCGGACTGTCATACCGATCTTTCAGCGCCTGCCACACCTCCTCATAACCGCCGGTGTACATACCTCTCTCGAAATGAATTTTGGTGAATTGGTCTTCGTCCTCGTTCTCACCATAGCCCGGAGCATTCATTCGGTGCGCCACACGCTTTAGTGAAGTCATGGCTGCCCTACTCTGGTTCAATTCCACCATAACCAAAGTAAATATAATGAAGGAGAACAAAAACAATTTACCTGTTATTTAACAACAACGATGGTACGATGTGTCACACCTCCGTCGATTTACAATGCCAAGCCAATACAATTTTTTGCCACAGAATGTCCAACGGTGTATCGCACAACCGTAAGCAAAGGAGCGCGAGCGAAAAAACAAGCCAAAAAAAACACGCGAACGGGACACTCCCGCTATGCACTTTATGTATGTACTATGCGAAATGCAAATGCGTAGTCGTAGTATATAATCGTAATGTGAGCCACTAAAGTTTTCCACTAGAGGGTATGGAGTGTGTGTGGGCAGGCAATGCCACTGTTTTCCGCGAAGGTATCACACCGTATCGCACAAGAATTTATTATTTTTTATTATAAAGCCACCGCCATGAGTGTTTGTCAAATTTAAAGATTTCCGGGTTTCGGCACCAAAAATGCACGAGTTACTTACTAACCGACATCGGATTCTGAAAACGTCCCAAATAAAAAAAAATTAAAAACGCACGAGTATTAATGATCTTAAACTTTATTAGAGGAATTATTGCCACATAGATCCGAATGGGTTGAATGTCGTCACACGAATAAAAAGAACAAAAGGAATGAAATGATATTCTAGTCTGGTCTGGTGCTTGCGTATGTGTGTGTGTGTATGTGCTGCCGCTGTTGCAGCTGCTGGTTGCGTTGCCATCCCAGAATATTGAACAGTACCTATTTCTCGACTAAAACCCTTTTCTACATCCCCTCCATGGTATAAACGAAGCCTCCGGTCGTTACGCCACAAGAGAAACAAATCAAATTATGGTCAGTTTTTCTTCGTAACAAGTCTTTTTCTGACTATTCCAACTATCTCGGCGTCTACCTTCAATTCACTAAGGCCTATAACTCCCTCTATCAACGATGCGCAAGCGAATCTTATAAGCGACCCTAAATCTTTTTTCCGATTTGTTAACTACAAGAAAAAATCCGATGGTTACCCTCCATCCCTCTCTTACGAAAATATAGCTTTAAGTGTTCCACACACAATTGATAGTTTCTTTGCCAGCTTTTTTAAACAATCTTTTGCCGACAACTCCTTTGTACCAGATCCTTTTTATTTCAACTATCTACTCAACTACTCCATTGGCCCCTTTTTTCTCAAACTTTTGAACCTACTGTAATTGAAAGTAAGTTACAACAACTTAATGATGAATATTCACCTGGCCCGGTTGGTATTCCAGCGGTATTTCTCAAGAAGTGTTCCCTCGTTTTCTCCTATCCCCTTGCTCGCCTCTTTCAGGTCTCGCTTTCACAAGGCTAATTTCCTCAGATTTGGAAGTCCTCTTTCATAACACCGATTCATAAAAAGGGATCAAAGAGCGAAGTTACTAACTATCGCCCCATAGCCAAACTTTCGCATATACCCAAACTCCTCGAAAGTATTTTGTACGAATCCTTAAGCTTTCATTGCAAGTCTTTAATTTCCCCTAACAAACATGGCTTTCTCAAAGGTAGATCAACTACCTCTGCACTTTCGGCCTTAGAAAGTGGTAAAGAAGTTGATGTTATTGCTACCGATTTTAGTAAAGCTTTTGATATGATATCGCATAAACTTATTCTTTTCAAATTGTCTGCCCTCGGCTTTGAACCAATACTGCTGAAATGGATATTCTCTTATTTGGAAGACTGTTTTTATAGTGTCCGCTTCAGGTCTGTCCTATCCGCCCAGTTCCTGGCAACCTCTTGTGTACCTCAAGGCAGTCACCTTGGTCCCCTTCCCTTTATCTTAACCATTAACGATCTTGAAAGGGTCATTAAACACTCCTCTTTTTTTCGCTATGTCGACGATACCAAATTTTTCAAACACATATCTTCATCACAAGATCCCTGTTTACTACAACAAAATCTAGATAGTTTTTCTATTTGGTGTCTCAAAAACTACCTAGAGCTCAATATTCCCAAATGCCAATCTATCACCTTACCACGTAAGTATAACAAGTCCCCTCCCCGCATATACCTACTTAATGACCAACCTATATCCATCGTAAAGTCTCTTCGTGACCTTGGCATATTGTCGAAAACATACAAAGACGTTTTCTTCGATTTGCCCTCCGCGGTCTTTCTTCTAACGATCCCCTAATTATCCCTCCCTATCAAGACCGCCTCAAACTCATTCGGCCTTACCAATAATCAACTTTAGTCTGGAAGCTTACGCAAAGACCCCAGACTTTCCAAAATCCCTTTACCAATAAACAAATATAGTTGCCAAAACATCGCTAACTGTAGGGTTAAATGTTAATGTTCAGAAACCCATGTTTATCTGGGGCATTAGCTAAATAAATCCTCTAGAAATGTCATTTTGAAGAGGAGTGTTGCCCAACTATCCTAAATGATGGTATGGAATTTTGTAATAGGAGGAAATTTACATACGCTGTTGTTCAACCTGACCGTTTATAATTATAAACTAATTTTACTTACTTACTTAACGGGCTCCCGACCCGTGGAGAGTCTCTGCCTGAGACACTGCAGCCTTCCATCCTCTGCGATCCCGGGCACGCTGCTTCCAGTTATCCAGACCAAGCGCTCTGGCATCCGCGATGGCTTGGTCTTTGAAACGGAGGTTCGGTCTTCCTTGTCGTCTCGAACCTGGCGGCTGGGATTCGAAGATCCTCTTAGCTGGAGCATTATTGTCCATTCGCTCGATGTGGCCGAGCCAATGTAGTCGACGTATTTTGGCCTTTTGGACTACATCCACATCTTGGTACAGTTCATAGAGTTCGCGGTTGTATCTTCTCCTCCATTCGCCCTCCTCGCACACAGGACCAACAATCCGCCGAAGAATTTTTCCTTCGAAGGAGTCCAGTATCAGCTCTCCCTTCCTGCTTATCGTCTAGCACTCGGCGCCATAAAGCAGAACTGGCAGGATAAGGGTTCTGTAAACCATACATTTTGTCCTTCGAGTTAGGAGTTTTGAACCCAATTGCTTTGCCAAACCGAAGTAGCAGCGGTTTCCTAGGGTAATTCTTCGCCGGATCTCCACTAGGATGTCATTTGTTGAGTTCATGTTTACTCCGAGGTAGATAAACTCCTTAACTACCTCGAAATTGTTGCTATCAATAGTGACGTTCTGTCCTAGGCGGTGGACAGATGCTTGTTTGTTTGTTGATAGCATGTACTTAGTCTTGTCCTCATTTACTACAAGACCAACGAATTTCGCCTGTTCTTCAATCGCCGTAAAAGCCTCTATCACGGCACGCTGGGAGCGACCGATGATGTCAATATCGTCTGCATACCCCAGTAGCTGGACGGATTTGTTGAAGATAGTGCCTTCCGTGTTGACACCTGCCCTGCGCACTATCTGCTCTAGCACGAGATTGAAGAAGTCACATGATAATGCGTCTCCTTGCCGAAATCCGGTGCATGTTTCGAATAGCTCGGAGGAACTACTTCCAAATTGCACGTTGCAGCGTGTGTTCTCCAGCGTCACGCTACATAGCTGGATCAGTTTTGCCGGGATCCCGAATTCGGCCATCGCCACATAAAGCTCCTGACGATGAATGCTATCATATGCGGCTTTGAAGTCGATGAATAGGTGGTGAGTCTCGACTTGAAATTCATTGGTCTTTTCCAGGATTTGCCTCAGTGTGAAAATTTGGTCTATAGTCGATCTGCCGGGCCGGAAGCCACACTGGTACGTGCCGATTAGTGTGTTGCAGAACGGTTTGAGACGTTCACACAGTACGTTGGATAGGATCTTGTATGCGACATTAAGCAGGGATATGCCTCGATAGTTCTTGCAAGACATAGGATCGCCTTTTTTGTAGATGGGGCATATGGAGCTGATAGTCCAGTCATCGGGCATACTTTCCTCCACCCATACTTGGTTGATGATTTGGTGCATGCGCCCTACCAAAACATCACCACCGTATTTGAAGAGCTCCGCTGGTAAACCATCAGAGCCGGCGGCCTTGTTGTTCTTTAGCTTTTTTTATTGCTAAGCCAACTTCTTCTATACTGGGCGGTGGAACTGGATCTTCATTGACTGGACGTGGGTTCTCTTCTTGCCCTATCACTCTCTCTACATGATGCCCATTTAGTAGCTGCTGGAAGTGCTGCTTAAAAACATCTACTATTCCCTGCGCTTCGGTGACTAGGTTTCCATCACTGTTTCGAAGAGCCTGCGTTCCGGTCTTGAAGCCAGCAGCCAGTTGCTTGGCTTTCTTGTAGAACTTCCGGATGTGGCTTCGATCGCGGGACTCTTCGATCTCCTTGAGCTGGGAGAATGCGTAGGCCCTCTTCTTTCTACGCAGGGTTTTCTTCTCCTCCCTCCTCCTGGCTCGATACTCTTCCCTCGCTGCCCTTGTTTTGCGCTGCAGCGCCTTTATATGTGCATCTTCTGTCACCTTTTTCCTGCGTACGCATTCATCATCATACCACAGGCTCTTTCTCTGGGGTGGCTGGTACCCTAAGATGGTTTCGCCTACCTCTTTGATGATGCCGCGATACTGGCATTTGTGGTATGTGAATGCACTGCGGAGAGTTTCTCACTCAGGCGCTCTTTGTAGACTCTGGCTGCTCCAAGTGTGCTAAGGCGTCCGACGTCGAATTTCCTCTTCTGGGCGGAACGCAGCTTCTTCTCGTTGGATAGTCGAGCTCTGAACTTAGCCGCAACAAGAAAATGGTCAGAGTCGACGTTTGCCCCGCGGAATGTGTGCACGTTGAGGATGTTGGATGCGCGCCTCGCGTCGATTAGCACATGGTCCATTTGGTTGGCGGTTCGACCGTCTGGAGAGCGCCAGGTTGCTGTGTGGATCCTTAGCCTTGGAAACCTAGTGCTACTTATCACCGTATTACGAGCTGCCGCGAAGTGAGGCAGTCGGTAACCGTTGTCTGTGGTCGTTTCGTGGATTCTGTGCTTACCAACTAACCCGCCAAAGATGTTTTCCTTTCCGATTTTAGCATTGAAGTCCCCGAGCACAACTTTGACATCGTACTCCGGACAGGCTCCGTAGGCTCCATCCAGGAGGTCATAAAACTCCTCCTTGATAGGGTCTTCAGCCTCGACGGTAGGGGCGTGTGCACATATTAGGCTTATGTTTTGGAAAGTAGCTTTGATGCGGATCACAGCTAGGCGATTACTTATTGGCTTAAAGTCAATGACTTTTGTCCTAAGCCGATTTCCCACGACGAGTCCGCATCCTAATACATGCAATCTTTTATGGCGGCTGTAATAAATATCGCAATTTTTCCTTTTCATCATACCTGATCCTATCCATCGTATCTCCTGGATCGCGGTAATATCTGCCTTGTACCGCGTGAGGACAGACTCAAGTTTTTGAGTAGCACCTGGGTTGTACAGCGTTCGCACGTTCCAGGTACATACTCTCAAATCGTTGTCCGTTGACGTTCCGGGTCTGGTTGCCGTTTGAGGGAAATCGTTATCCGAGGCTTCACGTGTCTCTCCCAAAACTAGTATTTTTTTTTACATGGTCGGGAAGTTACCCCGACGGCACAACCCCCAACCTGGAGGGCCAGGCCCTTGACCTTAGGACAGCAGGCCGGTTATTCCGGTGCCAGTAACCCACTTTGGGTTGTGAGCGCTGCCGTTGGCCCATTAAGGGTTCATCCGCCACCAACTCTTCTCCAACACCCTGGCTCGGTATTGGAAATCCCTATAGACCTGGTATCCGAATATGTCAGAGCAGCTCTATAGGGATTACACTAAATAGTTCGGCCTGACTGGAACTGTAGACGCCACCGCTGCCGTCTGGTACCAGAGGAGGTGTCTTAGTTAGAAAACAACACTCCTCCCCCTCTCTCGTCTGCTGCCACCAACGACCTTCCAAAGGGATTGGTTACCCAATCTCCAGTCGAGGTACTAGGCACCCACCAGTCACTACGTGGAGGTGAGAGTAGGAGTTGATAGTGAGAGGCTAGGTGAGAACGCTTGTGTTCTCATGACATCGCATCAATACCCTTCAATTCTAACTAATGTTTCTATTCGTTAAGTTCATTCGAACGAGTGTATTTTGAGATTCGAACGAATAATATTCATTATCGAGAATGTCATAAAGGGTGATTTTTTAAGAGGTTTAGAACTTTTTTTTAAAAAAAAACACAAAAAATTAATTAATGAAATATTTATTTGAATCGATAGTTTGAACCTTGCAATTTAATGTTTAAAGATAATTTCATGCAAATGTTGACCGCGGCTGCGTCTCAGGTAGCCCATCCGCTGAGTCCAATTTTGGCATACTCTTTCACACATATCGGCCGGTATCTTACGAATGAATGCATGGATGTTGGCTTCCAGTGCGTCAATCGAAGCGGGCTTGTCCCTATACACATTAGCCTTGGCATACCCCCACAAAAAATAATCTAATGGTGTCAAATCGCACGATCTAGGCGGCCAATTTGACCGGCCCGAAACGTGAAATTAACTGTTCACCAAACTCGCCTCGCAATTGCGCCATTGTTTCGCGTGCTGTGTGGCATGTGGCACCGTCTTGTTGAAACCACATATCATGCAAGTCAAGAACTTCCATTTCGGGCAAAAAAAAGTTTGTTATCATCGCTCGGTAGCGTTCACCCTTGACAGTAACGCTGCGATTCGCATCATCTTTGAAGAAATATTGCCCAATAATGCCGCCGGCCCATAAACCGCACCAAACAGTGGCTTTTTCGGGATGCATTGGTAGCTGTTGCAATGCTTCTGGCTGATCTTCACTCCAAATGCGGCAATTTTGCTTATTTACGTACCCATTCAACCAAAAATGAGCCTCATCGCTAAACACAATTTTTCGATAAAAAAGCGGATCCTCGGCTCGGATGAACATTTCGAACCGAGCACGAATTTTGATAGTAAAATTCAATAATTTGCAAGCGTTGTTCATTTGTAAGACGATCCATGGTTAAATTGCAAACCAAACTGAAGCTGTTTGACAGTGACACAAGGTACTAAACACACGTCAGCTGTCAAAACCAGTGTTGCCAAAACCAAACCAGCTAAAAAATCACCCTTTATATTTATAAACTAATTTTAGTAAATTGTAAATGTTTTCTGATTTTATTCGTTGGAATACAACAATGCAAGTGGTTTTTAAGTCTAGCAAACACAAATTTGTATAAATGTATGCACAAAATTGAAAAATAATGCATTTTTGTTTTATTTCTAAACACTTACTCCCGTATTAATAAACAAAATGTGCACAAGTAAGTTAGCTAGTAGGCATCAGATAGCATACAAAAATTTGACATAACTGCTGAATAACGAGTTGATAACTTTTACGCAGCGTTTATTAATATTTGGGTTAAAATATGTACTTCGAATATTTTGATTAAAAGAAATGGTTAGTGTTTTCTCTGCTTTGTGATTGATTTTCATTTTAGTTTGTAACGAATGCATGCTAAGTAAAAGATTAATTTGATATAAGTTTGGGATCTTACCAAGAATTTCTTGAGATTAGTCGCTAAGAAAATAAAATATCTGTTCATTTAATATTGGACAGTTCATACCTGAATACTTTTTTTACAATTCTCAGTACCTTAGGCGGCAGGTAGATTTTGGATGAAGATCTCAAATATTAGTGTGGAAATGTTTGTTGTGAAAAGATTGACTTCGCGGAAAATATAGATAGAAGAATTGTCAGCATTCAGCAAAATCCACTCGAAATAATAAATTTGGGAACTGCTGGAGGAATATCAGGTAGTAAATACGAATTTAAGATATACAAATTTATACAATTTTTAAAAGATCAAATTGTATATATTTTCACACCTCCATATACTTTTGCAAGTACTGTTTTGCAAACGGAAATGAATAAGCAGGTTATTATTTCTTTCGAAAATATTCACTTGCTAACGATCTAAATGTGATCTTTAGACTACCAATAAGTTTTGATTTGTATTATCAGCCAACGAATAAATCAAAGCATTCTAATAAACTGTGTTCCGTTTATTGTATAATTTAAAAGAGACCTTATTACGACAAAAATTCACTCATAAATCAATCGTGAAGTAAATATTAGAAAACAAAAGAAAGCGTACTATAAAAAGTACCGAAAATTGTGTCCGATGGAACAATAGGGCATTACTGATTTGCATATGATATTTGACAGATCAGAGGATATTTTGTGCATTTCCTATTTTCTGTTTTGTTTTTTGCTTATAATAAGCTTCAAAAAGCCATTAAAAGAAATCTGTTGGGCAAATTAATTTGCAATTTAAATATTCCTTTTTTTACAATAAAATCCTCGTTGTGAAATAAACCATTGACCTTGTTTTTCACGAAAACAAATTATGAAATTTGAATTCTGAAATGACAAAAAATGTAATAGTTTCTAAGAAAGTTGTCGCACTAGCAAATGTGGAGGTCTAATTGTTTATTGGTACCGTTTCACTAATGCTGTACATTTTTACTAAAGCTGGCAACCAGCTAATCGTCGACATTAGTGTTTGATTATTAGTAAGGCCGATTAACTTGAATAACCTTGAGGATGGCAGGGATGCTGCAGACATTCTCTTTATTCATCGACTCCTATCAGGCTCTATCGATTGCATGCCTCTTCTATCTACCAACCCACCGCACGTCCTACGGCTCCAACAAACCAATTTCCCGTATGCTACGGAAGGTAAACTCAAACATTTCCATTTTTGATTTCAGCCGTAACACTTCCTCCATTAAACTCAGCCTTCTTAACTCTAAACCCTAGCTTTAATTCCTAGTTATAAGTCTTTATTGTTAGTTTGTTTTTCTAGCTTGTATTAAGCCTAATAAATGGGGGCATTTTGCACCCAAAAAAATTACAATCAAAATTAAACACATACACAACCGATAAGAGAACTAATTCAGAATAACAACGAGTTCATTTGGAAGGATAAACATGAGAAAGCACTAAAGATTTTAGAAAAGCTATTTGGAGATGCTTCATAACCATCGTACTATGACGTCAACAAACCAACCCACCTGCATGTCGATGCAGGCCCTGAAGGTCTATCTGGCATTTTTCACAGCTCAACCACGACATCTACGAGATAGTGGCAAATGCAAGCCATGCACTCAGTCCGGTCGAGCAAAGATATAGCCAGATTGAGAAGGAAATGTTAGCGGCAACGTGGGCAATGGAACACTTAAAAATTTACCTATATGGCCTTTGATAAGCATTTTTAAAAACTCCCTATCAAAGCCAACAAGCAGAATTGAGCGTTTGTTCCTGAAAACACAGCAGTACAATTTCAACATTCAACATCAACGAGGTAGCTCTAATCCTGCAGATTATTTTTCCCGTCATCCAAGCAACAATAACAACATTAACAGTGACAACAAACACAATAACCTGGAACAGTATATCAACTTCATAGTTCAAAACGTTTCCCTTAAAACAGTTAAAAAGGAAACCGCACAAGATAATATTCTACAAATTTTAATAAAGGCAATTTCGACTAATTAAAACAGCATGTGGAATTACAAAGAAATCGCGCGTTACAAAGGAGTCCGGCAAGAACTGTGTGTAACAGAAGGATGTGTACTAAAGGGTTCGCAACTATTATTACCCGAGAAGCTCATAACAACAGCGATTGCTTTAGCACACAAATCACACATGGGAATAGTTAAAATAAAACAACTTCTCCGCACAAAAATTTGGTTTCCCGATCTGGACAAACGTGTTGAGAAAACAGTCTCACAATGTCACATCTATCGAGCAGTTACCAATCAAAGCATTCGTGAACCGCTTGTTTTGGTTGAACCTGCATCAGCAGCATTCGATAAGATTTCTATGGATTTTCCAAATGGGAAATATTTACTCATTATAGTCGACGAATATTCGAAATTCGCATTTGTTGAACAGGTCAGCTCTACAAAATTCGTAGACGTAAAAAAGGTATTGACGAAAATATTTACAACATTGGGTGTCCAATCAATTTGAAGTCAGACAATGGTCCACCATTCAGCAGCCACGACTTCAAAATGTTTATGGAAGAAAACAACATTCATCACCACAAAACAACTCCTTACTGGACGGAAGCAAATGGTCAAGCCGAAAGGATGGTGAAAACAATAAAAAAAAATCAATCGGAGTTAGAGGATTCAAATTGCCTATCTTATTTGGACATGTTCCTGATGGATTACCGGTCTACACCACAAGCAACAACAGAATCTTCGCCTTTTGAAATGATGTTCAATAGGATGATGAACAATTTTTTACCAACACTAAAGAACAAAAAAGAAGAACACAGTAACAGCATTCAACAGAGGCACAAAATAAAATACAAACAATATGCGGATAAACGAAGACACACAAAACCATCTACTTTTCAAGTCGGAGATGAGGTCCTTTGCAAACAAAACAAAATAAACAAATTAACAACACCGCTCAATCACGTTCCACTAAAGATTATCAAAATCATCGGATCACAAATTTGGGCAAGTAGATAAGATGAAACAATAATAAGAAATTCTTCTTTCTTTAAACATTTCAATAGAAATCCAAGAAATCAGGGTCGAAACGCACAAAACGTTTTACCACGATCTACAAATAGATACATTCATAATCCAGTATCAATAATGCCAGCAAGAGAAACTTCTATTCGGCAAGAACAAATTCATTTGTTACCCATTCCAACAGCAACAACACCAGCTGATATTGACAATGACAACAACGATGCATACAACAGTGTAGTTAGTGAAAGTGAAGTATTTGTCCCTCCACAGCCAATACCACAGGACTTACACCAAGGACGCATCGGAAAGCGTAGCACAAGAAACATAAAACCGATACGTTATCAAGATTATGAACTTGAATTACGCTTTGAATTTTATATTACCTTATCAGTTATTTTATAATAAGTAAATGTCACCATTGGTGAGGTGTAGAGTGGAGACCATTTAAATTAAGTAAATGAGAGAGGGAGACGTTTATTTATGAAATAAAGTGTTTAATGAATTCAATGAAGATGGACGTCTTTTTACTACCAGGGATAGCAGATAAATAACATGCTGAAACAGGAACAAACAGATAACAACAACGTTACACATACCTACATCAAAAGGTCCATGGTGTATGCGTGAGTATAAATGCTGTACCAACTTCGTCTGTGTACACCTACAGGAGACATTAGTTTGTAATATGTGATTGATTGTTTACAGCAAAAGCGCCAAAATGTTATAGTGGCATTAAATGGTCACAAATCAGACTATGCGCAGTCAATTTGCGTAGCTGATAAGTGGTAACATTAAATGGCATCATCATAGTTTTTTGGGTGTTTTGATATGTTACTGTAAATGACATTTGTAAATATATTTGAGTCGTGTCATAGTTACAAAAATGTTAATAGTTACCACCTTATCAGAACGCTTTTATCGACACAAATTTGTGTCAAATTTACCGTGTGGTGACCATAATTTAAATTTAATTTGGATAGCAGTCACAAATTTCTACTTGGGGTAGTTCTAAGACGCGTTGAATAAGTTCCGCCATAATGAGTGCTGCGCAAAGTTCGCGCTTGGGTATAGAAACTGTATTTATGGGAGCTACCCGCGATTTGGAACAGAGAAGAATCACCAGGACTAATTCAGAGCCGTGTTCGCTTCATATGTAAATGCAAGCACCATAATTATGCCAGGGAGATGGAATCTGCGAAACCATGCAATTGATACTTTGCATGTGGAATAAATGCATAGCGTGGAATCTTTATTTTATTTATGAGGCGCAATACATCTCAAAATTGTTGCTATTGCGGGTGAAGATACGCAAGTGTTTCGTCCCAATTTAGGTTTTCTTTCCATAAGGTCTGTAGGAATATCTTTGCTTGAACAATTACTGGTGCTACAAAGCCTAGAGGATCATATAAACGAGCTATAGACGAAATCACAGACCTTTTAGTAACACTCTTCTTAAGTGGAATTTCCTTGCGCGAAACCCAAAACTCATCCGATTTTGGATCCCATATGATTCTAAGGGAATTTGTGATATTTCCGTCGTTTATTTGGAGAAATTCTTCCTTCGCTTCGTCCGATCGATTGTAAAAACTTCTCCGAATTGGAACACCACTTTCTGAGATGAAAGCCGCACTTAGACAGTAAAGATTGAGTTTCATTCTTTATTTCAGTGATTTCATCAAGAGTGTCAGCTGCTGCTAACATATCGTCGACATAAAACCTTGACCTTGCAATTTCGGATCCTATTGGAAAAGTTTTTACATCATCATGGGCGAGCTGTTGAAGGCTGCGAATAGCGAGAAAGGCTGCTAAATAGCTCCTCAAAGCTGCTTTCACGTCACAAAATGCATTGCATCAGGTGGTTGAATCAGAACACAACGATATATTTTCGCTATGTCCTCCGTTTCCACTACCATGAGAAGGTCGTTCAACGATAGGCCTGAAGAAGTTTTGACTGTTCCATTAAATACCACCCTAAGTTTCGTTGTGGTGCTTTCTTACTTTATAACGGAATGATGGGGTAAAAAGAAATGTTTTCGCTGACGAATATCTATGGGTGCCAAACTCATATGGCCTAAACTTTTATACTCGTTGATAAAGTCAGTGTACTGCTGCTTGAGTCGAGGATTCCGATTTAGCTTAGCTTCCAAATTGTAGAACATTTTGCAAGCGTTTTCAAAGGATGATCCTAACCTTGAGGGGTCTGTCTTTAAGGGCAATCTGACTGCATACTTCCACAAGGGGTACCGTGTATGTGTTTTTTCAAAATGTTTCTCGAATTTATTTTCTTCGGCAATTTGTATGACCGGGCTCATCTTGCGAGTATAGTTCCCAGAAGCGCTTTAACAGTGCACTAACACACATACAAACGCTGTTGTTAGCAGGCAAGTTAAAACTACCAGGCACTATCCAACCCAAATGGGTTTTTTGTATGATTGGTTTGTTATCTCCTAATCGGATTTGCCCTACGCAAAAAAGATCGAAAGACAATGAAGCTCAAATTAGCATATCTATGTTGTGTGCTTCGCAGAAGAGAGGGTCGGCGAGCTGGATGTTTTTGTGTATATTGAACGAGCTGAGGCTAATTTATGGACTAAAATCCAACCACCGTATACCGAGCTTATGGTGTATACAAAAATGCAATGAACAAAACAAAAAGATTAACTACCCCAGGTGGCAGTCCAGCTTTACTGGAAAATCCACCCTCTTCGGAGGTCGGCTCTACGGATTCTGGGGAGAGCCGCTTATTGCAATCCATTGACCCTTTTTTTTAAATGTTCAAGGGTATCTCGATCTCCCCCATCAAGATCGAATAACCCCGGGAAAAGAAGTCCGCCGGGAGCGCCAGCGCGTGAAAAACAGGACTCAGTGAAAAATAAAAGTTTTGAGGAAGAAAATAAAGCACTCTGAATCAAGCTTAAGGAAATGGACCTACTCTATCAAGATCTTAAGAAAGAGATAGATCTGCTAAAAGAAGAAAATAAGGTTCTAAGGAGCAATCGTTTGCTGAAAGAACGCGAATGTACTCCACCACACCGACGAAGAAGAACTAGCACGCGAAACGAATCAGGTCGCTAAGAAAAGACCTAGTAAGAAAAGGAGAGCCGGTTCTTCCCCCGAAGTCAAGCCACTAAAAGAACAAAAGCGTAAAGAACCGCAAGAAAAACAACTTCGATCACAAATTCGCGCACCGCCTCCCATAAACGTCGTTGGGGTAACGGAATATAATAAGTTGCATAGCCTCCTTAAAGGAACGATAACATCGAAATTTAAGGTTACATCTTTAAGGAATAATGCGTGGAAAATTAACGTCGATAACCACGATGATTACCGGGCAGTATCCCAAAAGCTAAATACCGAGAAGATCCAGTGGTATACTTTCGAAATAAAGTCTGAAAGGCCACATCGTGTTGTAGCAAGGGCACTCCACCCCTCATGCACCAAAGACGAGGTTATAAACGACCTTAAAACCGAAGGGTACAAAATTCTTGATGCCGTAAATATCATTAAGAAGGAGAAGCAACAAACGGAAATCGATAAGGATATTGTGGTAAGACGTGGACTTCCGCTCTTTATGCTTACATTCGATAGGTCAGATAATATCGAAGATATCTACCGAATTAAAACAATATTAAATATCGTGGTAAAAATCGAACCCATGCGTAGAAATGTAAGAATAGTTCCACAGTGCAAACGTTGCCAAGGATTTAATCATACGCAAATGTATTGCCAAAAAGAACCACGATGTGTGAAATGCGTCGGAAATCACCTCTCCCAAGACTCTGGAGTTAAAAAATAGTCCTCCGCTACCTGTGCTAACTGCAAGGGAAAGCACCCGGCAAATTATAGAGGCTGTGAAGTAGCTAAGGAGTTGCAAAAACGGAGAGATGCGCTCCTTAAGCCCGAAAAAGCTAAATCAAAACCGCTTACTAACACAAAGCGTAAGACTGTTCAGGGGATAGTAGACAATCTAAAACCTCCGGTTCCTGAACGTAAGAATTTCAAAAAAAGAGAATCGGCAGAAATGCCCTCGACCTCTGTTGTCAAAGGAAACCCAATTCAAAAATTGCCATCAGGAAAGCCACCGAATAGTGGCCCTCGGACAGCCAGAGTGCAGACCTACGCTCAGGATGTGGCATTCGAAGAACCAAAAAACATTGAAACTTCGCCAGACAGTGTTTCTCATGTTTTCTCAGTAATTCTCGGGAAACTTGAAGAACAAAGCAAAATAAATAAAATTATTCTCGATCGGTTGGTAAAGCTCGAAAATAATTCAAGGAAAACGCGTACTTCAAATATAATATGAATGAAAAACCAATGTTAAAAATATGTACTTGGAATGCAAACGGGCTTTTGCAAAAACTCGATGAATTGGAAGTATTCATGCGCGAAAAGGATATTGACATTTGCTTAATTTCTGAAACCCACGTAAAAGAGCGATCAATTTTAAAAATAAAAGGCTACAATGATGTGCACGCTTGTCACCCATCTGGAAACGCGAGAGGTGGATCATCATTGTTTATTAAAGACTGCATTGAACAATATGTAGACCTGAAGATAGAGCTTGAAACTATGCAACTGTGCACGATTCGCGTAAAAAATAATCAGCGTACTCTTAGAATCTCATCTATCTACTGTCCACCACGCTCCGCGCTTGAAAAAAGTGATTATACTAACTTGCTTAAATCGCTCAAATCAAATTTCATTATTGGCGGCGATTTTAATGCGAAACACACGTTCTAGATTCATCTCGCGAAAAGGTAGAATGCTCTATGGGGCAGGTATGGAGTACAATTGTGATTTCCACTCGACGGGCAAACCGACCTACTGGCCAACTGATACATCAAAAATACCTGATCTGATAGATTTTTTCGTCGTGAAAGGAATATCTACCAACCACATTAAAGTTGAAGAGAGCTTTGATCTGTCATCTGATCATTCACCGGTTATTTTAACATTGAGCGCAAAACTAGTCAATAACCAAGAGCCAGCTCTAAAACAACTAACTGGGAAGATTTTAGGAAAGAAATTGAAGAGAATGTTGAACTGAGCGTTCCACTTACGACACCTTACGAACTTGAGGTTGAAGTTGATCGCTTCGTTGAAGTCGTTCAGCTCGCTTCCTGGAATAATACGCCTAACCCAAGAAAAACGCCGGCCAAATACGGTTTACGATATCCGCCCGAAATAAAAGAATTGGTCAACGAAAAAAGGAAAGCGCGTAAAAAATGGCAACAGAGTCGCGCTCCGCAACATAAAGCACATTTGAATTATTTGTGCAATTTGTTGAAGACAGCTATTAAGGATTTTAAAAATCGGGCGATAGGTTCTTACCTTGAAAGTTTAACAGCGAAAAAAGATTCCAATTATTCACTTTGGAAAGCAGTAAAAGGCACCAAAAGGCCCAAAATCCCAGCGCCGCCAATAAAAATAAATCAAAATGAATGGGCAAGGGAACATAAAGAAAAAGCGGACGTTTTTGCCGCCCATCCACAGGAAACCTTTAAACCGTACGATGGTCGAGCGGCTTACGGCAGTACCAATGGTGGGACGGAATTACTATCTAACGACTTTTCACTCACATATGCAACGCTAAGGGAACTAAAACGTGAAATCGAATCTCTAAAACCTAAGAAAGCTCCTGGTTATGATTTGATCACCGGAGAAGTTCTCAAATTTCTACCTCGAAAAGCATTAATTAAGCTTCTGTATATTATAAATGCTGCGCACAGACTTAAACACGTGCAGAGCCAATGGAAAGTCGCGGAAGTCATTATGGTCTTAAAACCAGGAAAACCGCCTAATGAAGTAAAATCGTATAGACCAATTTCGCTTCTTCCAGTCATATCTAAAGTTTTCGAGAGGATATTGTAACGAACCGTTACAAAAGGGCGGTTTTCCACTACGCCACTGACCGGCACCACTGATGGGCCCACTGGACACACTGGTCCCCACCGACGATGTGTCACCATTGTACATTACACCGAGCCATCGACCGCCGCCAAGGAAAATCAACACCAGCACCAGCAGCCGAAACAACAACAACACGCAGGGCAGATTTTCACACCAGTTACACGTCACACTCACTATTCGGCACGAAAAGCATGAGTACTCGTGGGCGAAAGTGATTCGAGAGGACAGTACACTCAGTTTCGGGTGCAATACATCTGGAGCTGACCATGTTCTCTAGAGAATTTCACCACTCTCAAAATGTTTGGACGGCCAAATTCTGCTATCAGAATTAGCCACTTATAGGAATCGTGCATTGTGAGCATTCCAATCCGTTCCGCCTCTCTTTCTTTCTTTCCTCTGTGAGTGTGCATTGTGAGCATTCCAATCCGTCACAGTCTTCTCTTTCTTCCTTCCTCGGTGAGTGTGCATTGTGAGCATTCCAATCCGTCACCGCCTTCCTTCCTTCCTCGGTGAGTGTGCATTGTAAGCATTCCAATCCGTCACCGTCTTCCTTCCTTCCTCGGTGAGTGTGCATTGTGAGCATTCCAATCCGTCACCGTCTTCCTGCCTTCCTCGGTGAGTGTGCATTGTGCGCATTCCAATCCGTCACAGTCTTCTCTTTCTTTCTTTCCTCTGTGAGTGTGCATTGTGAGCATTCCAATCCGTCACAGTCTTCTCTTCCTTCCTTCCTCGGTGAGTGTGCATTGTGAGCATTCCAATCCGTCACCGTCTTCCTTCCTTCCTCGGTGAGTGTGCATTGTGAGCATTCCAATCCGTCACCGCCTTCCTTCCTTCCCCTGTGAGTGTGCATTGTGAGCATTCCAATCCGTCACAGTCATCTTCCTCGGTGGACTTGCATTGTGAGCATTCCAATCCGTCACCGTCTTCCTTCCTTCCTCGGTGAGTGTGCATTGTGAGCATTCCAATCCGTCACCGTCTTCCTTCCTTCCTCGGTGAGTGTGCATTGTGAGCATTCCAATCCGTCACCGTCTTCCTGCCTTCCTTGGTGAGTGTGCATTGTGAGCATTCCAATCCGTCACCGCCTTCCTTCCTTCCCCTGTGAGTGTGCATTGTGAGCATTCCAATCCGTCACAGTCATCTTCCTCGGTGGACTTGCATTGTGAGCATTCCAATCCGTCACCGTCTTCCTTACTTCCTCGGTGGGTGTGCATTGTGAGCATTCCAATCCGTCACCGCCTTCCTTCCTTCCCCTGTGAGTGTGCATTGTGAGCATTCCAATCCGTCACAGTCATCTTCCTCGGTGGACTTGCATTGTGAGCATTCCAATCCGTCACCGTCTTCCTTATTTCCTCGGTGAGTGTGCATTGTGAGCATTCCAATCCGTCACCGCCTTCCTTCCTTCCCCTCTGAGTGTGCATTGTGAGCATTCCAATCCGTCACATTCATCTTCCTCGGTGGACGTGCATTGTGAGCATTCCAATCCACCACCGCCTTCTCTTCCTTCCTCTGTGGACGTGCATTGTGAGCATTCCAATCCACCACAGCCTTCTTTACAGCTATCCGCCGTATTCTAATAAAACCATATTACGTATGCATTGATTGTTAAGGTAGACATAAGATCATTAAAGCCGTATGAATTGTTTGTTAAATAGATTTAAGACCGTTAAGCCGACTTACTAAGGAATAACAATAAAAGGTTTAATTGTACAACGCTCCAAAGTTCGTGTTTCTTTGGGGGCAACCCTGGACCCGACGAGTATACCCCGGCCGGAGATAAAAAGCACATCACAAATTGGCGTAGTGGAAAACCGCCCTTTTGTAACGGTTCGTTACACTTTGATTTTCCTTAGCGGCGGTCGGTGGGTCTAGGTTCTGGTAAATGGTGACACATCGTCGGTGGGGACCAGCGTGTCCAGTGGGCGATCAGTGGTGATCAATGTTGCCGGTCAGTGGCGTAGTGGTAAACTGCCCTTTTTGTAACGGTTCGTTACACTCCCTCCTTTCTTCGGGAGACGAGAACCTTCTCGTCGAAATATCCCCCGGTTCTGGTAACGGTTTTTTTTTCCTGGCGAGAGAAACAGAGACATATAAGTAAATAAATTGTCGTCGTGACTTTCAACGACCACCACCTCGATTGGTTCCAGTTCCAGGATGCGGCGGGTCAGAGGATCAGGTACCCCTGTCTTAACCCGGACGGTCCGCTGGGTCTTGGTCGTTGTCTGCGCTTGTTGTCCTTTCCTCCACGATTCCTTGGCGCGTGCACTTCGGTCTTTAACCGGTCGGGTAGCCTTAACTTCTCTTCGCAGTGCCGTGGTTATTTTGCGGGATCGGGTGGGTCGGCGGTTTGTCGGCTCGTCTACGGTAGAGTTCAGCGTGTTATCGGCGGTTGTCGAATTTGAACTCGTTTGACTTCTTGCAGGGAGTCTCCTATTATATTCTTTCATATCCCGGGCGTGTGCTCGTTGTGTGGCAGAACCCCGTTTATTTTGGCTGGTGGGTCGGCGGACAACGGCTGTCATTGGGGAGTCGTAGCTCGGGAATCGGCGGTATAGTTTTCCATCATGGATCAGGTAGTCTGGATATGACTGGGGATCTTTCTGTATCGCTTTGCTCGGGCGCCAATTTGTGATGTGCTTTTTATCTCCGGCCGGGGTATACTCGTCGGATCCAGGGTTGCCCCCAAAGAAACACGAACTTTGGAGCGTTGTACAATTAAACCTTTTATAGTTATTCCTTACTAAATCGGCTTAACGGTCTTAAATCTATTTAGCAAACAATTCATACGGCTTTAATGATCTTATGTCTACCTTAACAATCAATGCATACGTTATATGGTTTTATTAGAATACGGCGGATAGCTGTAAAGAAGGCTGTGGTGGATTGGAATGCTCACAATGCACACTCACCGAGGAAGGAAGGAAGACGGTGACGGATTGGAATGCTCACAATGCAAGTCCACCGAGGAAGATGACTGTGACGGATTGGAATGCTCACAATGCACACTCACAGAGGAAAGAAAGAAAGAGAAGACTGTGACGGATTGGAATGCTCACAATGCACACTCACAGAGGAAAGAAAGAAAGAGAGGCGGAACGGATTGGAATGCTCACAATGCACGATTCCTATAAGTGGCTAATTCTGATAGCAGAATTTGGCCGTCCAAAAATTTAGAGAGTGGTTAAATTCTCTAGAGAACAGGGTCAGCTCCAGATGTATTGCACCCGAAACTGAGTGTACTGTCCTCTCGAATCACTTTCGCCCACGAGTACTTATGCTTTTCGTGACGAATAGTGAGTGTGACGTGTAACTGGTGTGAAAATCTGCCCTGCGTGTTGTTGTTGTTTCGGCTGCTGGTGCTGGTGTTGATTTTCCTTGGCGGCGGTCGATGGCTCGGTGTACTGTACAATGGTGACACATCGTCGGTGGGGACCAGTGTGTCCAGTGGGCCGATCAGTGGTGATCAGTGGTGCCGGTCAGTGGCGTAATGGAAAACCGCCCTTTTGTAACGGTTCGTTACAATATTACTTAGGCGCCTACAACCGGCTATAGAAGATAATAATCTAATCCCTGACCACCAGTTTGGGTTCAGATCCAAGCACTCGGCGATTGACCAAGTGCATAGAATTACTGACGTAATAGAGAAAGCATTTGAAGAAAAAAAGATATGATCAAGCGTATTCCTCGACGTCTCACAAGCCTTTGATAAGGTGTGGCACGACGGCTTAAAATTTAAATTACGACAAATTCTCCCCGTAAGCCTATATGATATCCTAGAACCATATCTCGGGAACAGACTCTTCCGTGTTAGACATGGTGTAGAATACTCGGAGCTTAAAGAAATTTCGGCCGCCGTACCGCAAGGAAGCGTCCTTGGGCCGCTTCTGTATCTGTTATATACTCGCGATATACCAAGAGAAGATGGCACTATCCTTGCTGCCTTCGCCGACGACACCGCTATCCTTGCAAGAGGTAATACGATCGAAGAAACGACTGCAAAGCTGCAAACCACACTGAATAAAGTAAATGAATGGACGAGGATCGCCCTGGCGGATCGCCCTCAACGAAACTAAATCTGTTCACGTAAATTTCACATATAGGAAAACTAATGACTTGCCAATTTTCCTAAACTTGGCTCGAATACTCTTCGCTAACGAGGCCAAATACCTGGGAATGACACTCGATGCAAAGCTGAAATGGAATTCGCACGTCAAAATGAAACGTAAAGAACTCGATATCAAATATAGAGAAATGTAATGGTTACTCGGAAAACATTCCTAGCTCAGTACCGAGAACAAACTGCTTTTATACAAGCAAGTGCTAGAACCGGTGTGGGCCTACGGTATACAACTTTGGGGTTGTACCAAGAAAACAAATGCCAATATTTTACAAACTTTTCAAAATAAAGTACTAAGAGAAATTGTCCAAGCACCGTGGTATACTAGAAACGACGATATCCTACAATCGAAGCTGAAACTAGAAGCTTCGCGCGAAAGCATAGAAACCGACTAATCGGGCATATCAACGATACAGTCCGACAAGTTTTGGATGAGAGAAGTTTATTGCGCCGACTACAAAGAACGAAACCTTTCGACTTGGCAAGATAAGGATTAACCGCGTCTTAATTGCGGAACATGCAGGATCTTTCAGTGGAAAGTAACCTGTCAAAAGTGTTTTTATTTCGTTATAGAAAAATTGCTTGATAGGTTTTATCTTAGTTGCAGTATCTAACAATTTATCGAAGGGTGGTGTTTTTAGTCAGTAGAAATCTGACACTACTATGAGCAAGCGCTTGCTATTCTCATAGTGTCTTTGGATGATTTTCGCCTACCCTCGGGAAAAAAAAAAAAAAAAAGTCTGTAATGGATGGGATGATGAAGCACTCGATTGTGTTACAATAATCGCTGATTTTGGAACAAAATGTGATGCTAGCCTTTTGTTTCGCTGTGGACAATGTTCAATTGATTCCACTAACCGACATATCTACAAAGGTCCGATTGACTGCTAACAGCTGAGTGAAGCGTCGTGTTACAAAATGTAATTGTGAAGCTGAATCTAATAGAAACTTATATGGTACAAATTTTGCCATATTTATCTCGAACCAGAACTAAGGCAGTGGCGAGGTATACGAAACGATTGGCTGGAACAGAACTAACCATAGAAGAATTTGAGTGCGATGATAGAGTTAGAACTCGATTATTTGAGTTGGGATTATTGCTGGAATGAATGTTTGATGAAGCGGGTACTGAATTTGAGTCTTCGACAGACTCAGACTGATTCACTTCAATCCGAATATTTTACTTAATGTTCCTTGTAAATTCAATTTAAACATAGGCCATAGGCAAGGCAATAAAATACTGGCAATTGTATATGTTGTGATCCATCAAGTTACAAAATAGGCGTGCAGATTTAATATTTGTAGTAAGAAGTACCTTTCGTGTTTTGGATTTCGTGACAAACCCTTACAAACCATCTAAGATACGTATGGTCTGGGATGTTACTTTTACTTAACGGGCTCCCGACCCATGAAGAGTCTCTGCCTGAAAATGAACTACCTCTTTTAACAATTCTTCCGAAAACCTTATCGCATTCAATTCAATACCTTACATGAGCTTGTGTTTTTCTACATTTTGTAAACATTTAAAGTTATGAAGTAATCCTATTATGTTGAGAATTTTTTGATTTTAAGATATTTGGCCCCCTATAAAAACGCACTAGTCCCTATAGAGAACATATACATAATATGCGGTTGGCCGATGAACCTTATTCGGCAAATTGTCCGGTTTTTTGAATCATTATTTTAATTCCATAAATAGACCTTAGTGGCTAGGATAGCGTCAATATGATAGTTTTTATTAGCAAAAATAAAGCTTAGCACTCGGATGTAAAAGATATAAGACATAGTATAGCTTTTCGTTATTTTCTTAATTTCCAAGGACTCGTTTAGTTAAATAAAGAAGTATGAAGAGAGATAAAAAAAAATTAATACCAATTTAAAAATTTTCAGAAATGAAGACCTACCCACCAGTACGGCGTACATTATAAAAACTTCATTCTTGTTCCAACTACATATTTCAAAAAAAAGTTCCATACTTCTTATTAATAACTTAACGCATACATTTCGAAAATGAGTTTTTTCTTTAAATGCCTACAAGATCCGATCACCATAACCAATTTAATAATCCGAGTAAATAGGGATAATCAATCATTTATCCATAGAAAAAAGAAATGCTCTGAGCAAAATTATTGAAGAATCTCGTGAATCGTCCTAAATGCAGAAATTCTTCCAAAGAAAAAGGAATGCATTTCCAAATACACATAAAGAGGGTACCTGCTCAGCTCATCTCATTCATAAAAGCATCAGACGACAAACCTGACTGTACAGGCGGAGCTATTTCTGCCTGCTCCTTGGAAAAATTGCCTTGATTTAACGCGATCGTACAATTAAATTCCCGTGGAAACACGGTTGCCACTTGCAAAAAAAAATTATCTACCAAAATTAAAAAAAAAAACTTACCAAACCAAGATAAAATTTACCAAAAATCTGGAGACGTTAATAAAACATAAAAAAAGAGAAAAAATTGCATACATTTGTCTTGAGTCATTGTGGAAATGCCTTATCACTAACCTTGGACTTGTAACGGTTTCAAATAAAATAAAATCTGGCCTTCTGCCCTATAGGCCAGACCTACTGATGTTGTGGCCGGAAAGAGGTCCGGTCGACTTGAGCGACGTTGTGGGGTGGGGTCTTGCGCTCGTCTGGCGGACTACCGTTTATTACATGCCAGTTGGATAAAGAAAAAAAAAAATAAAAAACTGCCGAGAAGTTAAATTAAATTAAAATGGGGAAATATATGTTATATGGAAAGAGAAGAAAACCAAAAAAAAAAAAAATTGCTGAAAAGATAAGGAAATATAGTAGAAACCTAAACGCACAAAAAAACAGCGACCCCGACTAACAACATCCTCGCTCTTCTCACACATCGGTATCTAAGATAGGACTGATACCGCCGAGCACAATCCCTCCCAATTGCCATACCTGGGTCTAGGTAGGGCTCCATGGTCGCCACTACCTCGCTTTATTTGTGACAACCCCTGACTCATTTCCGTTGCTCACCTTACCAACTGTTGTCCGTCTTAATTGCCACTTCACCTTCGTTCACCCCTCCCTCTTGCTTACTCTAAAAGGTCATGATGACAAAAGTTCACCGCGTGTGAAAAACCCCGCTTCATCAGTCTTCCGACCAATTTGAATAAAATTCCAAAACCTTTCTTTAAACTACACTTCTTTATTATTAATAACTAAAATCAATAACCAATATCCCTAATGAAAAGGTATCCATATGATGAAGTGATACAAGGCTTAAAACTAAAAAAAAAAACAAAATATTGTAGGAAAGAGTAGGAAAACTAGTTACCCCACCGGCATGTCGAATGGCACTAGTAGCACCACGCTGTTAGTTGGTTTTGGCGCTATTATGGCTCGTGCATTTCTGGACAGGGATTTGGAATTCTGCCTCCAAACTCGCGTCGAACGCCGCAGGACCCTTGATGCGTTGAATCCCGCGCACTCCGCACTCACACGAGGTTTGCACACGCGTAGTCGCCCGTCACTATTAGAGTTATTTTTCTTTCGCCTTTATGTAGTTTGACCGAATGTTATATGCCGATTACTTGGCGATATTGTTTTTTCTTTCTTTTACTTTTTGGACAGACGGACCGAAATGTAGCAAACGAACGCGCAACTATCGTAGGAAGGGGATTCGTGTGATATGCCCGGAAATATCGGCAAGGTAATCTGCCACACGACCGACCGCTGCAGAAGCCAAAACAAAACAGGCCGATCCCACGCCCCGGAAAAACGAAACCGCCATTCTTAGCAATCCCATTTCTGTTGGTCATCGATAACTTCGATGTTATCGAAGCGTCTCAGGCCTGTTTGTACAACAAACGACGAGAAAATGTTCAAGCTATCACTGGTGTATACGGATTGCACTGAACGGCGGAATTAAGGCCCGGACACGCCATAAACCCTACGAAATAAATAGTAATAATGACCAATCTATCGGGATGGGACACACGGCCCCTACAACACTTTTAAATTTAGGGTACCACAACCCTGAAAATTAAAAGAAAAAGGCAGCGTGACTAATTTCGCTTGAGATGCTGCGAAGCGCCCAAAGACGAACTAGTGCCTCATATCCTTGGCATGAAACACGCCTAGATTATGCCCACTTACATCCTCGAGTTCGTACAGGTTATCACTATGTACCTCTTTGACACGAGCTTTAACGAACTTAGGACACAATTTGGCACAGATTCGTTTGCCGGCGTCGCTCAAAACAAAATTCCTTTTGAATACTATGTCTCCTACCTTGAACTTCACCTCCCTGCTACGAGTGTTATATGTACTCTCATATACTCGGTGGGCGCGCTCTAAGGATTGCCTTAAACGAGAGTGAATTAGATTCATATGAGCCGATTTAGGCAAAGTGAGGTGAGGTCAATATGCAGGACGATTTCAGGGTCAGTGACAATTACATCGCGCAAGGTGTCCGTTGCGTAAACCCGCGATAGAGCGTCCGGAACAACGTTCTGTGACCCTTTGCGATGCTCGTTATCAAAGGTAAACCCTTGAAGCTTCAAGCTCCATCGAGCTAGCCGAGGCTAGCATGGTCCGTCACAATTTTAAAGTGATGCCACTACACGTACGGTCGAAACTTTTTAACGCCTAATACCACCGCCAGGCATTCTAACTCCGTTACTGAATAGTTGCGCTGAGCAGAGTTAAGCTTATGAGAGTAGTAGTAAGTCGGCCGTTCGGTTCCCTCTTAGTGCTCCTGGCAGAGCACACAGCCAACGCCGGTAGTCGAGGCGTCACACAAGATGACAAATGGCTTTGTAAAGTTGGGGCTAACAAGAATTGGGGCTGAAGTAAGGGCCTTTTTAAGCTCACGAAACGCTGTAATAGCCTCAGGTCCAAACACAAACTTGGACCCTTTCTTCAAGGTATCGGTGATGGGGGATGCCAATGCCGAATAGTTCCGAATGAACGATCGGTACCACCCTGATAGGCCCAAAAACCGCCCCACCTGCCTAGCCGATGTAGAAACTTTTCTCTAAAGGTATTTGCTAAAAGGCGTCCTTCAAGTCTGCACTCGAGATGAAAAGAGAATCTGGAACACGCCCCAGCAAAACGTCTATATGAGGCAGCGGATACGCATCCCCCTTAGTGGCGGAATTGAGTTTGCGGAAGTCTAGACAGAAACGGTTTTTGCCGTTTTTCTTCCGGACCAGTACTACTGGAAAACTCCAAGCAGTGGAGCTTTCCTCAATAACGTCCATAAGAAGCATACGATCTACCTCCTCATGAAGCAGCTTCCGGATCGCTGGAGACACGGGATAGTGCCTCTGCTTAATAGGGGCCGCATCCCCGGTGTCTATATGATGCACTCCTAGTTGGGTTTGCCCAAGACCATGTACGGCGGAGGATGGAAACAACGACTTTACCTCGTCGAGCTTCTCCGACTGTTCGCTGCTCAAACGATGAACCTTCGGATCTGTTGATTGGGATGGAAGAGTAGAAGACAATTCCGAAATTATCTGCGGCGCGAGATTGAAAAGTTTCCAAAAGTTGATGCCCAGGTAGAGTTTCTGTTCTAACGAGGGCACTATAAATAAGCACATCTCTTTTAACAAGCCGTTATATTTTACCTGGGTATTCACCGTGCCAATAACGAGTTGTACATGACCGCTGGCCGTACTCACACCCGCACTAAACGGTTTATAAGGAATCTGGTTGGCTTTAAGGAAATCAATAGCTCCCGCGCCCAGGCAGCTGATACTGGCTCCTGAGTCTAGCAATCCAAACATGGGCGTATCGCAGATCAGGACGTTTGCGTATGGTCTAGGGTCATCGGAGTTAACTAAGGTGGTGGAAGCAATGGATCGATACGTATCTTTCTTTACCTGGAAGCGTTGCCGTCTGTCTGATTATTTTGGGGGAAACTTTTGGTGGCGTACCGAAAATTCGAGCACGTACTTGCTCATAGTTCAGGAGTCTTTCGTGAAGAGTGGGTCTGGGAGGGTTAGTCTGGCAATTGGTGCTACTAGTAGCGAGTATAGTTAGGATATGTGGTGCGATTATAGCAGAAGACATAATTGGTGGGGCAGATGGAGAATCATCTACTGCAAGTCCGGGCAATGCTTGGGAAGCAACGTTCCCCGGATGCGAAATAGCTCTTCCACTTGTTTTCCGAGCACTTCCGACACTGAAGAGTGGTAGTGTAGGGAGTCCGCACCTATAGCAAAACAAGCTCCTTTGCGAATTAGGGCATTGATGGTAGACATGCCCGGATACCTTACAGTTCCAACATACCACATTTGATAGTTTGGTATAGGCCGAATACCCGACGGCATCGACGGATTCCAAAGAGGGGTCTTCGGAAACCTCAAAACTGATCTCATTTACTCTTCTGGAAAGATGAGACGGAAAGGGACTTGATTGCCTGGGCCGAGATAGCAACTCCCGATTGTATTTTTCTATATTCCGACATGTGTATACTATTTCGCTCGAACTACTGGTCCTAAACGTCAGCAACCGGCCTCCGATATCGGGACGCACGTTCTGCCGTATCAGGAAAATCAACCTCTCGGGGCCCCTGGGATTACGCAGCCGAGAATTTAGCTTGAAAATGTCGGCATAAAATTGGTCGAACGATTCATGGCTACCCTGACGGCGATCGTCCATCCTTCTTGCCAATTCTTCCTCGCTCTCTAAGCCCTTGAAATGTTCGACTAAGGCTAGGCGCAGTTCCGGCCAACTTACCCCTGGATGGGTTTTGAGGTGTATCCAAAACCAGGTGCTTACCTCGCCGTCTATGAAATGGTGAAAATTTCGGACAATTTCTTCCTAATCTACATAGTAGGAATCCCGAGGGTGAGAGAGGCGGAATAAAAAGTCATCAACGGTCATATTGAGGTTGTCATACCTCAATCCCCATTTATGGAGGTCCCTGTGTCCAAATGAAATACGATTTGGAGCGTGATCGACTCGATTCCAACCCAGGTCGGATGGTTGGAAAATTTGCCTACTGTCCTCGCCCATAGACACCTCGCGGATCTGGTTAACCGAATTTGGGATGGTAACGCCACTGGCGCTTACCTGGAGTACTTGGGCAGGTGGGTTCGGAACTGATGGTTCGATACGGTTAGGTGGTGATAGAACCGAAGGTGGTGGTGGATGTGGAGGCTGTTCGGGACTATTTCCCGATGGTTCCGAAGTCGGAGGACGAAGGGTTTCCCGAATCGTATCAGTGACTTCTCGTCTTAGCTTCGCTCTCTCGTCTTCTAACTCCCTTCAAAGGGTGGACAGTTCTTCAGCTCTACCTGCTCCAATACTTGCCGTCACTATCTCGCGGATATATTGTTGGAGCGAGACTTTTCCCGTATCCAAATCACGGGACGGCGAAGCCTCATGAGGTATACTGGACCCAGAAGGCTGATTTTCCTCAAGAGATAACCCCGCTCCCTCATAATGACCAGGGCGCTGGTCAGCCGTAACTAAAGCCGTGGCGCCGAAGTAGTGATGACTGGACCAGCGAATCCGCTTGAGCTAGCCACCGGGTTCGGCAGGTTGTGATGACTTGAAAGCGGTGTGTTTGCCGCCATCGGCTGCGCTATTGGCGCAGGTGGTTGGGTAATTAAAGACGACTGCCCACTAATTGGAGTGTCTTCAAAAGGCAACGACCTTCGAGTGGAGATATAAGGATCATATAGGTAGAACGAGCGGGATTGGTTACCCCGAACCTTCGTATTCCTCAAATTATAATGAGGCTTATCCCCTCCTTCGTCTTTACCCCCACGTGGGTGCGACATTCTTGCACCCGTTAATATAAAGGTTTTCCCTACCTAAGCGACCCATTAATCCCCAAATCAGAAAAGGGTGTGTCTGTTGACTACTAAATAAATGTACTTTTTGTAAAAGGGGAGAATAATAATAATTATGCAACTAATAATAACTATATGTACTAACTCTAAAAATAAAAAAAAAATTAACAAAATAGGACTCGTAAATTAACGAAAGTACTGGTTTACTCGGTATGTAGTTTTAACGTGTATGTTTTTGGGGTGACTTCCGGCAGTGGACAACTAAAGTCGGACAGAACAACATTGGTGTGCAAAGGCCATCAAGAGAGCGAGAACGTTTTACAAAATTGGTGATCTTTCCGGGTCTGTAATGTAATGTATTTTTATTGGTGAAACAAAGAAACCAAAAGTAGAATAAAAGACCAAGACGTTCACAACGTTAAAAAGGTTTTATTGGAATGATCGAGAGTTTTAAAAATTAATTGTACACTAATTTGGCGCACTAAATCCAATTACATATGTATTATGATTCATGTTTTACAAAATATAATGTTTTTTATAAAGTAAATGTCAACTGTTATTAAAATATATTCTTTGTTTATTTATGTATTTAACTGTCATCGATGTGTCTAGCTTTCATGGATGGGTGGGGGCATTGTTATTTAGGAATGTGCATCCAATTGCTTCGCAACATTCTCCCCGCCCGTGAACATAGTTCGCAAAACTTCCTTTAAGAAATATTGTAATGCAGCCTTAACGCTGATGAGATTCGTCCACCTCACTAACGACCCCGTCAATTTTGACTACTTGCCGACTTTCGTCACTTCCACAAATGGCATGTAAAGAGAGAGATAATTAACATTCTGACATAAAAATAACAAGCTTTCCACATAAAAGAGACAAAGCCAACATAATAACGAAGTACCACAAAAAAATAAACATTGATGCGAATGTGCATCTCCCTTGCACTGATTGTCTCATGCTCCGCTCCAAATCCGGTTCCGTGTGTATTTTTTGCGATGAATGGCGGTAGTGCGGTGCCAGCAAATATTTTTTTTATTTGTTAAGTAATTGTAAAGTTTTGTTGTAGAAATGTGTCTAGTGTTGGTGGTTATTGTTGTTATAAATGATTGATTGATAAAGTGATTAATATAATATAATAAATAATCCGTGATGATGATGATCGATGATGACGATGATAACGATGAGTTGCTGTACAACAGGTAGGTATCAGCATTATGTAACGAAATTGCATGCATTTGATTCGACTTGAATTTGATTTATTTATCGTAGTTTCGTTGCATGTATATGTTTTATTATTGTTAGAATTAATATTAGTGTGTGTGTGTCAGTGTTGTAAAAAAATTCAATCTTTTCAGTACTGCAGTCATTTGATTAAAAAGACGAATTTTGAAATCTTTTTACTTCAATTAAGTACTTTTACTTCAAAATTGAAATCCCAGTATATTTTGAAGTCTTGAGTAAAGCAATCACCTGAGCCAGTCAAAAGACTTGAAGTCAAAAGATTGCAATACTTTTTGATTGCTTGAATTCTTTGAAGTCTTTTCCATTCTTTGCATTCTTTTAGTCATTTGAATGCATTCAATGTATTGCAGTCTTTTGACTGCTTGAAGTCTTTTGATTGATTTGAAGTATTTTTTCTTTAAAGAATCCATTATTCTTTTGAATTTTTGAGACTCAATTTTCAGATGTAATATGTTAGTTTCAAAATGTATAGGTATACGTAAGAAAAACTAGTCAAAATTGCATCTTTAAATATTTTTACATCCAAAATATGTAAACTTAAACAGACGTAAGGAAACGATTAAGTTTAGGGCTACGGTTCCGTTGTAAGCGAATTTGACGTACTAAGCGAATGTATAAGGGAATAGAATTTGAGCGTATTCGTGCGAATAGGACTGTTTACTTAGGGCAACTAACTGAATTATTATATAGCAGTAAGTAGATGTCGTTCCTTGGGAATGTTGAATCATATCGGTAATTTTGTCAAAAAATTTGAAACAATTTTTGTTAAAAAAAATGGGTTTTAAAGCACAAATCTCATTACCATAGCTATCACTAGCACTTTTTAATTTTTGCGGTAGGCTTTTGTGTTAATTTTCCATAATGATGCTCGTTTTCATAAATTATATTCCACGAATCCATTTTACACTAAATTCAGTACTCAAAAAAGCACAAACCTTTTAAAACTATGAGTAAAATGTATGCACCCGAGTGAAATTCGCTTGCACCGGAACCATAGCCATAGTCTCAAAGTTGTGTAGTTTGCTGTTGCGAGACGAAACTGTCCGCTGTCTAATCGACAGTGAAACTTCAGATAATGCAGTGAAAAGTTACTTGTGAGCTCTTTGCTTTATCAGCTGCTTCAAAAAAAATGCAAGCAAAATGTGTGTACATATTTGTCTTTATATATGCAAATAAAAATGTCGAATCATTTCCTAAACTAATTGGGAAATTTTAATAAAGTTCAGTTAGGAATCGATTGTCGTTCTGTGATATTGCGAAATTTTTGTTAATAATTTTTCATATCACATCAGGAGTATTCGGGGATAATCCAATTGGGTAGCAGAAATTCGAACCTTACAAAAACGACTGTTTAAATTTATGTCGTAATTAATTTATAGCTCTAGCACCAATACAAATGTCTACAAAACTGCAGGGTATTAAGTAAGTACGATAAAGCCAAAATTTAAAATCAAGTTTTAAAATCTACAAAAAAGTTTGCTTATTACTAAAGTCTCTAGCAAATCTTTTTCGAAATTTTTTACTCCGACTTTATCTGCTTTTATTGAGCACTTATATTTACAAAAAAAATAAACTCACTTTTTTATTATTTTGAAATTTTGGCCACAAATAGCTGATCATTTTCATGTTTCCTTTCATTGTTCTACGATGATACTTCTCCTTCTGATGGCAAAACTGGTGAGCTACTCTCAAGCCTTCTTATTTTATTTGCTCGAACGTATGGATCATTGACAGAACTAGACGATAGACGATAGAGTTTTGTGTGCAGTTTTCAAAAAAATCATCTGCATCTGACGAAAAATCCATTTTTACACTTTTGAACACTTAAAAATAACACCAAACTCACCCCCGACTATGTCTCGACTCGACAAAAACTTTCTTTAGAAGAATTATAACAATTTATTTTCTCTCGAAACAGATAGTTTAAAGAAATATTGAACTCTACAAGTGACCAAAAACTCCAACAGCGGCTATTGACAACATGTACTCTAGTAATTCTTTGTAAGCTAGACTGCCAGACTTAAAATACCAACGATGTTGTTTATCACGTCTTATCTTATACCTTACTGAAAAGAAAGCTTTACTTTAAAGTACCTTGTACATACGTGGTACATTTACTTCGCATTTCTCTTCATCAATGTATAATGTTCTTATTGTTAGAAAATAAATCTACTTGAATATTGAATATTTAGCTAAAAAATGTTAAAGGCATATTTTATTAATTTAAGGAGATAGCTACAGTTCTAACTGGTTTCTCTTGTTGTTTCGTGTAACTTACCTATACATTTTGAAACTAACATATTACATCTGAAAATTGAGTCTCAAAAATTCAAAAGAATAATGGATTCTTTAAAGAAAAAATACTTCAAATCAATCAAAAGACTTCAAGCAGTCAAAAGACTGCAATACATTGAATGCATTCAAATGACTAAAAGAATGCAAAGAATGGAAAAGACTTCAAAGAATTCAGCAATCAAAAAGTATTGCAATCTTTTGACTTCAAGTCTTTTGACTGGCTCAGGTGATTGCTTTACTCAAGACTTCAAAATATACTGGGATTTCAATTTTGAAGTAATAGTACTGTTGCGAAGTATTTTTACTGATGTTGCAATAAGCAATCAAATGACTGCGACTTCGGTGAATGCAATACTAAAGTATTGCATTCTTTTACAGCTCTGCCCATGGAAATAAAATTTAAATAGAAAGGGAAAACGTTTTTATTTTGGAAGCAAGATTCGTTCGCCAACCATCAAATTCAGTCGCCATTTGCTGCAACCCCATGCAGCTGCCGCCGCCTTCAACAATTTTTATATTTTTTGTGCTATAAACTTGCCGCTTATATTCTTCAAATTGGGATTGACTTCTTAGACAAAATGCCAAAGAAGAAGTCAAAACTCCAGTCAATGGATGAAGCCGAATCTCTACCGCCATGTAGAAGTGAATGGAAGAATAAAGCGCAGCCACCGCCGTACTTAGATGAGTACCAGTTGAACGATACACCAGCGATTACAGCATCAACGCCAATGCCAAAGCCCAGCAAATCAGCCGTACAATTTGGACATAGTCTATCTGGCGTTGAATTGGAACAAACTCACGATACGTTCAACCAGGCAGACACTTCGAGTATTGCGACAATGATGCAGACTCTCGTGGGGCAGATGACTGTCATGAGAGTTGAGGTATTGGATCAACTTAAATCAGTTCAGAACAGAATAGCTAAAATAGAAGATGACAAGGCCATGCACAAAAGTGCAGAAAAAGATGTACTCGTAAACGACAAATCGGACGAGGAAAAAGAAGACTTCGTGAAGTCAGTGCAAGAAGATGAGGTCCAAACAGAACGGATAAAAACAGACAAGCAACCTGTTTCATTTGGGGAAGTCGCCGCAAACTTCAAGACTTACCGATATTCTCTAGCAAAGCCGAAGAGTGGCCGATGTTTGTCACTTCTTATAAAGAGACTACTAAAGAGTATGGGTGTAGTCATTTGGAAAACCTGACGAGACTGCAAAAGTGCCTTCAAGGAAATGCCCGTCAGCTAGTTGAGGCATTATTAATACATTCTGAAAACGTTCCAGATGTAATGGAGGAACTGGAATTTCGTTTTGGTAGATCCGAGTTACTAGTAAAATCCCAAATCTCGAAACTAAGGAAAACGCCACAGATTAAAGAAGAGGACTTAACGCATTTAATCTCATTTTCAACACAAGTCCGTAATCTAGTGGCATTTCTCCTTGAAAAAAGGACACCGAGTGATGAATTGTCGTAAGCAAAGGCAGTGTGGAATAAACAATTGCAAGCTGAGACATCATAAACTCCTTCACAAGCTGGAAAATAATCTTCAGGATAATATCTGTTGTTCGCCTTCAACATCGATGATGAGTGTCGTGAAGTCCGGTGGAAGTGTGTTCTTCAGAATAGTAGCTGTCACATTGTTTGGGCCAAAGAAATGTGTGCGTACATTCGCCATGCTTGATGAGGGTTCCGCCATCACTGTAATGGAAAATAGCTTAGCAAAGGAATTGGAACTTGTTGGAAAAAAGGATGAGGTAACCATGCAGTGGTTGGATAATAGCGTAGCCACAGAATCATCGACTGTCGTTAACTGTGACATTCAGGGCATACAAGACGGATGCCGTCTTACTCTCCGGAATGTGCGTGCCATTCACGGCCTTAACTTGCCATGTCAATCGATGAACTTTGATCGTCTTGTCAATGAGTATCCACAACTGAGAGGAGTTCCCATCCGAAGTTAATTCGATGCAAAGCCACGACTATTGATAGGAATCGACAATTCCAGGCTAGGATATGCTAGAGCCTACATCGATTGTCCGCCTTCCGGTCCAATAGCAGTGGAAACAGAATTGGGATTTATTGTTTATGGGCCAAATAAACAATCTCGCTCATTTGATTACCGTTCCTTCAGTGGTCATATTAAGTTAATACGTAGCTAATACGTGGTAGCAGAATATTACGAGTTGGATAACTTTGGTGTCAAGAAACCGGTAGAAGAATTTGAAGCGAATGAAGTAAAGCGAGCTCGTCAAATTTTGAAAGAGACTACATCCTTAGTCAATGGCCGTTATGAGACAGGTTTGTTATGGAAGGCCGATCAAATTTCTATGCCCGTCAGCTATCCCATGGCAAATCATCGACTGCGAAATCTAGAGAAGAAAATGAAACGTGATCCAGCGTACGCCTCTGCCTATGAGTCCGCCCTGAAAGATTTCGTCGTCAAAGGTTATGCCCGGAAATTATCACCAGAAGAAGCCAGATCGGTATCCCCAAAAACATGGTACTTACCTCATTTTGGTGTCCAAAACCCGAATAAGCAAGCGAAGATTCGACTCGTCTTTGATGCAGCCGCCATGGTCAATGGAACTTCATTAAACTCAGAACTGTTGAAGGGACCGGATCTAAACCAACTACTGATGTCAGTGTTAAGCCAATTCCGGGAAAATCCGATAGCAGTGTGTGCAGATATCCAAGAGATGTTCTATCAAATCAAAATAATTAAGAAGGACAGAGGATCGCAGCGCTTCTTATGGCGTAAGCCAGGTACTTCAGAAGTTGAAGTATTTGAAATGGAGTCGATGATATTTGGAGCAACATGTTCGCCTGCCGCGGCTCAGTACGTCAAGAACGTGAATGCTCAACGTTTTATCAGCCTGTATCCCGAAGCCGTTGATTCAATTATCAAAAATCATTACGTAGATGATTACGTAAAAAGTTTCGTCGATGAGAATACCGCCATCAAAGTTTCCAAGCGAGTGAAAGCCATCCATCAGGCAGCCGGATTTAATTTAAGGAATTTTTCTTCGAACTCGATCGCCGTAGCTGAAGAATGTACCGATGAAAATATGGAAAATTCAAATTTTTGTATTGACATGAATGTTGATACTACACAGACTGCTGAGAAAGTTTTAGGATTGTTCTGGCACAGTAAAGTGGATGAATTCAGATTTGAATTCAAATTTCATAAAGTGCCAAAAGAAGTTTTGCACCAGGTTCGCCCGCCAACCAAACGTGAGATGCTGAGTCTGTCGATGTCTCTATATGATCCATTCGGTTTCCTAGCGAATTATCACATATGTGCCAAAGTTATTCTTCAAGATACATGGAAGGATAATTATCAATGGGATCAGCCTATGCCAGAGAACGTCAGCCGCAAATGGTATCAGTGGCAAAGTCAACTAGAGAACGTCAAGTTGCTGAGGATTCCACGGTGCTATTCCGAATATTTTTCCAGAGCGAGTGAGGTCGCTTATGCCGCAGTATCGTATTGGAGGATAATAACCTCCGAAGGTATACAGATCTCATTCGTTCAGGGGAAGACAAGAGTAGCACCTAGAAAACAACTGTCAATACCACGATTGGAGCTGCAAGCTGGAGTACTTGGAGTACGTTTGGGTGAATCAATTCAATCAAGCCATTCAATTAAACCGTTTAAACGTTTTTATTGGAGCGATTCGAAGACGATTATATATTGGATTAAGTCTGAA
Organism: Cheilosia impressa; assembly: GCA_948293265.1. Lineage (NCBI taxonomy): Eukaryota > Metazoa > Arthropoda > Insecta > Diptera > Syrphidae > Cheilosia > Cheilosia impressa. The sequence goes on from OX411880.1 coordinate 58,120,098, forward strand.
AGCCGAAATTATAAACCATTTGTTGCCCATCGTATCGCCGAGATTTTAGAGTCTTCGGAGGAGTCTGAGTGGAACTGGATTCCCACTGATCTTAACGCAGCAGATGACGCGACCAGAGCCAAGTTTCCGGTAAACTTTGAACCCAACAGCCGTTGGATAAATGGTCCTGAGTTCCTGCGACATAGTCACACGGAATGGCCTCAGCAACCGGAAGATCTACAACAATATGAGGAAACCAAGGAACGGAAGAGAGCTAATACCATGCTGATGATATTTTACACGCCAAACGAAGCCATGCCAGATGTAGAACGTTTCTCGAAGTTCAGAAGATTAAAACGCACCGTCGCCTGGGTATTAAGGGTTTGCAGGAAACCAAAAAGAGTCGGCGAATTATGTGCTGAAGAAGAAGAATTTGCTGAAAAGTTCTTATGCAGAAACGTACACCGCGAAGTATTTCATGAGGAGTATCGTTTATTGATGAAGGGTAAGTCGATTAGATCAGACAGTATTATCTATAAGTTAAGTCCGTATATGGGAGAAGATAATTTGATCCGGATTGAGGGACGAATTGATGCCGCTTCTATAATCCCATTTGAAACCCGCCGTCCAATAATACTGCCAAAGGGTCATCGTTTTACACACCTATTGATTCTTTTCTATCATGAAAAAATGCTTCATCAAAACAACGAAACAGTCATTGCTGCAATTCGTCAGAGATACTATATTCCTGGCCTCAGGTCGCAACTATCCACGGTAAAATCGAACTGTCAATGGTGTAAAGTCAAACTAGCTAAGCCAAAACAGCCAATGATGGGTCAATTGCCCTTTGACAGACTCACTGCATATGTTCGACCATTTACGTTTACCGGATTAGACTATTTCGGACCACTTACGGTAGCAATCGGAAGACGTCGTGAAAAGAGATGGGTAGCTTTGTTCACCTGTCTCACCGTAAGAGCAGTCCATCTGGAACTAGCCACTGACTTATCCACGGACGCCTGCATTATATGCATAAGGAATTTTGTTAACTTGCGAGGTGTGCCTAAACGTATTCGAAGTGACAATGGTACAAACTTCGTTGGTATCAAGAAGAAGCTACTCAATGTTACCGATTTCTTTGACGTAAACGAAATTCAAAGGGAATTGTCCGGTTTCGGAATCGATTGGGTTTTTAATAGTCCGGCTGATCCCAGCGCTGGCGGAGTGTGGGAAAGGTTAGTCCAAAGTGTGAAGCGATGTCTGAGTGCCACACTCAGGGAGAGAGTTCCTAAAGAAGACACCTTACGTAGCCTACTATTAGAAGCAGCCAACATCGTGAATAGCCGACCATTGACGCACGTTCCCGTAGATCCCAACGATCAAGATCCTCTGACGTCAAATCATTTCCTGTTGGGTGAAATGAACTCTACACAGATGCCAGGTCCAGTAAATGAAAGGTTAATATGCCTAAGAAAGCAGTGGAGAATAGCCCAGCAACTGAAGAACTATTTTTATCGTCGGTGGATTGCAGAATATCTACCAGTTTTGACACGAAGATGCAAATGGTTTGAGAAAGTTCCGTCTTTGAAGAAGGATGATTTAGTTATCGTATGTGACTCAGATTTGCCAAGAAGCCGATGGCAAAGAGGTAAGGTGGTCAAACTGTTCGAGGGCAGAGATGTTCAAGTACGATTTGCAGAAATACACACTTCTTCCGGCTTGCTGAAACGTCCGGCAAACAAGCTTGCCGTTTTGGATGTTATTGTGAATCAAGGGGATTCACGGGCGGGGGAACGTCACCAACCGGCTGAACTGCATTAGCCGTGAACACGCCCATCGTCGGTTGAATGCAACTGCAGATTATTGGTATCTCGTAGGTTGTTATTTTATATTATTTGTCATTGTATACTGAATTTGGAAAGGTTAAGAAATGGAACCAAAAAGTAAGAAAACTTATCATTAGGTATTATTTATTATCAGTAAGCATTTATTTATTAATATTCTTTAGATATAAAACCAACAAACCCATGGAAATAAAATTTAAATTCAGTCGCCATTTGCTGCAACCCCATGCAGCTGCCGCCGCCTTCAACACAATAGAGTAGCTGCAGCTTGTTTTTTGTATTTTTTGGTTTTATTTTTGATTTGTTTTTTTTTTTTAAATCTAGACGGGCAGTTTTGGCCAATGGTGGGAATGTCTCTCCTTTGTTGTGGCGTCGACCTATACCTTGGAAAATGGTTTGGGTTTCTTCGAAAACCCAGGAAGTGAAGGTAGGGTTTGTTGCGTTAAATTTTTGCCGCAACGAGGTCTGCTCTCAATTACTTCTTTCCTTACCCATGGTCACTCTTTTCTTGGGTTCGGTACTCAAGGTCCTGGGTTGTGGACGGGCATCCGAGGACCCCATCAGCCTCTGGACCACCTCCTTGGAGCCTTAAGGGTACAACCCAATAGGTATCCTTGAGTGACAGGTCGGTCACAAACCATCAGACGGGCGGTCTTACCCAACTTACCCAACACTCCACCGAGGGATAAATTAGACCAACATCTGTGTCTATAAAAGGGTATGGCGGACAGCCAAGACAAAACACCCCAACGATTGTCACATCACAATAAGTGGCAATACCTAGAAGTATATTCGATGGGTGGAGAGACGATGATCTCTTTTACGAATCACCCCGACGATGGAGCAAAGGAGGAGCGGCAGAGAGTGTAGGCGGACGGCCAAATTAAACGCACTCCCACCACAAAACATTGGAGGACATGAGGATGATGACCACTAAAACACAATTCGGTCAAAGACAATCACAACACGATCAGAGCGACACAACAAGAAACGAAACACAATCAAAAACGCACCGAAATTAAGGCCGAGAGCTCACCCTAAAATTCACAATTTGTAACGAATGGCCTGCTATCGGCAAGTCTCATCCCTCAAATCTGCGCGTAAGTCTACCGAAATGGATTAAATAACTCGCGAACAAATTTTGTAAACAAACTTTACCTGATGGATTCCTTGTCAGCGATTTTATGGGTTTTCCCACGTTGAGCGAGGGAAGGCCCAATTTCCGATGTCCGTGGTGGGGAATAATTGCTTCCACCGTAATCCTTGTTTTTTTTTTAAATTTTTTTTTTTTAGTTTAAAATTGACTTAATTCGTTGGGAAAAATGTCGGGCTACAAATTCCTCCACGAATTACTCTGTTTGTTTACATTTGATCATCTCTGGCCAAATACCAGCAATGAGAAGTAGAAAGAAGACTAACTCTGATATTAAGAGAAGAGAGTTGGAAGTCACTGGCTAATGCCAAATGTACTGGAAGGATCTTCCCAAAGCGAATTCCAGTACATAGAGAGAGGAATGATTGGAAGTTTTGAGAGGACTAACGGGTTACGGTAGCGCATTGGTGTCGCAAAAATTGACCGTTTAACCCGCTAGTATATGTGAATGGGGTGGTTAATGGCCGTGGGAGGCATTGCTGAATGCCAACTTAAAGATCCCGCGGTTAGGATCAAATACCAGCGAATGTATGAGAGAGTGTGTGTGGAAGCCAAGCGACTTCGAACCAAACCAAAGCCCTGGAAGTCACTTCTTGGCTGACCAGCGTACTATTAAGGTGCTTTAAGAAGTTTTTTTTCGGAAAGGTTAAGAGTTTGATTTTGTGTTGTAGAAGGCAACTTTTGTTTAAATTAAAAAAAAAGTAATTCTTGGTAGATTTTTTTTTGATAGTTTTATAAAGTAAATAGATTTTCAACAGATCCGTCCAGCAGCTGGGGTATGCAGACGATATTGACATCATCGGTCGCTCCCAGCGTGCCGTGATAGAGGCTTTTACGGCGATTGAAGAACAGGCGAAGTTCGTTGGTCTTGTAGTAAATGAGGACAAGACTAAGTACATGCTATCAACAAACAAACAAGCATCTGACCACCGCCTAGGACAGAACGTCACTATTGATAGCAACAATTTCGAGGTAGTTAAGGAGTTTATCTACCTCGGAGTAAACATGAATTCCACAAATGACATCCTAGTGGAGATCCGGCGAAGAATTACCCTAGGAAACCGCTGCTACTTCGGTTTGGCAAAGCAATTGGGTTCAAAACTCCCAACTCGAAGGACAAAATGTATGCTTTACAGAACCCTTATCCTGCCAGTTCTGCTTTATGGCGCCGAGTGCTGGACGATAAGCAGGAAGGGAGAGCTGATACTGGGTTCCTTCGAAAGAAAAATTCTTCGGCGGATTTTTGGACCTGTGTGCGAGGAGGGCGAATGGAGGAGAAGATACAACCGCGAACTCTATGAGCTGTACCAAGATGTGGATGTAGTCCAAAAGGCCAAAATACGTCGACTACATTGGCTCGGCCACATCGAGCGAATGGACAATAATGCTCCAGCTAAGAGGATCTTCGAATCCCAGCCGCCAGGTTCGAGACGACAAGGAAGACCGAACCTCCGTTTCAAAGACCAAGCCATCGCGGATGCCAGAGCGCTTGGTCTGGATAACTGGAAGCAGCGTGCCCGGGATCGCAGAGGATGGAAGGCTGCAGTGTCTCAGGCAGAGACTCTCCACGGGTCGGGAGCCCGTTAAGTAAGTAAGTATAAAGTAGAGTAGGGTGTGAAAGCGAGTGAGTTCCAAAAAAGGAAAAGAAGATCCTGGAGAGATGGGGTAACCGGCCAAGAGGATTTTAGGAAAGGTGTCATAAAGGGACACAGAGGCAGGACAAGGAATTCAATAGTAGGAAAAGATAAGTAGAGTGTTGAGTAAAATCGTTTGGATTAGGGATTTTGATTTACAAAATTTTGGTCGTCTTTCGCTCCGATAAAATCCCGAAAGAAACGGGACACGCGACCCAGTTAGTGATTATCTCTAAATTTTCGAGACAACGTGATAGCGGGCCACGCCAACGGTCCATTTTTTTTTCTTTTCCATATACATATATATACCTTGTTGTTGTGCCGCATCCCATCGAATTTTACTTCCATACATTTCAACCCATCTTTTAATAAAAGCTCCAACGGACCTATATAACGTTTTAAAAATCCGCTTTTCTTTCTTCTTGCTGACTTTCAGATTTTTCGCCGCTGGTTTAGTGCTGTTTCTTGTTGATTTAATTATTGGTTTCAGAATTCCAAGTATATATTACAATTTATATACGGGTTCTCATATTTTTTAGATTATAAGTTCGTGAGGCTTAGTTCTTCTTAATCTACGAATATTATATCGTACATTTAAGACGTCTATTATTTCGGGATTAATATGCATCTGCAGACGGTCATTGTGACGAATTGCGTACTTTTTAATTACTTCCGTTACAAGTTCAATCGGGCTGGGCACAAATCCTCATTCTTTAGTCCTTCACATGGGCGCCCGCCTGAAAATGGCTAACCGGTCAAATGGTTAGTGTCAGCCAAGGATTTACGCTAACGTCTCAATCGTTTGTCGTGATCCATTAGTTTGAGGTAGGAGTAAACCTTTAAATCCAACCTAATTCCAGTGGTGGAGTGAGCAGATAGCAAACCGTACCTGGGGTAAAACCAGTCGCGTACGAGCTCCCTCAGACGCCATGGCGAGGGTCTCTTGTATCTAGCCCTGCCCAGGTATGGCGGCGCTGCCTGGGTCGACCTTGTTTTTTCCGGCCTTACTCGTGGGACCTATTATGAACAGAAACTTAAAACTAAAATTAAAAGACACTAAAAAAGGAATTATTATTCCAGGAACTGGGAGATGATTATTATGAATCTGAACCACAGTCTTCCATCTCCGGCCTGGAGAAGGAACTTGAGGAGGTATTGCTAGCTAGTGACAGTGAGGATGCAGATAGTACACTCACTGGCACTAGCGTAGCGGGAAGGGAGGTGGCTTGTACTCTCACTTCCGTAGTTAGGGTATGTGATGGGACGGCTGGTACGCCCACCAAAATAGAACAGGGCAAGGGTGAGTTGGCTGGTACACTCACCTTAGCAAATATTGATAGCAATGAGGTGGCTGGTACTCTCACTAATATCCCTAAGTTCAAAAAACCGACGAAGGGGACGGGAGGCGCAGTAGGCAAGCACTCTGCTGCTTCCGGATCCCCCATTGTCGAAAAATCAGGGACGAACAAAAACGCACACCAGCTGAACAAGCTTCTGATGCGCAATGCCCGACGTAAAGTCGAGAGTGCGAAGCGCAAAGTGGAGCAGTTCAGGGGGTGTGACGTTAGTTCACTAAGCGCCTGGGATAGGAAGCAGCTTGAACGGGCCAAGGAAACTATGGCCGCCGAAGATGCCAAAAAATCGGCAGCCGCGGTGGTCCTAGCTAGGGAAACAGACAAGGCATCCACTAGTGGATTAGCAGCGGCCGCAAATCAGGGTGAAAAGGTTGTGGAGGGGTTCGTGTCTGGGGGGGTCAGGGAGTCCCTGCTTAGCAAAAGGGGCAGATCTGACGATGTCGTTGAGCCGAGTGCAGCAAAAAAGGTGAAGGCTGGTACTTGGCCCGTGGTGCACCCGGTTTATGACGCAAAGGACGAGCTCCTTGTCGCCATAATAAACGAGCAAGAGCCGAGCGGACGCCTGACCATGGAACAGTGGTTAACTGTCGAAGAGAAGTTCCAGGACGCTCTGTGGAAGAAATTGTCTTCCACGGAGAGCTGTGACCTTCTCTTTGACGGCGCTGGTTGGGATAGCGGTCGCAAGGTTGTTGCTTGTGGGAACAGGGAATCCGTTGGCTTCCTCAGGGAGTTTGTGCTGGGGATTGGCGAGGTGTGGAGCGGGGCTCAGCTCAAGTGCGTGACTGTGGCGGAGTTGGTTAAGTACTCTCCGCCCAAGGCCTGGGTTTGGGTTCCGTTGCCGTACACATATCCCGACAAACTACTCGGCCTCCTTCACATCCAAAATAGGGAACTAAAAGCCGACACTTGGAGAGTGGTAAGAACGGGGACTAGAAAGCAGTTTGGCCAGCACTTCCTGCTGAGCCTAAATAGGGAATCGCTCCCATTCCTCGAAAAAACTAAAGGGATGGTGAGGTACAGCATGGGGAAAGTCATGGTCAAGATCATGACTAAGGGGGCAGAGGCTGAAGAACCCAATGATGGAGACGATGCAGATAAACCTGCATCACAGTAGGGCTGCGACGGCGTGCTTGATCAACTACATAATCAAGCACGACGTTTCAGCCAGATCCAGGGGCTCTCCTTAAGGGAATATAAGCTTTACTTCAAAGCTAACGGAGGTAAAATTAGGGCTTGTATCCTATTAAAAAACAATATAAGGGCATTTCTTATGAATAATTTCAGTGATGGAGATCTGGTTGCAGTTTCCTGCGAGCAAGTGGGAAGGAAACCCTTGTGCCTGATATCGGCTTAGCTTCCCTACGAGTCGACTGAAGTACCCCCCGACAAGGTAAGGCAGCTGATGAGCAGAGACAAGTGGCTCTTCGTTATGGGATGTGATGCCAATGCGCATCATTCACAATGGGGGAGCAGTGATATTAACGCCAGAGGTGAGTGTCTTTTTGACTTTATCTTATCGACTAAGCTTCATATATGTAACAAGGGTAATACACCGACATTTGTGGTACGAAACAGGCAGGAGGTGCTAGACATTACTTTAGCATCCTGTACTGATTTACTCACAGTTCAAAAATGGAGGGTTTTAGAAGAGGCATCCTTGTCGGATCACAAGTGGATTCGCTTTCAAATAAGCTTCCACACCGGGGCTACGAATAGCTATCGAAACCCTAGGAAAGCTGATTGGAATAAGTACGAATCTATAATTAGGCACCAGGTAGGAAACGAGGTACCATGTCTTGACACTTCATCAGACTTAGACAGGGCAGTTGATAACTTAGGCAAGATAATGAACATGGCTTACGAACAAGTTTGCCCGCTTAAAAAACCAACCAAAAGGTCCCAGCCTCAATGGTGGAACAAGGAGTTAAACTCCAAAAGAAAGCAGGTTAGACATTTCTACAATAGGGCCAAAGTTGTAGGGGACGACACTACATGGGATCTGTACATAGAAAGTAAGAAACAGTTTAAATACTTGATCAGGCAATCTAAGAGAAAATCTTGGAAGCTATTCTGCGAGGCGATCGCAGATACTAGCGAGACTTCCAGACTCCGTAAAATGCTGGCCAAGGACGCCACTGTCCCTAGTTTCATCAAGAAATCAGACGGTTCGTGGGCCGAAAGCAGCGAGGAGGTTCTGGAATCACTAGTGGAAGCACATTTTCCAGGAAATGACGCGCCAATGTCTCCGTTACCTAATGAATATAGCATTAGTTCAGGAATAGACGTAAGAGTTGATAACAACATTATAACTGGAAAGAAACTGCGTTGGGCGATTAAGCCCTTCGAGCCGTTCAAAGCACCTGGCCCTGACGGCATTCTGCCGGTTATGCTTCAAAGGGCGCCAGGTACAGTTACAAAAATTATCGGAAACATCTTTATGCACTGCCTGCGATTAGGCTATGTACCTAGGGCGTGGAGAGAAGTACGAGTGGAATTTATACCTAAAGTGGGTAACCCAAGCCATACTTCAGCAAAAGACTTCAGACCTATTAGTCTGTCGTCATTTCTCCTCAAAACACTTGAGAGACTTATTGACATATACATAAGAACCAAGTGTTGCAGCGGAATTCTATGTAATGCTCAGCATGCATACTTAAAAGGTAAATCAGTGGAGATGGCTCTACACGAAGTAGTAGGCAAAATAGAGAGCAGCCTTCACCAGAAGGAATTTGCACTAGCTGCCTTTTTGGACATTGAGGGTGCCTTTAATAATGTTAGGAAAGACGCAATTAGGAATGCCTTGGTAAAGATCAATGTCGAACAAAGCATTACCAATTGGATATGCGAAATGCTCTCGACAAGAAACATCAATTCCACTCTCGGAAACAGTTCAATAAGGAAATCTGTCACTAGAGGCACCCCCCAAGGTGGAGTCATTTCCCCCCTTCTCTGGGTGCTGGTAATAGATGAAATACTGAAAGAACTAAATAATGCAGGATTCAGCATCACTGCGTATGCGGATGACGTAGTTATCATTGTTCAAGGAAAATTCCTTAATACGATAAGTGAACTTATGGAAACTGCCCTTAACAGGCTCAGAACATGGGCCGAAGGGTGTGGACTACGAGTCAACCCGGATAAAACCGAGCTCGTACTATTTAGTACAAAATACAAGATACCGCCCTTCAAGCTGCCCAGACTTGCTGGGGTAGAGCTCTCCCTCTCGGAGAGCGCAAAATATCTTGGCACGGTATTAGACAAGAAACTAAATTGGAAACTGAACGTCCAGGAAAGAGTTAAAAAGGCTCACAACGCTCTCTTTATTTGCAAGAGGACAGCAGGAAAGAAATGGGGTGTTAAGCCGTCAATGTTATATTGGCTATATATAATGGTAGTAGGCCCATAATTACTTATGGGGCTCTTATCTGGTGGAAAGCCACGAACAAGAGGAATATACGGTATATTCTGACCAGGGTACAGAGAACAGCCTGCATTGCCGTTACGGGCGCTTTACGCACCACACCAACGGCTGCACTGGAAACGTTTCTGCATCTCTTACCTCTGGACTTACAAATACAATTATATGCAGGTAATAGTGCGCTAAGACTCACTATCGCAGGGCTCTTTAAAATCAATAGGATAGGACATAGTACTATCTTAAGGGAATCTTTCTCCGAAATACCGGACAAAGCGGATGAAGGTCTTGGTACACTCGACTTTGACACTCCATACGTTGTGTCGTACCCTGACAGAAAGGATTGGCATAGGAACTCAGTCTCGAGAGAAGATGAGCTCTCAGTATACACTGACGGTTCCAAAACCAGTGAGGGAACGGGGTCACTTATAATACTCCAGTGAGCTAAACCTACATATGGCCCTGAGACTTCCGGACACATGCAGTGTGTTTCAGGCAGAGATTCTGGCCATACTAAAAGCTGCGGAGGAACTTGAGATGAGATCGATTTTCAACAAGAACATCGCCATCTACATTGATAGCCAAGCTGCGCTCAAAGCGCTAGAATCACACACCACTAAATCTGAACTAGTCAGGAATTGCCGCACAATGCTTAAGGCATTATGTTTGCAGAACCGCGTCAGATTGTGTTGGGTACCTGGGCATTGCGATATTGAAGGTAATGAAAAAGCCGACGTTCTGGCCAAGGAAGAAGCGGAGCTCCCACTTAATACAATGATTGAGGGTATTAGACCACCTATGGCCGTTGCTAAAAGAGTTGTCCTCGAGCAAATCTCCAATAAAGCAGCCACGAGATGGTCACTGCTAGAAGGGCACAGGGTCTCAAAGGCACTGTGGCCCGTCTTAAATAGGAAAAAGTCTGAAGAATTACTAAATCTCAGTAGAACTAAGTTAAGATTAACGGTAGGAATACTCTCTGGACACTGCCTTCTAAGAAAGCATGCCATGAGACTAGGCTTAGCCAATACGGATATATGTAGGTACTGTGAGGACCTACAAGTCACGGAAGATGTCTTTCACCTTCTATGCGAGTGTCAGGCGATTGCTCGGGGTAGAAGGCAACACCTAGGCAGGTACTTCTTCAACAACTTGGAGGAGGTCAGTTCCTCAAACAATATAGGGACAATAATTAAATTCTATAGGGAAATTGACTGTATGGGCGATTTGGTTTAGGTTTTCAAACATAATGGTTCCCGGGGGATGGCGATGGGCCCGTCTTGGTGCCTGGTCTTATGTGACGATCTCACAACCCCACTCAACCTAACCTAACCTAACCTACAAGTTCAATCTGCAAATCACGATGCAAGTCATTATTTCTAATATACCACGGGGCATTTACAATTCCCCGAAGGACTTTGTTTTGGAAAGTTTTGTTGTGATCCGCACAACCATACCCATACCCTAATCATGACCTACCCTAATCGCCGCCTTCTCGCTAGCGATCCATTCCATACACCAAACATATAAACAAAGCGCACGGCTATTAATAGGTCATTTGCTTTGTTTACACTTGTTCTTCCATTTACCCAAACGCCACCCAAGCGCAATGAGTCAAGTGCATACCTACCCGATACGACACACACGTAACCCAAACTCCGATTGCACAGCGGCACGCCGACACATGGCAAAACTGCAATAGTTGCATATCGGAGGAATACTACGTTGTGGTATCAGGGAATAATAATAATTTATGAATGGATGACACTTGACACCGGCGTAAGGCAAATGACACCAAGATGTCATTTGGGTACTTTTTAATGGGAACGGAAAAACAATTAAGCAATACCTAAAAATAGCGCGTATGCACATATGGTAATTGGTGAGGAAACTAATGGTACGTGGAGGGGGAATATAGGAGACGGGTCATGAGCTAAAATGGTATAAAAGGCAAAGGATCGTGAACAGAAAGATCAGAGTAGAGTAGAATAATCAAGCAAATAGATCGCAGCCCAGCTCAAGACAGCGGGTCTAATTGTTAAAAACACCAAAGTAAATAAATAAATAAATACTCAGAGTCGCAGCCAAGCATAGACAGCGGGCTCTGTAGTCAAAGTCGATAAAATTCAATTTATTTCTTTTTACTCTCCGCTTTGCACTCTTCCCTCTTTCGAGGAAGCACGGTGTAAAACGTAACATTGGTGGCAGCGGTGGGATACCTAAAAGGTCCCAACTACCAAACCAAATACAAGACTATAGATCTTGATGCGTTCTCTGGGGCTATACACCAGAGAAAAGAAAAGTGAAAACAAAATTTTATAAAGTGCTAAAAGTGATTACTGTGAAGCGTAACTGAGGCTTCACCTCAGTTAAGTTAAGTGCTAGTGAAAAGTCCCATAAAGATAAGACCTGGCGGATTCTCTTAGGAGACGCGGAGGCTAAGTTTGGGCAGTGAAAATACAAAAGACCAGGAGACCTCAGCTCTAAGGCGTGAAGCCTGCCTGGCAATAACTACCACCACCAAGTAGCAGCAGTATCAACAGCAGCAGGACAACAACAACAACATCCACATCAACAAGCAGCTCTAACAATAACAGCACTATTAATAGCAGAAGTATCCAGATCCAGATAACAACAATAACAGCATCATAAGGTATTTTTAGTACTTTAATTTCTCTATTACAAAAAAAAAAAACACACAATAAAACACATTTTTGTTATATACATAAGTCACTGATATTCCCACTAAGCTTTTTTTTAAAACCCTTGTTTAATTGTTTTATCAATCTTACGTGTCCTTTTCATTCTTCGTGTTTTCACACTCCTTTTTTTTTTCTCTCTGAACGTTTAATCTTTCAAGATTAGACGAGTCACGAGGCAAACCAACAGGCAGGCTCAATCCATTGTTGACCTGTTCCAAAGATTACCCTTTCATTACCCCCTCGAGGAATCTATTTCCGAAGATCCACCCAATATGGATATCAAGGTTTGAATTTCTGATGTTTTTAACATCATCCCCGTTTTTGATGGGAAACCATCAGAACTCAATAAATTTATCTCTTGCGGAGATATTCTTTTCAATGCGGCGAGAGAAGTTGAAAAACCAACATTCTTAGAGATCGTCAAGACGAGGTTACATGGCTCGGCTTTTGAACTGACTCAATTCCATTCCCTGCCCACCTGGGAAGAACTAAAAGCAAAACTCCAAGCTGAGTATAAAGAGGAAAAATCACGTTCCTCAGCTCATAATGAGTTGATCTCTACAAAGCAGCGATTTAAGGAATCGGCCAAAGAATTCGGTGATAGAGTAAGCGTCGCTTTAGGCCATCTGAATTCAGCAACATACGCCATGACTAGGGACGAAGCAGTACGGGTATATTTAATTGAAGAGAACAACAAACTAGCCATCCAGACTTTCGAAGATGGTCTACTTAGTCCCAACCTGAAGCTCATGGTACAAGCCCACGGTGAAACGGATTTGAAGAGAGCCATAATCTTCGCAGAAGATCATGCTGCTCGAAATGAAAGAAGTTCCCCTTCTTTTAAAACAAGTAGACCACCTAAGCCCACTTGCAGAGTATGTGGAATCATTGGGCACACTGAACAGACGTGCTACCGAAACCGGCAGTTCCCAAACCTCCCTAGACCACCCATAAAACAAGAGGTGAATTTCATTAGGTGTAACTACTGTGGCAAACGTAACCACACTCAAAATGAATGTAGATTGCGTTTGTCCAGAGCTGAACCTCAAATGAATTACCCTCAGGGTGCTCCGGCAGTACAAAATAATGTACGACCCAGAGGAAATAACACTGCCAATCCCGGTTTTAGCGGAAGACCTCCCAACAATCCATGGCTCCAAGATAATCGCGGCGTAAGATATTCCAACGCTAATCCGATGCCCGAATCGGGAAACGAGAGCTCTCGGGAGGAATCAACCGGTAATTCCTCTCGAATTATAACTCAAGCCGAAGTCCATCAAATCCAACACTAAACCTGAAGTTTCTTGTATCGTTCTGTCCAGAATTTAGGGAGCCAACGATACGACTCAAGTTTAGTCCCTCGGATAAAATGTATACCACCCTTCTGATAGACACTGGAGCGGATATTTGCTTACTAAAAAATTCTCTGATAAAAGGTTTAGAAGGCGAGGATGGTCAATATACCATTTCTACCATAGCCGGGGACTCTCTAAAAACCCTGGGACTGGTAAATGGTACCCTGGAATTCCAGACAACTGAGCATACCATGCACATAGATCATCCTTTCCACATACTTACAAAAGAAATCAATCTACCCTATGACGGGATAATAGGTAACGACTTTTTAACTAGGTATAAATGCATAATAGATTATAAGCAAAATCTACTTATAATACCTAAGCCCAGCCTTTTGGAAGAAGGGAAGAATTTCACTTCAGGTTTTCAGTCAAAAGACTCAGCAATAGTCAATAAGACTGAGCAAAATAAAATAAACCCAGCACAACGTAAGACTGAGGACACAAGAACCTCAGCAGAAAATGAGACTGCGGTAACAAAAGACTCAGCAATAGTCAATAAGACTGAGCAAAATAAAATAAACCCAGCACAACGTAAGACTGAGGACACAAGAACCTCAGCAGAAAATAAGACTGCGGTAACAAAAGACTCAGCAATAGCCAATAAGACTGAGCAAAATATAAGTACAAGTCAAGCAACCAGTAAGACTAATCACTCGAAACGATTAGCAGAAAGTAAGACTGACTTCAAGAATAATAATAAATTAAATAACAATAATTTAGAGGATTTAGATAAAATAACAGTCATTCCTTACGAGGAATTGCCTACGGGCACAAGGGCTGAAAAATCGAATTCCAAACTAACACCCATGAATGAGCAAAGACCAATTATCATTCAACCCCGAAGCCAACAGGTATTGAACGTTCAGTTAAATGATAAATACAAATCCACATTTGAAGATATTATCATACACAAGAAACAAATCATGCCAGGTCTGTACGTGGGCGAAACTTTGGTCAGACCAAATGACTCAAGAATAAAAATATTAATGATGAACACGTTGGAAACTGAACAACGAGTAAACGTCGAAGATCTTGATCTCGAATGGGATAGGTTGGACAATTTCAACCTAGTATCCAACCAATCAAACGACATAATCAAAAACAGATTGAATGCACTGCAATCCGTCATAGATCTCAGTCACTGTAACATGGAGGAAAAACAATCTATTTTCAAAATATGTAGGGAATACAATGATTTATTTTTCCTCGAATCCGATAACCTTACATTTACAGAAACATCAAAACATAGGATCATAACAGACCAAAGCAAACCTCCTTCATTTGTCAGACCATATAGGCTTCCTGATACACACAAAACCGAGGTCCACAAACAGGTAAATGATATGCTACAAAACGACATTATTCAGCCAAGCGCTAGCCCTTGGAATTCTCCTCTACTTCTTGTACCCAAGAAACCAGACAAGGAGGGCAATAAGCGATGGCGTGTCGTAGTTGATTTTCGCAAACTGAATGAACTAACAGTTGCCGATGCATATCCTCTACCAAACATTACCGACATCCTGGATCAGTTAGGCAGAGCATCCTACTTTAGTACCCTCGATTTGGCAAGCGGATTTCATCAAATCCTAATGGATGACGAAGACAGATGCAAAACTGCTTTCAGCACTCCATACGGACATTACGAATACAATCGTATGCCTTTTGGCTTGAGAAATGCTCCCGCAACTTTCCAGCGGTTGATGAACACCGTTTTGATTGGTCTACAAGGATTTGACTGTTTTGTTTATGTTGATGACATAGTCCTTTACGGATATGACCTTAAAGATCATAATGTCAAACTCACAAGGATATTTGACCGATTACGAGAACATAACTTAAAGCTCCAACCCGACAAATGTAACTTTCTGCGAAGAGAGCTTATGTATCTTGGTCATATTATTACTGAACAAGGCCTAAAACCAGATCCCGAAAAGATTAAGGCAGCAAAAACATATCCAACACCCAAAAACCTAAAAGGAATAAAGTCATTCCTTGGGTTCATAGGATATTACAGACGGTTTATTGAAAATTTCTCAACCATAGCAAAGCCACTAACCAAATTGTTGAAGAAGAATGTCGTATTCAAATGGGATGCATTCTGCGATGAGGCGTTCCAAACTCTAAAAGGTAAACTTATAAAACCTCCCATCTTAGCATACCCCGACTTTAGCAAAGACTTCATAGTGACAACCGATGCCAGTGACATTGGGCTGGGAGCCGTACTATCACAAGGAGAAATTGGTCAAGACAAACCAATTTGCTTTGCCAGTCGAACATTGAACGACGCCGAAACTCGGTACAGTACTACCGAAAAGGAACTACTGGCGATCGTGTATGCTGTCCAACAATTTAGACCTTACATCTACGGACGAAAATTCACGATATGTACGGACCATAAGCCACTACAATGGCTTATGAACCTTAAAGACCCGACGTCAAGACTAGGCAGTTGGAGAATATTATTAGCCGAATACGAATATAGAATTGAGTACAAGGCAGGAAAATACAACTCTAATGCGGATGCCCTCAGTCGTATCCCAGCAAATAGCAAAGATGCAGAAACCACGAGCAAAGTGCTGGTCACCACTAGAAGTAAAGCAAAGCGTCAAGACTTCAATGAAATAACAGTGGTAGGTAGTGAAGAAATCACACTTCCACCAGTAGAGTGCAAGATAATCGAAACCTTTAAACCAATAACACTTGCCGAACACCGTTCATCCATTCAAATTTTCATTTTATCCCACGAAAAACGACAAGAGGAAGAATTACTCAAGAATATTACTGGCTATACTCGCCCAAATCCAAACGAAATAAAAACGTACCCAAACGCAGTAAAATCCTCTACGTATATTATTACCACTCTCCCTTTACATTTAATAGACACATCCACTCTTGAGAAAAACCTTTCAAACGTTCGAGACTATTGTTTGCAAGAGGACGTAACGCAGATTGATATTTCCATTCCTTCTAGCGAGCCAATAAACGGTCGCCTTAAAAACTGCATATTGCGGGTATTCTCTCAAACAAAAATCACCTTATTTATCTACTCAGACAATAGAATCAATGTAATCGATCCACAGGAAATTGAGAAGATCCTATGCGAGTACCACGATTCACCCCTCGGAGGCCACCAAGGTATCTCCCGAACCATTAAAAGACTCCGAACAAGGTACTTCTGGCCGAATCTTGTAGGTGATACTAAGGAATTTATTCGCAAATGTGAATCATGTCAAAGAAACAAATTAAGGCAGAATCCACGAATTCCTATGAAAATCACTACGACGAGCACAAGTCCCTTCGAGCGAATTGCCTTGGACATTGTCGGACCACTTCCAACCACTTATGAAAACAATAAGTATATCTTAACATTTCAAGATGATTTGAGCAAATTCACAGAGGCAATACCACTACCTAATGCAGAGGCACCTACTATAGCCCGAAATTATGTGGAAAAAATTATATGTCGTTTCGGGTTACCCGAAGCGATACTAACAGATCAAGGTACTAACTTCTTAAGTAATCTATTTAAAGAAATATGTAAGATTTTAAAAATCAAAAAGATACAAACAACCCCATATCACCCTCAAACGAACGGAGCCTTGGAGCGTAGCCATCGAACGCTAGCCGAGTATCTCAGGCACTATGTTAACAATGACCAGCTTTCATGGGACACTTGGCTACCATACGCAATGTTTGTTTATAATACAACACCCCATAACAGCACTTCGTTTAGTCCATTTGAATTACTTTATGGTTTTCCTGCACGGATACCTAATTCCATTAGCAGGAATCCTCAAACGCTATACAATTACGATAACTATGCCAACGAGCTTAAAGCCCGGTTACAGCATGGTTACCAGACCGCTAAGGCTATACTACAAGACAAAAAGGCAAAATCTAAAAAGTACTATGACAGGGGTTCAAGCAATAAAACATTTAAAGTAGGCGACAAAGTGTTAATTAGGAATCACACTCGAAGTAACAAACTCTCATCGTTATGGGAAGGACCCTATAACGTAACGAACATCATCTCTTCAGAAAATACTGAAATTCAAGTTCGGAACAAAACAAAAATAGTCCATAATAACGACCTTAAATCCTTCACGGAATGAACTTACCAGCAGATCATTAACATTCACATTCACATTTACAAACGAGCAAAAGTCGATCTCACATAATTTTTATATACCGCCCATAAATATTTTAAAATCACTAATCAACCTTACTCTTCCGGAAACCAACAAACCTAATCCCCTGGCAGTTATAAAATTTTCTAGCCAGGACGGATTAAAACTCATTTCAGAGCAAATAAAAGGTGTAAAATTCGAGGAAAATAAACCTCTTTTGCCATTAGACCCTCATGATATACACCACTACACGTTGATATATACCATACTGCTCTTAATCATTGTCATCTGTCTATATCACCTGTTTAAGTATCTACACACGGGAACTCAGCGAACAAAAAGCACTAACGAACCGCACGAAACCAAAGAATCCTTACCAAATCCATCCCATTCCCAAATAAAAAACGAACCAGTTTCATGTCCAGGACCAAAGTTAGTTCTGACAACCGGTGTTTAAAAAAAAAAAAAAAAAATAATAAAAAAAAAAAAAGACAGTTACTCATTCCCATTTATTATCCTCTCCTTTCTTAACTTACTAAGATAATTCATTTAAAAATCATGTGAACCAAATTATAAGCAGACATGTATCCATTTTACTTATTTAAAATATATTCTAAGAAAACAAACTTTGTACACTATATTGTAAGAAAAGAAAAAAAAAAAAAACTATATAAATAAGATTTACTACATATACAAAAATTTTACTTATTTAAAATATATTCTAAGAAAACAAACTTTGTACACTATATTGTAAGAAAAAAAAAAAACTATATAAATAAGATTTACTACATATACAAAAATTTTGGTATGTCAAAAAAAAAAAAAAAAAACACGTATGTAAATATTTACAACCTAGCATATTAATACAATATTGAAATTCTTTAACAATTCCTAGATTAAGTTATCTATTGTAAGACCTTTTTGTTCACGTCCGACCCTACTGACAGAAAATTCTAACCCTTCAGGTAAGAATTTTCTTTTTCTAAGGGGGGTGGGATGTTGTGATCCGCACAACCATACCCATACCCTAATCATGACCTACCCTAATCGCCGCCTTCTCGCGAGCGATCCATTCCATACACCAAACATATAAAGAAAGCGCACGGCTATTAATAGGTCATTTGCTTTGTTTACACTTGTTCTTCCATTTACCCAAACGCCACCCAAGCGCAATGAGTCAAGTGCATACCTACCCGATACGACACACACCTAACCCAAACTCCGATTGCACAGCGGCACGCCGACACATGGCAAAACTGCAATAGTTGCATATCGGAGGAATACTACGTTGTGGTATCAGGGAATAATAATAATTTATGAATGGATGACACTTGACACCGGCGTAAGGCAAATGACACCAAGATGTCATTTGGGTACTTTTTAATGGGAACGGAAAAACAATTAAGCAATACCTAAAAATAGCGCGTATGCACATATGGTAATTGGTGAGGAAACTAATGGTGCGTGGAGGGGGAATATAGGAGACGGGTCATGAGCTAAAATGGTATAAAAGGCAAAGGATCGTGAACAGAAAGATCAGAGTAGAGTAGAATAATCAAGCAAATAGATCGCAGCCCAGCTCAAGACAGCGGGTCTAATTGTTAAAAACACCAAAGTAAATAAATAAATAAATACTCAGAGTCGCAGCCAAGCATAGACAGCGGGCTCTGTAGTCAAAGTCGATAAAATTCAATTTATTTCTTTTTACTCTCCGCTTTGCACTCTTCCCTCTTTCGAGGAAGCACGGTGTAAAACGTAACAGTTTGTACTATTTGTACATTTGTTTTCTTTGTGCAACCCCATAATTGGATACCATACGTCCAAACAGGTTTTAGTATCTGATTATATATTAAAATTTTATTCTCAGTGGACATTTCAGAGTTATGTCCTAGCAACCAATACAGTTTTCTATACCTAATATTTAACTCTTCTACTTTCTTTTTCACATGTTCCTTCCATTTCAGTTAAGCATCTAGATTCATACCCAGATACTTAGCTGTGTTAGAATAAGGAACTACTTGGTTATTAATAACCACAGGAGCGTTTGTTATTTTTTTATTTGTAAAATTGATATGAGTGGACTTTGACTCATTTAGTCTAATTCGCCATCGTTGGGCCCAATCACATATCTCGTTAACAGAATTTTGTAGCCTTTCTGTGGATTTAGTCACGCATCCATCAGTTGATAGAAGAGCAGTGTCATCTGCGAATATAGCTATCATCACATCGTTTGTATGAGGTATATCCCTAGTATACAATAATTAGAGGGTTGGTCCCAGAACACTTCCCTGTGGAACTCCTGCTTGTAATTCTTTGAGTTCAGAATACGCTGAACCATAGCGAACTCCAAAGAATCTATTTGAAATATAAGATTTAAGTATCTCATAGTATTGTCTGGGTAGATCCCTAAGAAATTCATACTGTAAGCCCTTATGCCAGACCTTATCAAAAGCCTGAGCAACGTCTAAAAATAGTGTAGAGCAAACTTGCTTTTCTTCTAACGATTTTTCTATAATATTTGTTATACGATGTACTTGATCTATTGTCGAGTGTTTATTTCTAAACCCAAACTGGTGGGTGGGAATAAGCCTTCTCTGTTCTATTATTCTGTCTAGTCTTTTGAGAAGCAGTTTTTCAAAAAGTTTTGATAGTACAGGTAAAAGTGAGATTGGCCTGTATGAGGTGACTTCTGATGGAGGTTTACCTTGTTTAGGTATAACTATAATTTCTGCTATCTTCCAATGATATGGAACATATCTTAGCTTAAAACAAGCATTAATTAAAAGCTTAAGTTTAACCAATGCTATGAAGGGTAGTTCCTTCAGAGTTTGGGCAGTTATAAGATCATAACCTGGCGATTTTCTATTAGAGAGCTTATGAATACATGTGCCGATCTCTTTAAGTGAAACGTAAGGGATTACGTTTTCATCTATCCTATCAAAGAATTCAAGGCGTTCGTTTGCCACACTACTTGGAAAAGGTTTAAAAACATTTGTTAAATGTTCCGAAAATAGTTTGACCTTTTCTTTTTTCAGATGTTTTTAACGGGGGGTCTTGCGTTTGAGGTCTTTTTAAATATTTCGCAGCCTTCCAAAGGGAGTAGTCTGTGACTTTGTCAGCAGTTAAATTGCAAAGATATTTAGTAAGAGTTCTATTTTTAAACTCACTGATACTTTTTTAAAGTTTATTGTTAAGTCTATTGAATATAGTTTTATCGCCGGGATATCTTGTCATTTGCCATTTTCTCCGGGCTCTTCTCTTTTCTAATATTAGTTCCCTAATTTCTGTGGGGTATTTTATCGATGCTTGTTTACGTTGGTGATTAGTTGGTGTACTATCTTCTGCCGCCTGTTGAATATCGGCAATGAATTGTTCCACTTCGATGTCAATATGCCTTATTGTGGCCAGTGGAGCTCTAAGGTTTATAAAACCTTCGAGTATTTTTTTAAAATTACACCAGTTTGTTCTTTTGCTGGTAAGTCTTTCATTGCTTATCTGCTCTACTGACATGCCATTAATTGTTAAGATTACAGGTGTATGATCCGACGACAAATCATCACTGTTTCTATTGATTCCTTTCGTTACGAAGAAGTCAATAAGGTCTGGTATTTTTGCTGGGTCGGATGGCCAATAAGTAGGCGATCCAGTCGAAATAAAGTTACAATTAAAATTTCGCCCTGCTTTGTAAAGCTTCCTGCCTTTCGTCGTCACTAATCTGGACCCCCAATAGGTGTGTTTTGCATTGAAGTCACCTCCAATGATAAAGTTAGTACCTAGAGCTCGAAAAAGGTCGTTAAGATCTTCCTCTGTAGGCGAATGTCTAGGTGGACAGTATATAGCAGCTATGTTAAATTGCTTGCTTTTAGTCGCAATGTTTATTATCGCTACTTGCATGGTTTGTTTTCCTATTTTGGGCATTTCGTAGGGTTTTAAAATACTTTTTAAAATTACAGCACTACCTCCCCTGGCACTGTCAGAAGGATGGGGAGAGTGGTAACAGAGGTACACAGGAATTCTAATTGTTGTTTCCTGTTTAAAGTGGGTTGCAGAAATCAGGCAGACGTCAATGTCTTCATTGCGTAGAAATACCTGAAATTCAGAGATGTATTGGTGTAAACCATTTGCATTCCAGGTTACGACTTTTAGGTTTTCAGTCATTGTTATTTTGCTGATTTTTTCCTTTGGAAACTTCTTTGCTCAATAGCTTTATAACTTTATCTTGATTATCCAATCTTTGAATAATAGTAGAAAGCATTTCCTTTACTGATATTTCTTCTTCTTTACGTGTATTTTTCACAATTTGGGAATATGATTTGTTATTCACAACTGGTGTGTTTGTTTTTGTCGCAATTGGTATTTTGTCGACTTCGCTGTTTTCGACATTTACCTGTTTCTTGTTCGTATTTTTAAGAGGGTTCTGTTGGTGTTTGGCAGTACCTCTCTTTTTCTTTTCCTGATATTCTTTTGCTGCCGGACAGCCCCTATAATTAGCTGGGTAATTATTCCAAGTAAAAGTATTTTCCCTAGGAACTAGCGATCTGAACCCACCCCCTTCGCTGAGCAAACCGACCGTAGGCCTTTTACTGGCTGCGGTTGCAAAAGTTCGTGATCTCTTGTTGCCGATCTGTGGCAAGTGTCATTTCCTTTCGATCTTTTCCCTCGGGCAGTGGAGACTGCAATTTTTTTCTTCTTCGTTTATTTCGCCAAATAATTTTAATTAAATAAGTAGTTTGATCGCGATTTGAATAACAATAATAATTTTGCAACATTTTGCGCCCAACGTGGGGCCAATTTGTGAAAATTTTATTGTGCTTTTGGGAGGAAATTGTGTTGCACAATCCCAACCCCCTTAGAAGTGTTGTGTTTAGGGAAGTGTTTTGTGTTTCTTTTCTTTGTTCTTTTTTACTTTGGCTATTTTTCTTTTAGGTTCGAAAGTGAATAATTTGGTGGTGGATTTAATCCGATTTCAAGCAGTGTCGAGAAACCTAAAGGAAAGGATCTTTCTATTTGGAAATGTCCCCTGAAGACGGAGTAAGATTTCCTCAGGGGAAATACGCAAGTAGGTGGTCTTTTTTTTATTATTGTCGATTTATTTTGGATTATTATTTTACAACATCCTATCCATATTTATATATTCATATATGCAAGGGTTTTTTTATATACGAGTGTTATACATATATTTCGTAATACCGATATCAATTTCAAGCGGGTTTATAATTTCATATATATATATAATATAGGTACCGGTGGTCAGTAAGCCAGTGGTACTCTATATACTTAAAACAGGGTTGCCGTCAGTAATTTTTTTTTTTTATTGGTTTTGACTTTTCATAGTTTTTTTTCGTTTTTAATCTATTTAAACGAATTGGTTTTGGGATCGAATTTCCTTTGTCATTCCATTCGAGAAAGTTGGTTGAGCTGCCAACACCTAATTTTTTTTAAATTTTTGTTTGGTTATCTCGGTTGTAAACTTTTTTTCTTTCTCTGTTTTGGTTACCGTGTTAGAGGTGATAACACAAGTTTTGCTTATTATTAGCTTCGGGTTTTTGGTTTTTCTTGACAAGTGCTTTATCTTTTTTAATTTTGTCGGTATAGACAAATAGTTTTGTTCTTCTCGGTTATTCATTTTGGCCCAAATCTGGAAAGTATGGAGATTAATAGGTTAGCTAGGGACGAATTGGTCTATGAGATTCAGCACAGAGGGTTGTCGGTTGGCGACGTTGACCCAATGCGAAAATCTCTTAGGGCAGCTAGGGCAATGGAGCGACGTGTTTCGGTCGTAGAATCGGACACGTATCCATTCACAGGATAGGGATTCAGTTGGGAGGAAAATAGTGAAGATCAAGGCGCTCGTAGCTAGCCACCCCGAGCGGGGATCTTCAGAATTTAAGGAGGCATTTACGAAGATAGATTGGGCAATGAGCAGGATAGAGAGGTCTTGTGCTATTACGGAAGACGAGATGGTATTAAAGAAGGAGTTGAACACCGAGTTGGTCAATATCCTCGGGGAGTTAGAGAATAGCGACGAAGAAGAAAGCGACTGCGATGATAACGCAACTTTTAACGATAAGCGGGTCGTACAACAGCAACAACAACAACCACATTTTCAACAGCAACAACGGCCAGTAGAGCCCCGACGTGTAGAACCGCCTACGTCAGCATCGGTTTTGGGTACTAACCCGAATACCTTTGCAGACGAGCGAGTATATATTCACTCGGAGAAACCTGAAAATCTCTCCAAGTGGAATATTTCATTTACAGGCGAACGATGCGGGGCATCAGTCAACTCTTTCCTGGACAGAGTTGAGGAGCTTAGGGAAGCTTAGGATAAGTGAATCCCAATTGTTTAGGTCTTCGGTCGTTTAATTTACTGGTAAGGCACTTCTTTGGTTTAGAGCGGTTAGACGGTCTGTTTCTTCGTGGCTAGAGTTGGTGAGGGAATTGAAAGTGGAGTTTCTCCCTCCCAACTACGATGATCTTCTTTTAGAAGAGATTCGACGTCATACCCAAGAAAAGGATGAATCAATAGGGGCTACGTTGCTACGATGCAGCACATGTTCGGCAGACTCTCCGATCCCCTTACGGAGAAAAGGAAGCTGTCGATCCTGCAAAGGAATCTTGCGCCATTTTACCAGACGCAGCTTGGACTCGTAGAGCCCAAGTGCGTCAGTGATCTGGTCGTATTGGGAAGGAAGCTGGAGGCAGTGCGAGCAAATGTGGAAACGTTTGCTCCGCCTCCAACCACTCGGGGTAGGCATCTCCTGGAACCGGATTTGGCCTACTTTGGTTCGGAGGAACCAAGAGTTTCGGTTGTCGTTCCAGACAACCAACAGCGTCGATCACCACGACAATTGAGGTGTTTCAATTGAGATAGCGAAGGGCATTTCGCTAATCGTTGTTCCGCTCCTAGGCGTTGTTATGGTTGTGGTGCAGTAGGGACGTCGCGTAAAGATTGTCGGCGCTGTTCGGGAAATGCGCAACGGTCTCTTGGGTCAGCAGGATGATCTACGATGCAGATTTTTGGGCACTGGCGGGAGTGGTTCCGGATTTGAGATCGGGCGCGTGGAATTTTTCGAGTCAACAGATGGTTGGCTCAATTTCAGCGATTAGGAAAAAGTCAGAGTTGGACGTTGCCGAAGTCAGGCAATTCGAAATTCTGGTAGACAAAATTTTGTAAGCTGTGCCAGAGGTCTTAGGGTGCACACAATTGGTGGAGCATAAGATTAGGACGTCGGCAGAACCAATTAAGCAGAGGTATTATCCGGTCTCACCGGCAATGCAGGGACATATTGATAAGGAGCTAAAGGAGATGCTGGATGCGGGAGTTATTGAGAAATCAAGCAGCCCGTGGGCATCTCCAATAGTTCTTATTAGAAAGAAGGATGGTTCGTTTAGGTTCTGTGTCGACTATAGGAAGCTTAATAAAGTTACAGATAGGGATGCTTATCCACTTCCATATATTATTTCAACGACCCTAGATAAGCTTCGAGATGCGAAGTTTTTAACGTCTTTAGACATAAAGTCGGCCTTTTGGCAGATCCCGATGGAGGAGGGATCGCGCCCACTCACAGCCTTTACGGTTCCGAATAGAGGCCTGTTCCAGTTCAAGCGAATGCCATTCGGCTTACATAACGTGCCTGCGACATGGCAACGATTTATCGACAGCATTTTAGGTGCCGATTTGGAGCCACACGTATTCGTGTATTTGGACGATATTATTATCGTCACTAATTCTTTCAAAAAACATCTTGAGATACTGGAAGAGGTCTTTAAGCGTTTATGTGAGGCGTTGTTGAAAGTTAGTCGGGAAAAATGTAACTTTTGTAGGCCCTCTTTAAAATTTCTAGGTTACGTCGTTGATAGGAACGGATTACATGTTGATCCGGAAAAGGTGGAAAGCATGGTTAGGATTCCTGCACCGAAGAATGTGAAGGAAGTTAGGAGCTTTATAGGGACAATTTCGTGGTACAGACGTTTTGTACCAAATTTCGCCACTTTAGGTAGGCCTTTAACAGATTTGTTAAAGAAAAGTACCAAGTTTGTATGGTCGATTGTGAGGAAAGTTTTAGGAAGGCAAAAAATGTCTGATTACGGCACCGATCTTGACATGCCCGGATTTTCAGCGACCTTTTGTGGTGCAAGCCGACGCATCACATTTTGGTATCGGTGCCGTATTATCTCAGGGGTTTGAGGAAATGGAGAAAGTTATTTGCTATTTAAGTAGGTCTCTCAATAGGTGTGAGAGAAACTGGTCGACGACTGAAAAGGAATGCTTGGCAGTACTGTGGGCAGTTGAGGAGTTGCGTCCGTATATTGAAGGTGTTCGGTTTACGGTTGTGATGGATCACTACTCTCTTGTATGGCTAAGTAATCTTAAATATCCGTCGGGTAGGTTAGCACGCTGGGCAGTGAGGCTTCCGAAATTCGATTGTTAGATCATTCACCGCAAGGGGAAGGAACATGTCGTCCAGGATATGTTGTCGCGAGGAGTTCCGGTAGTGGCCGAGATCTCGGATGCGGATTTAGACCCTTGGGTGGTGAAGATGATTTCGGCGGTTGAGTTGAATCCATTAGCATACCCAGAGTGGAGAGTGGAAAATGGAAGGCTTTTCAAGTTTGTGAAAGCTGCATTCCAATCCGCTACAGACTTTCCTTCTTTCCTCTCTAGGTGTGCATTGTGAGCATTCCAAGCCGCCACAGTCTGCTGTTCTTTCCTCAGTGGGTGTGCATTGTGAGGATTTCAATCCGCCACAGTCTTTTCTTCTTTTCTCTCTAAGTGTGCATTGTCAGGATCCCAATCTGCAACAGACTTCTCTTCTTTTGTCAGTGGGTGTGCATTGTGAGCATTCCAATCCGCCACAATCTTTTCTTCTTTTCTCTCTAAGTGTGCATTTTCAAGATCCCAATCTTGCCACAGTCTTTTCTTCTTTTGTCAGTGGGTGTGCATTGTGAGCATTCCAATTCGCCACAGTCTTCTGTTCTTTCCTCAGTGGGTGTGCATTGTGAGCATTCCAATCCTCCACAGTTTTCTCTTCTTTCATCTGTGAGCGTGCATTGTGAGCATTCCAATCCGCCACAGTCTTTTCTTCTTTCCTCTCTAGGTGTGCATTGTCAGCATCAAAATCCGCCACGGTCTTCCCTTCTTTTGTCAGTGGGTGTGCATTGTGAGCATTCCAATCTGATACAGTCTTTTCTTCTTGCCTCTCTAGGTGTGTTTTGTGAGCATTCCAGTCCGCCACAGTCTTTTCTTCTTTTCTCTCTAAGTGTGTATTGTCAGGATCCCAATCTGCAACAGGCTTCTCTTCTTTTGTCAGTGGGTGTGCATTGTGAGCATTCCAATCTGCCACAGTCTTTTCTTCTTGCCTCTCTAGGTGTGTTTTGTGAGCATTCCAGTCCGCCACAGTCTTTTCTTCTTTTCTCTCTAAGTGTGCATTGTCAGGATCCCAATCTGCAACAGGCTTCTCTTCTTTTGTCAGTGGGTGTGCATTGTGAGCATTCCAATCCGCCACAGTCTTTTCTTCTTTTCTCTCTAAGTGTGCATTGTCAAGATCCCAATCTGCCACAGTCTTTTCTTCTTTTGTCAGTGGGTGTGCATTGTGAGCATTCCAATTCGCCACAGTCTTCTGTTCTTTCCTCAGTGAGTGTGCATTGTGAGCATTCCAATCCGCCACAATCTTTTCTTCTTTTCTCTCTAAGTGTGCATTGTCAAGATCCCAATCTGCCACAGTCTTTTCTTCTTTTGTCAGTGGGTGTGCATTGTGAGCATTCCAATTCGCCACAGTCTTCTGTTCTTTCCTCAGTGGGTGTGCATTGTGAGCATTCCAATCCGCCACAGTCTTTTCTTCTTTCCTCTCTAGGTGTGCATTGTCAGCATCAAAATCCGCCACGGTCTTCCCTTCTTTTGTCAGTGGGTGTGCATTGTGAGCATTCCAATTCGCCACAGTCTTCTGTTCTTTCCTCAGTGGGTGTGCATTGTGAGCATTCCAATCCGCCACAGTCTTTTCTTCTTTCCTCTCTAGGTGTGCATTGTCAGCATCAAAATCCGCCACGGCCTTCCCTTCTTTTGTCAGTGGGTGTGCATTGTGAGCATTCCAATTCGCCACAGTCTTCTGTTCTTTCCTCAGTTGGTGTGCATTGTGAGCATTCCAATTCGCCACAGTCTTCTGTTCTTTCCTCAGTGGGTGTGCCTTGTGAGCATTCCAATCCGCCACAGTCTTCTGTTCTTTCCTCAGTGTGTGTGCATTGTGAGGATTTCAATCCGCCACAGTCTTTTCTTCTTTTGTCAGTGGGTGTGCATTGTGAGCATTCCAATCTGCCACAGTCTTCTATTCTTTCCTCAGTGTGTGTGTATTGTGAGGATTTCAATCCGCCACAGTCTTTTCTTCTTTTCTCTCTAAGTGTGCATTGTCAGGATCCCAATCTGCCACAGTCTTTTCTTCTTTTGTCAGTGGGTGTGCATTGTGAGCATTCCAATCTGCCACAGTCTTTTCTTCTTGCCTCTCTAGGTGTGTTTTGTGAGCATTCCAGTCCGCCACAGTCTTTTCTTCTTTTCTCTCTAAGTGTGCATTGTCAAGATCCCAATCTGCCACAGTCTTTTCTTCTTCCCTCTGTGGGCGTGCATTGTGAACAGTCCAATCCTCCACAGTCTTCTGTTCTTTCCTCAGTGGGTGAGCATTGTGAGGATTTCAATCCGCCACAGTCTTTTCTTCTTCCTATCCATATTTATATATTCATATATGCAAGGGTTTTTTTATATACGAGTTTTATACATATATTTCGTAATACCGATATCAATTTCAAGCGGGTTTATAATTTCATATATATATATAATATAGGTACCGGTGGTCAGTAAGCCAGTGGTACTCTATATACTTAAAACAGGGTTGCCGTCAGTAATTTTTTTTTTTTATTGGTTTTGACTTTTCATAGTTTTTTTTCGTTTTTAATCTATTTAAACGAATTGGTTTTGGGATCGAATTTCCTTTGTCATTCCATTCGAGAAAGTTGGTTGAGCTGCCAACACCTAATTTTTTTTAAATTTTTGTTTGGTTATCTCGGTTGTAAACTTTTTTTCTTTCTCTGTTTTGGTTACCGTGTTAGAGGTGATAACAAAAGTTTTGCTTATTATTAGCTTCGGGTTTTTGGTTTTTCTTGACAAGTGCTTTATCTTTTTTAATTTTGTCGGTATAGACAAATAGTTTTGTTCTTCTCGGTTATTCATTTTGGCCCAAATCTGGAAAGTATGGAGATTAATAGGTTAGCTAGGGACGAATTGGTCTATGAGATTCAGCACAGAGGGTTGTCGGTTGGCGACGTTGACCCAATGCGAAAATCTCTTAGGGCAGCTAGGGCAATGGAGCGACGTGTTTCGGTCGTAGAATCGGACACGTATCCATTCACAGGATAGGGATTCAGTTGAGAGGAAAATAGTGAAGATCAAGGCGCTCGTAGCTAGCCACCCCGAGCGGGGATCTTCAGAATTTAAGGAGGCATTTACGAAGATAGATTGGGCAATGAGCAGGATAGAGAGGTCTTGTGCTATTACGGAAGACGAGATGGTATTAAAGAAGGAGTTGAACACCGAGTTGGTCAATATCCTCGGGGAGTTAGAGAATAGCGACGAAGAAGAAAGCGACTGCGATGATAACGCAACTTTTAACGATAAGCGGGTCGTACAACAGCAACAACAACAACCACATTTTCAACAGCAACAACGGCCAGTAGAGCCCCGACGTGTAGAACCGCCTACGTCAGCATCGGTTTTGGGTACTAACCCGAATACCTTTGCAGACGAGCGAGTATATATTCACTCGGAGAAACCTGAAAATCTCTCCAAGTGGAATATTTCATTTACAGGCGAACGATGCGGGGCATCAGTCAACTCTTTCCTGGACAGAGTTGAGGAGCTTAGGGAAGCTTAGGATAAGTGAATCCCAATTGTTTAGGTCTTCGGTCGTTTAATTTACTGGTAAGGCACTTCTTTGGTTTAGAGCGGTTAGACGGTCTGTTTCTTCGTGGCTAGAGTTGGTGAGGGAATTGAAAGTGGAGTTTCTCCCTCCCAACTACGATGATCTTCTTTTAGAAGAGATTCGACGTCATACCCAAGAAAAGGATGAATCAATAGGGGCTACGTTGCTACGATGCAGCACATGTTCGGCAGACTCTCCGATCCCCTTACGGAGAAAAGGAAGCTGTCGATCCTGCAAAGGAATCTTGCGCCATTTTACCAGACGCAGCTTGGACTCGTAGAGCCCAAGTGCGTCAGTGATCTGGTCGTATTGGGAAGGAAGCTGGAGGCAGTGCGAGCAAATGTGGAAACGTTTGCTCCGCCTCCAACCACTCGGGGTAGGCATCTCCTGGAACCGGATTTGGCCTACTTTGGTTCGGAGGAACCAAGAGTTTCGGTTGTCGTTCCAGACAACCAACAGCGTCGATCACCACGACAATTGAGGTGTTTCAATTGAGATAGCGAAGGGCATTTCGCTAATCGTTGTTCCGCTCCTAGGCGTTGTTATGGTTGTGGTGCAGTAGGGACGTCGCGTAAAGATTGTCGGCGCTGTTCGGGAAATGCGCAACGGTCTCTTGGGTCAGCAGGATGATCTACGATGCAGATTTTTGGGCACTGGCGGGAGTGGTTCCGGATTTGAGATCGGGCGCGTGGAATTTTTCGAGTCAACAGATGGTTGGCTCAATTTCAGCGATTAGGAAAAAGTCAGAGTTGGACGTTGCCGAAGTCAGGCAATTCGAAATTCTGGTAGACAAAATTTTGTAAGCTGTGCCAGAGGTCTTAGGGTGCACACAATTGGTGGAGCATAAGATTAGGACGTCGGCAGAACCAATTAAGCAGAGGTATTATCCGGTCTCACCGGCAATGCAGGGACATATTGATAAGGAGCTAAAGGAGATGCTGGATGCGGGAGTTATTGAGAAATCAAGCAGCCCGTGGGCATCTCCAATAGTTCTTATTAGAAAGAAGGATGGTTCGTTTAGGTTCTGTGTCGACTATAGGAAGCTTAATAAAGTTACAGATAGGGATGCTTATCCACTTCCATATATTATTTCAACGACCCTAGATAAGCTTCGAGATGCGAAGTTTTTAACGTCTTTAGACATAAAGTCGGCCTTTTGGCAGATCCCGATGGAGGAGGGATCGCGCCCACTCACAGCCTTTACGGTTCCGAATAGAGGCCTGTTCCAGTTCAAGCGAATGCCATTCGGCTTACATAACGTGCCTGCGACATGGCAACGATTTATCGACAGCATTTTAGGTGCCGATTTGGAGCCACACGTATTCGTGTATTTGGACGATATTATTATCGTCACTAATTCTTTCAAAAAACATCTTAGAGATACTGGAAGAGGTCTTTAAGCGTTTATGTGAGGCGTTGTTGAAAGTTAGTCGGGAAAAATGTAACTTTTGTAGGCCCTCTTTAAAATTTCTAGGTTACGTCGTTGATAGGAACGGATTACATGTTGATCCGGAAAAGGTGGAAAGCATGGTTAGGATTCCTGCACCGAAGAATGTGAAGGAAGTTAGGAGCTTTATAGGGACAATTTCGTGGTACAGACGTTTTGTACCAAATTTCGCCACTTTAGGTAGGCCTTTAACAGATTTGTTAAAGAAAAGTACCAAGTTTGTATGTACAGACTTTCCTTCTTTCCTCTCTAGGTGTGCATTGTGAGCATTCCAAGCCGCCACAGTCTGCTGTTCTTTCCTCAGTGGGTGTGCATTGTGAGGATTTCAATCCGCCACAGTCTTTTCTTCTTTTCTCTCTAAGTGTGCATTGTCAGGATCCCAATCTGCAACAGACTTCTCTTCTTTTGTCAGTGGGTGTGCATTGTGAGCATTCCAATCCGCCACAATCTTTTCTTCTTTTCTCTCTAAGTGTGCATTTTCAAGATCCTAATCTTGCCACAGTCTTTTCTTCTTTTGTCAGTGGGTGTGCATTGTGAGCATTCCAATTCGCCACAGTCTTCTGTTCTTTCCTCAGTGGGTGTGCATTGTGAGCATTCCAATCCTCCACAGTTTTCTCTTCTTTCATCTGTGAGCGTGCATTGTGAGCATTCCAATCCGCCACAGTCTTTTCTTCTTTCCTCTCTAGGTGTGCATTGTCAGCATCAAAATCCGCCACGGTCTTCCCTTCTTTTGTCAGTGGGTGTGCATTGTGAGCATTCCAATCTGATACAGTCTTTTCTTCTTGCCTCTCTAGGTGTGTTTTGTGAGCATTCCAGTCCGCCACAGTCTTTTCTTCTTTTCTCTCTAAGTGTGTATTGTCAGGATCCCAATCTGCAACAGGCTTCTCTTCTTTTGTCAGTGGGTGTGCATTGTGAGCATTCCAATCTGCCACAGTCTTTTCTTCTTGCCTCTCTAGGTGTGTTTTGTGAGCATTCCAGTCCGCCACAGTCTTTTCTTCTTTTCTCTCTAAGTGTGCATTGTCAAGATCCCAATCTGCCACAGTCTTTTCTTCTTTTGTCAGTGGGTGTGCATTGTGAGCATTCCAATTCGCCACAGTCTTCTGTTCTTTCCTCAGTGGGTGTGCATTGTGAGCATTCCAATCCGCCACAATCTTTTCTTCTTTTCTCTCTAAGTGTGCATTGTCAAGATCCCAATCTGCCACAGTCTTTTCTTCTTTTGTCAGTGGGTGTGCATTGTGAGCATTCCAATTCGCCACAGTCTTCTGTTCTTTCCTCAGTGGGTGTGCATTGTGAGCATTCCAATCCGCCACAGTCTTTTCTTCTTTCCTCTCTAGGTGTGCATTGTCAGCATCAAAATCCGCCACGGTCTTCCCTTCTTTTGTCAGTGGGTGTGCATTGTGAGCATTCCAATTCGCCACAGTCTTCTGTTCTTTCCTCAGTGGGTGTGCATTGTGAGCATTCCAATCCGCCACAGTCTTTTCTTCTTTCCTCTCTAGGTGTGCATTGTCAGCATCAAAATCCGCCACGGTCTTCCCTTCTTTTGTCAGTGGGTGTGCATTGTGAGCATTCCAATTCGCCACAGTCTTCTGTTCTTTCCTCAGTGGGTGTGCATTGTGAGCATTCCAATCCGCCACAGTCTTTTCTTCTTTCCTCTCTAGGTGTGCATTGTCAGCATCAAAATCCGCCACGGTCTTCCCTTCTTTTGTCAGTGGGTGTGCATTGTGAGCATTCCAATTCGCCACAGTCTTCTGTTCTTTCCTCAGTTGGTGTGCATTGTGAGCATTCCAATTCGCCACAGTCTTCTGTTCTTTCCTCAGTGGGTGTGCCTTGTGAGCATTCCAATCCGCCACAGTCTTCTGTTCTTTCCTCAGTGTGTGTGCATTGTGAGGATTTCAATCCGCCACAGTCTTTTCTTCTTTTGTCAGTGGGTGTGCATTGTGAGCATTCCAATCTGCCACAGTCTTCTATTCTTTCCTCAGTGTGTGTGTATTGTGAGGATTTCAATCCGCCACAGTCTTTTCTTCTTTTCTCTCTAAGTGTGCATTGTCAGGATCCCAATCTGCCACAGTCTTTTCTTCTTTTGTCAGTGGGTGTGCATTGTGAGCATTCCAATCTGCCACAGTCTTTTCTTCTTGCCTCTCTAGGTGTGTTTTGTGAGCATTCCAGTCCGCCACAGTCTTTTCTTCTTTTCTCTCTAAGTGTGCATTGTCAAGATCCCAATCTGCCACAGTCTTTTCTTCTTCCCTCTGTGGGCGTGCATTGTGAACAGTCCAATCCTCCACAGTCTTCTGTTCTTTCCTCAGTGGGTGAGCATTGTGAGGATTTCAATCCGCCACAGTCTTTTCTTCTTTTCTCTCTAAGTGTGCATTGTCAGGATCCCAATCTGCCACAGTCTTTTCTTCTTTTGTCAGTGGGTGTGCATGGTGAGCATTCCAATTCGCCACAGTCTTCTGTTCTTTCCTCAGTGGGTGTGCATTGTGAGGATTTCAATCCGCCACAGTCTTTTCTTGTTTTCTCTCTAAATGTGCATTGTCAGGATCCCAATCTGCAACAGTCTTTTCTTCTTTTGTCAGTGGGTGTGCATTGTGAGCATTCCAATCTGCCACAGTCTTTTCTTCTTCCCTCTGTGGGCGTGCATTGTGAACAGTCCAATCCTCCACAGTCTTCTGTTCTTTCCTCAGTGGGTGAGCATTGTGAGGATTTCAATCCGCCACAGTCTTTTCTTCTTTTCTCTCTAAGTGTGCATTGTCAGGATCCCAATCTGCCACAGTCTTTTCTTCTTTTCTCAGTGGGTGTGCATTGTGAGCATTCCAATCCTCCACAGTTTTCTCTTCTTTCATCTGTGAGCGTGCATTGTGAGCATTCCAATCCGCCACAGTCTTTTCTTCTTTCCTCTCTAGGTGTGCATTGTCAGCATCAAAATCCGCCACAGTCTTCCCTTTTTTCATCTGTGAGCGTGCATTGTGAGCATTCCAATTCGACACAGTCTTTACTTCTTTTCTCTCTAAGTGTGCATTGTCAGGATCCCAATCTGCCACAGTCTTTTCTTTTTTTGTCAGTGGGTGTGCATTGTGAGCATTCCAATCTGCCACAGTCTTTTCTTCTTCCCTCTGTGGGCGTGCATTGTGAACAGTCCAATCCGCCACAGACTTTTCTTCTTTTCTCTCTAGGTGTATTTTGTGAGCATTCCAATCCGCCACAGACTTTCCTTCTTTCCTCTCTAGGTGTGCATTGTGAGCATTCCAATCCGCCACAGTCTTCTGTTCTTTCCTCAGTGGGTGTGCATTGTGAGGATTTCAATCCGCCGCAGTCTTTTCTTCTTTTGTCAGTGGGTGTGCATTGTGAGCATTCCAATCCGCCACAGACTTTCCTTCTTTCCTCCTTAGGTGTGCACTGTGAGCATTCCAATCCGCCACAGTCTTTACTTCTTTTCTCTCTAAGTGTGCATTGTCAGGATCCCAATCTGCCACAGTCTTTTCTTCTTTTGTCAGTGGGTGTGCATTGTGAGCATTCCAATCTGCCAAAGTCTTTTCTTCTTTTCTCTCTAAGTGTGCATTGTCAGGATCCCAATCTGCCACAGTCTTTTCTTCTTTTGTCAGTGGGTGTGCATTGTTAGCATTCCAATCCGCCACAGTCTTCTGTTCTTTCCTCAGTCTGTGTGCATTGTGAGGATTTCAATCCGGCACAGTCTTTTCTTCTTTTGTCAGTGGGTGTGCATTGTGAGCATTCCTATCCGCCACAGACTTTTCTTCTTTCCTCTCTAGGTGTATTTTGTGAGCATTCCTATCCGCCACAGTCTTCTCTACTTCCCTCCGTGGGTGTGCATTGTCAGCATCAAAATCCGCCACGGTCTTCCCTTCTTTCATCTGTGAGCGTGCATTGTGAGCATTCAAATCCGCCACAGTCTTCTGTTCATTCCTCAGTGGGTGTGCATTGTGAGGATTTCAATCCGCCACAGTGTTTTCTTCTTTTGTCAGTGGGTGTGCATTGTGAGCATTCCAATCCGCCACAGTCTTTTCTTCTTTCCTCTCTAGGTGTGTTTTGTGAGCATTCCGATTAGCCACAGTCTTTTCTTCTTTTCTCTCTAAGTGTGCATTGTCAGGATCCCAATCTGCCACAGTCTTTTCTTCTTTTGTCAGTGGGTGTGAATTTTTTTTCATTCATTTCATTTCCTTTTTTATTATTTCATATAAATTTCTTAACAATTATTGAATAATAGAAAAATATAAAAAATTCCATTAGTTTAAAGAAAAATATAAGAAAGGTTGGTGACATTCAATATTTTTGAGAAATTAAAAAATAGAGCCACTTCAAATTACAATAGCAATAGCATTAAAAGTAATTGGGTGGGGTGACCCTTATATGTAGAATTCACATAATTTTTTTATAATACAAATGATATCAAAAAACTAAGTAAAAATAACAGAAGTATGTAGTTAAAAATTTGAAATGTTAAAGTAAAGTTAACCCAAAACATCAAAAATATAAGATTCCAGAGCAACATAGTCTAAGGAAAGAAGCCACATTTTAACGGTTTTAAAAAACATTCCAGGTACAGTTATAGTCCTTATTGATTGAGGAAGACTGTTAAACAACCGATAAGACATTATAGAGAAAAAGTTACGATAAGCAGTGGTACGGAAAAAAGGAACAGATAATAAGTTTGAAAGGTTTCCACGAAGATTTTATCCCGAAATTAAACGAAAATTGAGATTGCCAGACTTCATATAGAAAGTTTTTAGCACCTTGAAACAGTATAAATGACGAATTGGTAGTATCTTAAGAGTACAGAACAAAGGAAAGCTAGAGTGCCTACCAGCCTTACAACAAATTTTTCTAACCACATATTTCCGCAATATTAAAAGTGGTTGTATTTTGTTACGATATACACCACCCCAGCAAGCAATTCCATATTGTAACTTAGAGTGGAAAATACCATAGTAAATTGTCTTTAACAGTTTAGTTACGCAAATAATAAAAATGTCGCAGGGTACGGCGGAGATACTTCTTCAGGGATTCAGCATGATTAGCAAAACTCATCCGAGAATCTAGAGTCAGTCCCAAATATTTAAACTCGTTGACTTTCTCAACTACAAAACATTTATCACTACAGTTCAAATCACAATAAAAGGAGGGAGGAGAGAAACCAGACGAACAGTGGCAAGTAAACAGTTTGAATCTATAACATTCAGGAGCATGGAAGCAAACATTTGCATTCAACATGGTAGATGAAGATAAATTGTAAAACATTATCTTGGTCTTAGAGCTTATTACTAAATTATGTTCATGGAACCAGAGTCGCAATAGGTCTAAATCCCAATTAATATTGGAAACGAGGTCTAAAGGACTATAAGTGCCATATGAGAACGCAATGTCATCAGCAAAAGCAGTTGGTAAGCCTTTAAAACTAAGAGCAAAAAGAGAATTGATGTAAACTAAAAATAAAATTGGACCCAGGACAGAACCCTGTGGTACACCCAAATTAAGAAACCTTACGTCGCTCCTTGTATCATCGATTTTCACTCTTTGCGCCCTGTTTTCATGGTAAGACTTGAACCACTGAAGCATGAAACCCCTAAAACCTGCTTTCTCCAGCTTCCTTAACAATATATTGTGATTGACCATATCAAATGCTTTAGTAATGTCAACAAATAGGCCAGCTACACATTTTTTCTCGTCGAGTTGTGACATTGTTAACGAACAAAATTGTAAGAGAGCATCTTCCTTCGATTTGCCCTTTAAAAAACCAAATTGAGCTGGATTGAAAAACTTGGTTTTATCTAAAAAACTCATTATTCTATTTTTCATGAGTTTTTCAAAAATTTTACTAAAGACGGAAAGAAGTGCCACAGTCTTTACTTCTTTTGTCAGTGGGTGTGCATTGTCAGCATCCCAATCTGCCACAGTCTTTACTTCTTTTGTCAGTGGGTGTGCATTGTTCTTTCCTCAGTTGGTGTGCATTGTGAGGATTTCAATCCGCCACAGTCTTTCTTCTTTCCTCTCTAGGTGTATTTTGTGAGCATTCCAATCGGCCACAGACTTTTCTTCTTTCCTCTCTAGGTGTGCATTGTGAGCATTCCAATCCGCCACAGTCTTCTGTTCTTTCCTCAGTGGGTGTGCATTGTGAGGATTTCAATCCGCCACAGTCTTTTCTTCTTTTGTCAGTGGATGTGCATTGTGAGCATTCCAATCCGCCACAGACTTTTCTTCTTTCCTCTGTAGGTGTGTTTTGTGAGCATTCCGATTAGCCACAGTCTTTTCTTCTTTTCTCTCTAAGTGTGCATTGTCAGGATCCCAATCTGCCACAGTCTTTTCTTCTTCTGTCAGTGGGTGTGAATTTTTTTTCATTCATTTCATTTCCTTTTTTATTATTTCATATAAATTTTTTAACAATTATTGAATAATAGAAAAATATAAAAAATTCCATTAATTTAAAGAAAAATATAAGAAAGGTTGGTGACATTCAATATTTTTGAGAAATTAAAAAATAGAGTTGAATGCCACTTCAAATTACAATAGCAATAGCATTAAAAGTAATTGGGTGGGGTGACCCTTATATGTAGAATTCACATAATTTTTTTATAATACAAATGATATCAAAAAACTAAGTAAAAATAACAGAAGTATGTAGTTAAAAATTTGAAATGTTAAAGTAAAGTTAACCCAAAACATCAAAAATATAAGATTCCAGAGCAACATAGTCTAAGGAAAGAAGCCACATTTTAACGGTTTTAAAAAACATTCCAGGTACAGTTATAGTCCTTATTGATTGAGGAAGACTGTTAAACAACCGATAAGACATTATAGAGAAAAAGTTACGATAAGCAGTGGTACGGAAAAAAGGAACAGATAATAAGTTTGAAAGGTTTCCACGAAGATTTTATCTCGAAATTAAACGAAAATTGAGATTGCCAGACTTCATATAGAAAGTTTTTAGCACCTTGAAACAGTATAAATGACGAATTGGTAGTATCTTAAGAGTACAGAACAAAGGAAAGCTAGAGTGCCTACCAGCCTTACAACAAATTTTTCTAACCACATATATCTGCAATATTAAAAGTGGTTGTATTTTGTTACGATATACACCACCCCAGCAAGCAATTCCATATTGTAACTTAGAGTGGAAAATACCATAGTAAATTGCCTTTAACAGTTTAGTTACGCAAATAATAAAAATGTCGCAGGGTACGGCGGAGATACTTCTTCAGGGATTCAGCATGATTAGCAAAACTCATCCGAGAATCTAGAGTCAGTCCCAAATATTTAAACTCGTTGACTTTCTCAACTACAAAACATTTATCACTACAGTTCAAATCACAATAAAAGGAGGGAGGAGAGAAACCAGACGAACAGTGGCAAGTAAACAGTTTGAATCTATAACATTCAGGAGCATGGAAGCAAACATTTGCATTCAACATGGTAGATGAAGATAAATTGTAAAACATTATCTTGGTCTTAGAGCTTATTACTAAATTATGTTCATGGAACCAGAGTCGCAATAGGTCTAAATCCCAATTAATATTGGAAACGAGGTCTAAAGGACTATAAGTGCCATATGAGAACGCAATGTCATCAGCAATAGCAGTTGGTAAGCCTTTAAAACTAAGAGCAAAAAGAGAATTGATGTAAACTAAAAATAAAATTGGACCCAGGACAGAACCCTGTGGTACACCCAAATTAAGAAACCTTACGTCGCTCCTTGTATCATCGATTTTCACTCTTTGCGCCCTGTTTTCATGGTAAGACTTGAACCACTGAAGCATGAAACCCCTAAAACCTGCTTTCTCCAGCTTCCTTAACAATATATTGTGATTGACCATATCAAATGCTTTAGTAATGTCAACAAATAGGCCAGCTACACATTTTTTCTCGTCGAGTTGTGACATTGTTAACGAACAAAATTGTAAGAGAGCATCTTCCTTCGATTTGCCCTTTAAAAAACCAAATTGAGCTGGATTGAAAAACTTGGTTTTATCTAAAAAACTCATTATTCTATTTTTCATGAGTTTTTCAAAAATTTTACTAAAGACGGAAAGAAGTGCCACAGTCTTTACTTCTTTTGTCAGTGGGTGTGCATTGTCAGCATCCCAATCTGCCACAGTCTTTACTTCTTTTGTCAGTGGGTGTGCATTGTTCTTTCCTCAGTTGGTGTGCATTGTGAGGATTTCAATCCGCCACAGTCTTTCTTCTTTCCTCTCTAGGTGTATTTTGTGAGCATTCCAATCGGCCACAGACTTTTCTTCTTTCCTCTCTAGGTGTGCATTGTGAGCATTCCAATCCGCCACAGTCTTCTGTTCTTTCCTCAGTGGGTGTGCATTGTGAGGATTTCAATCCGCCACAGTCTTTTCTTCTTTTGTCAGTGGATGTGCATTGTGAGCATTCCAATCCGCCACAGACTTTTCTTCTTTCCCCTCTAGGTGTATTTTGTGAGCATTCCTATCCACCACAGTCTTCTCTACTCCCTCCGTGGGTGTGCATTGTGAGCATTCCAATCCGCCACAGTCTTCTGTTCTTTCCTCAGTGGGTGTGCATTGTGAGGATTTCAATCCGCCACAGTCTTTTCTTCTTTTGTCAGTGGATGTGCATTGTGAGCATTCCAATCCGCCACAGACTTTTCTTCTTTCCTCTGTAGGTGTGTTTTGTGAGCATTCCGATTAGCCACAGTCTTTTCTTCTTTTCTCTCTAAGTGTGCATTGTCAGGATCCCAATCTGCCACAGTCTTTTCTTCTTCTGTCAGTGGGTGTGAATTTTTTTTCATTCATTTCATTTCCTTTTTTATTATTTCATATAAATTTTTTAACAATTATTGAATAATAGAAAAATATAAAAAATTCCATTAATTTAAAGAAAAATATAAGAAAGGTTGGTGACATTCAATATTTTTGAGAAATTAAAAAATAGAGTTGAATGCCACTTCAAATTACAATAGCAATAGCATTAAAAGTAATTGGGTGGGGTGACCCTTATATGTAGAATTCACATAATTTTTTTATAATACAAATGATATCAAAAAACTAAGTAAAAATAACAGAAGTATGTAGTTAAAAATTTGAAATGTTAAAGTAAAGTTAACCCAAAACATCAAAAATATAAGATTCCAGAGCAACATAGTCTAAGGAAAGAAGCCACATTTTAACGGTTTTAAAAAACATTCCAGGTACAGTTATAGTCCTTATTGATTGAGGAAGACTGTTAAACAACCGATAAGACATTATAGAGAAAAAGTTACGATAAGCAGTGGTACGGAAAAAAGGAACAGATAATAAGTTTGAAAGGTTTCCACGAAGATTTTATCTCGAAATTAAACGAAAATTGAGATTGCCAGACTTCATATAGAAAGTTTTTAGCACCTTGAAACAGTATAAATGACGAATTGGTAGTATCTTAAGAGTACAGAACAAAGGAAAGCTAGAGTGCCTACCAGCCTTACAACAAATTTTTCTAACCACATATATCTGC
The DNA here is from genome assembly GCA_948293265.1 of Cheilosia impressa. NCBI lineage: Eukaryota > Metazoa > Arthropoda > Insecta > Diptera > Syrphidae > Cheilosia > Cheilosia impressa. The sequence goes on from OX411880.1 coordinate 58,160,537, forward strand.
AATATTAAAAGTGGTTGTATTTTGTTACGATATACACCACCCCAGCAAGCAATTCCATATTGTAACTTAGAGTGGAAAATACCATAGTAAATTGCCTTTAACAGTTTAGTTACGCAAATAATAAAAATGTCGCAGGGTACGGCGGAGATACTTCTTCAGGGATTCAGCATGATTAGCAAAACTCATCCGAGAATCTAGAGTCAGTCCCAAATATTTAAACTCGTTGACTTTCTCAACTACAAAACATTTATCACTACAGTTCAAATCACAATAAAAGGAGGGAGGAGAGAAACCAGACGAACAGTGGCAAGTAAACAGTTTGAATCTATAACATTCAGGAGCATGGAAGCAAACATTTGCATTCAACATGGTAGATGAAGATAAACTGTAAAACATTATCTTGGTTTTAGAGCTTATTACTAAATTATGTTCATGGAACCAGAGTCGCAATAGGTCTAAATCCCAATTAATATTGGAAACGAGGTCTAAAGGACTATAAGTGCCATATGAGAACGCAATGTCATCAGCAAAAGCAGTTGGTAAGCCTTTAAAACTAAGAGCAAGAAGAGAATTGATGTAAACTAAAAATAAAATTGGACCCAGGACAGAACCCTGTGGTACACCCAAATTAAGAAACCTTACGTCGCTCCTTGTATCATCGATTTTCACTCTTTGCGCCCTGTTTTCAAGGTAAGACTTGAACCACTGAAGCATGAAACCCCTAAAACCTGCTTTCTCCAGCTTCCTTAACAATATATTGTGATTGACCATATCAAATGCTTTAGTAATGTCAACAAATGTCAGCTACACATTTTTTCTCGTCGAGTTGTGACATTGTTAACGAACAAAATTGTAAGAGAGCATCTTCCGTCGATTTGCCCTTTAAAAAACCAAATTGAGCTGGATTGGAAAACTTGGTTTTATCTAAAAAACTCATTATTCTATTTTTCATGAGTTTTTCAAAAATTTTACTAAAGACGGAAAGAAGTGAGATGGGCCTATAATTACTAATTTCAGTAGCAGAACCCTTTTTAAATAACGCTAAGACATCAGCACACTTGAGCTCTTCTGGAAATACACCCTCAAATACGCAGCGATTGAATAAATATGCTAATATATCTACCAGGTAATACGCAATTTTTTTGATTACATAACTTGAAATACCATCCGCTCCACACGAAGACGATTTAGGTAAGTTCCCAATAACTTTCAGTATTTCAAAAGAAGATATAGGCTGAAAAACGAAACTCCTACTTTGGAAATTCTCAGAGCGTTGACATATAGAAAGACAACTACAACACATTTGATGGTTATGACTCGGTCCAACATGACAACCAATATTAGAGAAATGGTAATTGAAAGCGTCAGCAGTACAGAGCTTATTGCAGACTACGGAGTTATCCACAAGCAAAACAGTAGGTTTCTTAGAAACAGAAGCTTTGTTCAAAATGCTATTTACAACACGCCATTCATTTTTTATATTACCCTGTACAGAGTTGAATTGCGCACGGTAATAGGTGTCTCGGCATATAGGGATCTCTTTTTTTAGCTGAGCACATAACTTCTTATACCTCCTTCTTAATAGTTGGTTACCAGGATTCTTTTTGCATTTCATTCTAAGCTTATTTTTTGTTGCAACCTTATTCACAATTGATCTGGATATCCAGGGCTTTAGATGCTTAATAAGTTTTTTGGGTGATACAAAAAAGGAGGCGGACGATATATGTTTCTTCAGAGAGTCGATGAAAATTGAGTATGCAGCAGATGAATCGCTGGAAGCATACACATCTTCCCAAAACTCAAAACATAAATTATTATTAAGTTCAGCAAAGTCAATTTTTGCTTTTCTCTCAACTGACCTAGAAGGATTACAACATCTAGTTTTAGAAATGTCAAAAACAAGTCCGATCATGCAGTGATCTGTAATTTTAAAATCGAAAACACATTTCTCACACTCCTTAAGTTCAACATTACTTAGACGCCCATAAATATGGTCTAGACAGCTTCCGGAGACTAGCCTAGTAGGTTCAAAAATGAAGCATGTAAGACCATGAGATGCGAGTAGTGCCAAGTAACTAGCAATGTTATCATTACCATCCAAAATGTTGACATTGAAATCACCTACAATAATTAAATTTTTTGAATTTTCCCAAGCCAAGAAGTCAGTGAATTCATTTATAAAGTTCGCAACACTAAACATATGCAATCTATAAACACAAACAAATACGTACGTAACCTGATCAATTTCCACGGAAACCTTTAAAACATCAGCACTAAGTAAATTAACGCACAAAACTTCAATAATAACGTGGTTATCTTTGACAAAAAAACCAACTCCACCTGCAGCATAATTTTCATTCGTTTTTGAATAAAACTTAAAGCCCGGTATAAAGTAATCATTTTCCTCAAACTCATATATCCAAATTTCAGACGGAAAAACTATATCTGGAACGCAAGCAAAAGAATCTACATGCGTAACAAGTGAAGAAAAATTTTCTCTCATACTTCTAATGTTCTGGTGAATTATAAAAAACTTATCATTACAAAAAGAACTATCAGTTAACACATTATCACAGTTGGAAGTACATACATTAGGGGAAGAAAAGTCATCAATTAAATCTATATCAAAATTCATGATTTAAAACAAAGCAAGATATGCAAAGCACTAAATAAGTGCAAGATCATTGAATGATTTAACAGAAATGATTCTTCCCCCCTCAACCTTTCTTATAAGAATTTGATTATTACAGAACCATACATATTTTCCGCCTGTCTTCTTCATTGCTTCTTTTGTTTTCATCAAGAGCGCCTGTGTAAATTTTGTAAGAGAATCGTTGATGTAGATTACAGTACATTTGCTCTTTTTATTGCTGCCGCTGTTGCTGCTGTTGCTACCTCCCGCTCCGTTGTCAACTAGTCCATCGACGCCAGCCGCATGAGTGTTTAGATTATTTTTGTTTTTCCTCTTTGCACACATTATTCGCTGCTTGGTTGTTAGATTAGAAAATCTAACACAAATCTAATTGTGAGCATTCCAATCCGCCACAGTCTTCTCTTCTTTCCTCAGTGTGTGTGCATTGTGAGGATTTCAATCCGCCACAGTCTTTTCTTCTTTTGTCAGTGGATGTGCATTGTGAGCATTCCAATCCGCCACAGACTTTCTTCTTTCCTCTCCAGGTGTGCATTGTGAGCATTCCAATCCGCCACAGTCTTTTCTTCTTTCCTCTCTAGGTGTGTTTTGTGAGCATTCCGATCCGCCACAGTCTTTTCTTCTTTTCTCTCTAAGCATTGTCAGGATCCCAATCTGCCACAGTCTTTTCTTCTTTTGTCAGTGGATGTGCATTGTGAGCATTCCAATCCGCCACAGTCTTTACTTCTTTCCTCTCTAGGTGTGTTTTGTGAGCATTCCGATCCGCCACAGTCTTTTCTTCTTTTCTCTCTAAGTGTGCATTGTCAGGATCCCAATCTGCCACAGTCTTTTCTTCTTTTGTAAGTGGGTGTGCATTGTGAGCATTCCAATCCGCCACAGTCTTCTGTTCTTTCCTCAGTGGGTGTGCATTGTGAGGATTTCAATCCACCACAGTCTTTTCTTCTTTTGTCAGTGGATGTGCATTGTGAGCATTCCAATCTGCCACAGTCTTTTCTTCTTTTGTCAGTGGGTGTGCATTGTGAGGATTTCAATCCGCCACAGTCTTTTCTTCTTTGAGCATTTAAATTCTCTAGGTGTATTTTGTGAGCATTCCAATCCGCCACAGACTTTCCTTCTTTGCTCTCTAGGTGTGCATTGTGAGCATTTAAATCCGCCACAGTCTTCTGTTCTTTCCTCAGTGGGTGTGCATTGTGAGGATTTCAATCCGCCACAGTCTTTTCTTCTTTTCTCTCTAAGTGTGCATTGTCAGCATCCCAATCTGCCACAGTCTTTACTTCTTTTGTCAGTGGGTGTGCATTGTCAGCATTCCAATCCGACACAGTCTTCTGTTCTTTCCTCAGTGGGTGTGCATTGTGAGGATATCAATCCGCCACAGTCTTTTCTTCTTTTCTCTCTAAGTGTGCATTGTCAGCATCCCAATCTGCCACAGTCTTTATTTCTTTTGTCAGTGGGTTTGCATTGTTCTTTCCTCAGTTGGTGTGCATTGTGAGGATTTCAATCCGCCACAGTCTTTCTTCTTTCCTCTCTAGGTGTATTTTGTGAGCATTCCAATCCGCCACAGACTTTTCTTCTTTCCTCTCTAGGTGTGCATTGTGAGCATCCCAATCTGCCACAGTCTTTACTTATTTTGTCAGTTGGTCTGCATTGTCAGCATTCCAATCCTACACAGTCTTCTGTTCTTTCCTCAGTGGGTGTGCATTATGAGGATTTCAATCCGCCACAGTCTTTTCTTCTTTTCTCTCTAAGTGTGCATTGTCAGCATCCCAATCTGCCACAGTCTTTACTTCTTTTGTCAGTGGGTGTGCATTGTCAGCATTCCAATCCGCCACAGTCTTCTGTTCTTTCCTCAGTGGGTGTGCATTGTGAGGATTTCAATCCGCCACAGTCTTTTCTTCTTTTCTCTCTAAGTGTGCATTGTCAGCATCCCAATCTGCCACAGTCTTTTCTTCTTTTGTCAGTGGATGTGCATTGTGAGCATTTCAATCCGCCACAGTCTTTCTTCTTTCCTCTCTAGGTGTGCATTGTGAGCATTCCAATCCGCCACAGTCTTTTCTTCTTTTCTCTCTAAGTGTGCATTGTCAGCATCCCAATCTGCCACAGTCTTTTCTTCTTTTCTCTCTAAGTGTGCATTGTCAGCATCCCAATCTGCCACAGTCTTTTCTTCTTTTGTCAGTGGATGTGCATTGTGAGCATTTCAATCCGCCACAGTCTTTCTTCTTTCCTCTCTAAGTGTGCATTGTCAGCATCCCAATCTGCCACAGTCTTTACTTCTTTTGTCAGTGGGTGTGCATTGTCAGCATTCCAATCCGCCACAGTCTTCTGTTCTTTCCTCAGTGGGTGTGCATTGTGAGGATTTCAATCCGCCGCAGTCTTTTCTTCTTTTCTCTCTAAGTGTGCATTGTCAGCATCCCAATCTGCCACTGTCTTTACTTTTTTGTCAGTGGGTGTGCATTGTTCTTTCCTCAGTTGGTGTGCATTGTGAGGATTTCAATCCGCCACAGTCTTTCTTCTTTCCTCTTTAGGTGTGCATTGTGAGCATTCCAATCCGCCACAGTCTTCTGTTCTTTTCTCTCTAAGTGTGCATTGTCAGCATCCCAATCTGCCACAGTCTTTACTTCTTTTGTCAGTGGGTGTGCATTGTCAGCATTCCAATCCGACACAGTCTTCTGTTCTTTCCTCAGTGGGTGTGCATTGTGAGGATTTCAATCCGCCAGAGTCTTTTCTTCTTTCCTCAGTGGGTGTGTATTGTGAGCATTCCAATCCGCCAGTCTTTTCCGCCACAGTCTTCTGTTCTTTTCTCTCTAAGTGTGCATTGTCAGCATCCCAATCTGCCACAGTCTTTACTTCTTTTGTCAGTGGGTGTGCATTGTCAGCATTCCAATCCGACACAGTCTTCTGTTCCTTCCTCAGTGGGTGTGCATTGTGGGGATTTCAATCCGCCACAGTCTTTTCTTCTTTCCTCAGTGGGTGTGTATTGTGAGGATTTCAATCCGCCACAGTCTTTTCTTCTTTCCTCAGTGGGTGTGTATTGTGAGCATTCCAATCCGCCAGTCTTTTCCGCCACAGTCTTCTGTTCTTTTCTCTCTAAGTGTGCATTGTCAGCATCCCAATCTGCCACAGTCTTTACTTCTTTTGTCAGTGGGTGTGCATTGTCAGCATTCCAATCCGCCACAGTCTTCTGTTCTTTCCTCAGTGGGTGTGCATTGTGAGGATTTCAATCCGCCACAGTCTTTTCTTCTTTTCTCTCTAAGTGTGCATTGTCAGCATCCCAATCTGCCACAGTCTTTTCTTCTTTTGTCAGTGGATGTGCATTGTGAGCATTTCAATCCGCCACAGTCTTTCTTCTTTCCTCTCTAGGTGTGCATTGTGAGCATTCCAATCCGCCACAGTCTTTTCTTCTTTCCTCTCTAGGTGTGTTTTGTGAGCATTCCGATCCGCCACAGTCTTTTCTTCTTTTCTCTCTAAGTGTGCAGTGTCAGGATCCCAATCTGCCACAGTCTTTTCTTCTTTTGTCAGTGGATGTGCATTGTGAGCATTCCAATCCGCCACAGTCTTTTCTTCTTTCCTCTCTAGGTGTGTTTTGTGAGCATTCCGATCCGCCACAGTCTTTTCTTCTTTTCTCTCTAAGTGTGCATTGTCAGGATCCCAATCTGCCACAGTCTTTTCTTCTTTTGTAAGTGGGTGTGCATTGTGAGGATTTCAATCCGCCACAGTCTTTTCTTCTTTGCTCTCTAGGTGTGCATTGTGAGCATTTAAATCCGCCACAGTCTTTACTTCTTTTGTCAGTGGGTGTGCATTGTCAGCATTCCAATCCGACACAGTCTTCTGTTCTTTCCTCAGTGGGTGTGCATTGTGAGGATATCAATCCGCCACAGTCTTTTCTTCTTTTCTCTCTAAGTGTGCATTGTCAGCATCCCAATCTACCACAGTCTTTATTTCTTTTGTCAGTGGGTGTGCATTGTTCTTCCCTCAGTTGGTGTGCATTGTGAGGATTTCAATCCGCCACAGTCTTTCTTCTTTCCTCTCTAGGTGTATTTTGTGAGCATTCCAATCCGCCACAGACTTTTCTTCTTTCCTCTCTAGGTGTGCATTGTGAGCATTTAAATCCGCCACAGTCTTCTGTTCTTTCCTCAGTGGGTGTGCATTGTGAAGATTTCAATCCACCACAGTCTTGTCTTCTTTTCTCTCTAATTGCAGCATCCCAATCTGCCACAGTCTTTTCTTCTTTTGTCAGTGGGTGTGCATTGTGAGGATTTCAATCCGCCACAGTCTTTTCTTCTTTGAGCATTTAAATTCTCTAGGTGTATTTTGTGAGCATTCCAATCCGCCACAGACTTTCCTTCTTTGCTCTCTAGGTGTGCATTGTGAGCATTTAAATCCGCCACAGTCTTCTGTTCTTTCCTCAGTGGGTGTGCATTGTGAGGATTTCAATCCGCCACAGTCTTTTCTTCTTTTCTCTCTAAGTGTGCATTGTCAGCATCCCAATATGCCACAGTCTTTACTTCTTTTGTCAGTGGGTGTGCATTGTCAGCATTCCAATCCGACACAGTCTTCTGTTCTTTCCTCAGTGGGTGTGCATTGTGAGGATATCAATCCGCCACAGTCTTTTCGTCTTTTCTCTCTAAGTGTGCATTGTCAGCATCCCAATCTGCCACAGTCTTTATTTCTTTTGTCAGTGGGTGTGCATTGTTCTTCCCTCAGTTGGTGTGCATTGTGAGGATTTCAATCCGCCACAGTCTTTCTTCTTTCCTCTCTAGGTGTATTTTGTGAGCATTCTAATCCGCCACAGACTTTTCTTCTTTCCTCTCTAGGTGTGCATTGTGAGCATTCCAATCCGCCACAGTCTTCTGTTCTTTCCTCAGTGGGTGTGCATTGTGAGGATTTCAATCCGCCACAGTCTTTCTTCTTTCCTCTCTAGGTGTTCATTGTGAGCATTACAATCCGCCACAGTCTTTTCTTCTTTTCTCTCTAAGTGTGCATTGTGAGCATTCCAATCCGCCACAGTCTTTTCTTCTTTTCTCTCTAAGTGTGCATTGTCAGCATCCCAATCTGCCACAGTCTTTACTTATTTTGTCAGTGGGTGTGCATTGTTCTTCCCTCAGTTGGTGTGCATTGTGAGGATTTCAATCCGCCACAGTCTTTCTTCTTTCCTCTCTAGGTGTATTTTGTGAGCATTCCAATCCGCCACAGACTTTTCTTCTTTCCTCTCTAGGTGTGCATTGTGAGCATTCCAATCCGCCACAGTCTTCTGTTCTTTCCTCAGTGGGTGTGCATTGTGAGGATTCCAATCCGCCACAGTCTTTTCTTCTTTCCTCTCTAGGTGTGTTTTGTGAGCATTCCGATCCGCCACAGTCTTTTCTTCTTTCCTCTCTAGGTGTTCATTGTGAGCATTCCAATCCGCCACAGTCTTTTCTTCTTTTCTCTCTAAGTGTGCATTGTCAGCATCCCAATCTGCCACAGTCTTTACTTATTTTGTCAGTTGGTCTGCATTGTCAGCATTCCAATCCTACACAGTCTTCTGTTCTTTCCTCAGTGGGTGTGCATTGTGAGGATTTCAATCCGCCACAGTCTTTTCTTCTTTCCTCTCTAGGTGTGTTTTGTGAGCATTCCGATCCGCACACAGTCTTTTCTTCTTTCCTTTCTAGGTGTTCATTGTGAGCATTCCAATCCGCCACAGTCTTTTCTTCTTTTCTCTCTAAGTGTGCATTGTCAGCATCCCAATATGCCACAGTCTTTACTTCTTTTGTCAGTGGGTGTGCATTGTCAGCATTCCAGTCCGACAGAGTCTTCTGTTCTTTCCTCAGTGGGTGTGCATTGTGAGGATATCAATCCGCCACAGTCTTTTCTTCTTTTCTCTCTAAGTGTGCATTGTCAGCATCCCAATCTGCCACTGTCTTTACTTTTTTGTCAGTGGGTGTGCATTGTTCTTTCCTCAGTTGGTGTGCATTGTGAGGATTCCAATCCGCCACAGTCTTTTCTTCTTTCCTCTCTAGGTGTTCATTGTGAGCATTCCAATCCGCCACAGTCTTTTCTTCTTTTCTCTCTAAGTGTGCATTGTCAGCATTCCAATATGCCACAGTCTTTACTTCTTTTGTCAGTGGGTGTGCATTGTCAGCATTCCAGTCCGACACAGTCTTCTGTTCTTTCCTCAGTGGGTGTGCATTGTGAGGATATCAATCCGCCACAGTCTTTTCTTCTTTTCTCTCTAAGTGTGCATTGTCAGCATCCCAATCTGCCACTGTCTTTACTTTTTTGTCAGTGGGTGTGCATTGTTCTTTCCTCAGTTGGTGTGCATTGTGAGGATTCCAATCCGCCACAGTCTTTTCTTCTTTCCTCTCTAGGTGTGTTTTGTGAGCATTCCGATCCGCCACAGTCTTTTCTTCTTTCCTCTCTAGGTGTTCATTGTGAGCATTCCAATCCGCCACAGTCTTTTCTTCTTTTCTCTCTAAGTGTGCATTGTCAGCATTCCAATCCTACACAGTCTTCTGTTCTTTCCTCAGTGGGTGTGCATTGTGAGGATTTCAATCCGCCAAAGTCTTTGCTTCTTTTCTCTCTAAGTGTGCATTGTCAGCATCCCAATCTGCCACTTTTTTTTTTTTTTTTTTTTTTTTTTTGGTTGCGTCCAAAGGATGTGTAATCTTCGAAAGATACTAGTTGCCCGTGCTACTAGCATGCACGATTCGCGGGATATGTTTCTCCGGTGCCTCGCGCCTTACGTACTAAACCACACCCATGTACACTTCTACCACTCTCCCCGCGGGACTGCCGTTAGGTATTACTTCGCGGGGCTGGTTAGCATTCAAGCTACTCGTGTTATGTCACCTGCTGCCGAAGCTTCTGCTGCTTCTGCTGCTTTCCTTAGCTTTTCTATTCTCCGCAGCTCATTTTGTAGGGCTATTACATATTCGCTTATTGCCGTCCAATTCACTTCCGACTGCAGCATGTGGTTGATGACTAGCGATGGACTGGGCACATTGATTCTCCATGTCGTGAAGCGTGTGCAATAAAACACTGCATGCTCCGTATATTCATCTTCATTTGGGCATTCGGGGCAAGATGGGGAGCGGTCATGTCCAAAACGATGGAGATATTTGCGGTAGCCACCGTGACCAGACAGAAACTGTGTAAGATTGTAGTTGCAGTCTCCATGCTTACGACTTATCCAGTTTTGAATTGTCGGTATTAGCTTGTATGTCCATCTGCCTTTCGTTGTATTGTCCCAACGAGTTTGCCACATAGTTGCTGACGCTGTCTTTTATTCAGTTTTGATCATCTTTATACCATTGGCGTCGGTTTGGTTTAGGGATCTTCTATTGTACACTCTTAACATCTCATCTGCAAGGATGTCGATGGGGACCATTCCAGCTATAACAAAAGCAGCCTCGTCTGAGATGGTTCGAAAGCCGCTGATTGTTCGTAGCGCGCAGAGTCTGTATGTTGATGATAGCCTTCTTTTTGTTTCTTTGGTCCTTAATGCCTGCGCCCAGACTGGGGCCGCATATAACAGAACTGACGTGATAACTCTGGAGAGTAGTAACCTTTTAGCATATCCAGGTCCACCGATATTAGGCAGTATGCGCGAAAGGGCTCCCTGCATTTGCGATGCTTTCCTGGTTAAGTAGTCTACGTGTGTTTTGAACTGGAGTTTGTTGTCCAGCATAACTCCAAGATATTTAACCGCTGCTTTGGACCTGATTGTTTGATTACCAACCTGAAAGTTGGCAAACTCTACAGTTTTTCGGCTGGTTATGAGGACCGCTTCTGTTTTATGATCGGCTAGTTCCAGTCCGGCGACTGCTAGCCAATCTTTTATTTGTACAATTGCTTCGTTTGTAGCTGATTCAACTGTACGAATCTGCTTAGCAACTGTAACGACGGCAATGTCATCGGCGAATCCAATTACCGTTACCCCCCCAGGCAACGCTAATCGTAGGACTCCATCGTACATGATGTTCCACAGTAACGGCCCCAAGACTGATCCCTGAGGAACTCCTGCAGTGACGTTGTAGTACTTTAACCCTTCATCCGTATGGTATCTCAACTTCCTGTTGCTCAAATAGCTCATCAATATACGCAGCAAGTAATACGGTGTATCCATTCTAGCGAGTGATCTTCTAATGAACGACCAGTTCGCCGAGTTAAACGCGTTTTTAACGTCTAACGTCACTACTGCGCAGTACTCCTTTGTGCCATATAGCCATCTTTCTCCTTCGATAGCCTCTTTTGCGATATCGACAACTGCCCTGATGGCATCAACGGTAGATCGCGATTTTCTGAATCCAAATTGACGGTCTGAAAGAGCTCCTTTCTCGTCTGCCACTGCGAGTAATCTATTGTAGATTATCCTCTCGAGGATCTTTCCCCTAGTATCCAGAAGGCAAATTGGACGATAGGATGATGGTTCTCCTGGAGGCTTCTTTCCTTTTGGTAGCAGGACCAAATGTTGCATTTTCCATTTTTCAGGAAAGGTTCCTTCTTCAAGGCACCTCTGCATTGTCGTAATGAAGAGGTCTGGTCTCTTTTTTATAGCCGCCTTAACTGCCTTATTTGGAATGCCGTCGGGTCCCGGCGCCTTGGTGTCACCTATCTTGCTGCATGCCTTTAGCAGCTCTTCCAGAGTAATTAGTGGAATGTCCGCTGTACTGACCTCTCTTACGATATTGCACATAGTAGCTGGTATTTGGGGGAAGAGGTGCTCTACTATGGATCTCAATATTATTGGACATGTAATTTGGGGAGTCCTATACCCCTTCAGTTTCGTCATTACCATTCTGTATGCCGAGCCCCATGGGTTAATGTCGGCTTCCTCACAGAGGCGTTTGAAACATGTGTTTTTGTTCTTCTTGATGGCTCTATTTAAGTTGCTTCTTGCCAGTTTAAAAGTGTCCAGGCGTTGTTGGAAGTCTGGTCTCCTTCTTGCTCTCTGGACTTTGCGTCGAGCTTGGAGGCATTTAGCCCGAAGTGTCTTTATTTCTTCGTTCCACCAATAACACGGTGCTGCCTTTCTTTTGTTTGATCTTATAGGCATGGATGCATCGCACGCTGTGGTGATGGAGGTTGTGAGGCGATGTGCGAGGGTCTCCGCTGTTCCACTTATTGTTAATTCTCCATTTAGCATCTCTTCGAATGCCTCCTTATCGAAAGATCTGTCGTTCCATTTTGGGCCCGTAAGTTTTGGGGGCATGGCTGGTTTCTCTCCTTTTATTTCCATTATCAACACTTGGTGATCGCTGTGTGAGTATTCCTCACTTACCCTCCACTTTATGGTTCTCAGGATGGAGTTGCTCACGAAGGTGATATCTATGATAGAACCTATTCCAGCCTTCCGATAAGTATTTGCACGACCCTTGTTAGCAATACCTATCGATAAGGGAGCGAATGTTTCCAGTAGGGCCTGTCCTCTAGCATTGGTGACTCTGCTGCCCCATTCTGTGGCCCACGCATTAAAGTCGCCTCCTATAACTACTGGTGATCTCTGGAGCGCATCTGCCGTCAAATTGTCCAGCATTAGTTGGTACTCGCTGGCCGTCAGACTGGGTCGGGCATAGCAGCTATAGAAGTGGATCCCATTTATTTTCGCACGCACGAATCCTTTTGTTTGGTCGTTTATTTCTTGGAAGGCATATCTTCCACATATCCATATCGCCGCCTGTTTTTCGCTATCGCAGATCCAGTTATTGTTCTCTTCAGGACATTTATATGGTTCACTAACCATGACGATGTCTGCCCTTTCATCCTTGGCCGTTTGTGCTAGGATGTCCTGGGCTATTCTACAGTGATTAAGATTTATCTGTAGTATCTTCATGGTCTTTTGCTACTGATAGCTCTCCGAAAAACTGGACATTTATTACTGCCAGCTACATGCTTCACGTCATCTGAGTGCTCTTTCTTGCAGAACATGCAGGATGGTTCCTTACCGCAGCTCTTCGCTATGTGGCCTTCTGCTCCACATCTCCTACATAACTTGGAGCGGTCTTCCTCGCTTTTGCATTGCCAAGCTAGGTGACCGAATTCCAGGCATTTGAAGCATTTTTTCAGCAGGGTCCGTTCACGTATGCGACAGTTAACCCAGCCGATCTTAACCTTTCCTGCGTCTATGAGTTTTCCTGCGTCTTCTGCGGGGACTCTGATTATTGCTCTTTGGGTTCCCCCGTAAGCCTTTCGCAGGGACAAGACGTCTGCTGTTGAAACTGTTACTTCAAACTGGGTTTTGATGGCCTCGGCTATGTCGTCTACGGCTGTGACTTCATCGATGTCTTTGATCTCTAGGACAGTGTAGTGTGTAAGTGATCTAACATTAGCTTGGTCTGCTAATGTATCACTAAGCACTCCTTTGAACTCAGAGGTCTTAATACCCGTCTCCTTAAGTTGTATAAGAAGGTCACCTTTTTGTGTCCTTCTAATTCTTGACACCGCCTTTCCCACTGTTTCTAATTTTGGGTCCGCCTTTACCTTGCGCAGTATATCCGCGTAGGAGAGGGTCCCCGTAGCCTTGATGACAATAGCGTCTGGCCTAGCTTTTTTGGTCTCCAGTTGCTTCTTTTTGGAGGCCTTCTTCTTGGTGGCATTTTGCCATTCCTCCTCTCCTTTCGCCTGCTTCTTACTTGTGTCTACATTTTTCTTTTGTTTCTCTCTTGTAACTGGAGTTTCAACGCCGGTTTTTCCATCATTTTCCCTCGTTATTTGTTTAGATGGGCGTTTTTGTTTGCGTTTGCTCTCCAGAGCGTTGTTTTCAGCATTAGCTTGTCTGCGTTTTGGGTCCTGTAGTATGTTATCTGCCGAACCATTTGGTAAATTATGCTGCTTCCGTTTAGACTCAGGGGGGTCGTCGGCTGCAGCTTGTCTCTTCTTGAGCTCTTTTGGTGCCTTTAGCCATGGCGAAGTTTGCGAGGAATTGTTCTGACGAATAACTTCCTTCGCTTTCTCGTCATGTAGCTGAATCGCCGAGAGCTCGTAGAGAGCTCTGATGCTTTCGATGGAATCTCTCATCGGTTGATGGATCGACCGTCTTTTGCCATCTTCCAGCATCTCTACCAGTGCTCTTATTTGTACTCCCAGTTTATGGAAGTCAGATTGCTGGACAGTTGATTCAGCCGCTGCCGTTTGCATTGCGGGTGAATCGCGTCGTTCGGCACTTCTTTGGACTGCTGGTGACCTCAGCATTCTTGATCCTCTCTGGAAGGGATTTTCAATGTTCTCTTCCACTATTTCTCCGTTGTTTTTATTGGTTGTATTCATTGCGATTTGGTCCCCCCTCAAAGCCGCTATCAATGCTCGAGTGTGCAGTCACCTAAGGATCCCATGGTTGTCTTTGCAAGCAGTGAGGCCATGCGAGGGTTGACACAAGCCCTTATGGGGTTTTGTGTCAGAGCCGGATCGGTGCTAACCAGGAATGTTACATCTGGACCTACACCACCAACTTAATGGTGACGAAACATTGAACGTACTTTGAGGCCTGCCAAGGTTTTAACGGGACGGGGGCGCTTGCAGCATTAGCCTGAAAGCCATTTCCGCAAGATTTCACTCTTGCTTACTCAGGTAACAGAATACTACAGACGTCAGCCCTTATATCAAATATTCCAATTCGTTTTTTCCAGTATGCCATAATTAAGACCTTACTGGGCTCAGTCTTAATGTTTAACAGTAATTTCTTACCCTTTATTTTTACATATAAAAATTAAAATTAAAAAGAGAGTGCAGTCGCTTCCGGTTGGAGAAACTGCATTTTTTCACCTTGTGGCGGGTACCGCCGGATCTCGCCATTTTCTTCTTGTTGTATCCCTCGTTGCCACCTAGTGGGGTGGGGAGCACTTACTTGGAAGACGGTGCTTGCTCGTCTTGTCACAGAGAATTCATAGGGGTTCCTTTGACCTTTTCAGCCAAGCCCTCCTCCTCCGCCCTCTGGGTGAGGGGCTGCTTATTGGGTTTCGCAGTCAACCTCCATCTGGGGTGTTCCGTTAACGATGCTTTATCGGCTGCATTACCTCAGCATCATTCGGAGTTCAACACGGAACACGATTTGGATTTTAGTCGCCTCTTACGACAGGCATACCTTACCTCAGATCTATTCTAACCCCGACCTGAAGGGGGCCCCAATCTGCCACTGTCTTTACTTTTTTGTCAGTGGGTGTGCATTGTTCTTTCCTCAGTTGGTGTGCATTGTGAGGATTTCAATCCGCCACAGTCTTTCTTCTTTCCTCTTTAGGTGTGCATTGTGAGCATTCCAATCCGCCACAGTCTTCTGTTCTTTTCTCTCTAACTGTGCATTGTCAGCATCCCAATCTGCCACAGTCTTTACTTCTTTTGTCAGTGGGTGTGCATTGTCAGCATTCCAATCCGACACAGTCTTTTCTTCTTTTCTCTCTAAGTGTGGATTGTCAGCATCCCAATCTGCCACAGTCTTTTCTTCTTTTGTCAGTGGGTGTGCACTGTGAGGATTTCAATCCTCCACAGTCTTTTCTTCTTTCCTCAGTGGGTGTGCATTGTGAGGATTTCAATCCGCCACAGTCTTTTCCGCCACAGTCTTCTGTTCTTTTCTCTCTAAGTGTTCATTGTCAGCATCCCAATCTGCCACAGTCTTTACTTCTTTTGTCAGTGGGTGTGCATTGTCAGCATTCCAATCCGACACAGTCTTCTGTTCCTTCCTCAGTGGGTGTGCATTGTAGGGATTTCAATCCGCCACAGTCTTTTCTTCTTTCCTCAGTGGGTGTGCACTGTGAGGATTTCAATCCTCCACAGTCTTTTCTTCTTTCCTCAGTGGGTGTGCATTGTGAGGATTTCAATCCGCCACAGTCTTTTCCGCCACAGTCTTCTGTTCTTTTCTCTCTAAGTGTTCATTGTCAGCATCCCAATCTGCCACAGTCTTTACTTCTTTTGTCAGTGGGTGTGCATTGTCAGCATTCCAATCCGACACAGTCTTCTGTTCTTTCCTCAGTGGGTGTGCATTGTGAGGATTTCAATCCGCCACAGTCTTTTATTCTTTTCTCTCTAAGTGTGCATTGTCAGCATACCAATCTGCCACAGTCTTTTCTTCTTTTGTCAGTGGGTGTGCATTGTGAGGATTTCAATCCGCCACAGTCTTTTCTTCTTTTATCAGTGGGTGTGCATTGTGAGGCTTTTAATCCGCCACAGTCTTTTCTTCTGTTCTCTCTAAGTGTGCATTGTCAGCATTCCAATCCGACACAGTCTTCTGTTCTTTCCTCAGTGGGTGTGCATTGTGGGGATTTCAATCCGCCACAGTCTTTTCTTCTTTCCTCAGTGGGTGTGCACTGTGAGGATTTCAATCCGCCACAGTCTTTTCCGCCACAGTCTTCTGTTCTTTTCTCTCTAAGTGTTCATTGTCAGCATCCCAATCTGCCGCAGTCTTTTCTTCTTTTTTCAGTGGTTGTGCATTGTGATCATTCCAATCCGACACAGTCTTCTGTTCTTTCCTCAGTGGGTGTGCATTGTGGGGATTTCAATCCGCCACAGTCTTTTCTTCTTTTCTCTCTAAGTGTGGATTGTCAGCATCCCAATCTGCCACAGTCTTTTCTTCTTTTGTCAGTGGGTGTGCATTGTGAGGATTTCAATCCGCCACAGTCTTTTCTTCTTTTCTCTCTAAGTGTGGATTGTCAGCATCCCAATCTGCCACAGTCTTTTCTTCTTTTGTCAGTGGGTGTGCATTGTGAGGATTTCAATCCGCCACAGTCTTTTCTTCTTTCCTCAGTGGGTGTGCATTGTGGGGATTTCAATCCGCCACAGTCTTTTCTTCTTTCCTCAGTGGGTGTGCATTGTGAGGATTTCAATCCGCCACAGTCTTTTCTTCTTTTATCAGTGGGTGTGCATTGTCAGTATTCCAATCCGACACAGTCTTCTGTTCTTTCCTCAGTGGGTGTGCATTGTGAGGATTTCAATCCGCCACAGTCTTTTCTTCTTTTCTCTCTAAGTGTGGATTGTCAGCATCCCAATCTGCCACAGTCTTTTCTTCTTTTGTCAGTGGGTGTGCATTGTGAGGATTTCAATCCGCCACAGTCTTTTCTTCTTTTATCAGTGGGTGTGCATTTTGAGCATTCCAATCCGCCACAGACTTTTCTTCTTTCCTCTCTAGGTGTGCATTGTGAGCATTCCAATCCGCCACAGTCTTCTGTTCTTTTCTCTCTAAGTGTGCATTGTCAGCATTCCAATCTGCCACAGTCTTTACTTCTTTTGTCAGTGGGTGTGCATTGTTCTTTCCTCAGTTGGTGTGCATTGTGAGGATTTCAATCCGCCACAGTCTTTCTTCTTTCCTCTCTAGGTGTATTTTGTGAGCATTCCAATCCGTAACAGATTTTCCTTCTTTCCTCTCTAGGTGTGCCTTGTGAGCATCAAAATCCGCCAAAATCTTCCCTTCTTTCATCTGTGAGCGTGCATTGTGAGGATTTCAATCCGCCACAGTCTTCTGTTCTTTTCTCTCTAAGTGTTCATTGTCAGCATCCCAATCTGCCACAGTCTTCACTTCTTTTGTCAGTGGGTGTGCATTGTCAGCATTCCAATCCGCCACAGTCTTTCTTCTTTCCTCTCTAGGTGTGCATTGTCAGCATCCCAATCTGCCACAGTCTTTACTTCTTTTGTCAGTGGGTGTGCATTGTCAGCATTCCAATCCGACACAGTCTTCTGTTCTTTCCTCAGTGGGTGTGCATTGTGAGGATTTCAATCCGCCACAGTCTTTTCTTCTTTTCTCTCTAAGTGTGCATTGTCAGCATCCCAATCTGCCACAGTCTTTACTTCTTTTGTCAGTGGGTGTGCATTGTGAGCATTCCAATCCGCCACAGACTTTCCTTCTTTGCTCTCTAGGTGTGCATTTTGAGCATTTAAATCCGCCACAGTCTTCTGTTCTTTCCTCAGTGGGTGTGCATTGTGAGGATTTCAATCCGCCACAGTCTTTTCTTCTTTTCTCTCTAAGTGTGCATTGTCAGCATCCCAATCTGCCACAGTCTTTACTTCTTTTGTCAGTGGGTGTGCATTGTTCTTTCCTCAGTTGGTGTGCATTGTGAGGATTTCAATCCGCCACAGTCTTTCTTCTTTCGTCTTTAGTTGTGCATTGTGAGCATTCCAATCCGCCACAGTCTTCTGTTCTTTTCTCGCTAAGTGTACATTGTCAGCATCCCAATCTGCCACAGTCTTTACTTCTTTTGTCAGTGGGTGTGCATTGTCAGCATTCCAATCCGACACAGTCTTCTGTTCTTTCCTCAGTGGGTGTGCATTGTGAGGATTTCAATCCGCCACAGTCTTTTCTTCTTTCCTCAGTGGGTGTGTATTGTGAGCATTCCAATTAGCCAGTCTTTTCCGCCACAGTCTTCTGTTCTTTTCTCTCTAAGTCTGCATTGTCAGCATCCCAATCTGCCACAGTCTTTACTTCTTTTGTCAGTGGGTGTGCATTGTCAGCATTCCAATCCGACACAGTCTTCTGTTCTTTCCTCAGTGGGTGTTCATTGTGAGGATTTCAATCCGCCACAGTCTTTTCTTCTTTCCTCAGTGGGTGTGCATTGTGAGGATTTCAATCCGCCACAGTCTTTTCCGCCACAGTCTTCTGTTCTTTTCTCTCTAAGTGTTCATTGTCAGCATCCCAATCTGCCACAGTCTTTGCTTCTTTTGTCAGTGGTTGTGCATTGTGAGCATTCCAATCCGCCACAGTCTTCTGTTCTTTCCTCAGTGGGTGTGCATTGTGAGGATCCCAATCTGCCACAGTCTTTTCTTCTTTTGTCAGTGGGTGTGCATTGTGAGCATTCCAATCTGCCACAGTCTTCCGTTCTTTCCTCAGTGGGTGTGCATTGTGAGGATTTCAGTCCGCCAGAGTCTTTTCTTCTTTCCTCAGTGGGTGTGCATTGTAAGGATTTCAATCCGCCACAGTCTTTTCTTCTTTTCTGTCTAAGTGCGCATTGTCAGGATCCCAATCTGCCACAGTCTTTTCTTCTTTTGTCAGTGGGTGTGCATTGTGAGCATTCCAATTCTGTTCTTTCCTCAGTGGGTGTGCATTGTGAGGATCCCAATCTGCCACAGTCTTTTCTTCTTTTGTCAGTGGGTGTGCATTGTGAGCATTCCAATCTGCCACAGTCTTCCGTTCTTTCCTCAGTGGGTGTGCATTGTGAGGATTTCAGTCCGCCAGAGTCTTTTCTTCTTTCCTCAGTGGGTGTGCATTGTAAGGATTTCAATCCGCCACAGTCTTTTCTTCTTTTCTGTCTAAGTGCGCATTGTCAGGATCCCAATCTGCCACAGTCTTTTCTTCTTTTGTCAGTGGGTGTGCATTGTGAGCATTCCAATTCTGTTCTTTCCTCAGTGGGTGTGCATTGGGATAATTTCAATCCGCCACTGTCTTTTCTTCTTTTCTCTCTAAGTGTGCATTGTCAGGATCCCAATCTGCCACAGTCTTTTCTTCTTTTAACTCTTATTGTGCATTGTCAGGATCCCAATCTGCCACAGTCTTTTCTTCTTTTGTCAGTGGGTGTGCATTGTGAGCATTCCAATCCGCCACAGTCTTTTGTTCTTTCCTCAGTGGGTGTGCATTGTGTGGATTCCAATCTGCCACAGTCTTTTCTTCTTTTGTCAGTGGGTGTGCATTGTGAGCATTCCAATCCGCCACAGACTTTTCTTCTTTCCTCTCTAGGTGTATTTTGTGAGCATTCCAATTCTGTTCTTTCCTCAGTGGGTGTGCATTGGGATAATTTCAATCCGCCACTGTCTTTTCTTCTTTTCTCTCTAAGTGTGCATTGTCAGGATCCCAATCTGCCACAGTCTTTTCTTCTTTTAACTCTAAGTGTGCATTGTCAGGATCCCAATCTGCCACAGTCTTTTCTTCTTTTGTCAGTGGGTGTGCACTGTGAGCATTCCAATCCGCCACAGTCTTCTGTTCTTTCCTCAGTGGGTGTGCATTGTGAGGATTTCAATCCGCTACAGTCTTTTCTTCTTTTGTCAGTGGGTGTGCATTGTGAGCATTCCAATCCGCCACAGACTTTCCTTCTTTCCTCTGTGGGCGTGCATTGTGAGTAGTCCAATCCTCCACAGTTTTCTGTTCTTTCCTCAGTGGGTGTGCATTGTGAGGATTCCAATCCGCCCCAGACTTTTTCTTTCCTCTCTATGTGTATTTTGTGAGCATTCCAATCCGCCACAGACTTTTTTCTTTCCTCTCTATGTGTATTTTGTGAGCATTCCAATCCGCCACAGACTTTCCTTCTTTCCTCTCTAGGTGTGCATTGTGAGCATTCCAATCCGCCACAGTCTTTTGTTCTTTCCTCAGTGGGTGTGCATTGTGTGGATTCCAATCTGCCACAGTCTTTTCTTCTTTTGTCAGTGGGTGTGCATTGTGAGCATTCCAATCCGCCACAGTCTTTTCTTCTTTCCTCTCTAGGTGTGTTTTGTGAGCATTCCAATCCGCCACAGTCTTTTCTTCTTTTAACTCTAAGTGTGCATTGTCAGGATCCCAATCTGCCACAGTCTTTTCTTCTTTTGTCAGTGGGTGTGCATTGTGAGCATTCCAATCCGCCACAGTCTTCTGTTCTTTCCTCAGTGGGTGTGCATTGTGAGGATTTCAATCCGCCACAGTCTTTTCTTCTTTTGTCAGTGGGTGTGCATTGTGAGCATTCCAATCCGCCATAGACTTTTCTTCTTTCCTCTCTAGGTGTATTTTGTGAGCATTCCTAACCGCCAGAGTCTTCTCTACTTCCCTCCGTGGGCGTGCATTGTGAGAAGTCCAATCCTCCACAGTTTTCTGTTCTTTCCTCAGCGGGTGTGGATTTTGAGGATTCCAATCCGCCCCAGACTTTTCTTCTTTCCTCTCTAGGTGTATTTTGTGAGCATTCCAATCCGCCACAGACTTTCCTTCTTTCCTCTCTAGGTGTATTTTGTGAGCATTCCAATCCGCCACAGACTTTCCTTCTTTCCTCTCTATGTGTATTTTGTGAGCATTCCAATCCGCCACAGACTTTCCTTCTTTCCTCTCTAGGTGTGCATTGTGAGCATTCCAATCCGCCACAGTCTTTTGTTCTTTCCTCAGTGGGTGTGCATTGTGAGGATTTCAATCCGCCACAGTCTTTTCTTCTTTTGTCAGTGGGTGTGCATTGTGAGCATTCCAATCTGCCACAGTCTTTTCTTCTTCCCTCTGTGGGCGTGCATTGTGAGAAGTCCAATCCTCCACAGTTTTCTGTTCTTTCCTCAGCGGGTGTGGATTTTGAGGATTCCAATCCGCCCCAGACTTTTCTTCTTTCCTCTCTAGGTGTATTTTGTGAGCATTCCAATCCGCCACAGACTTTCCTTCTTTCCTCTCTAGGTGTGCATTGTGAGCATTCCAATCCGCCACAGTCTTTTGTTCTTTCCTCAGTGGGTGTGCATTGTGAGGATTTCAATCCGCCACAGTCTTTTCTTCTTTTGTCAGTGGGTGTGCATTGTGAGCATTCCAATCCGCCACAGACTTTCCTTCTTTCCTCTCTAGGTGTGCATTGTGAGCATTCCAATCTGCCACAGTCTTTTCTTCTTTTCTCTCTAAGTGTGCATTGTCAGCATTTTAATCCGACACAGTCTTCTGTTCTTTCCTCAGTGGGTGTGCATTGTGAGAATTTCAATCCACCACAGTCTTTTGCTTCTTTTCTCTCTAAGTGTGCATTGTCAGCATCCCAATCTGCCACAGTCTTTTCTTCTTTTGTCAGTTGGTGTGCATTGTGAGGATTTCAATCCGCCACAGTCTTTTCTTCTTTTATCAGTGGGTGTGCATTGTGAGCATTCCAATCCGCCACAGACTTTTCTTCTTTTCTCTCTAAGTGTGCATTGTCAGCATCCCAATCTGCCACAGTCTTTTCTTCTTTTGTCAGTGGGTGTGCATTGTGAGCATTCCAATCCGCCACAGCCTTCTGTTCTTTCCTCAGTGGGTGTGCATTGTGAGTATTCCAATCTGCCACAGTCTTTTCTTCTTTTCTCTCTAAGTGTGCATTGTCAGCATTTTAATCCGACACAGTCTTCTGTTCTTTCCTCAGTGGGTGTGCATTGTGAGGATTTCAATCAACCACAGTCTTTTGCTTCTTATCTCTCTAAGTGTGCATTGTCAGCATCCCAATCTGCCACAGTCTTTACTTCTTTTGTCAGTGGGTGTGCATTGTTCTTTCCTCAGTTGGTGTGCATTGTGAGGATTTCAATCCGCCACAGTCTTTCTTATTTCCTCTCTAGGTGTATTTTGTGAGCATTCCAATCCGCCACAGACTTTTCTTCTTTCCTCTCAAGGTGTGCATTGTGAGCATTCCAATCCGCCACAGTCTTCTGTTCTTTCCTCAGTGGGTGTGCATTGTGAGGATTTCAATCCGCCACAGTCTTTTCTTCTTCTGTCAGTGGATGTGCATTGTCAGCATTCCAATCCGACACAGTCTTCTGTTCTTTCCTCAGTGGGTGTGCATTGTGAGGATTTCAATCCGCCACAGTCTTTTCTTCTTTCCTCAGTGGGTGTGCATTGTGAGGATTTCAATCCGCCACAGTCTTTTCCGCCACAGTCTTCTGTTCTTTTCTCTCTAAGTGTTCATTGTCAGCATCCCAATCTGCCACAGTCTTTACTTATTTTGTCAGTTGGTCTGCATTGTCAGCATTCCAATCCGCCACAGTCTTTTCTTCTTTTCTCTCTAAGTGTGCATTGTCAGCATCCCAATCTGCCACAGTCTTTACTTATTTTGTCAGTTGGTCTGCATTGTCAGCATTCCAATCCGACACAGTCTTCTGTTCTTTCCTCAGTGGGTGTGCATTGTGAGGATTTCAATCCGCCAAAGTCTTTTCTTCTTTCCTCAGTGGGTGTGTATTGTGAGCATTCCAATTAGCCAGTCTTTTCCGCCACAGTCTTCTGTTCTTTTCTCTCTAAGTCTGCATGGTCAGCATCCCAATCTGCCACAGTCTTTACTGCTTTTGTCAGTGGGTGTGCATTGTCAGCATTCCAATCCGACACAGTCTTCTGTTCTTTCCTCAGTGGGTGTGCATTGTGAGGATTTCAATCCGCCACAGTCTTTTCTTCTTTCCTCAGTGGGTGTGCATTGTGAGGATTTCAATCCGCCACAGTCTTTTCCGCCACAGTCTTCTGTTCTTTTCTCTCTAAGTGTTCATTGTCAGCATCCCAATCTGCCACAGTCTTTTCTTCTTTTGTCAGTGGTTGTGCATTGTGAGCATTCCAATCCGCCACAGTCTTCTGTTCTTTCCTCAGTGGGTGTGCATTGTGATAATTTCAATCCGCCACAGTCTTTTCTTCTTTTCTCTCTAAGTGTGCATTGTCAGCATCCCAATCTGCCACAGTCTTTTCTTCTTTTGTCAGTGGGTGTGCATTGTGAGGATTTCAATCCGCCACAGTCTTTTCTTCTTTTATCAGTGGGTGTGCATTGTCAGTATTCCAATCCGACACAGTCTTCTGTTCTTTCCTCAGTGAGTGTGCATTGTGAGGATTTCAATCCGCCACAGTCTTTTCTTCTTTTCTCTCTAAGTGTGCATTGTCAGCATCCCAATCTGCCACAGTCTTTACTTCTTTTGTCAGTGGGTGTACATTGAGAGCATTCCAATCCGACACAGTCTTCTGTTCTTTCCTCAGTGGGTGTGCATTGTGAGGATCCCAATCTGCCACAGTCTTTTTTTCTTTTGTCAGTGGGTGTGCATTGTGAGCATTCCAATCCGCCACAGTCTTCTGTTCTTTCCTCTCTAAGTGTGCATTGTCAGGATCCCAATTTGCCACAGTCTTTTCTTCTTTTGTCAGTGGGTGTGCATTGTGAGCATTCCAATCCGCCACAGTCTTTTCTTCTTTCCTCTCTAGGTGTGTTTTGTGAGCATTCCAATCCGCCACAGTCTTCTGTTCTTTCCTCAGTGGGTGTGCATTGTGAGGATTTCAATCCGCCACAGTTTTTTCTTCTTTTGTCAGTAGGTGTGCATTGTGAGCATTCCAATCCGCCACAGTCTTTTCTTCTTTCCTCTCTAGGTGTGTTTTGTGAGCATTCCAATCCGCCACAGTCTTCTGTTCTTTCCTCAGTGGGTGTGCATTGTGAGGATTTCAATCCGCCACAGTCTTTTCTTCTTTTGTCAGTGGGTGTGCATTGTGAGCATTCCAATCCGCCACAGTCTTTTCTTCTTTTAACTCTAAGTGTGCATTGTCAGGATCCCAATCTGGATCAGTCTTTTCTTCTTTTGTCAGTGGGTGTGCATTGTGAGCATTCCAATCTGCCACAGTCTTTTCTTCTTCCCTCTGTGGGCGTGCATTGTGAGCAGTCCAATCCTCCACAGTTTTCTGTTCTTTCCTCAGTGGGTGTTGTTGATTTATTCCGTTTTGCGCAGGCTGAAAAACTTTGCTAAAGAAAATGCGGTTTATACAAAAACTTTTATTGTAGCAATGCTATACGCTTGAGGGTTGAAAGACGAATGAATAAAGAGAAAAGTATAAATGTCAAAAGTAAAGTAAGAATGCGTTCATGATACATAGAGTGTTACTACTATTCGTGTGAGTGGGGTGTGTTCATGTTAGCAAGTTATTTCAGTATGTTAATATGTTTTAATGCGAATTTCAACACTCCCACTCATTTAAACATCTTAAACTATTTATATACTGCACAATCTTTGTAAAATATTCAGATTAATTATCAAATTTCAGAAATTATTCAAAAATTATGTTGAATTAGACTTAGGTACTATCTTGGTTTTATAAAAAAACTTTGAAAAATATAGTAGGTTAAATCACATTAGTTGTCCAATCCCAATCGAACAATGTTTGATCTAAACTTCATCACTGGCAAGGGTTTGGTAAAAACATCCGCTAGCTGGTCTTCGCTCTTCATATACTCAACGTCGATGTCTCCCTCCAAATGCTTCTCACGTGTAAAGTGCATCGCCTTGTTGATGTGCTTTGTACGATGATGGTATTCCGGGTTCTTAACCAATCGAATTGTGCTTTGGTTGTCGCAGAATATCTTTGTACCACCAGATTGCTGAAATCCCAGTTCGTTGAGCATTCCACGAAGCCAAATTGCCTCTTTGGTTCCCTCGCATAGCGCTACGTATTCCGACTCTGTCGTTGACAAAGTAACGTGTGACTGCCTTTGACTTTTCCACGTAACTATGCCATTGCCGATCAAAAATGCATATCCCGTGATAGATCGACTTGATTCAGTGTCTCTGGCGTGATCTGCGTCCGTGTAGCCGGTTAACTTCGAGTCGTCTGAACAATATGTGATATTCATGTTCTTCGTATGATTCAGATATTGAAATATACGTTTTACTGCTTTAATATGCATTATATTAGGGTTATCCATGAATCGACAGACTTCTCCCACTGCATATGAAATATCTGGCCTGGACACCGTCGCAGCGAACATAAGTGAGCCACATGCTTGCCGATACGGGAACGTCGTTTCTGAGTCACTATCGCTTGCTTTTGTCAGAAATGTGCCTACATCTGCCGGTGTTGAGATTGATTTCGAGTCATCCATGTTGAATTTTCGTATAATTCGATCAATATACGATGCCTGTCCGATACTCAAACTTTTCGAACTCCGATTACGACTGATTTCAATGCCAACGTAAAAATCGCCTTTGCCCAAAGTAATTCGAAATTCATTGCGAAGCTTCTCGACCAGTATATCAATCGCTGACTTACTGCAAGACAAAAGTAATCCGTCATCAACATAAAGTAAAAGAATTACCTTTTCGCCATGAATTTTGCCAAAGAACACACAAGGGTCTGATAGTGATTGCGCCATGTTGCAGTTCTTGATAAAATCAACAAACTTTGAGTTCCATGCACGCGATGACTGCTTCAAGCCATACAGACTTCTCTTTAGCCGACAAACTTGACCTTCTTTGTGTTCAACTCCTTCTGGGACTTTCATAAAAATCCTTTCACTTAGCCTTCCATTTAAAAAGGCCGTCTTGACGTCAAATTGAACGATCTCCATATCATAGATGGCTGCCAACGCCAGAACACACCTGACTGAGTCGTATCGAACGACCGGTGAAAAGGTTTCCGTGTAGTCGATTCCTGAGCTCTGCGAATATCCCTTTGCCACGAGACGCGCCTTGCATCTTGGATCTTCATTTGGCATCGTCTTCACCTTGAATACCCATTTAGAACCAATAACATTATTGCAATCTTTCGGTCTATCGATGATTTCCCAAGTTTAATTTTCGTGCAATGACTGTAGCTCCTCTTTAATGGCTCGCTTCCATTCAGTACGATGATTCGATTGCATGGCTTCTTCGAACGAAGATGGTTCAAGGAACATAGTTATATAGCCACGCTCAGCGTCGTATGGAATTACCCTTTTCGGATTGTTTCGCAAACGTCTTCCCGTCTCAGGCTCGTCCATGTTTTCTTCACTTTTGCTGCCGTCTACGTCACAACCTGCTATCTCTTCCACTTTGACATCGTTGACCTTTATTTCATTCGGCGATTCTTGTTTCCTTTCATTCTCACTGTCATTTTGAGAAAACGTGACATACTCGCTTCTAATGAAATTCTCGTTGAATTTGACATCACAGCTAACGATGACTTTCTTCGAGGCTGGATCATAAAGTCGAAAATTCTTTTGCGTAGGCTCATAGCCAACTAAATGAATTCTTTTAGCTTTAGCATCCCATTTCTTTCGGTTAACTGCTTTCGGAATGTATACAAAACCAACTGTTCCAAAAACCTTCACATGATCTAGTTGCGGTTTTTCTCCGAACCACTGCTCATATGGTGTTTGGTTTGAGTTCTTTATCGTCGCAGTCCGATTAAGAATGTACACAGCTGTTCGTACTGCCTCCGGCCAAAGAGATTTCGCCAATCCGCTTGAAATCAGCATAGTCCGAGCCGATTCTTGAACTGTTCTGTTATCCCGTTCAATATAACCATTTTGTTCGGGTGTATATGGTGCGATTCTGCTTAAAATGATTCCCTGTTTTGCAAATAAACTTGAAATCCCACTATTGATGAACTCAGTCCCATTATCGCAGCGTATTCTTTTCACATTACAGTTCCATGCGTTTTTCATTTGTGCCAGAAACTCTTAAAGTACTCCAATACTTCAGATTTCTGTGCCAAAAAGTAGACAAATCGGAACCCAGTTGCTTCGTCCTTCATAAGCATAAAATAACGAACAGCATCAATTCCATCTGCTTCCATTGGCCCGCACAAATCAACATGAATACATTCACCTTTCGTCAAACTCCGTTTTTCATTTAACTGGTGCGATGATCGGTGCATTTTGCCTAATTGACATTAATCGCAAAAGAAAACATCTTGATTAGTCAGTTTAATGCCACTTACCGATCCCCTCGCACACATTGTTTTGATCACAGCTGCATTCACATGCCCCAAGCGTCGATGCCATTGCTGTAAACTGCTTGCAGAAACATTAGTGCTTGATGTCAAACACGCATGCTCCATTTGTGTATGTTTAAATGCCATTCGCACCAGGTTGTTACTGTCCATGTACCCAGTTGCAGATAAACTTCCATCCCTTTTGTTGACAATTGAGCAACCATCCTTCGTGAATTTTGTCTCAAAACCTTTCTTTGCCAACTGAACTATGGAAAACAAATTCACTTTTGCTTTTGGAACGTAGCGCACATTTTCGATGATTCTTGATTCCCAGTTTCCATTCACCCAGGCTTCAATCTCAATAGTGCCTGTTCCTTCGATTTCTAATGTCTCATCATTAGCGATTTTCACACATTTATGCGACATTTCAGAAAAAAATGTTGTAAACCAATCTCTTCGAAAAGTTGTGTGCCGTGTCGCAGCAGAATCCGCTAACCACAAATCAGCATAGTCGGCTGAAAAAACGACATCCGTTATTGCATACGCAGCCGACTTATTGCTCTTATAGTTGTTGTTGTTTTTCGGTTTGTCTTTGTTCTGCGGACAAAATCGTTTCCAATGACCTACTTGACCACACAAATGACATTCTGATTTTTCTTTCTGTTCACTTAGCGGCAATTTTTTTTTTTTTTTTTTTATATGCACTTGCATGTTTTGCACTAAATGCCGCTTCATGTGCCGCTATATGCGTCGTGTCCCGTTCTGCCTTTTTCATTTGATCTTCTTCTAGCTGCAATTTTGACATAAGTGTTTCCATGGTTCGGCATTCCTTGATGTTATACCAAACAGTACGAAAGTTCTGGAACTTTGGTGCCAAGCTACTAATTATTCGACATAACTTCAAGTTTTCCGATAAATTTTCGCCCTGATCCTCCAATTCAGAAGCAATTTGTCGTACTTTAGACACATGTGATGTCACAGATTCATCGTCACCCATTTTCAAGCGGAAATAATCCTCGTAGAGCATCATAACTCGAACGTCGCTTTTCTTTTGATGGATACTCTCCAGCATGTCCATAAGTTCTTTCGCCGATTTGCAATCTAGAACATACAACGATTGTTCTTCATCGATTGATGCAAACAAAATTGCCATCGCCCTGCCATCACGCTGAGACCATTTACTCCTCATGTCCGGCGATGCACTCTGCTCCGGTTTAACAGTTGTTCCATCAATCACATCCAACAATCCTTGGCTCCGAAGAATAGCGTTGACTTGGAATTTCCATGCTCTGAAATTACTGCCATTTAATCGATGTGACATCATCGAATGCTCAATCGCAGCTCTCGTTTCCATTTTCCTTAGTCTTGTCTTCGATCAGATTAATAATCCACCAGTCGTATACACCTGTTGATTTATTAATTAATTTCTATCTCAAATACAATATGCGGCCTGGGCCCATAACCTGTTGATTTATTCCGTTTTGCGCAGGCTGAAAAACTTTGCTAAAGAAAATGCGGTTTATACAAAAACTTTTATTGTAGCAATGCTATACGCTTGAGGGTTGAAAGACGAATGAATAAAGAGAAAAGTATAAATGTCAAAAGTAAAGTAAGAATGCGTTCATGATACATAGAGTGTTACTACTATTCGTGTGAGTGGGGTGTGTTCATGTTAGCAAGTTATTTCAGTATGTTAATATGTTTTAATGCGAATTTCAACAGGTGTGCATTGTGAGGATTCCAATCCGCCCCAGACTTTTTTTCTTTCCTCTCTAGGTGTGCATTGTGAGCATTCCAATCCGCCACAGACTTTCCTTCTTTCCTTTCTAGGTGTGCATTGTGAGCATTCCAATCCGCCACAGTCTTTTGTTCTTTCCTCAGTGGGTGTGCATTGTGTGGATCCCAATCTGCCACAGTCTTTTCTTCTTTTGTCAGTGGGTGTGCATTGTGAGCATTCCTATCCGCCAGAGTCTTCTCTACTTCCCTCCGTGGGTGTGCATTGTGAGCATTCCAATCTGCCACAGTCTTTTCTTCTTCCCTCTGTGGGCGTGCATTGTGAGCAGTCCAATCCTCCACAGTTTTCTGTTCTTTCCTCAGTGGGTGTGCATTGTGAGCATTCCAATCCGCCACAGTCTTCTGTTCTTTCCTCAGTGGGTGTGCATTGTGAGGATTTCAATCCGCCACAGTCTTTTCTTCTTTTGTCAGTGGGTGTGCATTGTGAGCATTCGAATCCGCCACAGACTTTTCTTCTTTCCTCTCTAGGTGTATTTTGTGAGCATTCCTAACCGCCAGAGTCTTCTCTACTTCCCTCCGTGGGTGTGCATTGTGAGCATTCCAATCTGCCACAGTCTTTTCTTCTTCCCTCTGTGGGCGTGCATTGTGAGAAGTCCAATCCTCCACAGTTTTCTGTTCTTTCCTCAGCGGGTGTGGATTTTGAGGATTCCAATCCGCCCCAGACTTTTCTTCTTTCCTCTCTAGGTGTATTTTGTGAGCATTCCAATCCGCCACAGACTTTCCTTCTTTCCTCTCTAGGTGTGCATTGTGAGCATTCCAATCCGCCACAGTCTTCTGTTCTTTCCTCAGTGGGTGTGCATTGTGAGGATTTCAATCCGCCACAGTCTTTTCTTCTTCTGTCAGTGGATGTGCATTGTCAGCATTCCAATCCGACACAGTCTTCTGTTCTTTCCTCAGTGGGTGTGCATTGTGAGGATTTCAATCCGCCACAGTCTTTTCCGCCACAGTCTTCTGTTCTTTTCTCTCTAAGTGTTCATTGTCAGCATCCCAATCTGCCACAGTCTTTACTTATTTTGTCAGTTGGTCTGCATTGTCAGCATTCCAATCCGCCACAGTCTTTTCTTCTTTTCTCTCTAAGTGTGCATTGTCAGCATCCCAATCTGCCACAGTCTTTACTTATTTTGTCAGTTGGTCTGCATTGTCAGCATTCCAATCCGACACAGTCTTCTGTTCTTTCCTCAGTGGGTGTGCATTGTGAGCATTCCAATTAGCCAGTCTTTTCCGCCACAGTCTTCTGTTCTTTTCTCTCTAAGTCTGCATGGTCAGCATCCCAATCTGCCACAGTCTTTACTTCTTTTGTCAGTGGGTGTGCATTGTCAGCATTCCAATCCGACACAGTCTTCTGTTCTTTCCTCAGTGGGTGTGCATTGTGAGGATTTCAATCCGCCACAGTCTTTTCTTCTTTCCTCAGTGGGTGTGCATTGTGAGGATTTCAATCCGCCACAGTCTTTTCCGCCACAGTCTTCTGTTCTTTTCTCTCTAAGTGTTCATTGTCAGCATCCCAATCTGCCACAGTCTTTTCTTCTTTTGTCAGTGGTTGTGCATTGTGAGCATTCCAATCCGCCACAGTCTTCTGTTCTTTCCTCAGTGGGTGTGCATTGTGAGGATTTCAATCCGCCACAGTCTTTTCTTCTTTTCTCTCTAAGTGTGCATTGTCAGCATCCCAATCTGCCACAGTCTTTTCTTCTTTTGTCAGTGGGTGTGCATTGTGAGGATTTCAATCCGCCACAGTCTTTTCTTCTTTTATCAGTGGGTGTGCATTGTCAGTATTCCAATCCGACACAGTCTTCTGTTCTTTCCTCAGTGGGTGTGCATTGTGAGGATTTCAATCCGCCACAGTCTTTTCTTCTTTTCTCTCTAAGTGTGCATTTACAGCATCCCAATCTGCCACAGTCTTTACTTCTTTTGTCAGTGGGTGTACATTGAGAGCATTCCAATCCGACACAGTCTTCTGTTCTTTCCTCAGTGGGTGTGCATTGTGAGGATTTCAATCCGCCACAGTCTTTTCTTCTTTTGTCAGTGGGTGTGCATTGTGAGCATTCCAATTCGCCACAGTCTTCTGTTCTTTCCTCTCTAAGTGTGCATTGTCAGGATCCCAATTTGCCACAGTCTTTTCTTCTTTTGTCAGCGGGTGTGCATTGTGAGCATTCCAATCCGCCACAGTCTTTTCTTCTTTTAACTCTAAGTGTGCATTGTCAGGATCCCAATCTGGATCATTCTTTTCTTCTTTTGTCAGTGGGTGTGCATTGTGAGCATTCCAATCCGCCACAGTCTTCTGTTCTTTCCTCAGTGGGTGTGCATTGTGATTATTTCAATCCGCCACAGTCTTTTCTTTTTTTGTCAGTGGATGTGCATTGTGAGCATTCCAATCCGCCACAGTCTTTCTTCTTTCCTCTCTAGGTGTGCATTGTGAGCATTCCAATCCGCCACAGACTTTCCTTCTTTCCTCTCTAGGTGTGCATTGTGAGCATTCCAATCCGCCACAGTCTTTTGTTCTTTCCTCAGTGGGTGTGCATTGTGAGGATCCCAATCTGCCACAGTCTTTTCTTCTTTTGTCAGTGGGTGTGAATTGTGAGCATTCCAATCCGCCACAGTCTTCTGTTCTTTCCTCTCTAAGTGTGCATTGTCAGGATCCCAATCTGCCACAGTCTTTTCTTCTTTTGTCAGTGGGTGTGCATTGTGAGGATTTCAATCCGCCACAGTCTTTTCTTCTTTTATCAGTGGGTGTGCATTGTCAGTATTCCAATCCGACACAGTCTTCTGTTCTTTCCTCAGTGGGTGTGCATTGTGAGGATTTCAATCCGCCACAGTCTTTTCTTCTTCTGTCAGTGGATGTGCATTGTCAGCATTCCAATCCGACACAGTCTTCTGTTCTTTCCTCAGTGGGTGTGCATTGTGAGGATTTCAATCCGCCACAGTCTTTTCCGCCACAGTCTTCTGTTCTTTTCTCTCTAAGTGTTCATTGTCAGCATCCCAATCTGCCACAGTCTTTACTTATTTTGTCAGTTGGTCTGCATTGTCAGCATTCCAATCCGCCACAGTCTTTTCTTCTTTTCTCTCTAAGTGTGCATTGTCAGCATCCCAATCTGCCACAGTCTTTACTTATTTTGTCAGTTGGTCTGCATTGTCAGCATTCCAATCCGACACAGTCTTCTGTTCTTTCCTCAGTGGGTGTGCATTGTGAGCATTCCAATTAGCCAGTCTTTTCCGCCACAGTCTTCTGTTCTTTTCTCTCTAAGTCTGCATGGTCAGCATCCCAATCTGCCACAGTCTTTACTTCTTTTGTCAGTGGGTGTGCATTGTCAGCATTCCAATCCGACACAGTCTTCTGTTCTTTCCTCAGTGGGTGTGCATTGTGAGGATTTCAATCCGCCACAGTCTTTTCTTCTTTCCTCAGTGGGTGTGCATTGTGAGGATTTCAATCCGCCACAGTCTTTTCCGCCACAGTCTTCTGTTCTTTTCTCTCTAAGTGTTCATTGTCAGCATCCCAATCTGCCACAGTCTTTTCTTCTTTTGTCAGTGGTTGTGCATTGTGAGCATTCCAATCCGCCACAGTCTTCTGTTCTTTCCTCAGTGGGTGTGCATTGTGAGGATTTCAATCCGCCACAGTCTTTTCTTCTTTTCTCTCTAAGTGTGCATTGTCAGCATCCCAATCTGCCACAGTCTTTTCTTCTTTTGTCAGTGGGTGTGCATTGTGAGGATTTCAATCCGCCACAGTCTTTTCTTCTTTTATCAGTGGGTGTGCATTGTCAGTATTCCAATCCGACACAGTCTTCTGTTCTTTCCTCAGTGGGTGTGCATTGTGAGGATTTCAATCCGCCACAGTCTTTTCTTCTTTTCTCTCTAAGTGTGCATTTACAGCATCCCAATCTGCCACAGTCTTTACTTCTTTTGTCAGTGGGTGTACATTGAGAGCATTCCAATCCGACACAGTCTTCTGTTCTTTCCTCAGTGGGTGTGCATTGTGAGGATTTCAATCCGCCACAGTCTTTTCTTCTTTTGTCAGTGGGTGTGCATTGTGAGCATTCCAATTCGCCACAGTCTTCTGTTCTTTCCTCTCTAAGTGTGCATTGTCAGGATCCCAATTTGCCACAGTCTTTTCTTCTTTTGTCAGCGGGTGTGCATTGTGAGCATTCCAATCCGCCACAGTCTTTTCTTCTTTTAACTCTAAGTGTGCATTGTCAGGATCCCAATCTGGATCATTCTTTTCTTCTTTTGTCAGTGGGTGTGCATTGTGAGCATTCCAATCCGCCACAGTCTTCTGTTCTTTCCTCAGTGGGTGTGCATTGTGATTATTTCAATCCGCCACAGTCTTTTCTTTTTTTGTCAGTGGATGTGCATTGTGAGCATTCCAATCCGCCACAGTCTTTCTTCTTTCCTCTCTAGGTGTGCATTGTGAGCATTCCAATCCGCCACAGACTTTCCTTCTTTCCTCTCTAGGTGTGCATTGTGAGCATTCCAATCCGCCACAGTCTTTTGTTCTTTCCTCAGTGGGTGTGCATTGTGAGGATCCCAATCTGCCACAGTCTTTTCTTCTTTTGTCAGTGGGTGTGAATTGTGAGCATTCCAATCCGCCACAGTCTTCTGTTCTTTCCTCTCTAAGTGTGCATTGTCAGGATCCCAATCTGCCACAGTCTTTTCTTCTTTTGTCAGTGGGTGTGCATTGTGAGGATTTCAATCCGCCACAGTCTTTTCTTCTTTTATCAGTGGGTGTGCATTGTCAGTATTCCAATCCGACACAGTCTTCTGTTCTTTCCTCAGTGGGTGTGCATTGTGAGGATTTCAATCCGCCACAGTCTTTTCTTCTTTTCTCTCTAAGTGTGCATTGTCAGCATCCCAATCTGCCACAGTCTTTACTTCTTTTGTCAGTGGGTGTACATTGAGAGCATTCCAATCCGACACAGTCTTCTGTTCTTTCCTCAGTGGGTGTGCATTGTGAGGATCCCAAACTGCCACAGTCTTTTCTTCTTTTGTCAGTGGGTGTGCATTGTGAGCATTCCAATCCGCCACAGTCTTTTCTTCTTTCCTCTCTAGGTGTGTTTTGTGAGCATTCCAATCCGCCACAGTCTTCTGTTCTTTCCTCAGTGGGTGTGCATTGTGAGGATTTCAATCCGCCACAGTCTTTTCTTCTTTAGTCAGTAGGTGTGCATTGTGAGCATTCCAATCCGCCACAGACTTTTCTTCTTTCCTCTCTAGGTGTATTTTGTGAGCATTCCTATCCGCCAGAGTCTTCTCTACTTCCCTCCGTGGGTGTGCATTGTGAGCATTCCAATCTGCCACAGTCTTTTCTTCTTCCCTCTGTGGGCGTGCATTGTGAGCAGTCCAATCCTCCACAGTTTTCTGTTCTTTCCTCAGTGGGTGTGCATTGTGAGGATTCCAATCCGCCCCAGACTTTTTTTCTTTCCTCTCTAGGTATATTTTGTGAGCATTCCAATCCGCCACAGACTTTCCTTCTTTCCTCTCTAGGTGTGCATTGTGAGCATTCCAATCCGCCACAGTCTTTTGTTCTTTCCTCAGTGGGTGTGCATTGTGTGGATCCCAATCTGCCACAGTCTTTTCTTCTTTTGTCAGTGGGTGTGCATTGTGAGCATTCCAATCCGCCACAGTCTTTTCTTCTTTTAACTCTAAGTGTGCATTGTCAGGATCCCAATCTGGATCAGTCTTTTCTTCTTTTGTCAGTGGGTGTGCATTGTGAGCATTCCAATCCGCCACAGTCTTCTGTTCTTTCCTCAGTGGGTGTGCATTGTGATTATTTCAATCCGCCACAGTCTTTTCTTCTTTTGTCAGTGGATGTGCATTGTGAGCATTCCAATCCGCCACAGTCTTTCTTCTTTCCTCTCTAGGTGTGCATTGTGAGCATTCCAATCCGCCACAGACTTTCCTTCTTTCCTCTCTAGGTGTGCATTGTGAGCATTCCAATCCGCCACAGTCTTTTGTTCTTTCCTCAGTGGGTGTGCATTGTGTGGATCCCAATCTGCCACAGTCTTTTCTTCTTTTGTCAGTGGGTGTGCATTGTGAGCATTAAAATCCGCCACAGTCTTTTCACCTTTCCTCTCTAGGTGTGTTTTGTGAGCATTCCAATCCGCCACAGTCTTTTCTTCTTTTAACTCTAAGTGTGCATTGTCAGGATCCCAATCTGCCACAGTCTTTTCTTCTTTTGTCAGTGGGTGTGCATTGTGAGCATTCCAATCCGCCAGAGTCTTCTGTTCTTTCCTCAGTGGGTGTGCATTGTGAGGATTTCAATCCGCCACAGTCTTTTCTTCTTTTGTCAGTGGGTGTGCATTGTGAGCATTCCAATCCGCCACAGACTTTTCTTCTTTCCTCTCTAGGTGTATTTTGTGAGCATTCCTATCCGCCAGAGTCTTCTCTACTTCCCTCCGTGGGTGTGCATTGTGAGCATTCCAATCTGCCACAGTCTTTTCTTCTTCCCTCTGTGGGCGTGCATTGTGAGCAGTCCAATCCTCCACAGTTTTCTGTTCTTTCCTCAGTGGGTGTGCATTTTGAGGATTCCAATCAGCCCCAGACTTTTCTTCTTTCCTCTCTAGGTGTATTTTGTGAGTATTCGAATCCGCCACAGACTTTCCTTCTTTCCTCTCTAGGTGCGCATTGTGAGGATTTCAATCCGCCACAGTCTTTTCTTCTTTTGTCAGTGGGTGTGCATTGTGAGCATTCCAATCCACCACAGTTTTCTGTTCTTTCCTCAGTGGGTGTGCATTTTGAGGATTCCAATCAGCCCCAGACTTTCCTTCTTTCCTCTCTAGGTGCGCATTGTGAGCATTCCAATCCGCCACAGTCTTTTGTTCTTTCCTCAGTGGGTGTGCATTGTGAGGATTTCAATCCGCCACAGTCTTTTCTTCTTTTGTCAGTGGGTGTGCATTGTGAGCATTCCAATCCGCCACAGTCTTCTGTTCTTTCCTCAGTGGGTGTGCATTGTGATTATTTCAATCCGCCACAGTCTTTTCTTCTTTTGTCAGTGGATGTGCATTATGAGCATTCCAATCCGCCACAGTCTTACTTCTTTCCTCTCTAGGTGTGCATTGTGAGCATTCCAATCTGCCACAGTCTTTTCTTCTTTTCTCTCTAAGTGTGCACTGTCAGCATTTTAATCCGACACAGTCTTCTGTTCTTTCCTCAGTGGGTGTGCATTGTGAGGATTTCAATCCGCCACAGACTTTTCTTCTTTTATCAGTGGGTGTGCATTGTGAGCATTCCAATCCGCCACAGACTTTTCTTCTTTTCTCTCTAAGTGTGCATTGTCAGCATCCCAATCTGCCACAGTCTTTTTCTTCTTTTGTCAGTGGGTGTGCATTGTGAGCATTCCAATCCGCCACAGCCTTCTGTTCTTTCCTCAGTGGGTGTGCATTGTGAGCATTCCAATCTGCCACAGTCTTTTCTTCTTTTGTCAGTGGGTGTGCATTGTGAGCATTCCAATCCGCCACAGCCTTCTGTTCTTTCCTCAGTGGGTGTGCATTGTGAGCATTCCAATCTGCCACAGACTTTTCTTCTTTCCTCTCTAGGTGTGCATTGTGAGCATTCCAATCCGCCACAGTCTTACTTTTTTCCTCTCTAGGTGTATTTTGTGAGCATTCCAATCGGACACA
This sequence comes from Cheilosia impressa, assembly GCA_948293265.1. Classification (NCBI taxonomy): domain Eukaryota; kingdom Metazoa; phylum Arthropoda; class Insecta; order Diptera; family Syrphidae; genus Cheilosia; species Cheilosia impressa. The sequence continues at coordinate 58,196,835 of OX411880.1, forward strand.
GACTTTTCTTCTTTCCTCTCTAGGTGTGCATTGTGAGCATTCCAATCCGCCACAGTGTTCTGTTCTTTCCTCAGTGGGTGTGCATTGTGAGGATTTCAATCCGCCACAGTCTTACTTTTTTCCTCTCTAGGTGTATTTTGTGAGCATTCCAATCGGACACAGACTTTTCTTCTTTCCTCTCTAGGTGTGCATTGTCAGCATCCCAATCTGCCACAGTCTTTACTTCTTTTGTCAGTGGGTGTGCATTGTTCTTTCCTCAGTTGGTGTGCATTGTGAGGATTTCAATCCGCCACAGTCTTACTTTTTTCCTCTCTAGGTGTATTTTGTGAGCATTCCAATCGGACACAGACTTTTCTTCTTTCCTCTCTAGGTGTGCATTGTGAGCATTCCAATCCGCCACAGTGTTCTGTTCTTTCCTCAGTTGGTGTGCATTGTGAGGATTTCAATCCGCCACAGTCTTTTATTCTTCTGTCAGTTGATGTGCATTGTGAGCATTCCAATCCGCCACAGTGTTCTGTTCTTTCCTCAGTGGGTGTGCATTGTGAGGATTTCAATCCGCCACAGTCTTTTATTCTTCTGTCAGTTGATGTGCATTGTGAGCATTCCAATCCGCCACAGTCTTTCTTCTTTCCTCTCTAGGTGTGCATTGTGAGCATTCCAATCCGCCACAGTCTTTCTTCTTTCCTCTCTAGGTGTGCATTGTGAGCATTCCAATCCGACACAGTCTTCTGTTCTTTCCTCAGTGGGTGTGCATTGTGAGGATTTCAATCCGCCAAAGTCTTTTCGTTTTTCCTCAGAGGGTGTGTATTGTGAGCATTCCAATTAGCCAGTCTTTTCCGCCACAGTCTTCTGTTCTTTTCTCTCTAAGTCTGCATGGTCAGCATCCCAATCTGCCACAGTCTTTACTTCTTTTGTCAGTGGGTGTGCATTGTCAGCATTCCAATCCGACACAGTCTTCTGTTCTTTCCTCAGTGGGTGTGCATTGTGAGGATTTCAATCCGCCACAGTCTTTGCTTCTTTCCTCAGTGGGTGTGCATTGTGAGCATTCCAATCCGCCACAGTCTTCTGTTCTTTCCTCAGTGGGTGTGCATTGGGATAATTTAAATCCGCCACAGTCTTTTCTTCTTTTCTCTCTAAGTGCGCATTGTCAGGATCCCAATTTGCCACAGTCTTTTCTTCTTTTGTCAGTGGGTGTGCATTGTGAGCATTCCAATCCGCCACAGTCTTCTGTTCTTTCCTCAGTGGGTGTGCATTGGGATAATTTAAATCCGCCACAGTCTTTCTTCTTTCCTCTCTAGGTGTGCATTGTGAGCATTCCAATCCGACACAGTCTTCTGTTCTTTCCTCAGTGGGTGTGCATTGTGAGGATTTCAATCCGCCAAAGTCTTTTCGTTTTTCCTCAGAGGGTGTGTATTGTGAGCATTCCAATTAGCCAGTCTTTTCCGCCACAGTCTTCTGTTCTTTTCTCTCTAAGTCTGCATGGTCAGCATCCCAATCTGCCACAGTCTTTTCTTCTTTTGTCAGTGGGTGTGCATTGTGAGCATTCCAATCCGCCACAGCCTTCTGTTCTTTCCTCAGTGGGTGTGCATTGTGAGCATTCCAATCTGCCACAGTCTTTTCTTCTTTTGTCAGTGGGTGTGCATTGTGAGCATTCCAATCCGCCACAGCCTTCTGTTCTTTCCTCAGTGGGTGTGCATTGTGAGCATTCCAATCTGCCACAGACTTTTCTTCTTTCCTCTCTAGGTGTGCATTGTGAGCATTCCAATCCGCCACAGTCTTACTTTTTTCCTCTCTAGGTGTATTTTGTGAGCATTCCAATCGGACACAGACTTTTCTTCTTTCCTCTCTAGGTGTGCATTGTCAGCATCCCAATCTGCCACAGTCTTTACTTCTTTTGTCAGTGGGTGTGCATTGTTCTTTCCTCAGTTGGTGTGCATTGTGAGGATTTCAATCCGCCACAGTCTTACTTTTTTCCTCTCTAGGTGTATTTTGTGAGCATTCCAATCGGACACAGACTTTTCTTCTTTCCTCTCTAGGTGTGCATTGTGAGCATTCCAATCCGCCACAGTGTTCTGTTCTTTCCTCAGTTGGTGTGCATTGTGAGGATTTCAATCCGCCACAGTCTTTTATTCTTCTGTCAGTTGATGTGCATTGTGAGCATTCCAATCCGCCACAGTCTTTCTTCTTTCCTCTCTAGGTGTGCATTGTGAGAATTCCAATCCGCCACAGTGTTCTGTTCTTTCCTCAGTGGGTGTGCATTGTGAGGATTTCAATCCGCCACAGTCTTTTATTCTTCTGTCAGTGGATGTGCATTGTGAGCATTCCAATCCGCCACAGTGTTCTGTTCTTTCCTCAGTGGGTGTGCATTGTGAGGATTTCAATACGCCACAGCCTTTTCTTCTTTTGTCAGTGGGTGTGCATTGTGAGCATTCCAATCCGCCACAGTCTTTCTTCTTTCCTCTCTAGGTGTGCATTGTGAGCATTCCAATCTGCCACAGACTTTTCTTCTTTTCTCTCTAAGTGTGCATTGTCAGGATCCCAATCTGCCACAGTCTTTACTTCTTTTGTCAGTGGGTGTGCATTGTGAGCATTCCAATCCGCCACAGACTTTTCTTCTTTTCTCTCTAAGTGTGCATTGTCAGGATCCCAATCTGCCACAGTCTTTACTTCTTTTGTCAGTGGGTGAGCATTGTCAGCATTCCAATCCGACACAGTCTTCTGTTCTTTCCTCAGTGGGTGTGCATTGTGAGGATTCCAATTCGCCACAGACTTTCCTTCTTTCCTCTCTAGGTGTGCATTGTGAGCATTCCAATCCGTCACAGTCTTTTGTTCTTTCCTCAGTGGGTGTGCATTGTGAGGATTTCAATCCGCCACAGTCTTTTCTTCTTTTGTCAGTGGGAGTGCATTGTGAGCATTCCAATCCGCCACAGTCTTTTCTTCTTTTCACTCTAAGTGTGCATTGTCAGGATCCCAATCTGCCACAGTCTTTTCTTCTCTTGTCAGTGGGTGTGCATTGTCAGCATTCCAATCCGCCACAGTCTTCTGTTCTTTCCTCAGTGGGTGTGCATTGTGAGGATTTCAATCCGCCACAGTCTTTTCTTCTTTTGTCAGTGGGTGTGCATTGTGAGCATTCCAATCCGCCACAGACTTTTCTTCTTTCCTCTCTAGGTGTATTTTGTGAGCATTCCTATCCGCCAGAGTCTTCTCTACTTCCCTCAGTGGGTGTGCATTGTGAGCATTCCAATCTGCCACAGTCTTTTCTTCTTCCCTCTGTGGGCGTGCATTGTGAGCAGTCCAATCCTCCACAGTTTTCTGTTCTTTCCTCAGTGGGTGTGCATTGTGAGGATTCCAATCCGCCTCAGAATTTTCTTCTTTCCTCTCTAGGTGTGCATTGTGAGCATTCCAAACCGCCACAGCCTTCTGTTCTTTCCTCAGTGGGTGTGCATTGTGAGCATTCCAATCTGCCACAGTCTTTTCTTCTTTTCTCTCTAAGTGTGCATTGTCAGCATTTTAATCCGCCACAGTCTTCTGTTCTTTCCTCAGTGGGTGTGCATTGTGATTATTTCAATCCGCCACAGTCTTTTCTTCTTTTGTCAGTGGATGTGCATTGTGAGCAGTCCAATCCTCCACAGTTTTCTGTTCTTTCCTCAGTGGGTGTGCATTGTGAGGATTCCAATCCGCCTCAGAATTTTCTTCTTTCCTCTCTAGGTGTGCATTGTGAGCATTCCAATCTGCCACAGTCTTTTCTTCTTTTCTCTCTAAGTGTGCATTGTCAGCATTTTAATCCGACACAGTCTTCTGTTCTTTCCTCAGTGGGTGTGCCTTGTGAGGGTTTCAATCCACCACAGTCTTTTGCTTCTTTTCTCTCTAAGTGTGCATTGTCAGCATCCCAATCTGCCACAGTCTTTTCTAATTTTGTCAGTGGGTGTGCATTGTGAGCATTCCAATCCGCCACAGACTTTCCTTCTTTGCTCTCTAGGTGTGCATTGTGAGCATTCCAAACCGCCACAGCCTTCTGTTCTTTCCTCAGTGGGTGTGCATTGTGAGCATTCCAATCTGCCACAGTCTTTTCTTCTTTTCTCTCTAAGTGTGCATTGTCAGCATTTTAATCCGACACAGTCTTCTGTTCTTTCCTCAGTGGGTGTGCATTGTGAGGATTTCAATCCACCACAGTCTGTTGCTTCTTTTCTCTCTAAGTGTGCATTGTCAGCATCCCAATCTGCCACAGTCTTTTCTAATTTTGTCAGTGGGTGTGCATTGTGAGCATTCCAAACCGCCACAGCCTTCTGTTCTTTCCTCAGTGGGTGTGCATTGTGAGGATTTCCACCGCCACAGTATTTCTTCTTTTGTCAGTGGATGTGCATTGTGAGCAATCCAATCCGCCACAGTCTTTCTTCTTTCCTATCTAGGTGTGCATTGTGAGCATTCCAATCTGCCACAGTCTTTTCTTCTTTTCTCTCTAAGTGTGCATTGTCAGCATTTTAATCCGCCCCAGTCTTCTGTTCTTTCCTCAGTGGGTGTGCATTGTGAGGATTTCAATACGCCACAGCCTTTTCTTCTTTTGTCAGTGGGTGTGCATTGTCAGCATTCCAATCCGCCGCAGTCTTCTGTTCTTTCCTCAGTGGGTGTGCATTGTGAGGATTTCAATCCGCCACAGTCTTTTCTTCTTTTGTCAGTGGATGTGCATTGTGAGCATTCCAATCCGCCACAGTCTTTCTTCTTTCCTCTCTAGGTGTGCATTGTGAGCATTCCAATCTGCCACAGTCTTTTCTTCTTTTGTCAGTGGATGTGCATTGTGAGCATTCCAATCCGCCACAGTCTTTTTCTTCTTTTCTCTCTAAGTGTGCATTGTCAGGATCCCAATCTGCCACAGTCTTTTCTTCTTTTGTCAGTGGGTGTGCATTGTCAGCATTCCAATCCGCCGCAGTCTTCTGTTCTTTCCTCAGTGGGTGTGCATTGTGAGGATTTCAATCCGCCACAGTCTTTTCTTCTTTTGTCAGTGGATGTGCATTGTGAGCATTCCAATCCGCCACAGTCTTTCTTCTTTCCTCTCTAGGTGTGCATTGTGAGCATTCCAATCTGCCACAGTCTTTTCTTCTTTTCTCTCTAAGTGTGCATTGTCAGCATTTTAATCCGCCCCAGTCTTCTGTTCTTTCCTCAGTGGGTGTGCATTGTGAGGATTTCAATACGCCACAGCCTTTTCTTCTTTTGTCAGTGGATGTGCATTGTGAGCATTCCAATCCGCCACAGTCTTTCTTCTTTCCTCTCTAGGTGTGCATTGTGAGCATTCCAATCTGCCACAGTCTTTTCTTCTTTTCTCTCTAAGTGTGCATTGTCAGCATTCCAATCCGCCGCAGTCTTCTGTTCTTTCCTCAGTGGGTGTGCATTGTGAGGATTTCAATCCGCCATAGTCTTTTCTTCTTTTGTCAGTGGATGTGCATTGTGAGCATTCCAATCCGCCACAGTCTTTCTTCTTTCCTCTCTAGGTGTGCATTGTGAGCATTCCAATCTGCCACAGTCTTTTCTTCTTTCCTCTCTAGGTGTGCATTGTGAGCATTCCAATCTGCCACAGTCTTTTCTTCTTTTCTCTCTAAGTGTGCATTGTCAGCATTTTAATCCGCCCCAGTCTTCTGTTCTTTCCTCAGTGGGTGTGCATTGTGAGGATTTCAATCCGCCATAGTCTTTTCTTCTTTTGTCAGTGGGTGTGCATTGTGAGCATTCCAATCCGCCGCAGTCTTCTGTTCTTTCCTCAGTGGGTGTGCATTGTGAGGATTTCAATCCGCCACAGTCTTTTCTTCTTTTGTCAGTGGATGTGCATTGTGAGCATTCCAATCCGAAACAGTCTTTCTTCTTTCCTCTCTAGGTGTGCATTGTGAGCATTCCAATCTGCCACAGTCTTTTCTTCTTTTCTCTCTAAGTGTGCATTGTCAGCATTTTAATCCGCCCCAGTCTTCTGTTCTTTCCTCAGTGGGTGTGCATTGTGAGGATTCCAATTCGCCACAGACTTTTCTTCTTACCTCTCTAGGTGTATTTTGTGAGCATTCCAATCCGCCACAGACTTTCCTTCTTTCCTCTCTAGGTGTGCATTGTGAGCATTCCAATCCGTCACAGTCTTTTGTTCTTTCCTCAGTGGGTGTGCATTGTGAGGATTTCAATCCGCCACAGTCTTTTCTTCTTTTGTCAGTGGGAGTGCATTGTGAGCATTCCAATCCGCCACAGTCTTTTCTTCTTTTAACTCTAAGTGTGCATTGTCAGGATCCCAATCTGCCACAGTCTTTTCTTCTCTTGTCAGTGGGTGTGCATTGTCAGCATTCCAATCCGCCACAGACTTTTCTTCTTTCCTCTCTAGGTGTGCATTGTGAGCATTCCAATCCGTCACAGTCTTTTGTTCTTTCCTCAGTGGGTGTGCATTGTGAGGATTTCAATCCGCCACAGTCTTTTCTTCTTTTGTCAGTGGGAGTGCATTGTGAGCATTCCAATCCGCCACAGACTTTTCTTCTTACCTCTCTAGGTGTATTTTGTGAGCATTCCAATCCGCCACAGACTTTCCTTCTTTCCTCTCTAGGTGTGCATTGTGAGCATTCCAATCCGTCACAGTCTTTTGTTCTTTCCTCAGTGGGTGTGCATTGTGAGGATTTCAATCCGCCACAGTCTTTTCTTCTTTTGTCAGTGGGAGTGCATTGTGAGCATTCCAATCCGCCACAGACTTTCCTTCTTTCCTCTCTAGGTGTGCATTGTGAGCATTCCAATCCGTCACAGTCTTTTGTTCTTTCCTCTTTCCTATCTAGGGGTGCATTGTGAGCATTCCAATCTGCCACAGTCTTTTCTTCTTTTCTCTCTAAGTGTGCATTGTCAGCATTTTAATCCGCCCCAGTCTTTTGTTCTTTCCTCAGTGGGTGTGCATTGTGAGGATTTCAATACGCCACAGCCTTTTCTTCTTTTGTCAGTGGGTGTGCATTGTGAGCATTCCAATCCGCCACAGACTTTTCTTCTTTTCTCTCTAAGTGTGCATTGTCAGGATCCCAATCTGCCACAGTCTTTTCTTCTTTTGTCAGTGGGTGTGCATTGTCAGCATTCCAATCCGACACAGTCTTCTGTTCTTTCCTCAGTGGGTGTGCATTGTGAGGATTTCAATCCGCCACAGTCTTTTCTTCTTTTGTCAGTGGATGTGCATTGTGAGCATTCCAATCCGCCACAGTCTTTCTTCTTTCCTCTCTAGGTGTGCATTGTGAGCATTCCAATCTGCCACAGTCTTTTCTTCTTTTCTCTCTAAGTGTGCATTGTCAGCATTTTAATCCGCCCCAGTCTTCTGTTCTTTCCTCAGTGGGTGTGCATTGTGAGGATTTCAATACGCCACAGCCTTTTCTTCTTTTGTCAGTGGGTGTGCATTGTGAGCATTCCAATCCGCCACAGTCTTTCTTCTTTCCTCTCTAGGTGTGCATTGTGAGCATTCCAATCTGCCACAGACTTTTCTTCTTTTCTCTCTAAGTGTGCATTGTCAGGATCCCAATCTGCCACAGTCTTTACTTCTTTTGTCAGTGGGTGTGCATTGTGAGCATTCCAATCCGCCACAGACTTTTCTTCTTTTCTCTCTAAGTGTGCATTGTCAGGATCCCAATCTGCCACAGTCTTTACTTCTTTTGTCAGTGGGTGAGCATTGTCAGCATTCCAATCCGACACAGTCTTCTGTTCTTTCCTCAGTGGGTGTGCATTGTGAGGATTCCAATTCGCCACAGACTTTCCTTCTTTCCTCTCTAGGTGTGCATTGTGAGCATTCCAATCCGTCACAGTCTTTTGTTCTTTCCTCAGTGGGTGTGCATTGTGAGGATTTCAATCCGCCACAGTCTTTTCTTCTTTTGTCAGTGGGAGTGCATTGTGAGCATTCCAATCCGCCACAGTCTTTTCTTCTTTTCACTCTAAGTGTGCATTGTCAGGATCCCAATCTGCCACAGTCTTTTCTTCTCTTGTCAGTGGGTGTGCATTGTCAGCATTCCAATCCGCCACAGTCTTCTGTTCTTTCCTCAGTGGGTGTGCATTGTGAGGATTTCAATCCGCCACAGTCTTTTCTTCTTTTGTCAGTGGGTGTGCATTGTGAGCATTCCAATCCGCCACAGACTTTTCTTCTTTCCTCTCTAGGTGTATTTTGTGAGCATTCCTATCCGCCAGAGTCTTCTCTACTTCCCTCAGTGGGTGTGCATTGTGAGCATTCCAATCTGCCACAGTCTTTTCTTCTTCCCTCTGTGGGCGTGCATTGTGAGCAGTCCAATCCTCCACAGTTTTCTGTTCTTTCCTCAGTGGGTGTGCATTGTGAGGATTCCAATCCGCCTCAGAATTTTCTTCTTTCCTCTCTAGGTGTGCATTGTGAGCATTCCAAACCGCCACAGCCTTCTGTTCTTTCCTCAGTGGGTGTGCATTGTGAGCATTCCAATCTGCCACAGTCTTTTCTTCTTTTCTCTCTAAGTGTGCATTGTCAGCATTTTAATCCGCCACAGTCTTCTGTTCTTTCCTCAGTGGGTGTGCATTGTGATTATTTCAATCCGCCACAGTCTTTTCTTCTTTTGTCAGTGGATGTGCATTGTGAGCAGTCCAATCCTCCACAGTTTTCTGTTCTTTCCTCAGTGGGTGTGCATTGTGAGGATTCCAATCCGCCTCAGAATTTTCTTCTTTCCTCTCTAGGTGTGCATTGTGAGCATTCCAATCTGCCACAGTCTTTTCTTCTTTTCTCTCTAAGTGTGCATTGTCAGCATTTTAATCCGACACAGTCTTCTGTTCTTTCCTCAGTGGGTGTGCCTTGTGAGGGTTTCAATCCACCACAGTCTTTTGCTTCTTTTCTCTCTAAGTGTGCATTGTCAGCATCCCAATCTGCCACAGTCTTTTCTAATTTTGTCAGTGGGTGTGCATTGTGAGCATTCCAATCCGCCACAGACTTTCCTTCTTTGCTCTCTAGGTGTGCATTGTGAGCATTCCAAACCGCCACAGCCTTCTGTTCTTTCCTCAGTGGGTGTGCATTGTGAGCATTCCAATCTGCCACAGTCTTTTCTTCTTTTCTCTCTAAGTGTGCATTGTCAGCATTTTAATCCGACACAGTCTTCTGTTCTTTCCTCAGTGGGTGTGCATTGTGAGGATTTCAATCCACCACAGTCTGTTGCTTCTTTTCTCTCTAAGTGTGCATTGTCAGCATCCCAATCTGCCACAGTCTTTTCTAATTTTGTCAGTGGGTGTGCATTGTGAGCATTCCAAACCGCCACAGCCTTCTGTTCTTTCCTCAGTGGGTGTGCATTGTGAGGATTTCCACCGCCACAGTATTTCTTCTTTTGTCAGTGGATGTGCATTGTGAGCAATCCAATCCGCCACAGTCTTTCTTCTTTCCTATCTAGGTGTGCATTGTGAGCATTCCAATCTGCCACAGTCTTTTCTTCTTTTCTCTCTAAGTGTGCATTGTCAGCATTTTAATCCGCCCCAGTCTTCTGTTCTTTCCTCAGTGGGTGTGCATTGTGAGGATTTCAATACGCCACAGCCTTTTCTTCTTTTGTCAGTGGGTGTGCATTGTCAGCATTCCAATCCGCCGCAGTCTTCTGTTCTTTCCTCAGTGGGTGTGCATTGTGAGGATTTCAATCCGCCACAGTCTTTTCTTCTTTTGTCAGTGGATGTGCATTGTGAGCATTCCAATCCGCCACAGTCTTTCTTCTTTCCTCTCTAGGTGTGCATTGTGAGCATTCCAATCTGCCACAGTCTTTTCTTCTTTTGTCAGTGGATGTGCATTGTGAGCATTCCAATCCGCCACAGTCTTTTTCTTCTTTTCTCTCTAAGTGTGCATTGTCAGGATCCCAATCTGCCACAGTCTTTTCTTCTTTTGTCAGTGGGTGTGCATTGTCAGCATTCCAATCCGCCGCAGTCTTCTGTTCTTTCCTCAGTGGGTGTGCATTGTGAGGATTTCAATCCGCCACAGTCTTTTCTTCTTTTGTCAGTGGATGTGCATTGTGAGCATTCCAATCCGCCACAGTCTTTCTTCTTTCCTCTCTAGGTGTGCATTGTGAGCATTCCAATCTGCCACAGTCTTTTCTTCTTTTCTCTCTAAGTGTGCATTGTCAGCATTTTAATCCGCCCCAGTCTTCTGTTCTTTCCTCAGTGGGTGTGCATTGTGAGGATTTCAATACGCCACAGCCTTTTCTTCTTTTGTCAGTGGATGTGCATTGTGAGCATTCCAATCCGCCACAGTCTTTCTTCTTTCCTCTCTAGGTGTGCATTGTGAGCATTCCAATCTGCCACAGTCTTTTCTTCTTTTCTCTCTAAGTGTGCATTGTCAGCATTCCAATCCGCCGCAGTCTTCTGTTCTTTCCTCAGTGGGTGTGCATTGTGAGGATTTCAATCCGCCATAGTCTTTTCTTCTTTTGTCAGTGGATGTGCATTGTGAGCATTCCAATCCGCCACAGTCTTTCTTCTTTCCTCTCTAGGTGTGCATTGTGAGCATTCCAATCTGCCACAGTCTTTTCTTCTTTCCTCTCTAGGTGTGCATTGTGAGCATTCCAATCTGCCACAGTCTTTTCTTCTTTTCTCTCTAAGTGTGCATTGTCAGCATTTTAATCCGCCCCAGTCTTCTGTTCTTTCCTCAGTGGGTGTGCATTGTGAGGATTTCAATCCGCCATAGTCTTTTCTTCTTTTGTCAGTGGGTGTGCATTGTGAGCATTCCAATCCGCCGCAGTCTTCTGTTCTTTCCTCAGTGGGTGTGCATTGTGAGGATTTCAATCCGCCACAGTCTTTTCTTCTTTTGTCAGTGGATGTGCATTGTGAGCATTCCAATCCGAAACAGTCTTTCTTCTTTCCTCTCTAGGTGTGCATTGTGAGCATTCCAATCTGCCACAGTCTTTTCTTCTTTTCTCTCTAAGTGTGCATTGTCAGCATTTTAATCCGCCCCAGTCTTCTGTTCTTTCCTCAGTGGGTGTGCATTGTGAGGATTCCAATTCGCCACAGACTTTTCTTCTTACCTCTCTAGGTGTATTTTGTGAGCATTCCAATCCGCCACAGACTTTCCTTCTTTCCTCTCTAGGTGTGCATTGTGAGCATTCCAATCCGTCACAGTCTTTTGTTCTTTCCTCAGTGGGTGTGCATTGTGAGGATTTCAATCCGCCACAGTCTTTTCTTCTTTTGTCAGTGGGAGTGCATTGTGAGCATTCCAATCCGCCACAGTCTTTTCTTCTTTTAACTCTAAGTGTGCATTGTCAGGATCCCAATCTGCCACAGTCTTTTCTTCTCTTGTCAGTGGGTGTGCATTGTCAGCATTCCAATCCGCCACAGACTTTTCTTCTTTCCTCTCTAGGTGTGCATTGTGAGCATTCCAATCCGTCACAGTCTTTTGTTCTTTCCTCAGTGGGTGTGCATTGTGAGGATTTCAATCCGCCACAGTCTTTTCTTCTTTTGTCAGTGGGAGTGCATTGTGAGCATTCCAATCCGCCACAGACTTTTCTTCTTACCTCTCTAGGTGTATTTTGTGAGCATTCCAATCCGCCACAGACTTTCCTTCTTTCCTCTCTAGGTGTGCATTGTGAGCATTCCAATCCGTCACAGTCTTTTGTTCTTTCCTCAGTGGGTGTGCATTGTGAGGATTTCAATCCGCCACAGTCTTTTCTTCTTTTGTCAGTGGGAGTGCATTGTGAGCATTCCAATCCGCCACAGACTTTCCTTCTTTCCTCTCTAGGTGTGCATTGTGAGCATTCCAATCCGTCACAGTCTTTTGTTCTTTCCTCAGTGGGTGTGCATTGTGAGGATTTCAATCCGCCACAGTCTTTTCTTCTTTTGTCAGTGGGAGTGCATTGTGAGCATTCCAATCCGCCACAGTCTTTTCTTCTTTTAACTCTAAGTGTGCATTGTCAGGATCCCAATCTGCCACAGTCTTTTCTTCTTTTGTCAGTGGGAGTGCATTGTGAGCATTCCAATCCGCCACAGTCTTTTCTTCTTTTAACTCTAAGTGTGCATTGTGAGGATTTCAATCCGCCACAGTCTTTTCTTCTTTTGTCAGTGGGTGTGCATTGTGAGCATTCCAATCCGCCACAGACTTTTCTTCTTTCCTCTCTAGGTGTATTTGGTGAGCATTCCTATCCGCCAGAGTCTTCTCTACTTCCCTCCGTGGGTGTGCATTGTGAGCATTCCAATCTGCCACAGTCTTTTCTTCTTCCCTCTGTGGGCGTGCATTGTGAGCAGTCCAATCCTCCACAGTTTTCTGTTCTTTCCTCAGTGGGTGTGCATTGTGAGGATTCCAATCCGAAACAGACTTTCCTTCTTTGCTCTCTAGGTGTGCATTGTGAGCATTTAAATCCGCCACAGTCTTCTGTTCTTTCCTCAGTGGGTGTGCATTGTGAGGATTTCAATCCGCCACAGTCTTTTCTTCTTTTGTCAGTGGGAGTGCATTGTGAGCATTCCAATCCGCCACAGTCTTTTCTTCTTTTAACTCTAAGTGTGCATTGTCAGGATCCCAATCTGCCACAGTCTTTACTTCTTTTGTCAGTGGGTGTGCATTGTCAGCATTCCAATCCGACACAGTCTTCTGTTCTTTCCTCAGTGGGTGTGCATTGTGAGGATTCCAATCCGCCACAGACTTTTCTTCTTTCCTCTCTAGGTGTATTTTGTGAGCATTCCAATCCGCCACAGACTTTTCTTCTTTCCTCTCTAGGTGTATTTTGTGAGCATTCCAATCCGCCACAGACTTTCCTTCTTTCCTCTCTAGGTGTATTTTGTGAGCATTCCAATCCGCCACAGACTTTCCTTCTTTCCTCTCTAGGTGTTCATTGTGAGCATTCCAATCTGCCACATTCTTTTCTTCTTTTCTCTCTAAGTGTGCATTGTGAGCATTCCAATCCGCCACAGTCTTTTGTTCTTTCCTCAGTGGGTGTGCATTGTGAGGATTTCAATCCGCCACAGTCTTTTCTTCTTTTGTCAGTGGGTGTGCATTGTGAGCATTGCAATCCGCCACAGACTTTCCTTCTTTCCTCTCTAGGTGTGCATTGTGAGCATTCCAATCCGCCACAGTCTTCTGTTCTTTCCTCAGTGGGTGTGCATTGTGATTATTTCAATCCGCCACAGTCTTTTCTTCTTTTGTCAGTGGATGTGCATTGTGAGCATTCCAATCCGCCACAGTCTTACTTCTTTCCTCTCTAGGTGTGCATTGTGAGCATTCCAATCTGCCACAGTCTTTTCTTCTTTTCTCTCTAAGTGTGCACTGTCAGCATTTTAATCCGACACAGTCTTCTGTTCTTTCCTCAGTGGGTGTGCATTGTGAGGATTTCAATCCACCACAGTCTTTTGCTTCTTTTCTCTCTAAGTGTGCATTGTCAGCATCCCAATCTGCCACAGTCTTTTCTTCTTTTGTCAGTGGGTGTGCATTGTGAGGATTTCAATCCGCCACAGACTTTTCTTCTTTTATCAGTGGGTGTGCATTGTGAGCATTCCAATCCGCCACAGACTTTTCTTCTTTTCTCTCTAAGTGTGCATTGTCAGCATCCCAATCTGCCACAGTCTTTACTTCTTTTGTCAGTGGGTGTGCATTGTGAGCATTCCAATCCGCCACAGCCTTCTGTTCTTTCCTCAGTGGGTGTGCATTGTGAGCATTCCAATCTGCCACAGTCTTTTCTTCTTTTCTCTCTAAGTGTGCATTGTCAGCATTTTAATCCGACACAGTCTTCTGTTCTTTCCTCAGTGGGTGTGCATTGTGAGGATTTCCATCCACCACAGTCTTTTGCTTCTTTTCTCTCTAAGTGTGCATTGTCAGCATCCCAATCTGCCACAGTCTTTACTTCTTTTGTCAGTGGGTGTGCATTGTTCTTTCCTCAGTTGGTGTGCATTGTGAGGATTTCAATCCGCCACAGTCTTACTTTTTTCCTCTCTAGGTGTATTTTGTGAGCATTCCAATCGGACACAGACTTTTCTTCTTTCCTCTCTAGGTGTGCATTGTGAGCATTCCAATCCGCCACAGTGTTCTGTTCTTTCCTCAGTGGGTGTGCATTGTGAGGATTTCAATCCGCCACAGTCTTTTATTCTTCTGTCAGTGGATGTGCATTGTGAGCATTCCAATCCGCCACAGTCTTTCTTCTTTCCTCTCTAGGTGTGCATTGTGAGCATTCCAATCCGCCACAGTCTTTTCTTCTTTTCTCTCTAAGTGTGCATTGTCAGCATCCCAATCTGCCACAGTCTTTACTTATTTTGTCAGTTGGTCTGCATTGTCAGCATTCCAATCCGACACAGTCTTCTGTTCTTTCCTCAGTGGGTGTGCATTGTGAGGATTTCAATCCGCCAAAGTCTTTTCGTTTTTCCTCAGAGGGTGTGTATTGTGAGCATTCCAATTAGCCAGTCTTTTCCGCCACAGTCTTCTGTTCTTTTCTCTCTAAGTCTGCATGGTCAGCATCCCAATCTGCCACAGTCTTTACTTCTTTTGTCAGTGGGTGTGCATTGTCAGCATTCCAATCCGACACAGTCTTCTGTTCTTTCCTCAGTGGGTGTGCATTGTGAGGATTTCAATCCGCCACAGTCTTTTCTTCTTTCCTCAGTGGGTGTGCATTTTGAGGATTTCAATCCGCCACAGTCTTTTCTTCTTTTCTGTCTAAGTGCGCATTGTCAGGATCCCAATCTGCCACAGTCTTTTCTTCTTTTGTCAGTGGGTTTGCATTGTGAGCATTCCAATCCGCCACAGTCTTCTGTTCTTTCCTCAGTGGGTGTGCATTGGGATAATTTAAATCCGCCACAGTCTTTTCTTCTTTTCTCTCTAAGTGCGCATTGTCAGGATCCCAATTTGCCACAGTCTTTTCTTCTTTTGTCAGTGGGTGTGCATTGTGAGCATTCCAATCCGCCACAGTCTTTTCTTCTTTCCTCTCTAGGTGTGTTTTGTGAGCATTCCAATCCGACACAGTCTTTTCTTTATCTAACTCTAAGTGTGCATTGTCAGGATCCCAATCTGGCACAGTCTTTTCTTCTTTTGTCAGTGGGTGTGCATTGTGTGGATCCCAATCTGCCACAGTCTTTTTTTCTTTTGTCAGTGGGTGTGCATTGTGAGCATTCCAATCCGCCACAGTCTTTTGTTCTTTCCTCAGTGGGTGTGCATTGTGTGGATCCCAATCTGCCACAGTCTTTTTTTCTTTTGTCAGTGGGTTTGCATTGTGAGCATTCCAATCCGCCACAGTCTTCTGTTCTTTCCTCAGTGGGTGTGCATTGGGATAATTTAAATCCGCCACAGTCTTTTCTTCTTTTCTCTCTAAGTGCGCATTGTCAGGATCCCAATTTGCCACAGTCTTTTCTTCTTTTGTCAGTGGGTGTGCATTGTGAGCATTCCAATCCGCCACAGTCTTTTCTTCTTTCCTCTCTAGGTGTGTTTTGTGAGCATTCCAATCCGACACAGTCTTTTCTTTATCTAACTCTAAGTGTGCATTGTCAGGATCCCAATCTGGCACAGTCTTTTCTTCTTTTGTCAGTGGGTGTGCATTGTGTGGATCCCAATCTGCCACAGTCTTTTTTTCTTTTGTCAGTGGGTGTGCATTGTGAGCATTCCAATCCGCCACAGTCTTTTCTTCTTTTAACTCTAAGTGTACATTGTCAGGATCCCAATCTGGCACAGTCTTTTCTTCTTTTGTCAGTGGGTGTGCATTGTGAGCATTCCAATCCGCCACAGCCTTCTGTTCTTTCCTCAGTGGGTGTGCATTGTGAGGATTTCAATCCGAAACAGTCTTTTCTTCTTTTGTCAGTGGGTGTGCATTGTGAGCATTCCAATCCGCCACAGACTTTCTTCTTTCCTCTCTAGGTGTATTTTGTGAGCATTCCTATCCGCCAGAGTCTTCTCTACTTCCCTCCGTGGGTGTGCATTGTGAGCATTCCAATCTGCCACAGTCTTTTCTTCTTCCCTCTGTGGGCGTGCATTGTGAGCAGTCCAATCCTCCACAGTTTTCTGTTCTTTCCTCAGTGGGTGTGCATTGTGAGGATTCCAATCCGCCCCAGAATTTTCTTCTTTCCTCTCTAGGTGTGCATTGTGAGCATTCCAATCCGCCACAGTCTTCTGTTCTTTCCTCAGTGGGTGTGCATTGTGATTATTTCAATCCGCCACAGTCTTTTCTTCTTTTGTCAGTGGATGTGCATTGTGAGCATTCCAATCCGCCACAGACTTTTCTTCTTTTCTCTCTAAGTGTGCATTGTCAGGTTCCCAATCTGCCACAGTCTTTTCTTCTTTTGTCAGTGGGTGTGCATTGTCAGCATTCCAATCCGCCGCAGTCTTCTGTTCTTTCCTCAGTGGGTGTGCATTGTGATTATTTCAATCCGCCACAGTCTTTTCTTCTTTTGTCAGTGGATGTGCATTGTGAGCATTCCAATCCGCCACAGACTTTTCTTCTTTTCTCTCTAAGTGTGCATTGTCAGGATCCCAATCTGCCACAGTCTTTTCTAATTTTGTCAGTGGGTGTGCATTGTGAGCATTCCAATCCGCCACAGACTTTCCTTCTTTGCTCTCTAGGTGTGCATTGTGAGCATTCCAAACCGCCACAGCCTTCTGTTCTTTCCTCAGTGGGTGTGCATTGTGAGGATTTCCACCGCCACAGTCTTTTCTTCTTTTGTCAGTGGATGTGCATTGTGAGCATTCCAATCCGCCACAGTCTTTCTTCTTTCCTCTCTAGGTGTGCATTGTGAGCATTCCAATCTGCCACAGTCTTTTCTTCTTTTCTCTCTAAGTGTGCATTGTCAGCATTTTAATCCGCCCCAGTCTTCTGTTCTTTCCTCAGTGGGTGTGCATTGTGAGGATTTCAATACGCCACAGCCTTTTCTTCTTTTGTCAGTGGGTGTGCATTGTGAGCATTCCAATCCGCCACAGACTTTTCTTCTTTTCTCTCTAAGTGTGCATTGTCAGGATCCCAATCTGCCACAGTCTTTTCTTCTTTTGTCAGTGGGTGTGCATTGTCAGCATTCCAATCCGCCGCAGTCTTCTGTTCTTTCCTCAGTGGGTGTGCATTGTGAGCATTCCAATCTGCCACAGTCTTTTCTTCTTTTCTCTCTAAGTGTGCATTGTCAGCATTTTAATCCGACACAGTCTTTTCTTCTTTTCTCTCTAAGTGTGCATTGTCAGCATCCCAATCTGCCACAGTCTTTACTTCTTTTGTCAGTGGGTGTGCATTGTTCTTTCCTCAGTTGGTGTGCATTGTGATTATTTCAATCCGCCACAGTCTTTTCTTCTTTTGTCAGTGGATGTGCATTGTGAGCATTCCAATCCGCCACAGACTTTCCTTCTTTGCTCTCTAGGTGTGCATTGTGAGCATTCCAAACCGCCACAGCCTTCTGTTCTTTCCTCAGTGGGTGTGCATTGTGAGGATTTCAATCCGCCATAGTCTTTTCTTCTTTTGTCAGTGGGTGTGCATTGTGAGCATTCCAATCCGCCACAGTCTTTCTTCTTTCCTCTCTAGGTGTGCATTGTGAGCATTCCAATCTGCCACAGTCTTTTCTTCTTTTCTCTCTAAGTGTGCATTGTCAGCATCCCAATCTGCCACAGTCTTTACTTCTTTTGTCAGTGGGTGTGCATTGTTCTTTCCTCAGTTGGTGTGCATTGTGAGGATTTCAATCCGCCACAGTCTTACTTTTTTCCTCTCTAGGTGTATTTTGTGAGCATTCCAATCGGACACAGACTTTTCTTCTTTCCTCTCTAGGTGTGCATTGTGAGCATTCCAATCTGCCACAGTCTTTTCTTCTTTTCTCTCTAAGTGTGCACTGTCAGCATTTTAATCCGACACAGTCTTCTGTTCTTTCCTCAGTGGGTGTGCATTGTGAGGATTTCAATCCACCACAGTCTTTTGCTTCTTTTCTCTCTAAGTGTGCATTGTCAGCATCCCAATCTGCCACAGTCTTTACTTCTTTTGTCAGTGGGTGTGCATTGTGAGCATTCCAATCCGCCACAGACTTTTCTTCTTTCCTCTCTAGGTGTATTTTGTGAGCATTCCTATCCGCCAGAGTCTTCTCCACTTCCCTCCGTGGGTGTGCATTGTGAGCATTCCAATCTGCCACAGTCTTTTCTTCTTCCCTCTGTGGGCGTGCATTGTGAGCAGTCCAATCCTCCACAGTTTTCTGTTCTTTCCTCAGTGGGTGTGCATTGTGAGGATTCCAATCCGCCACAGACTTTCCTTCTTTGCTCTCTAGGTGTGCATTGTGAGCATTCCAAACCGCCACAGCCTTCTGTTCTTTCCTCAGTGGGTGTGCATTGTGAGGATTTCCACCGCCACAGTATTTTCTTCTTTTGTCAGTGGATGTGCATTGTGAGCATTCCAATCCGCCACAGTCTTTCTTCTTTCCTATCTAGGGGTGCATTGTGAGCATTCCAATCTGCCACAGTCTTTTCTTCTTTTCTCTCTAAGTGTGCATTGTCAGCATTTTAATCCGCCCCAGTCTTTTGTTCTTTCCTCAGTGGGTGTGCATTGTGAGGATTTCAATACGCCACAGCCTTTTCTTCTTTTGTCAGTGGGTGTGCATTGTGAGCATTCCAATCCGCCACAGACTTTTCTTCTTTTCTCTCTAAGTGTGCATTGTCAGGATCCCAATCTGCCACAGTCTTTTCTTCTTTTGTCAGTGGGTGTGCATTGTCAGCATTCCAATCCGACACAGTCTTCTGTTCTTTCCTCAGTGGGTGTGCATTGTGAGGATTTCAATCCGCCACAGTCTT
Source organism: Cheilosia impressa (assembly GCA_948293265.1). Taxonomy (NCBI): domain Eukaryota; kingdom Metazoa; phylum Arthropoda; class Insecta; order Diptera; family Syrphidae; genus Cheilosia; species Cheilosia impressa. Next base: position 58,215,505 of record OX411880.1, read on the forward strand.
TTCTTCTTTTGTCAGTGGATGTGCATTGTGAGCATTCCAATCCGCCACAGTCTTTCTTCTTTCCTCTCTAGGTGTGCATTGTGAGCATTCCAATCTGCCACAGTCTTTTCTTCTTTTCTCTCTAAGTGTGCATTGTCAGCATTTTAATCCGCCCCAGTCTTCTGTTCTTTCCTCAGTGGGTGTGCATTGTGAGGATTTCAATACGCCACAGCCTTTTCTTCTTTTGTCAGTGGGTGTGCATTGTGAGCATTCCAATCCGCCACAGTCTTTCTTCTTTCCTCTCTAGGTGTGCATTGTGAGCATTCCAATCTGCCACAGACTTTTCTTCTTTTCTCTCTAAGTGTGCATTGTCAGGATCCCAATCTGCCACAGTCTTTACTTCTTTTGTCAGTGGGTGTGCATTGTGAGCATTCCAATCCGCCACAGACTTTTCTTCTTTTCTCTCTAAGTGTGCATTGTCAGGATCCCAATCTGCCACAGTCTTTACTTCTTTTGTCAGTGGGTGAGCATTGTCAGCATTCCAATCCGACACAGTCTTCTGTTCTTTCCTCAGTGGGTGTGCATTGTGAGGATTCCAATTCGCCACAGACTTTCCTTCTTTCCTCTCTAGGTGTGCATTGTGAGCATTCCAATCCGTCACAGTCTTTTGTTCTTTCCTCAGTGGGTGTGCATTGTGAGGATTTCAATCCGCCACAGTCTTTTCTTCTTTTGTCAGTGGGAGTGCATTGTGAGCATTCCAATCCGCCACAGTCTTTTCTTCTTTTCACTCTAAGTGTGCATTGTCAGGATCCCAATCTGCCACAGTCTTTTCTTCTCTTGTCAGTGGGTGTGCATTGTCAGCATTCCAATCCGCCACAGTCTTCTGTTCTTTCCTCAGTGGGTGTGCATTGTGAGGATTTCAATCCGCCACAGTCTTTTCTTCTTTTGTCAGTGGGTGTGCATTGTGAGCATTCCAATCCGCCACAGACTTTTCTTCTTTCCTCTCTAGGTGTATTTTGTGAGCATTCCTATCCGCCAGAGTCTTCTCTACTTCCCTCAGTGGGTGTGCATTGTGAGCATTCCAATCTGCCACAGTCTTTTCTTCTTCCCTCTGTGGGCGTGCATTGTGAGCAGTCCAATCCTCCACAGTTTTCTGTTCTTTCCTCAGTGGGTGTGCATTGTGAGGATTCCAATCCGCCTCAGAATTTTCTTCTTTCCTCTCTAGGTGTGCATTGTGAGCATTCCAAACCGCCACAGCCTTCTGTTCTTTCCTCAGTGGGTGTGCATTGTGAGCATTCCAATCTGCCACAGTCTTTTCTTCTTTTCTCTCTAAGTGTGCATTGTCAGCATTTTAATCCGCCACAGTCTTCTGTTCTTTCCTCAGTGGGTGTGCATTGTGATTATTTCAATCCGCCACAGTCTTTTCTTCTTTTGTCAGTGGATGTGCATTGTGAGCAGTCCAATCCTCCACAGTTTTCTGTTCTTTCCTCAGTGGGTGTGCATTGTGAGGATTCCAATCCGCCTCAGAATTTTCTTCTTTCCTCTCTAGGTGTGCATTGTGAGCATTCCAATCTGCCACAGTCTTTTCTTCTTTTCTCTCTAAGTGTGCATTGTCAGCATTTTAATCCGACACAGTCTTCTGTTCTTTCCTCAGTGGGTGTGCCTTGTGAGGGTTTCAATCCACCACAGTCTTTTGCTTCTTTTCTCTCTAAGTGTGCATTGTCAGCATCCCAATCTGCCACAGTCTTTTCTAATTTTGTCAGTGGGTGTGCATTGTGAGCATTCCAATCCGCCACAGACTTTCCTTCTTTGCTCTCTAGGTGTGCATTGTGAGCATTCCAAACCGCCACAGCCTTCTGTTCTTTCCTCAGTGGGTGTGCATTGTGAGCATTCCAATCTGCCACAGTCTTTTCTTCTTTTCTCTCTAAGTGTGCATTGTCAGCATTTTAATCCGACACAGTCTTCTGTTCTTTCCTCAGTGGGTGTGCATTGTGAGGATTTCAATCCACCACAGTCTGTTGCTTCTTTTCTCTCTAAGTGTGCATTGTCAGCATCCCAATCTGCCACAGTCTTTTCTAATTTTGTCAGTGGGTGTGCATTGTGAGCATTCCAAACCGCCACAGCCTTCTGTTCTTTCCTCAGTGGGTGTGCATTGTGAGGATTTCCACCGCCACAGTATTTCTTCTTTTGTCAGTGGATGTGCATTGTGAGCAATCCAATCCGCCACAGTCTTTCTTCTTTCCTATCTAGGTGTGCATTGTGAGCATTCCAATCTGCCACAGTCTTTTCTTCTTTTCTCTCTAAGTGTGCATTGTCAGCATTTTAATCCGCCCCAGTCTTCTGTTCTTTCCTCAGTGGGTGTGCATTGTGAGGATTTCAATACGCCACAGCCTTTTCTTCTTTTGTCAGTGGGTGTGCATTGTCAGCATTCCAATCCGCCGCAGTCTTCTGTTCTTTCCTCAGTGGGTGTGCATTGTGAGGATTTCAATCCGCCACAGTCTTTTCTTCTTTTGTCAGTGGATGTGCATTGTGAGCATTCCAATCCGCCACAGTCTTTCTTCTTTCCTCTCTAGGTGTGCATTGTGAGCATTCCAATCTGCCACAGTCTTTTCTTCTTTTGTCAGTGGATGTGCATTGTGAGCATTCCAATCCGCCACAGTCTTTTTCTTCTTTTCTCTCTAAGTGTGCATTGTCAGGATCCCAATCTGCCACAGTCTTTTCTTCTTTTGTCAGTGGGTGTGCATTGTCAGCATTCCAATCCGCCGCAGTCTTCTGTTCTTTCCTCAGTGGGTGTGCATTGTGAGGATTTCAATCCGCCACAGTCTTTTCTTCTTTTGTCAGTGGATGTGCATTGTGAGCATTCCAATCCGCCACAGTCTTTCTTCTTTCCTCTCTAGGTGTGCATTGTGAGCATTCCAATCTGCCACAGTCTTTTCTTCTTTTCTCTCTAAGTGTGCATTGTCAGCATTTTAATCCGCCCCAGTCTTCTGTTCTTTCCTCAGTGGGTGTGCATTGTGAGGATTTCAATACGCCACAGCCTTTTCTTCTTTTGTCAGTGGATGTGCATTGTGAGCATTCCAATCCGCCACAGTCTTTCTTCTTTCCTCTCTAGGTGTGCATTGTGAGCATTCCAATCTGCCACAGTCTTTTCTTCTTTTCTCTCTAAGTGTGCATTGTCAGCATTCCAATCCGCCGCAGTCTTCTGTTCTTTCCTCAGTGGGTGTGCATTGTGAGGATTTCAATCCGCCATAGTCTTTTCTTCTTTTGTCAGTGGATGTGCATTGTGAGCATTCCAATCCGCCACAGTCTTTCTTCTTTCCTCTCTAGGTGTGCATTGTGAGCATTCCAATCTGCCACAGTCTTTCCTTCTTTCCTCTCTAGGTGTGCATTGTGAGCATTCCAATCTGCCACAGTCTTTTCTTCTTTTCTCTCTAAGTGTGCATTGTCAGCATTTTAATCCGCCCCAGTCTTCTGTTCTTTCCTCAGTGGGTGTGCATTGTGAGGATTTCAATCCGCCATAGTCTTTTCTTCTTTTGTCAGTGGGTGTGCATTGTGAGCATTCCAATCCGCCGCAGTCTTCTGTTCTTTCCTCAGTGGGTGTGCATTGTGAGGATTTCAATCCGCCACAGTCTTTTCTTCTTTTGTCAGTGGATGTGCATTGTGAGCATTCCAATCCGAAACAGTCTTTCTTCTTTCCTCTCTAGGTGTGCATTGTGAGCATTCCAATCTGCCACAGTCTTTTCTTCTTTTCTCTCTAAGTGTGCATTGTCAGCATTTTAATCCGCCCCAGTCTTCTGTTCTTTCCTCAGTGGGTGTGCATTGTGAGGATTCCAATTCGCCACAGACTTTTCTTCTTACCTCTCTAGGTGTATTTTGTGAGCATTCCAATCCGCCACAGACTTTCCTTCTTTCCTCTCTAGGTGTGCATTGTGAGCATTCCAATCCGTCACAGTCTTTTGTTCTTTCCTCAGTGGGTGTGCATTGTGAGGATTTCAATCCGCCACAGTCTTTTCTTCTTTTGTCAGTGGGAGTGCATTGTGAGCATTCCAATCCGCCACAGTCTTTTCTTCTTTTAACTCTAAGTGTGCATTGTCAGGATCCCAATCTGCCACAGTCTTTTCTTCTCTTGTCAGTGGGTGTGCATTGTCAGCATTCCAATCCGCCACAGACTTTTCTTCTTTCCTCTCTAGGTGTGCATTGTGAGCATTCCAATCCGTCACAGTCTTTTGTTCTTTCCTCAGTGGGTGTGCATTGTGAGGATTTCAATCCGCCACAGTCTTTTCTTCTTTTGTCAGTGGGAGTGCATTGTGAGCATTCCAATCCGCCACAGACTTTTCTTCTTACCTCTCTAGGTGTATTTTGTGAGCATTCCAATCCGCCACAGACTTTCCTTCTTTCCTCTCTAGGTGTGCATTGTGAGCATTCCAATCCGTCACAGTCTTTTGTTCTTTCCTCAGTGGGTGTGCATTGTGAGGATTTCAATCCGCCACAGTCTTTTCTTCTTTTGTCAGTGGGAGTGCATTGTGAGCATTCCAATCCGCCACAGACTTTCCTTCTTTCCTCTCTAGGTGTGCATTGTGAGCATTCCAATCCGTCACAGTCTTTTGTTCTTTCCTCAGTGGGTGTGCATTGTGAGGATTTCAATCCGCCACAGTCTTTTCTTCTTTTGTCAGTGGGAGTGCATTGTGAGCATTCCAATCCGCCACAGTCTTTTCTTCTTTTAACTCTAAGTGTGCATTGTCAGGATCCCAATCTGCCACAGTCTTTTCTTCTTTTGTCAGTGGGAGTGCATTGTGAGCATTCCAATCCGCCACAGTCTTTTCTTCTTTTAACTCTAAGTGTGCATTGTGAGGATTTCAATCCGCCACAGTCTTTTCTTCTTTTGTCAGTGGGTGTGCATTGTGAGCATTCCAATCCGCCACAGACTTTTCTTCTTTCCTCTCTAGGTGTATTTGGTGAGCATTCCTATCCGCCAGAGTCTTCTCTACTTCCCTCCGTGGGTGTGCATTGTGAGCATTCCAATCTGCCACAGTCTTTTCTTCTTCCCTCTGTGGGCGTGCATTGTGAGCAGTCCAATCCTCCACAGTTTTCTGTTCTTTCCTCAGTGGGTGTGCATTGTGAGGATTCCAATCCGAAACAGACTTTCCTTCTTTGCTCTCTAGGTGTGCATTGTGAGCATTTAAATCCGCCACAGTCTTCTGTTCTTTCCTCAGTGGGTGTGCATTGTGAGGATTTCAATCCGCCACAGTCTTTTCTTCTTTTGTCAGTGGGAGTGCATTGTGAGCATTCCAATCCGCCACAGTCTTTTCTTCTTTTAACTCTAAGTGTGCATTGTCAGGATCCCAATCTGCCACAGTCTTTACTTCTTTTGTCAGTGGGTGTGCATTGTCAGCATTCCAATCCGACACAGTCTTCTGTTCTTTCCTCAGTGGGTGTGCATTGTGAGGATTCCAATCCGCCACAGACTTTTCTTCTTTCCTCTCTAGGTGTATTTTGTGAGCATTCCAATCCGCCACAGACTTTTCTTCTTTCCTCTCTAGGTGTATTTTGTGAGCATTCCAATCCGCCACAGACTTTCCTTCTTTCCTCTCTAGGTGTATTTTGTGAGCATTCCAATCCGCCACAGACTTTCCTTCTTTCCTCTCTAGGTGTTCATTGTGAGCATTCCAATCTGCCACATTCTTTTCTTCTTTTCTCTCTAAGTGTGCATTGTGAGCATTCCAATCCGCCACAGTCTTTTGTTCTTTCCTCAGTGGGTGTGCATTGTGAGGATTTCAATCCGCCACAGTCTTTTCTTCTTTTGTCAGTGGGTGTGCATTGTGAGCATTGCAATCCGCCACAGACTTTCCTTCTTTCCTCTCTAGGTGTGCATTGTGAGCATTCCAATCCGCCACAGTCTTCTGTTCTTTCCTCAGTGGGTGTGCATTGTGATTATTTCAATCCGCCACAGTCTTTTCTTCTTTTGTCAGTGGATGTGCATTGTGAGCATTCCAATCCGCCACAGTCTTACTTCTTTCCTCTCTAGGTGTGCATTGTGAGCATTCCAATCTGCCACAGTCTTTTCTTCTTTTCTCTCTAAGTGTGCACTGTCAGCATTTTAATCCGACACAGTCTTCTGTTCTTTCCTCAGTGGGTGTGCATTGTGAGGATTTCAATCCACCACAGTCTTTTGCTTCTTTTCTCTCTAAGTGTGCATTGTCAGCATCCCAATCTGCCACAGTCTTTTCTTCTTTTGTCAGTGGGTGTGCATTGTGAGGATTTCAATCCGCCACAGACTTTTCTTCTTTTATCAGTGGGTGTGCATTGTGAGCATTCCAATCCGCCACAGACTTTTCTTCTTTTCTCTCTAAGTGTGCATTGTCAGCATCCCAATCTGCCACAGTCTTTACTTCTTTTGTCAGTGGGTGTGCATTGTGAGCATTCCAATCCGCCACAGCCTTCTGTTCTTTCCTCAGTGGGTGTGCATTGTGAGCATTCCAATCTGCCACAGTCTTTTCTTCTTTTCTCTCTAAGTGTGCATTGTCAGCATTTTAATCCGACACAGTCTTCTGTTCTTTCCTCAGTGGGTGTGCATTGTGAGGATTTCCATCCACCACAGTCTTTTGCTTCTTTTCTCTCTAAGTGTGCATTGTCAGCATCCCAATCTGCCACAGTCTTTACTTCTTTTGTCAGTGGGTGTGCATTGTTCTTTCCTCAGTTGGTGTGCATTGTGAGGATTTCAATCCGCCACAGTCTTACTTTTTTCCTCTCTAGGTGTATTTTGTGAGCATTCCAATCGGACACAGACTTTTCTTCTTTCCTCTCTAGGTGTGCATTGTGAGCATTCCAATCCGCCACAGTGTTCTGTTCTTTCCTCAGTGGGTGTGCATTGTGAGGATTTCAATCCGCCACAGTCTTTTATTCTTCTGTCAGTGGATGTGCATTGTGAGCATTCCAATCCGCCACAGTCTTTCTTCTTTCCTCTCTAGGTGTGCATTGTGAGCATTCCAATCCGCCACAGTCTTTTCTTCTTTTCTCTCTAAGTGTGCATTGTCAGCATCCCAATCTGCCACAGTCTTTACTTATTTTGTCAGTTGGTCTGCATTGTCAGCATTCCAATCCGACACAGTCTTCTGTTCTTTCCTCAGTGGGTGTGCATTGTGAGGATTTCAATCCGCCAAAGTCTTTTCGTTTTTCCTCAGAGGGTGTGTATTGTGAGCATTCCAATTAGCCAGTCTTTTCCGCCACAGTCTTCTGTTCTTTTCTCTCTAAGTCTGCATGGTCAGCATCCCAATCTGCCACAGTCTTTACTTCTTTTGTCAGTGGGTGTGCATTGTCAGCATTCCAATCCGACACAGTCTTCTGTTCTTTCCTCAGTGGGTGTGCATTGTGAGGATTTCAATCCGCCACAGTCTTTTCTTCTTTCCTCAGTGGGTGTGCATTTTGAGGATTTCAATCCGCCACAGTCTTTTCTTCTTTTCTGTCTAAGTGCGCATTGTCAGGATCCCAATCTGCCACAGTCTTTTCTTCTTTTGTCAGTGGGTTTGCATTGTGAGCATTCCAATCCGCCACAGTCTTCTGTTCTTTCCTCAGTGGGTGTGCATTGGGATAATTTAAATCCGCCACAGTCTTTTCTTCTTTTCTCTCTAAGTGCGCATTGTCAGGATCCCAATTTGCCACAGTCTTTTCTTCTTTTGTCAGTGGGTGTGCATTGTGAGCATTCCAATCCGCCACAGTCTTTTCTTCTTTCCTCTCTAGGTGTGTTTTGTGAGCATTCCAATCCGACACAGTCTTTTCTTTATCTAACTCTAAGTGTGCATTGTCAGGATCCCAATCTGGCACAGTCTTTTCTTGTTTTGTCAGTGGGTGTGCATTGTGTGGATCCCAATCTGCCACAGTCTTTTTTTCTTTTGTCAGTGGGTGTGCATTGTGAGCATTCCAATCCGCCACAGTCTTTTGTTCTTTCCTCAGTGGGTGTGCATTGTGTGGATCCCAATCTGCCACAGTCTTTTTTTCTTTTGTCAGTGGGTTTGCATTGTGAGCATTCCAATCCGCCACAGTCTTCTGTTCTTTCCTCAGTGGGTGTGCATTGGGATAATTTAAATCCGCCACAGTCTTTTCTTCTTTTCTCTCTAAGTGCGCATTGTCAGGATCCCAATTTGCCACAGTCTTTTCTTCTTTTGTCAGTGGGTGTGCATTGTGAGCATTCCAATCCGCCACAGTCTTTTCTTCTTTCCTCTCTAGGTGTGTTTTGTGAGCATTCCAATCCGACACAGTCTTTTCTTTATCTAACTCTAAGTGTGCATTGTCAGGATCCCAATCTGGCACAGTCTTTTCTTCTTTTGTCAGTGGGTGTGCATTGTGTGGATCCCAATCTGCCACAGTCTTTTTTTCTTTTGTCAGTGGGTGTGCATTGTGAGCATTCCAATCCGCCACAGTCTTTTCTTCTTTTAACTCTAAGTGTACATTGTCAGGATCCCAATCTGGCACAGTCTTTTCTTCTTTTGTCAGTGGGTGTGCATTGTGAGCATTCCAATCCGCCACAGCCTTCTGTTCTTTCCTCAGTGGGTGTGCATTGTGAGGATTTCAATCCGAAACAGTCTTTTCTTCTTTTGTCAGTGGGTGTGCATTGTGAGCATTCCAATCCGCCACAGACTTTCTTCTTTCCTCTCTAGGTGTATTTTGTGAGCATTCCTATCCGCCAGAGTCTTCTCTACTTCCCTCCGTGGGTGTGCATTGTGAGCATTCCAATCTGCCACAGTCTTTTCTTCTTCCCTCTGTGGGCGTGCATTGTGAGCAGTCCAATCCTCCACAGTTTTCTGTTCTTTCCTCAGTGGGTGTGCATTGTGAGGATTCCAATCCGCCCCAGAATTTTCTTCTTTCCTCTCTAGGTGTGCATTGTGAGCATTCCAATCCGCCACAGTCTTCTGTTCTTTCCTCAGTGGGTGTGCATTGTGATTATTTCAATCCGCCACAGTCTTTTCTTCTTTTGTCAGTGGATGTGCATTGTGAGCATTCCAATCCGCCACAGACTTTTCTTCTTTTCTCTCTAAGTGTGCATTGTCAGGTTCCCAATCTGCCACAGTCTTTTCTTCTTTTGTCAGTGGGTGTGCATTGTCAGCATTCCAATCCGCCGCAGTCTTCTGTTCTTTCCTCAGTGGGTGTGCATTGTGATTATTTCAATCCGCCACAGTCTTTTCTTCTTTTGTCAGTGGATGTGCATTGTGAGCATTCCAATCCGCCACAGACTTTTCTTCTTTTCTCTCTAAGTGTGCATTGTCAGGATCCCAATCTGCCACAGTCTTTTCTAATTTTGTCAGTGGGTGTGCATTGTGAGCATTCCAATCCGCCACAGACTTTCCTTCTTTGCTCTCTAGGTGTGCATTGTGAGCATTCCAAACCGCCACAGCCTTCTGTTCTTTCCTCAGTGGGTGTGCATTGTGAGGATTTCCACCGCCACAGTCTTTTCTTCTTTTGTCAGTGGATGTGCATTGTGAGCATTCCAATCCGCCACAGTCTTTCTTCTTTCCTCTCTAGGTGTGCATTGTGAGCATTCCAATCTGCCACAGTCTTTTCTTCTTTTCTCTCTAAGTGTGCATTGTCAGCATTTTAATCCGCCCCAGTCTTCTGTTCTTTCCTCAGTGGGTGTGCATTGTGAGGATTTCAATACGCCACAGCCTTTTCTTCTTTTGTCAGTGGGTGTGCATTGTGAGCATTCCAATCCGCCACAGACTTTTCTTCTTTTCTCTCTAAGTGTGCATTGTCAGGATCCCAATCTGCCACAGTCTTTTCTTCTTTTGTCAGTGGGTGTGCATTGTCAGCATTCCAATCCGCCGCAGTCTTCTGTTCTTTCCTCAGTGGGTGTGCATTGTGAGCATTCCAATCTGCCACAGTCTTTTCTTCTTTTCTCTCTAAGTGTGCATTGTCAGCATTTTAATCCGACACAGTCTTTTCTTCTTTTCTCTCTAAGTGTGCATTGTCAGCATCCCAATCTGCCACAGTCTTTACTTCTTTTGTCAGTGGGTGTGCATTGTTCTTTCCTCAGTTGGTGTGCATTGTGATTATTTCAATCCGCCACAGTCTTTTCTTCTTTTGTCAGTGGATGTGCATTGTGAGCATTCCAATCCGCCACAGACTTTCCTTCTTTGCTCTCTAGGTGTGCATTGTGAGCATTCCAAACCGCCACAGCCTTCTGTTCTTTCCTCAGTGGGTGTGCATTGTGAGGATTTCAATCCGCCATAGTCTTTTCTTCTTTTGTCAGTGGGTGTGCATTGTGAGCATTCCAATCCGCCACAGTCTTTCTTCTTTCCTCTCTAGGTGTGCATTGTGAGCATTCCAATCTGCCACAGTCTTTTCTTCTTTTCTCTCTAAGTGTGCATTGTCAGCATCCCAATCTGCCACAGTCTTTACTTCTTTTGTCAGTGGGTGTGCATTGTTCTTTCCTCAGTTGGTGTGCATTGTGAGGATTTCAATCCGCCACAGTCTTACTTTTTTCCTCTCTAGGTGTATTTTGTGAGCATTCCAATCGGACACAGACTTTTCTTCTTTCCTCTCTAGGTGTGCATTGTGAGCATTCCAATCTGCCACAGTCTTTTCTTCTTTTCTCTCTAAGTGTGCACTGTCAGCATTTTAATCCGACACAGTCTTCTGTTCTTTCCTCAGTGGGTGTGCATTGTGAGGATTTCAATCCACCACAGTCTTTTGCTTCTTTTCTCTCTAAGTGTGCATTGTCAGCATCCCAATCTGCCACAGTCTTTACTTCTTTTGTCAGTGGGTGTGCATTGTTCTTTCCTCAGTTGGTGTGCATTGTGAGGATTTCAATCCGCCACAGTCTTACTTTTTTCCTCTCTAGGTGTATTTTGTGAGCATTCCTATCCGCCAGAGTCTTCTCTACTTCCCTCCGTGGGTGTGCATTGTGAGCATTCCAATCTGCCACAGTCTTTTCTTCTTCCCTCTGTGGGCGTGCATTGTGAGCATTCCAATCCGCCACAGTCTTTTGTTCTTTCCTCAGTGGGTGTGCATTGTGAGGATTTCAATCCGCCACAGTCTTTTCTTCTTTTGTCAGTGGGTGTGCATTGTGAGCATTGCAATCCGCCACAGACTTTCCTTCTTTCCTCTCTAGGTGTGCATTGTGAGCATTCCAATCCGCCACAGTCTTCTGTTCTTTCCTCAGTGGGTGTGCATTGTGATTATTTCAATCCGCCACAGTCTTTTCTTTTTTTGTCAGTGGATGTGCATTGTGAGCATTCCAATCCGCCACAGTCTTACTTCTTTCCTCTCTAGGTGTGCATTGTGAGCATTCCAATCTGCCACAGTCTTTTCTTCTTTTCTCTCTAAGTGTGCACTGTCAGCATTTTAATCCGACACAGTCTTCTGTTCTTTCCTCAGTGGGTGTGCATTGTGAGGATTTCAATCCACCACAGTCTTTTGCTTCTTTTCTCTCTAAGTGTGCATTGTCAGCATCCCAATCTGCCACAGTCTTTTCTTCTTTTGTCAGTGGGTGTGCATTGTGAGGATTTCAATCCGCCACAGACTTTTCTTCTTTTATCAGTGGGTGTGCATTGTGAGCATTCCAATCCGCCACAGACTTTTCTTCTTTTCTCTCTAAGTGTGCATTGTCAGCATCCCAATCTGCCACAGTCTTTACTTCTTTTGTCAGTGGGTGTGCATTGTGAGGATTTCAATCCGCCACAGTCTTTTCTTCTTTTGTCAGTGGGTGTGCATTGTGAGGATTTCAATCCGGCACAGACTTTTCTTCTTTTGTCAGTGGGTGTGCATTGTGAGCATTCCAATCCGCCACAGACTTTTCTTCTTTTCTCTCTAAGTGTGCATTGTCAGGATCCCAATCTGCCACAGTCTTTTCTTCTTTTATCAGTGGGTGTGCATTGTGAGCATTCCAATCCGCCACAGACTTTTCTTCTTTTCTCTCTAAGTGTGCATTGTCAGCATCCCAATCTGCCACAGTCTTTACTTCTTTTGTCAGTGGGTGTGCATTGTGAGCATTCCAATCCGCCACAGCCTTCTGTTCTTTCCTCAGTGGGTGTGCATTGTGAGCATTCCAATCTGCCACAGTCTTTTCTTCTTTTCTCTCTAAGTGTGCATTGTCAGCATTTTAATCCGACACAGTCTTCTGTTCTTTCCTCAGTGGGTGTGCATTGTGAGGATTTCAATCCACCACAGTCTTTCGCTTCTTTTCTCTCTAAGTGTGCATTGTCAGCATCCCAATCTGCCACAGTCTTTACTTCTTTTGTCAGTGGGTGTGCATTGTTCTTTCCTCAGTTGGTGTGCATTGTGAGGATTTCAATCCGCCACAGTCTTACTTTTTTCCTCTCTAGGTGTATTTTGTGAGCATTCCAATCGGACACAGACTTTTCTTCTTTCCTCTCTAGGTGTGCATTGTGAGTATTCCAATCCGCCACAGTGTTCTGTTCTTTCCTCAGTGGGTGTGCATTGTGAGGATTTCAATCCGCCACAGTCTTTTATTCTTCTGTCAGTGGATGTGCATTGTGAGCATTCCAATCCGCCACAGTCTTTCTTCTTTCCTCTCTAGGTGTGCATTGTGAGCATTCCAATCCGCCACAGTCTTTTCTTCTTTTCTCTCTAAGTGTGCATTGTCAGCATCCCAATCTGCCACAGTCTTTACTTATTTTGTCAGTTGGTCTGCATTGTCAGCATTCCTATCCGACACAGTCTTCTGTTCTTTCCTCAGTGGGTGTGCATTGTGAGGATTTCAATCCGCCAAAGTCTTTTCGTTTTTCCTCAGAGGGTGTGTATTGTGAGCATTCCAATTAGCCAGTCTTTTCCGCCACAGTCTTCTGTTCTTTTCTCTCTAAGTCTGCATGGTCAGCATCCCAATCTGCCACAGTCTTTACTTCTTTTGTCAGTGGGTGTGCATTGTCAGCATTCCAATCCGACACAGTCTTCTGTTCTTTCCTCAGTGGGTGTTCATTGTGAGGATTTCAATCCGCCACAGTCTTTTCTTCTTTCCTCAGTGGGTGTGCATTTTGAGGATTTCAATCCGCCACAGTCTTTTCTTCTTTTCTGTCTAAGTGCGCATTGTCAGGATCCCAATCTGCCACAGTCTTTTCTTCTTTTGTCAGTGGGTTTGCATTGTGAGCATTCCAATCCGCCACAGTCTTCTGTTCTTTCCTCAGTGGGTGTGCATTGGGATAATTTAAATCCGCCACAGTCTTTTCTTCTTTTCTCTCTAAGTGCGCATTGTCAGGATCCCAATTTGCCACAGTCTTTTCTTCTTTTGTCAGTGGGTGTGCATTGTGAGCATTCCAATCCGCCACAGTCTTTTCTTCTTTCCTCTCTAGGTGTGTTTTGTGAGCATTCCAATCCGACACAGTCTTTTCTTTATCTAACTCTAAGTGTGCATTGTCAGGATCCCAATCTGGCACAGTCTTTTCTTCTTTTGTCAGTGGGTGTGCATTGTGTGGATCCCAATCTGCCACAGTCTTTTTTTCTTTTGTCAGTGGGTGTGCATTGTGAGCATTCCAATCCGCCACAGTCTTTTCTTCTTTTAACTCTAAGTGTGCATTGTCAGGATCCCAATCTGGCACAGTCTTTTCTTCTTTTGTCAGTGGGTGTGCATTGTGAGCATTCCAATCCGCCACAACCTTCTGTTCTTTCCTCAGTGGGTGTGCATTGTGAGGATTTCAATCCGCCACAGTCTTTTCTTCTTTTGTCAGTGGGTGTGCATTGTGAGCATTCCAATCCGCCACAGACTTTTTCTTCTTTCCTCTCTAGGTGTATTTTGTGAGCATTCCTATCCGCCAGAGTCTTCTCTACTTCCCTCCGTGGGTGTGCATTGTGAGCATTCCAATCTGCCACAGTCTTTTCTTCTTCCCTCTGTGGGCGTGCATTGTGAGCAGTCCAATCCTCCACAGTTTTCTGTTCTTTCCTCAGTGGGTGTGCATTGTGAGGATTCCAATCCGCCCCAGAATTTTCTTCTTTCCTCTCTAGGTGTGCATTGTGAGCATTCCAATCCGCCACAGTCTTCTGTTCTTTCCTCAGTGGGTGTGCATTGTGATTATTTCAATCCGCCACAGTCTTTTCTTCTTTTGTCAGTGGATGTGCATTGTGAGCATTCCAATCCGCCACAGACTTTTCTTCTTTTCTCTCTAAGTGTGCATTGTCAGGATCCCAATCTGCCACAGTCTTTTCTAATTTTGTCAGTGGGTGTGCATTGTGAGCATTCCAATCCGCCACAGACTTTCCTTCTTTGCTCTCTAGGTGTGCACTGTGAGCATTCCAAACCGCCACAGCCTTCTGTTCTTTCCTCAGTGTGTGTGCATTGTGAGGATTTCCACCGCCACAGTCTTTTCTTCTTTTGTCAGTGGATGTGCATTGTGAGCATTCCAATCCGCCACAGTCTTTCTTCTTTCCTCTCTAGGTGTGCATTGTGAGCATTCCAATCTGCCACAGTCTTTTCTTCTTTTCTCTCTAAGTGTGCATTGTCAGCATTTTAATCCGCCCCAGTCTTCTGTTCTTTCCTCAGTGGGTGTGCATTGTGAGGATTTCAATACGCCACAGCCTTTTCTTCTTTTGTCAGTGGGTGTGCATTGTGAGCATTCCAATCCGCCACAGACTTTTCTTCTTTTCTCTCTAAGTGTGCATTGTCAGGATCCCAATCTGCCACAGTCTTTTCTTCTTTTGTCAGTGGGTGTGCATTGTCAGCATTCCAATCCGCCGCAGTCTTCTGTTCTTTCCTCAGTGGGTGTGCATTGTGAGGATTTCAATCCGCCATAGTCTTTTCTTCTTTTGTCAGTTTGTGTGCATTGTGAGCATTCCAATCCGCCACAGTCTTTCTTCTTTCCTCTCTAGGTGTGCATTGTGAGCATTCCAATCTGCCACAGTCTTTTCTTCTTTTCTCTCTAAGTGTGCATTGTCAGCATTTTAATCCGCCCCAGTCTTCTGTTCTTTCCTCAGTGGGTGTGCATTGTGAGGATTTCAATACGCCACAGCCTTTTCTTCTTTTGTCAGTGGGTGTGCATTGTGAGCATTCCAATCCGCCACAGACTTTTCTTCTTTTCTCTCTAAGTGTGCATTGTCAGGATCCCAATCTGCCACAGTCTTTTCTTCTTTTGTCAGTGGGTGTGCATTGTCAGCATTCCAATCCGCCACAGACTTTCCTTCTTTGCTCTCTAGGTGTGCATTGTGAGCATTCCAAACCGCCACAGTCTTTCTTCTTTCCTCTCTAGGTGTGCATTGTGAGCATTCCAATCTGCCACAGTCTTTTCTTCTTTTCTCTCTAAGTGTGCATTGTCAGCATTTTAATCCGCCCCAGTCTTCTGTTCTTTCCTCAGTGGGTGTGCATTGTGAGGATTTCAATCCGCCATAGTCTTTTCTTCTTTTGTCAGTGGGTGTGCACTGTGAGCATTCCAATCCGCCACAGTCTTTCTTCTTTCCTCTCTAGGTGTGCATTGTGAGCATTCCAATCTGCCACAGTCTTTTCTTCTTTTCTCTCTAAGTGTGCATTGTCAGCATTTTAATCCGCCCCAGTCTTCTGTTCTTTCCTCAGTGGGTGTGCATTGTGAGGATTTCAATCCGCCACAGACTTTCCTTCTTTGCTCTCTAGGTGTGCATTGTGAGCATTCCAAACCGCCACAGTCTTTCTTCTTTCCTCTGTAGGTGTGCATTGTGAGCATTCCAATCCGCCACAGACTTTCCTTCTTTGCTCTCTAGGTGTGCATTGTGAGCATTCCAAACCGCCACAGTCTTTCTTCTTTCCTCTCTAGGTGTGCATTGTGAGCATTCCAATCCGCCACAGACTTTCCTTCTTTGCTCTCTAGGTGTGCATTGTGAGCATTCCAAACCGCCACAGCCTTCTGTTCTTTCCTCAGTGGGTGTGCATTGTGAGGATTTCCACCGCCACAGTCTTTTCTTCTTTTGTCAGTGGATGTGCATTGTGAGCATTCCAATCCGCCACAGTCTTTCTTCTTTCCTCTCTAGGTGTGCATTCTGAGCATTCCAATCTGCCACAGTCTTTTCTTCTTTTCTCTCTAAGTGTGCATTGTCAGCATTTTAATCCGCCCCAGTCTTCTGTTCTTTCCTCAGTGGGTGTGCATTGTGAGGATTCCAATTCGCCACAGACTTTTCTTCTTACCTCTCTAGGTGTATTTTGTGAGCATTCCAATCCGCCACAGACTTTCCTTCTTTCCTCTCTAGGTGTGCATTGTGAGCATTCCAATCCGCCACAGACTTTCCTTCTTTCCTCTCTAGGTGTGCATTGTGAGCATTCCAATCCGTCACAGTCTTTTGTTCTTTCCTCAGTGGGTGTGCATTGTGAGGATTTCAATCCGCCACAGTCTTTTCTTCTTTTGTCAGTGGGAGTGCATTGTGAGCATTCCAATCCGCCACAGTCTTTTCTTCTTTTGTCAGTGGGTGTGCATTGTGAGCATTCCAATCCGCCACTGACTTTTCTTCTTTCCTCTCTAGGTGTATTTTGTGAGCATTCCTATCCGCCAGAGTCTTCTCTACTTCCCTCCGTGGGTGTGCATTGTGAGGATTTCAATCCGCCACAGTCTTTTCTTCTTTTGTCAGTGGATGTGCATTGTGAGCATTCCAATCCGCCACAGTCTTTTCTTCTTTTGTCAGTGGGTGTGCATTGTGAGCATTCCAATCCGCCACAGACTTTTCTTCTTTTCTCTCTAAGTGTGCATTGTCAGGATCCCAATCTGCCACAGTCTTTACTTCTTTTGTCAGTGGGTGAGCATTGTCAGCATTCCAATCCGACACAGTCTTCTGTTCTTTCCTCAGTGGGTGTGCATTGTGAGGATTCCAATTCGCCACAGACTTTTCTTCTTACCTCTCTAGGTGTATTTTGTGAGCATTCCAATCCGCCACAGACTTTCCTTCTTTCCTCTCTAGGTGTGCATTGTGAGCATTCCTATCCGCCAGAGTCTTCTCTACTTCCCTCCGTGGGTGTGCATTGTGAGGATTTCAATCCGCCACAGTCTTTTCTTCTTTTGTCAGTGGGAGTGCATTGTGAGCATTCCAATCCGCCACAGACTTTTCTTCTTTTCTCTCTAAGTGTGCATTGTCAGGATCCCAATCTGCCACAGTCTTTACTTCTTTTGTCAGTGGGTGAGCATTGTCAGCATTCCAATCCGACACAGTCTTCTGTTCTTTCCTCAGTGGGTGTGCATTGTGAGGATTCCAATTCGCCACAGACTTTTCTTCTTACCTCTCTAGGTGTATTTTGTGAGCATTCCAATCCGCCACAGACTTTCCTTCTTTCCTCTCTAGGTGTGCATTGTGAGCATTCCAATCCGTCACAGTCTTTTGTTCTTTCCTCAGTGGGTGTGCATTGTGAGGATTTCAATCCGCCACAGTCTTTTCTTCTTTTGTCAGTGGGTGTGCATTGTGAGCATTCCAATCCGAAACAGACTTTCCTTCTTTGCTCTCTAGGTGTGCATTGTGAGCTTTCCAATCTGCCACAGTCTTTTCTTCTTTTCTCTCTAAGTGTGCATTGTCAGCATTTTTATCTGACACGGTCTTCTGTTCTTTCCTCAGTGGGTGTGCATTGTGAGGATTTCAATCCACCACAGTCTTTTGCTTCTTTTCTCTCTAAGTGTGCATTGTCAGGATCCCAATCTGCCACAGTCTTTTCTTCTCTTGTCAGTGGGTGTGCATTGTCAGCATTCCAATCCGCCACAGTCTTCTGTTCTTTCCTCAGTGGGTGTGCATTGTGAGGATTTCAATCCGCCACAGTCTTTTCTTCTTTTGTCAGTGGGTGTGCATTGTGAGCATTCCAATCCGCCACAGACTTTTCTTCTTTCCTCTCTAGGTGTATTTTGTGAGCATTCCTATCCGCCAGAGTCTTCTCTACTTCCCTCCGTGGGTGTGCATTGTGAGCATTCCAATCTGCCACAGTCTTTTCTTCTTCCCTCTGTGGGCGTGCATTGTGAGCAGTCCAATCCTCCACAGTTTTCTGTTCTTTCCTCAGTGGGTGTGCATTGTGAGGATTCCAATCCGAAACAGACTTTCCTTCTTTGCTCTCTAGGTGTGCATTGTGAGCATTTAAATCCGCCACAGTCTTCTGTTCTTTCCTCAGTGGGTGTGCATTGTGAGGATTTCAATCCGCCACAGTCTTTTCTTCTTTTGTCAGTGGGAGTGCATTGTGAGCATTCCAATCCGCCACAGTCTTTTCTTCTTTTAACTCTAAGTGTGCATTGTCAGGATCCCAATCTGCCACAGTCTTTTCTTCTCTTGTCAGTGGGTGTGCATTGTCAGCATTCCAATCCGCCACAGTCTTCTGTTCTTTCCTCAGTGGGTGTGCATTGTGAGGATTTCAATCCGCCACAGTCTTTTCTTCTTTTGTCAGTGGGTGTGCATTGTGAGCATTCCAATCCGAAACAGACTTTCCTTCTTTGCTCTCTAGGTGTGCATTGTGAGCATTTAAATCCGCCACAGTCTTTTCTTCTTTTCTCTCTAAGTGTGCATTGTCAGCATCCCAATCTGCCACAGTCTTTACTTCTTTTGTCAGTGGGTGTGCATTGTCAGCATTCCAATCCGCCACAGTCTTCTGTTCTTTCCTCAGTGGGTGTGCATTGTGAGGATTTCAATCCGCCACAGTCTTTTCTTCTTTTCTCTCTAAGTGTGCATTGTCAGCATCCCAATCTGCCACAGTCTTTACTTCTTTTGTCAGTGGGTGTGCATTGTCAGCATTTCAATCCGACACAGTCTTCTGTTCTTTCCTCAGTGGGTGTGCATTGTGAGGATTCCAATCCGCCACAGACTTTACTTCTTTCCTCTCTAGGTGTATTTTGTGAGCATTCTAATCCGCCACAGACTTTCCTTCTTTCCTCTCTAGGTGTGCATTGTGAGCATTCCAATCCGCCACAGTCTTTTGTTCTTTCCTCAGTGGGTGTGCATTATGAGGATTTCAATCCGCCACAGTCTTTTCTTCTTTTGTCAGTGGGTGTGCATTGTGAGCATTCCAATCCGGCACAGACTTTCCTTCTTTCCTCTCTAGGTGTGCATTGTGAGCATTCCAATCCGCCACAGTCTTTCTTCTTTGCTCTCTAGGTGTTCATTGTGAGCATTCCAATCTGCCACATTCTTTTCTTCTTTTCTCTCTAAGTGTGCATTGTCAGCATTTTAATCCGACACAGTCTTCTGTTCTTTCCTCAGTGGGTGTGCATTGTGAGGATTTCAATCCGCCACAGTCTTTCCTTCTTTTATCAGTGGGTGTGCATTGTTCTTTCCTCAGTGGGTGTGCATTATGAGGATTTCAATCCGCCACAGTCTTTTCTTCTTTTGTCAGTGGGTGTGCATTGTGAGCATTCCAATCTGCCACAGACTTTCCTTCTTTGCTCTCTAGGTGTATTTTGTGAGCATTCCTATCCGCCAAAGTCTTCTCTACTTCCCTCCGTGGGTGTGCATTGTGAGCATTCCAATCTGCCACAGACTTCTCTACTTCCCTCCGTGGGTGTGCATTGTGAGCATTCCAATCTGCCACAGACTTTCCTTCTTTGCTCTCTAGGTGTATTTTGTGAGCATTCCTATCCGCCAAAGTCTTCTCTACTTCCCTCCGTGGGTGTGCATTGTGAGCATTCCAATCTGCCACAGACTTTCCTTCTTTGCTCTCTAGGTGTGCATTGTGAGCATTCCAATCTGCCACATTCTTTTCTTCTTTTCTCTCTAAGTGTGCATTGTCAGCATTTTAATCCGACACAGTCTTCTGTTCTTTGCTCTCTAGGTGTTCATTGTGAGCATTCCAATCTGCCACATTCTTTTCTTCTTTTCTCTCTAAGTGTGCATTGTCAGCATTTTAATCCGACACAGTCTTCTGTTCTTTCCTCAGTGGGTGTGCATTGTGAGGATTTCAATCCGCCACAGTCTTTCCTTCTTTTATCAGTGGGTGTGCATTGTTCTTTCCTCAGTGGGTGTGCATTATGAGGATTTCAATCCGCCACAGTCTTTTCTTCTTTTGTCAGTGGGTGTGCATTGTGAGCATTCCAATCTGCCACAGACTTTCCTTCTTTGCTCTCTAGGTGTGCATTGTGAGCATTCCAATCTGCCAAAGTCTTCTCTACTTCCCTCCGTGGGTGTGCATTGTGAGCATTCCAATCTGCCACAGACTTTCCTTCTTTGCTCTCTAGGTGTATTTTGTGAGCATTCCTATCCGCCAAAGTCTTCTCTACTTCCCTCCGTGGGTGTGCATTGTGAGCATTCCAATCTGCCACAGACTTTCCTTCTTTGCTCTCTAGGTGTGCATTGTGAGCATTCCAATCTGCCACAGTCTTTTCTTCTTTTCTCTCTAAGTGTGCATTGTCAGCATTTTTATCCGACACAGTCTTCTGTTCTTTCCTCAGTGGGTGTGCATTGTGAGGATTTCAATCCGCCACAGTCTTTCCTTCTTTTATCAGTGGGTGTGCATTGTTCTTTCCTCAGTTGGTGTGCATTGTGAGGATTTCAATCCGCCACAGTCTTTTCTTCTTTTGTCAGTGGGTGTGCATTGTGAGCATTCCAATCCGGCACAGACTTTCCTTCTTTGCTCTCTAGGTGTATTTTGTGAGCATTCCTATCCGCCAAAGTCTTCTCTACTTCCCTCCGTGGGTGTGCATTGTGAGCATTCCAATCTGCCACAGACTTTCCTTCTTTGCTCTCTAGGTGTGCATTGTGAGCATTCCAATCTGCCACAGTCTTTTCTTCTTTTCTCTCTAAGTGTGCATTGTCAGCATTTTTATCCGACACAGTCTTCTGTTCTTTCCTCAGTGGGTGTGCATTGTGAGGATTTCAATCCGCCACAGTCTTTCCTTCTTTTATCAGTGGGTGTGCATTGTTCTTTCCTCAGTGGGTGTGCATTATGAGGATTTCAATCCGCCACAGTCTTTTCTTCTTTTGTCAGTGGGTGTGCATTGTGAGCATTCCAATCCGGCACAGACTTTCCTTCTTTCCTCTCTAGGTGTGCATTGTGAGCATTCCAATCCGCCACAGTCTTTCTTCTTTGCTCTCTAGGTGTATTTTGTGAGCATTCCTATCCGCCAAAGTCTTCTCTACTTCCCTCCGTGGGTGTGCATTGTCAGCATCCCAATCTGCCACAGTCTTTTCTTCTTTTGTCAGTGGGTGTGCATTATGAGCATTCCAATCCGGCACAGACTTTCCTTCTTTCCTCTCTAGGTGTGCATTGTGAGCATTTTAATCCGACACAGTCTTCTGTTCTTTCCTCAGTGGGTGTGCATTGTGAGGATTTCAATCCGCCACAGTCTTTTCTTCTTTTGTCAGTGGGTGTGCATTGTGAGCATTCCAATCCGGCACAGACTTTCCTTCTTTGCTCTCTAGGTGTATTTTGTGAGCATTCCTATCCGCCAAAGTCTTCTCTACTTCCCTCCGTGGGTGTGCATTGTGAGCATTCCAATCTGCCACAGACTTTCCTTCTTTGCTCTCTAGGTGTGCATTGTGAGCATTCCAATCCGCCACAGTCTTTCTTCTTTGCTCTCTAGGTGTATTTTGTGAGCATTCCTATCCGCCAAAGTCTTCTCTACTTCCCTCCGTGGGTGTGCATTGTGAGCATTCCAATCTGCCACAGTCTTTTCTTCTTTTCTCTCTAAGTGTGCATTGTCAGCATTTTTATCCGACACAGTCTTCTGTTCTTTCCTCAGTGGGTGTGCATTGTGAGGATTTCAATCCGCCACAGTCTTTCCTTCTTTTATCAGTGGGTGTGCATTGTTCTTTCCTCAGTTGGTGTGCATTGTGAGGATTTCAATCCGCCACAGTCTTTTCTTCTTTTGTCAGTGGGTGTGCATTGTGAGCATTCCAATCCGGCACAGACTTTCCTTCTTTGCTCTCTAGGTGTATTTTGTGAGCATTCCTATCCGCCAAAGTCTTCTCTACTTCCCTCCGTGGGTGTGCATTGTGAGCATTCCAATCTGCCACAGACTTTCCTTCTTTGCTCTCTAGGTGTGCATTGTGAGCATTCCAATCTGCCACAGTCTTTTCTTCTTTTCTCTCTAAGTGTGCATTGTCAGCATTTTTATCCGACACAGTCTTCTGTTCTTTCCTCAGTGGGTGTGCATTGTGAGGATTTCAATCCGCCACAGTCTTTTCTTCTTTTATCAGTGGGTGTGCATTGTGAGCATTCCAATCTGCCACAGACTTTCCTTCTTTGCTCTCTAGGTGTGCATTGTGAGCATTCCAATCCGCCACAGACTTTTCTTCTTTCCTCTCTAGGTGTATTTTGTGAGCATTCCTATCCGCCAAAGTCTTCTCTACTTCCCTCCGTGGGTGTGCATTGTCAGCATCCCAATCTGCCACAGTCTTTTCTTCTTTTGTCAGTGGGTGTGCATTATGAGCATTCCAATCCGCCACAGTCTTCTGTTCTTTCCTCAGTGGGTGTGCATTGTGAGGATTTCAATCCGCCACAGTCTTTTCTTCTTTTGTCAGTGGGTGTGCATTGTGAGCATTCCAATCCGAAACAGACTTTCCTTCTTTGCTCTCTAGGTGTGCATTGTGAGCTTTCCAATCTGCCACAGTCTTTTCTTCTTTTCTCTCTAAGTGTGCATTGTCAGCATTTTTATCTGACACGGTCTTCTGTTCTTTCCTCAGTGGGTGTGCATTGTGAGGATTTCAATCCACCACAGTCTTTTGCTTCTTTTCTCTCTAAGTGTGCATTGTCAGGATCCCAATCTGCCACAGTCGTTTCTTCTTTTGTCAGTGGGTGTGCATTGTGAGGATTTCAATCCGCCACAGTCTTTTCTTCTTTCCTCAGTGGGTGTGCATTGTGAGGATTTCAATCCGCCACAGTTTTTCCGCCACAGTCTTCTGTTCTTTTCTCTCTAAGTGTTCATTGTCAGCATCCCAATCTGCCACAGTCTTTACTTCTTTTGTCAGTGGGTGTGCATTGTCAGCATTCCAAACCGACACAGTCTTCTGTTGTTTCCTCAGTGGGTGTGCATTGTGAGGATTTCAATGCGCCACAGTCTTTTCTTCTTTTCTCTTTAAGTGTGCATTGTCAGCATGCCAATCTGCCACAGTCTTTTCTTCTTTTGTCAGTGGGTGTGCATTGTTCTTTCCTCAGTTGGTGTGCATTGTGAGGATTTCAATCCGCCACAGTCTTTTCTTCTTTTGTCAGTGGGTGTGCATTGTGAGCATTCCAATCCGGCACAGACTTTCCTTCTTTCCTCTCTAGGTGTGCATTGTGAGCATTCCAATCCGCCACAGTCTTTCTTCTTTGCTCTCTAGGTGTTCATTGTGAGCATTCCAATCTGCCACATTCTTTTCTTCTTTTCTCTCTAAGTGTGCATTGTCAGCATTTTAATCCTACACAGTCTTCTGTTCTTTCCTCAGTGGGTGTGCATTGTGAGGATTTCAATCCGCCACAGTCTTTTCTTCTTTTGTCAGTGGGTGTGCATTGTGAGCATTCCAATCCGCCACAGACTTTTCTTCTTTCCTCTCTAGGTGTATTTTGTGAGCATTCCTATCCGCCAGAGTCTTCTCTACTTCCCTCCGTGGGTGTGCATTGTGAGCATTCCAATCTGCCACAGACTTTCCTTCTTTGCTCTCTAGGTGTGCATTGTGAGCATTCCAATCTGCCACAGTCTTTTCTTCTTTTCTCTCTAAGTGTGCATTGTCAGCATTTTTATCCGACACAGTCTTCTGTTCTTTCCTCAGTGGGTGTGCATTGTGAGGATTTCAATCCGCCACAGTCTTTCCTTCTTTTATCAGTGGGTGTGCATTGTTCTTTCCTCAGTTGGTGTGCATTGTGAGGATTTCAATCCGCCACAGTCTTTTCTTCTTTTGTCAGTGGGTGTGCATTGTGAGCATTCCAATCCGGCACAGACTTTCCTTCTTTCCTCTCTAGGTGTGCATAGTGAGCATTTTAATCCGACACAGTCTTCTGTTCTTTCCTCAGTGGGTGTGCATTGTGAGGATTTCAATCCGCCACAGTCTTTTCTTCTTTTGTCAGTCGGTGTGCATTGTGAGCATTCCAATCCGGCACAGACTTTCCTTCTTTCCTCTCTAGGTGTGCATTGTGAGCATTTTAATCCGACACAGTCTTCTGTTCTTTCCTCAGTGGGTGTGCATTGTGAGGATTTCAATCCGCCACAGTCTTTTCTTCTTTTATCAGTGGGTGTGCATTGTGAGCATTCCAATCCGCCACAGACTTTTCTTCTTTCCTCTCTAGGTGTATTTTGTGAGCATTCCTATCCGCCAGAGTCTTCTCTACTTCCCTCCGTGGGTGTGCATTGTGAGCATTCCAATCTGCCACAGACTTTCCTTCTTTGCTCTCTAGGTGTGCATTGTGAGCATTCCAATCCGCCACAGACTTTTCTTCTTTCCTCTCTAGGTGTATTTTGTGAGCATTCCTATCCGCCAAAGTCTTCTCTACTTCCCTCCGTGGGTGTGCATTGTCAGCATCCCAATCTGCCACAGTCTTTTCTTCTTTTGTCAGTGGGTGTGCATTATGAGCATTCCAATCCGCCACAGTCTTCTGTTCTTTCCTCAGTGGGTGTGCATTGTGAGGATTTCAATCCGCCACAGTCTTTTCTTCTTTTGTCAGTGGGTGTGCATTGTGAGCATTCCAATCCGAAACAGACTTTAATTCTTTGCTCTCTAGGTGTGCATTGTGAGCTTTCCAATCTGCCACAGTCTTTTCTTCTTTTCTCTCTAAGTGTGCATTGTCAGCATTTTTATCTGACACGGTCTTCTGTTCTTTCCTCAGTGGGTGTGCATTGTGAGGATTTCAATCCACCACAGTCTTTTGCTTCTTTTCTCTCTAAGAGTGCATTGTCAGGATCCCAATCTGCCACAGTCTTTTCTTCTTTTGTCAGTGGGTGTGCATTGTGAGGATTTCAATCCGCCACAGTCTTTTCTTCTTTCCTCAGTGGGTGTGCATTGTGAGGATTTCAATCCGCCACAGTTTTTCCGCCACAGTCTTCTGTTCTTTTCTCTCTAAGTGTTCATTGTCAGCATCCCAATCTGCCACAGTCTTTACTTCTTTTGTCAGTGGGTGTGCATTGTCAGCATTCCAAACCGCCACAGTCTTCTGTTGTTTCCTCAGTGGGTGTGCATTGTGAGGATTTCAATGCGCCACAGTCTTTTCTTCTTTTCTCTTTAAGTGTGCATTGTCAGCATGCCAATCTGCCACAGTCTTTTCTTCTTTTGTCAGTGGGTGTGCATTGTTCTTTCCTCAGTTGTTGTGCATTGTGAGGATTTCAATCCGCCACAGTCTTTTCTTCTTTTGTCAGTGGGTGTGCATTGTGAGCATTCCAATCCGAAACAGACTTTCCTTCTTTGCTCTCTAGGTGTGCATTGTGAGCATTTAAATCCGCCACAGTCTTCTGTTCTTTCCTCAGTGGGTGTGCATTGTGAGGATTCCAATCCGCCACAGTCTTTTCTTCTTTTGTCAGTGGGTGTGCATTGTTCTTTCCTCAGTTGGTGTGCATTGTGAGGATTTCAATCCGCCACAGTCTTACTTCTTTCCTCTCTAGGTGTATTTTGTGAGCATTAAAATCGGCCACAGACTTTTCTTCTTTCCTCTCTAGGTGTGCATTGTCAGCATTTGAATCCGACACAGTCTTCTGTTCTTTCCTCAGTGGGTGTGCATTGTGAGGATTTCAATCCGCCACAGTCTTTTCTTCTTTTGTCAGTGGGTGTGCATTGTGAGCATTCCAATCCGCCGCAGACTTTCCTTCTTTGCTCTCTAGGTGTGCATTGTGAGCATTCCAATCTGCCACAGACTTTTCTTCTTTTCTCTCTAAGTGTGCATTGTCAGCATTTTAATCTGACACAGTCTTGTGTTCTTTCCTCAGTGGGTGTGCATTGTGAGGATTTCAATCCACCACAGTCTTTTGCTTCTTTTCTCTCTAAGTGTGCATTGTCAGGAACCCAATCTGCCACAGTCTTTTCTTCTTTTGTCAGTGGGTGTGCATTGTGAGGATTTCAATCCGCCACAGTCTTTTCTTCTTTCCTCAGTGGGTGTGCATTGTGAGGATTTCAATCCGCCACAGTCTTTTCTTCTTTCCTCAGTGGGTGTGCATTGTGAGGATTTCAATCCGCCACAGTCTTTTCTTCTTTTCTCTCTAAGTGTGCATTGTGAGCATTCCAATCCGCCACAGACTTTCTTTCTTTGCTCTCTAGGTGCGCATTGTGAGCATTCCAATCTGCCACAGACTTTTCTTCTTTTCTCTCTAAGTGTGCATTGTCAGCATTTTAATCTGACACAGTCTTCTGTTCTTTCCTCAGTGGGTGTGCATTGTGAGGATTTCAATCCACCACAGTCTTTTGCTTCTTTTCTCTCTAAGTGTGCATTGTCAGGATCCCAATCTGCCACAGTCTTTTCTTCTTTTGTCAGTGGGTGTGCATTGTGAGGATTTCAATCCGCCACAGTCTTTTCTTCTTTCCTCAGTGGGTGTGCATTGTGAGGATTTCAATCCGGCACAGACTTTCCTTCTTTCCTCTCTAGGTGTGCATTGTGAGCATTCCAATCCGCCACAGTCTTCTGTTCTTTCCTCAGTGGGTGTGCATTGTGAGGATTTCAATCCGCCACAGTCTTTTATTCTTTTGTCAGTGGATGTGCATTGTGAGCATTCCAATCGGCCACAGACTTTTCTTTTTTCCTCTCTAGGTGTGCATTGTCAGCATTTTAATCCGACACAGTCTTCTGTTCTTTCCTCAGTGGGTGTGCATTGTGAGGATTTCAATCCGCCACAGTCTTTTCTTCTTTTGTCAGTGGGTGTACATTGTGAGCATTCCAATCCGCCACAGACTTTCCTTCTTTGCTCTCTAGGTGTGCATTGTGAGCATTCCAATCTGCCACAGACTTTTCTTCTTTTCTCTCTAAGTGTGCATTGTCAGCATTTTAATCTGACACAGTCTTCTGTTCTTTCCTCAGTGGGTGTGCATTGTGAGGATCCCAATCTGCCACACTCTTTTCTTCTTTTGTCAGTTGGTGTGCATTGTGAGCATTCCAATCCGCCACAGTCTTCTGTTCTTTCCTCAGTGGGTGTGCATTGTGAGGATTTCAATCCACCACAGTCTTCTGTTCTTTTCTCTCAAAGTGTTCATTGTCAGCATCCCAATCTGCCACACTCTTTACTTCTTTTGTCAGTGGGTGTGCATTGTCAGCATTCCAATCCGACACAGTCTTCTGTTCTTTCCTCAGTGGGTGTGCATTGTGAGGATTTCAATGCGCCACAGTCTTTTCTTCTTTTCTCTCTAAGTGTGCATTGTCAGCATCCCAATCTGCCACAGTCTTTAGGTACTTATTTTTTTCAGTGGGTGTACATTGTCAGCATTCCAATCCGACACAGTCTTCTGTTCTTTCCACAGTGGGTGTGCATTGTGAGGATCCCAATCTGCCACAGTCTTTTCTTCTTTTGTCAGTGGGTGTGCATTGTGAGCATTCCAATCCGCCACAGTCTTCAGTTCTTTCCTCAGTAGGTGTGCATTGTGAGGATTTCAATCCGCCACAGTCTTTTCTTCTTTTGTCAGTGGGTGTACATTGTGAGCATTCCAATCCGCCACAGACTTTCCTTCTTTGCTCTCTAGGTGTGCATTGTGAGCATTCCAATCGGCCACAGACTTTTCTTTTTTCCTCTCTAGGTGTGCATTGTCAGCATTTTAATCCGACACAGTCTTCTGTTCTTTCCTCAGTGGGTGTGCATTGTGAGGATTTCAATCCGCCACAGTCTTTTCTTCTTTTGTCAGTGGGTGTACATTGTGAGCATTCCAATCCGCCACAGACTTTCCTTCTTTGCTCTCTAGGTGTGCATTGTGAGCATTCCAATCTGCCACAGACTTTTCTTCTTTTCTCTCTAAGTGTGCATTGTCAGCATTTTAATCTGACACAGTCTTCTGTTCTTTCCTCAGTGGGTGTGCATTGTGAGGATCCCAATCTGCCACAGTCTTTTCTTCTTTTGTCAGTGGGTGTGCATTGTGAGCATTCCAATCCGCCACAGTCTTCAGTTCTTTCCTCAGTAGGTGTGCATTGTGAGGATTTCAATCCACCACAGTCTTCTGTTCTTTTCTCTCAAAGTGTTCATTGTCAGCATCCCAATCTGCCACACTCTTTACTTCTTTTGTCAGTGGGTGTGCATTGTCAGCATTCCAATCCGACACAGTCTTCTGTTCTTTCCTCAGTGGGTGTGCATTGTGAGGATTTCAATGCGCCACAGTCTTTTCTTCTTTTCTCTCTAAGTGTGCATTGTCAGCATCCCAATCTGCCACAGTCTTTAGGTACTTATTTTTTTCAGTGGGTGTACATTGTCAGCATTCCAATCCGACACAGTCTTCTGTTCTTTCCTCAGTAGGTGTGCATTGTGAGGATCCCAATCTGCCACAGTCTTTTCTTCTTTTGTCAGTGGGTGTGCATTGTGAACACTCCAATCCGCCACAGACTTTTCTTCTTTCCTCTCTAGGTGTATTTTGTGAGCATTCCAATCCGCCACAGATTTTCCTTCTTTCCTCTCTAAGTGTGCATTGTCAGCATTTTAATCTGACACAGTCTTCTGTTCTTTCCTCAGTGGGTGTGCATTGTGAGGATTTCAATCCACCACAGTCTTTTCTTCTTTCCTCTCTAGGTGTGTTTTGTGAGCATTCCAATCTGCCACAGTCTTTTCTTCTTTTCTCTCTAAGTGTGCATTGTCAGCATTTTTATCTGACACGGTCTTCTGTTCTTTCCTCAGTGGGTGTGCATTGTGAGGATTTCAATCCACCACAGTCTTTTGCTTCTTTTCTCTCTAAGTGTGCATTGTCAGGATCCCAATCTGCCACAGTCTTTTCTTCTTTTGTCAGTGGGTGTGCATTGTGAGGATTTCAATCCGCCACAGTCTTTTCTTCTTTCCTCAGTGGGTGTGCATTGTGAGGATTTCAATCCGGAACAGTTTTTCCGCCACAGTCTTCTGTTCTTTCCTCTCTAAGTGTTCATTGTCAGCATCCCAATCTGCCACAGTCTTTACTTCTTTTGTCAGTCTGTGTGCATTGTCAGCATTCCAAACCGACACAGTCTTCTGTTGTTTCCTCAGTGGGTGTGCATTGTGAGGATTTCAATGCGCCACAGTCTTTTCTTCTTTTCTCTTTAAGTGTGCATTGTCAGCATGCCAATCTGCCAGAGTCTCTTCTTCTTTTGTCAGTGGGTGTGCATTGTGAGCATTCCAATCTGCCACAGACTTTGCTTCTTTGCTCTCTAGGTGTGCATTTTGAGCATTCCAATCTGCCACAGTCTTTTCTTCTTTTCTCTCTAAGTGTGCATTGTCAGCATTTTTATCCGACACAGTCTTCTGTTCTTTCCTCAGTGGGTGTGCATTGTGAGGATTTCAATCCGCCACAGTCTTTCCTTCTTTTATCAGTGGGTGTGCATTGTGAGCATTCCAATCCGCCACAGACTTTTCTTCTTTCCTCTCTAGGTGTATTTTGTGAGCATTCCTATCCGCCAGAGTCTTCTCTACTTCCCTCCGTGGGTGTGCATTGTCAGCATCCCAATCTGCCACAGTCTTTTCTTCTTTTGTCAGTGGGTGTGCATTATGAGCATTCCAATCCGCCACAGTCTTCTGTTCTTTCCTCAGTGGGTGTGCATTGTGAGGATTTCAATCCGCCACAGTCTTTTCTTCTTTTGTCAGTGGGTGTGCATTGTGAGCATTCCAATTCGCCACAGACTTTCCTTCTTTGCTCTCTAGGTGTGCATTGTGAGGATTTCAATGCGCCACAGTCTTTTCTTCTTTTCTCTTTAAGTGTGCATTGTCAGCATGCCAATCTGCCACAGTCTTTTCTTCTTTTGTCAGTGGGTGTGCATTGTTCTTTCCTCAGTTGGTGTGCATTGTGAGGATTTCAATCCGCCACAGTCTTTTCTTCTTTTGTCAGTGGGTGTGCATTGTGAGCATTGCAATCCGAAACAGACTTTCCTTCTTTGCTCTCTAGGTGTGCATTGTGAGCATTTAAATCCGCCACAGTCTTCTGTTCTTTCCTCAGTGGGTGTGCATTGTGAGGATTCCAATCCGCCACAGTCTTTTCTTCTTTTGTCAGTGGGTGTGCATTGTTCTTTCCTCAGTTGGTGTGCATTGTGAGGATTTCAATCCGCCACAGTCTTACTTCTTTCCTCTCTAGGTGTATTTTGTGAGCATTCCAATCGGCCACAGACTTTTCTTCTTTCCTCTCTAGGTGTGCATTGTCAGCATTTGAATCCGACACAGTCTTCTGTTCTTTCCTCAGTGGGTGTGCATTGTGAGGATTTCAATCCGCCACAGTCTTTTCTTCTTTTGTCAGTGGGTGTGCATTGTGAGCATTCCAATTCGCCACAGACTTTCCTTCTTTGCTCTCTAGGTGTGCATTGTGAGCATTCCAATCTGCCACAGACTTTTCTTCTTTTCTCTCTAAGTGTGCATTGTCAGCATTTTAATCTGACACAGTCTTGTGTTCTTTCCTCAGTGGGTGTGCATTGTGAGGATTTCAATCCACCACAGTCTTTTGCTTCTTTTCTCTCTAAGTGTGCATTGTCAGGAACCCAATCTGCCACAGTCTTTTCTTCTTTTGTCAGTGGGTGTGCATTGTGAGGATTTCAATCCGCCACAGTCTTTTCTTCTTTCCTCAGTGGGTGTGCATTGTGAGGATTTCAATCCGCCACAGTCTTTTCTTCTTTCCTCAGTGGGTGTGCATTGTGAGGATTTCAATCCGCCACAGTCTTTTCTTCTTTTCTTCTTTTCTCTCTAAGTGTGCATTGTGAGCATTCCAATCCGCCACAGACTTTCCTTCTTTGCTCTCTAGGTGCGCATTGTGAGCATTCCAATCTGCCACAGACTTTTCTTCTTTTCTCTCTAAGTGTGCAT
Source organism: Cheilosia impressa (assembly GCA_948293265.1). NCBI lineage: Eukaryota > Metazoa > Arthropoda > Insecta > Diptera > Syrphidae > Cheilosia > Cheilosia impressa. The sequence goes on from OX411880.1 coordinate 58,246,236, forward strand.
TGTCAGCATTTTAATCTGACACAGTCTTCTGTTCTTTCCTCAGTGGGTGTGCATTGTGAGGATTTCAATCCACCACAGTCTTTTGCTTCTTTTCTCTCTAAGTGTGCATTGTCAGGATCCCAATCTGCCACAGTGTTTTCTTCTTTTGTCAGTGGGTGTGCATTGTGAGGATTTCAATCCGCCACAGTCTTTTCTTCATTCCTCAGTGGGTGTGCATTGTGAGGATTTCAATCCGGCACAGACTTTCCTTCTTTCCTCTCTAGGTGTGCATTGTGAGCATTCCAATCCGCCACAGTCTTCTCTTCTTTCCTCAGTGGGTGTGCATTGTGAGGATTTCAATCCGCCACAGTCTTTTCTTCTTTTGTCAGTGGATGTGCATTGTGAGCATTCCAATCGGCCACAGACTTTTCTTTTTTCCTCTCTAGGTGTGCATTGTCAGCATTTTAATCCGACACAGTCTTCTGTTCTTTCCTCAGTGGGTGTGCATTGTGAGGATTTTAATCCGCCACAGTCTTTTCTTCATTCCTCAGTGGGTGTGCATTGTGAGGATTTCAATCCGGCACAGACTTTCCTTCTTTGCTCTCTAGGTGTGCATTGTGAGCATTCCAATCTGCCACAGACTTTTCTTCTTTTCTCTCTAAGTGTGCATTGTCAGCATTTTAATCTGACACAGTCTTCTGTTCTTTCCTCAGTGGGTGTGCATTGTGAGGATCCCAATCTGCCACAGTCTTTTCTTCTTTTGTCAGTGGGTGTGCATTGTGAGCATTCCAATCCGCCACAGTCTTCTGTTCTTTCCTCAGTGGGTGTGCATTGTGAGGATTTCAATGCGCCACAGTCTTTTCTTCTTTTCTCTCTAAGTGTGCATTGTCAGCATCCCAATCTGCCACAGTCTTTAGGTACTTATTTTTTCAGTGGGTGTACATTGTCAGCATTCCAATCCGACACAGTCTTCTGTTCTTTCCTCAGTGGGTGTGCATTGTGAGGATTTCAATCCACCACAGTCTTCTGTTCTTTTCTCTCAAAGTGTTCATTGTCAGCATCCCAATCTGCCACACTCTTTACTTCTTTTGTCAGTGGGTGTGCATTGTCAGCATTCCAATCCGACACAGTCTTCTGTTCTTTCCTCAGTGGGTGTGCATTGTGAGGATTTCAATGCGCCACAGTCTTTTCTTCTTTTCTCTCTAAGTGTGCATTGTCAGCATCCCAATCTGCCACAGTCTTTACTTCTTTTGTCAGTGGGTGTGCATTGTCAGCATTCCAATCCGACACAGTCTTCTGTTCTTTCCTCAGTGGGTGTGCATTGTGAGGATTTCAATGCGCCACAGTCTTTTCTTCTTTTCTCTCTAAGTGTGCATTGTCAGCATCCCAATCTGCCACAGTCTTTACTTCTTTTGTCAGTGGGTGTGCATTGTCAGCATTCCAATCCGACACAGTCTTCTGTTCTTTCCTCAGTGGGTGTGCATTGTGAGGATTTCAATGCGCCACAGTCTTTTCTTCTTTTCTCTCTAAGTGTGCATTGTCAGCATTTTTATCTGACACGGTCTTCTGTTCTTTCCTCAGTGGGTGTGCATTGTGAGGATTTCAATCCACCACAGTCTTTTGCTTCTTTTCTCTCTAAGAGTGCATTGTCAGGATCCCAATCTGCCACAGTCTTTTCTTCTTTTGTCAGTGGGTGTGCATTGTGAGGATTTCAATCCGCCACAGTCTTTTCTTCTTTCCTCAGTGGGTGTGCATTGTGAGGATTTCAATCCGCCACAGTTTTTCCGCCACAGTCTTCTGTTCTTTTCTCTCTAAGTGTTCATTGTCAGCATCCCAATCTGCCACAGTCTTTACTTCTTTTGTCAGTGGGTGTGCATTGTCAGCATTCCAATCCGACACAGTCTTCTGTTCTTTCCTCAGTGGGTGTGCATTGTGAGGATTTCAATCCGCCACAGTCTTTTCTTCTTTTGTCAGTCGGTGTGCATTGTGAGCATTCCAATCCGGCACAGACTTTCCTTCTTTCCTCTCTAGGTGTGCATTGTGAGCATTTTAATCCGACACAGTCTTCTGTTCTTTCCTCAGTGGGTGTGCATTGTGAGGATTTCAATCCGCCACAGTCTTTTCTTCTTTTATCAGTGGGTGTGCATTGTGAGCATTCCAATCCGCCACAGACTTTTCTTCTTTCCTCTCTAGGTGTATTTTGTGAGCATTCCTATCCGCCAGAGTCTTCTCTACTTCCCTCCGTGGGTGTGCATTGTGAGCATTCCAATCTGCCACAGACTTTCCTTCTTTGCTCTCTAGGTGTGCATTGTGAGCATTCCAATCCGCCACAGACTTTTCTTCTTTCCTCTCTAGGTGTATTTTGTGAGCATTCCTATCCGCCAAAGTCTTCTCTACTTCCCTCCGTGGGTGTGCATTGTCAGCATCCCAATCTGCCACAGTCTTTTCTTCTTTTGTCAGTGGGTGTGCATTATGAGCATTCCAATCCGCCACAGTCTTCTGTTCTTTCCTCAGTGGGTGTGCATTGTGAGGATTTCAATCCGCCACAGTCTTTTCTTCTTTTGTCAGTGGGTGTGCATTGTGAGCATTCCAATCCGAAACAGACTTTAATTCTTTGCTCTCTAGGTGTGCATTGTGAGCTTTCCAATCTGCCACAGTCTTTTCTTCTTTTCTCTCTAAGTGTGCATTGTCAGCATTTTTATCTGACACGGTCTTCTGTTCTTTCCTCAGTGGGTGTGCATTGTGAGGATTTCAATCCACCACAGTCTTTTGCTTCTTTTCTCTCTAAGAGTGCATTGTCAGGATCCCAATCTGCCACAGTCTTTTCTTCTTTTGTCAGTGGGTGTGCATTGTGAGGATTTCAATCCGCCACAGTCTTTTCTTCTTTCCTCAGTGGGTGTGCATTGTGAGGATTTCAATCCGCCACAGTTTTTCCGCCACAGTCTTCTGTTCTTTTCTCTCTAAGTGTTCATTGTCAGCATCCCAATCTGCCACAGTCTTTACTTCTTTTGTCAGTGGGTGTGCATTGTCAGCATTCCAAACCGCCACAGTCTTCTGTTGTTTCCTCAGTGGGTGTGCATTGTGAGGATTTCAATGCGCCACAGTCTTTTCTTCTTTTCTCTTTAAGTGTGCATTGTCAGCATGCCAATCTGCCACAGTCTTTTCTTCTTTTGTCAGTGGGTGTGCATTGTTCTTTCCTCAGTTGTTGTGCATTGTGAGGATTTCAATCCGCCACAGTCTTTTCTTCTTTTGTCAGTGGGTGTGCATTGTGAGCATTCCAATCCGAAACAGACTTTCCTTCTTTGCTCTCTAGGTGTGCATTGTGAGCATTTAAATCCGCCACAGTCTTCTGTTCTTTCCTCAGTGGGTGTGCATTGTGAGGATTCCAATCCGCCACAGTCTTTTCTTCTTTTGTCAGTGGGTGTGCATTGTTCTTTCCTCAGTTGGTGTGCATTGTGAGGATTTCAATCCGCCACAGTCTTACTTCTTTCCTCTCTAGGTGTATTTTGTGAGCATTAAAATCGGCCACAGACTTTTCTTCTTTCCTCTCTAGGTGTGCATTGTCAGCATTTGAATCCGACACAGTCTTCTGTTCTTTCCTCAGTGGGTGTGCATTGTGAGGATTTCAATCCGCCACAGTCTTTTCTTCTTTTGTCAGTGGGTGTGCATTGTGAGCATTCCAATCCGCCGCAGACTTTCCTTCTTTGCTCTCTAGGTGTGCATTGTGAGCATTCCAATCTGCCACAGACTTTTCTTCTTTTCTCTCTAAGTGTGCATTGTCAGCATTTTAATCTGACACAGTCTTGTGTTCTTTCCTCAGTGGGTGTGCATTGTGAGGATTTCAATCCACCACAGTCTTTTGCTTCTTTTCTCTCTAAGTGTGCATTGTCAGGAACCCAATCTGCCACAGTCTTTTCTTCTTTTGTCAGTGGGTGTGCATTGTGAGGATTTCAATCCGCCACAGTCTTTTCTTCTTTCCTCAGTGGGTGTGCATTGTGAGGATTTCAATCCGCCACAGTCTTTTCTTCTTTCCTCAGTGGGTGTGCATTGTGAGGATTTCAATCCGCCACAGTCTTTTCTTCTTTTCTCTCTAAGTGTGCATTGTGAGCATTCCAATCCGCCACAGACTTTCTTTCTTTGCTCTCTAGGTGCGCATTGTGAGCATTCCAATCTGCCACAGACTTTTCTTCTTTTCTCTCTAAGTGTGCATTGTCAGCATTTTAATCTGACACAGTCTTCTGTTCTTTCCTCAGTGGGTGTGCATTGTGAGGATTTCAATCCACCACAGTCTTTTGCTTCTTTTCTCTCTAAGTGTGCATTGTCAGGATCCCAATCTGCCACAGTCTTTTCTTCTTTTGTCAGTGGGTGTGCATTGTGAGGATTTCAATCCGCCACAGTCTTTTCTTCTTTCCTCAGTGGGTGTGCATTGTGAGGATTTCAATCCGGCACAGACTTTCCTTCTTTCCTCTCTAGGTGTGCATTGTGAGCATTCCAATCCGCCACAGTCTTCTGTTCTTTCCTCAGTGGGTGTGCATTGTGAGGATTTCAATCCGCCACAGTCTTTTATTCTTTTGTCAGTGGATGTGCATTGTGAGCATTCCAATCGGCCACAGACTTTTCTTTTTTCCTCTCTAGGTGTGCATTGTCAGCATTTTAATCCGACACAGTCTTCTGTTCTTTCCTCAGTGGGTGTGCATTGTGAGGATTTCAATCCGCCACAGTCTTTTCTTCTTTTGTCAGTGGGTGTACATTGTGAGCATTCCAATCCGCCACAGACTTTCCTTCTTTGCTCTCTAGGTGTGCATTGTGAGCATTCCAATCTGCCACAGACTTTTCTTCTTTTCTCTCTAAGTGTGCATTGTCAGCATTTTAATCTGACACAGTCTTCTGTTCTTTCCTCAGTGGGTGTGCATTGTGAGGATCCCAATCTGCCACACTCTTTTCTTCTTTTGTCAGTTGGTGTGCATTGTGAGCATTCCAATCCGCCACAGTCTTCTGTTCTTTCCTCAGTGGGTGTGCATTGTGAGGATTTCAATCCACCACAGTCTTCTGTTCTTTTCTCTCAAAGTGTTCATTGTCAGCATCCCAATCTGCCACACTCTTTACTTCTTTTGTCAGTGGGTGTGCATTGTCAGCATTCCAATCCGACACAGTCTTCTGTTCTTTCCTCAGTGGGTGTGCATTGTGAGGATTTCAATGCGCCACAGTCTTTTCTTCTTTTCTCTCTAAGTGTGCATTGTCAGCATCCCAATCTGCCACAGTCTTTAGGTACTTATTTTTTTCAGTGGGTGTACATTGTCAGCATTCCAATCCGACACAGTCTTCTGTTCTTTCCACAGTGGGTGTGCATTGTGAGGATCCCAATCTGCCACAGTCTTTTCTTCTTTTGTCAGTGGGTGTGCATTGTGAGCATTCCAATCCGCCACAGTCTTCAGTTCTTTCCTCAGTAGGTGTGCATTGTGAGGATTTCAATCCACCACAGTCTTCTGTTCTTTTCTCTCAAAGTGTTCATTGTCAGCATCCCAATCTGCCACACTCTTTACTTCTTTTGTCAGTGGGTGTGCATTGTCAGCATTCCAATCCGACACAGTCTTCTGTTCTTTCCTCAGTGGGTGTGCATTGTGAGGATTTCAATGCGCCACAGTCTTTTCTTCTTTTCTCTCTAAGTGTGCATTGTCAGCATCCCAATCTGCCACAGTCTTTAGGTACTTATTTTTTTCAGTGGGTGTACATTGTCAGCATTCCAATCCGACACAGTCTTCTGTTCTTTCCTCAGTAGGTGTGCATTGTGAGGATCCCAATCTGCCACAGTCTTTTCTTCTTTTGTCAGTGGGTGTGCATTGTGAACACTCCAATCCGCCACAGACTTTTCTTCTTTCCTCTCTAGGTGTATTTTGTGAGCATTCCAATCCGCCACAGATTTTCCTTCTTTCCTCTCTAAGTGTGCATTGTCAGCATTTTAATCTGACACAGTCTTCTGTTCTTTCCTCAGTGGGTGTGCATTGTGAGGATTTCAATCCACCACAGTCTTTTCTTCTTTCCTCTCTAGGTGTGTTTTGTGAGCATTCCAATCTGCCACAGTCTTTTCTTCTTTTCTCTCTAAGTGTGCATTGTCAGCATTTTTATCTGACACGGTCTTCTGTTCTTTCCTCAGTGGGTGTGCATTGTGAGGATTTCAATCCACCACAGTCTTTTGCTTCTTTTCTCTCTAAGTGTGCATTGTCAGGATCCCAATCTGCCACAGTCTTTTCTTCTTTTGTCAGTGGGTGTGCATTGTGAGGATTTCAATCCGCCACAGTCTTTTCTTCTTTCCTCAGTGGGTGTGCATTGTGAGGATTTCAATCCGGAACAGTTTTTCCGCCACAGTCTTCTGTTCTTTCCTCTCTAAGTGTTCATTGTCAGCATCCCAATCTGCCACAGTCTTTACTTCTTTTGTCAGTCTGTGTGCATTGTCAGCATTCCAAACCGACACAGTCTTCTGTTGTTTCCTCAGTGGGTGTGCATTGTGAGGATTTCAATGCGCCACAGTCTTTTCTTCTTTTCTCTTTAAGTGTGCATTGTCAGCATGCCAATCTGCCAGAGTCTCTTCTTCTTTTGTCAGTGGGTGTGCATTGTGAGCATTCCAATCTGCCACAGACTTTGCTTCTTTGCTCTCTAGGTGTGCATTTTGAGCATTCCAATCTGCCACAGTCTTTTCTTCTTTTCTCTCTAAGTGTGCATTGTCAGCATTTTTATCCGACACAGTCTTCTGTTCTTTCCTCAGTGGGTGTGCATTGTGAGGATTTCAATCCGCCACAGTCTTTCCTTCTTTTATCAGTGGGTGTGCATTGTGAGCATTCCAATCCGCCACAGACTTTTCTTCTTTCCTCTCTAGGTGTATTTTGTGAGCATTCCTATCCGCCAGAGTCTTCTCTACTTCCCTCCGTGGGTGTGCATTGTCAGCATCCCAATCTGCCACAGTCTTTTCTTCTTTTGTCAGTGGGTGTGCATTATGAGCATTCCAATCCGCCACAGTCTTCTGTTCTTTCCTCAGTGGGTGTGCATTGTGAGGATTTCAATCCGCCACAGTCTTTTCTTCTTTTGTCAGTGGGTGTGCATTGTGAGCATTCCAATTCGCCACAGACTTTCCTTCTTTGCTCTCTAGGTGTGCATTGTGAGGATTTCAATGCGCCACAGTCTTTTCTTCTTTTCTCTTTAAGTGTGCATTGTCAGCATGCCAATCTGCCACAGTCTTTTCTTCTTTTGTCAGTGGGTGTGCATTGTTCTTTCCTCAGTTGGTGTGCATTGTGAGGATTTCAATCCGCCACAGTCTTTTCTTCTTTTGTCAGTGGGTGTGCATTGTGAGCATTGCAATCCGAAACAGACTTTCCTTCTTTGCTCTCTAGGTGTGCATTGTGAGCATTTAAATCCGCCACAGTCTTCTGTTCTTTCCTCAGTGGGTGTGCATTGTGAGGATTCCAATCCGCCACAGTCTTTTCTTCTTTTGTCAGTGGGTGTGCATTGTTCTTTCCTCAGTTGGTGTGCATTGTGAGGATTTCAATCCGCCACAGTCTTACTTCTTTCCTCTCTAGGTGTATTTTGTGAGCATTCCAATCGGCCACAGACTTTTCTTCTTTCCTCTCTAGGTGTGCATTGTCAGCATTTGAATCCGACACAGTCTTCTGTTCTTTCCTCAGTGGGTGTGCATTGTGAGGATTTCAATCCGCCACAGTCTTTTCTTCTTTTGTCAGTGGGTGTGCATTGTGAGCATTCCAATTCGCCACAGACTTTCCTTCTTTGCTCTCTAGGTGTGCATTGTGAGCATTCCAATCTGCCACAGACTTTTCTTCTTTTCTCTCTAAGTGTGCATTGTCAGCATTTTAATCTGACACAGTCTTGTGTTCTTTCCTCAGTGGGTGTGCATTGTGAGGATTTCAATCCACCACAGTCTTTTGCTTCTTTTCTCTCTAAGTGTGCATTGTCAGGAACCCAATCTGCCACAGTCTTTTCTTCTTTTGTCAGTGGGTGTGCATTGTGAGGATTTCAATCCGCCACAGTCTTTTCTTCTTTCCTCAGTGGGTGTGCATTGTGAGGATTTCAATCCGCCACAGTCTTTTCTTCTTTCCTCAGTGGGTGTGCATTGTGAGGATTTCAATCCGCCACAGTCTTTTCTTCTTTTCTTCTTTTCTCTCTAAGTGTGCATTGTGAGCATTCCAATCCGCCACAGACTTTCCTTCTTTGCTCTCTAGGTGCGCATTGTGAGCATTCCAATCTGCCACAGACTTTTCTTCTTTTCTCTCTAAGTGTGCATTGTCAGCATTTTAATCTGACACAGTCTTCTGTTCTTTCCTCAGTGGGTGTGCATTGTGAGGATTTCAATCCACCACAGTCTTTTGCTTCTTTTCTCTCTAAGTGTGCATTGTCAGGATCCCAATCTGCCACAGTGTTTTCTTCTTTTGTCAGTGGGTGTGCATTGTGAGGATTTCAATCCGCCACAGTCTTTTCTTCATTCCTCAGTGGGTGTGCATTGTGAGGATTTCAATCCGGCACAGACTTTCCTTCTTTCCTCTCTAGGTGTGCATTGTGAGCATTCCAATCCGCCACAGTCTTCTCTTCTTTCCTCAGTGGGTGTGCATTGTGAGGATTTCAATCCGCCACAGTCTTTTCTTCTTTTGTCAGTGGATGTGCATTGTGAGCATTCCAATCGGCCACAGACTTTTCTTTTTTCCTCTCTAGGTGTGCATTGTCAGCATTTTAATCCGACACAGTCTTCTGTTCTTTCCTCAGTGGGTGTGCATTGTGAGGATTTTAATCCGCCACAGTCTTTTCTTCATTCCTCAGTGGGTGTGCATTGTGAGGATTTCAATCCGGCACAGACTTTCCTTCTTTGCTCTCTAGGTGTGCATTGTGAGCATTCCAATCTGCCACAGACTTTTCTTCTTTTCTCTCTAAGTGTGCATTGTCAGCATTTTAATCTGACACAGTCTTCTGTTCTTTCCTCAGTGGGTGTGCATTGTGAGGATCCCAATCTGCCACAGTCTTTTCTTCTTTTGTCAGTGGGTGTGCATTGTGAGCATTCCAATCCGCCACAGTCTTCTGTTCTTTCCTCAGTGGGTGTGCATTGTGAGGATTTCAATGCGCCACAGTCTTTTCTTCTTTTCTCTCTAAGTGTGCATTGTCAGCATCCCAATCTGCCACAGTCTTTAGGTACTTATTTTTTCAGTGGGTGTACATTGTCAGCATTCCAATCCGACACAGTCTTCTGTTCTTTCCTCAGTGGGTGTGCATTGTGAGGATTTCAATCCACCACAGTCTTCTGTTCTTTTCTCTCAAAGTGTTCATTGTCAGCATCCCAATCTGCCACACTCTTTACTTCTTTTGTCAGTGGGTGTGCATTGTCAGCATTCCAATCCGACACAGTCTTCTGTTCTTTCCTCAGTGGGTGTGCATTGTGAGGATTTCAATGCGCCACAGTCTTTTCTTCTTTTCTCTCTAAGTGTGCATTGTCAGCATCCCAATCTGCCACAGTCTTTACTTCTTTTGTCAGTGGGTGTGCATTGTCAGCATTCCAATCCGACACAGTCTTCTGTTCTTTCCTCAGTGGGTGTGCATTGTGAGGATTTCAATGCGCCACAGTCTTTTCTTCTTTTCTCTCTAAGTGTGCATTGTCAGCATCCCAATCTGCCACAGTCTTTACTTCTTTTGTCAGTGGGTGTGCATTGTCAGCATTCCAATCCGACACAGTCTTCTGTTCTTTCCTCAGTGGGTGTGCATTGTGAGGATTTCAATGCGCCACAGTCTTTTCTTCTTTTCTCTCTAAGTGTGCATTGTCAGCATCCCAATCTGCCACAGTCTTTAGGTACTTATTTTTTCAGTGGGTGTACATTGTCAGCATTCCAATCCGACACAGTCTTCTGTTCTTTCCTCAGTGGGTGTGCATTGTGAGGATTTCAATCCACCACAGTCTTCTGTTCTTTTCTCTCAAAGTGTTCATTGTCAGCATCCCAATCTGCCACACTCTTTACTTCTTTTGTCAGTGGGTGTGCATTGTCAGCATTCCAATCCGACACAGTCTTCTGTTCTTTCCTCAGTGGGTGTGCATTGTGAGGATTTCAATGCGCCACAGTCTTTTCTTCTTTTCTCTCTAAGTGTGCATTGTCAGCATCCCAATCTGCCACAGTCTTTAGGTACTTATTTTTTCAGTGGGTGTACATTGTCAGCATTCCAATCCGACACAGTCTTCTGTTCTTTCCACAGTGGGTGTGCATTGTGAGGATCCCAATCTGCCACAGTCTTTTCTTCTTTTGTCAGTGGGTGTGCATTGTGAGCATTCCAATCCGACACAGTCTTCTGTTCTTTCCTCAGTGGGTGTGCATTGTGAGGATTTCAATGCGCCACAGTCTTTCTTCTTTCCTCTCTAGGTGTGCATTGTCAGCATCCCAATCTGCCACAGTCTTTACTTCTTTTGTCAGTGGGTGTGCATTGTCAGCATTCCAATCCGACACAGTCTTCTGTTCTTTCCTCAGTGGGTGTGCATTGTGAGGATTTCAATGCGCCACAGTCTTTTCTTCTTTTCTCTCTAAGTGTGCATTGTCAGCATCCCAATCTGCCACAGTCTTTAGGTACTTATTTTTTTCAGTGGGTGTACATTGTCAGCATTCCAATCCGACACAGTCTTCTGTTCTTTCCTCAGTAGGTGTGCATTGTGAGCATTCCAATCCGCCACAGTCTTTCTTCTTTCCTCTCTAGGTGTGCATTGTCAGCATCCCAATCTGCCACAGTCTTTACTTCTTTTGTCAGTGGGTGTGCATTGTCAGCATTCCAATCCGACACAGTCTTCTGTTCTTTCCTCAGTGGGTGTGCATTGTGAGGATTTCAATGCGCCACAGTCTTTTCTTCTTTTCTCTCTAAGTGTGCATTGTCAGCATCCCAATCTGCCACAGTCTTTAGGTACTTATTTTTTTCAGTGGGTGTACATTGTCAGCATTCCAATCCGACACAGTCTTCTGTTCTTTCCTCAGTGGGTGTGCATTGTGAGGATTTCAATCCGCCACAGTCTTTTCTTCTTTCCTCAATCCGCCACAGACTTTCCTTCTTTCCTCTCTAGGTGTGCATTGTGAGCATTCCAATCCGCCACAGTCTTTTGTTCTTTCCTCAGTGGGTGTGCATTGTGAGGATTTCAATCCGCCACAGTCTTTCTTCTTTTGTCAGTGGGTGTGCATTGTGAGCATTCCAATCCGACACAGACTTTCCTTCTTTCCTCTCTAGGTGTGCATTGTGAGCATTCCAATCCACCACAGTCTTCTGTTCTTTCCTCAGTTAGTGTGCATTGCGAGGATTTCAATCCGCCACAGTCCTTTCTTCTTTTGTCAGTGGATGTGCATTGTGAGCATTCCAATCCGCCACAGTCTTTCTTCTTTCCTCTCTAGGTGTGCATTGTGAGCATTATAATCTGCCACAGTCTTTACTTCTTTTGTCAGTGGGTCTGCATTATCAGCATTCCAATCCGACACAGTCTTCTGTTCTTTCCTCAGTGGGTGTGCATTGTGAGGATTTCAATCCGCCACAGTCTTTTCTTCTTTTCTCTCTAAGTGTGCATTGTCAGCATCTCAATCTGCCACAGACTTTACTTCTTTTGTCAGTGGGTGTGCATTGTTTTTTCCTCAGTTGGTGTGCATTGTGAGGATTTCAATCCGCCACAGTCTTACTTCTTTCCCCTCTAGGTGTATTTTGTGAGCATTCCAATCGGCCACAGACTTTTCTTCTTTCCTCTCTAGGTGTGCATTGTCAGCATTTTAATCCGACACAGTCTTCTGTTCTTTCCTCAGTGGGTGTGCATTGTGCAGATTTCAATCCGCCACAGTCTTTTCTTCTTTTGTCAGTGGGTGTGCATTGTGAGCATTCCAACCCGCAACAGACTTTCCTTCTTTGCTCTCTAGGTGTGCTTGTGAGCATTCCAATCCACCACAGTCTTCTGTTCTTTCCTCAGTTAGTGTGCATTGCGAGGATTTCAATCCGCCACAGTCCTTTCTTCTTTTGTCAGTGGATGTGCATTGTGAGCATTCCAATCCGCCACAGTCTTTCTTCTTTCCTCTCTAGGTGTGCATTGTAAGCATTCCAATCTGCCACAGTCTTTTCTTCTTTTCTCTCTAAGTGTGCATTGTCAGCATCCCAATCTGCCACAGTCTTTACTTCTTTTGTCAGTGGGTGTGCATTATCAGCATTCCAATCCGCCACAGTCTTCTGTTCTTTCCTCAGTGGGTGTGCATTGTGAGGATTTCAATCCGCCACAGTCTTTTCTTCTTTTGTCAGTGGGTGTGCATTGTGAGCATTCCAATCCGCCACAGACTTTCCTTCTTTCCTCTCTAGGTGTGCATTGTGAGCATTCCAATCCGCCACAGTCTTCTGTTCTTTCCTCAGTGGGTGTGCATTGTGAGGATTTCAATCCGCCACAGTCTTTTCTTCTTTTGTCAGTGGGTGTGCATTGTGAGCATTCCAATCCGCCACAGACTTTCCTTCTTTGCTCTTTAGGTGTGCATTGTGAGCATTCCAATCTGCCACAGTCTTTTCTTCTTTTCTCTCTAAGTGTGCATTGTCAGCATTTTAATCTGACACAGTCTTCTGTTCTTTCCTCAGTGGGTGTGCATTGTGAGGATTTCAATCCACCACAGTCTTTTGCTTCTTTTCTCTCTAAGTGTGCATTGTCAGGATCCCAATCTGCCACAGTCTTTTCTTCTTTTGTCAGTGGGTGTGCATTGTGAGCATTCCAATCCGGCACAGACTTTCCTTCTTTCCTCTCTAGGTGTGCATTGTGAGCATTCCAATCCGCCACAGTCTTCTGTTCTTTCCTCAGTGGGTGTGCATTGTGAGGATTTCAATCCACCACAGTCTTTTGCTTCTTTTCTCTCTAAGTGTGCATTGTCAGCATCCCAATCTGCCACAGTCTTTTCTTCTTTTGTCAGTGGGTGTGCATTGTGAGCATTCCAATCCGCCACAGTCTTTTCTTCTTTCCTCTCTAGGTGTGTTTTGTGAGCATTCCAATCTGCCACAGTCTTTTCTTCTTTTCTCTCTAAGTGTGCATTGTCAGCATTTTTATCTGACACGGTCTTCTGTTCTTTCCTCAGTGGGTGTGCATTGTGAGGATTTCAATCCACCACAGTCCTTTGCTTCTTTTCTCTCTAAGTGTGCATTGTCAGGATCCCAATCTGCCACAGTCTTTTCTTCTTTTGTCAGTGGGTGTGCATTGTGAGGATTTCAATCCGCCACAGTCTTTTCTTCTTTCCTCAGTGGGTGTGCATTGTGAGGATTTCAATCCGGAACAGTTTTTCCGCCACAGTCTTCTGTTCTTTCCTCTCTAAGTGTTCATTGTCAGCATCCCAATCTGCCACAGTCTTTACTTCTTTTGTCAGTGGGTGTGCATTGTCAGCATTCCAAACCGACACAGTCTTCTGTTGTTTCCTCAGTGGGTGTGCATTTTGAGGATTTCAATGCGCCACAGTCTTTTCTTCTTTTCTCTTTAAGTGTGCATTGTCAGCATGCCAATCTGCCACAGTCTCTTCTTCTTTTGTCAGTGGGTGTGCATTGTGAGCATTCCAATCCGCCACAATCTTCTGTTCTTTCCTCAGTGGGTGTGCATTGTGAGGATTTCAATCCGCCACAGTCTTTTCTTCTTTCCTCAGTGGGTGTGCATTGTGAACATTCCAATCCGCCACAGACTTTTCTTCTTTCCTCTCTAGGTGTATTTTGTGAGCATTCCAATCCGCCACAGATTTTCCTTCTTTAGTCTCTAGGTGTGCCTTGTGAGCATCAAAATCCGCCACAGTCTTCCCTTCTTTCATCTGTGAGCGTGCATTGTGAGCATTCCAATCCACCACAGTCTTTCTTCTTTCCTCTCTAGGTGTGCATTGTCAGCATCCCAATCTGCCACAGTCTTTACTTCTTTTGTCAGTGGGTGTGCATTGTGAGCATTCCAATCCGCCACAGTCTTTCTTCTTTGCTCTCTAGGTGTGCATTGTGAGCATTTAAATCCGCCACAGTCTTCTGTTCTTTCCTCAGTGGGTGTGCATTGTTAGGATTTCAATCCGCCACAGACTTTCCTTCTTTGCTCTCTAGGTGTGCATTGTGAGCATTTAAATCCGCCACAGTCTTCTGTTCTTTCCTCAGTGGGTGTGCATTGTTAGGATTTCAATCCGCCACAGTCTTTCTTCTTTCCTCTCTAGGTGTGCATTGTGAGCATTCCAATCCGCCACAGTCTTTACTTCTTTTGTCAGTGGGTGTGCATTGTCAGCATTCCAATCCGACACAGTCTTCTGTTCTTTCCTCAGTGGGTGTGCATTGTGAGGATTTCAATCCGCCACAGTCTTTCTTCTTTCCTCAATCCGCCACAGACTTTCCTTCTTTTGTCAGTGGGTGTGCATTGTAAGCATTCCAATCCGCCACAAACTTTCCTTCTTTGCTCTCTAGGTGTGCATTGTGAGCATTTAAATCCGCCACAGTCTTCTGTTCTTTCCTCAGTGGGTGTGCATTGTTAGGATTTCAATCCGCCACAGTCTTTCTTCTTTCCTCTCTAATTGTGCATTGTCAGCATCCCAATCTGCCACAGTCTTTACTTCTATTGTCAGTGGGTGTGCATTGTCAGCATTCCAATCCGCCACAGTCTTTCTTCTTTTGTCAGTGGGTGTGCATTGTGAGCATTCCAATCCGACACAGACTTTCCTTCTTTCCTCTCTAGGTGTGCATTGTGAGCATTCCAATCCGCCACAGTCTTCTGTTCTTTCCTCAGTTAGTGTGCATTGTGAGGATTTCAATCCGCCACAGTTTTTCCGTCACAGTCTTCTGTTCTTTTCTCTCTAAGTGTTCATTGTCAGCATCCCAATCTGCCGCAGTCTTTACTTCTTTTGTCAGTGGGTGTGCATTGTCAGCATTCCAAACCGACACAGTCTTCTGTTGTTTCCTCAGTGGGTGTGCATTGTGAGGATTTCAATGCGCCACAGTCTTTTCTTCTTTTCTCTTTAAGTGTGCATTGTCAGCATGCCAATCTGCCACAGTCTCTTCTTCTTTTGTCAGTGGGTGTGCATTGTGAGCATTCCAATCCGCCACAGTCTTCTGTTCTTTCCTCAGTGGGTGTGCATTGTGAGGATTTCAATCCGCCACAGTCTTTTCTTCTTTTGTCAGTGGGTGTGCATTGTGAGCATTCCAATCCGCCACAGTCTTCTGTTCTTTCCTCAGTGGGTGTGCATTGTGAGGATTTCAATCCGCCACAGTCTTTTCTTCTTTCCTCAGTGGGTGTGCATTGTGAACATTCCAATCTGCCACAGACTTTTCTTCTTTCCTCTCTAGGTGTATTTTGTGAGCATTCCAATCCGCCACAGATTTTCCTTCTTTAGTCTCTAGGTGTGCCTTGTGAGCATCAAAATCCGCCACAGTCTTCCCTTCTTTCATTTGTGAGCGTGCATTGTGAGCATTCCAATCCGCCACAGTCTTTCTTCTTTCCTCTCTAGGTGTGCATTGTCAGCATCCCAATCTGCCACAGTCTTTACTTCTTTTGTCAGTGGGTATGCATTGTCAGCATTCCAATCCGACACAGTCTTCTGTTCTTTCCTCAGTGGGTGTGCATTGTGAGGATTTCAATCCGCCACAGTCTTTCTTCTTTCCTCAATCCGCCACAGACTTTCCTTCTTTTGTCAGTGGGTGTGCATTGTGAGCATTCCAATCCGCCACAGACTTTCCTTCTTTGCTCTCTAGGTGTGCATTGTGAGCATTTAAATCCGCCACAGTCTTCTGTTCTTTCCTCAGTTAGTGTGCATTGTGAGGATTTCAATCCGCAACAGTCTTTCTTCTTTCCTCTCTAGGTGTGCATTGTCAGCATCCCAATCTGCCACAGTCTTTACTTCTATTGTCAGTGGGTGTGCATTGTCAGCATTCCAATCCGCCACAGTCTTTCTTCTTTTGTCAGTGGGTGTGCATTGTGAGCATTCCAATCCGACACAGACTTTATTCTTTCCTCTCTAGGTGTGCATTGTGAGCATTCCAATCCGCCACAGTCTTCTGTTCTTTCCTCAGTTAGTGTGCATTGTGAGGATTTCAATCCGCCACAGTCTTTTCTTCTTTTGTCAGTGGATGTGCATTGTGAGCATTCCAATCCGCCACAGTCTTCTGTTCTTTCCTCAGTGGGTGTGCATTGTAAGGATTTCAATCCGCCACAGTCTTTTCTTCTTTTGTCAGTGGGTGTGCATTGTGAGCATTCCAATCCGCCACAGTCTTCTGTTCTTTCCTCAGTGGATGTGCATTGTGAGCATTTAAATCCGCCACAGTCTTCTGTTCTTTCCTCAGTGGGTGTGCATTGTGAGGATTTCAATCCGCCACAGTCTCTCTTCTTTTCTCTCTAAGTGTGCATTGTCAGCATCCCAATCTGCCACAGTCTTTACTTCTTTTGTCAGTGGGTGTGCAGCCTTCTGTTCTTTCCTCAGTGGGTGTGCATTGTGAGGATTTCAATCCGCCACAGTCTTTTCTTCTTTTCTCTCTAAGTGTGCATTGTCAGCATCCCAATCTGCCACAGTCTTTACTTCTTTTGTCAGTGGGTGTGCAGTCTTCTGTTCTTTCCTCAGTGGGTGTGCATTGTGAGGATTTCAATCCACCACAGTCTTTTCTTCTTTTCTCTCTAAGTGTGCATTGTCAGCATCCCAATCTGCCACAGTCTTTACTTCTTTTGTCAGTGGGTGTGCAGTCTTCTGTTCTTTCCTCAGTGGGTGTGCATTGTGAGGATTTCAATCCGCCACAGTCTTTTCTTCTTTTCTCTCTAAGTGTGCATTGTCAGCATCCCAATCTGCCACAGTCTTTACTTCTTTTGTCAGTGGGTGTACATTGAGAGCATTCCAATCCGACACAGTCTTCTGTTCTTTCCTCAGTGGGTGTGCATTGTGAGGATCCCAATCTGCCACAGTCTTTTCTTCTTTTGTCAGTGGGTGTGCATTGTGAGCATTCCAATCCGCCACAGTCTTCTGTTCTTTCCTCAGTGGGTGTGCATTGTGAGGATTTCAATCCGCCAGAGTCTTTTCTTCTTTCCTCTCTAGGTGTGCATTGTCAGCATCCCAATCTGCCACAGTCTTTACTACTTTTGTCAGTGGGTGTGCATTGTCAGCATTCCAATCCGACACAGTCTTTTGTTCTTTCCTCAGTGGGTGTGCATTGTGAGGATTTCAATCCGCCACAGTCTTTTCTTCTTTTATCAGTGGGTGTGCATTGTGAGCATTCCAATC
Source organism: Cheilosia impressa (assembly GCA_948293265.1). Taxonomy (NCBI): domain Eukaryota; kingdom Metazoa; phylum Arthropoda; class Insecta; order Diptera; family Syrphidae; genus Cheilosia; species Cheilosia impressa. Next base: position 58,263,452 of record OX411880.1, read on the forward strand.
CGCCACAGACTTTTCTTCTTTCCTCTATAGGTGTGCATTGTCAGCATCCCAATCTTCCACAGTCTTTACTTCTTTTGTCAGTGGGTGTGCATTGTCAGCATTCCAATCCGACACGGTCTTTTGTTCTTTCCTCAGTGGGTGTGCATTGTGGGGATTTCAATCCGCCACAGACTTTCCTTCTTTCCTCTCTAGGTGTGCCTTGTGAGCATCAAAATCCGCCACAGTCTTCCCTTCTTTCATCTGTGAGCGTGCATTGTAAGCATTCCAATCCGCCACAGTCTTTCTTCTTTCCTCTCTAGGTGTGCATTGTCAGCATCCCAATCTGCCACAGTCTTTACTTCTTTTGTCAGTAGGTGTGCATTGTCAGCATTCCAATCCGACACAGTCTTTCGTTCTTTCCTCAGTGGGTGTGCATTGTGAGGATTTCAATCCGCCACAGTCTTTTCTTCTTTTCTGTCTAAGTGCGCATTGTCAGGATCCCAATCTGCCACAGTCTTTTATTCTTTTGTCAGTGGGTGTGCATTGTGAGCATTCCAATCCGCCACAGACTTCTGTTCTGTCCTCAGTGGGTGTGCATTGTGAGGATTTCAATCCGCCACAGTCTTTTCTTCTTCTCTCTGTGGGCGTGCATTGTGAGCAGTCCAATCCTCCACACTTTTCTGTTCTTTCCTCAGTGGGTGTGCATTGTGAGGATTCCAATCCGCCCCAGACTTTTCTTCTTTTCTCTCTAGGTGTATTTTGTGAGCATTCCAATCCGCCCCAGACTTTTCTTCTTTTCTCTCTAGGTGTATTTTGTGAGCATTCCAATCCGCCACAGACTTTTCTTCTTTCCTCTCCAGGTGTATTTTGTGAGCATTCCTATCCGCCAGGGTCTTCTCTACTTCCCTCCGTGGGTGTGCATTGTGAGGATTTCAATCCGCCACAGTCTTTTCTTCTTTCCTCTCTAGGTGTGCATTGTCAGCATCCCATTCTGCCACAGTCTTTACTTCTTTTGTCAGTGGGTGTGCATTGTCAGCATTCCAATCCGACACAGTCTTTTGTTCTTTCCTCAGTGGGTGTGCATTGTGAGGATTTCAATCCGCCACAGTCTTTTCATCTTTTCTGTCTAAGTGCGCATTGTCAGGATCCCAATCTGCCACAATCTTTTATTCTTTTGTCAGTGGGTGTGCATTGTGAGCATTCCAATCCGCCACAGTCTTTTGTTCTTTCCTCAGTGGGTGTGCATTGTGAGGATCCCAATCTGCCACAGTCTTTTCTTCTTTTGTCAGTGGGTGTGCATTGTGAGCATTCCAATCCGCCACAGTCTTTTCTTCTTTCCTCTCTAGGTGTGTTTTGTGAGCATTCCAATCCGCCACAGTCTTTTCTTCTTTTAACTCTAAGTGTGCATTGTCAGGATCCCAATCTGCCACAGTCTTTTCTTCTTTTGTCAGTGGGTGTGCATTGTGAGCATTCCAATCCGCCACAGTCTTCTGTTCTTTCCTCAGTGAGTGTGCATTGTGAGGATTTCAATCCGCCACGGTCTTTTCTTCTTTTGTCAGTGGGTGTGCATTGTGAGGATTCCAATCCGCCCCAGACTTTTCTTCTTTCCTCTCTAGGTGTGCATTGTGAGCATTCCAATCCGCCACAGTCTTCTGTTCTTTCCTCAGTGGGTGTGCATTGTGAGGATTTCAATCCGCCACAGTCTTTTCTTCTTTTGTCAGTGGGTGTGCATTGTGAGCATTCCAATCCGAAACAGACTTTCCTTCTTTCCTCTCTAGGTGTGCATTGTGAGCATTCCAATCCGCCACAGTCTTCTGTTCTTTCCTCAGTGGGTGTGCATTGTGAGGATTTCAATCCGCCACAGTCTTTTCTTCTTTTGTCAGTGGGTGTGCATTGTGAGCATTCCAATCCGCCACAGACTTTTCTTCTTTCCTCTCCAGGTGTATTTTGTGAGCATTCCTATCCGCCAGGGTCTTCTCTACTTCCCTCCGTGGGTGTGCATTGTGAGGATTTCAATCCGCCACAGACTTTCCTTCTTTAATCTCTAGGTGTGCATTGTCAGCATTCCAATCCGCCACAGACTTTTCTTCTTTCCTCTCCAGGTGTATTTTGTGAGCTTTCCAATCCGCCACAGACTTTTCTCTTTCCTCTACAGGTGTATTTTGTGAGCATTCCTATCCGCCAGGGTCTTCTCTACTTCCCTCCGTGGGTGTGCATTGTGAGGATTTCAATCCGCCACAGTCTTTTCTTCTTTTGTCAGTGGGTGTGCATTGTGAGCATTCCAATCCGCCACAGACTTTCCTTCTTTCCTCTCTAGGTGTGCATTGTGAGCATTCCAATCCGCCACAGTCTTCTGTTCTTTCCTCAGTGGGTGTGCATTGTGATTATTTCAATCCGCCACAGTCTTTTCTTCTTTTGTCAGTGGATGTGCATTGTGAGCATTCCAATCCGCCACAGACTTTCCTTCTTTCCTCTCTAGGTGTGCATTGTCAGCATCCCAATCTGCCACAGTCTTTTCTTCTTCCCTCTGTGGGCGTGCATTGTGAGGATTTCAATCCGCCACAGTCTTTTCTTCTTTTGTCAGTGGGTGTGCATTGTGAGCATTCCAATCCGCCACAGACTTCTGTTCTTTCCTCAGTGAATGTGCATTGTGAGGATTTCAATCCGCCACAGTCTTTTCTTCTTTTGTCAGTGGGTGTGCATTGTGAGCATTCCAATCCGCCACAGACTTTCCTTCTTTCCTCTCTAGGTGTGCATTGTGAGCATTCCAATCCGCCACAGTCTTCTGTTCTTTCCTCAGTGGGTGTGCATTGTGATTATTTCAATCCGCCACAGTCTTTTCTTCTTTTGTCAGTGGGTGTGCATTGTGAGCATTCCAATCCGCCACAGACTTTCCTTCTTTCCTCTCTAGGTGTGCATTGTCAGCATCCCAATCTGCCACAGTCTTTTCTTCTTCCCTCTGTGGGCGTGCATTGTGAGCAGTCCAATCCTCCACAGTTTTCTGTTCTTTCCTCAGTGGGTGTGCATTGTGAGGATTTCAATCCGCCACAGTCTTTTCTTCTTTTGTCAGTGGGTGTGCATTGTGAGCATTCCAATCCGCCACAGACTTTCCTTCTTTCCTCTCTAGGTGTGCATTGTGAGCATTCCAATCCGTCCCAGACTTTTCTTCTTTCCTCTCTAGGTGTATTTTGTGAGCATTCCAATCCGCCACAGACTTTCCTTCTTTCCTCTGTAGGTGTGCATTGTGAGCATTCCAATCCGCCACAGTCTTCTGTTCTTTCCTCAGTGAGTGTGCATTGTGAGGATTTCAATCCGCCACAGTCTTTTCTTCTTTTGTCAGTGGGTGTGCATTGTGAGCATTCCAATCCGCCACAGACTTTCCTTCTTTCCTCTCTAGGTGTGCATTGTGAGCATTCCAATCCGCCACAGTCTTCTGTTCTTTCCTCAGTGGGTGTGCATTGTGATTATTTCAATCCGCCACAGTCTTTTCTTCTTTTGTCAGTGGGTGTGCATTGTGAGCATTCCAATCCGCCACAGACTTTCCTTCTTTCCTCTCTAGGTGTGCATTGTGAGCATTCCAATCCGCCACAGTCTTCTGTTCTTTCCTCAGTGGGTGTGCATTGTGAGGATTTCAATCCGCCACAGTCTTTTCTTCTTTTGTCAGTGGGTGTGCATTGTGAGCATTCCAATCCGCCACAGACTTGCCTTCTTTCCTCTCTAGGTGTGCATTGTGAGCAGTCCAATCCTCCACAGTTTTCTGTTCTTTCCTCAGTGGGTGTGCATTGTGAGGATTTCAATCCGCCACAGTCTTTTCTTCTTTTGTCAGTGGGTGTGCATTGTGAGCATTCCAATCCGCCACAGACTTTCCTTCTTTCCTCTCTAGGTGTGCATTGTGAGCATTCCAATCCGCCACAGTCTTTTCTTCTTTTGTCAGTGGGTGTGCATTGTCAGCATCCCAATCTGCCACAGTCTTTTCTTCTTCCCTCTGTGGGCGTGCATTGTGAGCAGTCCAATCCTCCACAGTTTTCTGTTCTTTCCTCAGTGGGTGTGCATTGTGAGGATTTCAATCCGCCACAGTCTTTTCTTCTTTTGTCAGTGGGTGTGCATTGTGAGCATTCCAATCCGCCACAGACTTTCCTTCTTTCCTCTCTAAATGTATTTTGTGAGCATTCCAATCCGCCACAGACTTTCCTTCTTTCCTCTGTAGGTGTATTTTGTGAGCATTCCAATCCGCCACAGACTTTCCTTCTTTCCTCTGTAGGTGTGCATTGTGAGCATTCCAATCCGCCACAGTCTTCTGTTCTTTCATCAGTGAGTGTGCATTGTGAGGATTTCAATCTGCCACAGTATTTTCTTCTTTTGTCAGTGGGTGTGCATTGTGAGCATTCCAATTCGCCACAGTCTTCTGTTCTTTCCTCAGTGGGTGTGCATTGTCAGCATTCCAATCCGACACAGTCTTCTGTTCCAATTCCAATCCGCCACAGTCTTTTCTTCTTTTGTCAGTGGGTGTGCATTGTGAGCACTCCAATCCGCCACAGTTTTCTCTTCTTTCATCTGTGAGCGTGCATTGTGAGCATTCCAATCCGCCACAGTCTTCTGTTCTTTCCTCAGTGGGTGTGCATTGTCAGCATTCCAATCCGACACAGTCTTCTGTTCCAATTCCAATCTGCCACAGTCTTTTCTTCTTTTGTCAGTGGGTGTGCATTGTGAGGATTTCAATCCGCCACAGCCTTTTCTTCTTTTCTCTCTAAGTGTGCATTGTCAGCATCAAAATCCGCCACAGTCTTCCCTTCTTTCATCTGTGAACGTGCATTGTGAGCATTCCAATCCGCCACAGTCTTCTGTTCTTTCCTCAGTGGGTGTGCATTGTCAGCATTCCAATCCGACACAGTCTTCTGTTCCAATTCCAATCCGAAACAGTCTTTTCTTCTTTTGTCAGTGGGTGTGCATTGTGAGCACTCCAATCCGCCACAGTTTTCTCTTCTTTCATCTGTGAGCGTGCATTGTGAGCATTCCAATCCGCCACAGTCTTCTGTTCTTTCCTCAGTGGGTGTGCATTGTCACAATTCCAATCCGACACAGTCTTCTGTTCCAATTCCAATCCGCCACAGTCTTTTCTTCTTTTGTCAGTGGATGTGCATTGTGAGCATTCCAATCCGCCACAGACTTTCCTTCTTTCCTCTCTAGGTGTGCATTGTCAGCATCCCAATCTGCCACAGTCTTTTCTTCTTCCCTCTGTGGGCGTGCATTGTGAGCAGTCCAATCCTCCACAGTTTTCTGTTCTTTCCTCAGTGGGTGTGCATTGTGAGGATTTCAATCCGCCACAGTCTTTTCTTCTTTTGTCAGTGGGTGTGCATTGTGAGCATTCCAATCCGCCACAGACTTTCCTTCTTTCCTCTGTAGGTGTGCATTGTGAGCATTCAATCCGCCACAGTCTTCTGTTCTTTCCTCAGTGAGTGTGCATTGTGAGGATTTCAATCTGCCACAGTCTTTTCTTCTTTTGTCAGTGGGTGTGCATTGTGAGCATTCCAATTCGCCACAGTCTTCTGTTCTTTCCTCAGTGGGTGTGCATTGTCAGCATTCCAATCCGACACAGTCTTCTGTTCCAATTCCAATCCGCCACAGTCTTTTTCTTCTTTTGTCAGTGGGTGTGCATTGTGAGCACTCCAATCCGCCACAGTTTTCTCTTCTTTCATCTGTGAGCATGCATTGTGAGCATTCCAATCCGCCACAGTCTTCTGTTCTTTCCTCAGTGGGTGTGCATTGTCAGCATTCCAATCCGACACAGTCTTCTGTTCCAATTCCAATCTGCCACAGTCTTTTCTTCTTTTGTCAGTGGGTGTGCATTGTGAGGATTTCAATCCGCCACAGTCTTTTCTTCTTTTCTCTCTAAGTGTGCATTGTCAGCATCAAAATCCGCCACAGTCTTCCCTTCTTTCATCTGTGAACGTGCATTGTGAGCATTCCAATCCGCCACAGTCTTCTGTTCTTTCCTCAGTGGGTGTGCATTGTCAGCATTCCAATCCGACACAGTCTTCTGTTCCAATTCCAATCCGCCACAGTCTTTTCTTCTTTTGTCAGTGGGTGTGCATTGTGAGCACTCCAATCCGCCACAGTCTTCCCTTCTTTCATCTGTGAACGTGCATTGTGAGCATTCCAATCCGCCACAGTCTTCTGTTCTTTCCTCAGTGGGTGTGCATTGTCAGCATTCCAATCCGACACAGTCTTCTGTTCCAATTCCAATCCGCCACAGTCTTTTCTTCTTTTGTCAGTGGATGTGCATTGTGAGCATTCCAATCCGCCACAGACTTTCCTTCTTTCCTCTCTAGGTGTGCATTGTCAGCATCCCAATCTGCCACAGTCTTTTCTTCTTCCCTCTGTGGGCATGCATTGTGAGCAGTCCAATCCTCCACAGTTTTCTGTTCTTTCCTCAGTGGGTGTGCATTGTGAGGATTTCAATCCGCCACAGTCTTTTCTTCTTTTGTCAGTGGGTGTGCATTGTGAGCATTCCAATCCGCCACAGACTTTCCTTCTTTCCTCTCTAGGTGTATTTTGTGAGCATTCCAATCCGCCACAGACTTTCCTTCTTTCCTCTGTAGGTGTATTTTGTGAGCATTCCAATCCGCCACAGACTTTCCTTCTTTCCTCTGTAGGTGTGCATTGTGAGCATTCCAATCCGCCACAGTCTTCTGTTCTTTCCTCAGTGAGTGTGCATTGTGAGGATTTCAATCTGCCACAGTCTTTTCTTCTTTTGTCAGTGGGTGTGCATTGTGAGCATTCCAATTCGCCACAGTCTTCTGTTCTTTCCTCAGTGGGTGTGCATTGTCAGCATTCCAATCCGACACAGTCTTCTGTTCCAATTCCAATCCGCCACAGTCTTTTCTTCTTTTGTCAGTGGGTGTGCATTGTGAGCACTCCAATCCGCCACAGTTTTCTCTTCTTTCATCTGTGAGCGTGCATTGTGAGCATTCCAATCCGCCACAGTCTTCTGTTCTTTCCTCAGTGGGTGTGCATTGTCAGCATTCCAATCCGACACAGTCTTCTGTTCCAATTCCAATCCGCCACAGTCTTTTCTTCTTTTGTCAGTGGGTGTGCATTGTGAGCATTCCAATCCGCCACAGTCTTTTCTTCTTTCCTCTCTAGGTGTGTTTTGTGAGCATTCCAATCCGCCACAGTCTTTTCTTCTTTTAACTCTAAGTGTGCATTGTCAGGATCCCAATCTGCCACAGTCTTTTCTTCTTTTGTCAGTGGGTGTGCATTGTGAGCATTCCAATCCGCCACAGTCTTCTGTTCTTTCCTCAGTGAGTGTGCATTGTGAGGATTTCAATCCGCCACAGTCTTTTCTTCTCTTGTCAGTGGGTGTGCATTGTGAGCATTCCAATCCGCCACAGACTTTCCTTCTTTCCTCTCTAGGTGTATTTTGTGAGCATTCCAATCCGCCACAGACTTTCCTTCTTTCCTCTGTAGGTGTATTTTGTGAGCATTCCAATCCGCCACAGACTTTCCTTCTTTCCTCTGTAGGTGTGCATTGTGAGCATTCCAATCCGCCACAGTCTTCTGTTCTTTCCTCAGTGAGTGTGCATTGTGAGGATTTCAATCTGCCACAGTCTTTTCTTCTTTTGTCAGTGGGTGTGCATTGTGAGCATTCCAATTCGCCACAGTCTTCTGTTCTTTCCTCAGTGGGTGTGCATTGTCAGCATTCCAATCCGACACAGTCTTCTGTTCCAATTCCAATCCGCCACAGTCTTTTCTTCTTTTGTCAGTGGGTGTGCATTGTGAGCACTCCAATCCGCCACAGTTTTCTCTTCTTTCATCTGTGAGCGTGCATTGTGAGCATTCCAATCCGCCACAGTCTTCTGTTCTTTCCTCAGTGGGTGTGCATTGTCAGCATTCCAATCCGACACAGTCTTCTGTTCCAATTCCAATCCGCCACAGTCTTTTCTTCTTTTGTCAGTGGGTGTGCATTGTGAGCATTCCAATCCGCCACAGTCTTTTCTTCTTTCCTCTCTAGGTGTGTTTTGTGAGCATTCCAATCCGCCACAGTCTTTTCTTCTTTTAACTCTAAGTGTGCATTGTCAGGATCCCAATCTGCCACAGTCTTTTCTTCTTTTGTCAGTGGGTGTGCATTGTGAGCATTCCAATCCGCCACAGTCTTCTGTTCTTTCCTCAGTGAATGTGCATTGTGAGGATTTCAATCCGCCACAGTCTTTTCTTCTTTTGTCAGTGGGTGTGCATTGTGAGCATTCCAATCCGCCACAGACTTTTCTTCTTTCCTCTCTAGGTGTATTTTGTGAGCATTCCAATCCGCCACAGACTTTCCTTCTTTCCTCTGTAGGTGTGCATTGCGAGCATTCCAATCCGCCACAGTCTTCTGTTCTTTCCTCAGTGAATGTGCATTGTGAGGATTTCAATCCGCCACAGTCTTTTGTTCTTTCCTCAGTGGGTGTGCATTGTGAGGATTTCAATCCGCCACAGTCTTTTGTTCTTTCCTCAGTGGGTGTGCATTGTGAGGATTTCAATCCGCCACAGTCTTTTCTTCTTTTGTCAGTGGGTGTGCATTGTGAGCATTCCAATCCGCCACAGTCTTCTGTTCTTTCCTCAGTGAGTGTGCATTGTGAGGATTTCAATCCGCCACAGTCTTTTCTTCTTTTGTCAGTGGGTGTGCATTGTGAGCATTCCAATCCGCCACAGTCTTCTGTTCTTTCCTCAGTGAATGTGCATTGTGAGGATTTCAATCCGCCACAGTCTTTTGTTCTTTCCTCAGTGGGTGTGCATTGTGAGGATTTCAATCCGCCACAGTCTTTTGTTCTTTCCTCAGTGGGTGTGCATTGTGAGGATTTCAATCCGCCACAGTCTTTTCTTCTTTTGTCAGTGGGTGTGCATTGTGAGCATTCCAATCCGCCACAGTCTTTTCTTCTTTCCTCTCTAGGTGTGTTTTGTGAGCATTCCAATCCGCCACAGTCTTTTCTTCTTTTAACTCTAAGTGTGCATTGTCAGGATCCCAATCTGCCACAGTCTTTTCTTCTTTTGTCAGTGGGTGTGCATTGTGAGGATTTCAATCCGCCACAGTCTTTTCTTCTTTTGTCAGTGGGTGTGCATTGTGAGCATTCCAATCCGCCACAGTCTTCTGTTCTTTCCTCAGTGAGTGTGCATTGTGAGGATTTCAATCCGCCACAGTCTTTTCTTCTTTTGTCAGTGGGTGTGCATTGTGAGCATTCCAATCCGCCACAGTCTTCTGTTCTTTCCTCAGTGAGTGTGCATTGTGAGGATTTCAATTCGCCACAGTCTTTTCTTCTTTTGTCAGTGGGTGTGCATTGTGAGCATTCCAATCCGCCACAGTCTTCTGTTCTTTCCTCAGTGAATGTGCATTGTGAGGATTTCAATCCGCCACAGTCTTTTGTTCTTTCCTCAGTGGGTGTGCATTGTGAGGATTTCAATCCGCCACAGCCTTTTCTTCTTTTGTCAGTGGGTGTGCATTGTGAGCATTCCAATCCGCCACAGTCTTCTGTTCTTTCCTCAGTGAGTGTGCATTGAGAGGATTTCAATCCGCCACAGTCTTTTCTTCTTTTGTCAGTGGGTGTGCATTGTGAGCATTCCAATCCGCCACAGTCTTCTGTTCTTTAATCAGTGAGTGTGCATTGTGAGGATTTCAATCCGCCACGGTCTTTTCTTCTTTTGTCAGTGGGTGTGCATTGTGAGCATTCCAATCCGCCACAGTCTTCTGTTCTTTCCTCAGTGAGTGTGCATTGTGAGGATTTCAATCCGCCACAGTCTTTTCTTCTTTTGTCAGTGGGTGTGCATTGTGAGCATTCCAATCCGCCACAGTCTTCTGTTCTTTAATCAGTGAGTGTGCATTGTGAGGATTTCAATCCGCCACGGTCTTTTCTTCTTTTGTCAGTGGGTGTGCATTGTGAGCATTCCAATCCGCCACAGTCTTCTGTTCTTTCCTCAGTGAGTGTGCATTGTGAGGATTTCAATCCGCCACGGTCTTTTCTTCTTTTGTCAGTGGGTGTGCATTGTGAGCAGTCCAATCCTCCACAGTTTTCTGTTCTTTTCTCAGTGGGTGTGCATTGTGAGGATTCCAATCCGCCCCAGACTTTTCTTCTTTCCTCTCTAGGTGTATTTTGTGAGCATTCCAATCCGCCACAGACTTTCCTTCTTTCCTCTGTAGGTGTGCATTGCGAGCATTCCAATCCGCCACAGTCTTTTGTTCTTTCCTCAGTGGGTGTGCATTGTGAGGATTTCAATCCGCCACAGTCTTTTCTTCTTTTGTCAGTGGGTGTGCATTGTGAGCATTCCAATCCGCCACAGACTTTCCTTCTTTCCTCTCTAGGTGTGCATTGTGAGCATTCCAATCCGCCACAGTCTTCTGTTCTTTCCTCAGTGGGTGTGCATTGTGATTATTTCAATCCGCCACAGTCTTTTCTTCTTTTGTCAGTGGATGTGCATTGTGAGCATTCCAATCCGCCACAGCCTTCTGTTCTTTCCTCAGTGGGTGTGCATTGTGAGGATTTCAATCCGCCACAGTCTTTTCTTCTTTTGTCAGTGGGTGTGCATTGTGAGCATTCCAATCCGCCACAGCCTTCTGTTCTTTCCTCAGTGGGTGTGCATTGTGAGGATTTCAATCCGCCACAGTCTTTTCTTCTTTTGTCAGTGGGTGTGCATTGTGAGGATTTCAATCCGCCACAGTCTTTTCTTCTTTTGTCAGTGTTTGTGCATTGTGAGGATTCCAATCCGTCCCAGACTTTTCTTCTTTCCTCTCTAGGTGTATTTTGTGAGCATTCCAATCCGCCACAGACTTTCCTTCTTTCCTCTGTAGGTGTGCATTGTGAGCATTCCAATCCGCCACAGTCTTCTGTTCTTTCCTCAGTAAGTGTGCATTGTGAGGATTTCAATCCGCCACAGTCTTTTCTTCTTTTGTCAGTGGGTGTGCATTGTGAGCATTCCAATCCGCCACAGACTTTCCTTCTTTCCTCTCTAGGTGTGCATTGTGAGCATTCCAATCCGCCACAGTCTTCTGTTCTTTCCTCAGTGGGTGTGCATTGTGATTATTTCAATCCGCCACAGTCTTTTCTTCTTTTGTCAGTGGATGTGCATTGTGAGCATTCCAATCCGCCACAGACTTTCCTTCTTTCCTCTCTAGGTGTGCATTGTCAGCATCCCAATCTGCCACAGTCTTTTCTTCTTCCCTCTGTGGGCGTGCATTGTGAGCAGTCCAATCCTCCACAGTTTTCTGTTCTTTCCTCAGTGGGTGTGCATTGTGAGGATTTCAATCCGCCACAGTCTTTTCTTCTTTTGTCAGTGGGTGTGCATTGTGAGGATTCCAATCCGCCACAGACTTTCCTTCTTTCCTCTCTAGGTGTGCATTGTGAGCATTCCAATCCGCCACAGTCTTCTGTTCTTTCCTCAGTGGGTGTGCATTGTGATTATTTCAATCCGCCACAGTCTTTTCTTCTTTTGTCAGTGGATGTGCATTGTGAGCATTCCAATCCGCCACAGACTTTCCTTCTTTCCTCTCTAGGTGTGCATTGTGAGCATTCCAATCCGCCACAGTCTTCTGTTCTTTCCTCAGTGGGTGTGCATTGTGATTATTCCAATCCGCCACAGACTTTCCTTCTTTCCTCTCTAGGTGTGCATTGTCAGCATCCCAATCTGCCACAGTCTTCTGTTCTTTCCTCAGTGAGTGTGCATTGTGAGGATTTCAATCCGCCACAGTCTTTTCTTCTTTTGTCAGTGGGTGTGCATTGTGAGCATTCCAATCCGCCACAGACTTTCCTTCTTTCCTCTCTAGGTGTGCATTGTGAGCATTCCAATCCGCCACAGTCTTCAGTTCTTTCCTCAGTGGGTGTGCATTGTGATTATTCCAATCCGCCACAGACTTTCCTTCTTTCCTCTCTAGGTGTGCATTGTCAGCATCCCAATCTGCCACAGTCTTTTCTTCTTCCCTCTGTGGGCGTGCATTGTGAGCAGTCCAATCCGCCACAGTCTTCTGTTCTTCCCTCTGTGGGCGTGCATTGTGAGCAGCCCAATCCTCCACAGTTTTCTGTTCTTTCCTCAGTGGGTGTGCATTGTGAGGATTTCAATCCGCCACAGTCTTTTCTTCTTTTGTCAGTGGGTGTGCATTGTGAGCATTCCAATCCGCCACAGACTTTCCTTCTTTCCTCTCTAGGTGTGCATTGTGAGCATTCCAATCCGCCACAGTCTTCTGTTCTTCCCTCTGTGGGCGTGCATTGTGAGCAGTCCAATCCTCCACAGTTTTCTGTTCTTTCCTCAGTGGGTGTGCATTGTGATTATTTCAATCCGCCACAGTCTTTTCTTCTTTTGTCAGTGGATGTGCATTGTGAGCATTCCAATCCGCCACAGACTTTCCTTCTTTCCTCTCTAGGTGTGCATTGTCAGCATCCCAATCTGCCACAGTCTTTTCTTCTTCCCTCTGTGGGCGTGCATTGTGAGCAGTCCAATCCTCCACAGTTTTCTGTTCTTTCCTCAGTGGGTGTGCATTGTGAGGATTTCAATCCGCCACAGTCTTTTCTTCTTTTGTCAGTGGGTGTGCATTGTGAGCATTCCAATCCGCCACAGACTTTCCTTCTTTCCTCTCTAAATGTATTTTGTGAGCATTCCAATCCGCCACAGACTTTCCTTCTTTCCTCTGTAGGTGTATTTTGTGAGCATTCCAATCCGCCACAGACTTTCCTTCTTTCCTCTCTAGGTGTTCATTGTGAGCATTCCAATCCGCCACAGTCTTTTCTTCTTTTCTCTCTAAGTGTGCATTGTCAGCATCCCAATCTGCCACAGTCTTTACTTATTTTGTCAGTTGGTCTGCATTGTCAGCATTCCAATCCTACACAGTCTTCTGTTCTTTCCTCAGTGGGTGTGCATTGTGAGGATTTCAATCCGCCACAGTCTTTTCTTCTTTCCTCTCTAGGTGTGTTTTGTGAGCATTCCAATCCGCCACAGACTTTCCTTCTTTCCTCTCTAGGTGTATTTTGTGAGCATTCCAATCCGCCACAGACTTTCCTTCTTTCCTCTGTAGGTGTATTTTGTGAGCATTCCAATCCGCCACAGACTTTCCTTCTTTCCTCTGTAGGTGTGCATTGTGAGCATTCCAATCCGAAACAGACTTTCCTTCTTTCCTCTCTAGGTGTGCATTGTCAGCATCCCAATCTGCCACAGTCTTTTCTTCTTCCCTCTGTGGGCGTGCATTGTGAGCATTCCAATCCGCCACAGACTTTCCTTCTTTCCTCTGTAGGTGTATTTTGTGAGCATTCCAATCCGCCACAGACTTTCCTTCTTTCCTCTGTAGGTGTGCATTGTGAGCATTCCAATCCGCCACAGACTTTCCTTCTTTCCTCTCTAGGTGTGCATTGTCAGCATCCCAATCTGCCACAGTCTTTTCTTCTTCCCTCTGTGGGCGTGCATTGTGAGCAGTCCAATCCTCCACAGTTTTCTGTTCTTTCCTCAGTGGGTGTGCATTGTGAGGATTTCAATCCGCCACAGTCTTTTCTTCTTTTGTCAGTGGGTGTGCATTGTGAGCATTCCAATCCGCCACAGACTTTCCTTCTTTCCTCTCTAGGTGTATTTTGTGAGCATTCCAATCCGCCACAGACTTTCCTTCTTTCCTCTGTAGGTGTATTTTGTGAGCATTCCAATCCGCCACAGACTTTCCTTCTTTCCTCTGTAGGTGTGCATTGTGAGCATTCCAATCCGCCACAGACTTTCCTTCGTTCCTCTCTAGGTGTGCATTGTCAGCATCCCAATCTGCCACAGTCTTTTCTTCTTCCCTCTGTGGGCGTGCATTGTGAGCAGTCCAATCCTCCACAGTTTTCTGTTCTTCCCTCTGTGGGCGTGCATTGTGAGCAGTCCAATCCTCCACAGTTTTCTGTTCTTTCCTCAGTGGGTGTGCATTGTGATTATTTCAATCCGCCACAGTCTTTTCTTCTTTTGTCAGTGGGTGTGCATTGTGAGCATTCCAATTCGCCACAGTCTTCTGTTCTTTCCTCAGTGGGTGTGCATTGTCAGCATTCCAATCCGACACAGTCTTCTGTTCCAATTCCAATCCGCCACAGTCTTTTCTTCTTTTGTCAGTGGGTGTGCATTGTGAGCACTCCAATCCGCCACAGTTTTCTCTTCTTTCATCTGTGAGCGTGCATTGTGAGCATTCCAATCCGCCACAGTCTTCTGTTCTTTCCTCAGTGGGTGTGCATTGTCAGCATTCCAATCCGACACAGTCTTCTGTTCCAATTCCAATCTGCCACAGTCTTTTCTTCTTTTGTCAGTGGGTGTGCATTGTTAAGATTTCAATCCGCCACAGTCTTCTGTTCTTTCCTCAGTGGGTGTGCATTGTCAGCATTCCTATCCGACACAGTCTTCTGTTCCAATTCCAATCTGCCACAGTCTTTTCTTCTTTTGTCAGTGGGTGTGCATTGTGAGGATTTCAATCCGCCACAGTCTTTTCTTCTTTTCTCTCTAAGTGTGCATTGTCAGCATCAAAATCCGCCACAGTCTTCCCTTCTTTCATCTGTGAACGTGCATTGTGAGCATTCCAATCCGCCACAGTCTTCTGTTCTTTCCTCAGTGGGTGTGCATTGTCAGCATTCCAATCCGACACAGTCTTCTGTTCCAATTCCAATCTGCCACAGTCTTTTCTTCTTTTGTCAGTGGGTGTGCATTGTGAGGATTTCAATCCGCCACAGTCTTTTCTTCTTTTCTCTCTAAGTGTGCATTGTCAGCATCAAAATCCGCCACAGTCTTCCCTTCTTTCATCTGTGAACGTGCATTGTGAGCATTCCAATCCGCCACAGTCTTCTGTTCTTTCCTCAGTGGGTGTGCATTGTCAGCATTCCAATCCGACACAGTCTTCTGTTCTTTCCTCAGTGGGTGTGCATTGTCAGCATTCCAATCCGACACAGTCTTCTGTTCCAATTCCAATCTGCCACAGTCTTTTCTTCTTTTGTCAGTGGGTGTGCATTGTGAGGATTTCAATCCGCCACAGTCTTTTCTTCTTTTCTCTCTAAGTGTGCATTGTCAGCATCAAAATCCGCCACAGTCTTCCCTTCTTTCATCTGTGAACGTGCATTGTGAGCATTCCAATCCGCCACAGTCTTCTGTTCTTTCCTCAGTGGGTGTGCATTGTCAGCATTCCAATCCGACACAGTCTTCTGTTCCAATTCCAATCCGCCACAGTCTTTTCTTCTTTTGTCAGTGGGTGTGCATTGTGAGCATTCCAATCCGCCACAGTTTTCTCTTCTTTCATCTGTGAGCGTGCATTGTGAGCATTCCAATCCGCCACAGTCTTTCTTCTTTCCTCTCTAGGTGTGCATTGTGAGCATTCCAATCCGCCACAGTCTTTTCTTCTTTTCTCTCTAAGTGTGCATTGTCAGCATCAAAATCCGCCACAGTCTTCCCTTCTTTCATCTGTGAGCGTGCATTGTGAGCATTCCAATCCGCCACAGTCTTTCTTCTTTCCTCTCTAGGTGTGCATTGTCAGCATCAAAATCCGCCACAGTCTTCCCTTCTTTCATCTGTGAGCGTGTATTGTGAGCATTCCAATCCGCCACAGTCTTTACTTCTTTTCTCTCTAAGTGTGCTTTGTCAGGATCCCAATCTGCCACAGTCTTTTCTTCTTTTCTCTCTAGGTGTGCATTTTCAGCATTCCAATCCGACACAGTCTTCTGTTCTTTCCTCAGTGGGTGTCCATTGTGAGGATTTCAATCCGCCACAGTCTTTTCTTCTTTTCTCTCTAGGTGTGCATTGTCAGCATCAAAATCCGATACAGTCTTCCCTTCTTTCATCTGTGAGCGTGTATTGTGAGCATTCCAATCCGACACAGTCTTTACTTCTTTTCTCTCTAAGTGTGCATTGTCAGGATCCCAATCTGCCACAGTCTTTTCTTCTCTTCTCTCTAAGTGTGCATTGTCAGGATCCCAATCTGAGACAGTCTTTTCTTCTTTTCTCTCTAAGTGTGAATTGTCAGCATTCCAATCCGACACAGTCTTCTGTTCTTTCATCGGTGAACATGCATTGTGAGCATTCCAATCCTTCACAGTCTTCCCTTCTTTTATCTGTGAGCGTGCATTGTGAGCATTCCAATCCGACACAGTCTTTACTTCTTTTCTCTTTAAGTGTGCATTGTCAGGATCCCAATCTGCCACAGTCTTTTCTTCTTTTCTCTCTAAGTGTGAATTGTCAGCATTCCAATCCGACACAGTCTTCTGTTCTTTCATCGGTGAACGTGCATTGTGAGCATTCCAATCCTCCACAGTCTTCCCTTCTTACATCTGTGAGCGTACATTGTGAGCATTCCAATCCGACACAGTCTTTACTTCTTTTCTCTTTAAGTGTGCATTGTCAGGATCCCAATCTGCCACAGTCTTTTCTTCTTTTCTCTCTAAGTGTGAATTGTCAGCATTCCAATACGACACAGTCTCCTGTTCTTTAATCTGTGAGCGTGCATTGTGAGCATTTCAATCCGCCACAGTTTTTCTTCTTTTCTCTCTAAGTGTGCATTGTCAGGATCCCAATCTGCAACAGACTTCACTTCTTCCATCCGTGGGTGTGCATTGTGAGCATTCCAATCCTCCATAGTCTTCCCTTCTTTCATCTGTGAGCGTGCATTGTGAGCATTCCAATCCGACACAGTCTTTACTTCTTTTCTCTTTAAGTGTGAATTGTCAGGATCCCAATCTGCCACAGTCTTTTCTTCTTTTCTCTCTAAGAGTGAATTGTCAGCATTCCAATCCGACACAGTCTTCTGTTCTTTCATCGGTGAGCGTGCATTGTGAGCATTCCAATCCGCCACAGTCTTTTCTTCTTTTCTCTCTAAGTGTGAATTGTCAGCATTCCAATCCGCCACAGTCTTCCCTTCTTTCATCTGTGAACGTGCATTGTGAGCATTCCAATCCGCCACAGTCTTCTGTTCTTTCCTCAGTGGGTGTGAATTGTGAGGATTTCAATCCGGCACAGTCTTTACTTCTTTTCTCTCTAAGTGTGCATTGTCAGCATCCCAATCCTGTTCTTTCATCTGTGAACATGCATTGTGAGCATTCCAATCCTCTACAGTCTTTTCTTCTTTTCTCTCTAGGTGTGCATTGTCAGCATCAAAATCCGCCACAGTCTTTACTTCTTTTGTCAGTGGGTGTGCATTGTCAGCATTCCAATCCGCCACAGTCTTCTGTTCTTTCCTCAGTGGGTGTGCATTGTCAGCATTCCAATCCGACACAGTCTCCTGTTCTTTCATCTGTGAACATGCATTGTGAGCATTCCAATCCTCTACAGTCTTTTCTTCTTTTCTCTCTAGGTGTGCATTGTCAGCATCAAAATCCGCCACAGTCTTTACTTCTTTTGTCAGTGGGTGTGCATTGTCAGCATTCCAATCCGCCACAGTCTTCTGTTCTTTCCTCAGTGGGTGTGCATTGTCAGCATTCCAATCCGACACAGTCTCCTGTTCTTTCATCTGTGAACATGCATTGTGAGCATTCTAATCCTCTACAGTCTTTTCTTCTTTTCTCTCTAGGTGTGCATTGTCAGCATCAAAATCCGCCACAGTATTCCCTTCTTTCATCTGTGAGCGTGCATTGTGAGCATTCCAATCCGACACAGTCTTCTGTTCTTTCATCGGTGAACGTGCATTGTGAGCATTCCAATCCTCCACAGTCTTATCTTCTTTCATCTGTGAGCGTGTATTGTGAGCATTCCAATCCGACACAGTCTTTACTTCTTTTCTCTTTAAGTGTGAATTGTCAGGATCCCAATCTGCCATAGTCTTTTCTTCTTTTCTCTCTAAGTGTGCATTGTCAGGATCCCAATCTGAGACAGTCTTTTCTTCTTTTCTCTCTAAGTGTGCATTGTCAGCATTCCAATCCGACACAGTCTTCCCTTCTTTCATCTGTGAGCATTCCAATCCGACACAGTCTTTACTTCTTTTCTCTCTAAGTGTGCTTTGTCAGGATCCCAATCTGCCACAGTCTTTTCTTCTTTTCTCTCTAAGTGTGCATTGTCAGGATCCCAATCTGAGACAGTCTTTTCTTCTTTTCTCTCTAAGTGTGCATTGTCAGCATTCCAATCCGACACAGTCTTCCCTTCTTTCATCTGTGAGCATTCCAATCCGACACAGTCTTTACTTCTTTTCTCTTTAAGTGTGCATTGTCAGGATCCCAATCTGCCATAGTCTTTTCTTCTTTTCTCTCTAAGTGTGCATAGTCAGCATTCCAATCCGACACAGTCTTCTGTTCTTTCATCGGTGAACGTGCATTGTGAGCATTCCAATCCGCCACAGTCTTCTGTTCTTTCCTCAGTGGGTGTGCATTGTCAGCATTCCAATCCGACACAGTCTCCTGTTCTTTCATCTGTGAACATGCATTGTGAGCATTCTAATCCTCTACAGTCTTTTCTTCTTTTCTCTCTAGGTGTGCATTGTCAGCATCAAAATCCGCCACAGTATTCCCTTCTTTCATCTGTGAGCGTGCATTGTGAGCATTCCAATCCGACACAGTCTCCTGTTCTTTCATCTGTGAACATGCATTGTGAGCATTCTAATCCTCTACAGTCTTTTCTTCTTTTCTCTCTAGGTGTGCATTGTCAGCATCAAAATCCGCCACAGTATTCCCTTCTTTCATCTGTGAGCGTGCATTGTGAGCATTCCAATCCGACACAGTCTTCTGTTCTTTCATCGGTGAACGTGCATTGTGAGCATTCCAATCCTCCACAGTCTTCCCTTCTTTCATCTGTGAGCGTGTATTGTGAGCATTCCAATCCGACACAGTCTTTACTTCTTTTCTCTCTAAGTGTGCATTGTGAGGATTTCAATCCGCCACAGTCTTTACTTCTTTTCTCTCTAAGTGTGCTTTGTCAGGATCCCAATCTGCCACAGTCTTTTCTTCTTTTCTCTCTAAGTGTGCATTGTCAGGATCCCAATCTGAGACAGTCTTTTCTTCTTTTCTCTCTAAGTGTGCATTGTCAGCATTCCAATCCGACACAGTCTTCCCTTCTTTCATCTGTGAGCATTCCAATCCGACACAGTCTTTACTTCTTTTCTCTCTAAGTGTGCTTTGTCAGGATCCCAATCTGCCACAGTCTTTTCTTCTTTTCTCTCTAAGTGTGCTTTGTCAGGATCCCAATCTGCCACAGTCTTTTCTTCTTTTCTCTCTAAGTGTGCATTGTCAGGATCCCAATCTGAGACAGTCTTTTCTTCTTTTCTCTCTAAGTGTGCATAGTCAGCATTCCAATCCGACACAGTCTTCTGTTCTTTCATCGGTGAACGTGCATTGTGAGCATTCCAATCCGCCACAGTCTTTACTTCTTTTCTCTCTAAGTGTGAATTGTCAGCATCAAAATCCGCCACAGTCTTTACTTCTTTTGTCAGTGGGTGTGCATTGTCAGGGTGTTGTGTGAATAGGGATGGGCATCTGATTGGCATCAACTTGGCGATGTCCAGTGTCGCAACTATCTCACACTCACCAATTGTGCTTATTTAACCTCCCCGTGGTCACCACCGGGTACTGGTCTATGTCCACCCGGACTTGACTTGCTAAACTTATAAGCGCGAGTGTTGAACACGAAGAAAATAGCAACACTATAATGCTCTGTCGGATTGACTCAGAAAGAGGACGTACGGCGGATGAATTTACATAGCTGAATCAACGGTGGCGTCAACAGTCAACATGGCAGATACCTCAATGGGCTACTCTGACGTATTTGGAGCTGAGGTCATTGAGGATTTTCAACACTAGTCAGGGTGTTGAAATAGAGATGGTGGCGGAAGAGCCCTTAATGGGTCAACGGCAGCTCTCACATCCCCGCAGCGGGTTACTGACTCCGGAATATTCCGGCTCCTTTTGTCCAAGGGGTCGCAAAAAGGGCCTGGTCCTCCAGGTTGGGGGTTGTACGCCGGGGTAACTGCCCGACTACGTAAAAATTACATAGTTGCGAAGCATCAACAAGCCTCGGATACGGATGATCTTACTGTTGACGAACCTGGCAAACGATTAAAGGACAACGAATTTCGGATCTGTACGTGGAATGTTAGGTCCCTTAACAGACCGCGTGCAGCCGAACAATTAGCGGAAGCCCTGAACCACTATAAAGCAGATCTAACCGCCATCCAAGAAGTGCGATGGGATGGCCCGGGCAAAAAGAGGATGAAAAACTGCGATATTTATTACGGCGACTGCTATCGGCAACAAAAACAGCGCTTATTCGGATGTGGATTCGTCGTTGGCGCCAGACTTAGGCAAGAAGTCTTAAGTTTCAACTATGTAAACGAGCGCATCACGACAATCCGCATCAAGGCTAAATTCGGCAACATTAGCTTAATATGCGCGCACGCCCCCACGGAGGAGAAAGACGACGACACCAAAGAAAGGTTCTACGAGCTCTTGGACCACACTTACGAGCAATGCCCTAGCTATGACATTAAAATTGTCTTAGGCGATTTTAACGCCAAGCTAGGAAGAGGGGGCATCTTTGGTAGTACTGTCGGAAAGTACAGCCTACACGACACCACCTCCGACAACGGATTTAGGCTGATCGATTTCGCGGCGGGGCGAAATGTTGTCATAGCTAGCACACGGTTCCCGCATCTCGATATTCACAAAGGCACATGGAGATCTCCTGATCAATCAACCGTCAACCAGATTGACCACGTTGCGATCGACGCAAGGCACTCCTCCAGTATTATGGATGTCCGAACGTTCCGAGCGGCCAACATTGACTCGGACCACTACCTTGTTGTAGCCAAGGTACGACTCCGGATATCCCGAACGCCGCCAAGACAAGTAAATACTGTGAGGAAGTTTGACGTCGGACGGCTACAATCGCAAGAGATCACCAGATCCTTTTCCGATCGAGTCTCTCTCAATCTCTCAAGAGGTCCTATGCAGCCAGCATCAAGTATTGAAGACCAGTGGCAACATTGCCAAAAAGCCATCAGAGACGCCGCCTCTGATGTGCTGGGTTTCACCCGACCACCACAACGAAACCCCTGGTTCGACGACGAGTGCCGGCAAGCACATGCAGCGAAGCAAGAGGCATACAAAGCGGCGCTGCAAAGGAGGACAAGAGCTGCTCGTGAGCTCTACGTGCAGAAGAGAAGAGACGAACACCGGCTTCTAAGGAGAAAAAAGAAAGAGCATGAGAAGCGCGCGATCGAGGAAATAGAGAGATGTTACAACAGGAATGAGGTTCGGAAGTTCTACCAGAGGGTAAAAAGGACTTCACAAGGCTACAGAACCCGAACCGAAGCCTGCAAGGACGAACAAGGGAACATCGTAGTAGAATCGCAGTCGATGCTGAGGATATGGAAGAACTACTTCTGCAGACTGTTTAACGGCGATGACGACTTACATTCCGCTGTCAGGCAGAATGAACCGTTCAACCTGGACGATGAGGATCAACAATACCGTCCACCCGACTTGGACGAGGTTAAGATAGCTATATCTAAACTGAAGTCCAACAAAGCCGCTGGAGCAGATGGCCTAGCCGCCGAGCTGTTCAAAGCGGCAGGCGATGACTTGGTTAGGAGCATGCACCAACTCATCTGTAAAATATGGTAGGAGGAAATTATGCCCGATGAATGGAACCTCAGCATTGTTTGCCCGATCCTCAAGAAAGGAGACCCTCTGAACTGCGCCAATTACAGAGGTATCAGTCTTCTAAACATTGCCTACAAGATCTGATTGGTCCATATCAGTGTGGCTTCAGGCCAGGAAAGTCCACCATAGACCAAATATTCACACTGCGGCAGATCTTGGAGAAAACCCAGGAACTTCAAATCGATACCCACCACCTTTTCATCGACTTTAAGGCCGCCTATGACAGCATTTATAGGGACGAACTATACAGAGCAATGTCTAGTTTTGGCATCCCTGCCAAACTCGTCCGTTTGTGCAGGATGACGATGGAGAATGCACGCTGCTCCATCAAGGTCGGTAAAGAACTTACCGAGACCTTCGATGTCAAAAAAGGATTTAGACAAGGCGATGCGCTGTCATGTGACTTCTTCAACATCGTTCTTGAAAGAATAGTGCAAAACTCAAACGCCAACACCAGAGGCACTATCTTTCAAAAGTCCGTCCAATTACTCGCATACGCCGATGACATTGACATAATTGGCAGAACGCAGCGTGATGTTAATGGCGCGTTTGTGAGTATTGAGACTGAGGCGGCGAAGATGGGTTTGGCGGTTAATGAAGGCAAAACGAAGTATATGCTGTCAACTAAAAAGGACACCCAACACCGACGGCTCGGACAGAACGTCGCAATAGACAGATATAACTTTGAGGTGGTTAAGGACTTTGTCTACCTAGGCTCCGCTATGAACTCAGACAACGACACCAGCGCTGAGGTTAAACGTAGAATTACTCTTGCCAATCGCTGTTTCTTTGGGCTAAGAAGGCAATTGAGTAGCAAAGCCCTCTCCCGAACAACTAGAGTGACCCTTTATAAGACCCTTATCATCCCAGTTCTGCTATATGGCGCAGAAGCATGGACGCTATCAAAAGCGGATGAGGTAACTCTCGGTTGTTTCGAAAGAAAAATTCTTCGTGTTATTTTTGGTCCCGTCTGCATTGACGGTGAATGGAGAAGTAGATTTAACGACGAACTGTACGGGCTGTACAGCGACATCGACCTAGTCAGAAGAGTGAAGGTCCAACGACTGAGGTGGCTGGGTCATGTAGAGCGAATGGACACGAATGCTCCGGCCCGGAAGATCTTCGAATCCATACCCGAGGGAAGGCGCAGTAGAGGAAGACCGCGACTCAGGTGGCGCACGCAAGTGGAAGGGGACCTTAACCAACTTAGCGTGCGAAACTGGAGACAGCTAGCTAAAGATCGCGCTAGCTGGAGACGCTTGTTGGTTGAGGCCCAGGTCCACCCCGGACTGTAGTGCCACCTTAAGTAAGTAAGTAAGTGCATTGTCAGCATTCCAATCCGCCACAGTCTTCTGTTCTTTCCTCAGTGGGTGTGCATTGTCAGCATTCCAATCCGACACAGTCTCCTGTTCTTTCATCTGTGAACATGCATTGTGAGCATTCCAATCCGCTACAGTCTTTCTTTTTTCCTCACTAGGTGTGCATTGTGAGCATCAAAATCCGCCACAGTCTTCCCTTCTTTCATCTGTGAGCGTGCATTGTGAGCATTCCAATCCGCCACAGTCTTTACTTCTTTTCTCTCTAGGTGTGCATTGTCAGCATCAAAATCCGCCACAGTCTTCCCTTCTTTCATTTGTGAGCGTGTATTGTGAGCATTCCAATCCGACACAGTCTTTACTTCTTTTCTCTCTAAGAGTGAATTGTCAGCATTCCAATCTGACACAGTCTCCTGTTCTTTCATCTGTGAACATGCATTGTGAGCATTCCAATCCGCTACAGTCTTTCTTTTTTCCTCACTAGGTGTGCATTGTGAGCATCAAAATCCGCCACAGTCTTCCCTTCTTTCATCTGTGAGCGTGCATTGTGAGCATTCCAATCCGCCACAGTCTTTACTTCTTTTCTCTCTAGGTGTGCATTGTCAGCATCAAAATCCGCCACAGTCTTCCCTTCTTTCATTTGTGAGCGTGTATTGTGAGCATTCCAATCCGACACAGTCTTTACTTCTTTTCTCTCTAAGAGTGAATTGTCAGCATTCCAATCCGCCACAGTCTTCTGTTCTTTCCTCAGTGGGTGTGCATTGTCAGCATTCCAATCCGACACAGTCTCCTGTTCTTTCATCGGTGAGCGTGCATTGTGAGCATTCCAATCCGCCACAGTCTTTTCTTCTTTTCTCTCTAAGTGTGAATTGTCAGCATTCCAATCCGCCACAGTCTTCCCTTCTTTCATCTGTGAACGTGCATTGTGAGCATTCCAATCCGCCACAGTCTTCTGTTCTTTCCTCAGTGGGTGTGAATTGTGAGGATTTCAATCCGGCACAGTCTTTACTTCTTTTCTCTTTAAGTGTGAATTGTCAGGATCCCAATCTGCCACAGTCTTTTCTTCTTTCTCTCTAAGAGTGAATTGTCAGCATTCCAATCTGACACAGTCTTCTGTTCTTTCATCGGTGAGCGTGCATTGTGAGCATTCCAATCCGCCACAGTCTTTTCTTCTTTTCTCTCTAAGTGTGAATTGTCAGCATTCCAATCCGCCACAGTCTTCCCTTCTTTCATCTGTGAGCGTGCATTGTGAGCATTCCAATCCGACACAGTCTTTACTTCTTTTCTCTTTAAGTGTGAATTGTCAGGATCCCAATCTGCCACAGTCTTTTCTTCTTTTCTCTCTAAGAGTGAACTGTCAGCATTCCAATCCGACACAGTCTTCTGTTCTTTCATCGGTGAGCGTGCATTGTGAGCATTCCAATCCGCCACAGTCTTTTCTTCTTTTCTCTCTAAGTGTGAATTGTCAGCATTCCAATCCGCCACAGTCTTCCCTTCTTTCATCTGTGAACGTGCATTGTGAGCATTCCAATCCTCCACAGTCTAACCTTCTTTCATCTGTGAGCTTGCATTGTGAGCGTTACAATCCGCCACAGTCTTTTCTTCTTTCCTCTCTCGATGTGCATTGTCAGCATCAAAATCCGCCACAGTCTTCCCTTCTTTCATCTGTGAACGTGCATTGTGAGCATTCCAATCCGCCACAGTCTTCTGTTCTTTCCTCAGTGGGTGTGAATTGTGAGGATTTCAATCCGGCACAGTCTTTACTTCTTTTCTCTCTAAGTGTGCATTGTCAGCATCCCAATCCTGTTCTTTCATCTGTGAACATGCATTGTGAGCATTCCAATCCTCTACAGTCTTTTCTTCTTTTCTCTCTAGGTGTGCATTGTCAGCATCAAAATCCGCCACAGTCTTTACTTCTTTTGTCAATGGGTGTGCATTGTCAGCATTCCAATCCGCCACAGTCTTCTGTTCTTTCCTCAGTGGGTGTGCATTGTCAGCATTCCAATCCGACACAGTGTCCTGTTCTTTCATCTGTGAACATGCATTGTGAGCATTCCAATCCGCTACAGTCTTTCTTTTTTCCTCACTAGGTGTGCATTGTGAGCATCAAAATCCGCCACAGTCTTCCCTTCTTTCATCTGTGAGCGTGCATTGTGAGCATTCCAATCCGCCACAGTCTTTACTTCTTTTCTCTCTAAGTGTGCATTGTCAGGATCCCAATCTGCCACAGTCTTTTCTTCTTTTCTCTCTAAGTGTGAATTGTCAGCATTCCAATCCGACACAGTCTTCTGTTCTTTCCTCAGTGGGTGTGCATTGTGAGGATTTCAATCCGCCACAGTCTTTTCTTCTTTTCTCTCTAAGTGTGCATTGTCAGCATCCCAATCTGCCACAGTCTTTTCTTCTTTTGTCAGTGGGTGTGCATTGTGAGCATTCCAATCCGCCACAGTCTTCTGTTCTTTCCTCAGTGGGTGTGCATTGTGAGGATTTCAATCCGCCACAGTCTTTTTCTTCTTTTGTCAGTGGATGTGCATTGTGAGCATTCCAATCCGCCACAGTCTTTCTTCTTTCCTCTCTAGGTGTGCATTGTGAGCATTCCAATCCGCCACAGTCTTTTCTTCTTTTCTCTCTAAGTGTGCATTGTCAGCATCCCAATCTGCCACAGTCTTTACTTCTTTTGTCAGTGGGTGTGCATTGTCAGCATTCCAATCCGCCACAGTCTTCCCTTCTTTCATCTGTGAACGTGCATTGTGAGCATTCCAATCCTCCACAGTCTTCCCTTCTCTCATCTGTGAACGTGCATTGTGAGCATTCCAATCCGCCACAGTCTTTCCTTCTTTTCTCTCTAATTGTGCATTGTCAGGATCCCAATCTGCAACAGACTTCACTTCTTCCCTCCGTGGGTGTGCATTGTGAGCATTCCAATCCGCCACAGTCTTTTCTTCTTTTCTCTCTAAGTGTGCATTGTCAGCATCCCAATCTGCCACAGTCTTTACTTCTTTTGTCAGTGGGTGTGCATTGTCAGCATTCCAATCCGCCACAGTCTTCCCTTCTTTCATCTGTGAACGTGCATTGTGAGCATTCCAATCCTCCACAGTCTTCCCTTCTCTCATCTGTGAACGTGCATTGTGAGCATTCCAATCCGCTACAGTCTTTCTTTTTTCCTCACTAGGTGTGCATTGTGAGCATCAAAATCCGCCACAGTCTTCCCTTCTTTCACCTGTGAGCGTGCATTGTGAGCATTCCAATCTTTAAGTGTGCATTGTCAGGATCCCAATCTGCCATAGTCTTTTCTTCTTTTCTCTCTAAGTGTGCATTGTGAGGATTTCAATCCGCCACAGTCTTTACTTCTTTTCTCTCTAAGTGTGCTTTGTCAGGATCCCAATCTGCCACAGTCTTTTCTTCTTTTCTCTCTAAGTGTGCATTGTCAGGATCCCAATCTGAGACAGTCTTTTCTTCTTTTCTCTCTAAGTGTGCATTGTCAGCATTCCAATTCGACACAGTCTTCCCTTCTTTCATCTGTGAGCGTGCATTGTGAGCATTCCAATCCGCCACAGTCTTTTCTTCTTTTCTCTCTAAGTGTGAATTGTCAGCATTCCAATCCGCCACAGTCTTCCCTTCTTTCATCTGTGAACGTGCATTGTGAGCATTCCAATCCGCCACAGTCTTCTGTTCTTTCCTCAGTGGGTGTGAATTGTGAGGATTTCAATCCGGCACAGTCTTTACTTCTTTTCTCTTTAAGTGTGAATTGTCAGGATCCCAATCTGCCACAGTCTTTTCTTCTTTTCTCTCTAAGAGTGAATTGTCAGCATTCCAATCCGACACAGTCTTCTGTTCTTTCATCGGTGAGCGTGCATTGTGAGCATTCCAATCCGCCACAGTCTTTTCTTCTTTTCTCTCTAAGTGTGAATTGTCAGCATTCCAATCCGCCACAGTCTTCCCTTCTTTCATCTGTGAGCGTGCATTGTGAGCATTCCAATCCGACACAGTCTTTACTTCTTTTCTCTTTAAGTGTGAATTGTCAGGATCCCAATCTGCCACAGTCTTTTCTTCTTTTCTCTCTAAGAGTGAATTGTCAGCATTCCAATCCGACACAGTCTTCTGTTCTTTCATCGGTGAGCGTGCATTGTGAGCATTCCAATCCGCCACAGTCTTTTCTTCTTTTCTCTCTAAGTGTGAATTGTCAGCATTCCAATCCGCCACAGTCTTCCCTTCTTTCATCTGTGAACGTGCATTGTGAGCATTCCAATCCTCCACAGTCTAACCTTCTTTCATCTGTGAGCTTGCATTGTGAGCGTTACAATCCGCCACAGTCTTTTCTTCTTTCCTCTCTCGATGTGCATTGTCAGCATCAAAATCCGCCACAGTCTTCCCTTCTTTCATCTGTGAACGTGCATTGTGAGCATTCCAATCCGCCACAGTCTTCTGTTCTTTCCTCAGTGGGTGTGAATTGTGAGGATTTCAATCCGGCACAGTCTTTACTTCTTTTCTCTCTAAGTGTGCATTGTCAGCATCCCAATCCTGTTCTTTCATCTGTGAACATGCATTGTGAGCATTCCAATCCTCTGCAGTCTTTTCTTCTTTTCTCTCTAGGTGTGCATTGTCAGCATCAAAATCCGCCACAGTCTTTATTTCTTTTGTCAGTGGGTGTGCATTGTCAGCATTCCAATCCGCCACAGTCTTCTGTTCTTTCCTCAGTGGGTGTGCATTGTCAGCATTAAAATCCGACACAGTCTCCTGTTCTTTCATCTGTGAACATGCATTGTGAGCATTCCAATCCGCTACAGTCTTTCTTTTTTCCTCACTAGGTGTGCATTGTGAGCATCAAAATCCGCCACAGTCTTCCCTTCTTTCATCTGTGAGCGTGCATTGTGAGCATTCCAATCCGCCACAGTCTTTACTTCTTTTCTCTCTAAGTGTGCATTGTCAGGATCCCAATCTGCCACAGTCTTTTCTTCTTTTCTCTCTAAGTGTGAATTGTCAGCATTCCAATCCGACACAGTCTTCTGTTCTTTAATCAGTGGGTGTGCATTGTGAGGATTTCAATCCGCCACAGTCTTTTCTTCTTTTCTCTCTAAGTGTGCATTGTCAGCATCCCAATCTGCCACAGTCTTTTCTTCTTTTGTCAGTGGGTGTGCATTGTGAGCATTCCAATCCGCCACAGTCTTCTGTTCTTTCCTCAGTGGGTGTGCATTGTGAGGATTTCAATCCGCCACAGTCTTTTTCTTCTTTTGTCAGTGGATGTGCATTGTGAGCATTCCAATCCGCCACAGTCTTTCTTCTTTCCTCTCTAGGTGTGCATTGTGAGCATTCCAATCCGCCACAGTCTTTTCTTCTTTTCTCTCTAAGTGTGCATTGTCAGCATCCCAATCTACCACAGTCTTTACTTCTTTTGTCAGTGGATGTGCATTGTCAGCAGTCCAATCCGCCACAGTCTTCTGTTCTTTCCTCAGTGGGTGTGAATTGTGAGGATTTCAATCCGGCACAGTCTTTACTTCTTTTCTCTCTAAGTGTGCATTGTCAGCATCCCAATCTACCACAGTCTTTTCTTCTTTTCTCTCTAAGTGTGCATTGTCAGCATCCCAATCTGCCACAGTCTTTACTTCATTTGTCAGTGGGTGTGCATTGTCAGCATTCCAATCCGCCACAGTCTTCCCTTCTTTCATCTGTGAACGTGCATTGTGAGCATTCCAATCCTCCACAGTCTTCCCTTCTCTCATCTGTGAACGTGCATTGTGAGCATTCCAATCCGCTACAGTCTTTTTTTTTTCCTCACTAGGTGTGCATTGTGAGCATCAAAATCCGCCACAGTCTTCCCTTCTTTCATCTGTGAGCGTGCATTGTGAGCATTCCAATCTTTAAGTGTGCATTGTCAGGATCCCAATCTGCCATAGTCTTTTCTTCTTTTCTCTCTAAGTGTGCATTGTGAGGATTTCAATCCGCCACAGTCTTTACTTCTTTTCTCCCTAAGTGTGCTTTGTCAGGATCCCAATCTGCCACAGTCTTTTCTTCTTTTCTCTCTAAGTGTGCATTGTCAGGATCCCAATCTGAGACAGTCTTTTCTTCTTTTCTCTCTAAGTGTGCATTGTCAGCATTCCAATCCGACACAGTCTTCCCTTCTTTCATCTGTGAGCGTGCATTGTGAGCATTCCAATCCGCCACAGTCTTTTCTTCTTTTCTCTCTAAGTGTGAATTGTCAGCATTCCAATCCGCCACAGTCTTCCCTTCTTTCATCTGTGAACGTGCATTGTGAGCATTCCAATCCGCCACAGTCTTCTGTTCTTTCCTCAGTGGGTGTGAATTGTGAGGATTTCAATCCGGCACAGTCTTTACTTCTTTTCTCTTTAAGTGTGAATTGTCAGGATCCCAATCTGCCAGAGTCTTTTCTTCTTTTCTCTCTAAGAGTGAATTGTCAGCATTCCAATCCGACACAGTCTTCTGTTCTTTCATCGGTGAGCGTGCATTGTGAGCATTCCAATCCGCCACAGTCTTTTCTTCTTTTCTCTCTAAGTGTGAATTGTCAGCATTCCAATCCGCCACAGTCTTCCCTTCTTTCATCTGTGAACGTGCATTGTGAGCATTCCAATCCTCCACAGTCTAACCTTCTTTCATCTGTGAGCTTGCATTGTGAGCGTTACAATCCGCCACAGTCTTTTCTTCTTTCCTCTCTCGATGTGCATTGTCAGCATCAAAATCCGCCACAGTCTTCCCTTCTTTCATCTGTGAACGTGCATTGTGAGCATTCCAATCCGCCACAGTCTTCTGTTCTTTCCTCAGTGGGTGTGAATTGTGAGGATTTCAATCCGGCACAGTCTTTACTTCTTTTCTCTCTAAGTGTGCATTGTCAGCATCCCAATCTGCCACAGTCTTTTCTTCTTTTGTCAGTGGGTGTGCATTGTGAGCATTCCAATCCGCCACAGTCTTCTGTTCTTTCCTCAGTGGGTGTGCATTGTGAGGATTTCAATCCGCCACAGTCTTTTTCTTCTTTTGTCAGTGGATGTGCATTGTGAGCATTCCAATCCGCCACAGTCTTTCTTCTTTCCTCTCTAGGTGTGCATTGTGAGCATTCCAATCCGCCACAGTCTTTTCTTCTTTTCTCTCTAAGTGTGCATTGTCAGCATCCCAATCTGCCACAGTCTTTACTTCTTTTGTCAGTGGGTGTGCATTGTCAGCATTCCAATCCGCCACAGTCTTCCCTTCTTTCATCTGTGAACGTGCATTGTGAGCATTCCAATCCTCCACAGTCTTCCCTTCTCTCATCTGTGAACGTGCATTGTGAGCATTCCAATCCGCCACAGTCTTTCCTTCTTTTCTCTCTAATTGTGCATTGTCAGGATCCCAATCTGCAACAGACTTCACTTCTTCCCTCCGTGGGTGTGCATTGTGAGCATTCCAATCCGCCACAGTCTTTTCTTCTTTTCTCTCTAAGTGTGCATTGTCAGCATCCCAATCTGCCACAGTCTTTACTTCTTTTGTCAGTGGATGTGCATTGTCAGCAGTCCAATCCGCCACAGTCTTCTGTTCTTTCCTCAGTGGGTGTGAATTGTGAGGATTTCAATCCGGCACAGTCTTTACTTCTTTTCTCTCTAAGTGTGCATTGTCAGCATCCCAATCTACCACAGTCTTTTCTTCTTTTCTCTCTAAGTGTGCATTGTCAGCATCCCAATCTGCCACAGTCTTTACTTCTTTTGTCAGTGGGTGTGCATTGTCAGCATTCCAATCCGCCACAGTCTTCCCTTCTTTCATCTGTGAACGTGCATTGTGAGCATTCCAATCCTCCACAGTCTTCCCTTCTCTCATCTGTGAACGTGCATTGTGAGCATTCCAATCCGCTACAGTCTTTCTTTTTTCCTCACTAGGTGTGCATTGTGAGCATCAAAATCCGCCACAGTCTTCCCTTCTTTCATCTGTGAGCGTGCATTGTGAGCATTCCAATCTTTAAGTGTGCATTGTCAGGATCCCAATCTGCCATAGTCTTTTCTTCTTTTCTCTCTAAGTGTGCATTGTGAGGATTTCAATCCGCCACAGTCTTTACTTCTTTTCTCTCTAAGTGTGCTTTGTCAGGATCCCAATCTGCCACAGTCTTTTCTTCTTTTCTCTCTAAGTGTGCATTGTCAGGATCCCAATCTGAGACAGTCTTTTCTTCTTTTCTCTCTAAGTGTGCATTGTCAGCATTCCAATCCGACACAGTCTTCCCTTCTTTCATCTGTGAGCATTCCAATCTGACACAGTCTTTACTTCTTTTCTCTTTAAGTGTGCATTGTCAGGATCCCAATCTGCCATAGTCTTTTCTTCTTTTCTCTCTAAGTGTGCATAGTCAGCATTCCAATCCGACACAGTCTTCTGTTCTTTCATCGGTGAACGTGCATTGTGAGCATTCCAATCCTCCACAGTCTTCCCTTCTTTCATCTGTGAGCGTGCATTGTGAGCATTCCAATCCGCTACAGTCTTTCTTTTTTCCTCACTAGGTGTGCATTGTGAGCATCAAAATCCGCCACAGTCTTCCCTTCTTTCATCTGTGAGCGTGCATTGTGAGCATTCCAATCCGCCACAGTCTTTACTTCTTTTCTCTCTAAGTGTGCATTGTCAGGATCCCAATCTGCCACAGTCTTTTCTTCTTTTCTCTCTAAGTGTGAATTGTCAGCATTCCAATCCGACACAGTCTTCTGTTCTTTCCTCAGTGGGTGTGCATTGTGAGGATTTCAATCCGCCACAGTCTTTTCTTCTTTTCTCTCTAAGTGTGCATTGTCAGCATCCCAATCTGCCACAGTCTTTTCTTCTTTTGTCAGTGGGTGTGCATTGTGAGCATTCCAATCCGCCACAGTCTTCTGTTCTTTCCTCAGTGGGTGTGCATTGTGAGGATTTCAATCCGCCACAGTCTTTTCTTCTTTTGTCAGTGGATGTGCATTGTGAGCATTCCAATCCGCCACAGTCTTTCTTCTTTCCTCTCTAGGTGTGCATTGTGAGCATTCCAATCCGCCACAGTCTTTTCTTCTTTTCTCTCTAAGTGTGCATTGTCAGCATCCCAATCTGCCACAGTCTTTACTTCTTTTGTCAGTGGGTGTGCATTGTCAGCATTCCAATCCGCCACAGTCTTCCCTTCTTTCATCTGTGAACGTGCATTGTGAGCATTCCAATCCTCCACAGTCTTCCCTTCTCTCATCTGTGAACGTGCATTGTGAGCATTCCAATCCGCCACAGTCTTTCCTTCTTTTCTCTCTAATTGTGCATTGTCAGGATCCCAATCTGCAACAGACTTCACTTCTTCCCTCCGTGGGTGTGCATTGTGAGCATTCCAATCTACCACAGTCTTTACTTCTTTTGTCAGTGGATGTGCATTGTCAGCAGTCCAATCCGCCACAGTCTTCTGTTCTTTCCTCAGTGGGTGTGAATTGTGAGGATTTCAATCCGGCACAGTCTTTACTTCTTTTCTCTCTAAGTGTGCATTGTCAGGATCCCAATCTGCCACAGTCTTTACTTCTTTTGTCAGTGGGTGTGCATTGTCAGCATTCCAATCCGACACAGTCTTTACTTCTTTTCTCTTTAAGTGTGCATTGTCAGGATCCCAATCTGCCATAGTCTTTTCTTCTTTTCTCTCTAAGTGTGCATAGTCAGCATTCCAATCCGACACAGTCTTCTGTTCTTTCATCGGTGAACGTGCATTGTGAGCATTCCAATCCTCCACAGTCTTCCCTTCTTTCATCTGTGAGCGTGCATTGTCAGCATTCCAATCCGACACAGTCTTCCCTTCTTTCATCTGTGAGCATTCCAATCCGACACAGTCTTTACTTCTTTTCTCTTTAAGTGTGCATTGTCAGGATCCCAATCTGCCATAGTCTTTTCTTCTTTTCTCTCTAAGTGTGCATAGTCAGCATTCCAATCCGACACAGTCTTCTGTTCTTTCATCGGTGAACGTGCATTGTCAGCATCCCAATCCTGTTCTTTCATCTGTGAACATGCATTGTGAGCATTCCAATCCTCTACAGTCTTTTCTTCTTTTCTCTCTAGGTGTGCATTGTCAGCATCAAAATCCGCCACAGTCTTTACTTCTTTTGTCAGTGGGTGTGCATTGTCAGCATTCCAATCGGCCACAGTCTTCTGTTCTTTCCTCAGTGGGTGTGCATTGTCAGCATTCCAATCCGACACAGTCTCCTGTTCTTTCATCTGTGAACATGCATTGTGAGCATTCCAATCCTCTACAGTCTTTTCTTCTTTTCTCTCTAGGTGTGCATTGTCAGCATCAAAATCCGCCACAGTCTTTACTTCTTTTGTCAGTGGGTGTGCATTGTCAGCATTCCAATCCGCCACAGTCTTCTGTTCTTTCCTCAGTGGGGGTGCATTGTCAGCATTCCAATCCGACACAGTCTCCTGTTCTTTCATCTGTGAACATGCATTGTGAGCATTCTAATCCTCTACAGTCTTTTCTTCTTTTCTCTCTACGTGTGCATTGTCAGCATCAAAATCCGCCACAGTCTTTACTTCTTTTGTCAGTGGGTGTGCATTGTGAGCATTCCAATCCGACACAGTCTTCTGTTCTTTCATCGGTGAACGTGCATTGTGAGCATTCCAATCCTCCACAGTCTTCCCTTCTTTCATCTGTGAGCGTGTATTGTGAGCATTCCAATCCGACACAGTCTTTACTTCTTTTCTCTTTAAGTGTGAATTGTCAGGATCCCAATCTGCCATAGTCTTTTCTTCTTTTCTCTCTAAGTGTGCATTGTGAGGATTTCAATCCGCCACAGTCTTTACTTCTTTTCTCTCTAAGTGTGCTTTGTCAGGATCCCAATCTGCCACAGTCTTTTCTTCTTTTCTCTCTAAGTGTGCATTGTCAGGATCCCAATCTGAGACAGTCTTTTCTTCTTTTCTCTCTAAGTGTGCATTGTCAGCATTCCAATCCGACACAGTCTTCCCTTCTTTCATCTGTGAGCATTCCAATCCGACACAGTCTTTACTTCTTTTCTCTTTAAGTGTGCATTGTCAGGATCCCAATCTGCCATAGTCTTTTCTTCTTTTCTCTCTAAGTGTGCATAGTCAGCATTCCAATCCGACACAGTCTTCTGTTCTTTCATCGGTGAACGTGCATTGTGAGCATTCCAATCCTCCACAGTCTTCCCTTCTTTCATCTGTGAGCGTGCATTGTGAGCATTCCAATCCGCTACAGTCTTTCTTTTTTCCTCACTAGGTGTGCATTGTGAGCATCAAAATCCGCCACAGTCTTCCCTTCTTTCATCTGTGAGCGTGCATTGTGAGCATTCCAATCCGCCACAGTCTTTACTTCTTTTCTCTCTAAGTGTGCATTGTCAGGATCCCAATCTGCCACAGTCTTTTCTTCTTTTCTCTCTAAGTGTGAATTGTCAGCATTCCAATCCGACACAGTCTTCTGTTCTTTCCTCAGTGGGTGTGCATTGTGAGGATTTCAATCCGCCACAGTCTTTTCTTCTTTTGTCAGTGGATGTGCATTGTGAGCATTCCAATCCGCCACAGTCTTTCTTCTTTCCTCTCTAGGTGTGCATTGTGAGCATTCCAATCCGCCACAGTCTTTTCTTCTTTTCTCTCTAAGTGTGCATTGTCAGCATCCCAATCTGCCACAGTCTTTTCTTCTTTTGTCAGTGGGTGTGCATTGTGAGCATTCCAATCCGCCACAGTCTTCTGTTCTTTCCTCAGTGGGTGTGCATTGTGAGGATTTCAATCCGCCACAGTCTTTTCTTCTTTTCTCTCTAAGTGTGCATTGTCAGCATCCCAATCTGCCACAGTCTTTTCTTCTTTTGTCAGTGGGTGTGCATTGTCAGCATTCCAATCCGCCACAGTCTTTCTTCTTTCCTCTCTAGGTGTGCATTGTGAGCATTCCAATCCGCCACAGTCTTTTCTTCTTTTCTCTCTAAGTGTGCATTGTCAGCATCCCAATCTGCCACAGTCTTTACTTCTTTTGTCAGTGGGTGTGCATTGTCAGCATTCCAATCCGCCACAGTCTTTCTTCTTTCCTCTCTAGGTGTGCATTGTGAGCATTCCAATCCGCCACAGTCTTTTCTTCTTTTCTCTCTAAGTGTGCATTGTCAGCATCCCAATCTGCCACAGTCTTTACTTCTTTTGTCAGTGGGTGTGCATTGTCAGCATTCCAATCCGCCACAGTCTTTCTTCTTTCCTCTCTAGGTGTGCATTGTGAGCATTCCAATCCGCCACAGTCTTCTGTTCTTTCCTCAGTGGGTGTGCATTGTGAGGATTTCAATCCGCCACAGTCTTTTCTTCTTTTCTCTCTAAGTGTGCATTGTCAGCATCCCAATCTGCCACAGTCTTTACTTCTTTTGTCAGTGGGTGTGCATTGTCAGCATTCCAATCCGCCACAGTCTTTCTTCTTTCCTCTCTAGGTGTGCATTGTGAGCATTCCAATCCGCCACAGTCTTTTCTTCTTTTCTCTCTAAGTGTGCATTGTCAGCATCCCAATCTGCCACAGTCTTTTCTTCTTTTGTCAGTGGGTGTGCATTGTGAGCATTCCAATCCGCCACAGTCTTCTGTTCTTTCCTCAGTGGGTGTGCATTGTGAGGATTTCAATCCGCCACAGTCTTTTCTTCTTTTCTCTCTAAGTGTGCATTGTCAGCATCCCAATCTGCCACAGTCTTTTCTTCTTTTGTCAGTGGGTGTGCATTGTGAGCATTCCAATCCGCCACAGTCTTTTCTTCTTTTCTCTCTAAGTGTGCATTGTCAGCATCCCAATCTGCCACAGTCTTTTCTTCTTTTGTCAGTGGGTGTGCATTGTGAGCATTCCAATCCGCCACAGTCTTCTGTTCTTTCCTCAGTGGGTGTGCATTGTGAGGATTTCAATCCGCCACAGTCTTTTCTTCTTTTCTCTCTAGGTGTGCATTGTCAGCATCAAAATCCGCCACAGTCTTTACTTCTTTTGTCAGTGGGTGTGCATTGTGAGCATTCCAATCCGACACAGTCTTCTGTTCTTTCATCGGTGAACGTGCATTGTGAGCATTCCAATCCGCCACAGTCTTTTCTTCTTTTCTCTCTAAGTGTGCATTGTGAGCATTCCAATCCTCCACAGTCTTTACTTCTTTTGTCAGTGGGTGTGCATTGTCAGCATTCCAATCCGACACAGTCTTCTGTTCTTTCCTCAGTGGGTGTGCATTGTGGGGATTTCAATCCGCCACAGACTTTCCTTCTTTCCTCTCTAGGTGTGCATTGTGAGCATTCCAATCCGCCACAGTCTTTTCTTCTTTTCTCTCTAAGTGTGAATTGTCAGCATTCCAATCCGACACAGTCTTCTGTTCTTTCCTCAGTGGGTGTGCATTGTGAGGATTTCAATCCGCCACAGTCTTTTCTTCTTTTCTCTCTAAGTGTGCATTGTCAGCATCCCAATCTGCCACAGTCTTTTCTTCTTTTGTCAGTGGGTGTGCATTGTGAGCATTCCAATCCGCCACAGTCTTCTGTTCTTTCCTCAGTGGGTGTGCATTGTGAGGATTTCAATCCGCCACAGTCTTTTCTTCTTTTGTCAGTGGATGTGCATTGTGAGCATTCCAATCCGCCACAGTCTTTCTTCTTTCCTCTCTAGGTGTGCATTGTGAGCATTCCAATCCGCCACAGTCTTTTCTTCTTTTCTCTCTAAGTGTGCATTGTCAGCATCCCAATCTGCCACAGTCTTTACTTCTTTTGTCAGTGGGTGTGCATTGTCAGCATTCCAATCCGCCACAGTCTTCCCTTCTTTCATCTGTGAACGTGCATTGTGAGCATTCCAATCCTCCACAGTCTTCCCTTCTCTCATCTGTGAACGTGCATTGTGAGCATTCCAATCCGCCACAGTCTTTCCTTCTTTTCTCTCTAATTGTGCATTGTCAGGATCCCAATCTGCAACAGACTTCACTTCTTCCCGCCGTGGGTGTGCATTGTGAGCATTCCAATCCGCCACAGTCTTTTCTTCTTTTCTCTCTAAGTGTGCATTGTCAGCATCCCAATCTACCACAGTCTTTACTTCTTTTGTCAGTGGATGTGCATTGTCAGCAGTCCAATCCGCCACAGTCTTCTGTTCTTTCCTCAGTGGGTGTGAATTGTGAGGATTTCAATCCGGCACAGTCTTTACTTCTTTTCTCTCTAAGTGTGCATTGTCAGCATCCCAATCTACCACAGTCTTTTCTTCTTTTCTCTCTAAGTGTGCATTGTCAGCATCCCAATCTGCCACAGTCTTTACTTCTTTTGTCAGTGGGTGTGCATTGTCAGCATTCCAATCCGCCACAGTCTTCCCTTCTTTCATCTGTGAACGTGCATTGTGAGCATTCCAATCCTCCACAGTCTTCCCTTCTCTCATCTGTGAACGTGCATTGTGAGCATTCCAATCCGCTACAGTCTTTCTTTTTTCCTCACTAGGTGTGCATTGTGAGCATCAAAATCCGCCACAGTCTTCCCTTCTTTCATCTGTGAGCGTGCATTGTGAGCATTCCAATCTTTAAGTGTGCATTGTCAGGATCCCAATCTGCCATAGTCTTTTCTTCTTTTCTCTCTAAGTGTGCATTGTGAGGATTTCAATCCGCCACAGTCTTTACTTCTTTTCTCTCTAAGTGTGCTTTGTCAGGATCCCAATCTGCCACAGTCTTTTCTTCTTTTCTCTCTAAGTGTGCATTGTCAGGATCCCAATCTGAGACAGTCTTTTCTTCTTTTCTCTCTAAGTGTGCATTGTCAGCATTCCAATCCGACACAGTCTTCCCTTCTTTCATCTGTGAGCATTCCAATCTGACACAGTCTTTACTTCTTTTCTCTTTAAGTGTGCATTGTCAGGATCCCAATCTGCCATAGTCTTTTCTTCTTTTCTCTCTAAGTGTGCATAGTCAGCATTCCAATCCTTCACAGTCTTCCCTTCTCTCATCTGTGAACGTGCATTGTGAGCATTCCAATCCGCCACAGTCTTTTCTTCTTTTCTCTCTAAGTGTGCATTGTCAGCATCCCAATCTACCACAGTCTTTACTTCTTTTGTCAGTGGATGTGCATTGTCAGCAGTCCAATCCGCCACAGTCTTCTGTTCTTTCCTCAGTGGGTGTGAATTGTGAGGATTTCAATCCGGCACAGTCTTTACTTCTTTTCTCTCTAAGTGTGCATTGTCAGCATCCCAATCTACCACAGTCTTTACTTCTTTTGTCAGTGGATGTGCATTGTCAGCAGTCCAATCCGCCACAGTCTTCTGTTCTTTCCTCAGTGGGTGTGAATTGTGAGGATTTCAATCCGGCACAGTCTTTACTTCTTTTCTCTCTAAGTGTGCATTGTCAGCATCCCAATCTGCCACAGTCTTTGCTTCTTTTGTCAGTGGGTGTGCATTGTGAGCATTCCAATCCGCCACAGTCTTTTCTTCTTTTCTCTCTAAGTGTGCATTGTGAGGATTTCAATCCGCCACAGTCTTTTCTTCTTCCCTCTGTGGGCGTGCATTGTGAACAGTCCAATCCTCCACAGTTTTTTGTTCTTTCCTCAGTGGGTGTGCATTGTGAGGATTTCAATCCGCCACAGTCTTTTCTTCTTTTCTCTCTATGTGTGCATTGTCAGCATCAAAATCCGCCACAGTCTTCCCTTCTTTCATCTGTGAGCGTGCATTGTGAGCATTCCAATCCGCCACAGTCTTTCCTTCTTTTCTCTCTAATTGTGCATTGTCAGGATCCCAATCTGCAACAGACTTCACTTCTTCCCTCCGTGGGTGTGCATTGTGAGCATTCCAATCCGCCACAGTCTTTTCTTCTTTTCTCTCTAAGTGTGCATTGTCAGCATCAAAATCCGCCACAGTTTTCCCTTCTTTCATCTGTGAGCGTGCATTGTGAGCATTCCAATCCGCCACTGTCTTTTCTTCTTTCTCTCTAAGGGTGCATTGTCAGCATCCCAATCTGCAACGGTCTTTTCTTCTTTTGTCAGTGGGTCTGTTACGAAAATAAACTCCGACAAACAAGATACTACAAACAGGAATATGACATATAGGCTGCTATGTTATTGCAAATAGGTAAAGGAGTGTCAAACAGCTGTCGGTACAACAGGGTTATCGGCAAAACAACAGAACCCAAACACTTCCCTTTTTGTTTTAAAGTGTTATACATAGGGAAGGTGAGACTCGGTGAGAAAAGTTTGCTGTAAATTTCTCACAAACAATAGCAAATAATCTTAAAAAAAAGGGCAAATTCCTTTGTTCAGGGCTTAGACAGTACGAAAAACACAAAGAAGTATCAGTTAAGATTCAAAAGTCCCCAGACATAGAACGGAGTGTAGAAGTCGCGCCGTTAAAGAAAAAGTTCCGAAAGTGAAGATTTGAAAATATATACGAGATACCGAAGAAGAAAATAAGTTGTGCAAGAGAAAAGAAAAAGAAGGAAGCAAGGAACGGAGAAAGTCGAAACCACAAATTTGCTGGAAAGACGGCTTAGCAGATTTCAGCTAGCCAGAAATTGGTGAATAAACCGACGAACGAATATTATCCTAGTTGGATAAAAACAACTAGCCGAAGCAGAAACCCGCAACCCCAGAATAAAACCGTTTGGCTGTTGGCTGCACAAAAGCCCAACGGCGCTGCGTTGTTCGCAGCGGGTTTTGCCACCGCTACCGATAGTGAACACTGAAGGAGCAACCCGGATGCTGTGGCCACTTCATCGTCAGTTGCGGTTTAAAAATGTGAGTCGTAGTATTAACTATAATTTTGAAAAGAACACTTAAATACATATTTATATACATTACAATTTCGGGAAAGGGGACCATTGATAGATAAAAGGAAATTTAAGAGTTAGATCGAGAAAAGACGGTAAGGAAACCCAAATCCGCGGAAGTTATATAGAGATAAGAGTGTATACGGATTTCACACAAAAAAAAAATAAGAAAATTGAAAGAAGTAACGTGAAGCAAAACAATACGAGATTGAACTCAAAGAATCTGTAGTGAATAAAATGTATATTTCTTTGAAATGAATCAACGAGATTTAAAATGAGTGTTTGCTAAAAAAGGGTCATACGAGGGTGAGGAAGTGGTAAGTGAAGCCGATGATCAAAAACTTGAAACAGTTGATCACCGAGAATTACAGAAAAATTTGTAAGTTTGTATTGGGGCAACAAAATTCGGGCTATAAAATCCAGTAGTCCGAATATGTTCCCACAAATAAATAAACTGTTCAGGCGGAAAGATCATAACGACATTTCTTGTGTCCGAATACCTCGGACGAACGAGAACAGACAGACACTACTGACTGCGGGC
This sequence comes from Cheilosia impressa, assembly GCA_948293265.1. Classification (NCBI taxonomy): domain Eukaryota; kingdom Metazoa; phylum Arthropoda; class Insecta; order Diptera; family Syrphidae; genus Cheilosia; species Cheilosia impressa. Next base: position 58,303,536 of record OX411880.1, read on the forward strand.
ATAAGTCCGGAAAGTGCTGACTCGAACAACGGTTTTTTCTGGTCGAAGACCCGCAGCAGAGGGTGGATTTGATGGGAGCTTTCTTTGAGGCTGTGTATACGGTGAACAACCCTGTTCGCAGTAACCGCGACCTCGAGGAGAGAACCTTTCTTAACCACTTTTATCTGCGGACCGAAATCCAAAATTGGCGATCCGAGAACAACGGTTTCACCGTGTTCAATGACGACAACCGTGCAAATGGCACAATCGCCGATGTAAATTCTCATTTGTTCGTGGGAAAAGATGAACTCCGGTGCATCTTTGAGTCACTGAAGAACAAAAAGTCGGCGGGAGTTAACGGTGTCCCAAACGTCGTATTAAGACACCTGCCACTAGAGGCGATAGATATCTTCGCCACGCTATTTAACAATGCGCTGAATAATGCATATTATCCGGCGCAGTGGAAAATAGCGGTGGTACACCCTATCCCGAAAAAGGATAAAGATAGGACAAACCCTGCTAATCTCCGGTCAATCAGTTTGCTGCCGAATGTTAGCAAGGTATTCGAGAAAGTCGTCAATAGATCTCTTTTAAAATGGGTTGAGGAAAATAAGATTATTCCGGACAACCAGTTTGGGTTTAGAGCGGGATATGACACTATTCATGCCGCGTCGAAACTGGTCTCCGCCATTCAGTGGAATAAAAGTAAGAACCAATGCACGGGTGCCTGCCTGGTCGACTTTGAGAAGGCCTTCGATACCGTATGGTTGGAGGGGCTCTTCTATAAGCTGACCAGAATGGGCATTCAAAAACCATTGCTGTATATGATTTATGACATGCTTATGGGAAAGAAGTTCATTGTCAAAGCTGGCAATGTGACTTCGAGCAAGGTTTTCGAAATTAAAAACGGCTTACAACAGGGAACAGTGAATTCTCCGATCCTGTTTAGTATTAACACAAGTGATCTGGTGGGTTCCCTCAGACATGCTATAGCGTACGCAGACGATTTAGTGGCGTACAGGTCAGGACCAAAAATCGAGGTCATCAACATCCTTCTGCAGCGTGACTTCGAGCAAATGAAGAGGTATTGCGATGATTGGAAGTTGAAAATCAACTTCCAAAAATCGGAAACAATCCTGTTCAGGACTCCATTGGCTGGGGCCTCTAGGGATACCAGAAAAAACTGGAAAAAATTAACAATTATTGGACAGCAGGGGCGACCATTGGCGGTGAGAAACGTGGTGCGGTATCTTGGCATCTGGCTCGCCCAGTATCTGCATTTTGACAAACATATAGATGCTTGTCTTGCTGGAGACTAGGAGACTGTTTCGCAGCAGTTAACTTGACACCAGGGTGAAGGTCATCTGCTACGTGGCCCTTATGAGGCCTATCATCGCTTATGGCTGTCCCTTGTGGTTCAATATAGCACCGTCCTACATAGAAAAGATCCGGGTGTTTGAGAGGCAATGTCTCAGGGACTGTCTAGGGTTGTTTAGAACTCCCGAATCTGAGTACATAAGATACTATCCCAACAACACCCTATGCAATGGGGCTCGACTGAATAGGATTGACAATTTCCTTATTAAGGTGATTCGAAGGCACGTTGCAAGGGCGATGACCAGTGATAATAACCTGATCTCAGGGGCTTACTACCCCAATTTAATGTACCACGAGAGTACGCTTCGGTCTGGCTTTATGCCGCCTGAGGCATTTCTTCATGTAGACATGAAAGGGTTAGTCCAGCAAAAAGATGGTGTGCCGGTATTCTACCACAGCCACCGCGGCGCGAGGGATAAGCGGCTCATCCACGACGGGTACGCCGCCAATGCTCAGGAGCTCCTCCGTTTTAGCACCGCAATTGCGGATAGGGACAAAACTGATATCCTAAAGCAGTTCACCGAATTTTGGTGGCTTGAAGAAAAGGTGAGGGTTGATACGCTCTCCCGGGCCGGTGCGCTACTTACGTAGCATCCTCCTTAATCTTAGATAGAAATTAAGTTTTAGGTTTAGGGTTAGAGTAGAGGGTCTTTGGGAGGGGCCGGGCTAGACTACATGAAAGAGTGCTTCCGAGACTGGACCGACGCTTAAGGCCTCGCTCCAGTCTCGGCGGCCCGTATGTGCACCTTGTTGGCGGCTGTCAGGCGCCCATCGACGCAATCAGGATGGTGACCAATCGGCTAGATTCCTCACCACCCTGATTATAGGTAATTTAGATTAAATAGCTTAGGTAGTTTTAAGTAGTTTTAATAAAAACATAATAAAGAATTCAAGTTTTTAAAGTTTCTTCAAGATTAAAAAACAAAACAAAATATATATAAATATATGGATAGATTTAAGGCCGAAAGGCAATAGTTTTAAGCATATTGTTAAGTTTAGAGCGCTCGCTAAGAGCCAGTAAGCTAGAATAAGATAAGTGTTAGTTTTAAATTAGATTTAATCGTTTTTGTCTAGAATATAAGAAAAAAAAAAAAAGCGGTGGCAAAACCCGCTGCGAACAACGGCAAAACATAGTTCGATTCCCACTGGCGGCAACAATTTTTTTTAATTTTTTTTGCCAACGAAAGTTGCTTGATTAAATTTTGATTTAGTTGTCTCTTGTTAAAATTAGAAAAGGTGAAATCCATATATAAACCTATGGCATATATATACCAGAAGTAGAGTAGTATATAGGGAAAATAACATTGTAAATTATATAGATAAAAAGTGAATAGTGAACACCGAAGGAGCAACCCGGATGCTGTGGCCACTTCATCGTCAGTTGCGGTTTAAAAGGGTGAGTCGTAGTATTAACTATCATTTTGAAAAGAACCCTTGAATACATATTTATATACATTACAATTTCGGGAAAGGGGACCATTGATAGATAAAAGGAAATTTAAGAGTTAGATCGAGAAAAGACGGTAAAGAAACCCAAATCCGCGGAAGTTATATAGAGATAAGAGTGTATACGGATTTCACACAAAAAAAAAAAATAAGAAAATTGAAAGAAGTAACGTGAAGCAAAACAATACGAGATTGAACTCAAAGAATCTGTAGTGAATAAAATGTATATTTCTTTGAAATGAATCAACGAGATTTAAAATGAGTGTTTGCTAAAAAAGGGTCATACGAGGGTGAGGAAGTGGTAAAAGGGAAGTGATGCGGTGAACAGTGAGGTGAAGATGCCAGTAAAGGGGCTGTCGATGCGAGTAAGATAGCCAAGGCGGGGAGGGTATAGACAAAAACCTCGCGAGCGAAAGAACAGCCATCGCTTAGCCTGGCATGACATTTTTGTACGTGTTTGGGTCAAGATCCTACGCCCGCCGGCGAGCAAAAGGACTGGGACCAGCATGCCAGCACCGACCCAAAGAGAGACAACGTAACAAAATGGCGTCCAACGTGTTTGTTGTGAAGAACGATGTCTTCGACAAAAAATGGCATCCACAACGAGTAGCTCGCTATAATAGCATAGCGAGGTTTTTATATAATTCGAGCCTTTAATTTTTTTTCAGATTTCAGTTTTTTTTATTATTTATTTTTTTTTTATCCACGATTGATTTCGTCTATGTCATAAGTCCCGATGACTGAATGGTGCACATTCGGTATCGCGTTGCGATGACACAGTTGGAATCAAATGTTTTGAAATGTGTTCTAGGGTATTCTGAGTCATGTGCGAATCTGCAAAGCAGGTTCACATATGTCCGGGTGCTCACAAACACATACAGTAAAGTTTTTTTTTTATGAGACTCGGGGACGTTATCAATAATGTCCTCTATAAGATCCACCAAAAGTTTCATACCACTAGTACGTTCAGAGTCGATTGCGATTAGAGAATCTAGTTGCAAGTGCCCTGAAATGTTCATAAATTCATTAATTTAAATAAAGTAAATTCAAAAATTTTACCGCGTAATATAGATTGTTTCACTTTTTTTTTATTTTTTTTGTGGCTCGAGCACTACGGCATCTTCACTTTTCTCCAGCTTAGTCCTCCCTCAGCCATTGTTCTCATCCTCGACCTGTTAAAAAGATTAAACTTCATTTAGAAATATTTTATATTTTTATCACTACGCTAGTAAATATCTACATACATACCTGGCCAAATTTCCTTCTTTGGTCGGTATTTTGGTTTTGTTTTTCTTACTGTGGAATTTCTCACCACCGTGTCTGCCTAAATTGAAGCAGGACCCTTCATTATACATTTTTTATATATACACATATTTACTTCCCTTGCAGGGACGGGGATAGAATAGCCCTGAGGTAAGGTATGCCTGTCGTAGAAGGCGACTAAAATCCACCCGAAGAAGTAGTCTTAATGACGGTATGAGCGACACTGTCTGGAGATTTGTACTCCTGGTAGGGCCACCCTTGACAGTAAGGTCATAGCTGAAAGATGAAACTAAAGGTTAAATCCGGGAGCGTTTGATGCATATTGCGCGGCACACCGGTCAGCGTCTGATCCCAGAGGGGCGGCTGAAATTATCGTCCCCTTCCGGGAAAGAATATACCCGAGGTAGGCATGCCTGTCGTAAGAGGCGACTAAAATCCAACCTCCGTATACCGAGCTTATGGTGTATACAAAAAATGCAATGAACAAAACAAAAAGATTAATTACCCCAGGTGGCAGTCCAGCTTTACTGGAAAATCCACCCTCTTCGGAGGTCGGCTCTACGGATTCTGGGGAGAGCCGCTTATTGCAATCCATTGACCCTTTTATTAAATGTACAAGGGTATCTCGATCTCCTCCATCAAGATCGAATAACCCCGGGAAAAGAAGTCCGCCGGGAGCGCCAGCGCGTGAAAAACAGGACTCAGTGAAAAACTAAAGTTTTGAGGAAGAAAATAAAGCACTCCGAATCAAGCTTAAGGAAATGGACCTACTCTATCAAGATCTTAAGAAAGAGATAGATCTGCTAAAAGAAGAAAATAAGGTTCTAAGGAGCAATCGTTTGCTGAAAGAACGCGAATGTGCTCCACCACGTTTAGCTAGTCAGGAATACCACACCGACGAAGAAGAACTAGCTCGCGAAACGAATCAGGTCGCTAAGAAAAGACCTAGTAAGAAAAGGAGAGCCGGTTCTTCCCCCGAAGTCGAGCCCCTAAAAGAACAAAAGCGTAAAGAACCGCAAGAAAAACAACTTCGATCACAAATTCGCGCACCGCCTCCCATAAACGTCGTTGGGGTAACGGAATATAATAAGTTGCATAGCCTCCTTAAAGGAACGATAACATCGAAATTTAAGGTTACATCTTTAAGGAATAATGCCTGGAAAATTAACGTCGATAACCACGATGATTACCGGGCAGTATCCCAAAAGCTAAATACCGAGAAGATCCAGTGGTAAACTTTCGAAATAAAGTCTGAAAGGCCACATTGTGTTGTAGCAAGGGGACTCCACCCCTCATGCACCAAAGACGAGGTTATAAACGACCTTCAAACCAAAGGGTATAAAATTCTTGATGCCGTAAATATCATTAAGAAGGAGAAGCAACAAACGGAAATCAATAAGGATATCGTGGTAAGACGTGGACTTCCGCTCTTTATGCTTACATTCGATAGGTCAGATAATATCGAAGATATCTACCGAATTAAGACAATATTAAATATCGTGGTAAAAATCGAACCCATGCGTAGAAATGTAAGAATAGTTCCACAGTGCAAACGTTGCCAAGGATTTAATCATACGCAAATGTATTGCCAAAAAGAACCACGATGTGTGAAATGCGCCGGAAATCACCTCTCCCAAGACTGTGGAGTTAAAAAACAGTCCTTCGCTACATGTGCTAACTGCAAGGGAAAGCACCCGGCAAATTATAGAGGCTGTGAAGTAGCTAAGGAGTTGCAAAAACGGAGGGATGCGCTCCTTAAGCCCGAAAAAGCTAAATCAAAACCGCTAACTAAGACAAAGCGTAAGACTGTTCAGGGGATAGTAGACAATCTAAAACCTCCGGTTCCTGAACGTAAGAATTTCAAAAAAAGGAAGTCGGCAGAAATGCCCTCGACCTTTGTTGTCAAAGGAAACCCTATTCAAAAATTGCCATCAGGAAAGCCACCGAATAGTGGCCCTCGGACAGCCAGAGTGCAGACCTACGCTCAGGCTGTGGCATTCGAAGAACCAAAAAACGTTGAAACTTCGCCAGACAGTGTTTCTCATGTTTTCTCAGTAATTCTCGGGAAACTTGAAGAACAAAGCAAAATAAATAAAATTATTCTCGATCGGTTGGTTAAGCTCGAAAATAATTCAAGGAAAACGCGTACTTCAAATAAAATATGAATGAAAAACCAATGTTAAAAATATGTACTTGGAATGCAAACGGACTTTTGCAAAAACTCGATGAATTGGAAGTATTCATGCGCGAAAAGGATATTGACATTTGCTTAATTTCTGAAACCCACGTAAAAGAGCGATCAATTTTAAAAATAAGAGGCTACAATGATTTGCACGCTTGTCACCCATCTGGAAACGCGAGAGGTGGATCATCATTGTTTATTAAAGACTGCATTGAACAATATGAAGACCTGAAGATAGAGCTTGAAACTATGCAACTGTGCACGATTCGAGTAAAAAATAATCAGCGTACTCTTAGAATCTCATCTATCTACTGTCCACCACGCTCCGCGCTTGAAAAAAGTGATTATACTAACTTGCTTAAATCGCTCAAATCAAATTTCATTATTGGCGGCGATTTTAATGCGAAACACACGTTCTAGATTCATCTCGCGAAAAGGTAGAATGCTCTATGGGGCAGGTATGGAGTTCAATTGTGATTTCCACTCGACGGGCAAACCGACCTACTGGCCAACTGATACTTCAAAAATACCTGATCTGATAGATTTTTTCGTCGTGAAAGGAATATCTACCAACCACATTAAAGTTGAAGAGAGCTTTGATCTGTCATCTGATCATTCGCCGGTTATTTTAACGTTGAGCGCAAAACTAGTCAATAACCAAAAGCCAGCTAGACTTATTGGTAAAACAACTAACTGGGAAGACTTTAGGAACGAAATTGAAGAGAATGTTGAACTAAGCGTTCCACTTACGACACCTTACGAACTTGAGGTTGAAGTTGATCGCTTCGTTGAAGTCGTTCAGCTCGCTTCCTGGAATAATACGCCTAACCCAAGAAAAACGCCGGCCAAATACGGTTTACGATATCCGCCCGAAATAAAAGAATTGGTCAACGAAAAAAGGAAAGCGCGTAAAAAATGGCAACAGAGTCGCGCTCCGCAACATAAAGCACATTTGAATTATTTGTGCAATTTGTTGAAGACAGCTATTAAGGATTTTAAAAATCGGGCGATAGGTTCTTACCTTGAAAGTTTAACAGCGAAAAAAGATTCCAATTATTCACTTTGGAAAGCTGTAAAAGGCACCAAAAGGCCCAAAATCCCAGCGCCGCCAATAAAAATAAATCAAAATGAATGGGCAAGGGAAGATAAAGAAAAAGCGGACGTTTTTGCCGCCCATCTACAGGAAACCTTTAAACCGTACGATGGTCGAGCGATTTACGGCAGTACCAATGGTGGGACGGAATTACTATCTAACGATTTTTCACTCACATATGCAACGCTAAGGGAACTAAAACGTGAAATCGAATCTCTAAAACCTAAGAAAGCTCCTGGTTATGATTTGATCACCGGAGAAGTTCTCAAAGTTCTACCTCGAAAAGCATTAATTAAGCTTCTATATATTATAAATGCTGCGCTCAGACTTAAACACGTGCCAAGCCAATGGAAAGTCGCGGAAGTCATTATGGTTTTAAAACCAGGAAAACCGCCAAATGAAGTAAAATCGTATAGACCAATTTCGCTTCTTCCAGTCATATCTAAAGTTTTCGAGAGGATATTACTTAGGCGCCTACAACCGGTTATAGAAGATAATAATCTAATCCCTGACCACCAGTTTGGGTTCAGAACCAAGCACTCGACGATTGACCAAGTGCATAGAATTACTGACGTAATAGAGAAAGCATTTGAAGAAAAAAAGATATGCTCAAGCGTATTCCTCGACGTCTCACAAGCCTTTGATAAGGTGTGGCACGACGGCTTAAAATTTAAATTACGACAAATTCTCCCCGTAAGCCTATATGATATCCTAGAATCATATCTCGGGAACAGACTCTTCCGTGTTAGACATGGTGTAGAATACTCGGAGCTTAAAGAAATTTCGGCCGGCGTACCGCAAGGAAGCGTCCTTGGGCCGCTTCTGTATCTGTTATATACTCGCGATATACCAAGGGAAGATGGCACTATCCTTGCTACCTTCGCCGACGACACCGCTATCCTTGCAGTAGGTAATACGATCGAAGAAACGACTGCAAAGCTGCAAACCACACTGAATAAAGTAAATGAATGGACGAGGGACTGGCGGATCGCCCTCAACGAAACTAAATCTGTTCACGTAAATTTCACATATAGGAAAACTAATGACTTGCCAATTTTCCTAAACTTGGCTCGAATACCCTTTGCTAACGAGGCCAAATACCTGGGAATGACACTCGACGCAAAGCTGAAATGGAATTCGCACGTGAAAATGAAACGTAAAGAACTCGATATCAAATATAGAGAAATGTACTGGTTACTCGGAAAACATTCCCAGCTCAGTACCGAGAACAAACTGCTTTTTTACAAGCAAGTGCTAAAGCCGGTGTGGACCTACGGAATACAACTTTGGGGTTGTACCAAGAAAACAAATGCCAATATTTTACAAACTTTTCAAAATAAAGTACTAAGAGAAATTGTCCAAGCACCGTGGTATACTAGAAAGACGATATCCACAGGGATCTCGGAATTCCTACAATCGAAGCTGAAACTAGAAGCTTCGCGCGAAAGCATAGAAACCGACTAATCGGGCATATCAACAATACAGTCCGACAAATTTTGGATGAGAGTAATTTATTGCGCCGACTACAAAGAACGAAACCTTTCGACTTGGCAAGATAAGGATTAACCGCGTCTTAATTGGCGGAACATGCAGGATCTTTCAGTGGAAAGTAACCTGTCAAAAGTGTTTTTATTTCGTTATAGAAAAATTGCTTGATAAGTTTTATCTTAGTTGCAGTATCTAACAATTTATGGAAGGGTGGTGTTTTTAGTCAGTAGAAACTTGACACTACTATGAGCACGCGCTTGCTATTCTCATAGTGTCTTTGGAAGATTTTCACCTACCCTCGGGGAAAAAAAAAAAAAAAAAAAAAAACATATTTACTTATAGACTGAATTCTGGGATTGATCGAACTCGGTCTTACTTTGGTTCAGTCGGTGTTAGGTACTTTTAAATCCTAGTGGGTCTACTGGTATTGGTGATGAGTGGAGAAGATAGAGAAGTATCCTTACCAAACGACTCCTATCGATTTCCTACTACTTCAGCAGCAAGTTTCGAAAGGTTTGCTGGACGTTTCAACAGCACAATCGATCGCTTCAATTTTGACCATTCAGTCAGCTATTCGCAAGAATTGAACTCGACAGTAGTCAACTCTACGGCTACAATGTCAGAAGAGGAACAGCAAGTTCCTCCCGCTAATTGTGGAGAAGAAGCAGCAGGTATACTGCCAGGTCCAATTGAAAATACTGGCAACTGTGATGTTAACAGTCTGGCCGACCGGATTGACAAAACTTTGATGATCAACCAAATCCATTTCTTCCAGCAATTCGATATGGTTATGTCAAAGGTACTGAAAAGTTTGGAAGTCAGTGGTAGTCATGTCCCAATTCAAGGGACCAACTTATCAGGAAATACCCAACAACCTGCACCAATGGTTGATCAGGCATATTCGAACGCAGCCCCACCTAACCATCAAATTAATCCAGTTTTACCTTCAGGTTCTAATGCCCGAACAGGTGCTAGCAGTAGCGCATTTGAGATCTGCCGGTTGGATAGGTGGAACGTTAAATACGATGGGTCGGAAAATATTACAGATTTTTTATTCAAAGTCGACCGCCTGCAAACGTCGTCGGCATATAGCGACGAGCAAATGACAACAAATTTTCACACGTTGCTCGTGGGCAAAGCAAACTAGTGGTTTTGGACGTATTTGCGTAAGAACCTAAACGCGAGATTTGTCGACGTTAAGGCGGCAATGTTAAAAGAGTTCGGCCGCCAAGAAAATGATGTGGACGTATTTATGCGATTGCTGACTAGGAAACAAGGATAGAAAGAGTCGTTCGACGATTTTTATGGTGCGATCATCAATCTGAATGATCGCCTCAATGAACCATTGGACCAGAAAAAGCTAATTGATATTGTGCGAACAAATTCGAAAGACAAGTTAGGCGAGGTACTGTTAGCTGCTGACATTCGGTCGCTTGAACAGCTACGAAGTAAGGCAAGGGAAGCAGAGCGTTTCTTGGCCAAGCGTAGCTCACAGAGGCAAGTGAACGAAATTAGAGTGGAAGATCCAGAGTCATCGGCTTTAGAGTCGGAAGAAGTAGCTGCCATGATTCCAAGCAGAAGACGAGTCTCTTCTGCCCCACTGGTTTGCTGGAATTGCGACCAGTCAGGACATACTTTTTATCAGTGTCCTTCCCACATTAGGAACCTTTTTTGTTTCGTATGTGGTTTTAAGGGTGTTAGTACCCCGGAGTGTACAAGACATCCGGGAAACCACCAGGGGAACGAGACAAGACGCGGGGAGATCCGTTCCGGACAGAACAACCCCGGCCCCTCACACCAGTAGAAAATGTTTCACGAAGCAATGAGTCTTCTTCTCACTCCTCTCCGACTCACATTCTAAAAAGAGAAGAATTAGGCGGTTCAGACAAACATCCAATGAACACCTTTTCCTTGAAGTCCCTCCATGCACGCAAGCTGAATTACTATAAGGTTCGTTCTCAGATAATGGGAACAAAAGGTACTTCAGCCAGCGAGCATATACGAAAGTGCAGACATCGGTTTCGGAACCGCCAAAAATTTCGCAAACTAGTTTTGGAGTCCAGAAACGGATGGTAGAATGTACGCTAACGTACAGTTAGGTACGGAACAAGTCTTTGGCTTGCTGGACAGTGGCGCTTCTATTTCTGTTCTAGGTAGTGGGTGTTGGGATTTGATAGAAAGAAAGAATTGGAAGAAGTGAATTTCCAGGAAAAGGCCGAGCTGATAGAACTTAATCGCGAACAAAAACTCCGCTTAAATACGACAAAGAAACTGTTTCCTAATTTCATTGATGTAGGCCTTGGTAGAACGCATCTGGAGACGCATTCCATTGATGTTGGCAGCGCAGTGCCAATCAAATCACGGCACTACCCATTGTCCCCGGTCCGTCAGGAGGAAGTTTTTAAGGAACTGGACCGCATGTTAGAACTTGGGGTAATCGAGGAAAGTAACTCTCCCTGGTGTTCGCCAACCGTGTTAGTTAGGAAGCCCGGGAAAGTTCGCCTTTGTTTGGACTTTCGTAAGGTCAACGCGGTGACAATAAAAGATGCTTATCCGCTGCCACATTTCGACGGGTTGCTAAGCAGGCTACAAGACACATTCTTCATCACGGGGCTCGATTTGAAAGATGCTTTCTGGTAAATCCCGTTGGATGAAGAATCAAAAAGCAAAACTGCATTTGCAGTACCGGGTCGGCCGCTATACCAGTTCATAGTCATGCCTTTTGGGTTATGCAACGCTGCACAAAGGATGTGTCACCTCATGGATCGCGTGATTCCATCACGTCTACGAGAGCATGTCTTCGTCTACTTGGATGACCTATTGATATGTTCGGCGGATTTCGAGTCTCACATTCGAATACTGACCGAGGTGGCTGGCTGTTTACGGAGGGCGAACTTAACCATTAATCTCGATAAGAGCAAGTTCTGCATGAGGGAGATAAAGTATCTCGGATATATTGTCGGCCAGGGTACCTTGAAGACCAATCCGGATAAAGTAGAGGCAATGGTTGAGTTTCCTGTTCCCAAGACCCCAAGACAAATTCGAAGGTTTTTAGGCCTAACCGGTTGGTATAGATGGTTCATTAAAAACTACTCAGATCTCGCATCTCCATTTTCTGACTGTCTAAAGAAAAAGAAAAATTTTGAGTTAACGCCCGAAGCGATTGAAAGTTTCAACCAATTGAAAACGGCACTTACTTCGGCACCCGTCCTTTCACAGCCAGATTTTGGGAAGCCCTTTACCATACAGTGCGATGCTTCCTCAGAGGGAGTGGGTGAGGTACTCTATCAACTTGATGAGAGTCAAAACAAAAAGCCAATAGCGTTTATGTCAACGAAGCTTAATAAAGCCCAAAAAAACTACACTGTTACAGAGCTCGAATGTCTGGCTGCTGTTTTGAGCGTTCGAAAGTTCAGGGCTTATGTTAAGGATCTCCCGTTCCGAATAGTAACCGATCACTCTAGTCTCAAGTGGCTGATGTCACAAAAGGAGCTGAGCGGTAGACTGGCGAGATGGAGTCTAGAGCTCCAGAGATTCGATTTCCAAATTGAGCATCGGAAGGGGTCCCTCAATGTAGTACCAGATGCTCTATCGCGTGGCGATATGGATGAAATTTCAGTGACATCAATCGGGGTGGAAGTAGATTTGACTCGGAGAACTATTCCAAGTTGAGAGAGAACATCTCAATGAATCAATCAGCACTCCCGGACCTAGTTGTATCAGGCAAATACGTATACAAAAGAATAAGGTTCAGGACCGGGGAAGTCGGTGATGAGGACTCACTTTGGCGTCTGTGGCTGCCTGACGCACTCACGCAAACTGCGGTCGAGATGGCCCATAAAACTAAGCTTTGTTCACACAGCGGATTTGCTAAAACATATGCTCGTATACGCGACAAATACTATTGGCCGGGAATGGTAAAGGACATCAGACAGTTTGTCAGTGGGTGTGACATTTGCAAGACAGTAAAGGCACCAAATATAGCTCTTCGTCCTCCAATTACCAGGCAAATAGTTTCAGAAAGACCGATGCAGCGAATATACATCGATCTCTTAGGAACATATCCACGCACTAAGCAAGGTAATGTGTCCGTGTTCATAGCGGTAGATCATTTCACAAAGTTTAACTTTCTAAAAGCACTCCCGAAAGCCACTTCGTCACGTATAGTGCAATACCTGGAGAATGAGGTCTTCCACGCGTTTGGCACGCCAGAAGTAATCCATTCAGATAATGGACGACAATTCGTGTCGAACGAGTTCAAGCAATTTTTGGCTGCGTACGGTGTCAGACATGTGCGCACAGCCCTGTTTTCGCCACAAGCCAACATCTCCGAAAGGGTCAACCGCAGCGTCCTAAGTAAGCTGAGAGTCCTAATAGCTGAGCAGCAAAATAACTGGGATTCACACTTGTCAAGCATCGCCTGTGCTTTACGTTCAGATGTACATGAATCGATTGGTTGCCAGCCGTATTATGCGCTTTTCGGTCAAAACATGATCACGCATGGGTCAGCTTACCAGATACTACGCGAACTTAGGGCATTGTCCGATCCGGAGATGTTGGTAACACCGAAAGAAGCCAAAATATCGCTTGACCGGGAGAAAATGGCATTAAACTTGTCACGCGCACATGAAAAATCAAAAAAAACTTACAATGCGAGGTGCAGAGTGGTAGCGTATAAGGTGGGGCAAGAAGTATTTCATCGTAACTTCGCTCAAAGCAATTTTTTGCAGGGGCAAAACGCTAAGTTAATGCCAAAATTCCTCAAATCCAGAGTGCGCGAAGTTGTAGGGAATTGCATGTATGTATTGGAAACACGATCCGGCAAGCTACTTGGTACATACCATGCAAAAGATATCCGACAATGACCTGGAAACAGAAAGAATCACACAAAGTATCGAGATATATCCACACTAATCAAACACTTATCTGAAATTGCCCGGCTGTATAGCGGGGTTCGCGACCCACGTGAAGCAAAGCATAATTGAATTGTACTCAAAGAGCTAAAAGTACAAGCAGCTACGAAAGGCAGTCCTCACTTCAAACATTACTCGGTTTAAATTGCACACGCGTGGGTTCTAGTTTGCCATTCATGGAAAAAAAAGTTAATCCAATAATGCAAAGCCCTGTGTTACGAAAATAACCTCCGACAAACAAGATACTACAAACAGGAATATGACATATAGGCTGCTTTGTTATTGCAAATAGGTAAAGGAGTGTCAAACAGCTGTCGGTACAACAGGGTTATCGACAAAACAACAGAACCCAAACACTTCCCTTTTTGTTTTAAAGTGTTATACATAGGGAAGGTGAGACTCGGTGAGAAAAGTTTGCTGTAAATTTCTCACAAACAATAGCAAATAATCTTTAAAAAAAGGGCAAATTCCTTTGTTCAGGGCTTAGACAGTACGAAAAACACAAAGAAGTATCAGTTAAGATTCAAAAGTCCCCAGACATAGAACGGAGTGTAGAAGTCGCGCCGTTAAAGAAAAAGTTCCGAAAGTGAAGATTTGAAAATATATACGAGATACCGAAGAAGAAAATAAGTTGTGCAAGAGAAAAGAAAAAGAAGGAAGAAAGGAACGGAGAAAGTCGAAACCACAAATTTGCTGGAAAGACGGCTTAGCAGATTTCAGCTAGCCACAAATTGGTGAATAAACCGACGAACGAATATTATCCTAGTTGGATAAAAACAACTAGCCGAAGCAGAAACCCGCAACCCCAGAATAAAACCGTTTGGCTGTTGGCTGCACAAAAGCCCAACGGCGCTGCGTTGTTCGCAGCGGGTTTTGCCACCGCTACCGATAGTGAACACTGAAGGAGCAACCCGGATGCTGTGGCCACTTCATCGTCAGTTGCGGTTTAAAAATGTGAGTCGTAGTATTAACTATAATTTTGAAAAGAACACTTGAATACATATTTATATACATTACAATTTCGGGAAAGGGGACCATTGATAGATAAAAGGAAATTTAAGAGTTAGATCGAGAAAAGACGGTAAGGAAACCCAAATCCGCGGAAGTTATATAGAGATAAGAGTGTATACGGATTTCACACAAAAAAAAAATAAGAAAATTGAAAGAAGTAACGTGAAGCAAAACAATACGAGATTGAACTCAAAGAATCTGTAGTGAATAAAATGTATATTTCTTTGAAATGAATCAACGAGATTTAAAATGAGTGTTTGCTAAAAAAGGGTCATACGAGGGTGAGGAAGTGGTAAGTGAAGTCGATGATCAAAAACTTGAAACAGTTGATCACCGAGAATTACAGAAAAATTTGTAAGTTTGTATTGGGGCAACAAAATTCGGGCTATAAAATCCAGTAGTCCGAATATGTTCCCACAAATAAATAAACTGTTCAGGCGGAAAGATCATAACGACATTTCTTGTGTCCGAATACATCGGACGAACGAGAACAGACAGACACTACTGACTGCTGGCATAAGTCCGGAAAGTGCTGACTCGAACAACGGTTTTTTCTGGTCGAAGACCCGCAGCAGAGGGTGGATTTGATGGGAGCTTTCTTTGAGGCTGTGTATACGGTGAACAACCCTGTTCGCAGTAACCGCGACCTCGAGGAGAGAACCTTTCTTAACCACTTTTATCTGCGGACCGAAATCCAAAATTGGCGATCCGAGAACAACGGTTTCACCGTGTTCAATGACGACAACCGTGCAAATGGCACAATCGCCGATGTAAATTCTCATTTGTTCGTGGGAAAAGATGAACTCCGGTGCATCTTTGAGTCACTGAAGAACAAAAAGTCGGCGGGAGTTAACGGTGTCCCAAACGTCGTATTAAGACACCTGCCACTAGAGGCGATAGATATCTTCGCCACGCTATTTAACAATGCGCTGAATAATGCATATTATCCGGCGCAGTGGAAAATAGCGGTGGTACACCCTATCCCGAAAAAGGATAAAGATAGGACAAACCCTGCTAATCTCCGGTCAATCAGTTTGCTGCCGAATGTTAGCAAGGTATTCGAGAAAGTCGTCAATAGATCTCTTTTAAAATGGGTTGAGGAAAATAAGATTATTCCGGACAACCAGTTTGGGTTTAGAGCGGGATATGACACTATTCATGCCGCGTCGAAACTGGTCTCCGCCATTCAGTGGAATAAAAGTAAGAACCAATGCACGGGTGCCTGCCTGGTCGACTTTGAGAAGGCCTTCGATACCGTATGGTTGGAGGGGCTCTTCTATAAGCTGACCAGAATGGGCATTCAAAAACCATTGCTGTATATGATTTATGACATGCTTATGGGAAAGAAGTTCATTGTCAAAGCTGGCAATGTGACTTCGAGCAAGGTTTTCGAAATTAAAAACGGCTTACAACAGGGAACAGTGAATTCTCCGATCCTGTTTAGTATTAACACAAGTGATCTGGTGGGTTCCCTCAGACATGCTATAGCGTACGCAGACGATTTAGTGGCGTACAGGTCAGGACCAAAAATCGAGGTCATCAACATCCTTCTGCAGCGTGACTTCGAGCAAATGAAGAGGTATTGCGATGATTGGAAGTTGAAAATCAACTTCCAAAAATCGGAAACAATCCTGTTCAGGACTCCATTGGCTGGGGCCTCTAGGGATACCAGAAAAAACTGGAAAAAATTAACAATTATTGGACAGCAGGGGCGACCATTGGCGGTGAGAAACGTGGTGCGGTATCTTGGCATCTGGCTCGCCCAGTATCTGCATTTTGACAAACATATAGATGCTTGTCTTGCTGGAGACTAGGAGACTGTTTCGCAGCAGTTAACTTGACACCAGGGTGAAGGTCATCTGCTACGTGGCCCTTATGAGGCCTATCATCGCTTATGGCTGTCCCTTGTGGTTCAATATAGCACCGTCCTACATAGAAAAGATCCGGGTGTTTGAGAGGCAATGTCTCAGGGACTGTCTAGGGTTGTTTAGAACTCCCGAATCTGAGTACATAAGATACTATCCCAACAACACCCTATGCAATGGGGCTCGACTGAATAGGATTGACAATTTCCTTATTAAGGTGATTCGAAGGCACGTTGCAAGGGCGATGACCAGTGATAATAACCTGATCTCAGGGGCTTACTACCCCAATTTAATGTACCACGAGAGTACGCTTCGGTCTGGCTTTATGCCGCCTGAGGCATTTCTTCATGTAGACATGAAAGGGTTAGTCCAGCAAAAAGATGGTGTGCCGGTATTCTACCACAGCCACCGCGGCGCGAGGGATAAGCGGCTCATCCACGACGGGTACGCCGCCAATGCTCAGGAGCTCCTCCGTTTTAGCACCGCAATTGCGGATAGGGACAAAACTGATATCCTAAAGCAGTTCACCGAATTTTGGTGGCTTGAAGAAAAGGTGAGGGTTGATACGCTCTCCCGGGCCGGTGCGCTACTTACGTAGCATCCTCCTTAATCTTAGATAGAAATTAAGTTTTAGGTTTAGGGTTAGAGTAGAGGGTCTTTGGGAGGGGCCGGGCTAGACTACATGAAAGAGTGCTTCCGAGACTGGACCGACGCTTAAGGCCTCGCTCCAGTCTCGGCGGCCCGTATGTGCACCTTGTTGGCGGCTGTCAGGCGCCCATCGACGCAATCAGGATGGTGACCAATCGGCTAGATTCCTCACCACCCTGATTATAGGTAATTTAGATTAAATAGCTTAGGTAGTTTTAAGTAGTTTTAATAAAAACATAATAAAGAATTCAAGTTTTTAAAGTTTCTTCAAGATTAAAAAACAAAACAAAATATATATAAATATATGGATAGATTTAAGGCCGAAAGGCAATAGTTTTAAGCATATTGTTAAGTTTAGAGCGCTCGCTAAGAGCCAGTAAGCTAGAATAAGATAAGTGTTAGTTTTAAATTAGATTTAATCGTTTTTGTCTAGAATATAAGAAAAAAAAAAAAAGCGGTGGCAAAACCCGCTGCGAACAACGGCAACAGACAGTTCGATTCCCACTGGCGGCAACAATTTTTTTTAATTTTTTTTTGCCAACGAAAGTTGCTTGATTAAATTTTGATTTAGTTGTCTCTTGTTAAAATTAGAAAAGGTGAAATCCATATATAAACCTATGGCATATATATACCAGAAGTAGAGTAGTATATAGGGAAAATAACATTGTAAATTATATAGATAAAAAGTGAATAGTGAACACCGAAGGAGCAACCCGGATGCTGTGGCCACTTCATCGTCAGTTGCGGTTTAAAAGGGTGAGTCGTAGTATTAACTATCATTTTGAAAAGAACCCTTGAATACATATTTATATACATTACAATTTCGGGAAAGGGGACCATTGATAGATAAATGGAAATTTAAGAGTTAGATCGAGAAAAGACGGTAAAGAAACCCAAATCCGCGGAAGTTATATAGAGATAAGAGTGTATACGGATTTCACACAAAAAAAAAAAATAAGAAAATTGAAAGAAGTAACGTGAAGCAAAACAATACGAGATTGAACTCAAAGAATCTGTAGTGAATAAAATGTATATTTCTTTGAAATGAATCAACGAGATTTAAAATGAGTGTTTGCTAAAAAAGGGTCATACGAGGGTGAGGAAGTGGTAAAAGGGAAGTGATGCGGTGAACAGTGAGGTGAAGATGCCAGTAAAGGGGCTGTCGATGCGAGTAAGATAGCCAAGGCGGGGAGGGTATAGACAAAAACCTCGCGAGCGAAAGAACAGCCATCGCTTAGCCTGGCATGACATTTTTGTACGTGTTTGGGTCAAGATCCTACGCCCGCCGGCGAGCAAAAGGACTGGGACCAGCATGCCAGCACCGACCCAAAGAGAGACAACGTAACAAAATGGCGTCCAACGTGTTTGTTGTGAAGAACGATGTCTTCGACAAAAAATGGTATCCACAACGAGTAGCTCGCTATAATAGCATAGCGAGGTTTTTATATAATTCGAGCCTTTAATTTTTTTTCAGATTTCAGTTTTTTTTATTATTTATTTTTTTTTTATCCACGATTGATTTCGTCTATGTCATAAGTCCCGATGACTGAATGGTGCACATTCGGTATCGCGTTGCGATGACACAGTTGGAATCAAATGTTTTGAAATGTGTTCTAGGGTATTCTGAGTCATGTGCGAATCTGCAAAGCAGGTTCACATATGTCCGGGTGCTCACAAACACATACAGTAAAGTTTTTTTTTTATGAGACTCGGGGACGTTATCAATAATGTCCTCTAGAAGATCCACCAAAAGTTTCATACCACTAGTACGTTCAGAGTCGATTGCGATTAGAGAATCTAGTTGCAAGTGCCCTGAAATGTTCATAAATTCATTAATTTAAATAAAGTAAATTCAAAAATTTTACCGCGTAATATAGATTGTTTCACTTTTTTTTTATTTTTTTTGTGGCTCGAGCACTACGGCATCTTCACTTTTCTCCAGCTTAGTCCTCCCTCAGCCATTGTTCTCATCCTCGACCTGTTAAAAAGATTAAACTTCATTTAGAAATATTTTATATTTTTATCACTACGCTAGTAAATATCTACATACATACCTGGCCAAATTTCCTTCTTTGGTCGGTATTTTGGTTTTGTTTTTCTTACTGTGGAATTTCTCACCACCGTGTCTGCCTAAATTGAAGCAGGACCCTTCATTATACATTTTTTATATATACACATATTTACTTATAGACTGAATTCTGGGATTGATCGAACTCGGTCTTACTTTGGTTCAGTCGGTGTTAGGTACTTTTAAATCCTAGTGGGTCTACTGGTATTGGTGATGAGTGGAGAAGATAGAGAAGTATCCTTACCAAACGACTCCTATCGATTTCCTACTACTTCAGCAGCAAGTTTCGAAAGGTTTGCTGGACGTTTCAACAGCACAATCGATCGCTTCAATTTTGACCATTCAGTCAGCTATTCGCAAGAATTGAACTCGACAGTAGTCAACTCTACGGCTACAATGTCAGAAGAGGAACAGCAAGTTCCTCCCGCTAATTGTGGAGAAGAAGCAGCAGGTATACTGCCAGGTCCAATTGAAAATACTGGCAACTGTGATGTTAACAGTCTGGCCGACCGGATTGACAAAACTTTGATGATCAACCAAATCCATTTCTTCCAGCAATTCGATATGGTTATGTCAAAGGTACTGAAAAGTTTGGAAGTCAGTGGTAGTCATGTCCCAATTCAAGGGACCAACTTATCAGGAAATACCCAACAACCTGCACCAATGGTTGATCAGGCATATTCGAACGCAGCCCCACCTAACCATCAAATTAATCCAGTTTTACCTTCAGGTTCTAATGCCCGAACAGGTGCTAGCAGTAGCGCATTTGAGATCTGCCGGTTGGATAGGTGGAACGTTAAATACGATGGGTCGGAAAATATTACAGATTTTTTATTCAAAGTCGACCGCCTGCAAACGTCGTCGGCATATAGCGACGAGCAAATGACAACAAATTTTCACACGTTGCTCGTGGGCAAAGCAAACTAGTGGTTTTGGACGTATTTGCGTAAGAACCTAAACGCGAGATTTGTCGACGTTAAGGCGGCAATGTTAAAAGAGTTCGGCCGCCAAGAAAATGATGTGGACGTATTTATGCGATTGCTGACTAGGAAACAAGGATAGAAAGAGTCGTTCGACGATTTTTATGGTGCGATCATCAATCTGAATGATCGCCTCAATGAACCATTGGACCAGAAAAAGCTAATTGATATTGTGCGAACAAATTCGAAAGACAAGTTAGGCGAGGTACTGTTAGCTGCTGACATTCGGTCGCTTGAACAGCTACGAAGTAAGGCAAGGGAAGCAGAACGTTTCTTGGCCAAGCGTAGCTCACAGAGGCAAGTGAACGAAATTAGAGTGGAAGATCCAGAGTCATCGGCTTTAGAGTCGGAAGAAGTAGCTGCCATGATTCCAAGCAGAAGACGAGTCTCTTCTGCCCCACTGGTTTGCTGGAATTGCGACCAGTCAGGACATACTTTTTATCAGTGTCCTTCCCACATTAGGAACCTTTTTTGTTTCGTATGTGGTTTTAAGGGTGTTAGTACCCCGGAGTGTACAAGACATCCGGGAAACCACCAGGGGAACGAGACAAGACGCGGGGAGATCCGTTCCGGACAGAACAACCCCGGCCCCTCACACCAGTAGAAAATGTTTCACGAAGCAATGAGTCTTCTTCTCACTCCTCTCCGACTCACATTCTAAAAAGAGAAGAATTAGGCGGTTCAGACAAACATCCAATGAACACCTTTTCCTTGAAGTCCCTCCATGCACGCAAGCTGAATTACTATAAGGTTCGTTCTCAGATAATGGGAACAAAAGGTACTTCAGCCAGCGAGCATATACGAAAGTGCAGACATCGGTTTCGGAACCGCCAAAAATTTCGCAAACTAGTTTTGGAGTCCAGAAACGGATGGTAGAATGTACGCTAACGTACAGTTAGGTACGGAACAAGTCTTTGGCTTGCTGGACAGTGGCGCTTCTATTTCTGTTCTAGGTAGTGGGTGTTGGGATTTGATAGAAAGAAAGAATTGGAAGAAGTGAATTTCCAGGAAAAGGCCGAGCTGATAGAACTTAATCGCGAACAAAAACTCCGCTTAAATACGACAAAGAAACTGTTTCCTAATTTCATTGATGTAGGCCTTGGTAGAACGCATCTGGAGACGCATTCCATTGATGTTGGCAGCGCAGTGCCAATCAAATCACGGCACTACCCATTGTCCCCGGTCCGTCAGGAGGAAGTTTTTAAGGAACTGGACCGCATGTTAGAACTTGGGGTAATCGAGGAAAGTAACTCTCCCTGGTGTTCGCCAACTGTGTTAGTTAGGAAGCCCGGGAAAGTTCGCCTTTGTTTGGACTTTCGTAAGGTCAACGCGGTGACAATAAAAGATGCTTATCCGCTGCCACATTTCGACGGGTTGCTAAGCAGGCTACAAGACACATTCTTCATCACGGGGCTCGATTTGAAAGATGCTTTCTGGTAAATCCCGTTGGATGAAGAATCAAAAAGCAAAACTGCATTTGCAGTACCGGGTCGGCCGCTATACCAGTTCATAGTCATGCCTTTTGGGTTATGCAACGCTGCACAAAGGATGTGTCACCTCATGGATCGCGTGATTCCATCACGTCTACGAGAGCATGTCTTCGTCTACTTGGATGACCTATTGATATGTTCGGCGGATTTCGAGTCTCACATTCGAATACTGACCGAGGTGGCTGGCTGTTTACGGAGGGCGAACTTAACCATTAATCTCGATAAGAGCAAGTTCTGCATGAGGGAGATAAAGTATCTCGGATATATTGTCGGCCAGGGTACCTTGAAGACCAATCCGGATAAAGTAGAGGCAATGGTTGAGTTTCCTGTTCCCAAGACCCCAAGACAAATTCGAAGGTTTTTAGGCCTAACCGGTTGGTATAGATGGTTCATTAAAAACTACTCAGATCTCGCATCTCCATTTTCTGACTGTCTAAAGAAAAAGAAAAATTTTGAGTTAACGCCCGAAGCGATTGAAAGTTTCAACCAATTGAAAACGGCACTTACTTCGGCACCCGTCCTTTCACAGCCAGATTTTGGGAAGCCCTTTACCATACAGTGCGATGCTTCCTCAGAGGGAGTGGGTGAGGTACTCTATCAACTTAATGAGAGTCAAAACAAAAAGCCAATAGCGTTTATGTCAACGAAGCTTAATAAAGCCCAAAAAAACTACACTGTTACAGAGCTCGAATGTCTGGCTGCTGTTTTGAGCGTTCGAAAGTTCAGGGCTTATGTTAAGGATCTCCCGTTCCGAATAGTAACCGATCACTCTAGTCTCAAGTGGCTGATGTCACAAAAGGAGCTGAGCGGTAGACTGGCGAGATGGAGTCTAGAGCTCCAGAGATTCGATTTCCAAATTGAGCATCGGAAGGGGTCCCTCAATGTAGTACCAGATGCTCTATCGCGTGGCGATATGGATGAAATTTCAGTGACATCAATCGGGGTGGAAGTAGATTTGACTCGGAGAACTATTCCAAGTTGAGAGAGAACATCTCAATGAATCAATCAGCACTCCCGGACCTAGTTGTATCAGGCAAATACGTATACAAAAGAATAAGGTTCAGGACCGGGGAAGTCGGTGATGAGGACTCACTTTGGCGTCTGTGGCTGCCTGACGCACTCACGCAAACTGCGGTCGAGATGGCCCATAAAACTAAGCTTTGTTCACACAGCGGATTTGCTAAAACATATGCTCGTATACGCGACAAATACTATTGGCCGGGAATGGTAAAGGACATCAGACAGTTTGTCAGTGGGTGTGACATTTGCAAGACAGTAAAGGCACCAAATATAGCTCTTCGTCCTCCAATTACCAGGCAAATAGTTTCAGAAAGACCGATGCAGCGAATATACATCGATCTCTTAGGAACATATCCACGCACTAAGCAAGGTAATGTGTCCGTGTTCATAGCGGTAGATCATTTCACAAAGTTTAACTTTCTAAAAGCACTCCCGAAAGCCACTTCGTCACGTATAGTGCAATACCTGGAGAATGAGGTCTTCCACGCGTTTGGCACGCCAGAAGTAATCCATTCAGATAATGGACGACAATTCGTGTCGAACGAGTTCAAGCAATTTTTGGCTGCGTACGGTGTTAGACATGTGCGCACAGCCCTGTTTTCGCCACAAGCCAACATCTCCGAAAGGGTCAACCGCAGCGTCCTAAGTAAGCTGAGAGTCCTAATAGCTGAGCAGCAAAATAACTGGGATTCACACTTGTCAAGCATCGCCTGTGCTTTACGTTCAGATGTACATGAATCGATTGGTTGCCAGCCGTATTATGCGCTTTTCGGTCAAAACATGATCACGCATGGGTCAGCTTACCAGATACAACGCGAACTTAGGGCATTGTCCGATCCGGAGATGTTGGTAACACCGAAAGAAGCCAAAATATCGCTTGACCGGGAGAAAATGGCATTAAACTTGTCACGCGCACATGAAAAATCAAAAAAAACTTACAATGCGAGGTCCAGAGTGGTAGCGTATAAGGTGGGGCAAGAAGTATTTATTTATTATTGGAAACACGATCCGGCAAGCTACTTGGTACATACCATGCAAAAGATATCCGACAATGACCTGGAAACAGAAAGAATCACACAAAGTATCGAGATATATCCACACTAATCAAACACTTATCTGAAATTGCCCGGCTGTATAGCGGGGTTCGCGACCCACGTGAAGCAAAGCATAATTGAATTGTACTCAAAGAGCTAAAAGTACAAGCAGCTACGAAAGGCAGTCCTCACTTCAAACATTACTCGGTTTAAATTGCACACGCGTGGGTTCTAGTTTGCCATTCATGGAAAAAAAAGTTAATCCAATAATGCAAAGCCCTGTGTTACGAAAATAACCTCCGACAAACAAGATACTACAAACAGGAATATGACATATAGGCTGCTTTGTTATTGCAAATAGGTAAAGGAGTGTCAAACAGCTGTCGGTACAACAGGGTTATCGACAAAACAACAGAACCCAAACACTTCCCTTTTTGTTTTAAAGTGTTATACATAGGGAAGGTGAGACTCGGTGAGAAAAGTTTGCTGTAAATTTCTCACAAACAATAGCAAATAATCTTTAAAAAAAGGGCAAATTCCTTTGTTCAGGGCTTAGACAGTACGAAAAACACAAAGAAGTATCAGTTAAGATTCAAAAGTCCCCAGACATAGAACGGAGTGTAGAAGTCGCGCCGTTAAAGAAAAAGTTCCGAAAGTGAAGATTTGAAAATATATACGAGATACCGAAGAAGAAAATAAGTTGTGCAAGAGAAAAGAAAAAGAAGGAAGAAAGGAACGGAGAAAGTCGAAACCACAAATTTGCTGGAAAGACGGCTTAGCAGATTTCAGCTAGCCACAAATTGGTGAATAAACCGACGAACGAATATTATCCTAGTTGGATAAAAACAACTAGCCGAAGCAGAAACCCGCAACCCCAGAATAAAACCGTTTGGCTGTTGGCTGCACAAAAGCCCAACGGCTCTGCGTTGTTCGCAGCGGGTTTTGCCACCGCTACCGATAGTGAACACTGAAGGAGCAACCCGGATGCTGTGGCCACTTCATCGTCAGTTGCGGTTTAAAAATGTGAGTCGTAGTATTAACTATAATTTTGAAAAGAACACTTGAATACATATTTATATACATTACAATTTCGGGAAAGGGGACCATTGATAGATAAAAGGAAATTTAAGAGTTAGATCGAGAAAAGACGGTAAGGAAACCCAAATCCGCGGAAGTTATATAGAGATAAGAGTGTATACGGATTTCACACAAAAAAAAAATAAGAAAATTGAAAGAAGTAACGTGCAGCAAAACAATACGAGATTGAACTCAGAGAATCTGTAGTGAATAAAATGTATATTTCTTTGAAATGAATCAACGAGATTTAAAATGAGTGTTTGCTAAAAAAGGGTCATACGAGGGTGAGGAAGTGGTAAGTGAAGTCGATGATCAAAAACTTGAAACAGTTGATCACCGAGAATTACAGAAAAATTTTTAAGTTTGTATTGGGGCAACAAAATTCGGGCTATAAAATCCAGTAGTCCGAATATGTTCCCACAAATAAATAAACTGTTCAGGCGGAAAGATCATAACGACATTTCTTGTGTCCGAATACCTCGGACGAACGAGAACAGACAGACACTACTGACTGCTGGCATAAGTCCGGAAAGTGCTGACTCGAACAACGGTTTTTTCTGGTCGAAGACCCGCAGCAGAGGGTGGATTTGATGGGAGCTTTCTTTGAGGCTGTGTATACGGTGAACAACCCTGTTCGCAGTAACCGCGACCTCGAGGAGAGAACCTTTCTTAACCACTTTTATCTGCGGACCGAAATCCAAAATTGGCGATCCGAGAACAACGGTTTCACCGTGTTCAATGACGACAACCGTGCAAATGGCACAATCGCCGATGTAAATTCTCATTTGTTCGTGGGAAAAGATGAACTCCGGTGCATCTTTGAGTCACTGAAGAACAAAAAGTCGGCGGGAGTTAACGGTGTCCCAAACGTCGTATTAAGACACCTGCCACTAGAGGCGATAGATATCTTCGCCACGCTATTTAACAATGCGCTGAATAATGCATATTATCCGGCGCAGTGGAAAATAGCGGTGGTACACCCTATCCCGAAAAAGGATAAAGATAGGACAAACCCTGCTAATCTCCGGTCAATCAGTTTGCTGCCGAATGTTAGCAAGGTATTCGAGAAAGTCGTCAATAGATCTCTTTTAAAATGGGTTGAGGAAAATAAGATTATTCCGGACAACCAGTTTGGGTTTAGAGCGGGATATGACACTATTCATGCCGCGTCGAAACTGGTCTCCGCCATTCAGTGGAATAAAAGTAAGAACCAATGCACGGGTGCCTGCCTGGTCGACTTTGAGAAGGCCTTCGATACCGTATGGTTGGAGGGGCTCTTCTATAAGCTGACCAGAATGGGCATTCAAAAACCATTGCTGTATATGATTTATGACATGCTTATGGGAAAGAAGTTCATTGTCAAAGCTGGCAATGTGACTTCGAGCAAGGTTTTCGAAATTAAAAACGGCTTACAACAGGGAACAGTGAATTCTCCGATCCTGTTTAGTATTAACACAAGTGATCTGGTGGGTTCCCTCAGACATGCTATAGCGTACGCAGACGATTTAGTGGCGTACAGGTCAGGACCAAAAATCGAGGTCATCAACATCCTTCTGCAGCGTGACTTCGAGCAAATGAAGAGGTATTGCGATGATTGGAAGTTGAAAACCAACTTCCAAAAATCGGAAACAATCCTGTTCAGGACTCCATTGGCTGGGGCCTCTAGGGATACCAGAAAAAACTGGAAAAAATTAACAATTATTGGACAGCAGGGGCGACCATTGGCGGTGAGAAACGTGGTGCGGTATCTTGGCATCTGGCTCGCCCAGTATCTGCATTTTGACAAACATATAGATGCTTGTCTTGCTGGAGACTAGGAGACTGTTTCGCAGCAGTTAACTTGACACCAGGGTGAAGGTCATCTGCTACGTGGCCCTTATGAGGCCTATCATCGCTTATGGCTGTCCCTTGTGGTTCAATATAGCACCGTCCTACATAGAAAAGATCCGGGTGTTTGAGAGGCAATGTCTCAGGGCCTGTCTAGGATTGTTTAGAACTCCCGAATCTGAGTACATAAGATACTATCCCAACAGGACCCTATACAATGGGGCTCGACTGAATAGGATTGACAATTTCCTTATTAAGGTGATTCGAAGGCACGTTGCAAGGGCGATGACCAGTGATAATAACCTGATCTCAGGGGCTTACTACCCCAATTTAATGTACCACGAGAGTACGCTTCGGTCTGGCTTTATCCCGCCTGAGGCATTTCTTCATGTAGACATGAAAGGGTTAGTCCAGCAAAAAGATAGTGTGTCGGTATTCTACCACAGCCACCGCGGCGCGAGGGATAAGCGGCTCATCCACGACGGGTACGCCGCCAATGCTCAGGAGCTCCTCCGTTTTAGCGCCGCAATTGCGGATAGGGACAAAACTGATATCCTAAAGCAGTTCACCGAATTTTGGTGGCTTGAAGAAGAGGTGAGGGTTGATACGCTCTCCCGGGC
Source organism: Cheilosia impressa (assembly GCA_948293265.1). NCBI lineage: Eukaryota > Metazoa > Arthropoda > Insecta > Diptera > Syrphidae > Cheilosia > Cheilosia impressa. The sequence continues at coordinate 58,330,917 of OX411880.1, forward strand.
CGGTGCGCTACTTACGTAGCATCCTCCTTAGTTTTAAGCTAGAAATTAAGTTTTAGGTTTAGGTTTAGAGTAGGGGGTCTTTGGGAGGGGCCGGGCTAGCCAACATGAAAGAGTGCTTCCGAGACTGGACCGACGCTTAAGGCCTCGCTCCAGTCTCGGCGGCCCGTATGTGCACCTTGTTGGCGGCTGTCAGGCGCCCATCGACGCAATCAGGATGGTGACCAATCGGCTAGATTCCTCACCACCCTGATTAAAGGTAATTTAGATTAAGTAGCTTAGGTAGTTTTAAGTAGTTTTAATAAAAACATAATAAAGAATTCAAGTTTTTAAAGTTTCTTGAAGATTAAAAAACAAAACAAAATATATATAAATATATGGATAGATTTAAGGCCGAAAGGCAATAGTTCTAAGCATATTGTTAAGTTTAGAGCGCTCGCTAAGAGCCAGTAAGCTAGAATAAGATAAGTGTTAGTTTTAAATTAGATTTAATCGTTTTTGTCTAGAATATAAGAAAAAAAAAAAAAAAAAGCGGTGGCAAAACCCGCTGCGAACAACGGCAACACATAGTTCGATTCCCACTGGCGGCAACATTTTTTTTTAATTTTTTTTGCCAACGAAAGTTGCTTGATTAAATTTTGATTTAGTTGTCTCTTGTTAAAATTAGAAAAGGTGAAATCCATATATAAACCTATGGCATATATATACCACAAGTAGAGTAGTATATAGGGAAAATAACATTGTAAATTATATAGATAAAAAGTGAATAGTGAACACCGAAGGAGCAACCCGGATGCTGTGGCCACTTCATCGTCAGTTGCGGTTTAAAAGGGTGAGTCGTAGTATTAACTATCATTTTGAAAAGAACCCTTGAATACATATTTATATATGTACATTACAATTTCGGGAAAGGGGACCATTGATAGATAAAAGGAAATTTAAGAGTTAGATCGAGAAAAGACGGTAAAGAAACCCAAATCCGCGGAAGTTATATAGAGATAAGAGTGTATACGGATTTCACACAAAAAAAAAATAAGAAAATTGAAAGAAGTAACGTGAAGCAAAACAATACGAGATTGAACTCAAAGAATCTGTAGTGATGCGGTGAACAGTGAGGTGAAGATGCCAGTAAAGGGGCTGTCGATGTGAGTAAGATAGCCAAGGCGGGGAGGGTATAGACAAAAACCTCGCGAGCGAAAGAACAGCCATCGCTCAGCCTGGCATGACATTTTTGTACGTGTTTGGGTCAAGATCCTACGCCCGCCGGCGAGCAAAAGGACTGGGACCAGCATGCCAGCACCGACCCAAAGAGAGACTACGTAACAAAATGGCGTCCAACGTGTTTGTTGTGAAGAACGATGTCTTCGACAAAAAATGGCATCCACAACGAGTAGCTCGCTATAATAGCATAGCGAGGTTTTTATATAATTCGAGCCTTTAATTTTTTTTCAGATTTCAGTTTTTTTTATTATTTATTTTTTTTTTATCCACGATTGATTTCGTCTATGTCATAAGTCCCGACGACTGAATGGTGCACATTCGGTATCGCGTTGCGATGACACAGTTGGAATCAAATGTTTTGAAATGTGTTCTAGGGTATTCTGAGTCATGTGCGAATCTGCAAAGCAGGTTCACATATGTCCGGGTGCTCACAAACACATACAGTAAAGTTTTTTTTTTTATGAGACTCGGGGACGTTATCAATAATGTCCTCTAGAAGATCCATCAAAAGTTTCACACCACGAGTACGTTCAGAGTCGATTGCGATTAGAGAATCTGGTTGCAAGTGCCCTGAAATGTTCATAAATTCATTAATTTAAATAAAGTAAATTCAAAAATTTTACCGCGTAATATAGATTGTTTCACTTTTTTTTTTATTTTTTTTTGTGGCTCGAGCACTACGGCATCTTCACTTTTCTCCAGCTTAGTCCTCCCTCAGCCATTGTTCTCATCCTCGACCTGTTAAAAAGATTAAACTTCTTCATTTAGGAATATTTTATATTTTTATCACTACGCTAGTAAATATCTACATACATACCTTGCCAAATTTCCTTCTTTGGTCGGTATTTTGGTTTTGTTTTTCTTACTGTGGAATTTCTCACCACCGTGTCTGCCTAAATTGAAGCAGGACCCTTCATTATACATTTTTTATATATACACATATTTACTTATAGACTGAATTCTGTGATTGATCGAACTCGGTCTTACTTTGTTTCAGTCGGTGTTAGGTACTTTTAAATCCTAGTGGGTCTACTGGTATTGGTGATGAGTGGAGAAGATAGAGAAGTACCCTTACCAAACGACTCCTATCGATTTCCTACTACTTCAGCAGAAAGTTTCGAAAGGTTTGCTGGACGTTTCAACAGCACAATCGATCGCTTCAATTTTGACCATTCAGTCAGCTATTCGCAAGAATTGAACTCGACAGTAGTCAACTCTACGGCTACAATGTCAGAAGAGGAACAGCAAGTTCCTCCCGCTAATTGTGGAGAAGAAGCAGCAGGTATACTGCCAGGTCCAATTGAAAATACTGGCAACTGTGATGTTAACAGTCTGGCCGACCGGATTGACAAAACTTTGATGATCAACCAAATCCATTTCTTCCAGCAATTCGATATGGTTATGTCAAAGGTACTGAAAAGTTTGGAAGTCAGGGGTAGTCATGTCCCAATTCAAGGGACCAACTTATCAGGAAATACCCAACAACCTGCACCAATGGTTGATCAGGCATATTCGAACGCAGCCCCACAGTGGGTGTGCATTGTCAGCATTCCAATCCGCCACAGTCTTCCCTTCTTTCATCTGTGAACGTGCATTGTGAGCATTCCAATCCGCCCCAGTCTTCTGCTCTTTCCTCAGTGGGTGTGCATTGTGAGGATTTCAATCCGGCACAGTCTTTACTTCTTTTCTCTCTATGTGTACATTGTCAGCATCCCAATCTGCCACAGTCTTTGCTTCTTTTGTCAGTGGGTGTGCATTGTGAGCATTCCAATCCCCCACAGTCTTTTCTTCTTTTCTCTCTAAGTGTGCATTGTGAGGATTTCCATCCGCCACAGTCTTTTCTTCTTCCCTCTGTGGGCGTGCATTGTGAGCAGTCCAATCCTCCACAGTTTTCTGTTCTTTCCTCAGTGGGTGTGCATTGTGAGGATTTCAATCCGCCACAGTCTTTTCTTCTTTTCTCTCTAAGTGTGCATTGTCAGCATCAAAATCCGCCACAGTCTTCCCTTCTTTCATCTGTGAACGTACATTGTGAGCATTCCAATCCGCCACAGTCTTCTGTTCTTTCCTCAGTGGGTGTGCATTGTGAGGATTTCAATCCGCCACAGTCTTTTCTGCTTCCCTCTGTGGGCGTGCATTGTGAGCAGTCCAATCCTCCACAGTTTTCTGTTCTTTCCTCAGTGGGTGTGCATTGTGAGGATTTCAATCCGCCACAGTCTTTTCTTCTTTTCTCTCTAAGTGTGCATTGTCAGGATCAAAATCTGCAACAGACTTGTCTTCTTCCCTCCGTGGGTGTGCATTGTGAGCATTCCAATCCGCCACAGTCTTTCCTTCTTTTCTCTCTAAGTGTGCATTGTCAGGATCCCAATCTGCAACAGACTTCTCTTCTTCCCTCCGTGGGTGTGCATTGTGAGCATTCCAATCCGCCACAGTCTTTTCTTCTTTTCTCTCTAAGTGTGCATTGTCAGCATCAAAATCCGCCACAGTCTTCCCTTCTTTCATCTGTGAGCGTGCATTGTGAGCATTCCAATCCGCCACAGTCTTTTCTTCTTTTCTATCTAAGGGTGCATTGTCAGCATCCCAATCTGCAACAGTCTTTTCTTCTTTTGTCAGTGGGTTTCTTACGAAAATACACTCCGACAAACAAGATACTACAAACAGGAATATGACTATAGGCTGCTATGTTATTGCAAATAGGTAAAGGAGTGTCAAACAGCTGTCGGTACAACAGGGTTATCGGCAAAACAACAGAACCCAAACACTTCCCTTTTTGTTTTAAAGTGTTATACATAGGGAAGGTGAGACTCGGTGAGAAAAGTTTGCTGTAAATTTCTCACAAACAATAGCAAATAATCTTAAAATAAGGGGAAATTCCTTTGTTCAGGGCTTAGACAGTACGAAAAACACAAAGAAGTATCAGTTAAGATTCAAAAGTCCCCAGACATAGAACGGAGTGTAGAAGTCGCGCTGTTAAAGAAAAAGTTCCGAAAGTGAAGATTTGAAAATATTTACGAGATACCGAAGAAGAAAATAAGTTGTGCAAGAGAAAATAAAAAGAAGGAAGAAAGGAACGGAGAAAGTCGAAACCACAAATTTGCTGGAAAGATGGATTAGAAGATTTCAGCTAGCCACAAATTGGTGAATAAACCGACGAACGAATATTATCCTGGTTGGATAAAAACAACTAGCCGAAGCAGGATCCCGCAACCTCAGAATAAAACCGTTTGGCTGTTGGCTGCACGAAAGCCCAACGGCGCAATCGGTAGCGGTGGCAAAACCGTCCAACAGGAATCTGTCAAACGAGGAGATTGACAGGTACCTTAAACAAATGGACGACACAATTAAACAAACAATGGACAGTACAATACCTCGGTATCGACCTTCGAACAACGTTCACCGCAAGGCAACAATCGACGCACTTCACGTACAAAAAAGTAGACTGCTTACAAGACTCAAAAACTTGCATAGAACATCCAAATATTAATTAAAGCAAATTATAGGCTGTCGATCAATTTCCACTGGGGCAACAAAATTCGAGCTATCAAGTCCGATAACCCGAGTATGTTCCCCCAGATTAATAAAGTATTTAGAAGGAACGATTTCAACGAACTTCCGTGTCTGAAAATTCCCCGAACAACGAACAACGAACGATTACTTACAGCTGCAAGAATAGATACAGGGAACGCTGTTGATGATGACGACTTTTTTGTGATCGAAGATCCGCAAGAGAAAGTGGAGGCAATAGGAACTATTTTTGAGGAGGTGTATAAGGTAAATGCTTGCATTCGCCCGAACCTCGACCAAGAAAATAGAGTCCTTGTGCACAACTTTTACCTTCGAAACGATATAGAGCACTGGCGATCAGAGAATGCCGGTTTCACCGGGTTCAATGACGACAACTTGGCAAGCAATGCCATCGCCAATGAAAGGGTTCATCCCCCGTACGTATCGAAGATAGAACTCCAAACGATCTTCGAATCATTGAGGAAGAAGAAATCAGTGGGAGGTGATGGTATATCGAACATTGTACTTTGACATCTTCCTCTAGAGGCTGTGGAAATATACGCCATCCTGTTCAACAATGCACTGAATAATGCACATTATCCAGAGCACTGGAAGACAGCTGTGGTACATCCGATTCCCAAAAGGGGAAAGGACAACTCCAATCCGGCAAATCTTCGGTCGATAAGTCTACTTCCAAACATCAGCAAGGTATTCGAAAAAGTCATCAACAGAGCCTTGATTAAGTGGGTTGAGGACAAAAAAATAGTTCCGGATAACCAATTCGGTTTCAAGGCGGGGCATGATACAATACATGCCGCGTCTAAACTGGTGTCCGACATTCAGTGGTACAAAAGTAAAAAACAATGCACGGGTGCCTGCCTGATTGACTTGGAGAAGGCCTTTGATACCATATGGTTGGAAGGGCTCTTTTACAAGTTGAGCAGGTTAGGCATAAGTAAACCACTACTGTACATGCTGCTTAATATGCTTACCGGTAGAAAGTTCGTTCTAAAAAATGGCAATGTGACGTCTACTGGGGTGTTCGAAATTTAAAATGGTCTGCAACAGGGAGCGGTTAATTCGCCTATCCTTTCCAATATTTTTACAGCTGATCTGATAGGCTTTCTTCAGCACGCGATTGCGTACGCGGACGATTTGATCGCGTACAGATCAGGTCCAAAGATAGACGTTATTGCAACTCTATTGCAGCGTGACTTCGATAAGATTCAGCGATATTGCGACGACTGGAAGCTGAAAATCAACTTTCAGAAGTCGGAAACCATTCTATTCAGAACGCCGTTGTCTCTGGCCACTAGGGATACAAAAAAAACTGGCGAAAGCTCTCTATCATTGGAACGCACGGGCGTCCACTTGCGCGTAAAAATGTGGTCAGATACCTTGGGCTGTGGTTAGACCAATATCTATATTTTAACAAACATGTAGATGTTGCTCTTTCCAGAGACCGAGGTGCTTTTGCCCTTGCAAAGAGACTGTTTTATAGCAGCCAACTCGATGCAGGGGTGAAGGTAATCTGCTACATGGCCCTCATTCGGCCCATGCTCGCATATGGATGTCCCGTGTGGTTCAAAATAGGGGCAAGTAGGATGGAAAAGATTCGGGTGTTCGAGCGGGCCTGCCTTCGGGCTTGCCTTCACCTATATAGAACACCTCAGTCTCAGTACATAAAATTCTTTTCCAATGAGGTCCTATACAACAGGGCTAATCTGATAAGAGTGAACAATTTCCTGATCAAGATGACTCGAAGGCACATTGCGAGAGCAATGACGTCGACGAACAAACTGATCTTCGGGGCTTATTACCCCAACTATATGTACTATGAGGGGGTGCGTCTTAGCGGCTTTGTCCCCCCTGAAGCATTCCAGAATATACCAGAAGTAGAGTAGTATATAGCGAAAATAACATTGTAAATTATATAGATAAAAAGTGAATAGTGAACACCGAAGGAGCAACCCGGATGCTGTGGCCACTTCATCGTCAGTTGCGGTTTAAAAGGGTGAGTCGTAGTATTAACTATCATTTTGAAAAGAACACTTGAATACATATTTATATACATTACAATTTCGGGAAAGGGGACCATTGATAGATAAAAGGAAATTTAAGAGTTAGATCGAGAAAAGACGGTAAAGAAACCCAAATCCGCAGAAGTTATATAGAGATAAGAGTGTATACGGATTTCACACAAAAAAAAATAAGAAAATTGAAAGAAGTAACGTGAAGCAAAACAATACGAGATTGAACTCAAAGAATCTGTAGTGAATAAAATGTATATTTCTTTGAAATGAATCAACGAGATTTAAAATGAGTGTTTGCTAAAAAATTGTCATACGAGGGTGAGGAAGTGGTAAGTGAAGTCGATGATCAAAAACTTGAAACAGTTGATCACCGAGAATTACAGAAAAATTTTTAAGTTTGTATTGGGGCAACAAAATTCGGGCTATAAAATCCAGTAGTCCCACAAATAAATAAACTATTCAGGCGGAAAGATCATAACGACATTTCTTGTGTCCGAATACCTCGGACGAACGAAAACAGACAGACACTACTGACTGCTGGCATAAGTCCGGAAAGTGCTGACTCGAACAACGGTTTTTTCTGGTCGAAGACCCGCAGCAGAGGGCGGATTTGATGGGAGCTTTCTTTGAGGCTGTGTATACGGTGAACAACCCTGTTCGCAGTAACCGCGACCTCGAGGAGAGAACCTTTCTTAACCACTTTTATCTGCGGACCGAAATCCAAAATTGGCGATCCGAGAACAACGGTTTCACCGTGTTCAATGACGACAACCGTGCAAATGGCACAATCGCCGATGTAAATTCTCATTTGTTCGTGGGAAAAGATGAACTCCGGTGCATCTTTGAGTCACTGAAGAACAAAAAGTCGGCGGGAGTTGACGGTGTCCCAAACGTCGTATTAAGACACCTGCCACTAGAGGCGATAGATATCTTTGCCACGCTATTTAATCTTATCCCACAAGTCAGCGAAATCCGAACCGAGGGTCTGTTAGAACAAGAAGAAGTGAATTTCCAGGAAAAGGCCGAGCTGATAGAACTAAATCCCGAACAAAAACTCCGCTTAAATACGACAAAGAAACTGTTTCCTAATTTCATTGATGTAGGCCTTGGTAGAACGCATCTGGAGACGCATTCCATTGATGTTGGCAACGCAGTGCCAATCAAATCACGGCACTACCCATTGTCCCCGGTCCGTCAGGAGGAAGTTTTTAAGGAACTGGACCGCATGTTAGAACTTGGGGTAATCGAGGAGAGTAACTCTCCCTGGTGTTCGCCAACCGTGTTAGTTAGGAAGCCCGGGAAAGTTCGCCTGTGTTTGGACTTTCGTAAGGTCAACGCGGTGACAATAAAAGATGCTTATCCGCTGCCACATATCGACGGGTTGCTAAGCAGGCTACAAGACACATTCTTCATCACGGGGCTCGATTTGAAAGATGCTTTCTGGTAAATCCCGTTGGATGAAGAATCAAAAAGCAAAACTGCATTTGCAGTACCGGGTCGGCCGCTATACCAGTTCATACTCATGCCTTTTGGGTTATGCAACGCTGCACAAAGGATGTGTCACCTCATGGATCGCGTGATTCCATCACGTCTACGAGAGCATGTCTTCGTCTACTTGGATGACCTATTGATATGTTCGGCGGATTTCGAGTCTCACATTCGAATACTGACCGAGGTGGCTGGCTGTTTACGGAGGGCGAACTTAACCATTAATCTCGATAAGAGCAAGTTCTGCATGAGGGAGATAAAGTATCTCGGATATATTGTCGGCCAGGGTACCTTGAAGACCAATCCGGATAAAGTAGAGGCAATGGTTGAGTTTCCTGTTCCCAAGACCCCAAGACAAATTCGAAGGTTTTTAGGCCTAACCGGTTGGTATAGATGGTTCATTAAAAACTACTCAGATCTCGCATCTCCATTTTCTGACTGTCTAAAGAAAAAGAAAAATTTTGAGTTAACGCCCGAAGCGATTGAAAGTTTCAACCAATTGAAAACGGCACTTACTTCGGCACCCGTCCTTTCACAGCCAGATTTTGGGAAGCCCTTTACCATACAGTGCGATGCTTCCTCAGAGGGAGTGGGTGAGGTACTCTATCAACTTGATGAGAGTCAAAACAAAAAGCCAATAGCGTTTATGTCAACGAAGCTTAATAGAGCCCAAAAAAACTACACTGTTACAGAGCTCGAATGTCTGGCTGCTGTTTTGAGCGTTCGAAAGTTCAGGGCTTATGTTAAGGATCTCCCGTTCCGAATAGTAACCGATCACTCTAGTCTCAAGTGGCTGATGTCACAAAAGGAGCTGAGCGGTAGACTGGCGAGATGGAGTCTAGAGCTCCAGAGATTCGATTTCCAAATTGAGCATCGGAAGGGGTCCCTCAATGTAGTACCAGATGCTCTATCGCGTGGCGATATGGATGAAATTTCAGTGACATCAATCGGGGTGGAAGTAGATTTGACTCGGAGAACTATTCCAAGTTGAGAGAGAACATCTCAATGAATCAATCAGCACTCCCGGACCTAGTTGTATCAGGCAAATACGTATACAAAAGAATAAGGTTCAGGACCGGGGAAGTCGGTGATGAGGACTCACTTTGGCGTCTGTGGCTGCCTGACGCACTCACGCAAACTGCGGTCGAGATGGCCCATAAAACTAAGCTTTGTTCACACAGCGGATTTGCTAAAACATATGCTCGTATACGCGACAAATACTATTGGCCGGGAATGGTAAAGGACATCAGACAGTTTGTCAGTGGGTGTGACATTTGCAAGACAGTAAAGGCACCAAATATAGCTCTTCGTCCTCCAATTACCAGGCAAATAGTTTCAGAAAGACCGATGCAGCGAATATACATCGATCTCTTAGGAACATATCCACGCACTAAGCAAGGTAATGTGTCCGTGTTCATAGCGGTAGATCATTTCACAAAGTTTAACTTTCTAAAAGCACTCCCGAAAGCCACTTCGTCACGTATAGTGCAATACCTGGAGAATGAGGTCTTCCACGCGTTTGGCACGCCAGAAGTAATCCATTCAGATAATGGACGACAATTCGTGTCGAACGAGTTCAAGCAATTTTTGGCTGCGTACGGTGTCAGACATGTGCGCACAGCCCTGTTTTCGCCACAAGCCAACATCTCCGAAAGGGTCAACCGCAGCGTCCTAAGTAAGCTGAGAGTCCTAATAGCTGAGCAGCAAAATAACTGGGATTCACACTTGTCAAGCATCGCCTGTGCTTTACGTTCAGATGTACATGAATCGATTGGTTGCCAGCCGTATTATGCGCTTTTCGGTCAAAACATGATCACGCATGGGTCAGCTTACCAGATACTACGCGAACTTAGGGCATTGTCCGATCCGGAGATGTTGGTAACACCGAAAGAAGCCAAAATATCGCTTGACCGGGAGAAAATGGCATTAAACTTGTCACGCGCACATGAAAAATCAAAAAAAACTTACAATGCGAGGTGCAGAGTGGTAGCGTATAAGGTGGGGCAAGAAGTATTTCATCGTAACTTCGCTCAAAGCAATTTTTTGCAGGGGCAAAACGCTAAGTTAATGCCAAAATTCCTCAAATCCAGAGTGCGCGAAGTTGTAGGGAATTGCATGTATGTATTGGAAACACGATCCGGCAAGCTACTTGGTACATACCATGCAAAAGATATCCGACAATGACCTGGAAACAGAAAGAATCACACAAAGTATCGAGATATATCCACACTAATCAAACACTTATCTGAAATTGCCCGGCTGTATAGCGGGGTTCGCGACCCACGTGAAGCAAAGCATAATTGAATTGTACTCAAAGAGCTAAAAGTACAAGCAGCTACGATGGAATGGATTCATGGAAAAAAAAGTTAATCCAATAATGCAAAGCCCTGTGTTACGAAAATAACCTCCGACGAACAAGATACTACAAACAGGAATATGACATATAGGCTGCTTTGTTATTGCAAATAGGTAAAGGAGTGTCAAACAGCTGTCGGTACAACAGGGTTATCGGCAAAACAACAGAACCCAAACACTTCCCTTTTTGTTTTAAAGTGTTATACATAGGGAAGGTGAGACTCGGTGAGAAAAGTTTACTGTAAATTTCCCACAAACAATAGCAAATAATCTTAAAAAAAGGGGAAATTCCTTTGTTCAGGGCTTAGACAGTACGAAAAACACAAGGAAGTATCAGTTAAGATTCAAAAGTCCCCAGACATAGAACGGAGTGTAGAAGTCGCGCCGTTAAAGAAAAAGTTCCGAAAGTGAAGATTTGAAAATATATACGAGATACCGAAGAAGAAAATAAGTTGTGCAAGAGAAAAGAAAAAGAAGAAAAGAAAGGAACGGGGAGTCGAAACCACAAATTTGCTGGAAAGAGGGCTTAGCAGATTTCAGCTAGCCACAAATTGGTGAATAAACCGACGAACGAATATTATCCTAAAGACGGTAAAGAAACCCAAATCCGCGGAAGTTATATAGAGATAAGAGTGTATACGGATTTCACACAAAAAAAAAATAAGAAAATTGAAAGAAGTAACGTGAAGCAAAACAATACGAGATTGAAATCAAAGAATCTGTAGTGAATAAAATGTATATTTCTTTGAAATGAATCAACGAGATTTAAAATGAGTGTTTGCTAAAAAAGGGTCATACGAGGGTGAGGAAGTGGTAAGTGAAGTCGATGATCAAAAACTTGAAACAGTTGATCACCGAGAATTACAGAAAAATTTGTAAGTTTGTATTGGGGCAACAAAATTCAGGCTATAAAATCCAGTAGTCCGAATATGTTCCCACAAATAAATAAACTGTTCAGGCGGAAAGATCATAACGACATTTCTTGTGTCCGAATACCTCGGACGAACGAGAACAGACAGACACTACTGACTGCTGGCATAAGTCCGGAAAGTGCTGACTCGAACAACGGTTTTTTCTGCTCGAAGACCCGCAGCAGAGGTTGGATTTGATGGGAGCTTTTTTTGAGGCTGTGTATACTGTGAACAACCCTGTTCGCAGTAACCGCGACCTCGAGGAGAGAGCATTTCTTAACCACTTTTATCTGCGGACCGAAATCCAAAATTGGCGATCCGAGAACAACGGTTTCACCGTGTTCAATGACGACAACCGTGCAAATGGCACAATCGCTGATGTAAATTCTCATTTGTTCGTGGGAAAAGATGAACTCCGGTGCATCTTTGAGTCACTGAAGAACAAAAAGTCGGCGGGAGTTGACGGTGTCCCAAACGTCGTATTAAGACACCTGCCACTAGAGGCGATAGATATCTTCGCCACGCTATTTAACAATGCGCTGAATAAAGCATATTATCCGACGCAGTGGAAAATAGCGGTGGTACACCCTATCCCGAAAAAGGATAAAGATAGGACAAACCCTGCTAATCTCCGGTCAATCAGTTTGCTGCCGAATGTTAGCAAGGTATTCGAGAAAGTCGTCAATAGATCTCTTTTAAAATGGGTTGAGGAAAATAAGATTATTCCGGACAACCTGAACGGGCGAAGCGTTTTCCGACCGTCAACTATCAACCTCTACTTGAATCGTAGGGAGATTGAAGTTGATTTATATAACCGACAAATAACACGGGAAGAGCGACGGCGAATGAGAATAATGTGGCGAATTATTATCGAAAGAAAAGACTTGTGACCACTGTTGGTTGTAACAATACTTCAATGATTTTATTGGTTTACTAGCTTTTATACAATATGAGTGTAACGGTGTCATATGTTTAAACAAAAGAGAATTCAAAATAGAAAATTTAAATTATGGCGACTGGTCTAAACCAAGGCGGGAAATACAAATTTGTGGAATTCGTATTGTGTGCGCTCCAACATTCCGCCTCCTTTGAAAGGACTGCCTTTCAAGCTGGGATTGTTGCAAGTTTTCGGATCGAACGTCTTATGGTTCCTTTCGATGTTTTAACGTCAGCCACTTGGACGCGTCCGTCGGGACCTGGGTCAACGCAAGTGATTCGCCCCAGTAGCCATCTTTGGGGATTAACATGGTCTTCGTGGATGATAACGAGATCACCGACGTTGATGTTGGGCCTTGATGATGCCCACTTCCCTCTACTCTGCAGTTCGTGAATGTACTCCGTTGACCATCGTTGCCAGAAATGCGTCTTTACGGCATTTATGCGTCGCCACCGCTGAATGAAACTTATTTCCTCTACTTCGTCTAGCGGCTGGAGTATTGACTTTAAGGAAGACCCGATTAGGAAATGCCCAGGAGTGAGAGCTTCGAAGTCGTTGGGGTCGGATGACATCGGTGTGATTGGTCTGGAGTTCATCACAGCCTCGATTTCCACCAGCGCTGTTGACAACTCTTCAAAGTTTAGCTTGGCCCCTCCGAGGCTCCGGTACAAGTGACCCTTTGCGACCTTGACGGCCGCCTCCCAAATTCCACCAAAGTGAGGTGCCCTGGGGGGTATAAATTTAAAATTTATGCTTGCATTAGTACAAAAATCAAAAATAGTATCTTGTGTGTGTTTTTTAAAAAACAAATTGCGCAATTCAATTAGTTTGGAATGGGTTCCAACGAAGTTGGTTGCGTTATCGCAATACATGTCTTTTGGAAGACCTCTACGACCTATCATTCGCTTTAACGCAGCAATAAAGGCCTCAGCGGAAAGATCAGATACGGCCTCTAGATGAACAGCCTTGGATGAAAAGCAAACGAATACCGCAATATAAGTTTTATGTGGTACCTTGCCCCTTATTTTATAATAGGTTAGGATTGGGCCGCAGAAATCTACCCCGCAAGATACAGAGGGACGCGAAGGAGTAATCCTCTCCTTTGGTAGATCCCCCATCAACTACTCCAATAATTTTGGACGGTATCGAACGCAGTGAACACACTGCCTAACGATTTGCCGAGCGATCTCCCGTACATTGACGACCCAAAATCTTTGCCTCACTAATACCACAAGCGCCTTAGGACCGGCATGGTAGTTGTGAAGATGCAGATGTCGAACAATTCTTTTTATGAAACTGCCCTTCCTTGGAAGCAAGATCGGATGCTTAGTTTCATCGGGAATAAGCGCATGTTTCAGTCGTCCTCCGACTCTCAGTATGCTGAGTCCATTACTCTCCTCCAAAAATGGATTCAGCCATTTAATCGATCCCCTTAGAGGTCGATTGCTCTTGATTGCGTTGATTTCCTCTGAAAATTAGTCAACTTGAATGATGTTGACAATTTGTAAGAGGGCAGCGTCGAGTTCTTCCATTGTTAGTGATTTTCCGCGATGCGATGGAATTGCCTTCATCCGACAAAATCGAAGAATATATGCAAATATTCGTAGAATTTTGGAATAGGAACTAATCCGCTCCACTATTCCTAGTAGGTAATTTGGTTCTGAGTTTTTACAGATCAGCACTGTTTTTCGCTTTTCTAGGATAAGATCATCTTGGGAAAGCTAAACTTCGAAAGAGGAGGGCCATTCTTCTTCCTCGTCCATCAAAAATCTTGGACCCTCAAACCATATCGAGTTTTTCAGCTCCTCAACAGTGCATCCTCTGGAAACGGTAGGTACGTGTTTCCAAAAGACACCCTGTGTTTTCTCCTGGATCTCAGCAACCCGATTCCCCACGAAGGTACTCAATTTTGAGGAGTGCGTCGATATCCAATGTAGGACTATGGCAGCGTCTGTCCAAAAGTACACCTCAGACTGTTCCCCTTTAAATATGCTGTGAATCTTCTGCCACAATTTTGACAGCAAGTGAGCTGCACACAATTCCAAGCGAGGAAGTTGCTTTTTTTTGGACGGGGCGACCCTAGATTTAGCGGCTAGGAGCTTTACCTTCACCGATCCTTCTGTATCCCTAGTTCGAAGGTATATACAGCATCCATATGCGTGCATTGATGCATCCGCGAACCCATGGATCTAATAGCTTTGTTTGTTTGCTATTAGTGCAAATCTAGGGACAGAAAGATTTTGTAATGAATGGAGGTCCGCCATGAACTGTCTCCATGCGGTATCCGTACTCTGGGGAATCGATGCGTCCCAGTCTAGTTTTTCGACCCAAAGGGTCTGGAGAATTACCTTCGCCCGGATAATGATCGGGCTTAACAATCCCATTGGATCGAAAAGCGACGACGACAACGAGAGGATCGTTCTTTTGGTGTACTTCGAGTATGTTCTATTGGGTTTGTAGGAAAAGCTAAATTCATCACTGATGGGATTCCAGGCTATGCCTAAAGTACTGGCGAGTTCTGACTCATTCACCTTGATTTCTTTGCTGCTTGGATTTGCTTCCTTAACAAGGTTGGGATGGTTGCTAGTCCACTTTGATAGCTCTAGCCCTGCCGAGCCTAGAATTTCGGCCACTTCTCTTTGCTTCTGGCGCAAGGAGTTCAGATCATCGTCTCCAGTGATGAAATCATCGACGTAAAAATCAGTTTCAAGTGCAGAGGATCCCAACACAAATCTATCCTTATTTCTGTCTACCAAATATTTAAGGCAACGAACAGCCAAAAACGGCGCCGAGGAAGTACCATACGTTATAGTATTTAGTTGGTAAGTTTTTACCGGGACCGATTCATCCTTTGTCCAAAGGATGTACTGTAACTTGCGATGAGAAGGGTGGACTAAAAATTGGCGAAACATTTTGACTATGTCTGCGATAAGTACAAACCTATGCAACCGAAAGCGAAGCAGGATAATGAAGAGTTCCGTTTGGATTGTTGGACCGACCATGAGGGTGTCGTTCAGCGATATTTGAGATGAAGTACGACACGAAGCATTGAACACGACCCTAAGCTTAGTAGAAGAACTTTCTGGTTTGACCACGCAATGGTGTGGCAAGTAATAGTGCGGTTCATCTAAGTTTGGATCTTTGACGAGCGACATGTGGCCTAACGCTTCGTACTCATCTAAAAAGGTAGAGTACTGAGTTTTTAATTGTTGGTTTCTCGACATTCTTCGTTCGAGGGCTAGAAATCGTCGAAAGGCTATGTCATACGATGATCCTAAGCAACTTGGATCCATTTTAAATGGTAGCCGAACCATGAGACGGCCGCTTGGAAAAACTTCGATATTCTCCACGAAATTGGTTTCACACTCCTCCTGTTCTATTGTCCATTTTGATTTAAGACATTGAACCTCCTCTAATTCCCAAAACTTCTCCACGTACTGGTCGAGCGCCTCCTCTATCGAATTAACATGGCAGAATTTCTTTCTCATGATTGGAGGGTTCTTGTACCTTCCTGAGACGATCCAACCCAACGACGTCTTTTGTAATGAAGGGAGTCCTTCGCCTAGCTTAATCTGGCCTACCTGAAGCAAATCAAAAAAGGATTCAGCACCTAAAAGCAAATCAATTTGAGACGGCTGATTAAAATGCTCATCTGCTAGTTCCAAATTGCTAGGGAGATTCCAGTTCGCGACGCTTAGTGCTGCCTCGGGTTGATACCCAGTGATGGTTGGAGCTACTAAGAATTCTAGCGAAACCTCATAGTTGCTGTAGCGAGAACGAATGGTGGTTTGCGTTTGAAAATTAACTTTGGTTTCTGCGACTCCTATTCCTACTATATCGACGTTCTTCTTTTGCCTTTGAAGATGTAGAGAATTGGCGAACCGTTCGCTAATAAAGTTGACTTGGGAGCCGGAGTCAAGTAGCATCCTACCAATCTGAAAACAACCCATTGAGTCTTTAACGAGCACCAAAGCCGTTGCTAAGATGACCTGGGCGACGGGAAGTCTATCCCTTTCCAATGCAGTGTCTGAAGCTGCAGTTGATGTTGATGGGGCATCCTCATCTACATTTTTATAGATATTCTTCACCTGTTGTGATCGATGTAAAAGGCTGTGGTGTGGTTGCTTACACGCTTTACACCTAAAGGACGAAGGGCACTTTGAAACGTTATGGCCTTTACCCAAACAGTTTAAGCAAAGCCCTGACTTCTTCACATATGAAAACCGATCCATTACTGTCAGTTTATTGAACGCTGAACAACTAGAAATAGAGTGATTACTCTCTCTACAAAGCAAACACGAGCGTTGTGAAACGGTCAGTGACAGTTGAGAGCGATGAGTGGAATGAGATGGCTTTTGTTTGGTGGGTCCCTTTTGACCGAAGTGCGATCGCAGCTGCTTACTTTCACGAGTTTCGAGGTATTGACAGCGATTACTTAGGACGTCTGAGCATTCCGACCAGTCCGGAAGCTTCTTGTAATCCATATGTTCATCCCACTTTGATTGGGTATCCAAATCTACTTTCGATATAGCAATGTGGATAAAAATAGAGTTGCAGATCTTTTCAAATGATCCCAATGATTGTAGGGAATTAAAGATAGCAGACACGTTGTCCACTAAACTTCTTAATTCAGCAGCAGATGCCTTTGTGACCTTTGGAAGTGCAAATAGTTCCGCAATATAATGAGAGAAGATGAGACAGTCGTTATCATAACGAGCTTTCAATCTAGCTAGAGCCTTTGGATAGTTTTCTTCCGTGACTTGGAAGGCCTTCACGGTACTCAGAGCTTGATCACTCAAGCAAGTCAATAAATGATTGAATTTTTCAATTTTTGTCAAATTTGGTTCGTTGTCAACCAGCGTTTTGAAGGAGTTAATAAAGTTTTTGTATTCGGAATATTTTCCGTTGAACTTTGGGAGTTTAAGGGTTGGTAAATGGTTATTGGCATGAAGTGGAACAGCAAAGGAGGCTTCAGAAGTACTAGCGCGCCTAGATGGACCTAAAAGCGATTGAATTTTTGTTTTTGCTGAAATATACAGGTCCTCCAGTTCACCTCGACTTGAATCTGTAGGTGTCACACTTTCGATTTGTGTCTGATACGCGAGAATCTGCTTAAAATAGGATTCCAAAATTCCAAGACGACATTCCAGCTCCGTTACCGATAATGTATCTCCCCTAGCTTCCACTAGATTCTTTATTCTAGTAATATTGCCCTTGGTTGATGACCGCATCTGCTTCAATTCCTCGATCCTAGCTTCCGTTGTCATGTGACAACGCGATGGTCCGATTAAATACCGATGCAATATTTAAATAAATCCCTCTTTCCCAAAAGAGACGTGGTAATTTAAAGATTTGAGAAATAGCAATGAAAATGCAAGTGGCAACACCTCTCCAAAAGCAAAACGTCCCTACTGGTAATGTTGCGAATAAATGGTTACAGCGGCGAAATAAATGCAATGGCTCCGTGATGAATCAAAGGTGACAAGGATGAATTTTCAGTTCCAATTCCAATCCAAAAGACTCGATGGTAACAAACCTCTCAAACGAAAGCTTAAACTTAATGCATACGATCAATGCAGCACTCTCTCCCACGACGACGACGAAAACAAATACTCCAATCTCCAATGAGCGATATGGGTGTATATGGACGAAATGCAGATCTATGCAATGAGGTGAGGACTTAGTATTGAGTGAATTACAGCAGACAGAAATCGAGCAAAATTCTACCAACAGCAATTGGATTCCACGGCGAAGCTTTAATTTTGCGTGTGGGAATAGCGAAATGAACGCGCGTGTGTGGCGATGGCGAAAGAACGAGCGAAACACTTGGAGACAAGACAAAGTGCAATGAATTTGAGTAAAGTGCAATTTGGTAAAGCTAATGGCGATGAGATGATTTAACGCAATTGCAAAAAAAATGTATACGAAGCGAACTAATTTATACTTCAAACTTCTTCGTGGATTCTAAATTAGAATTTCTTTTCCAGCCTCGACGGAATATTTAGTCCAATTAAACGCGGATTCCAACTTCCAATTGAATGCAGCAAATTTATGTATTGTGGTGTTATTTCAAACGTATTGGTATATTATTTTCGGTGTCTAATTGTTAGTGTTTTCACGCATATCGAATTTCCGTCGAAGGCGCTCTTTTTTTTTGTAGTTTTCTTTGTGAATTTTGTTTTCACTTTTCTTCTTGTTGACTAATTATTAGAGCAGCTTCGATTGAAAGGCGATCTATGACGTACCTGGTCGGGAGATGATACTTATCTACCCTTTCCGCTTGTCCTTTGATGATTGTTGGCCTTTCCTGTATTAGATGTTTAGAGATGGCAGTTTGTCTTGCACTCTGTACTTTCTTAAACCGAAATCGAAAAACCGAACACGCGAATCACTTGTTGTAATGTCTTTTCCGAATTTTTGTCTCTATTTTTTCTTAAACTGCAAGTAGGCTGAATTTGTTGAATGTTTCAACACTATTCACTATCACTGGCACAGTTCATAAGAGTTCTCGATTTTTCTCGCGATTTGGGATACTTTGCCTATGAAGTTGGAAGTCAAAAATGAACGGGCGAAGCGTTTTCCGACCGTCATCTATCAACCTCTACTTGAATCGTAGGGAGATTGAAGTTGATTTATATAACCGACAAATAACACGGGAAGAGCGACGGCGAATGAGAATAATGTGGCGAATTATTATCGAAAGAAAAGACTTGTGACCACTGTTGGTTGTAACAATACTTCAATGATTTTATTGGTTTACTAGCTTTTATACAATATGAGTGTAACGGTGTCATATGTTTAAACAAAAGAGAATTCAAAATAGAAAATTTAAATTATGGCGACTGGTCTAAACCAAGGCGGGAAATACAAATTTGTGGAATTTGTATTGCGCCAGTAGCCATCTTTGGGGATTAACATGGTCTTCGTGGATGATAACGAGATCACCGACGTTGATGTTGGGCCTTGATGATGCCCACTTCCCTCTACTCTGCAGTTCGTGAATGTACTACGTTGACCATCGTTGCCAGAAATGCGTCTTTACGGCATTTATGCGTCGCCACCGCTGAATGAAACTTATTTCCTCTACTTCGTCTAGCGGCTGGAGTATTGACTTTAAGGAAGACCCGATTAGGAAATGCCCAGGAGTGAGAGCTTCGAAGTCGTTGGGGTCGGATGACATCGGTGTGATTGGTCTGGAGTTCATCACAGCCTCGATTTCCACCAGCGCTGTTGACAACTCTTCAAAGTTTAGCTTGGCCCCTCCGAGGCTCCGGTACAAGTGACCCTTTGCGACCTTGACGGCCGCCTCCCAAATTCCACCAAAGTGAGGTGCCCTGGGGGGTATAAATTTAAAATTTATGCTTGCATTAGTACAAAAATCAAAAATAGTATCTTGTGTGTGTTTTTTAAAAAACAAATTGCGCAATTCAATTAGTTTGGAATGGGTTCCAACGAAGTTGGTTGCGTTATCGCAATACATGTCTTTTGGAAGACCTCTACGACCTATCATTCGCTTTAACGCAGCAATAAAGGCCTCAGCGGAAAGATCAGATACGGCCTCTAGATGAACAGCCTTGGATGAAAAGCAAACGAATACCGCAATATAAGTTTTATATGGTACCTTGCCCCTTATTTTATAATAGGTTAGGATTGGGCCGCAGAAATCTACCCCGCAAGATACAGAGGGACGCGAAGGAGTAATCCTCTCCTTTGGTAGATCCCCCATCAACTGCTCCAATAATTTTGGACGGTATCGAACGCAGTGAACACACTGCCTAACGATTTGCCGAGCGATCTCCCGTACATTGACGACCCAAAATCTTTGCCTCACTAATACCACAAGCGCCTTAGGACCGGCATGGTAGTTGTGAAGATGCAGATGTCGAACAATTCTTTTTATGAAACTGCCCTTCCTTGGAAGCAAGATCGGATGCTTAGTTTCATCGGGAATAAGCGCATGTTTCAGTCGTCCTCCGACTCTCAGTATGCTGAGTCCATTACTCTCCTCCAAAAATGGATTCAGCCATTTAATCGATCCCCTTAGAGGTCGATTGCTCTTGATTGCGTTGATTTCCTCTGAAAATTAGTCAACTTGAATGATGTTGACAATTTGTAAGAGGGCAGCGTCGAGTTCTTCCATTGTTAGTGATTTTCCGCGATGCGATGGAATTGCCTTCATCCGACAAAATCGAAGAATATATGCAAATATTCGTAGAATTTTGGAATAGGAACTAATCCGCTCCACTATTCCTAGTAGGTAATTTGGTTCTGAGTTTTTACAGATCAGCACTGTTTTTCGCTTTTCTAGGATAAGATCATCTTGGGAAAGCTAAACTTCGAAAGAGGAGGGCCATTCTTCTTCCTCGTCCATCAAAAATCTTGGACCCTCAAACCATATCGAGTTTTTCAGCTCCTCAACAGTGCATCCTCTGGAAACGGTAGGTACGTGTTTCCAAAAGACACCCTGTGTTTTCTCCTGGATCTCAGCAACCCGATTCCCCACGAAGGTACTCAATTTTGAGGAGTGCGTCGATATCCAATGTAGGACTATGGCAGCGTCTGTCCAAAAGTACACCTCAGACTGTTCCCCTTTAAATATGCTGTGAATCTTCTGCCACAATTTTGACAGCAAGTGAGCTGCACACAATTCCAAGCGAGGAAGTTGCTTTTTTTTGGACGGGGCGACCCTAGATTTAGCGGCTAGGAGCTTTACCTTCACCGATCCTTCTGTATCCCTAGTTCGAAGGTATATACAGCATCCATATGCGTGCATTGATGCATCCGCGAACCCATGGATCTAATAGCTTTGTTTGTTTGCTATTAGTGCAAATCTAGGGACAGAAAGATTTTGTAATGAATGGAGGTCCGCCATGAACTGTCTCCATGCGGTATCCGTACTCTGGGGAATCGATGCGTCCCAGTCTAGTTTTTCGACCCAAAGGGTCTGGAGAATTACCTTCGCCCGGATAATGATCGGGCTTAACAATCCCATTGGATCGAAAAGCGACGACGACAACGAGAGGATCGTTCTTTTGGTGTACTTCGAGTATGTTCTATTGGGTTTGTAGGAAAAGCTAAATTCATCACTGATGGGATTCCAGGCTATGCCTAAAGTACTGGCGAGTTCTGACTCATTCACCTTGATTTCTTTGCTGCTTGGATTTGCTTCCTTAACAAGGTTGGGATGGTTGCTAGTCCACTTTGATAGCTCTAGCCCTGCCGAGCCTAGAATTTCGGCCACTTCTCTTTGCTTCTGGCGCAAGGAGTTCAGATCATCGTCTCCAGTGATGAAATCATCGACGTAAAAATCAGTTTCAAGTGCAGAGGATCCCAACACAAATCTATCCTTATTTCTGTCTACCAAATATTTAAGGCAACGAACAGCCAAAAACGGCGCCGAGGAAGTACCATACGTTATAGTATTTAGTTGGTAAGTTTTTACCGGGACCGATTCATCCTTTGTCCAAAGGATGTACTGTAACTTGCGATGAGAAGGGTGGACTAAAAATTGGCGAAACATTTTGACTATGTCTGCGATAAGTACAAACCTATGCAACCGAAAGCGAAGCAGGATAATGAAGAGTTCCGTTTGGATTGTTGGACCGACCATGAGGATGTCGTTCAGCGATATTTGAGATGAAGTACGACACGAAGCATTGAACACGACCCTAAGCTTAGTAGAAGAACTTTCTGGTTTGACCACGCAATGGTGTGGCAAGTAATAGTGCGGTTCATCTAAGTTTGGATCTTTGACGAGCGACATGTGGCCTAACGCTTCGTACTCATCTAAAAAGGTAGAGTACTGAGTTTTTAATTGTTGGTTTCTCGACATTCTTCGTTCGAGGGCTAGAAATCGTCGAAAGGCTATGTCATACGATGATCCTAAGCAACTTGGATCCATTTTAAATGGTAGCCGAACCATGAGACGGCCGCTTGGAAAAACTTCGATATTCTCCACGAAATTGGTTTCACACTCCTCCTGTTCTATTGTCCATTTTGATTTAAGACATTGAACCTCCTCTAATTCCCAAAACTTCTCCACGTACTGGTCGAGCGCCTCCTCTATCGAATTAACATGGCAGAATTTCTTTCTCATGATTGGAGGGTTCTTGTACCTTCCTGAGACGATCCAACCCAACGACGTCTTTTGTAATGAAGGGAGTCCTTCCCCAAGCTTAATCTGGCCTACCTGAAGCAAATCAAAAAAGGATTCAGCACCTAAAAGCAAATCAATTTGAGACGGCTGATTAAAATGCTCATCTGCTAGTTCCAAATTGCTAGGGAGATTCCAGTTCGCGACGCTTAGTGCTGCCTCGGGTTGATACCCAGTGATGGTTGGAGCTACTAAGAATTCTAGCGAAACCTCATAGTTGCTGTAGCGAGAACGAATGGTGGTTTGCGTTTGAAAATTAACTTTGGTTTCTGCGACTCCTATTCCTACTATATCGACGTTCTTCTTTTGCCTTTGAAGATGTAGAGAATTGGCGAACCGTTCGCTAATAAAGTTGACTTGGGAGCCGGAGTCAAGTAGCATCCTACCAATCTGAAAACAACCCATTGAGTCTTTAACGAGCACCAAAGCCGTTGCTAAGATGACCTGGGCGACGGGAAGTCTATCCCTTTCCAATGCAGTGTCTGAAGCTGCAGTTGATGTTGATGGGGCATCCTCATCTACATTTTTATAGATATTCTCCACCTGTTGTGATCGATGTAAAAGGCTGTGGTGTGGTTGCTTACACGCTTTACACCTAAAGGACGAAGGGCACTTTGAAACGTTATGGCCTTTACCCAAACAGTTTAAGCAAAGCCCTGACTTCTTCACATATGAAAACCGATCCATTACTGTCAGTTTATTGAACGCTGAACAACTAGAAATAGAGTGATTACTCTCTCTACAAAGCAAACACGAGCGTTGTGAAACGGTCAGTGACAGTTGAGAGCGATGAGTGGAATGAGATGGCTTTTGTTTGGTGGGTCCCTTTTGACCGAAGTGCGATCGCAGCTGCTTACTTTCACGAGTTTCGAGGTATTGACAGCGATTACTTAGGACGTCTGAGCATTCCGACCAGTCCGGAAGCTTCTTGTAATCCATATGTTCATCCCACTTTGATTGGGTATCCAAATCTACTTTCGATATAGCAATGTGGATAAAAATAGAGTTGCAGATCTTTTCAAATGATCCCAATGATTGTAGGGAATTAAAGATAGCAGACACGTTGTCCACTAAACTTCTTAATTCAGCAGCAGATGCCTTTGTGACCTTTGGAAGTGCAAATAGTTCCGCAATATAATGAGAGAAGATGAGACAGTCGTTATCATAACGAGCTTTCAATCTAGCTAGAGCCTTTGGATAGTTTTCTTCCGTGACTTGGAAGGCCTTCACGGTACTCAGAGCTTGATCACTCAAGCAAGTCAATAAATGATTGAATTTTTCAATTTTTGTCAAATTTGGTTCGTTGTCAACCAGCGTTTTGAAGGAGTTAATAAAGTTTTTGTATTCGGAATATTTTCCGTTGAACTTTGGGAGTTTAAGGGTTGGTAAATGGTTATTGGCATGAAGTGGAACAGCAAAGGAGGCTTCAGAAGTACTAGCGCGCCTAGATGGACCTAAAAGCGATTGAATTTTTGTTTTTGCTGAAATATACAGGTCCTCCAGTTCACCTCGACTTGAATCTGTAGGTGTCACACTTTCGATTTGTGTCTGATACGCGAGAATCTGCTTAAAATAGGATTCCAAAATTCCAAGACGACATTCCAGCTCCGTTACCGATAATGTATCTCCCCTAGCTTCCACTAGATTCTTTATTCTAGTAATATTGCCCTTGGTTGATGACCGCATCTGCTTCAATTCCTCGATCCTAGCTTCCGTTGTCATGTGACAACGCGATGGTCCGATTAAATACCGATGCAATATTTAAATAAATCCCTCTTTCCCAAAAGAGACGTGGTAATTTAAAGATTTGAGAAATAGCAATGAAAATGCAAGTGGCAACACCTCTCCAAAAGCAAAACGTCCCTACTGGTAATGTTGCGAATAAATGGTTACAGCGGCGAAATAAATACAATGGCTCCGTGATGAATCAAAGGTGACAAGGATGAATTTTCAGTTCCAATTCCAATCCAAAAGACTCGATGGTAACAAACCTCTCAAACGAAAGCTTAAACTTAATGCATACGATCAATGCAGCACTCTCTCCCACGACGACGACGAAAACAAATACTCCAATCTCCAATGAGCGATATGGGTGTATATGGACGAAATGCAGATCTATGCAATGAGGTGAGGACTTAGTATTGAGTGAATTACAGCAGACAGAAATCGAGCAAAATTCTACCAACAGCAATTGGATTCCACGGCGAAGCTTTAATTTTGCGTGTGGGAATAGCGAAATGAACGCGCGTGTGTGGCGATGGCGAAAGAACGAGCGAAACACTTGGAGACAAGACAAAGTGCAATGAATTTGAGTAAAGTGCAATTTGGTAAAGCTAATGGCGATGAGATGATTTAACGCAATTGCAAAAAAAATGTATACGAAGCGAACTAATTTATACTTCAAACTTCTTCGTGGATTCTAAATTAGAATTTCTTTTCCAGCCTCGACGGAATATTTAGTCCAATTAAACGCGGATTCCAACTTCCAATTGAATGCAGCAAATTTATGTATTGTGGTGTTATTTCAAACGTATTGGTATATTATTTTCGGTGTCTAATTGTTAGTGTTTTCACGCATATCGAATTTCCGTCGAAGGCGCTCTTTTTTTTTGTAGTTTTCTTTGTGAATTTTGTTTTCACTTTTCTTCTTGTTGACTAATTATTAGAGCAGCTTCGATTGAAAGGCGATCTATGACGTACCTGGTCGGGAGATGATACTTATCTACCCTTTCCGCTTGTCCTTTGATGATTGTTGGCCTTTCCTGTATTAGATGTTTAGAGATGGCAGTTTGTCTTGCACTCTGTACTTTCTTAAACCGAAATCGAAAAACCGAACACGCGAATCACTTGTTGTAATGTCTTTTCCGAATTTTTGTCTCTATTTTTTCTTAAACTGCAAGTAGGCTGAATTTGTTGAATGTTTCAACACTATTCACTATCACTGGCACAGTTCATAAGAGTTCTCGATTTTTCTCGCGATTTGGGATACTTTGCCTATGAAGTTGGAAGTCAAAAATGAACGGGCGAAGCGTTTTCCGACCGTCATCTATCAACCTCTACTTGAATCGTAGGGAGATTGAAGTTGATTTATATAACCGACAATTAACACGGGAAGAGCGACGGCGAATGAGAATAATGTGGCGAATTATTATCGAAAGAAAAGACTTCTGACCACTGTTGGTTGTAACAATACTTCAATGATTTTATTGGTTTACTAGCTTTTATACAATATGAGTGTAACGGTGTCATATGTTTAAACAAAAGAGAATTCAAAATAGAAAATTTAAATTATGGCGACTGGTCTAAACCAAGGCGGGAAATACAAATTTGTGGAATTTGTATTGTGTGCGCTCCAACATTCCGCCTCCTTTGAAACGGGACCTGGGTCAACGCAAGTGATTCGCCCCAGTAGCCATCTTTGGGGATTAACATGGTCTTCGTGGATGATAACGAGATCACCGACGTTGATGTTGGGCCTTGATGATGCCCACTTCCCTCTACTCTGCAGTTCGTGAATGTACTACGTTGACCATCGTTGCCAGAAATGCGTCTTTACGGCATTTATGCGTCGCCACCGCTGAATGAAACTTATTTCCTCTACTTCGTCTAGCGGCTGGAGTATTGACTTTAAGGAAGACCCGATTAGGAAATGCCCAGGAGTGAGAGCTTCGAAGTCGTTGGGGTCGGATGACATCGGTGTGATTGGTCTGGAGTTCATCACAGCCTCGATTTCCACCAGCGCTGTTGACAACTCTTCAAAGTTTAGCTTGGCGCCTCCGAGGCTCCGGTACAAGTGACCCTTTGCGACCTTGACGGCCGCCTCCCAAATTCCACCAAAGTGAGGTGCCCTGGGGGGTATAAATTTAAAATTTATGCTTGCATTAGTACAAAAATCAAAAATAGTATCTTGTGTGTGTTTTTTAAAAAACAAATTGCGCAATTCAATTAGTTTGGAATGGGTTCCCACGAAGTTGGTTGCGTTATCGCAATACATGTCTTTTGGAAGACCTCTACGACCTATCATTCGCTTTAACGCAGCAATAAAGGCCTCAGCGGAAAGATCAGATACGGCCTCTAGATGAACAGCCTTGGATGAAAAGCAAACGAATACCGCAATATAAGTTTTATATGGTACCTTGCCCCTTATTTTATAATAGGTTAGGATTGGGCCGCAGAAATCTACCCCGCAAGATACAGAGGGACGCGAAGGAGTAATCCTCTCCTTTGGTAGATCCCCCATCAACTGCTCCAATAATTTTGGACGGTATCGAACGCAGTGAACACACTGCCTAACGATTTGCCGAGCGATCTCCCGTACATTGACGACCCAAAATCTTTGCCTCACTAATACCACAAGCGCCTTAGGACCGGCATGGTAGTTGTGAAGATGCAGATGTCGAACAATTCTTTTTATGAAACTGCCCTTCCTTGGAAGCAAGATCGGATGCTTAGTTTCATCGGGAATAAGCGCATGTTTCAGTCGTCCTCCGAATCTCAGTATGCTGAGTCCATTACTCTCCTCCAAAAATGGATTCAGCCATTTAATCGATCCCCTTAGAGGTCGATTGCTCTTGATTGCGTTGATTTCCTCTGAAAATTAGTCAAATTGAATGATGTTGACAATTTGTAAGAGGGCAGCGTCGAGTTCTTCCATTGTTAGTGATTTTCCGCGATGCGATGGAATTGCCTTCATCCGACAAAATCGAAGAATATATGCAAATATTCGTAGAATTTTGGAATAGGAACTAATCCGCTCCACTATTCCTAGTAGGTAATTTGGTTCTGAGTTTTTACAGATCAGCACTGTTTTTCGCTTTTCTAGGATAAGATCATCTTGGGAAAGCTAAACTTCGAAAGAGGAGGGCCATTCTTCTTCCTCGTCCATCAAAAATCTTGGACCCTCAAACCATATCGAGTTTTTCAGCTCCTCAACAGTGCATCCTCTGGAAACGGTAGGTACGTGTTTCCAAAAGACACCCTGTGTTTTCTCCTGGATCTCAGCAACCCGATTCCCCACGAAGGTACTCAATTTTGAGGAGTGCGTCGATATCCAATGTAGGACTATGGCAGCGTCTGTCCAAAAGTACACCTCAGACTGTTCCCCTTTAAATATGCTGTGAATCTTCTGCCACAATTTTGACAGCAAGTGAGCTGCACACAATTCCAAGCGAGGAAGTTGCTTTTTTTTGGACGGGGCGACCCTAGATTTAGCGGCTAGGAGCTTTACCTTCACCGATCCTTCTGTATCCCTAGTTCGAAGGTATATACAGCATCCATATGCGTGCATTGATGCATCCGCGAACCCATGGATCTAATAGCTTTGTTTGTTTGCTATTAGTGCAAATCTAGGGACAGAAAGATTTTGTAATGAATGGAGGTCCGCCATGAACTGTCTCCATGCGGTATCCGTACTCTGGGGAATCGATGCGTCCCAGTCTAGTTTTTCGACCCAAAGGGTCTGGAGAATTACCTTCGCCCGGATAATGATCGGGCTTAACAATCCCATTGGATCGAAAAGCGACGACGACAACGAGAGGATCGTTCTTTTGGTGTACTTCGAGTATGTTCTATTGGGTTTGTAGGAAAAGCTAAATTCATCACTGATGGGATTCCAGGCTATGCCTAAAGTACTGGCGAGTTCTGACTCATTCACCTTGATTTCTTTGCTGCTTGGATTTGCTTCCTTAACAAGGTTGGGATGGTTGCTAGTCCACTTTGATAGCTCTAGCCCTGCCGAGCCTAGAATTTCGGCCACTTCTCTTTGCTTCTGGCGCAAGGAGTTCAGATCATCGTCTCCAGTGATGAAATCATCGACGTAAAAATCAGTTTCAAGTGCAGAGGATCCCAACACAAATCTATCCTTATTTCTGTCTACCAAATATTTAAGGCAACGAACAGCCAAAAACGGCGCCGAGGAAGTACCATACGTTATAGTATTTAGTTGGTAAGTTTTTACCGGGACCGATTCATCCTTTGTCCAAAGGATGTACTGTAACTTGCGATGAGAAGGGTGGACTAAAAATTGGCGAAACATTTTGACTATGTCTGCGATAAGTACAAACCTATGCAACCGAAAGCGAAGCAGGATAATGAAGAGTTCCGTTTGGATTGTTGGACCGACCATGAGGATGTCGTTCAGCGATATTTGAGATGAAGTACGACACGAAGCATTGAACACGACCCTAAGCTTAGTAGAAGAACTTTCTGGTTTGACCACGCAATGGTGTGGCAAGTAATAGTGCGGTTCATCTAAGTTTGGATCTTTGACGAGCGACATGTGGCCTAACGCTTCGTACTCATCTAAAAAGGTAGAGTACTGAGTTTTTAATTGTTGGTTTCTCGACATTCTTCGTTCGAGGGCTAGAAATCGTCGAAAGGCTATGTCATACGATGATCCTAAGCAACTTGGATCCATTTTAAATGGTAGCCGAACCATGAGACGGCCGCTTGGAAAAACTTCGATATTCTCCACGAAATTGGTTTCACACTCCTCCTGTTCTATTGTCCATTTTGATTTAAGACATTGAACCTCCTCTAATTCCCAAAACTTCTCCACGTACTGGTCGAGCGCCTCCTCTATCGAATTAACATGGCAGAATTTCTTTCTCATGATTGGAGGGTTCTTGTACCTTCCTGAGACGATCCAACCCAACGACGTCTTTTGTAATGAAGGGAGTCCTTCCCCAAGCTTAATCTGGCCTACCTGAAGCAAATCAAAAAAGGATTCAGCACCTAAAAGCAAATCAATTTGAGACGGCTGATTAAAATGCTCATCTGCTAGTTCCAAATTGCTAGGGAGATTCCAGTTCGCGACGCTTAGTGCTGCCTCGGGTTGATACCCAGTGATGGTTGGAGCTACTAAGAATTCTAGCGAAACCTCATAGTTGCTGTAGCGAGAACGAATGGTGGTTTGCGTTTGAAAATTAACTTTGGTTTCTGCGACTCCTATTCCTACTATATCGACGTTCTTCTTTTGCCTTTGAAGATGTAGAGAATTGGCGAACCGTTCGCTAATAAAGTTGACTTGGGAGCCGGAGTCAAGTAGCATCCTACCAATCTGAAAACAACCCATTGAGTCTTTAACGAGCACCAAAGCCGTTGCTAAGATGACCTGGGCGACGGGAAGTCTATCCCTTTCCAATGCAGTGTCTGAAGCTGCAGTTGATGTTGATGGGGCATCCTCATCTACATTTTTATAGATATTCTCCACCTGTTGTGATCGATGTAAAAGGCTGTGGTGTGGTTGCTTACACGCTTTACACCTAAAGGACGAAGGGCACTTTGAAACGTTATGGCCTTTACCCAAACAGTTTAAGCAAAGCCCTGACTTCTTCACATATGAAAACCGATCCATTACTGTCAGTTTATTGAACGCTGAACAACTAGAAATAGAGTGATTACTCTCTCTACAAAGCAAACACGAGCGTTGTGAAACGGTCAGTGACAGTTGAGAGCGATGAGTGGAATGAGATGGCTTTTGTTTGGTGGGTCCCTTTTGACCGAAGTGCGATCGCAGCTGCTTACTTTCACGAGTTTCGAGGTATTGACAGCGATTACTTAGGACGTCTGAGCATTCCGACCAGTCCGGAAGCTTCTTGTAATCCATATGTTCATCCCACTTTGATTGGGTATCCAAATCTACTTTCGATATAGCAATGTGGATAAAAATAGAGTTGCAGATCTTTTCAAATGATCCCAATGATTGTAGGGAATTAAAGATAGCAGACACGTTGTCCACTAAACTTCTTAATTCAGCAGCAGATGCCTTTGTGACCTTTGGAAGTGCAAATAGTTCCGCAATATAATGAGAGAAGATGAGACAGTCGTTATCATAACGAGCTTTCAATCTAGCTAGAGCCTTTGGATAGTTTTCTTCCGTGACTTGGAAGGCCTTCACGGTACTCAGAGCTTGATCACTCAAGCAAGTCAATAAATGATTGAATTTTTCAATTTTTGTCAAATTTGGTTCGTTGTCAACCAGCGTTTTGAAGGAGTTAATAAAGTTTTTGTATTCGGAATATTTTCCGTTGAACTTTGGGAGTTTAAGGGTTGGTAAATGGTTATTGGCATGAAGTGGAACAGCAAAGGAGGCTTCAGAAGTACTAGCGCGCCTAGATGGACCTAAAAGCGATTGAATTTTTGTTTTTGCTGAAATATACAGGTCCTCCAGTTCACCTCGACTTGAATCTGTAGGTGTCACACTTTCGATTTGTGTCTGATACGCGAGAATCTGCTTAAAATAGGATTCCAAAATTCCAAGACGACATTCCAGCTCCGTTACCGATAATGTATCTCCCCTAGCTTCCACTAGATTCTTTATTCTAGTAATATTGCCCTTGGTTGATGACCGCATCTGCTTCAATTCCTCGATCCTAGCTTCCGTTGTCATGTGACAACGCGATGGTCCGATTAAATACCGATGCAATATTTAAATAAATCCCTCTTTCCCAAAAGAGACGTGGTAATTTAAAGATTTGAGAAATAGCAATGAAAATGCAAGTGGCAACACCTCTCCAAAAGCAAAACGTCCCTACTGGTAATGTTGCGAATAAATGGTTACAGCGGCGAAATAAATGCAATGGCTCCGTGATGAATCAAAGGTGACAAGGATGAATTTTCAGTTCCAATTCCAATCCAAAAGACTCGATGGTAACAAACCTCTCAAACGAAAGCTTAAACTTAATGCATACGATCAATGCAGCACTCTCTCCCACGACGACGACGAAAACAAATACTCCAATCTCCAATGAGCGATATGGGTGTATATGGACGAAATGCAGATCTATGCAATGAGGTGAGGACTTAGTATTGAGTGAATTACAGCAGACAGAAATCGAGCAAAATTCTACCAACAGCAATTGGATTCCACGGCGAAGCTTTAATTTTGCGTGTGGGAATAGCGAAATGAACGCGCGTGTGTGGCGATGGCGAAAGAACGAGCGAAACACTTGGAGACAAGACAAAGTGCAATGAATTTGAGTAAAGTGCAATTTGGTAAAGCTAATGGCGATGAGATGATTTAACGCAATTGCAAAAAAAATGTATACGAAGCGAACTAATTTATACTTCAAACTTCTTCGTGGATTCTAAATTAGAATTTCTTTTCCAGCCTCGACGGAATATTTAGTCCAATTAAACGCGGATTCCAACTTCCAATTGAATGCAGCAAATTTATGTATTGTGGTGTTATTTCAAACGTATTGGTATATTATTTTCGGTGTCTAATTGTTAGTGTTTTCACGCATATCGAATTTCCGTCGAAGGCGCTCTTTTTTTTTGTAGTTTTCTTTGTGAATTTTGTTTTCACTTTTCTTCTTGTTGACTAATTATTAGAGCAGCTTCGATTGAAAGGCGATCTATGACGTACCTGGTCGGGAGATGATACTTATCTACCCTTTCCGCTTGTCCTTTGATGATTGTTGGCCTTTCCTGTATTAGATGTTTAGAGATGGCAGTTTGTCTTGCACTCTGTACTTTCTTAAACCGAAATCGAAAAACCGAACACGCGAATCACTTGTTGTAATGTCTTTTCCTAATTTTTGTCTCTATTTTTTCTTAAACTGCAAGTAGGCTGAATTTGTTGAATGTTTCAACACTATTCACTATCACTGGCACAGTTCATAAGAGTTCTCGATTTTTCTCGCGATTTGGGATACTTTGCCTATGAAGTTGGAAGTCAAAAATGAACGGGCGAAGCGTTTTCCGACCGTCATCTATCAACCTCTACTTGAATCGTAGGGAGATTGAAGTTGATTTATATAACCGACAAATAACACGGGAAGAGCGACGGCGAATGAGAATAATGTGGCGAATTATTATCGAAAGAAAAGACTTGTGACCACTGTTGGTTGTAACAATACTTCAATGATTTTATTGGTTTACTAGCTTTTATACAATATGAGTGTAACGGTGTCATATGTTTAAACAAAAGAGAATTCAAAATAGAAAATTTAAATTATGGCGACTGGTCTAAACCAAGGCGGGAAATACAAATTTGTGGAATTTGTATTGTGTGCGCTCCAACATTCCGCCTCCTTTGAAAGGACTGCCTTTCAAGCTGGGATTGTTGCAAGTTTTCGGATCGAACGTCTTATGGTTCCTTTCGATGTTTTAACGTCAGCCACTTGGACGCGTCCGTCGGGACCTGGGTCAACGCAAGTGATTCGCCCCAGTAGCCATCTTTGGGGATTAACATGGTCTTCGTGGATGATAACGAGATCACCGACGTTGATGTTGGGCCTTGATGATGCCCACTTCCCTCTACTCTGCAGTTCGTGAATGTACTCCGTTGACCATCGTTGCCAGAAATGCGTCTTTACGGCATTTATGCGTCGCCACCGCTGAATGAAACTTATTTCCTCTACTTCGTCTAGCGGCTGGAGTATTGATTTTAAGGAAGACCCGATTAGGAAATGCCCAGGAGTGAGAGCTTCGAAGTCGTTGGGGTCGGATGACATCGGTGTGATTGGTCTGGAGTTCATCACAGCCTCGATTTCCACCAGCGCTGTTGACAACTCTTCAAAGTTTAGCTTGGCCCCTCCGAGGCTCCGGTACAAGTGACCCTTTGCGACCTTGACGGCCGCCTCCCAAATTCCACCAAAGTGAGGTGCCCTGGGGGGTATAAATTTAAAATTTATGCTTGCATTAGTACAAAAATCAAAAATAGTATCTTGTGTGTGTTTTTTAAAAAACAAATTGCGCAATTCAATTAGTTTGGAATGGGTTCCCACGAAGTTGGTTGCGTTATCGCAATACATGTCTTTTGGAAGACCTCTACGACCTATCATTCGCTTTAACGCAGCAATAAAGGCCTCAGCGGAAAGATCAGATACGGCCTCTAGATGAACAGCCTTGGATGAAAAGCAAACGAATACCGCAATATAAGTTTTATATGGTACCTTGCCCCTTATTTTATAATAGGTTAGGATTGGGCCGCAGAAATCTACCCCGCAAGATACAGAGGGACGCGAAGGAGTAATCCTCTCCTTTGGTAGATCCCCCATCAACTGCTCCAATAATTTTGGACGGTATCGAACGCAGTGAACACACTGCCTAACGATTTGCCGAGCGATCTCCCGTACATTGACGACCCAAAATCTTTGCCTCACTAATACCACAAGCGCCTTAGGACCGGCATGGTAGTTGTGAAGATGCAGATGTCGAACAATTCTTTTTATGAAACTGCCCTTCCTTGGAAGCAAGATCGGATGCTTAGTTTCATCGGGAATAAGCGCATGTTTCAGTCGTCCTCCGACTCTCAGTATGCTGAGTCCATTACTCTCCTCCAAAAATGGATTCAGCCATTTAATCGATCCCCTTAGAGGTCGATTGCTCTTGATTGCGTTGATTTCCTCTGAAAATTAGTCATCGCGATGCGATGGAATTGCCTTCATCCGACAAAATCGAAGAATATATGCAAATATTCGTAGAATTTTGGAATAGGAACTAATCCGCTCCACTATTCCTAGTAGGTAATTTGGTTCTGAGTTTTTACAGATCAGCACTGTTTTTCGCTTTTCTAGGATAAGATCATCTTGGGAAAGCTAAACTTCGAAAGAGGAGGGCCATTCTTCTTCCTCGTCCATCAAAAATCTTGGACCCTCAAACCATATCGAGTTTTTCAGCTCCTCAACAGTGCATCCTCTGGAAACGGTAGGTACGTGTTTCCAAAAGACACCCTGTGTTTTCTCCTGGATCTCAGCAACCCGATTCCCCACGAAGGTACTCAATTTTGAGGAGTGCGTCGATATCCAATGTAGGACTATGGCAGCGTCTGTCCAAAAGTACACCTCAGACTGTTCCCCTTTAAATATGCTGTGAATCTTCTGCCACAATTTTGACAGCAAGTGAGCTGCACACAATTCCAAGCGAGGAAGTTGCTTTTTTTTGGACGGGGCGACCCTAGATTTAGCGGCTAGGAGCTTTACCTTCACCGATCCTTCTGTATCCCTAGTTCGAAGGTATATACAGCATCCATATGCGTGCATTGATGCATCCGCGAACCCATGGATCTAATAGCTTTGTTTGTTTGCTATTAGTGCAAATCTAGGGACAGAAAGATTTTGTAATGAATGGAGGTCCGCCATGAACTGTCTCCATGCGGTATCCGTACTCTGGGGAATCGATGCGTCCCAGTCTAGTTTTTCGACCCAAAGGGTCTGGAGAATTACCTTCGCCCGGATAATGATCGGGCTTAACAATCCCATTGGATCGAAAAGCGACGACGACAACGAGAGGATCGTTCTTTTGGTGTACTTCGAGTATGTTCTATTGGGTTTGTAGGAAAAGCTAAATTCATCACTGATGGGATTCCAGGCTATGCCTAAAGTACTGGCGAGTTCTGACTCATTCACCTTGATTTCTTTGCTGCTTGGATTTGCTTCCTTAACAAGGTTGGGATGGTTGCTAGTCCACTTTGATAGCTCTAGCCCTGCCGAGCCTAGAATTTCGGCCACTTCTCTTTGCTTCTGGCGCAAGGAGTTCAGATCATCGTCTCCAGTGATGAAATCATCGACGTAAAAATCAGTTTCAAGTGCAGAGGATCCCAACACAAATCTATCCTTATTTCTGTCTACCAAATATTTAAGGCAACGAACAGCCAAAAACGGCGCCGAGGAAGTACCATACGTTATAGTATTTAGTTGGTAAGTTTTTACCGGGACCGATTCATCCTTTGTCCAAAGGATGTACTGTAACTTGCGATGAGAAGGGTGGACTAAAAATTGGCGAAACATTTTGACTATGTCTGCGATAAGTACAAACCTATGCAACCGAAAGCGAAGCACTATAATGAAGAGTTCCGTTTGGATTGTTGGACCGACCATGAGGGTGTCGTTCAGCGATATTTGAGATGAAGTACGACACGAAGCATTGAACACGACCCTAAGCTTAGTAGAAGAACTTTCTGGTTTGACCACGCAATGGTGTGGCAAGTAATAGTGCGGTTCATCTAAGTTTGGATCTTTGACGAGCGACATGTGGCCTAACGCTTCGTACTCATCTAAAAAGGTAGAGTACTGAGTTTTTAATTGTTGGTTTCTCGACATTCTTCGTTCGAGGGCTAGAAATCGTCGAAAGGCTATGTCATACGATGATCCTAAGCAACTTGGATCCATTTTAAATGGTAGCCGAACCATGAGACGGCCGCTTGGAAAAACTTCGATATTCTCCACGAAATTGGTTTCACACTCCTCCTGTTCTATTGTCCATTTTGATTTAAGACATTGAACCTCCTCTAATTCCCAAAACTTCTCCACGTACTGGTCGAGCGCCTCCTCTATCGAATTAACATGGCAGAATTTCTTTCTCATGATTGGAGGGTTCTTGTACCTTCCTGAGACGATCCAACCCAACGACGTCTTTTGTAATGAAGGGAGTCCTTCGCCTAGCTTAATCTGGCCTACCTGAAGCAAATCAAAAAAGGATTCAGCACCTAAAAGCAAATCAATTTGAGACGGCTGATTAAAATGCTCATCTGCTAGTTCCAAATTGCTAGGGAGATTCCAGTTCGCGACGCTTAGTGCTGCCTCGGGTTGATACCCAGTGATGGTTGGAGCTACTAAGAATTCTAGCGAAACCTCATAGTTGCTGTAGCGAGAACGAATGGTGGTTTGCGTTTGAAAATTAACTTTGGTTTCTGCGACTCCTATTCCTACTATATCGACGTTCTTCTTTTGCCTTTGAAGATGCAGAGAATTGGCGAACCGTTCGCTAATAAAGTTGACTTGGGAGCCGGAGTCAAGTAGCATCCTACCAATCTGAAAACAACCCATTGAGTCTTTAACGAGCACCAAAGCCGTTGCTAAGATGACCTGGGCGACGGGAAGTCTATCCCTTTCCAATGCAGTGTCTGAAGCTGCAGTTGATGTTGATGGGGCATCCTCATCTACATTTTTATAGATATTCTCCACCTGTTGTGATCGATGTAAAAGGCTGTGGTGTGGTTGCTTACACGCTTTACACCTAAAGGACGAAGGGCACTTTGAAACGTTATGGCCTTTACCCAAACAGTTTAAGCAAAGCCCTGACTTCTTCACATATGAAAACCGATCCATTACTGTCAGTTTATTGAACGCTGAACAACTAGAAATAGAGTGATTACTCTCTCTACAAAGCAAACACGAGCGTTGTGAAACGGTCAGTGACAGTTGAGAGCGATGAGTGGAATGAGATGGCTTTTGTTTGGTGGGTCCCTTTTGACCGAAGTGCGATCGCAGCTGCTTACTTTCACGAGTTTCGAGGTATTGACAGCGATTACTTAGGACGTCTGAGCATTCCGACCAGTCCGGAAGCTTCTTGTAATCCATATGTTCATCCCACTTTGATTGGGTATCCAAATCTACTTTCGATATAGCAATGTGGATAAAAATAGAGTTGCAGATCTTTTCAAATGATCCCAATGATTGTAGGGAATTAAAGATAGCAGACACGTTGTCCACTAAACTTCTTAATTCAGCAGCAGATGCCTTTGTGACCTTTGGAAGTGCAAATAGTTCCGCAATATAATGAGAGAAGATGAGACAGTCGTTATCATAACGAGCTTTCAATCTAGCTAGAGCCTTTGGATAGTTTTCTTCCGTGACTTGGAAGGCCTTCACGGTACTCAGAGCTTGATCACTCAAGCAAGTCAATAAATGATTGAATTTTTCAATTTTTGTCAAATTTGGTTCGTTGTCAACCAGCGTTTTGAAGGAGTTAATAAAGTTTTTGTATTCGGAATATTTTCCGTTGAACTTTGGGAGTTTAAGGGTTGGTAAATGGTTATTGGCATGAAGTGGAACAGCAAAGGAGGCTTCAGAAGTACTAGCGCGCCTAGATGGACCTAAAAGCGATTGAATTTTTGTTTTTGCTGAAATATACAGGTCCTCCAGTTCACCTCGACTTGAATCTGTAGGTGTCACACTTTCGATTTGTGTCTGATACGCGAGAATCTGCTTAAAATAGGATTCCAAAATTCCAAGACGACATTCCAGCTCCGTTACCGATAATGTATCTCCCCTAGCTTCCACTAGATTCTTTATTCTAGTAATATTGCCCTTGGTTGATGACCGCATCTGCTTCAATTCCTCGATCCTAGCTTCCGTTGTCATGTGACAACGCGATGGTCCGATTAAATACCGATGCAATATTTAAATAAATCCCTCTTTCCCAAAAGAGACGTGGTAATTTAAAGATTTGAGAAATAGCAATGAAAATGCAAGTGGCAACACCTCTCCAAAAGCAAAACGTCCCTACTGGTAATGTTGCGAATAAATGGTTACAGCGGCGAAATAAATGCAATGGCTCCGTGATGAATCAAAGGTGACAAGGATGAATTTTCAGTTCCAATTCCAATCCAAAAGACTCGATGGTAACAAACCTCTCAAACGAAAGCTTAAACTTAATGCATACGATCAATGCAGCACTCTCTCCCACGACGACGACGAAAACAAATACTCCAATCTCCAATGAGCGATATGGGTGTATATGGACGAAATGCAGATCTATGCAATGAGGTGAGGACTTAGTATTGAGTGAATTACAGCAGACAGAAATCGAGCAAAATTCTACCAACAGCAATTGGATTCCACGGCGAAGCTTTAATTTTGCGTGTGGGAATAGCGAAATGAACGCGCGTGTGTGGCGATGGCGAAAGAACGAGCGAAACACTTGGAGACAAGACAAAGTGCAATGAATTTGAGTAAAGTGCAATTTGGTAAAGCTAATGGCGATGAGATGATTTAACGCAATTGCAAAAAAAATGTATACGAAGCGAACTAATTTATACTTCAAACTTCTTCGTGGATTCTAAATTAGAATTTCTTTTCCAGCCTCGACGGAATATTTAGTCCAATTAAACGCGGATTCCAACTTCCAATTGAATGCAGCAAATTTATGTATTGTGGTGTTATTTCAAACGTATTGGTATATTATTTTCGGTGTCTAATTGTTAGTGTTTTCACGCATATCGAATTTCCGTCGAAGGCGCTCTTTTTTTTTGTAGTTTTCTTTGTGAATTTTGTTTTCACTTTTCTTCTTGTTGACTAATTATTAGAGCAGCTTCGATTGAAAGGCGATCTATGACGTACCTGGTCGGGAGATGATACTTATCTACCCTTTCCGCTTGTCCTTTGATGATTGTTGGCCTTTCCTGTATTAGATGTTTAGAGATGGCAGTTTGTCTTGCACTCTGTACTTTCTTAAACCGAAATCGAAAAACCGAACACGCGAATCACTTGTTGTAATGTCTTTTCCTAATTTTTGTCTCTATTTTTTCTTAAACTGCAA
The DNA here is from genome assembly GCA_948293265.1 of Cheilosia impressa. NCBI lineage: Eukaryota > Metazoa > Arthropoda > Insecta > Diptera > Syrphidae > Cheilosia > Cheilosia impressa. The sequence continues at coordinate 58,369,779 of OX411880.1, forward strand.
GTAGGCTGAATTTGTTGAATGTTTCAACACTATTCACTATCACTGGCACAGTTCATAAGAGTTCTCGATTTTTCTCGCGATTTGGGATACTTTGCCTATGAAGTTGGAAGTCAAAAATGAACGGGCGAAGCGTTTTCCGACCGTCATCTATCAACCTCTACTTGAATCGTAGGGAGATTGAAGTTGATTTATATAACCGACAAATAACACGGGAAGAGCGACGGCGAATGAGAATAATGTGGCGAATTATTATCGAAAGAAAAGACTTGTGACCACTGTTGGTTGTAACAATACTTCAATGATTTTATTGGTTTACTAGCTTTTATACAATATGAGTGTAACGGTGTCATATGTTTAAACAAAAGAGAATTCAAAATAGAAAATTTAAATTATGGCGACTGGTCTAAACCAAGGCGGGAAATACAAATTTGTGGAATTTGTATTGTGTGCGCTCCAACATTCCGCCTCCTTTGAAAGGACTGCCTTTCAAGCTGGGATTGTTGCAAGTTTTCGGATCGAACGTCTTATGGTTCCTTTCGATGTTTTAACGTCAGCCACTTGGACGCGTCCGTCGGGACCTGGGTCAACGCAAGTGATTCGCCCCAGTAGCCATCTTTGGGGATTAACATGGTCTTCGTGGATGATAACGAGATCACCGACGTTGATGTTGGGCCTTGATGATGCCCACTTCCCTCTACTCTGCAGTTCGTGAATGTACTCCGTTGACCATCGTTGCCAGAAATGCGTCTTTACGGCATTTATGCGTCGCCACCGCTGAATGAAACTTATTTCCTCTACTTCGTCTAGCGGCTGGAGTATTGACTTTAAGGAAGACCCGATTAGGAAATGCCCAGGAGTGAGAGCTTCGAAGTCGTTGGGGTCGGATGACATCGGTGTGATTGGTCTGGAGTTCATCACAGCCTCGATTTCCAGCAGCGCTGTTGACAACTCTTCAAAGTTTAGCTTGGCCCCTCCGAGGCTCCGGTACAAGTGACCCTTTGCGACCTTGACGGCCGCCTCCCAAATTCCACCAAAGTGAGGTGCCCTGGGGGGTATAAATTTAAAATTTATGCTTGCATTAGTACAAAAATCAAAAATAGTATCTTGTGTGTGTTTTTTAAAAAACAAATTGCGCAATTCAATTAGTTTGGAATTGGTTCCCACGAAGTTGGTTGCGTTATCGCAATACATGTCTTTTGGAAGACCTCTACGACCTATCATTCGCTTTAACGCAGCAATAAAGGCCTCAGCGGAAAGATCAGATACGGCCTCTAGATGAACAGCCTTGGATGAAAAGCAAACGAATACCGCAATATAAGTTTTATATGGTACCTTGCCCCTTATTTTATAATAGGTTAGGATTGGGCCGCAGAAATCTACCCCGCAAGATACAGAGGGACGCGAAGGAGTAATCCTCTCCTTTGGTAGATCCCCCATCAACTGCTCCAATAATTTTGGACGGTATCGAACGCAGTGAACACACTGCCTAACGATTTGCCGAGCGATCTCCCGTACATTGACGACCCAAAATCTTTGCCTCACTAATACCACAAGCGCCTTAGGACCGGCATGGTAGTTGTGAAGATGCAGATGTCGAACAATTCTTTTTATGAAACTGCCCTTCCTTGGAAGCAAGATCGGATGCTTAGTTTCATCGGGAATAAGCGCATGTTTCAGTCGTCCTCCGACTCTCAGTATGCTGAGTCCATTACTCTCCTCCAAAAATGGATTCAGCCATTTAATCGATCCCCTTAGAGGTCGATTGCTCTTGATTGCGTTGATTTCCTCTGAAAATTAGTCAACTTGAATGATGTTGACAATTTGTAAGAGGGCAGCGTCGAGTTCTTCCATTGTTAGTGATTTTCCGCGATGCGATGGAATTGCCTTCATCCGACAAAATCGAAGAATATATGCAAATATTCGTAGAATTTTGGAATAGGAACTAATCCGCTCCACTATTCCTAGTAGGTAATTTGGTTCTGAGTTTTTACAGATCAGCACTGTTTTTCGCTTTTCTAGGATAAGATCATCTTGGGAAAGCTAAACTTCGAAAGAGGAGGGCCATTCTTCTTCCTCGTCCATCAAAAATCTTGGACCCTCAAACCATATCGAGTTTTTCAGCTCCTCAACAGTGCATCCTCTGGAAACGGTAGGTACGTGTTTCCAAAAGACACCCTGTGTTTTCTCCTGGATCTCAGCAACCCGATTCCCCACGAAGGTACTCAATTTTGAGGAGTGCGTCGATATCCAATGTAGGACTATGGCAGCGTCTGTCCAAAAGTACACCTCAGACTGTTCCCCTTTAAATATGCTGTGAATCTTCTGCCACAATTTTGACAGCAAGTGAGCTGCACACAATTCCAAGCGAGGAAGTTGCTTTTTTTTGGACGGGGCGACCCTAGATTTAGCGGCTAGGAGCTTTACCTTCACCGATCCTTCTGTATCCCTAGTTCGAAGGTATATACAGCATCCATATGCGTGCATTGATGCATCCGCGAACCCATGGATCTAATAGCTTTGTTTGTTTGCTATTAGTGCAAATCTAGGGACAGAAAGATTTTGTAATGAATGGAGGTCCGCCATGAACTGTCTCCATGCGGTATCCGTACTCTGGGGAATCGATGCGTCCCAGTCTAGTTTTTCGACCCAAAGGGTCTGGAGAATTACCTTCGCCCGGATAATGATCGGGCTTAACAATCCCATTGGATCGAAAAGCGACGACGACAACGAGAGGATCGTTCTTTTGGTGTACTTCGAGTATGTTCTATTGGGTTTGTAGGAAAAGCTAAATTCATCACTGATGGGATTCCAGGCTATGCCTAAAGTACTGGCGAGTTCTGACTCATTCACCTTGATTTCTTTGCTGCTTGGATTTGCTTCCTTAACAAGGTTGGGATGGTTGCTAGTCCACTTTGATAGCTCTAGCCCTGCCGAGCCTAGAATTTCGGCCACTTCTCTTTGCTTCTGGCGCAAGGAGTTCAGATCATCGTCTCCAGTGATGAAATCATCGACGTAAAAATCAGTTTCAAGTGCAGAGGATCCCAACACAAATCTATCCTTATTTCTGTCTACCAAATATTTAAGGCAACGAACAGCCAAAAACGGCACCGAGGAAGTACCATACGTTATAGTATTTAGTTGGTAAGTTTTTACCGGGACCGATTCATCCTTTGTCCAAAGGATGTACTGTAACTTGCGATGAGAAGGGTGGACTAAAAATTGGCGAAACATTTTGACTATGTCTGCGATAAGTACAAACCTATGCAACCGAAAGCGAAGCACTATAATGAAGAGTTCCGTTTGGATTGTTGGACCGACCATGAGGGTGTCGTTCAGCGATATTTGAGATGAAGTACGACACGAAGCATTGAACACGACCCTAAGCTTAGTAGAAGAACTTTCTGGTTTGACCACGCAATGGTGTGGCAAGTAATAGTGCGGTTCATCTAAGTTTGGATCTTTGACGAGCGACATGTGGCCTAACGCTTCGTACTCATCTAAAAAGGTAGAGTACTGAGTTTTTAATTGTTGGTTTCTCGACATTCTTCGTTCGAGGGCTAGAAATCGTCGAAAGGCTATGTCATACGATGATCCTAAGCAACTTGGATCCATTTTAAATGGTAGCCGAACCATGAGACGGCCGCTTGGAAAAACTTCGATATTCTCCACGAAATTGGTTTCACACTCCTCCTGTTCTATTGTCCATTTTGATTTAAGACATTGAACCTCCTCTAATTCCCAAAACTTCTCCACGTACTGGTCGAGCGCCTCCTCTATCGAATTAACATGGCAGAATTTCTTTCTCATGATTGGAGGGTTCTTGTACCTTCCTGAGACGATCCAACCCAACGACGTCTTTTGTAATGAAGGGAGTCCTTCGCCTAGCTTAATCTGGCCTACCTGAAGCAAATCAAAAAAGGATTCAGCACCTAAAAGCAAATCAATTTGAGACGGCTGATTAAAATGCTCATCTGCTAGTTCCAAATTGCTAGGGAGATTCCAGTTCGCGACGCTTAGTGCTGCCTCGGGTTGATACCCAGTGATGGTTGGAGCTACTAAGAATTCTAGCGAAACCTCATAGTTGCTGTAGCGAGAACGAATGGTGGTTTGCGTTTGAAAATTAACTTTGGTTTCTGCGACTCCTATTCCTACTATATCGACGTTCTTCTTTTGCCTTTGAAGATGCAGAGAATTGGCGAACCGTTCGCTAATAAAGTTGACTTGGGAGCCGGAGTCAAGTAGCATCCTACCAATCTGAAAACAACCCATTGAGTCTTTAACGAGCACCAAAGCCGTTGCTAAGATGACCTGGGCGACGGGAAGTCTATCCCTTTCCAATGCAGTGTCTGAAGCTGCAGTTGATGTTGATGGGGCATCCTCATCTACATTTTTATAGATATTCTCCACCTGTTGTGATCGATGTAAAAGGCTGTGGTGTGGTTGCTTACACGCTTTACACCTAAAGGACGAAGGGCACTTTGAAACGTTATGGCCTTTACCCAAACAGTTTAAGCAAAGCCCTGACTTCTTCACATATGAAAACCGATCCATTACTGTCAGTTTATTGAACGCTGAACAACTAGAAATAGAGTGATTACTCTCTCTACAAAGCAAACACGAGCGTTGTGAAACGGTCAGTGACAGTTGAGAGCGATGAGTGGAATGAGATGGCTTTTGTTTGGTGGGTCCCTTTTGACCGAAGTGCGATCGCAGCTGCTTACTTTCACGAGTTTCGAGGTATTGACAGCGATTACTTAGGACGTCTGAGCATTCCGACCAGTCCGGAAGCTTCTTGTAATCCATATGTTCATCCCACTTTGATTGGGTATCCAAATCTACTTTCGATATAGCAATGTGGATAAAAATAGAGTTGCAGATCTTTTCAAATGATCCCAATGATTGTAGGGAATTAAAGATAGCAGACACGTTGTCCACTAAACTTCTTAATTCAGCAGCAGATGCCTTTGTGACCTTTGGAAGTGCAAATAGTTCCGCAATATAATGAGAGAAGATGAGACAGTCGTTATCATAACGAGCTTTCAATCTAGCTAGAGCCTTTGGATAGTTTTCTTCCGTGACTTGGAAGGCCTTCACGGTACTCAGAGCTTGATCACTCAAGCAAGTCAATAAATGATTGAATTTTTCAATTTTTGTCAAATTTGGTTCGTTGTCAACCAGCGTTTTGAAGGAGTTAATAAAGTTTTTGTATTCGGAATATTTTCCGTTGAACTTTGGGAGTTTAAGGGTTGGTAAATGGTTATTGGCATGAAGTGGAACAGCAAAGGAGGCTTCAGAAGTACTAGCGCGCCTAGATGGACCTAAAAGCGATTGAATTTTTGTTTTTGCTGAAATATACAGGTCCTCCAGTTCACCTCGACTTGAATCTGTAGGTGTCACACTTTCGATTTGTGTCTGATACGCGAGAATCTGCTTAAAATAGGATTCCAAAATTTCAAGACGACATTCCAGCTCCGTTACCGATAATGTATCTCCCCTAGCTTCCACTAGATTCTTTATTCTAGTAATATTGCCCTTGGTTGATGACCGCATCTGCTTCAATTCCTCGATCCTAGCTTCCGTTGTCATGTGACAACGCGATGGTCCGATTAAATACCGATGCAATATTTAAATAAATCCCTCTTTCCCAAAAGAGACGTGGTAATTTAAAGATTTGAGAAATAGCAATGAAAATGCAAGTGGCAACACCTCTCCAAAAGCAAAACGTCCCTACTGGTAATGTTGCGAATAAATGGTTACAGCGGCGAAATAAATGCAATGGCTCCGTGATGAATCAAAGGTGACAAGGATGAATTTTCAGTTCCAATTCCAATCCAAAAGACTCGATGGTAACAAACCTCTCAAACGAAAGCTTAAACTTAATGCATACGATCAATGCAGCACTCTCTCCCACGACGACGACGAAAACAAATACTCCAATCTCCAATGAGCGATATGGGTGTATATGGACGAAATGCAGATCTATGCAATGAGGTGAGGACTTAGTATTGAGTGAATTACAGCAGACAGAAATCGAGCAAAATTCTACCAACAGCAATTGGATTCCACGGCGAAGCTTTAATTTTGCGTGTGGGAATAGCGAAATGAACGCGCGTGTGTGGCGATGGCGAAAGAACGAGCGAAACACTTGGAGACAAGACAAAGTGCAATGAATTTGAGTAAAGTGCAATTTGGTAAAGCTAATGGCGATGAGATGATTTAACGCAATTGCAAAAAAAATGTATACGAAGCGAACTAATTTATACTTCAAACTTCTTCGTGGATTCTAAATTAGAATTTCTTTTCCAGCCTCGACGGAATATTTAGTCCAATTAAACGCGGATTCCAACTTCCAATTGAATGCAGCAAATTTATGTATTGTGGTGTTATTTCAAACGTATTGGTATATTATTTTCGGTGTCTAATTGTTAGTGTTTTCACGCATATCGAATTTCCGTCGAAGGCGCTCTTTTTTTTTGTAGTTTTCTTTGCGAATTTTGTTTTCACTTTTCTTCTTGTTGACTAATTATTAGAGCAGCTTCGATTGAAAGGCGATCTATGACGTACCTGGTCGGGAGATGATACTTATCTACCCTTTCCGCTTGTCCTTTGATGATTGTTGGCCTTTCCTGTATTAGATGTTTAGAGATGGCAGTTTGTCTTGCACTCTGTACTTTCTTAAACCGAAATCGAAAAACCGAACACGCGAATCACTTGTTGTAATGTCTTTTCCGAATTTTTGTCTCTATTTTTTCTTAAACTGCAAGTAGGCTGAATTTGTTGAATGTTTCAACACTATTCACTATCACTGGCACAGTTCATAAGAGTTCTCGATTTTTCTCGCGATTTGGGATACTTTGCCTATGAAGTTGGAAGTCAAAAATGAACGGGCGAAGCGTTTTCCGACCGTCATCTATCAATCTCTACTTGAATCGTAGGGAGATTGAAGTTGATTTATATAACCGACAAATAACACGGGAAGAGCGACGGCGAAAGAGAATAATGTGGCGAATTATTATCGAAAGAAAAGACTTGTGACCACTGTTGGTTGTAACAATACTTCAATGATTTTATTGGTTTACTAGCTTTTATACAATATGAGTGTAACGGTGTCATATGTTTAAACAAACGAGAATTCAAAATAGAAAATTGAATTTATGGCGACTGGTCTAAACCAAGGCGGGAAATACAAATTTGTGGAACGTATTGTGTGCGCTCCAACACAACCAGTTTTGGTTTAGAGCGGGATATGACACTATTCATGACGCGTCGAAACTGGTCTTCGACATTCAGTGGAATAAAAGTAAGAACCAATGCACGGGTGCCTGCCTGGTCGACTTTGAGAAGGCCTTCGATACCGTATGGTTGGAGGGGCTCTTCTATAAGCTGACCAGAATGGGCATTCAAAAACCATTGCTGTATATGGTTTATGACATGCTTATGGGAAAGAAGTTCGTTGTCAAAGCTGGCAATGTGACTTCGAGCAGGGTTTTTGAAATTAAAAACGGCTTACAACAGGGAACAGTGAATTCTCCGATCCTGTTTAATATTAACACAAGTGATCTGGTGGGTTCCCTCAGACATGCTATAGCGTACGCAGACGATTTAGTAGCGTACAGGTCAGGACCAAAAATCGAGGTCATCAACATCCTTCTGCAGCGTGACTTCGAGCAAATTAAGAGGTATTGCGATGATTGGAAGTTGAAAATCAACTCCCAAAAATCGGAAACAATCCTGTTCAGGACTCCATTGGCTGGGGCCTCTAGGGATACCAGAAAAAACTGGAAAAAATTAACAATTATTGGACAGCAGGGGCGACCATTGGCGGTGAGAAACGTGGTGCGGTATCTTGGCATCTGACTCGACCAGTATCTGTATTTTGACAAACATATAGATGCTTGTCTTGCTGGAGGCTAGGAGACTGTTTCGCAGCAGTCAACTTGACACCAGGGTGAAGGTCATCTGCTACGTGGCCCTTATAAGGAATATCATCGCTTATGGCTGTCCCTTGTGGTTCAATATAGCACCGTCCTACATGGAAAAGATTCGGGTGTTTGAGAGGCAATGTCTCAGGGCCTGTCTAGGGTTGTTTAGAACTCCCGAATCTGAGTACATAAGATACTATCCCAACAAGACCCTAAACAATGGGGCTCGACTGAATAGGATTGACAATTTCCTTATTAAGGTGATTCGAAGGCACGTTGCAAGGGCGATGACCAGTGATAATAACCTGATCTCAGGGGCTTACTACCCCAATTTAATGTACCACGAGAGTACGCTTCGGTCTGGCTTTATCCCACCTGAGGCATTTCTTCATGTAGACATGAAAGGGTTAGTCCAGCAAAAAGATGGTGTGCCGGTATTGTACCACAGCCACCGCGGCGCGAGGGATAAGCGGCTCATCCACGACGGGTACGCCGCCAATGCTCAGGAGCTCCTCCGTTTTAGCGCCGCAATTGCGGATAGGGACAAAACTGATATCCTAAAGCAGTTCACCGAATTTTGGTGGCTTGAAGAAGAGGTGAGGGTTGATACGCTCTCCCGGGCCGGTGCGCTACTTACGTAGCATCCTCCTTAGTTTTAAGCTAGAAATTAAGTTTTAGGTTTAGAGTAGGGGGTCTTTGGGAGGGGCCGGGCTAGCCAACATGAAAGAGTGCTTCCGAGACTGGACCGACGCTAAGGCCTCGCTCCAGTCTCGGCGGCCCGTATGTGCACCTTGTTGGCGGCTGTCAGGCGCCCATCGACGCAATCGGGATGGTGACCAATCGGCTAGATTCCTCACCACCCTGATTATAGGTAATTTAGATTAAGTAGCTTAGGTAGTTTTAAGTAGTTTTAATAAAAACATAATAAAGAATTCAAGTTTTTAAAGTTTCTTGAAGATTAAAAAACAAAACAAAATATATATATATGGATAGATTTAAGGCCGAAAGGCAATAGTTTTAAGCATATTGTTAAGTTTAGAGCGCTCGCTAAGAGCCAGTAAGCTAGAATAAGATAAATGTTAGTTTTAAATTAGATTTAATCGTTTTGTCTAGTATATAAGTTTAATGAATGAATATAATAAAAATGAATTGAAAAAAAAAAAAAAAAGTGGTAAAAGGGGAGTGATGCGGTGAACAGTGAGGAGAAGATGCCAGTTAAGGGGCTGTCGATGCGAGTAAGATAGCCAAGGCGGGGAAGGTATAGACAAAAACCTCGCGAGCGAAAGAACAGCCATCGCTCAGCCTGGCATGACATTTTTGTACGTGTTTGGGTCAAGATCCTACGCCCGCCGGCGAGCAAAAGGACCGGGACAAAATGGCGTCCAACGTGTTTGTTGTGAAGAACGATGTCTTCGACAAAAAATGGCATCCACAACGAGTAGCTCGCTATAATATGTTGCAAAATTATTATTATTATTATTATTTATTCAAATCGCGATCAAACTACTGATTTAATTGAATTATTTGGCGAAACAAACGAAAGAAAAAAAATTGCAGTCGCCACTGCCCGAAGGAAAAGATCGAATACCAAAAATGACACTTGCCAGAGATCGGCAACAATAGATCGCGAACTTTTGCAACCGCAGCCAGTAAAAGGGCTACGTTCGGCTTGCTCAGCGAAGGGGGTGGGTTCAATATAGTTAAGCGCGCTGTGTATACACACTTTTGATTTGTATGGGCAAATGTTTGCCGGAATTATATTTTGTAGGTCTTTTGTTGAAGGAACAAAAAAAACAAAATGGGCGCCACGTAATTTTGTGGTAAATCACGAAACCTTGGAAAAATCTGTAAACCTGACAAGTGAAAGAAGGAACGAAAACCAAATATATATAACCACGTTATAAGGCTCCGTTGGAGCACGGTCTTTTATTGAATTTCTTTTGTTTGGGGCTGTACGCTCAAATATAAGATTCGATACGGGGTTACGACGACACAACAACAAAGTGTATATAAGTATATAGAAAAGTTTAGACCGTTGGCGTGGCCCGCTATCGCGTTGTCTCGAAAATTGTAATAACGGTGAATGGGTCGCGCGTCCCGTTTCTACCGGGATTTTACCGAAACGAAAGCCTACCAAAATTTGTATAATAAAATTTCCTAAACCAAGCGATTTAAAAAAAAAACAGCACTCTACTTATCTTCTTTTTTTTTTTTTTTTGCCTGTTGGATTCCTTGTCCTGCCTCGTCTTTTCCCTTTGATGCCCTTTCTGACACCTCTCCTACACTTTCGTTCTGTTACCAGGATCCTTTCTTATTTTTCTTTGGTTTCAACACTCACTACTCTACTCTACTTTTATTTCTTAGCTAAAAATTCTACCACGAATTATACTTTTTTTTAATTTAAAAAGTTGCCTTCTGCAACACAAAATCAACACTCTTAAACTTCCAAAAAAAACTTCTTAAAACAACTTGATGATAAGCTGGTCAGCCAAGAAGTGACTTCCAGGGCTTTGGTTCGATTCGAAGTCGCTTGGCTTCCACACACACTCTCACATACATTCGCTGGTATTAGACCCCAACGGTGGGATCTTAACGTTGGCATTCAGCAATGCCTCCCACGGCCATTAACCACCACATTCACACATACTAGCGGGTTGAACGGTCAAAGTTTTGCGACACCAATGCGCTACCGTAACCCGTTAGTCCTCTCAAAACTTCCAATCATTCCTCTCTCTATGTACTGGAATTCGCTTTTGGAAGATCCTTCCAGTACATTTGGGATTAGCCAGCCGACTTCGAACTCCCTTCTCTTAATATCAGAGTTCGCCTTCTTTTTATGTATCAATTCTGGTATTTGGTAAAATATAAACAAACAAGGTAATTCGTGGAGGAATTTGCAACCCGGCATTTTTCCCCACGAATTCAGTCTTTAAAGTTTAAATTTAAAAAAAAATCAAAAAGAAGAAAAAGGATTATGGTGGACGCGATTATTCCCCACCCCGAACATCGGAACCTCGGCTCTTCCCTCAACGTGGGAAAACCCAATTCATCAAATAGCTGACAAGGAATCCATCAGGTATGGTTTGTTTACAAATTTGTTCGCGGTTTATTTAATTTATTTCGGTAGACTTACGCGCAGATTTGGGGGATGAGACTTGCCGATAGCAGGCCATTCCTTACAACTTATGAATTTTAGGGTGGGCTCTCGGCCTTAATTTCTGTGCGTTTTTGATTATGTTTCGTTTCTTGTTGTGTCGCTCTGATCGTGTTGTGATTGTCTTTGACCGAATTGTATTTTAGTGGTCATCATCCTCATGTCCTCGGATGTTTTGTGGTGGGAGTGCGTTTAATGTGGCCGTCCGCCTACACTCTCTGCTGCTCCTCCGTTGCTCCATCGTCGGGGCATAAACTTAGGGATCGTCTTCCCTATGCCCATCGATCCAGACTCTCTACCGTGGTGCTGATGGTAGATATAGAAGTGTCTTTTAATTGGCCGTCCGCCTACACTCCTCTGCTGCTCCTTCGTTGCTCCAGCGGCGGGGTGATTCGTAAAAGAGATCGTCGTCTCTCCACCCATCGAACATAACTTTAAGTGTTGCCACTTCATGTGGTGTGACAACCGTTGGGGTGTTTTGTCTTGGCTGTCCGCCACACCCTTTTAAAGACCCAGATGTTGGTCTAATTTATCATCCCTCGGTGGAGTGTTGGCTAAGGGGATCGTCCTCCCCCCACTCTTTCGTTCGTACCGACCTCCTGTCGGTACACTTGACCACTGGCCACTGTTGGTCGGTGGGAGTCTCCTGACGACCTGCCAGGCTCACCATCCGACTTGCCCTCGTTGTTAATCGACGGTTGCGAGTCTCCCTTCCGTCCGAAGGGCTGCGCAACCGGAACTCCCATCCTCTGCCATTCAGACCGCCCGTCTGATGGTTTGTGACCGACCTGTCACACACGGATACCTATTGGGTTGCACCCTTAAGGCTGCAAGGAGGTGGTCCGGAGGCTGATGGGGGCCTCGGATGCCCATCCACATCCCAGGACCTCGAGTACCGAACCCAAGAAAAGAGGGACCATGGGTAAGGAAAGAAGGGAAAGAGAGCAGACCTTGTTGCGGTAAAAATTTAACGCAACAAACCCCACCCTCACCTCCTGGGAAATGAGCTTGGTTTTCGAAGAAACCCAAACCATTTCCCAAGATATAGGTCGACGCCACAACAAAGGAGAGACATTCCCACCATTGGCCAAAACTGCCCGTCTAGATTTAAAAAAAACAAATCAAAACTAAAACCAAAAACAAAAACCAAGCTACAGCTACTCTATTGGGACTTTCTAGACTAATCTGCATCGTGATGAGGCTTAAGATCCTTCACGTGCCATGTTCCACGGTCTTTACCGTTCTCATCGGTTAGCGTGTATGTCCAAGGTGACACCCGCTTGCTTATCCTGAAGGGACCAACGAATTTGGGAGCCAACTTTGCGGCATAATAATTAGCGGCATCTGATAACGCGAAATTTCTGCGCCATACCAACTCGTTCGGGAGATATTGGGTATCTCGCCGTCGGAGGTTGTAGACTTTCGCGGACTTCTTGGCGGCCGCCGCTAACTTTCTACCTATATCTAACCTAAGCTCCCTAAATCGATGTTCTAACTCGGCCCTATCTATGTCCCTATCTCCTACATCTAAGTCTCTGTCTCCTATATCTAAATCCTTATCTCCTATAGCTAAATCCCTACTTGTTGAAGCTGCCTCCGCACTACCCGGAGCTGCTTCCCTATTCCCGACGTGATAACTTGTAGGAGCTACCTCTCGACCACAAGTCATCATGTCCCTACCAAAATTCGCATAATATGGCGAAATCCCTAAAACGTCGTGTTGGGCCGTGCGTATAGCGCACGCTACTTTCGCCAACTGCGAGTCCCAACTCCTGTGGTTTTCGGAGACATACGCTCTCAGCGTTGTTTTAATAATTTGGTTAATCCTCTCCGCAGGATTAGCCTGTGGATGATAGTGTGCTGTGTAACGTAATTGTGACGCGTACGCCTGGCAAAGCGCTTTCAATTCCTTGCTACGGAACTGCGGGCCGTTGTCACATACGACCGCTGATGGAACGCCAAATAAAAGAAAGACATTGTCTTCCAACTCCTTACATACTGCCTTTGCGGTGGCAGATCTTAACGCGAATAAAAGGGGAAATTTGGTAAAATAATCGACAACAGTTAAAATATAAACGAACCCCCTACTGGACTTGGGGAGAGGTCCTACCAAATCTACGCAAATCATTTCCCAAGGCCTCGAAACCCCTACACGTTCCCTCATTAGACCAGCGGGTTTCTCATTCACCGGCTTAACCTGTTGGCAAACTTTACAATTCCTCACGTACCTAGTTATATCCTGTCTCATTTTAGGCCAATAATATTTGCCTCCTACTCTAGCAAAAGTTTTCCGGACTCCCATATGTCCAGCTAATGGACTGTCATGGCAGTCTTTTAAAATCCCTAATCTACCTGATTTCCCTACAACTAATTTCCACTCATTATTATCCTCGTGGACTATTATGTGACTGGCTTTCACAAACTTGAAAAGCCGTCCATTTTCCACTCTCCACGCCGGGTATGCTAACGGATTCAACTCCACCGCCGAAATCATCTTCACCACCCAAGGGTCCAAATCCGCATCCGAGATCTCGGCCACTACCGGAACTCCTCGCGACAACATATCCGGGACGACATGTTCCTTCCCCTTGCGATGAATGATCTCAAAATCGAATTGCTGAAGCCTCACTGCCCAGCGTGCTAACCTACCCGACGGATCCTTAAGATTACTCAGCCATACAAGAGAGTAGTGATCCGTCACAACCGTAAACCGAACACCTTCGATATACGGACGCAACTTCTCAACTGCCCACAGTACTGCCAAGCATTCCTTTTCAGTCGTCGAGTAGTTTCTCTCACACCTATTGAGAGACCTACTTAAATAACAAATAACTTTCTCTCCTTCCTCAAACTCCTGAGATAATACGGCCCCGATACCAAAATCTGATGCGTCGGTTTGCACCACAAAAGGTCGCTGAAAATCCGGGCATGTCAAGATCGGTGCCGTAATTAGACATTCTTTCGCCTTCCTAAAACTTTCCTCACAATCATTCGACCATACAAACTTCCTACTTTTCTTTAACAAATCTGTTAAAGGCCTAACTAAAGTGGCGAAATTTGGTACAAAACGTCTGTACCACGAAATTGTCCCTATAAAGCTCCTAACTTCCTTAACATTCTTCGGTGCAGGAATCCTAACCATGCTTTCCACCTTTTCCGGATCAACATGTAATCCGTTCCTATCAACGACGTAACCTAGAAATTTTAAAGAGGGCCTACAAAAGTTACATTTTTCCCGACTAACTTTCAACCCTGCCTCACATAAACGCTTAAAGACCTCTTCCAGTATTTCAAGATGTTGTTTGAAAGAATTAGTGACGATAATAATATCATCCAAATACACGAATACGTGTGGCTCCAAATCGGCACCCAAAACGCTGTCGATAAATCGTTGCCACGTCGCAGGCGCGTTATATAAGCCGAATGGCATTCGCTTGAACTGAAACAGGCCTCTATTCGGAACCGTAAAGGCTGTGAGTGGGCGCGATCCCTCCTCCATCGGGATCTGCCAATAGGCCGACTTTATGTCTAAAGATGTTAAAAACTTCGCATCTCGAAGCTTATCTAGGGTCGTTGAAATATATGGAAGTGGATAAGCATCCCTATCTGTAACTTTATTAAGCTTCCTATAGTCGACACAGAACCTAAACGAACCATCCTTCTTTCTAATAAGAACTATTGGAGATGCCCACGGGCTGCTTGATTTCTCAATAACTCCCGCATCCAGCATCTCCTTTAGCTCCTTATCGATATGTCCCTGCATTGCCGGTGAGACCGGATAATACCTCTGCTTAATTGGTTCTGCCGACGTCCTAATCTTATGTTCTACCAATTGTGTGCACCCTAAGCCCTCTGGCATAACTTCAAAAATTTTGTCTACCAAAACTTCGAGTTGCCTGACTTCGGCAACGTCCAACTCGGATTTTTCCCTAATCGCTGAAATTGAGCCAACCACCTGCTGACTCGAAAAATTCCACACGTCCGATCTCAAATCCGGGACCACTCCCGTCAGTGCCCAAAAATCTGCACCTAGGATCATCACGTGTGGTAGAGCTGGTATCACCAAACACTCTAAAAACACTGTCTTCTCCTGCACCACAATTGGTAAAGATACCACCCCTAAAACTTCTATTCCTGCCCCATCTGCTAATGCAACCGATTTTATGTTGCCTCTACCTAACACTAGCCCTAAGTCTTTTAAAATATTCCACCCGTCCCTACAAATGATTGTGCGTGAAGCGCCCGAATCCAAAAGTCCTAAAAACCTAATTTCATAAATTGAAACTCCTAAGTATGGTCGCCTATCTTCCCCGTTTGCCTCCAAAGTAAAACCTAAATGAATTTGAGAGAACCCTAACTGGTCACCAGCAGGCGACCTTCCTAATTGCGACGGCGCTCTTGTCCTGCTGACCCAAGAGACCGTTGCGCATTTCCCGAACAGCGCCGACAATCTTTACGCGACGTCCCTACTGCACCACAACCATAACAACGCCTAGGAGCGGAACAACGATTAGCGAAATGCCCTTCGCTATCGCAATTGAAACACCTCATTGGTCGTGGTGATCGACGCTGCTGGTTGTCTGAAACGACAACCGAAACCCTTGGTTCCTCCGAACCAATGTAGGCCAAATCCGGTTCCAGGAGATGCCTACCCCGAGATGTTGGAGGTGGAGCAAACGTTTCCACATTTGCTCGCACTGTCTCCAGCTTCCTTCCCAATGCGACCAGATCACTGACGCACTTGGGCTCAACGAGTCCAAGCTGCGTCTAGTAAAATGGCGCAAGATTCCTTTGCAGGATCGACAGCTTCCTTTTCTCCGTAAGGGGATCGGAAAGTCTGCCGAACATATTCTGCATCGTCGCAACATAGACACCAATGGATTCGTCCTTCCCTTGGGTACGTCGTCGAATCTCTTCTAACAGAAGATCATCGTAGTTGGGAGGGAGAAACTCCAGTTTCAATTCTCTCACCAACTCTGGCCACGAAGAAACAGACCGCCTAACCGCCCTAAACCAAAGAAGTGCCTTCCCAGTAAACAAATCGACCGACGACCTAAACAATTGGGATTCACTTATCCCCCTAGCTTCCCTAAGCTCCTCAACTCTCTCCAGAAAAGAGTTAACTGATGCCCCGCATCGTTCACCTGTAAAAGAAATATTCCACTTGGAGAGGTTTTCCGGTTTCTCCGAGTGAATATATACTCGTTCGTCAGCAAAGGTGTTCGGGTTAGTACCCAAAACCGATGCTGACGTAGACGGTTCTACACGACGAGGCTCTACTGGCCGTTGTTGCTGTTGTAATTGTGGTTGCTGTTGCTGTACGACCTGCTTGTCGTTACTAGTTGCGTTATCCTCGCAATCGCTTTCTTCATCGTCGCTATCCTCTAACTCCCCGAGGATATTGACCAACTCGGTCTTCAACTCCTTTTTTAATATCATCTCGTCTTCCGTAATAGCACGAGACCTCCCTATCCTGCTCATTGCCCAATCTATCTTCGTAAATGCCTTCTTAAATTCCGAAGATCCCCGCTCGGGGTGGCTCGCTACAAGCGCCTTGATCTCCACTATTTTTCTCTCAACTGAGTCCCTATCCTGTTCAAAAGTGAATGGATACGTGTCCGATTCTACGACCGAACCACGTCGCTCCATTGCCCTAGCTGCCCTGAGAGATTTTCGCATTGGGTCAACGTCGCCAACCGACAACCCTCTGCGCTCCATCTCATAAACTAATTCGTCCCTAGCTAACCTATTGATCTCCATATTTTCCTGATTCGGACCAAAATGAATTACTGAGAAAAAAACAAACAATTTGTCTATGCTGACAAAATTAAAAAAAACAATTCTCAAAAAAACAACCCGAAACCAAAACAATCGAAACTAGGGTTAGCAACTCCAACACGGTAAACCAAGCAGAGAAAGAAAAATAAAAGGTGCACAACCGAGATAACAAAACCACTTCTCAAATGGGGTGAGAAAGGGAATTCTATTAAAAAAACAAGTCGTATATAAAAAAATTAAAACGAAAATAAAAAACTCAAAACCAAGAAACCAAAAAAAAAATGACCGACGGCAACCCTGTTTGAAGTATATAGAATACCACTGGCTTACGAACCACCGGTACCTATATGGATATATATGAGATTATAAACCCGCTTGAAATTGATATCGGTATTACGAAATATATATACAGCACTCGTATAAAAACACTTATATATATGAATATATATGTAAATATGAATAGGATGTTGCAAAATAATAACCCAAAGTAAAACGAAAATAATAAAAAAACAAGACCACCTACTTGCGTATTTCCCCTGGGAAATCTTACTGCTTCTGTGGACACAAAACTCGTCTTCTTTTGGATTCCCGACACTGCTTCAAGCTGGATTAAATCCACCACCAAATGCACTTTCAAACCTAAAAAAAAAATAGCCAAAGTAAATAGAACTAAACAAAAGAACACAAAACACTTCCCTAAACACAACACTGTGATTGGAATTGTGCAATACAAATTCCTCCCAAAAGCACAACAAAATTATCAAAAATTGCCCCACGTCGGGTGCCAAATGTTGCAAAATTATTATTATTATTATTTATTCAAATCGCGATCAAACTACTGATTTAATTGAATTATTTGGCGAAACAAACGAAAGAAAAAAAATTGCAGTCGCCACTGCCCGAAGGAAAAGATCGAATACCAAAAATGACACTTGCCAGAGATCGGCAACAATAGATCGCGAACTTTTGCAACCGCAGCCAGTAAAAGGGCTACGTTCGGCTTGCTCAGCGAAGGGGGTGGGTTCAATATAGTTAAGCGCGCTGTGTATACACACTTTTGATTTGTATGGGCAAATGTTTGCCGGAATTATATTTTGTAGGTCTTTTGTTGAAGGAACAAAAAAAACAAAATGGGCGCCACGTAATTTTGTGGTAAATCACGAAACCTTGGAAAAATCTGTAAACCTGAGAAGTGAAAGAAGGAACGAAAACCAAATATATATAACCACGTTATAAGGCTCCGTTGGAGCACGGTCTTTTATTGAATTTCTTTTGTTTGGGGCTGTACGCTCAAATATAAGATTCGATACGGGGTTACGACGACACAACAACAAAGTGTATATAAGTATATAGAAAAGTTTAGACCGTTGACGTGGCCCGCTATCGCGTTGTCTCGAAAATTGTAATAACGGTGAATGGGTCGCGCGTCCCGTTTCTACCGGGATTTTACCGAAACGAAAGCCTACCAAAATTTGTATAATAAAATTTCCTAAACCAAGCGATTTAAAAAAAAACAGCACTCTACTTATCTTCTTTTTTTTTTTTTTTTTGCCTGTTGGATTCCTTGTCCTGCCTCGTCTTTTCCCTCTGATGCCCTTTCTGACACCTCTCCTACACTTTCGTTCTGTTACCAGGATCCTTTCTTATTTTTCTTTGGTTTCAACACTCACTACTCTACTCTACTTTATTTCTTAGCTAAAAATTCTACCACGAATTATACTTTTTTTTAATTTAAAAAGTTGCCTTCTGCAACACAAAATCAACACTCTTAAACTTCCAAAAAAACTTCTTAAAACAACTTGATGATAAGCTGGTCAGCCAAGAAGTGACTTCCAGGGCTTTGGTTCGATTCGAAGTCGCTTGGCTTCCACACACACTCTCACATACATTCGCTGGTATTAGACCCCAACGGTGGGATCTTAACGTTGGCATTCAGCAATGCCTCCCACGGCCATTAACCACCACATTCACACATACTAGCGGGTTGAACGGTCAAAGTTTTGCGACACCAATGCGCTACCGTAACCCGTTAGTCCTCTCAAAACTTCCAATCATTCCTCTCTCTATGTACTGGAATTCGCTTTTGGAAGATCCTTCCAGTACATTTGGGATTAGCCAGCCGACTTCGAACTCCCTTCTCTTAATATCAGAGTTCGCCTTCTTTTTATGTATCAATTCTGGTATTTGGTAAAATATAAACAAACAAGGTAATTCGTGGAGGAATTTGCAACCCGGCATTTTTCCCCACGAATTCAGTCTTTAAAGTTTAAATTTAAAAAAAAATCAAAAAGAAGAAAAAGGATTATGGTGGACGCGATTATTCCCCACCCCGAACATCGGAAACTGGGCTCTTCCCTCAACGTGGGAAAACCCAATTCATCAAATAGCTGACAAGGAATCCATCAGGTATGGTTTGTTTACAAATTTGTTCGCGGTTTATTTAATTTATTTCGGTAGACTTACGCGCAGATTTGGGGGATGAGACTTGCCGATAGCAGGCCATTCCTTACAACTTATGAATTTTAGGGTGGGCTCTCGGCCTTAATTTCTGTGCGTTTTTGATTATGTTTCGTTTCTTGTTGTGTCGCTCTGATCGTGTTGTGATTGTCTTTGACCGAATTGTATTTTAGTGGTCATCATCCTCATGTCCTCGGATGTTTTGTGGTGGGAGTGCGTTTAATGTGGCCGTCCGCCTACACTCTCTGCTGCTCCTCCGTTGCTCCATCGTCGGGGCATAAACTTAGGGATCGTCTTCCCTATGCCCATCGATCCAGACTCTCTACCGTGGTGCTGATGGTAGATATAGAAGTGTCTTTTAATTGGCCGTCCGCCTACACTCCTCTGCTGCTCCTTCGTTGCTCCAGCGGCGGGGTGATTCGTAAAAGAGATCGTCGTCTCTCCACCCATCGAACATAACTTTAAGTGTTGCCACTTCATGTGGTGTGACAACCGTTGGGGTGTTTTGTCTTGGCTGTCCGCCACACCCTTTTAAAGACCCAGATGTTGGTCTAATTTATCATCCCTCGGTGGAGTGTTGGCTAAGGGGATCGTCCTCCCCCCACTCTTTCGTTCGTACCGACCTCCTGTCGGTACACTTGACCACTGGCCACTGTTGGTCGGTGGGAGTCTCCTGACGACCTGCCAGGCTCACCATCCGACTTGCCCTCGTTGTTAATCGACGGTTGCGAGTCTCCCTTCCGTCCGAAGGGCTGCGCAACCGGAACTCCCATCCTCTGCCATTCAGACCGCCCGTCTGATGGTTTGTGACCGACCTGTCACACACGGATACCTATTGGGTTGCACCCTTAAGGCTGCAACGAGGTGGTCCGGAGGCTGATGGGGGCCTCGGATGCCCATCCACATCCCAGGACCTCGAGTACCGAACCCAAGAAAAGAGGGACCATGGGTAAGGAAAGAAGGGAAAGAGAGCAGACCTTGTTGCGGTAAAAATTTAACGCAACAAACCCCACCCTCACCTCCTGGGAAATGAGCTTGGTTTTCGAAGAAACCCAAACCATTTCCCAAGATATAGGTCGACGCCACAACAAAGGAGAGACATTCCCACCATTGGCCAAAACTGCCCGTCTAGATTTAAAAAAAACAAATCAAAACTAAATCCAAAAACAAAAACCAAGCTACAGCTACTCTATTGGGACTTTCTAGACTAATCTGCATCGTGATGAGGCTTAAGATCCTTCACGTGCCATGTTCCACGGTCTTTACCGTTCTCATCGGTTAGCGTGTATGTCCAAGGTGACACCCGCTTGCTTATCCTGAAGGGACCAACGAATTTGGGAGCCAACTTTGCGGCATAATAATTAGCGGCATCTGATAACGCGAAATTTCTGCGCCATACCAACTCGTTCGGGAGATATTGGGTATCTCGCCGTCGGAGGTTGTAGACTTTCGCGGACTTCTTGGCGGCCGCCGCTAACTTTCTACCTATATCTAACCTAAGCTCCCTAAATCGATGTTCTAACTCGGCCCTATCTATGTCCCTATCTCCTACATCTAAGTCTCTGTCTCCTATATCTAAATCCTTATCTCCTATAGCTAAATCCCTACTTGTTGAAGCTGCATCCGCACTACCCGGAGCTGCTTCCCTATTCCCGACGTGATAACTTGTAGGAGCTACCTCTCGACCACAAGTCATCATGTCCCTACCAAAATTCGCATAATATGGCGAAATCCCTAAAACGTCGTGTTGGGCCGTGCGTATAGCGCACGCTACTTTCGCCAACTGCGAGTCCCAACTCCTGTGGTTTTCGGAGACATACGCTCTCAGCGTTGTTTTAATAATTTGGTTAATCCTCTCCGCAGGATTAGCCTGTGGATGATAGTGTGCTGTGTAACGTAATTGTGACGCGTACGCCTGGCAAAGCGCTTTCAATTCCTTGCTACGGAACTGCGGGCCGTTGTCACATACGACCGCTGATGGAACGCCAAATAAAAGAAAGACATTGTCTTCCAACTCCTTACATACTGCCTTTGCGGTGGCAGATCTTAACGCGAATAAAAGGGGAAATTTGGTAAAATAATCGACAACAGTTAAAATATAAACGAACCCCCTACTGGACTTGGGGAGAGGTCCTACCAAATCTACGCAAATCATTTCCCAAGGCCTCGAAACCCCTACACGTTCCCTCATTAGACCAGCGGGTTTCTCATTCACCGGCTTAACCTGTTGGCAAACTTTACAATTCCTCACGTACCTAGTTATATCCTGTCTCATTTTAGGCCAATAATATTTGCCTCCTACTCTAGCAAAAGTTTTCCGGACTCCCATATGTCCAGCTAATGGACTGTCATGGCAGTCTTTTAAAATCCCTAATCTACCTGATTTCCCTACAACTAATTTCCACTCATTATTATCCTCGTGGACTATTATGTGACTGGCTTTCACAAACTTGAAAAGCCGTCCATTTTCCACTCTCCACGCCGGGTATGCTAACGGATTCAACTCCACCGCCGAAATCATCTTCACCACCCAAGGGTCCAAATCCGCATCCGAGATCTCGGCCACTACCGGAACTCCTCGCGACAACATATCCGGGACGACATGTTCCTTCCCCTTGCGATGAATGATCTCAAAATCGAATTGCTGAAGCCTCACTGCCCAGCGTGCTAACCTACCCGACGGATCCTTAAGATTACTCAGCCATACAAGAGAGTAGTGATCCGTCACAACCGTAAACCGAACACCTTCGATATACGGACGCAACTTCTCAACTGCCCACAGTACTGCCAAGCATTCCTTTTCAGTCGTCGAGTAGTTTCTCTCACACCTATTGAGAGACCTACTTAAATAACAAATAACTTTCTCTCCTTCCTCAAACTCCTGAGATAATACGGCCCCGATACCAAAATCTGATGCGTCGGTTTGCACCACAAAAGGTCGCTGAAAATCCGGGCATGTCAAGATCGGTGCCGTAATTAGACATTCTTTCGCCTTCCTAAAACTTTCCTCACAATCATTCGACCATACAAACTTCCTACTTTTCTTTAACAAATCTGTTAAAGGCCTAACTAAAGTGGCGAAATTTGGTACAAAACGTCTGTACCACGAAATTGTCCCTATAAAGCTCCTAACTTCCTTAACATTCTTCGGTGCAGGAATCCTAACCATGCTTTCCACCTTTTCCGGATCAACATGTAATCCGTTCCTATCAACGACGTAACCTAGAAATTTTAAAGAGGGCCTACAAAAGTTACATTTTTGCCGACTAACTTTCAACCCTGCCTCACATAAACGCTTAAAGACCTCTTCCAGTATTTCAAGATGTTGTTTGAAAGAATTAGTGACGATAATAATATCATCCAAATACACGAATACGTGTGGCTCCAAATCGGCACCCAAAACGCTGTCGATAAATCGTTGCCACGTCGCAGGCGCGTTATATAAGCCGAATGGCATTCGCTTGAACTGAAACAGGCCTCTATTCGGAACCGTAAAGGCTGTGAGTGGGCGCGATCCCTCCTCCATCGGGATCTGCCAATAGGCCGACTTTATGTCTAAAGATGTTAAAAACTTCGCATCTCGAAGCTTATCTATATATATATATAGTTGGCGCTACAGGTCGGTAGGGACCCTGGGCCTAGCTTCTCGCAACCATTCGTTTTGTGTGAGTTTTTCATTTTTGGGACGAATGGAAGGGATCTACAGTTTTATGCCGAGTCCAAACGGCTAATTGAGAAGCTTCTTCATGACAGTTATACTCTCGGATGTTTGTCAGACGTTCGCGAGAGGTGGCGCAGTGGAAAAAAACCTTGAGTTGAAATTTGGGTTTATCTAGGGTCGTTGAAATATATGGAAGTGGATAAGCATCCCTATCTGTAACTTTATTAAGCTTCCTATAGTCGACACAGAACCTAAACGAACCATCCTTCTTTCTAATAAGAACTATTGGAGATGCCCACGGGCTGCTTGATTTCTCAATAACTCCCGCATCCAGCATCTCCTTTAGCTCCTTATCGATATGTCCCTGCATTGCCGGTGAGACCGGATAATACCTCTGCTTAATTGGTTCTGCCGACGTCCTAATCTTATGTTCTACCAATTGTGTGCACCCTAAGCCCTCTGGCATAACTTCAAAAATTTTGTCTACCAAAACTTCGAGTTGCCTGACTTCGGCAACGTCCAACTCGGATTTTTCCCTAATCGCTGAAATTGAGCCAACCACCTGCTGACTCGAAAAATTCCACACGTCCGATCTCAAATCCGGGACCACTCCCGTCAGTGCCCAAAAATCTGCACCTAGGATCATCACGTGTGGTAGAGCTGGTATCACCAAACACTCTAAAAACACTGTCTTCTCCTGCACCACAATTGGTAAAGATACCACCCCTAAAACTTCTATTCCTGCCCCATCTGCTAATGCAACCGATTTTATGTTGCCTCTACCTAACACTAGCCCTAAGTCTTTTAAAATATTCCACCCGTCCCTACAAATGATTGTGCGTGAAGCGCCCGAATCCAAAAGTCCTAAAAACCTAATTTCATAAATTGAAACTCCTAAGTATGGTCGCCTATCTTCCCCGTTTGCCTCCAAAGTAAAACCTAAATGAATTTGAGAGAACCCTAACTGGTCACCAGCAGGCGACCTTCCTAATTGCGACGGCGCTCTTGTCCTGCTGACCCAAGAGACCGTTGCGCATTTCCCGAACAGCGCCGACAATCTTTACGCGACGTCCCTACTGCACCACAACCATAACAACGCCTAGGAGCGGAACAACGATTAGCGAAATGCCCTTCGCTATCGCAATTGAAACACCTCATTGGTCGTGGTGATCGACGCTGCTGGTTGTCTGAAACGACAACCGAAACCCTTGGTTCCTCCGAACCAATGTAGGCCAAATCCGGTTCCAGGAGATGCCTACCCCGAGATGTTGGAGGTGGAGCAAACGTTTCCACATTTGCTCGCACTGTCTCCAGCTTCCTTCCCAATGCGACCAGATCACTGACGCACTTGGGCTCAACGAGTCCAAGCTGCGTCTAGTAAAATGGCGCAAGATTCCTTTGCAGGATCGACAGCTTCCTTTTCTCCGTAAGGGGATCGGAAAGTCTGCCGAACATATTCTGCATCGTCGCAACATAGACACCAATGGATTCGTCCTTCCCTTGGGTACGTCGTCGAATCTCTTCTAACAGAAGATCATCGTAGTTGGGAGGGAGAAACTCCAGTTTCAATTCTCTCACCAACTCTGGCCACGAAGAAACAGACCGCCTAACCGCCCTAAACCAAAGAAGTGCCTTCCCAGTAAACAAATCGACCGACGACCTAAACAATTGGGATTCACTTATCCCCCTAGCTTCCCTAAGCTCCTCAACTCTCTCCAGAAAAGAGTTAACTGATGCCCCGCATCGTTCACCTGTAAAAGAAATATTCCACTTGGAGAGGTTTTCCGGTTTCTCCGAGTGAATATATACTCGTTCGTCAGCAAAGGTGTTCGGGTTAGTACCCAAAACCGATGCTGACGTAGACGGTTCTACACGACGAGGCTCTACTGGCCGTTGTTGCTGTTGTAATTGTGGTTGCTGTTGCTGTACGACCTGCTTGTCGTTACTAGTTGCGTTATCCTCGCAATCGCTTTCTTCATCGTCGCTATCCTCTAACTCCCCGAGGATATTGACCAACTCGGTCTTCAACTCCTTTTTTAATATCATCTCGTCTTCCGTAATAGCACGAGACCTCCCTATCCTGCTCATTGCCCAATCTATCTTCGTAAATGCCTTCTTAAATTCCGAAGATCCCCGCTCGGGGTGGCTCGCTACAAGCGCCTTGATCTCCACTATTTTTCTCTCAACTGAGTCCCTATCCTGTTCAAAAGTGAATGGATACGTGTCCGATTCTACGACCGAACCACGTCGCTCCATTGCCCTAGCTGCCCTGAGAGATTTTCGCATTGGGTCAACGTCGCCAACCGACAACCCTCTGCGCTCCATCTCATAAACTAATTCGTCCCTAGCTAACCTATTGATCTCCATATTTTCCTGATTCGGACCAAAATGAATTACTGAGAAAAAAACAAACTATTTGTCTATGCTGACAAAATTAAAAAAAACAATTCTCAAAAAAACAACCCGAAACCAAAACAATCGAAACTAGGGTTAGCAACTCCAACACGGTAAACCAAGCAGAGAAAGAAAAATAAAAGGTGCACAACCGAGATAACAAAACCACTTCTCAAATGGGGTGAGAAAGGGAATTCTATTAAAAAAACAAGTCGTATATAAAAAAATTAAAACGAAAATAAAAAACTCAAAACCAAGAAACCAAAAAAAAATGACCGACGGCAACCCTGTTTGAAGTATATAGAATACCACTGGCTTACGAACCACCGGTACCTATATGGATATATATGAGATTATAAACCCGCTTGAAATTGATATCGGTATTACGAAATATATATACAGCACTCGTATAAAAACACTTATATATATGAATATATATGTAAATATGAATAGGATGTTGCAAAATAATAACCCAAAGTAAAACGAAAATAATAAAAAAACAAGACCACCTACTTGCGTATTTCCCCTGGGAAATCTTACTGCTTCTGTGGACACAAAACTCGTCTTCTTTTGGATTCCCGACACTGCTTCAAGCTGGATTAAATCCACCACCAAATGCACTTTCAAACCTAAAAAAAAAATAGCCAAAGTAAATAGAACTAAACAAAAGAACACAAAACACTTCCCTAAACACAACACTGTGATTGGAATTGTGCAATACAAATTCCTCCCAAAAGCACAACAAAATTATCAAAAATTGCCCCACGTCGGGTGCCAAATGTTGCAAAATTATTATTATTATTATTTATTCAAATCGCGATCAAACTACTGATTTAATTGAATTATTTGGCGAAACAAACGAAAGAAAAAAAATTGCAGTCGCCACTGCCCGAAGGAAAAGATCGAATACCAAAAATGACACTTGCCAGAGATCGGCAACAATAGATCGCGAACTTTTGCAACCGCAGCCAGTAAAAGGGCTACGTTCGGCTTGCTCAGCGAAGGGGGTGGGTTCAATATAGTTAAGCGCGCTGTGTATACACACTTTTGATTTGTATGGGCAAATGTTTGCCGGAATTATATTTTGTAGGTCTTTTGTTGAAGGAACAAAAAAAAACAAAATGGGCGCCACGTAATTTTGTGGTAAATCACGAAACCTTGGAAAAATCTGTAAACCTGAGAAGTGAAAGAAGGAACGAAAACCAAATATATATAACCACGTTATAAGGCTCCGTTGGAGCACGGTCTTTTATTGAATTTCTTTTGTTTGGGGCTGTACGCTCAAATATAAGATTCGATACGGGGTTACGACGACACAACAACAAAGTGTATATAAGTATATAGAAAAGTTTAGACCGTTGACGTGGCCCGCTATCGCGTTGTCTCGAAAATTGTAATAACGGTGAATGGGTCGCGCGTCCCGTTTCTACCGGGATTTTACCGAAACGAAAGCCTACCAAAATTTGTATAATAAAATTTCCTAAGCCAAGCGATTTAAAAAAAAACAGCACTCTACTTATCTTCTTTTTTTTTTTTTTTTTGCCTGTTGGATTCCTTGTCCTGCCTCGTCTTTTCCCTCTGATGCCCTTTCTGACACCTCTCCTACACTTTCGTTCTGTTACCAGGATCCTTTCTTATTTTTCTTTGGTTTCAACACTCACTACTCTACTCTACTTTATTTCTTAGCTAAAAATTCTACCACGAATTATACTTTTTTTTAATTTAAAAAGTTGCCTTCTGCAACACAAAATCAACACTCTTAAACTTCCAAAAAAACTTCTTAAAACAACTTGATGATAAGCTGGTCAGCCAAGAAGTGACTTCCAGGGCTTTGGTTCGATTCGAAGTCGCTTGGCTTCCACACACACTCTCACATACATTCGCTGGTATTAGACCCCAACGGTGGGATCTTAACGTTGGCATTCAGCAATGCCTCCCACGGCCATTAACCACCACATTCACACATACTAGCGGGTTGAACGGTCAAAGTTTTGCGACACCAATGCGCTACCGTAACCCGTTAGTCCTCTCAAAACTTCCAATCATTCCTCTCTCTATGTACTGGAATTCGCTTTTGGAAGATCCTTCCAGTACATTTGGGATTAGCCAGCCGACTTCGAACTCCCTTCTCTTAATATCAGAGTTCGCCTTCTTTTTATGTATCAATTCTGGTATTTGGTAAAATATAAACAAACAAGGTAATTCGTGGAGGAATTTGCAACCCGGCATTTTTCCCCACGAATTCAGTCTTTAAAGTTTAAATTTAAAAAAAAATCAAAAAGAAGAAAAAGGATTATGGTGGACGCGATTATTCCCCACCCCGAACATCGGAAACTGGGCTCTTCCCTCAACGTGGGAAAACCCAATTCATCAAATAGCTGACAAGGAATCCATCAGGTATGGTTTGTTTACAAATTTGTTCGCGGTTTATTTAATCTATTTCGGTAGACTTACGCGCAGATTTGGGGGATGAGACTTGCCGATAGCAGGCCATTCCTTACAACTTATGAATTTTAGGGTGGGCTCTCGGCCTTAATTTCTGTGCGTTTTTGATTATGTTTCGTTTCTTGTTGTGTCGCTCTGATCGTGTTGTGATTGTCTTTGACCGAATTGTATTTTAGTGGTCATCATCCTCATGTCCTCGGATGTTTTGTGGTGGGAGTGCGTTTAATGTGGCCGTCCGCCTACACTCTCTGCTGCTCCTCCGTTGCTCCATCGTCGGGGCATAAACTTAGGGATCGTCTTCCCTATGCCCATCGATCCAGACTCTCTACCGTGGTGCTGATGGTAGATATAGAAGTGTCTTTTAATTGGCCGTCCGCCTACACTCCTCTGCTGCTCCTTCGTTGCTCCAGCGGCGGGGTGATTCGTAAAAGAGATCGTCGTCTCTCCACCCATCGAACATAACTTTAAGTGCTGCCACTTCATGTGGTGTGACAACCGTTGGGGTGTTTTGTCTTGGCTGTCCGCCACACCCTTTTAAAGACCCAGATGTTGGTCTAATTTATCATCCCTCGGTGGAGTGTTGGCTAAGGGGATCGTCCTCCCCCCACTCTTTCGTTCGTACCGACCTCCTGTCGGTACACTTGACCACTGGCCACTGTTGGTCGGTGGGAGTCTCCTGACGACCTGCCAGGCTCACCATCCGACTTGCCCTCGTTGTTAATCGACGGTTGCGAGTCTCCCTTCCGTCCGAAGGGCTGCGCAACCGGAACTCCCATCCTCTGCCATTCAGACCGCCCGTCTGATGGTTTGTGACCGACCTGTCACACACGGATACCTATTGGGTTGCACCCTTAAGGCTCCAAGGAGGTGGTCCGGAGGCTGATGGGGGCCTCGGATGCCCATCCACATCCCAGGACCTCGAGTACCGAACCCAAGAAAAGAGGGACCATGGGTAAGGAAAGAAGGGAAAGAGAGCAGACCTTGTTGCGGTAAAAATTTAACGCAACAAATAGCATAGCGAGGTTTTTATATAATTCGAACCTTTAATTTTTTTTCAGATTTCAGTTTTTTTTATTATTTATTTTTTTTTTATCCACGATTGATTTCGTCTATGTCATAAGTCCCGATGACTGAATGGTGCACATTCGGTATCGCGTTGCGATGACACAGTTGGAATCAAATGTTTTGAAATGTGTTCTAGGGTATTCTGAGTCATGTGCGAATCTGCAAAGCAGGTTCACATATGTCCGGGTGCTCACAAACACATACAGTAAAGTTTTTTTTTTATGAGACTCGGGGACGTTATCAATAATGTCCTCTAGAAGATCCATCAAAGTTTCACACCACTAGTACGTTCAGAGTCGATTGCGATTAGAGAATCTGGTTGCAAGTGCCCTGAAATGTTCATAAATTCATTAATTTAAATAAAGTAAATTCAAAAATTTTACCGCGTAATATAGATTTCACTTTTTTTTTATTTTTTTTGTGGCTCGAGCACTACGGCATCTTCACTTTTCTCCAGCTTAGTCCTCCCTCAGCCATTGTTCTCATCCTCGACCTGTTAAAAAGATTAAACTTCATTTAGAAATATTTTATATTTTTATCACTACGCTAGTAAATATCTACATACATACCTGGCCAAATTTCCTTCTTTGGTCGGTATTTTGGTTTTGTTTTTCTTACTGTGGAATTTCTCACCACCGTGTCTGCCTAAATTGAAGCAGGACCCTTCATTATACATTTTTTATATATACACATATTTACTTATAGACTGAATTCTGGGATTGATCGAACTCGGTCTTACTTTGGTTCAGTCGGTGTTAGGTACTTTTAAATCCTAGTGGGTCTACTGGTATTGGTGATGAGTGGAGAAGATAGAGAAGTACCCTTACCAAACGACTCCTATCGATTTCCTACTACTTCAGCAGAAAGTTTCGAAAGGTTTGCTGGACGTTTCAACAGCACAATCGATCGCTTCAATTTTGACCATTCAGTCAGCTATTCGCAAGAATTGAACTCGACAGTAGTCAACTCTACGGCTACAATGTCAGAAGAGGAACAGCAAGTTCCTCCCGCTAATTGTGGAGAAGAAGCAGCAGGTATACTGCCAGGTCCAATTGAAAATACTGGCAACTGTGATGTTAACAGTCTGGCCGACCGGATTGACAAAACTTTGATGATCAACCAAATCTATTTCTTCCAGCAATTCGATATGGTTATGTCAAAGGTACTGAAAAGTTTGGAAGTCAGGGGTAGTCATGTCCCAATTCAAGGGACCAACTTATCAGGAAATACCCAACAACCTGCACCAATGGTTTATCAGGCATATTCGAACGCAGCCCCACCTAACCATCAAATTAATCCAGTTTTACCTTCAGGTTCTAATGCCCGAACAGGTGCTAGCAGTAGCGCATTTGAGATCTGCCGGTTGGATAGGTGGAACGTTAAATACGATGGGTCGGAAAACATTACAGATTTTTTATTCAAAGTCGACCGCCTGCAAACGTCGTCGGCATATAGCGACGAGCAAATGACAACAAATTTTCACACGTTGCTCTTGGGCAAAACAAACTCGTGGTTTTGGACGTATTTGCGTAAGAACCTAAACGCGAGATTTGTCGACGTTAAGGCGGCAATGTTAAAAGAGTTCGGCCGCCAAGAAAATGATGTGGACGTATGTATGCGATTGCTGACTAGGAAACAAGGGTACAAAGAGTCGTTCGACGATTTTTATGGTGCGATCATCAATCTGAATGATCGCCTCAATGAACCATTGGACCAGAAAAAGCTAATTGATATTGTGCGAACAAATTCGAAAGACAAGTTAGGCGAGGTACTGTTAGCTGCTGACATTCGGTCGCTTGAACAGCTACGAAGTAAGGCAAGGGAAGCAGAGCGTTTCTTGGCCAAGCGTAGCTCACAGAGGCAAGTGAACGAAATTAGAGTGGAAGATCCAGACTCATCGGCTTCAGAGTCGGAAGAAGTAGCTGCCATGATTCCAAGCAGAGGACGAGTCTCTTCTGCCCCACTGGTTTGCTGGAATTGCGACCAGTCAGGACATACTTTTTATCAGTGTCCTTCCCACATTAGGAACCTATTTTGTTTCGTATGTGGTTTTAAGGGTGTTAGTACCCCGAAGTGTACAAGACATCCAGGAAACCACCAGGGGAACGAGACAAGACGCGGGAGATCCGTTCCGGACAGAACAACCCCGGCCCCTCACACCAGTAGAAAATGTTTCACGAAGCAATGAGTCTTCTTCTCACTCCTCTCCGACTCACATTCTAAAAAGAGAAGAATTAGACGGTTCAGACAAACATCCAATGAACACCTTCTCCTTGAAGTCCCTCCATGAACGCAAGCTGAATTACTATAAGGTTCGTTCTCAGATAATGGGAACAAATGGTACTTCAGCCAGCGAGCATATACGAAAGTGCAGACATCGGTTTCGGAACCGCCAAAAATTTCGCAAACTAATTTTGGAATCCAGAAACGGATGGTAGAATGAACGCTAACGTACAGTTAGGTACGGAACAAGTCTTTGGCTTGCTGGACAGTGGCGCTTATATTTCTGTTCTAGGTAGTGGGTGTTGGGATTTGATAGAAAGAATTGGAATTAAAGTGAACCCCTATAAGAACCATTTGCGAACGGCAGATGGGAAGTCTCACGATATCGTGGGCTACTGCTACTGGTAGAAACGACTTTAAACGGGGTCACGAAACCAATTTCGTTTTACCTGATTCCCAACCTCACTCAGAAGCTATACATAGGAATGGACTTCTGGAGAGAGTTTCATCTTATCCCACAAGTCAGCGAAATCCGAACCGAGGGTCTGTTAGAACAAAAAGAAGTGAATTTCCAGGAAAAGGCCGAGCTGATAGAACTAAATCCCGAACAAAAACTCCGCTTAAATACGACAAAGAAACTGTTTCCTAATTTCATTGATGTAAGCCTTGGTAGAACGCATCTGGAGACGCATTCCATTGATGTTGGCAACGCAGTGCCAATCAAATCACGGCACTACCCATTGTCCCCGGTCCGTCAGGAGGAAGTTTTTAAGGAACTGGACCGCATGTTAGAACTTGGGGTAATCGAGGAGAGTAACTCTCCCTGGTGTTCGCCAACCGTGTTAGTTAGGAAGCCCGGGAAAGTTCGCCTGTGTTTGGACTTTCGTAAGGTCAACGCGGTGACAATAAAAGATGCTTATCCGCTGCCGCATATCGACGGGTTGCTAAGCAGGCTACAAGACACATTCTTCATCACGGGGCTCGATTTGAAAGATGCTTTCTGGTAAATCCCGTTGGATGAAGAATCAAAAAGCAAAACTGCATTTGCAGAACCGGGTCGGCCGCTATACCAGTTCATAGTCATGCCTTTTGGGTTATGCAACGCTGCACAAAGGATGTGTCGCCTCATGGATCGCGTGATTCCATCACGTCTACTAGAGCATGTCTTCGTCTACTTGGATGACCTATTGATATGTTCGGCGGATTTCGAGTCTCACATTCGAATACTGACCGAGGTGGCTGGCTGTTTACGGAGGGCGAACTTAACCATTAATCTCGATAAGAGCAAGTTCTGCATGAGGGAGATAAAGTATCTCGGATATATTGTCGGCCAGGGTACCTTGAAGACCAATCCGGATAAAGTAGAGGCAATGGTTGAGTTTCCTGTTCCCCAGACCCCAAGACAAATTCGAAGGTTTTTAGGCCTAACCGGTTGGTATAGACGGTTCATTAAAAACGACTCAGATCTCGCATCTCCATTGTCTGACTGTCTAAAGAAAAAGAAAAATTTTGAGTTAACGCCCGAAGCGATTGAAAATTTCAACCAATTGAAAACGGCACTTACTTCGGCACCCGTCCTTTCACAGCCAGATTTTGGGAAGCCCTTTACCATACAGTGCGATGCTTCCTCAGAGGGAGTGGGTGAGGTACTCTATCAACTTGATGAGAGTCAAAACAAAAAGCCGATAGCGTTTATGTCAACGAAGCTTAATAAAGCCCAAAAAAACTACACTGTTACAGAGCTCGAATGTCTGGCTGCTGTTTTGAGCGTTCGAAAGTTCAGGGCTTATGTTAAGGATCTCCCGTTCCGAATAGTAACCGATCACTCTAGTCTCAAGTGGCTGATGTCACAAAAGGAGCTGAGCGGTAGACTGGCGAGATGGAGTCTAGAGCTCCAGAGATTCGATTTCCAAATTGAGCATCGGAAGGGGTCCCTCAATGTAGTACCAGATGCTCTATCGCGTGGCGATATGGATGAAATTTCAGTGACATCAATCGGGGTGGAAGTAGATTTGACATCGGCAGAATTTGACTCGGAGAACTATTCCAAGTTGAGAGAGAACATCTCAATGAATCAATCAGCACTCCCGGACCTAGTTGTATCAGGCAAATACGTATACAAAAGAATAAGGTTCAGGACCGGGGAAGTCGGTGATGAGGACTCACTTTGGCGTCTGTGGCTGCCTGACGCACTCACGCGAACTGCGGTCGAGATGGCCCATAAAACTAAGCTTTGTTCACACAGCGGGTTTGCTAAAACATATGATCGTATACGCGACAAATACTATTGGCCGGGAATGGTAAAGGACATTAGACAGTTTGTCAGTGGGTGTGACATTTGCAAGACAGTAAAGGCACCAAATATAGCTCTTCGTCCTCCAATTACCAGGCAAATAGTTTCAGAAAGACCGATGCAGCAAATATACATCGATCTCTTAGGACCATATCCACGCACTAAGCGAGGTAATGTGTCCGTGTTCATAGCGGTAGATCATTTCACAAAGTTTACCTTTCTAAAAGCACTCCCGAAAGCCACTTCGTCACGTATAGTGCAATACCTGGAGAATGAGGTCTTCCACGCGTTTGGCACGCCAGAAGTAATCCATTCAGATAATGGACGACAATTCGTGTCGAACGAGTTCAAGCAATTTTTGGCTGCGTACGGTGTTAGACATGTGCGCACAGCCCTGTTTTCGCCACAAGCCAACATCTCCGAAAGGGTCAACCGCAGCGTCCTAAGTAAGCTGAGAGTCCTAATAGCTGAGCAGCAAAATAACTGGGATTCACACTTGTCAAGCATCGCCTGTGCTTTACGTTCAGATGTACATGAAACGATTGGTTGCCAGCCGTATTATGCGCTTTTCGGTCAAAACATGATCACGCATGGGTCGGCTTACCAAATACTACGCGAACTTAGGGCATTGTCCGATCCGGAGATGTTGGTAACACCGAAAGAAGCCAAAATATCGCTCGACCGGGAGAAAATAGCATTAAACTTGTCACGCGCACATGAAAAATCAAAAAAAACTTACAATGCGAGGTCCAGAGTGGTAGCGTATAAGGTGGGGCAAGAAGTATTTCATCGTAACTTCGCTCAAAGCAATTTTTTGCAGGGGCAAAACGCTAAGTTAATGCCAAAATTCCTCAAATCCAGAGTGCGCGAAGTTGTAGGGAATTGCATGTATGTATTGGAAACACGATCCGACAAGCTACTTGGTACATACCATGCAAAAGATATCCGACAATGACCTGGAAACAGAAAGAATCACACAAAGTATCGAGCTCGAGATATATCCACACTAATCAAACACTTATCTGAAATTGCCCGGCTGTATAGCGGGGTTCGCGACCCACGTGAAGCAAAGCATAATTCAATTGTACTCAAAGAGCTAAAAGTACAAGCAGCTACGATAGGCAGTCCTCACTTCAAACATTACTCGGTTTAAATTGCACACGCGTGGGTTCTAGTTTGCCATTCATGGAAAAAAAAGTTAATCCAATAATGCAAAGCCCTGTGTTACGAAAATAACCTCCGACGAACAAGATACTACAAACAGGAATATGACATATAGGCTGCTTTGTTATTGCAAATAGGTAAAGGAGTGTCAAACAGCTGTCGGTACAACAGGGTTATCGGCAAAACAACAGAACTTAAAAGGGTGAGTCGTAGTATTAACTATCATTTTGAAAAGAACCCTTGAATACATATTTATGTACATTACAATTTCGGGAAAGGGGATCATTGATAGATAAAAGGAAATTTAAGAGTTAGATCGAGAAAAGACGCAAAAGAAACCCAAATCCGCGGAAGTTATATAGAGATAAGAGTGTATACGGATTTCACACAAAAAAAAAATAAGAAAATTGAAAGAAGTAACGTGAAGCAAAACAATACGAGATTGAACTCAAAGAATCTGTAGTGAATAAAATGTATATTTCTTTGAAATGAATCAACGAGATTTAAAATGAGTGTTTGCTAAAAAAGGGTCATACGAGGGTAAGGAAGTGGTAAAAGGGGAGTGATGCGGTGAACAGTGAGGTGAAGATGCCAGAAAAGGGGCTGTCGATGCGGATAAGATAGCCAAGGCGGGGAGGGTATAGAAAAAAATCTCGCGAGCGAAAGAACAGCCATCGCTCAGCCTGGCATGACATTTTTGTACGTGTTTGGGTCAAGATCCTACGCCCGCCGGCGAGCAAAAGGACCAGGACCAGCATGCCAGCACCGACCCAAAGAGAGACCACGTAACAGGTGTGCATTGTGAGCACTCCAATCCGCCACAGTCTTCTGTTCTTTCCTCAGTGGGTGTGCATTGTGAGGATTTCAATCCGCCACAGTCTTTTCTTCTTTTCTCTCTAAGTGTGCATTGTCAGCATTCCAATCCGACACAGTCTTCTGTTCTTTCCTCAGTTGGTGTACATTGTGAGCATTCCAATCCTCCACAGTCTTTTCTTCTTTTTTCTCTAAGTGTGCATTGTCAGCATCAAAATCCGCCACAGTCTTCCCTTCTTTCATCTGTGAGCGTGCATTGTGAGCATTCCAATCCGCCACAGTCTTTACTTCTTTTCTCTCTAAGTGTGCATTGTCAGCATCCCAATCTGACACAGTCTTTTCTTCTTTTGTCAGTGGGCGTGCATTGTGAGCATTCCAATCCGCCACAGTCTTTACTACTTTTCTCTCTAAGTGTGCATTGTCAGCATCCCAATCTGCCACAGTCTTTTCTTCTTTTGTCAGTGGGTGTGCATTGTGAGCATTCCAATCCGCCACAGTCTTTTCTTCTTTCCTCTCTAGGTGTGCATTGTGAGCATTCCAATCCGCCCCAGTCTTTACTTCTTTTCTCTCTAAGTGTGCATTGTCAGGATCCCAATCTGCCACAGTCTTTTCTTCTTTTCTCTCTAAGTGTGCATTGTTAGCATTCCAATCCCACACAGTCTTCTGTTCTTTCCTCAGTGGGTGTGCATTGTGAGCATTTCAATCCGCCACAGTCTTTTCTTCTTTTCTCTCTAAGTGTGCATTGTCAGCATCCCAATCTGCCACAGTCTTTTCTTCTTTTGTCAGTGGGTGTGCATTGTGAGCATTCCAATCCGCCACAGTCTTTTTCTTCTTTCCTCTCTAGGTGTGCATTGTGAGCATTCCAATCCGCCCCAGTCTTTACTTCTTTTCTCTCTAAGTGTGCATTGTCAGCATCCCAATCTGACACAGTCTTTTCTTCTTTTGTCAGTGGGCGTGCATTGTGAGCATTCCAATCCGCCACAGTCTTTACTACTTTTCTCTCTAAGTGTGCATTGTCAGCATCCCAATCTGCCACAGTCTTTTCTTCTTTTGTCAGTGGGCGTGCATTGTGAGCATTCCAATCCGCCACAGTCTTTACTACTTTTCTCTCTAAGTGTGCATTGTCAGCATAACAATCTGCCACAGTCTTTTCTTCTTTTGTCAGTGGGTGTGCATTGTGAACATTCCAATCCGCCACAGTCTTCTGTTCTTTCCTCAGTGGGTGTGCATTGTGAGGATTTCAATCCGCCACAGTCTTTTCTTCTTTTCTCTCTAAGTGTGCATTGTTAGCATTCCAATCCCACACAGTCTTCTGTTCTTTCCTCAGTGGGTGTGCATTGTGAGCATTTCAATCCGCCACAGTCTTTTCTTCTTTTCTCTCTAAGTGTGCATTGTCAGCATCCCAATCTGCCACAGTCTTTTCTTCTTTTGTCAGTGGGTGTGCATTGTGAGCATTCCAATCCGCCACAGTCTTCTGTTCTTTCCTCAGTGGGTGTGCATTGTGAGGATTTCAATCCGCCACAGTCTTTTCTTCTTTTCTCTCTAAGTGTGCATTGTCAGCATCCCAATCTGCCACAGTCTTTTCTTCTTTTGTCAGTGGGTGTGCATTGTGAGCATTCCAATCCGCCACAGTCTTCTGTTCTTTCCTCAGTGGGTGTGCATTGTGAGGATTTCAATCCGCCACAGTCTTTTCTTCTTTTCTCTCTAAGTGTGCATTGTCAGCATCCCAATCTGCCACAGTCTTTTCTTCTTTTGTCAGTGGGTGTGCATTGTGAGCATTCCAATCCGCCACAGTCTTCTGTTCTTTCCTCAGTGGGTGTGCATTGTGAGGATTTCAATCCGCCACAGTCTTTTCTTCTTTTCTCTCTAAGTGTGCATTGTTAGCATTCCAATCCCACACAGTCTTCTGTTCTTTCCTCAGTGGGTGTGCATTGTGAGCATTTCAATCCGCCACAGTCTTTTCTTCTTTTCTCTCTAAGTGTGCATTGTCAGCATCCCAATCTGCCACAGTCTTTTCTTCTTTGTCAGTGGGTGTGCATTGTGAACATTCCAATCCGCCACAGTCTTCTGTTCTTTCCTCAGTGGGTGTGCATTGTGAGGATTTCAATCCGCCACAGTCTTTTCTTCTTTTCTCTCTAAGTGTGCATTGTCAGCATCCCAATCTGCCACAGTCTTTTCTTCTTTTGTCAGTGGGTGTGCATTGTGAGCATTCCAATCCGCCACAGTCTTTTCTTCTTTCCTCTCTAGGTGTGCATTGTGAGCATTCCAATCCGCCCCAGTCTTTACTTCTTTTCTCTCTAAGTGTGCATTGTCAGGATCCCAATCTGCCACAGTCTTTTCTTCTTTTCTCTCTAAGTGTGCATTGTTAGCATTCCAATCCCACACAGTCTTCTGTTCTTTCCTCAGTGGGTGTGCATTGTGAGCATTTCAATCCGCCACAGTTTTTTCTTCTTTTCTCTCTAAGTGTGCATTATCAGCATCCCAATCTGCCATAGTCTTTTCTTCTTTTGTCAGTGGGTGTGCATTGTGAGCATTCCAATCCGACACAGTCTTCTCTTCCTTTCTCAGTTGGTGTGCATTGTGAGTATTTCAATCCGCCACAGTCTTTTCTTCTTTTCTCTCTAAGTGTGCATTGTCAGCATCCCAATCTGCCACAGTCTTTTCTTCTTTTGTCAGTGGGTGTGCATTGTGAGCATTCCAATCTGCCACAGTCTTTTCTTCTTTCCTCTCTAGGTGTGCATTGTGAGCATTCCAATCCGCCACAGTCTTTTCTTCTTTTCTCTCTAAGTGTGCATTGTCAGCATAACAATCTGCCACAGTCTTTTCTTCTTTTGTCAGTGGGTGTGCATTGTGAACATTCCAATCCGCCACAGTCTTCTGTTCTTTCCTCTCTAGGTGTGCATTGTGAGCATTCCAATCCGCCACAGTCTTTTCTTCTTTTCTCTCTAAGTGTGCATTGTCAGCATAACAATCTGCCACAGTCTTTTCTTCTTTTGTCAGTGGGTGTGCATTGTGAACATTCCAATCCGCCACAGTCTTCTGTTCTTTCCTCTCTAGGTGTGCATTGTGAGCATTCCAATCCGCCACAGTCTTTTCTTCTTTTCTCTCTAAGTGTGCA
Organism: Cheilosia impressa; assembly: GCA_948293265.1. NCBI lineage: Eukaryota > Metazoa > Arthropoda > Insecta > Diptera > Syrphidae > Cheilosia > Cheilosia impressa. The sequence goes on from OX411880.1 coordinate 58,408,266, forward strand.
TTGTCAGCATAACAATCTGCCACAGTCTTTTCTTCTTTTGTCAGTGGGTGTGCATTGTGAGCATTTCAATCCGCCACAGTTTTTTCTTCTTTTCTCTCTAAGTGTGCATTATCAGCATCCCAATCTGCCATAGTCTTTTCTTCTTTTGTCAGTGGGTGTGCATTGTGAGCATTCCAATCCGACACAGTCTTCTCTTCCTTTCTCAGTTGGTGTGCATTGTGAGTATTTCAATCCGCCACAGTCTTTTCTTCTTTTCTCTCTAAGTGTGCATTGTCAGCATCCCAATCTGCCACAGTCTTTTCTTCTTTTGTCAGTGGGTGTGCATTGTGAGCATTCCAATCTGCCACAGTCTTTTCTTCTTTCCTCTCTAGGTGTGCATTGTGAGCATTCCAATCCGCCACAGTCTTTTCTTCTTTTCTCTCTAAGTGTGCATTGTCAGCATAACAATCTGCCACAGTCTTTTCTTCTTTTGTCAGTGGGTGTGCATTGTGAACATTCCAATCCGCCACAGTCTTTTCTTCTTTCCTCTCTAGGTGTGCATTGTGAGCATTTCAATCCGCCACAGTCTTTTCTTCTTTTCTCTCTAAGTGTGCATTGTCAGCATCCCAATCTGCCACAGTCTTTTCTTCTTTTGTCAGTGGGTGTGCATTGTGAGCATTCCAATCTGCCACAGTCTTTTCTTCTTTCCTCTCTAGGTGTGCATTGTGAGCATTCCAATCCGCCACAGTCTTTTCTTCTTTTCTCTCTAAGTGTGCATTGTCAGCATAACAATCTGCCACAGTCTTTTCTTCTTTTGTCAGTGGGTGTGCATTGTGAACATTCCAATCCGCCACAGTCTTCTGTTCTTTCCTCAGTGGGTGTGCATTGTGAGGATTTCAATCCGCCACAGTCTTTTCTTCTGTTCTCTCTAAGTGTGCATTGTCAGCATCCCAATCTGCCACAGTCTTTTCTTCTTTTGTCAGTGGGTGTGCATTGTGAGCATTCCAATCCGCCACAGTCTTTTCTTCTTTCCTCTCTAGGTGTGCATTGTGAGCATTCCAATCCGCCACAGTCTTTTCTTCTTTTCTCTCTAAGTGTGCATTGTCAGCATAACAATCTGCCACAGTCTTTTCTTCTTTTGTCAGTGGGTGTGCATTGTGAACATTCCAATCCGCCACAGTCTTCTGTTCTTTCCTCAGTGGGTGTGCATTGTGAGGATTTCAATCCGCCACAGTCTTTTCTTCTTTTCTCTCTAAGTGTGCATTGTCAGCATCCCAATCTGCCACAGTCTTTTCTTCTTTTCTCTCTAAGTGTGCATTGCTAGCATTCCAATCCCACACAGTCTTCTGTTCTTTCCTCAGTGGGTGTGCATTGTGAGCATTTCAATCCGCCACAGTCTTTTCTTCTTTTCTCTCTAAGTGTGCATTGTCAGCATCCCAATCTGCCATAGTCTTTTCTTCTTTTGTCAGTGGGTGTGCATTGTGAGCATTCCAATCCGACACAGTCTTCTGTTCTATCCTCAGTTGGTGTGCATTGTGAGGATTTCAATCCGCCACAGTCTTCTGTTCTTTCCTCAGTGGGTGTGCATTGTGAGGATTTCAATCCGCCACAGTGTTTTCGTCTTTTCTCTCTAAGTGTGCATTGTCAGCATCCCAATCTGCCATACTCTTTTCTTCTTTTGTCAGTGGGTGTGCATTGTGAGCATTCCAATCCGACACAGTCTTCTGTTCTATACTCAGTTGGTGTGCATTGTGAGGATTTCAATCCGCCACAGTCTTCTGTTCTTTCCTCAGTGGGTGTGCATTGTGAGGATTTCAATCCGCCACAGTGTTTTCTTCTTTTCTCTCTAAGTGTGCATTGTCAGCATCCCAATCTGCCATACTCTTTTCTTCTTTTGTCAGTGGGTGTGCATTGTGAGCATTCCAATCCGACACAGTCTTCTGTTCTATACTCAGTTGGTGTGCATTGTGAGCATTCCAATCCGCCACCGTCTTTTCTTCTTTTCTCTCTAAGTGTGCATTGTCAGCATCCCAATCTGCCACAGTCTTTTCTTCTTTTGTCAGTGGGTGTACATTGTGAACATTCCAATCCGCCACAGTCTTCTGTTCTTTCCTCAGTGGGTGTGCATTGTGAGGATTTCAATCCGCCACAGTGTTTTCTTCTTTTCTCTCTAAGAGTGCATTGTCAGCATCCCAATCTGCCACAGCCTTTTCTTCTTTTGTCAGTGGGGGTGCATTGTGAGCATTTCAATCCGCCAGTCTTTACTTCTTTTCTCTCTAAGTGTGCATTGTCAGGATCCCAATCTGCCACAGTCTTTTCTTTTTTTTCTCTCTAAGTGTGCATTGTCAGAATCAAAATCCGCCACAGTCTTCCCTTCTTTCATCTGTGAGCGTGCATTGTGAGCATTCCAATCCGCCACAGTCTTTACTTCTTTTCTCTCTAAGTGTGCATTGTCAGGATCCCAATCTGCCACAGTCTTTTCTTCTTTTCTCTCTAAGTGTGCATTGTCAGCATCCCAATCTGCCATAGTCTTTTCTTCTTTTGTCAGTGGGTGTGCATTGTGAGCATTCCAATCCGAAACAGTCTTTTCTTCTTTTCTGTCTAGGTGTGTTTTGTGAGCATCAAAATCCGCCACAGTCTTCCCTTCTTTCATCTGTGAGCGTGCATTGTGAGCATCCCAATCTGCCACAGTCTTCTGTTCTTTCCTCAGTGGGTGTGCATTGTGAGGATTTCAATCCGCCACAGTCTTTTCTTCTTTTCTCTCTAAGTGTGCATTGTCAGGATAACAATCTGCAACAGACTTTTCTTCTTCCCTCCCTGGGTGTGCATTGTGAGCATTCCAATCCGCCACAGTCTTCCCTTCTTTCATCTGTGAGCGTGCATTTTCAGCATCCCAATCTGCCACAGTCTTCTGTTCTTTCCTCAGTGGGTGTGCATTGTGAGGATTTCAATCCGCCACAGTCTTTTCTTCTTTTCTGTCTAGGTGTGTTTTGTGAGCATCAAAATCCGCCCCAGTCTTCCCTTCTTTCATCTGTGAGCGTGCATTGTGAGTATCCCAATCTGCCACAGTCTTCTGTTCTTTCCTCAGTGGGTGTGCATTGTGAGGATTTCAATCCGCCACAGTCTTTTCTTCTTTTCTGTCTAGGTGTGTTTTGTGAGCATCAAAATCCGCCACAGTCTTCCCTTCTTTCATCTGTGAGCGTGCATTGTGAGCATCCCAATCTGCCACAGTCTTCTGTTCTTTCCTCAGTGGGTGTGCATTGTGAGGATTTCAATCCGCCACAGTCTTTTCTTCTTTTCTCTCTAAGTGTGCATTGTCAGGATCGCAATCTGCCACAGTCTTTTCTTCTTTTCTCTCTAAGTCTGCATTGTCAGAATCAAAATCCGCCACAGTCTTCCCTTCTTTCATCTGTGAGCGTGCATTGTGAGTATTCCAATCCGCCACAGTCTTTACTTCTTTTCTCTCTAAGTGTGCATTGTCAGGATTTTAATCTGCCACAGTCTTTTCTTCTTTTCTCTCTAAGTGTGCATTGTCAGCATCCCAATCTGCCACAGTCTTTTCTTCTTTTGTCAGTGGGTGTACATTGTGAGCATTCCAATCCGCCACCGTCTTTTCTTCTTTTCTCTCTAAGTGTGCATTGTCAGCATCCCAATCTGCCACAGTCTTTTCTTCTTTTGTCAGTGGGTGTACATTGTGAACATTCCAATCCGCCACAGTCTTCTGTTCTTTCCTCAGTGGGTGTGCATTGTGAGGATTTCAATCCGCCACAGTCTTTTCTTCTTTTCTCTCTAAGTGTGCATTGTCAGGATAACAATCTGCAACAGACTTTTCTTCTTCCCTCCCTGGGTGTGCATTGTGAGCATTCCAATCCGCCACAGTCTTCCCTTCTTTCATCTGTGAGCGTGCATTGTGAGCATCCCAATCTGCCACAGTCTTCTGTTCTTTCCTCAGTGGGTGTGCATTGTGAGGATTTCAATCCGCCACAGTCTTTTCTTCTTTTCTCTCTAAGTGTGCATTGTCAGGATAACAATCTGCAACAGACTTTTCTTCTTCCCTCCCTGGGTGTGCATTGTGAGCATTCCAATCCGCCACAGTCTTCCCTTCTTTCATCTGTGAGCGTGCATTTTCAGCATCCCAATCTGCCACAGTCTTCTGTTCTTTCCTCAGTGGGTGTGCATTGTGAGGATTTCAATCCGCCACAGTCTTTTCTTCTTTTCTCTCTAAGTGTGCATTGTCAGGATCGCAATCTGCCACAGTCTTTTCTTCTTTTCTCTCTAAGTCTGCATTGTCAGAATCAAAATCCGCCACAGTCTTCCCTTCTTTCATCTGTGAGCGTGCATTGTGAGTATTCCAATCCGCCACAGTCTTTACTTCTTTTCTCTCTAAGTGTGCATTGTCAGGATTTTAATCTGCCACAGTCTTTTCTTCTTTTCTCTCTATGTGTGCATTGTCAGCATCCCAATCTGCCACAGTCTTTTCTTCTTTTGTCAGTGGGTGTACATTGTGAACATTCCAATCCGCCACAGTCTTCTGTTCTTTCCTCAGTGGGTGTGCATTGTGAGGATTTCAATCCGCCACAGTCTTTTCTTCTTTTCTGTCTAGGTGTGTTTTGTGAGCATCAAAATCCGCCACAGTCTTCCCTTCTTTCCTCAGTGGGTGTGCATTGTGAGGATTTTAATCCGCCACAGTCTTTTCTTCTTTTCTCTCTAAGTGTGCATTGTCAGGATCCCAATCTGCAACAGACTCCACTTCTTCAGTCCGTGGTTGTGCATTGTGCGTATTCCAATCCGCCACAGACTTCTCTTCTTCCCTCCATGGGTGTGCATTGTGAGCATTCCAATCCGCCACAGTCTTCCCTTCTTTCATCTGTGAGCGTGCATTGTGAGTATTCCAATCCGCCACAGTCTTTACGTCTTTTCTCTCTAAGTGTGCATTGTCAGGATTTTAATCTGCCACAGTCTTTTCTTCTTTTCTCTCTAAGTGTGCATTGTCAGCATCCCAATCTGCCACAGTTTTTTTTCTTTTGTCAGTGGGTGTACATTGTGAACATTCCAATCCGCCACAGTCTTCTGTTCTTTCCTCAGTGGGTGTGCATTGTGAGGAATTCAATCCGCCACAGTCTTTTCTTCTTTTCTCTCTAAGTGTGCATTGTCAGGATCCCAATCTGCAACAGACTCCACTTCTTCAGTCCGTGGTTGTGCATTGTGCGTATTCCAATCCGCCACAGACTTCTCTTCTTCCCTCCATGGGTGTGCATTGTGAGCATTCCAATCCGCCACAGTCTTCCCTTCTCTCATCTGTGAGCGTGCATTGTCAGGATCCCAATCTGCAACAGACTTCACTTCTTCCCTCCATGGGTGTGTTTTGTGAGCATTCCAGTCCGCCACAGTCTTCTGTTCTTTCCTCAGTAACTGTGCATTGTGAGGATATCAATCCGCCACAGTCTTTTCTTCTTTTCTCTCTAGGTGTGTTTTTTTTTGAGCGCCGGTTTTGAAGGGTAGTGATGCGATGTCATGAGAATACAAGCGTTCTCACCTAGCCTCTCACTATCAACTCCTACTCTCACCTCCACGTGGTGACTGGTGGGTGCCTAGTACCTCGACTGGAGATTGGGTAACCAACCCCTTTGGTCGGTCGTTGGTGGCAGCAGACGAGAGAGGGGGGAGGAGTGTTGTTTTCTCACTAAGGCACCTCCTCTGGTACCAGACGGCAGCGGAGGAGTTCCCTAGATGGAGCCAACGGTGGCGTCTACAGTTCCAGTCAGGCCGAACTATTTAGTGTAATCCCTATAGAGCTGCTCTGACATATTCGGATACCAGGTCTATAGGGTTTTCCAACACCGAGCCAGGGTGTTGGAGAAGAGTTGGTGGCGGATGAACCCTTAATGGCCCAACGGCAGCGCTCACATCCCAAAGTGGGTTACTGGCACCGGAATAACCGGCCTGCTGTCCTAGGGTCAAGGGCCTGGCCCTCCAGGTTGGGGGTTGTGCCGTCGGGGTAACTTCCCGACCATGTAAAAAAAAACACTAGTTATGGGAGAGACACGAGGAGCCTCGGATAACAATTTCCCTCGAACGGCAACTAGACCCGGAAGGTCAACGGACAACGATTTCAGAGTATGTACCTGGAACGTGCGAACGCTGTACACCCCAGGTGCTACTCAAAAACTTGAGTCTGTCCTCACGCGGTACAAGGCAGATATTACCGCGATCCAGGAGATACGATGGATAGGATCAGGTATGATGAAAAGGAAAAATTGCGATATTTATTACAGCTGCCATAAAAGATTGCATGTATTAGGATGCGGATTCGTCGTGGGAAATCGGCTTAGGACAAAAGTTATTGACTTTAAGCCGATAAGTGATCGTATAGCTGTGATCCGCATCAAAGCTACTTTCCAAAACATAAGCCTAATATGTGCACACGCCCCTACCGACGAGGCTGAAGACCCTATCAAGGAGGAGTTTTATGACCTCCTGGATGGAGCCTACGGAACCTGTCCGGAGTACGATGTCAAAGTTGTGCTCGGGGACTTCAATGCTAAAATCGGAAAGGAAAACATCTTTGGCGGGTTAGTTGGTAAGCACAGAATCCACGAAACGACCACAGACAACGGTTACCGACTAACTGACTTCGCGGCAGCTCGTAATACGGTGATAAGTAGCACTAGTTTTCCAAGGCTAAGGATCCACACAGCAACCTGGCGCTCTCCAGACGGTCGAACCGCCAACCAAATCGACCATGTGCTAATCGACGCGAGGCACGCATCCAACATCCTCAACGTGCACACATTCCGAGGGGCAAACGTCGACTCTGACCATTTTCTTGTTGCGGCTAAGTTCAGAGCTTGACTATCCAACGAGAAGAAGCTGCGTTTCGCCCAGAAGAAGAAATTCGACGTTGGACGCCTTAGCACACCTGGAGTAGCCAGAGTCTACAAAGAGCGCCTGAGTGAGAAACTCTCCGCAGTGCATTCACCTACCACAAATGCCAACACCCAGTGGTCCCAGTATCGCGACATCATCAAAGAGGTAGCCGAAACCACCTTAGGGTACCAGCCACCCCAGAGAAAGAGCCCGTGGTATGATGATGAATGCGTACGCAGGAAAAAGGTGACAGAAGATGCACATATGAAGGCGCTGCAGCGCAAAACAAGGGCAGCGAGGGAAGAGTATCGAGCCAGGGAGGAGACGAAAATCCTGCGTAGAAAGAAGAGGGCCTACGCAGTCTCCCAGCTCAAGGAGATCGAAGAGTCCCGCGATCGAAGCAACATCCGGAAGTTCTACAAGAAAGCCAAGCAACTGGCTGCTGGCTTCAAGACCGGAACGCAGGCTCTTCGAAACAGTGATGGAAACCTAGTCACCGAAGCGCAGGGAATAGTAGATGTGTTTAAGCAGCACTTCCAGCAGCTGCTAAATGGGCATCATGTAGAGAGAGTGATAGGGCAAGAAGAGAACCCACGTCCAGTCAATGAAGATCCAGTTCCACCGCCCAGTATAGAAGAAGTTGGCTTAGCAATAAAAAAGCTAAAGAACAACAAGGCCGCCGGCTCTGATGGCTTACCAGCGGAGCTCTTCAAATACGGTGGTGATGTTTTGGTAGGGCGCATGCACCAAATCATCAACCAAATATGGGTGGAAGAAAGTATGCCCGATGACTGGACTATCAGCTCCATATGCCCCATCTACAAAAAAGGCGATCCTATGTCTTGCAAGAACTATGGAGGCATATCCCTACTTAATGTCGCATATAAGATCCTATCCAACGTACTGTGTGAACGTCTCAAACCTTTCTGCAACACACTAATCGGCACGTACCAGTGTGGCTTTCGGCCCGGCAGATCGACTATAGACCAAATTTTCACACTGAGGCAAATTCTGGAAAAGAACAATGAATTTCAAGTCGAGACTCACCACCTTTTCATCGACTTCAAAGCCGCATATGATAGCATTCATCGTCAGGAGCTTTATGTGGCGATGGCCGAATTCGGGATCCCGGCAAAACTGATTCAGCTATGTAGCGTGACGATGGCAAACACACGCTGCAATGTGCAATTTGGAAGTAGTTCCTCCGAGCTATTCCAAACATGCACCGGATTTCGGCAAGGAGACGCATTATCATGTGACTTCTTCAATCTTGTGCTAGAGCAGATAGTGCGCAGGGCAGGTGTCAACACGGAAGGCACTATCTTCAACAAATCCGTCCAGCTACTGGGGTATGCAGACGATATTGACATCATCGGTCGCTCCCAGCGTGCCGTGATAGAGGCTTTTACGGCGATTGAAGAACAGGCGAAATTCGTTGGTCTTGTAGTAAATGAGGACAAGACTAAGTACATGCTATCAACAAACAAACCAGCATCTGTCCACCGCCTAGGACAGAACGTCACTATTGATAGCAACAATTTCGAGGTAGTTAAGGAGTTTATCTACCTCGGAGTAAACATGAACTCCACAAATGATATCCTAGTGGAGATCCGGCGAAGAATTACCCTAGGAAACCGCTGCTACTTCGGTTTGGCAAAGCAATTGGGTTCAAAACTCCTAACTCGAAGGACAAAATGTATGCTTTACAGAACCCTTATCCTGCCAGTTCTGCTTTATGGCGCCGAGTGCTGGACGACAAGCAGGAAGGGAGAGCTGATACTAGGTTCCTTCGAAATAAAAATTCTTCGGCGGATTTTTGGTCCTGTGTGCGAGGAGGGCGAATGGAGGAGAAGATACAACCGCGAACTCTATGAGCTGTACCAAGATGTGGATGTAGTCCAAAAGGCCAAAATACGTCGAATACATTGGCTCGGTCACATCGAGCGAATGGACAATAATGCTCCAGCTAAGAGGATGTTCGAATCCCAGCCGCCAGGTTAGAGACGACAAGGAAGACCGAACCTCCGTTTCAAAGACCAAGCCATCGCGGATGCCAGAGCGCTTGGTCTGGACAATTGGAAGCAGCGTGCCCGGGATCGCAGAGGATGGAAGGCTGCAGTGTCTCAGGCAGAGACTCTCCACGCGTCGGGAGCCCGTTAAGTAAGTAAAGTGTGTTTTTTGAGCATCAAAATCCGCCACAGTCTTCCCTTTTTTCATCTGTGAGCGTGCATTGACAGCATTCCAATCTGCCACAGTCTTCTGTTCTTTCCTCAGTGGGTGTGCATTGTGAGGATTTCAATCCGCCACAGTCTTTTCTTCTTTTCTCTCTAAGTGTCCATTGTCAGGATCCCAATCTGCAACGGACTTCTCTTCTTCCCTCCGTGGGTGTGCATTGTGAGGATTTCAATCCGCCACAGTCTTTTCTTCTTTTCTCTCTAGGTGTCCATTGTCAGGATCCCAATCTGCAACGGACTTCTCTTCTTCCCTCCGTGGGTGTGCATTGTGAGCATTCTAATCCGCCACAGTCTTTTCTTCTTTCCTCTCTAGGTGTGCATTGTCAGCATCCCAATCTGCCACAGTCTTTTCTTCTTTTGACAGTGTTTGTGCATTGTGAGCATTCAAATCCGCCACAGTCTTTTCTTCTTTCTGCTCTAAGTGTGTTTTGTGAGCATCAAAATCCGCCACAGTCTTCCCTTTTTTCATCTGTGAGCGTGCATTGACAGCATTCCAATCTGCCACAGTCTTCTGTTCTTTCCTCAGTGGGTGTGCATTGTGAGGATTTCAATCCGCCACAGTCTTTTCTTCTTTTCTCTCTAAGTGTGCATTGTCAGGATCCCAATCTGCCACAGTCTTTTCTTCTTTTGACAGTGTTTGTGCATTGTGAGCATTCAAATCCGCCACAGTCTTTTCTTCTTTCTGCTCTAGGTGTGTTTTGTGAGCATCAAAATCCGGAACAGTCTTCCCTTCTTTCATCTGTGAGCGTGCATTGTGAGCATCCCAATCTGCCACAGTCTTCTGTTCTTTCCTCAGTGGGTGTGCATTGTGAGGATTTCAATCCGCCACAGTCTTTTCTTCTTTCTGCTCTAGGTGTGTTTTGTGAGCATCAAAATCCGGAACAGTCTTCCCTTCTTTCATCTGTGAGCGTGCATTGTGAGCATCCCAATCTGCCACAGTCTTCTGTTCTTCCCTCAGTGGGTGTGCATTGTGAGGATTTCAATCCGCCACAGTCTTTTCTTCTTTCTGCTCTAGGTGTGTTTTGTGAGCATCAAAATCCGGAACAGTCTTCCCTTCTTTCATCTGTGAGCGTGCATTGTGAGCATCCCAATCTGCCACAGTCTTCTGTTCTTTCCTCAGTGGGTGTGCATTGTGAGGATTTCAATCCGCCACAGTCTTTTCTTCTTTCTGCTCTAGGTGTGTTTTGTGAGCATCAAAATCCGGAACAGTCTTCCCTTCTTTCATCTGTGAGCGTGCATTGTGAGCATCCCAATCTGCCACAGTCTTTTCTTCTTTTGACAGTGTTTGTGCATTGTGAGCATTCAAATCCGACACAGTCTTCTGTTATTTCCTCAGTTGGTGTGCATTGTGAGGATTTCAATCCGCCACAGTCTTTTCTTCTTTCTGCTCTAGGTGTGTTTTGTGAGCATCAAAATCCGGAACAGTCTTCCCTTCTTTCATCTGTGAGCGTGCATTGTGAGCATCCCAATCTGCCACAGTCTTCTGTTCTTTCCTCAGTGGGTGTGCATTGTGAGGATTTCAATCCGCCACAGTCTTTTCTTCTTTCTGCTCTAGGTGTGTTTTGTGAGCATCAAAATCCGTCACAGTCTTCTTTTCTTTCATCTGTGAGCGTGCATTGTCATCATCCCAATCTGCCACAGTCTTCTGTTCTTTCCTCAGTGGGTGTGCATTGTGAGGATTTCAATCCGCCACAGTCTTTTCTTCTTTTCTCTCTAAGTGTGCATTGTCAGGATCCCAATCTGCAACAGACTTCTCTCCTTCCCTCCGTGGGTGTGCATTGTGAGCATTCCAATCCGCCACAGTCTTCCCTTCTTTCATCTGTGAGCGTGCATTGACAGCATCCCAATCTGCCACAGTCTTCTGTTCTTTCCTCAGTGGGTGTGCATTGTGAGGATTTCAATCCGCCACAGTCTTTTCTTCTTTTCTCTCTAAGTGTGCATTGTCAGGATCCCAATCTGCAACAGACTTCTCTTCTTCCCTCCGTGGGTGTGCATTGTGAGCATTCCAATCCGCCACAGTCTTCCGTTCTTTCCTCAGTGGGTGTGCATTGTCAGGATCCCAATCTGCAACAGACTTCTCTTCTTCCCTCCGTGGGTGTGCATTGTGAGCATTCCAATCCGCCACAGTCTTCTTTTCTTTCATCTGTGAGCGTGCATTGTCAGCATCCCAATCTGCCACAGTCTTCTGTTCTTTCCTCAGTGGGTGTGCATTGTGAGGATTTCAATCCGCCACAGTCTTTTCTTCTTTTCTCTCTAAGTGTGCATTGTCAGGATCCCAATCTGCAACAGACTTCTCTTCTTCCCTCCGTGGGTGTGCATTGTGAGCATTCCAATCCGCCACAGTCTTCCCTTCTTTCATCTGTGAGCATGCATTGTGATCATCCCAATCTGCCACAGTCTTCTGTTCTTTCCTCAGTGGGTGTGCATTGTGAGGATTTCAATCCGCCACAGTCTTTTCTTCTTTTCTCTCTAAGTGTGCATTGTCAGGATCCCAATCTGCAACAGACTTCTCTTCTTCCCTCCGTGGGTGTGCATTGTGAGCATTCAAATCCGACACAGTCTTCTGTTATTTCCTCAGTTGGTGTGCATTGTGAGGATTTCAATCCGCCACAGTCTTTTCTTCTTTCTGCTCTAGGTGTGTTTTGTGAGCATCAAAATCCGTCACAGTCTTCTTTTCTTTCATCTGTGAGCGTGCATTGTCAGCATCCCAATCTGCCACAGTCTTCTGTTCTTTCCTCAGTGGGTGTGCATTGTGAGGATTTCAATCCGCCACAGTCTTTTCTTCTTTTCTCTCTAAGTGTGCATTGTCAGGATCCCAATCTGCAACAGACTTCTCTTCTTCCCTCCGTGGGTGTGCATTGTGAGCATTCCAATCCGCCACAGTCTTCCGTTCTTTCCTCAGTGGGTGTGCATTGTCAGGATCCCAATCTGCAACAGACTTCTCTTCTTCCCTCCGTGGGTGTGCATTGTGAGCATTCCAATCCGCCACAGTCTTCCCTTCTTTCATCTGTGAGCGTGCATTGACAGCATCCCAATCTGCCACAGTCTTCTGTTCTTTCCTCAGTGGGTGTGCATTGTGAGGATTTCAATCCGCCACAGTCTTTTCTTCTTTCTGCTCTAGGTGTGTTTTGTGAGCATCAAAATCCGCCACAGTCTTCCCTTCTTTCATCTGTGAGCGTGCATTGACAGCATTCCAATCTGCCACAGTCTTCTGTTCTTTCCTCAGTGGGTGTGCATTGTGAGGATTTCAATCCGCCACAGTCTTTTCTTCTTTTCTCTCTAAGTGTGCATTGTCAGGATCCCAATCTGCAACGGACTTCTCTTCTTCCCTCCGTGGGTGTGCATTGTGAGGATTTCAATCCGCCACAGTCTTTCCTTCTTTTCTCTCTAGTTGTGTTTTGTGAGCATCAAAATCCGTCACAGTCTTCCCTTCTTTCATCTGTGAGCGTGCATTGTCAGCATCCCAATCTGCCACAGTCTTTTCTTCTTTTGTCAGTGGGTGTGCATTGTGAGCATTCCAATCCGCCACATTCATCTGTTCTTTCCTCAGTGGGTTTGCATTGTGAGCATTCCAATCCGCCACAGTCTTTTCTTCTTTTCTCTCTAAGTGTGCATTGTCAGCATCCCAATCTGCCACAGTCTTTTCTTCTTTTGTCAGTGGGTGTGCATTGTGAGCATTCCAATCCGCCACATTCATCTGTTCTTTCCTCAGTGGGTTTGCATTGTGAGCATTCCAATCCGCCACAGTCTTTTCTTCTTTTCTCTCTAAGTGTGCATTGTCAGGATCCCAATCTGCCACAGTCTTTTCTTCTTTTGTCAGTGGGTGTGCATTGTGAGCATTCCAATCCGCCACATTCATCTGTTCTTTCCTCAGTGGGTTTGCATTGTGAGCATTCCAATCCGCCACAGTCTTTTCTTCTTTTCTCTCTAAGTGTGCATTGTCAGCATCCCAATCTGCCACAGTCTTTTCTTCTTTTGTCAGTGGGTGTGCATTGTGAGCATTCCAATCCGCCACATTCATCTGTTCTTTCCTCAGTGGGTTTGCATTGTGAGCATTCCAATCCGCCACAGTCTTTTCTTCTTTTCTCTCTAAGTGTGCATTGTCAGCATCCCAATCTGCCACAGTCTTTTCTTCTTTTGTCAGTGGGTGTGCATTGTGAGCATTCCAATCCGCCACATTCATCTGTTCTTTCCTCAGTGGGTTTGCATTGTGAGCATTCCAATCCGCCACAGTCTTTTCTTCTTTTCTCTCTAAGTGTGCATTGTCAGCATCCCAATCTGCCACAGTCTTTTCTTCTTTTGTCAGTGGGTGTGCATTGTGAGCATTCCAATCCGCCACATTCATCTGTTCTTTCCTCAGTGGGTTTGCATTGTGAGCATTCCAATCCGCCACAGTCTTTTCTTCTTTTCTCTCTAAGTGTGCATTGTCAGCATCCCAATCTGCCACAGTCTTTTCTTCTTTTGTCAGTGGGTGTGCATTGTGAGCATTCCAATCCGGCACAGTCTTCTGTTCTTTCCTCAGTGGGTGTGCATTGTGAGGATTTCAATCCGCCACAGTCTTTTCTTCTTTTCTCTCTAAGTGTGCATTGTCAGGATCCCAATCTGCCACAGTCTGTTCTTCATTTGTCAGTGGGTGTGCATTGTGAGCATTCCAATTCGCCACAGTCTTCTGTTCTTTCCTCAGTTGGTGTGCATTATGAGGATTTCAATTGGCCACAGTCTTTTCTTCTTTTCTCTCTAAGTGTGCATTGTCAGCATCCCAATCTGCCACAGTCTTTTCTTCTTTTGTCAGTGGGTGTGCATTGTGAGCATTCCAATCCGGCACAGTCTTCTGTTCTTTCCTCAGTGGGTGTGCATTGTGAGGATTTCAATCCGCCACAGTCTTCCCTTCTTTCATCTGTGAGAGTGCATTGTCAGCATCCCAATCTGCCACAGTCTTCTCTTCTTCCCTCTTTGGGCGTGCATTGTGAGCATTCCAATCCGCCACAGTCTTTTCTTCTTTCCTCTCTAAGTTTGCAATGTCAGCATCCCAATCTGCCACAGTCTTTTCTTCTTTTGACAGTGTTTGTGCATTGTGAGCATTCAAATCCGACACAGTCTTCTGTTATTTCCTCAGTTGGTGTGCATTGTGAGGATTTCAATCCGCCACAGTCTTTTCTTCTTTCTGCTCTAGGTGTGTTTTGTGAGCATCAAAATCCGGAACAGTCTTCCCTTCTTTCATCTGTGAGCGTGCATTGTGAGCATCCCAATCTGCCACAGTCTTCTGTTCTTTCCTCAGTGGGTGTGCATTGTGAGGATTTCAATCCGCCACAGTCTTTTCTTCTTTCTGCTCTAGGTGTGTTTTGTGAGCATCAAAATCCGTCACAGTCTTCTTTTCTTTCATCTGTGAGCGTGCATTGTCAGCATCCCAATCTGCCACAGTCTTCTGTTCTTTGCTCAGTGGGTGTGCATTGTGAGGATTTCAATTAGCCACAGTCTTCACTTCTTTCATCTGTGAACGTGCATTGTGAGCATTCCAATCCTCTACAGTCTTTTCTTCTTTCCTCTCTAGGTGTGTTTTGTGAGCATTATAATCCGCCACAGTCTTTACTTCTTTCCTCTCTAGGTGTGTTTTGTGAGCATTCCAATCCGCCACAGTCTTCACTTCTTTCATCTGTGAGCGTGCATTGTGCGCATTCCAATCCGCCACAGTCTTCTGTTCTTTCCTCAGTGGGTGTGCATTGTGAGGATTTCAATCCGCCACAGTCTTTTCATCTTTTCTCTCTAAGTGTGCATTGTCAGGATCCCAATCTGCAACAGACTTCACTTCTTCCCTCCGTGGGTGTGCACTGTGAGCATTCCAATCCGCCACAGTCTTTTCTTCTTTTCTCTCTAAGTGTGCATTGTCAGCATCAAAATCCGCCACAGTCTTCCCTTCTTTCATCTGTGAGCGTGCATTGTGAGCATTCCAATCCGCCACAGTCTTTTCTTCTTTTCTCTCTAGGTGTGCATTGTCAGCATCAAAATCCGCCACAGTCTTCCCTTCTTTCATCTGTGAGCGTGCATTGTGAGCATTCCAATCCGCCACAGTCTTTTCTTCTTTCATCTCTAGGTGTGTTTTGTGAGCATTCCAATCCTCTACAGTCTTTTCTTCTTTCCTCTCTAGGTGTGTTTTGTGAGCATTATAATCCGCCACAGTCTTTTCTTCTTTCCTCTCTAGGTGTGTTTTGTGAGCATTCCAATCCGCCACAGTCTTCACTTCTTTCATCTGTGAGCGTGCATTGTGCGCATTCCAATCCGCCACAGTCTTCTGTTCTTTCCTCAGTGGGTGTGCATTGTGAGGATTTCAATCCGCCACAGTCTTTTCATCTTTTCTCTCTAAGTGTGCATTGTCAGGATCCCAATCTGCAACAGACTTCACTTCTTCCCTCCGTGGGTGTGCATTGTGAGCATTCCAATCCGCCACAGTCTTTTCTTCTTTCCTCTCTAAGTTTGCAATGTCAGCATCCCAATCTGCCACAGTCTTTTCTTCTTTTGTCAGTGTTTGTGCATTGTGAGCATTCAAATCCGACACAGTCTTCTGTTATTTCCTCAGTTGGTGTGCATTGTGAGGATTTCAATCCGCCACAGTCTTTTCTTCTTTCTGCTCTAGGTGTGTTTTGTGAGCATCAAAATCCGGAACAGTCTTCCCTTCTTTCATCTGTGAGCGTGCATTGTGAGCATCCCAATCTGCCACAGTCTTCTGTTCTTTCCTCAGTGGGTGTGCATTGTGAGGATTTCAATCCGCCACAATCTTTTCTTCTTTCTGCTCTAGGTGTGTTTTGTGAGCATCAAAATCCGTCACAGTCTTCTTTTCTTTCATCTGTGAGCGTGCATTGTCAGCATCCCAATCTGCCACAGTCTTCTGTTCTTTGCTCAGTGGGTGTGCATTGTGAGGATTTCAATTAGCCACAGTCTTCACTTCTTTCATCTGTGAACGTGCATTGTGAGCATTCCAATCCTCTACAGTCTTTTCTTCTTTCCTCTCTAGGTGTGTTTTGTGAGCATTATAATCCGCCACAGTCTTTACTTCTTTCCTCTCTAGGTGTGTTTTGTGAGCATTCCAATCCGCCACAGTCTTCACTTCTTTCATCTGTGAGCGTGCATTGTGCGCATTCCAATCCGCCACAGTCTTCTGTTCTTTCCTCAGTGGGTGTGCATTGTGAGGATTTCAATCCGCCACAGTCTTTTCATCTTTTCTCTCTAAGTGTGCATTGTCAGGATCCCAATCTGCAACAGACTTCACTTCTTCCCTCCGTGGGTGTGCATTGTGAGCATTCCAATCCGCCACAGTCTTTTCTTCTTTTCTCTCTAAGTGTGCATTTTCAGCATCAAAATCCGCCACAGTCTTCCCTTCTTTCATCTGTGAGCGTGCATTGTGAGCATTCCAATCCGCCACAGTCTTTTCTTCTTTTCTCTCTAAGTGTGCATTGTCAGGATCCCAATCTGCAACAGACTTCACTTCTTCCCTCCGTGGGTGTGCACTGTGAGCATTCCAATCCGCCACAGTCTTTTCTTCTTTTCTCTCTAAGTGTGCATTATCAGCATCAAAATCCGCCACAGTCTTCCCTTCTTTCATCTGTGAGCGTGCATTGTGAGCATTCCAATCCGCCACAGTCTTTTCTTCTTTCCTCTCTAGGTGTGCATTGTCAGCATCCCAATCTGCCACAGACTTTTTTTCTTTTGTCAGTGAGCGTGCATTGTTAGCATTCCAATCCGCCACAGTCTTTTCTTCTTTTCTCTCTAAGTGTGCATTCTCAGGATCCCAATCTGCAACAGACTTCACTTCTTCCCTCCGTGGGTGTGCATTGTGAGCATTCCAATCCGCCACAGTCTTTTCTTCTTTTCTCTCTAAGTGTGCATTTTCAGCATCAAAATCCGCCACAGTCTTCCCTTCTTTCATCTGTGAGCGTGCATTGTGAGCATTCCAATCCGCCACAGTCTTTTCTTCTTTTCTCTCTAAGTGTGCATTGTCAGGATCCCAATCTGCAACAGACTTCACTTCTTCCCTCCGTGGGTGTGCACTGTGAGCATTCCAATCCGCCACAGTCTTTTCTTCTTTTCTCTCTAAGTGTGCATTTTCAGCATCAAAATCCGCCACAGTCTTCCCTTCTTTCATCTGTGAGCGTGCATTGTGAGCATTCCAATCCGCCACAGTCTTTTCTTCTTTTCTCTCTAAGTGTGCATTGTCAGCATCAAAATCCGCCACAGTCTTCCCTTCTTTCATCTGTGAGCGTGCATTGTGAGCATTCCAATCCGCCACAGTCTTTTCTTCTTTCCTCTCTAGGTGTGTTTTGTGAGCATTCCAATCCTCTACAGTCTTTTCTTCTTTCCTCTCTAAGTGTGCATTGTCAGGATCCCAATCTGCAACAGACTTCACTTCTTCCCTCCGTGGGTGTGCACTGTGAGCATTCCAATCCGCCACAGTCTTTTCTTCTTTTCTCTCTAAGTGTGCATTGTCAGCATCAAAATCCGCCACAGTCTTCCCTTCTTTCATCTGTGAGCGTGCATTGTGAGCATTCCAATCCGCCACAGTCTTTTCTTCTTTTCTCTCTAAGTGTGCATTGTCAGGATCCCAATCTGCAACAGACTTCACTTCTTCCCTCCGTGGGTGTGCACTGTGAGCATTCCAATCCGCCACAGTCTTTTCTTCTTTTCTCTCTAAGTGTGCATTGTCAGCATCAAAATCCGCCACAGTCTTCCCTTCTTTCATCTGTGAGCGTGCATTGTTAGCATTCCAATCCGCCACAGTCTTTTCTTCTTTTCTCTCTAAGTGTGCATTGTCAGCATCAAAATCCGCCACAGTCTTCCCTTCTTTCATCTGTGAGCGTGCATTGTGAGCATTCCAATCCGCCACAGTCTTTTCTTCTTTCCTCTCTAGGTGTGTTTTGTGAGCATTCCAATCCTCTACAGTCTTTTCTTCTTTCCTCTCTAGGTGTGTTTTGTGAGCATTATAATCCGCCACAGTCTTTTCTTCTTTCCTCTCTAGGTGTGTTTTGTGAGCATTCCAATCCGCCACAGTCTTCACTTCTTTCATCTGTGAGCGTGCATTGTGCGCATTCCAATCCGCCACAGTCTTCTGTTCTTTCCTCAGTGGGTGTGCATTGTGAGGATTTCAATCCGCCACAGTCTTTTCATCTTTTCTCTCTAAGTGTGCATTGTCAGGATCCCAATCTGCAACAGACTTCACTTCTTCCCTCCGTGGGTGTGCATTGTGAGCATTCCAATCCGCCACAGTCTTTTCTTCTTTTCTCTCTAAGTGTGCATTTTCAGCATCAAAATCCGCCACAGTCTTCCCTTCTTTCATCTGTGAGCGTGCATTGTGAGCATTCCAATCCGCCACAGTCTTTTCTTCTTTTCTCTCTAAGTGTGCATTTTCAGCATCAAAATCCGCCACAGTCTTCCCTTCTTTCATCTGTGAGCGTGCATTGTGAGCATTCCAATCCGCCACAGTCTTTTCTTCTTTTCTCTCTAAGTGTGCATTGTCAGGATCCCAATCTGCAACCGACTTCACTTCTTCCCTCCGTGGGTGTGCATTGTGAGCATTCCAATCCGCCACAGTCTTTTCTTCTTTTCTCTCTAAGTGTGCATTGTCAGCATCAAAATCCGCCACAGTCTTCCCTTCTTTCATCTGTGAACGTGCATTGTGAGCATTCCAATCCGCCACAGTCTTTTCTTCTTTTCTCTCTAAGTGTGCATTGTCAGGATCCCAATCTGCAACAGACTTCACTTCTTCCCTCCGTGGGTGTGCATTGTGAGCATTCCAATCCGCCACAGTCTTTTCTTCTTTTCTCTCTAAGTGTGCATTGTCAGCATCAAAATCCGCCACAGTCTTCCCCTCTTTCATCTGTGAGCGTGCATTGTGAGCATTCTAATCCGCCACAGTCTTTTCTTCTTTTCTCTCTAAGTGTGCTTTGTCGGGATCCCAATCTGCAACAGACTTCACTTCTTCCCTCCGTGGGTGTGCATTGTGAGCATTCCAATCCGCCACAGTCTTTTCTTCTTTTCTCTCTAAGTGTGCATTTTCAGCATCAAAATCCGCCACAGTCTTCCCTTCTTTCATCTGTGAGCGTGCATTGTGAGCATTCCAATCCGCCACAGTCTTTTCTTCTTTTCTCTCTAAGTGTGCATTGTCAGGATCCCAATCTGCAACAGACTTCACTTCTTCCCTCCGTGGGTGTGCACTGTGAGCATTCCAATCCGCCACAGTCTTTTCTTCTTTTCTCTCTAAGTGTGCATTGTCAGCATCAAAATCCGCCACAGTCTTCCCTTCTTTCATGTGTGAGCGTGCATTGTGAGCATTCCAATCCGCCACAGTCTTTTCTTCTTTTCTCTCTAAGTGTGCATTGTCAGGATCCCAATCTGCAACAGACTTCACTTCTTCCCTCCGTGGGTGTGCACTGTGAGCATTCCAATCCGCCACAGTCTTTTCTTCTTTTCTCTCTAAGTGTGCATTGTCAGCATCAAAATCCGCCACAGTCTTCCCTTCTTTCATCTGTGAGCGTGCATTGTGAGCATTCCAATCCGCCACAGTCTTTTCTTCTTTTCTCTCTAAGTGTGCATTTTCAGCATCAAAATCCGCCACAGTCTTCCCTTCTTTCATCTGTGAGCGTGCATTGTGAGCATTCCAATCCGCCACAGTCTTTTCTTCTTTCCTCTCTAGGTGTGCATTGTCAGCATCCCAATCTGCCACAGACTTTTTTTCTTTTGTCAGTGAGCGTGCATTGTTAGCATTCCAATCCGCCACAGTCCTCTCTTCTTTTCTCTGTGGGTGTGCATTGTGAGCATTTCAATCCGCCACAGTCTTCCCTTCTTTCATCTGTGAGAGTGCATTGTCAGCATCCCAATCTGCCACAGTCTTCTCTTCTTCCCTCTTTGGGCGTGCATTGTGAGCATTCCAATCCGCCACAGTCTTTTCTTCTTTCCTCTCTAGGTGTGCATTGTCAGCATCCCAATGTGCCACAGACTTTTTTTCTTTTGTCAGTGAGCGTGCATTGTTAGCATTCCAATCCGCCACAGTCCTCTCTTCTTTTCTCTGTGGGTGTGCATTGTGAGCATTCCAATCCGCCACAGTCTTTTCTTCTTTTCTCTCTAAGTGTGCATTGTCAGCAGCAAAATCCGCCACAGTCTTCCCTTCTTTCATCTGTGAGCGTGCATTGTGAGCATTCCAATCCGCCACAGTCTTTTCTTCTTTTCTCTCTAAGTGTGCATTGTCAGCATCCCAATCTGCCACAGTCTTTTCTTCTTTTGTCAGTGGGTGTGCATTGTGAGCATTCCAATCCGCCACAGTCTTTTCTTCTTTTCTCTCTAAGTGTGCATTTTCAGCATCAAAATCCGCCACAGTCTTCCCTTCTTTCATCTGTGAGCGTGCATTGTGAGCATCCCAATCTGCCACAGTCTTCTGTTCTTTCCTCAGTGGGTGTGCATTGTGAGGATTTCAATCCGCCACAGTCTTCCCTTCTTTCATCTGTGAGCGTGCATTGTGAGCATCCCAATCTGCCACAGTCTTCTGTTCTTTCCTCAGTGGGTGTGCATTGTGAGGATTTCAATCCGCCACAGTCTTTTCATCTTTTCTCTCTAAGTGTGCATTGTCAGGATCCCAATCTGCAACAGACTTCACTTCTTCCCTCCGTGGGTGTGCATTGTGAGCATTCCAATCCGCCACAGTCTTTTCTTCTTTTCTCTCTAAGTGTGCATTTTCAGCATCAAAATCCGCCACAGTCTTCCCTTCTTTCATCTGTGAGCGTGCATTGTGAGCATCCCAATCTGCCACAGTCTTCTGTTCTTTCCTCAGTGGGTGTGCATTGTGAGGATTTCAATCCGCCACAGTCTTTTCTTCTTTTCTCTCTAAGTGTGCATTGTCAGCATCCCAATCTGCCACAGTCTTTTCTTCTTCCCTCTTTGGGCGTGCATTGTGAGCATTCCAATCCGCCACAGTCTTTTCTTCTTTCCTCTCTAAGTTTGCAATGTCAGCATCCCAATCTGCCACAGTCTTTTCTTCTTTTGACAGTGTTTGTGCATTGTGAGCATTCAAATCCGCCACAGTCTTTTCTTCTTTCTGCTCTAGGTGTGTTTTGTGAGCATCAAAATCCGCCACAGTCTTCCCTTCTTTCATCTGTGAGCGTGCATTGTGAGCATCCCAATCTGCCACAGTCTTCTGTTCTTTCCTCAGTGGGTGTACATTGTGAGGATTTCAATCCGCCACAGTCTTTTCTTCTTTCCTCTCTAAGTTTGCAATGTCAGCATCCCAATCTGCCACAGTCTTTTCTTCTTTTGACAGTGTTTGTGCATTGTGAGCATTCAAATCCGACACAGTCTTCTGTTATTTCCTCAGTTGGTGTGCATTGTGAGGATTTCAATCCGCCACAGTCTTTTCTTCTTTCTGCTCTAGGTGTGTTTTGTGAGCATCAAAATCCGCCACAGTCTTCCCTTCTTTCATCTGTGAGCGTGCATTGTGAGCATCCCAATCTGCCACAGTCTTCTGTTCTTTCCTCAGTGGGTGTGCATTGTGAGGATTTCAATCCGCCACTGTCTTTTCTTCTTTCTGCTCTAGGTGTGTTTTGTGAGCATCAAAATCCAGCACAGTCTTCTTTTCTTTCATCTGTGAGCGTGCATTGTCAGCATCCCAATCTGCCACAGTCTTCTGTTCTTTCCTCAGTGGGTGTGCATTGTGAGGATTTCAATCCGCCACAGTCTTTTCATCTTTTCTCTCTAAGTGTGCATTGTCAGGATCCCAATCTGCAACAGACTTCACTGTGCATTGTGAGCATTCCAATCCGCCACAGTCTTTTCTTCTTTTCTCTCTAAGTGTGCATTTTCAGCATCAAAATCCGCCACAGTCTTCCCTTCTTTCATCTGTGAGCGTGCATTGTGAGCATTCCAATCCGCCACAGTCTTTTCTTCTTTTCTCTCTAAGTGTGCATTGTCAGGATCCCAATCTGCAACAGACTTCACTGCTTCGCTCCGTGGGTGTGCACTGTGAGCATTCCAATCCGCCACAGTCTTTTCTTCTTTTCTCTCTAAGTGTGCATTGTCAGCATCAAAATCCGCCACAGTCTTCCCTTCTTTCATCTGTGAGCGTGCATTGTGAGCATTCCAATCCGCCACAGTCTTTTCTTCTTTCCTCTCTAGGTGTGCATTGTCAGCATCCCAATCTGCCACAGACTTTTTTTCTTTTGTCAGTGAGCGTGCATTGTTAGCATTCCAATCCGCCACAGTCCTCTCTTCTTTTCTCTGTGGGTGTGCATTGTGAGCATTTCAATCCGCCACAGTCTTCCCTTCTTTCATCTGTGAGAGTGCATTGTCAGCATCCCAATCTGCCACAGTCTTCACTTCTTCCCTCTTTGGGCGTGCATTGTGAGCATTCCAATCCGCCACAGTCTTTTCTTCTTTCCTCTCTAAGTTTGCAATGTCAGCATCCCAATCTGCCACAGTCTTTTCTTCTTTTGACAGTGTTTGTGCATTGTGAGCATTCAAATCCGCCACAGTCTTTTCTTCTTTCTGCTCTAGGTGTGTTTTGTGAGCATCAAAATCCGCCACAGTCTTCCCTTCTTTCATCTGTGAGCGTGCATTGTGAGCATCCCAATCTGCCACAGTCTTCTGTTCTTTCCTCAGTGGGTGTGCATTGTGAGGATTTCAATCCGCCACAGTCTTTTCTTCTTTCTGCTCTAGGTGTGTTTTGTGAGCATCAAAATCCGTCACAGTCTTCTTTTCTTTCATCTGTGAGCGTGCATTGTCAGCATCCCAATCTGCCACAATCTTCTGTTCTTTGCTCAGTGGGTGTGCATTGTGAGGATTTCAATTAGCGACAGTCTTCACTTCTTTCATCTGTGAACGTGCATTGTGAGCATTCCAATCCGCCACAGTCTTCGCTTCTATTATCTGTGAGCGTGCATTGTGCGCATTCCAATCCGCCACAGTCTTTTCTTCTTTCCTCTCTAGGTGTGTTTTGTGAGCATTCCAATCCGCCACAGTCTTCACTTCTTTCATCTGTGAGCGTGCATTGTGCGCATTCCAATCCGCCACAGTCTTCTGTTCTTTCCTCAGTGGGTGTGCATTGTGAGGATTTCAATCCGCCACAGTCTTTTCATCTTTTCTCTCTAAGTGTGCATTGTCAGGATCCCAATCTGCAACAGACTTCACTTCTTCCCTCCGTGGGTGTGCATTGTGAGCATTCCAATCCGCCACAGTCTTTTCTTCTTTTCTCTCTAAGTGTGTATGTCAGCATCAAAATCCGCCACAGTCTTCCCTTCTTTCATCTGTGAGCGTGCATTGTGAGCATTCCAATCCGCCACAGTCTTTCCTTCTTTTCTCTCTAAGTGTGCATTGTCAGGATCCCAATCTGCAACAGACTTCACTTCTTCCCTCCGTGGGTGTGCATTGTGAGCATTCCAATCCGCCACAGTCTTTTCTTCTTTTCTCTCTAAGTGTGCATTGTCAGCATCCCAATCTGCCACAGTCTTTTCTTCATTTGTCAGTGGGTGTGCATTGTGAGCATTCCAATTCGCCACAGTCTTCTGTTCTTTCCTCAGTTGGTGTGCATTGTGAGGATTTCAATTGGCCACAGTCTTAACTTCTTTTCTCTCTAAGTGTGCATTGTCAGCATCCCAATCTGCCACAGTCTTTTCTTCTTTTGGCAGTGGGTGTGCATTGTGAGCATTCCAATCCGGCACAGTCTTCTGTTCTTTCCTCAGTGGGTGTGCATTGTGAGGATTTCAATCCGCCACAGTCTTCCCTTCTTTCATCTGTGAGAGTGCATTGTCAGCATCCCAATCTGCCACAGTCTTCTCTTCTTCCCTCTTTGGGCGTGCATTGTGAGCATTCCAATCCGCCACAGTCTTTTCTTCTTTCCTCTCTAAGTTTGCAATGTCAGCATCCCAATCTGCCACAGTCTTTTCTTCTTTTGACAGTGTTTGTGCATTGTGAGCATTCAAATCCGACACAGTCTTCTGTTATTTCCTCAGTTGGTGTGCATTGTGAGGATTTCAATCCGCCACAGTCTTTTCTTCTTTCTGCTCTAGGTGTGTTTTGTGAGCATCAAAATCCGCCACAGTCTTCCCTTCTTTCATCTGTGAGCGTGCATTGTGAGCATCCCAATCTGCCACAGTCTTCTGTTCTTTCCTCAGTGGGTGTGCATTGTGAGGATTTCAATCCGCCACAGTCTTTTCTTCTTTCTGCTCTAGGTGTGTTTTGTGAGCATCAAAATCCGTCACAGTCTTCTTTTCTTTCATCTGTGAGCGTGCATTGTCAGCATCCCAATCTGCCACAGTCTTCTGTTCTTTGCTCAGTGGGTGTGCATTGTGAGGATTTCAATTAGCCACAGTCTTCACTTCTTTCATCTGTGAACGTGCATTGTGAGCATTCCAATCCTCTACAGTCTTTTCTTCTTTCCTCTCTAGGTGTGTTTTGTGAGCATTATAATCCGCCACAGTCTTTTCTTCTTTCCTCTCTAGGTGTGTTTTGTGAGCATTCCAATCCGACACAGTCTTCACTTCTTTCATCTGTGAGCGTGCATTGTGCGCATTCCAATCCGCCACAGTCTTCTGTTCTTTCCTCAGTGGGTGTGCATTGTGAGGATTTCAATCCGCCACAGTCTTTTCATCTTTTCTCTCTAAGTGTGCATTGTCAGGATCCCAATCTGCAACAGACTTCACTTCTTCCCTCCGTGGGTGTGCATTGTGAGCATTCCAATCCGCCACAGTCTTTTCTTCTTTTCTCTCTAAGTGTGCATTTTCAGCATCAAAATCCGCCACAGTCTTCCCTTCTTTCATCTGTGAGCGTGCATTGTGAGCATTCCAATCCGCCACAGTCTTTTCTTCTTTTCTCTCTAAGTGTGCATTTTCAGCATCAAAATCCGCCACAGTCTCCCCTTCTTTCATCTGTGAGCGTGCATT
Organism: Cheilosia impressa; assembly: GCA_948293265.1. NCBI lineage: Eukaryota > Metazoa > Arthropoda > Insecta > Diptera > Syrphidae > Cheilosia > Cheilosia impressa. The sequence continues at coordinate 58,433,257 of OX411880.1, forward strand.
GTGAGCATTTCAATCCGCCACAGTCTTTTCATCTTTTCTCTCTAAGTGTGCATTGTCAGGATCCCAATCTGCAACAGACTTCACTTCTTCCCTCCGTGGGTGTGCATTGTGAGCATTCCAATCCTCTACAGTCTTTTCTTCTTTCCTCTCTAGGTGTGTTTTGTGAGCATTATAATCCGCCACAGTCTTTTCTTCTTTCCTCTCTAGGTGTGTTTTGTGAGCATTCCAATCCGACACAGTCTTCACTTCTTTCATCTGTGAGCGTGCATTGTGCGCATTCCAATCCGCCACAGTCTTCTGTTCTTTCCTCAGTGGGTGTGCATTGTGAGGATTTCAATCCGCCACAGTCTTTTCACCTTTTCTCTCTAAGTGTGCATTGTCAGGATCCCAATCTGCAACAGACTTCACTTCTTCCCTCCGTGGGTGTGCATTGTGAGCATTCCAATCCGCCACAGTCTTTTCTTCTTTTCTCTCTAAGTGTGCATTTTCAGCATCAAAATCCGCCACAGTCTTCCCTTCTTTCATCTGTGAGCGTGCATTGTGAGCATTCCAATCCGCCACAGTCTTTTCTTCTTTCCTCTCTAGGTGTGCATTGTCAGCATCCCAATCTGCCACAGACTTTTTTTCTTTTGTCAGTGAGCGTGCATTGTTAGCATTCCAATCCGCCACAGTCCTCTCTTCTTTTCTCTGTGGGTGTGCATTGTGAGCATTTCAATCCGCCACAGTCTTCCCTTCTTTCATCTGTGAGAGTGCATTGTCAGCATCCCAATCTGCCACAGTCTTCTCTTCTTCCCTCTTTGGGCGTGCATTGTGAGCATTCCAATCCGCCACAGTCTTTTCTTCTTTCCTCTCTAAGTTTGCAATGTCAGCATCCCAATCTGCCACAGTCTTTTCTTCTTTTGACAGTGTTTGTGCATTGTGAGCATTCAAATCCGCCACAGACTTTTCTTCTTTCTGCTCTAGGTGTGTTTTGTGAGCATCAAAATCCGCCACAGTCTTCCCTTATTTCATCTGTGAGCGTGCATTGTGAGCATCCCAATCTGCCACAGTCTTCTGTTCTTTCCTCAGTGGGTGTGCATTGTGAGGATTTCAATCCGCCACAGTCTTTTCTTCTTTTCTCTCTAAGTGTGCATTGTCAGCATCCCAATCTGCCACAGTCTTTTCTTCTTTTGTCAGTGGGTGTGCATTGTGAGCATTCCAATCCGGCACAGTCTTCTGTTCTTTCCTCAGTGGGTGTGCATTGTGAGGATTTCAATCCGCCACAGTCTTTTCATCTTTTCTCTCTAAGTGTGCATTGTCAGCATCCCAATCTGCCACAGTCTTTTCTTCTTTTGGCAGTGGGTGTGCATTGTGAGCATTCCAATCCGGCACAGTCTTCTGTTCTTTCCTCAGTGGGTGTGCATTGTGAGGATTTCAATCCGCCACAGTCTTCCCTTCTTTCATCTGTGAGAGTGCATTGTCAGCATCCCAATCTGCCACAGTCTTCTCTTCTTCCCTCTTTGGGCGTGCATTGTGAGCATTCCAATCCGCCACAGTCTTTTCTTCTTTCCTCTCTAAGTTTGCAATGTCAGCATCCCAATCTGCCACAGTCTTTTCTTCTTTTGACAGTGTTTGTGCATTGTGAGCATTCAAATCCGACACAGTCTTCTGTTATTTCCTCAGTTGGTGTGCATTGTGAGGATTTCAATCCGCCACAGTCTTTTCTTCTTTCTGCTCTAGGTGTGTTTTGTGAGCATCAAAATCCGCCACAGTCTTCCCTTCTTTCATCTGTGAGCGTGCATTGTGAGCATCCCAATCTGCCACAGTCTTCTGTTCTTTCCTCAGTGGGTGTGCATTGTGAGGATTTCAATCCGCCACAGTCTTTTCTTCTTTCTGCTCTAGGTGTGTTTTGTGAGCATCAAAGTCCGTCACAGTCTTCTTTTCTTTCATCTGTGAGCGTGCATTGTCAGCATCCCAATCTGCCACAGTCTTCTGTTCTTTGCTCAGTGGGTGTGCATTGTGAGGATTTCAATTAGCCACAGTCTTCACTTCTTTCATCTGTGAACGTGCATTGTGAGCATTCCAATCCTCTACAGTCTTTTCTTCTTTCCTCTCTAGGTGTGTTTTGTGAGCATTATAATCCGCCACAGTCTTTTCTTCTTTCCTCTCTAGGTGTGTTTTGTGAGCATTCCAATCCGACACAGTCTTCACTTCTTTCATCTGTGAGCGTGCATTGTGCGCATTCCAATCCGCCACAGTCTTCTGTTCTTTCCTCAGTGGGTGTGCATTGTGAGGATTTCAATCCGCCACAGTCTTTTCATCTTTTCTCTCTAAGTGTGCATTGTCAGGATCCCAATCTGCAACAGACTTCACTTCTTCCCTCCGTGGGTGTGCATTGTGAGCATTCCAATCCGCCACAGTCTTTTCTTCTTTTCTCTCTAAGTGTGCATTTTCAGCATCAAAATCCGCCACAGTCTTCCCTTCTTTCATCTGTGAGCGTGCATTGTGAGCATTCCAATCCGCCACAGTCTTTTCTTCTTTTCTCTCTAAGTGTGCATTGTCAGGATCCCAATCTGCAACAGACTTCACTTCTTCCCTCCGTGGGTGTGCACTGTGAGCATTCCAATCCGCCACAGTCTTTTCTTCTTTTCTCTCTAAGTGTGCATTGTCAGCATCAAAATCCGCCACAGTCTTCCCTTCTTTCATCTGTGAGCGTGCATTGTGAGCATTCCAATCCGCCACAGTCTTTTCTTCTTTCCTCTCTAGGTGTGCATTGTCAGCATCCCAATCTGCCACAGACTTTTTTTCTTTTGTCAGTGAGCGTGCATTGTTAGCATTCCAATCCGCCACAGTCCTCTCTTCTTTTCTCTGTGGGTGTGCATTGTGAGCATTTCAATCCGCCACAGTCTTCCCTTCTTTCATCTGTGAGAGTGCATTGTCAGCATCCCAATCTGCCACAGTCTTCTCTTCTTCCCTCTTTGGGCGTGCATTGTGAGCATTCCAATCCGCCACAGTCTTTTCTTCTTTCCTCTCTAAGTTTGCAATGTCAGCATCCCAATCTGCCACAGTCTTTTCTTCTTTTGACAGTGTTTGTGCATTGTGAGCATTCAAATCCGCCACAGACTTTTCTTCTTTCTGCTCTAGGTGTGTTTTGTGAGCATCAAAATCCGCCACAGTCTTCCCTTATTTCATCTGTGAGCGTGCATTGTGAGCATCCCAATCTGCCACAGTCTTCTGTTCTTTCCTCATTGGGTGTGCATTGTGAGGATTTCAATCCGCCACAGTCTTTTCTTCTTTTCTCTCTAAGTGTGCATTGTCAGCATCCCAATCTGCCACAGTCTTTTCTTCTTTTGTCAGTGGGTGTGCATTGTGAGCATTCCAATCCGGCACAGTCTTCTGTTCTTTCCTCAGTGGGTGTGCATTGTGAGGATTTCAATCCGCCACAGTCTTCCCTTCTTTCATCTGTGAGAGTGCATTGTCAGCATCCCAATCTGCCACAGTCTTCTCTTCTTCCCTCTTTGGGCGTGCATTGTGAGCATTCCAATCCGCCACAGTCTTTTCTTCTTTCCTCTCTAAGTTTGCAATGTCAGCATCCCAATCTGCCACAGTCTTTTCTTCTTTTGACAGTGTTTGTGCATTGTGAGCATTCAAATCCGACACAGTCTTCTGTTATTTCCTCAGTTGGTGTGCATTGTGAGGATTTCAATCCGCCACAGTCTTTCCTTCTTTCTGCTCTAGGTGTGTTTTGTGAGCATCAAAATCCATCACAGTCTTCTTTTCTTTCATCTGTGAGCGTGCATTGTCAGCATCCCAATCTGCCACAGTCTTCTGTTCTTTGCTCAGTGGGTGTGCATTGTGAGGATTTCAATTAGCCACAGTCTTCACTTCTTTCATCTGTGATCGTGCATTGTGAGCATTCCAATCCTCTACAGTCTTTTCTTCTTTCCTCTCTAGGTGTGTTTTGTGAGCATTATAATCCGCCACAGTCTTTTCTTCTTTCCTCTCTAGGTGTGTTTTGTGAGCATTCCAATCCGCCACAGTCTTCACTTCTTTCATCTGTGAGCGTGCATTGTGCGCATTCCAATCCGCCACAGTCTTTTCATCTTTTCTCTCTAAGTGTGCATTGTCAGGATCCCAATCTGCAACAGACTTCACTTCTTCCCTCCGTGGGTGTGCATTGTGAGCATTCCAATCCGCCACAGTCTTTTCTTCTTTTCTCTCTAAGTGTGTATGTCAGCATCAAAATCCGCCACAGTCTTCCCTTCTTTCATCTGTGAGCGTGCATTGTGAGCATTCCAATCCGCCACAGTCTTTTCTTCTTTTCTCTCTAAGTGTGCATTGTCAGGATCCCAATCTGCAACAGACTTCACTTCTTCCCTCCGTGGGTGTGCACTGTGAGCATTCCAATCCGCCACAGTCTTTTCTTCTTTTCTCTCTAAGTGTGCATTGTCAGCATCAAAATCCGCCACAGTCTTCCCTTCTTTCATCTGTGAGCGTGCATTGTGAGCATTCCAATCCGCCACAGTCTTTTCTTCTTTCCTCTTTAGGTGTGCATTGTCAGCATCCCAATCTGCCACAGACTTTTTTTCTTTTGTCAGTGAGCGTGCATTGTTAGCATTCCAATCCGCCACAGTCCTCTCTTCTTTTCTCTGTGGGTGTGCATTGTGAGCATTTCAATCCGCCACAGTCTTCCCTTCTTTCATCTGTGAGAGTGCATTGTCAGCATCCCAATCTGCCACAGTCTTCTCTTCTTCCCTCTTTGGGCGTGCATTGTAAGCATTCCAATCCGCCACAGTCTTTTCTTCTTTCCTCTCTAAGTTTGCAATGTCAGCATCCCAATCTGCCACAGTCTTTTCTTCTTTTGACAGTGTTTGTGCATTGTGAGCATTCAAATCCGCCACAGTCTTTTCTTCTTTCTGCTCTAGGTATGTTTTGTGAGCATCAAAATCCGCCACAGTCTTCCCTTCTTTCATCTGTGAGCGTGCATTGTGAGCATCCCAATCTGCCACAGTCTTCTGTTCTTTCCTCAGTGGGTGTGCATTGTGAGGATTTCAATCCGCCACAGTCTTTTCATCTTTCTGCTCTAGGTGTGTTTTGTGAGCATCAAAATCCGTCACAGTCTTCTTTTCTTTCATCTGTGAGCGTGCATTGTCAGCATCCCAATCTGCCACAATCTTCGCTTCTATTATCTGTGAGCGTGCATTGTGCGCATTCCAATCCGCCACAGTCTTTTCTTCTTTCCTCTCTAGGTGTGTTTTGTGAGCATTCCAATCCGCCACAGTCTTCACTTCTTTCATCTGTGAGAGTGCATTGTCAGCATCCCAATCTGCCACAGTCTTCTCTTCTTCCCTCTTTGGGCGTGCATTGTAAGCATTCCAATCCGCCACAGTCTTTTCTTCTTTCCTCTCTAAGTTTGCAATGTCAGCATCCCAATCTGCCACAGTCTTTTCTTCTTTTGACAGTGTTTGTGCATTGTGAGCATTCAAATCCGCCACAGTCTTTTCTTCTTTCTGCTCTAGGTGTGTTTTGTGAGCATCAAAATCCGCCACAGTCTTCCCTTCTTTCATCTGTGAGAGTGCATTGTCAGCATCCCAATCTGCCACAGTCTTCTCTTCTTCCCTCTTTGGGCGTGCATTGTAAGCATTCCAATCCGCCACAGTCTTTTCTTCTTTCCTCTCTAAGTTTGCAATGTCAGCATCCCAATCTGCCACAGTCTTTTCTTCTTTTGACAGTGTTTGTGCATTGTGAGCATTCCAATCCGCCACAGTCTTCTGTTCTTTCCTCAGTGGGTGTGCATTGTGAGGATTTCAATCCGCCACAGTCTTTTCATCTTTTCTCTCTAAGTGTGCATTGTCAGGATCCCAATCTGCAACAGACTTCACTTCTTCCCTCCGTGGGTGTGCATTGTGAGCATTCCAATCCGCCACAGTCTTTTCTTCTTTTCTCTCTAAGTGTGCATTGTCAGCATCAAAATCCGCCACAGTCTTCCCTTCTTTCATCTGTGAGCGTGCATTGTGAGCATTCCAATCCGCCACAGTCTTTCCTTCTTTTCTCTCTAAGTGTGCATTGTCAGGATCCCAATCTGCAACAGACTTCACTTCTTCCCTCCGTGGGTGTGCATTGTGAGCATTCCAATCCGCCACAGTCTTTTCTTCTTTTCTCTCTAAGTGTGCATTATCAGCATCAAAATCCGCCACAGTCTTCCCTTCTTTCATCTGTGAGCGTGCATTGTGAGCATTCCAATCCGCCACAGTCTTTTCTTCTTTCCACTCTAGGTGTGCATTGTCAGCATCCCAATCTGCCACAGACTTTTTTTCTTTTGTCAGTGAGCGTGCATTGTTAGCATTCCAATCCGCCACAGTCTTCTCTTCTTTTCTCTGTGGGTGTGCATTGTGAGCATTCCAATCCGCCATATTCTTCTCTTCTTTCCTCTGTGGGTGTGCATTGTGAGCATTCCAATCCGCCACAGCCTTCTGTTGTGTTAAATTTTTACCGCAACAAAGTCTGCTTTCTATCCCTTTTTTCCCTACCCATTGTTGCGGATATGAAATAAGTATAATTAATAAAATTCCGAAGATTTGTAAGCACTGGAGTGAAAGCATCCCTTTGCAAACGTCAAAAGAAAATAAACCACTGAACTATGCGTACCACCATGTTGGAATTGACGTAAGTCATTTTGTAATCGACCTTTGCAAGGGATGGACACACAAAAGTGTAAGTTGAATAAATATTAATCTATTGTAATCTTTTAAAATAAGTATTCTTTCATATTGTTCTCTATAGGAAATAAAAAAACATCAAGAAAGTCAAAAGGACGTATTATTATTTGTTCCCCATCCTAAGAAGGTCGAACACCCATGGTCCTTCTTTTCTTGGCTTATGTACCCGAGGTCCTGGGATGTGGACGGGCATCCGAGGCCCCCATCAGCCTCCGGACCACCTCCTTGGAAACTTAAGGGTACGACCAAATAGGTACTCGATAGTGACAGGCCGGTCGCAAGCCATCGGACGGGCGGTCTGAATGGCAGAGGATGGGAGTTCCGGTTGCACAGCCCTTCGGACGGAAGGGAGACTCGGAACCGTCGATTAGCAATGAGCTCAAGTTGGATGGTGAGCCTGGCATGTCGATCCACCGACAGATAATTAGACCAACATCTGTGTCTACAAAAGGGTGTGGCGGACAGCCAGGACAAGACACCCCAACGATTGTCACAGAACAATAAGTGACAATATCGAAAAATTACGTTCGATGGGTGGAGAGATGACGATCTTTTTTACGAATCACCCCGCCGCTGGAGCAACGGAGGAGCAGCAGAGAGTGTAGGCGGGCGGCCATATAAAACGCACTCCCACCACAAAACATTTGAAGGCAACAACAACCAATGAACACTAAAACACAAATCGGTGGCGAGGTCTCAGTTTAGAGACCAGAGGCCGTCCCTAAAAGGACTGCCTAAGACCGTTATACGTGGTGAAGAACCACATCCTGCACGAGGTGCCACTGCTTTAAACTGAATATAACGGATCTAGAGGGGAATAACTCGATAAAACCCATAATCCCGGGTGAACTACCGTGCCTATGGGATGTATGGCACAATGTTATGTGTCTTCTAACGGTGAACTCTAGATACCTGGGGACCTCTAGTTTCAATTTCAATTCCCCTTTTCTGTATACAGGGGGTGAGTACAGAACAACCTTCCTTCCGCCTTACTCGTGGGAACAAAATGAACAAAACCAACAAACAGAACAAAACCAACAAACAAACTACAACAAACAAAAAGGAAGAGACTACTGTGCAAGGATCGAGCACTTTAGACTCTATTAATGTCGATCCCCGGACGGACCAGCTGACTGAGGAAGAAGAAAATCTTCTACTCAACCCTTTCGCCAATCTTGGAGTATGGGACGGAGAAAGCGTCGCATCTGGCACTGACGCAGGGAACCTAACTCTCGATGTTAGTGACACCTGCTCAAACGCTAGCTCTACCCTATCCAGATTGTCAAACTGCTCAAGACGTAGTCTAGTCTAGTCAAACGACTAGGTACAAGAGACTGGGACGAACTCAACGAGGCTGAACGCAAACGACTGCACAATGCGCGTGCCTACTTGAAGGAACAGCTGCCAATGGAGAATGGGCCATTAGCTCATACACCGGCGGTAGCTGCTGCTGCTGGGGGCACGTATGCTGAGGCGTTGATGGGGCCACCTGCTCCAAAGATCGGCAAGGACCATCCTAAGAAAAGGCCGACCTCATCAACATGTGCGACAAGGGAAACTGGAGTAATGTCTGAACCTCACACCGAACGTTGCATCGGGCCACTTGCCCGTACGGGTCCGGTGGGGGAGCGGACATTCTCTGGGGATATGAAGACACCGTCAATGGGAAAACTGATTGACCAACATCAGTCTAGTGAACCAGGGACAGTGCCTTCTCACCCGACGACAGACCGGTCAACGAAACCCACCCGAGAACTGTCACACTCACCGACCAAGCGTTGCATCGGGCCACTTGCCTGTACGGGCCTGGGAAGTGATGGGATAGTTCGCGGTAAGGAGGATGAGGAAGGCAAGCTCTCGGAAAACATTCAGGGCCACAGCCTCAAATGCAATCCGGAAGCGAGCACTTCTCGTCAACTGGGTGACAACGGCCAAGACACATCACTGGACACTTCAAAAACCGTCTCGACGACAATTGAGGTCCAACCCAGCACCTCACGTGGACGAACTGCCACCTTCAGTCGCAAGACTAAATTACCTCTGGGAAAGGACGAAATTCTACGTAGACAAAGACGAAACGCAATACGATTTGTGCGACGTCTGAGTAAACGTAACCCTGACACCTTAACGGACAAAGACAGGAAAGCACTCGACAAGGCTAATAATCGACTGAGGACACTTCCTTCTGACGATAGGGAATCAACCAAACCCAACACGGCTCCTAAGAATATAACTGGGAAGAAGGGCCACTTGCCCTTCACCCCGATTGCAAATAGACTTAGGATACCTGCAATGGGCTCGGGACCGGACTTACAACCCAACCCCGAACCGATTGCAGGCACGTCGAAAAGGGCTAGGTTGAACGACACCATCTCCCCGCCAACCCCTAACGTTCGGAAAAAGGCCAGAACTTCATTGGTAACCGTAACTTTTTTTTTTTTTTTTTTTTTTTTTTTTCCGAGGGTAGGTGAAAATCTTCCAAAGACACTATGAGAATAGCAAGCGCGTGCTCATAGTAGTGTCAGATTTCTACTGACTAAAAACACCACCCTTCGATAAATTGTTAGATACTGCAACTAAGATAAAACTTATCAAGCAATTTTTCTATAACGAAATAAAAACACTTTTGACAGGTTACTTTCCACTGAAAGATCCTGCATGTTCCGCAATTAGGACGCGGTTAATCCTATCTTGCCAAGTCGAAAGGTTTCGTTCTTTGTAGTCGGCGCAATAAATTACTCTCATCCAAAATTTGTCGGACTGTATTGTTGATATGTCCGATTAGTCGGTCTTTATGTTTTCGCGCGAAGCTTCTAGTTTCAGCTTCGATTGTAGGAATTCCGAGATCCCTGTGGATATCGTCGTTTCTAGTGTACCACGGTGCTTGGACAATTTCTCTTAGTACTTTATTTTGAAAAGTTTGTAAAATATTGGCATTTGCTTTCTTGGTACAACCCCAAAGTTGTATACCGTAGGTCCACACCGGCTTTAGCACTTGCTTGTATAAAAGCAGTTTGTTCTCGGTACTGAGCTGGGAATGTTTTCCGAGTAACCAGTACATTTCTCTATATTTGATATCGAGTTCTTTACGTTTCATTTTCACGTGCGAATTCCATTTCAGCTTTGCGTCGAGTGTCATTCCCAGGTATTTGGCCTCGTTAGCAAAGGGTATTCGAGCCAAGTTTAGGAAAATTGGCAAGTCATTAGTTTTCCTATATGTGAAATTTACGTGAACAGATTTAGTTTCGTTGAGGGCGATCCGCCAGTCCCTCGTCCATTCATTTACTTTATTCAGTGTGGTTTGCAGCTTTGCAGTCGTTTCTTCGATCGTATTACCTACTGCAAGGATAGCGGTGTCGTCGGCGAAGGTAGCAAGGATAGTGCCATCTTCTCTTGGTATATCGCGAGTATATAACAGATACAGAAGCGGCCCAAGGACGCTTCCTTGCGGTACGCCGGCCGAAATTTCTTTAAGCTCCGAGTATTCTACACCATGTCTAACACGGAAGAGTCTGTTCCCGAGATATGATTCTAAGATATCATATAGGCTTACGGGGAGAATTTGTCGTAATTTAAATTTTAAGCCGTCGTGCCACACCTTATCAAAGGCTTGTGAGACGTCGAGGAATACGCTTGAGCATATCTTTTTTTCTTCAAATGCTTTCTCTATTACGTCAGTAATTCTATGCACTTGGTCAATCGTCGAGTGCTTGGTTCTGAACCCAAACTGGTGGTCAGGGATTAGATTATTATCTTCTATAACCGGTTGTAGGCGCCTAAGTAATATCCTCTCGAAAACTTTAGATATGACTGGAAGAAGCGAAATTGGTCTATACGATTTTACTTCATTTGGCGGTTTTCCTGGTTTTAAAACCATAATGACTTCCGCGACTTTCCATTGGCTCGGCACGTGTTTAAGTCTGAGCGCAGCATTTATAATATGTAGAAGCTTATTTAATGCTTTTCGAGGTAGAGCTTTGAGAACTTCTCCGGTGATCAAATCATAACCAGGAGCTTTCTTAGGTTTTAGAGATTCGATTTCACGTTTTATTTCCCTTAGCGTTGCATATGTGAGTGAAAAATCGTTAGATAGTAATTCCGTCCCACCATTGGTACTGCCGTAAGCCGCTCGACCATCGTACGGTTTAAAGGTTTCCTGTAGATGGGCGGCAAAAACGTCCGCTTTTTCTTTATCTTCCTTTGCCCATTCATTTTGATTTATTTTTATTGGCGGCGCTGGGATTTTGGGCCTTTTGGTGCCTTTTACAGCTTTCCAAAGTGAATAATTGGAATCTTTTTTCGCTGTTAAACTTTCAAGGTAAGAACCTATCGCCCGATTTTTAAAATCCTTAATAGCTGTCTTCAACAAATTGCACAAATAATTCAAATGTGCTTTATGTTGCGGAGCGCGACTCTGTTGCCATTTTTTACGCGCTTTCCTTTTTTCGTTGACCAATTCTTTTATTTCGGGCGGATATCGTAAACCGTATTTGGCCGGCGTTTTTCTTGGGTTAGGCGTATTATTCCAGGAAGCGAGCTGAACGACTTCAACGAAGCGATCAACTTCAACCTCAAGTTCGTAAGGTGTCGTAAGTGGAACGCTCAGTTCAACATTCTCTTCAATTTCATTCCTAAAGTCTTCCCAGTTAGTTGTTTTACCAGTAAGTCTAGCTGGCTCTTGCTTATTGACTAGTTTTGCGCTCAACGTTAAAATAACCGGTGAATGATCAGATGACAGATCAAAGCTCTCTTCAACTTTAATGTGGTTGGTAGATATTCCTTTCACGACGAAAAAATCTATCAGATCAGGTATTTTTGAAGTATCAGTTGGCCAGTAGGTCGGTTTGCCCGACGAGTGGAAATCACAATTGTACTCCATACCTGCCCCATAGAGCATTCTACCTTTTCGCGAGATGAATCTAGAACCCCAGAACGTGTGTTTCGCATTAAAATCGCCGCCAATAATGAAATTTGGTTTGAGCGATTTAAGCAAGTTAGTATAATCACTTTTTTCAAGCGCGGAGCGTGGTGGACAGTAGATAGATGAGATTCTAAGAGTACGCTGATTATTTTTTACTCGAATCGTAAGTTGCGATCATTGATCAAGGCAATCCTTCACGGAAACTTTCCAACGACCAATGGAGACTAATTGAGCTTCGGATCCTTGATGAAGTTAATGAGGCTATTATAAAGAATAAAGAACCTCTCCCGTTATTCGGTACCCTCAACACCATTCAAGGATTCAAAGTCATGACATGTGAAGACGGCTACACTCTCACATGGCTAAAGGACTTCATCGCCAAAACCAAAGCTCCCTGGCTTAATGCAGACCTGCATGTGATCGACAAGAAGGAGATAGTACGGTTGACTAGGCCAAAAGCCAGACTATCTGTACGGGGACCCTACATTCCGAGAGATCGGATTGAGAGATATCTCAAATCCCTGAACAAAGACCAACTAAGCGAAGCTTGGGAAGTCGTAGAAATGGGAGAGTACAACGAGGCTGGTACAGAGGTAACGGTGCTGTTAAGCCACAAATCCATCCCGTTGCTGAGAAAGATAGGTTTTAAAGTTCGTGTCGGTATTAACCGATGCAAACTTAGACTTATAGCCAACGCGGCTCATAAAAACAAAAAGGTAGAGGGGGTAGCCAAAAACTGTGATGAGAATAATCCAAGCCAATCTCCATCACAGTAAGGCGGCAAGCGCCAACATGGTCTACCTCATGGAGGCTAGACAAATTGACGTGGCCTTAATCCAAGAACCCTGGGTAGCAGGCGGCAAGATTAAAGGCCTTGGCTCTAAAGGACTCATACTGTTTGAAACAAAACATGTAGACACACACAGTAAGACCAGAACTTGTATATTGGCGAGGAAACAGTTCAATCTCTTTCTTCTATCTAATTACAGTGATAAAGACCATACAACAGTCAGGTACGAGAGAGAGGGGCTCCCACCGCTGATCCTAACATCGTGCTATTTGCCATACGATGCAACGGAAGGACCGCCTTCTGCACTCACCTACCAACTGGTGAATCGGGTAAAGGAAGAGAAATGGGATCTGGTGATAGGATGTGATGCTAACTCTCATCATATACAATGGGGTAGCTCAAACATCAACCCAAGAGGTGAGTCACTTTTTGAATTCCTTACCGAAAACAATATTCTAGTAGCGAACAGGGGCTCAGAGCCGACTTTTGTTATTAGGAATAGACAAGAAGTAATTGACGTTACTCTGGTAAGCAACTCAAATACAGTAACAATAGACCAATGGAAAGTATTAACAGAGGAAACATTCTCTGACCACAAAATCATTGAATTCCTAATACTTGACACTACGAACCATCCAAAACCATATAGAAACCACAGAAAAACGAACTGGGATATCTTTAATATGGAAGTGGATAATAATATAAGAACACTCCACACTAATGAGTTACTTGCACCTGAGAATTTGAACAAGGCAACCGATGATCTTGCTAAAATTCTAGGAAAAGCTCTTGGAAAGGCATGTCCGTTAAGAACGATGAGAATCGGCAAGAAACCACCACCATGGTGGACTAACGAGCTAAGCAACATTAGAAAAGAAACAAGAAAACTTTTCAACGCTGCAAAACGCACAGAAACGGATACTGATTGGGAAAGTTACAAATCCAGTCAAAGAAAATTCAAGGCGGAGACACAACGTGCAAAACGATGTACTTGGAGAGCCTACTGTAATGAAGTAGAAACTACTGCAGAATCAGCTAGGCTCAGGAAGATCCTTGCTAAAGAACCCATCGCCTTGGGCTCTCTTAAGGCCCCCAATGACCGATGGACAGAATCGTGTAATGAGACACTAGAGCTCCTTCTCCAAACTCACTTCCCGGGATGTAACCCCAACGGGAACAATGAACTGGAAGCAGAATATTACACGGATGACGGCGCTCCAACGGAAATGGTGACGGAGGAAAAGATAAGTTGGGCAATCAATTCTTTCTCACCATATAAATCTAACGGAATTGATGGCATCTTCCCTATGATGCTACAAAAATGCGAGAAACTCATAACCTCACATCTGAAAAACATATTCCTAAGCAGCCTAAAGCTAGGATACGTTCCAAAATCATGGCGAGAAGTTAAAGTGGTCTTTATACCCAAAGCTGGCAAACCCAGCCACACAACTGCCAAAGATTTTAGACCCATCAGCCTAACATCGTTTGTTCTAAAAACATTTGAAAGGCTGATAGATATACATATCCGGACTAAACTAAACCCGGATACTGTATCCCCGGCTCAACACGCCTACACAAAAGGCAAAAGTGTTGAAACAGCACTGCATAGTGTCGTCAGCACGGTGGAAAAAACATTGAAAGTTAAAGAATACACTCTAGCAGCCTTCCTGGACATTGAAGGAGCTTTTAACAATGTCGAAACAGAAGCAGTTCAAAGAGTTCTAACAAACCTTAAAGTGATAACCGCTATCATCAAATGGATAATGTGTATGCTCAAAAATAGAATAATCATCTCAGAACTAGGAGGTGTAGAAACGAAGGTATCTGCATCAAGAGGCACTCCTCAAGGTGGGGTACTATCACCCCTACTCTGGGTTCTTGTAGTAAACGAGATCCTGAATAAACTTGAATTCAGTGGAGTTAAAGCAGTTGCATATACCGATGACCTAGCACTGCTCGCGACAGGAAAATTTCTGTCCACCATCAGTGAACTACTAAACAGAGCCCTATCCACGGTCAATACCTGGACAAAGAAATGTGGACTGGCAGTAAATCCACAAAAAACAGAATTAGTTCTTTTCACCAACAAAAGAACTATTCCGGAATTTAGACTGCCAACAATTGAAGGGATTCCGCTAATAATTTCTGATAGTGCAAAATACCTGGGAGTTATCCTAGATCGGAAATTAAACTGGAACCTCAACATTAAGGAAAGAGCCAAAAAGGCAACGATAGCATTCTATGCCTGTAATAGAATATTCGGAAGAACATGGGGCCCTAATCCTAGAATAGTCATGTGGCTCTATACAGCGGTTGTAAGACCGATACTAACTTATGGTTGTTTATTCTGGTGGCAAGCGCTGTTAAAGTCTAACAACCTAAAAATCATGACAAAAATTCAAAGAATGGCCTGTATTGGCACCACGGGGGCAATGAGAACCAGCCCCACAGCAGGCCTAGAGGCTATACTCCATCTCAAACCCCTAGATCTCTTTGTACAAGAATCTGCTGCTAACAGCGCCCTCCGGTTAAGCCAGACCAAAAACTGGAAACACAGCCTGACAGGACACGCATAAATTCTAAACAAATTCGCGGGCAATAATATATGCACGGACTATATCACCCCCCGACTAGACTTCAGAAGACCATTTACCACGTGTTTCCCCAGCAGGGACGAATGGAATGAGGACCAACCAACATCCATTGGACCTACCATACCCATATACACGGATGGATCAAAGATGGAAATTGGCGTTGGCGCGGGTTTCTACTCGGAACGTCTCGGACTATCCAGTTCAATCAGACTACCTAACCACAGCAGCGTATTCCAAGCTAAGGTATTGGCAGTGACAACAGCTGCTAAACAGGTTGCAATGATGGCAATACCCCATGCAGATATTACCTTTTTCATTGACAGTCAAGCGGCAATAAAAGCGATCGCTGCCGTTGAGTTAAAATCGAAGCTTGTAAGTCGCTGTCGCGAAGAGCTGCGGGTTCTTGGAGCGAGGCACAATGTAAGACTATGCTGGGTTCCTGGGCACAAGGGTGTATCTGGGAATGAAAAGGCTGATGAGCTGGCAAGAAAGGGATCCTCCCTTGAACTAAACCAGGCCGACACCACAGTAATGATTCCCCCCTGTAATCTCAGACAGGTGATTGGGAACAAAATACTAAAGGCGACAATTGAGAGATGGAGGAAACTAGACTCCTGTGTCATAACCAGGAAAATGTGGCCAATCTACAACAAACAGAAAACGGAGAAAATCCTATAATTAAGCAAGAAATCATTGTCCTTAATTGTGGGCATTATCACCGGACACAATACACTGAAATACCATACCAAGAAGATGGGAATCAGTTCAGATGACCTATGCAGGGGATGCGGTGATGAGGAGGTGCATGAGGACACCCCACACTTTCTCTGTCACTGTCCAGCGCTCTGTCACATAAGAAATAAATTCCTTGGCAGTTACTTCTTCGAGGATTTAGAGGAACTCTCAGATAGGTCCATTAACGACCTACTAAAATTTGTAAATAAAACGGACTGGTTTACTAATCCGTAGGTTTTTCATAGGTTTCCAGTGTATGGAGGTAGTAAACCCCTAGGGCATCACAACGGGTCTACATTGACCTAAGTGTGGCACGTACAGGTTCCCCTGTTCTGCCAACCCGCTAACCTAACCTAACCTAAAACACAAATCGACCAAAGATAATCGCAACACGATCAGAGCGACAAAACAAGAAACGAAACACAACCGAAAATGCACCGAAATTAAGGGCGAGAGCCTAAACCCTAAATTTCACACAAGGAACTCGCGAACAAATTTTGTAAACAAACCATACCTGATGGATTCCTTGTCAGCGATTTTATGTTTTTTTCCCCGTTTAAGGAAGGCCTAATTTCCGATGTTCGGGTGGGGAATGATTGCTTCCACCATAATTATTTCTTTTTAATTTTCTTTAGTTTTAAATTGAATTTTATTCGTGGGGAAAAATGACGGGTTGCAAATTCCTCCACGAATTACTTTATTTGTTTACTATGACAAACGGTCATAGAAATAATTAGTAGAGGAGGCTAACTCTACTAGGAAAAGAGAAGAGAGTTCGAAGTCGGCTGGCTAATCCTAAATTTACTGGAAGGATCTTCAACCCGCTAGTATGTGTGAATGTGGTGGTTAATGGCCGTGGGAGGCATTGCTAAATGCCAACTTAAAGATCCCACTTTTGTTTTCTAATACCAGCGAATGTATGAGAGAGTGTGTGTGGAAGCCAAACGACTTCGAACCAAACCAAAGCCCGGGAAGTCACTTCTTGGCTGACCAGCTTGCTAGTAAGTTGTTTTTAGAAGTTTTTGGAAATTTTAAAAGTTTTGATTTAGTGTGGCAGAAGGCAACTTTTTGTTTTATTTGAAAAAAGAGTAATTCGTGGTAGAATTTTTTTTTTGGATAACTTAATTTAGTAGATAAAGTGTGAAGATAAAGCGAGTGAGGTGCTTATCACGAAGGACAGGAAGGATAGAGGAAAACGGACAAAGTGTGGAAAGGTGTCAGGTGGATACCGAAGGCAGGAAGGACAAGGAACCCAACAGGTGTCGAGATAAAAGATAAGTAGAGTAAACTCAAAAGTGAGAATAGTTTGTTAGGTAATTGTTAAAAAGAGAAAGTTTTCCATAGGCTTTCGTTCCGAAAATTTCTCAAAAAAGCGGCACACGCGACCCATATACATATATATACCGTTTTAGTCTGCTCGAGACAACGCGATAGCGGATCATTTCAACCGTCCAAACGATTAAAGTTAAATTCGAAACGACATTTTTTTTTTTATTAATTAGAATTGCCTTCCATACATTTCAACCCAATTCGAAATCCTTTAATAAAAGACCGTGCTCCAACGGAGCTTTTATAACGAGGTAAAATCTTTGTTTTCTTTTTCTTGGTATTAATTAATTTTAAGGTTTTGTAATTTACCCAAAACTACGTGGCGCCCTTGAGAGCATTTATTTTTGAAGATTAAATTGTCGAACTCAAAAAGTTCACGCACAAATAACTTCGCACCCGCCCCCTTCCGCGGTTGCAAAAGTGCGCGATCCCTTTATTAGTACCCTTTGGTAATTGACATTTGTCTCATTCGATCTTTTACTCAGGCAGTGGCGACTGCAATTTTTTTTCTTTCGTTTTGTTTCGCCAAATAATTCATTAAATAAGTAGTTGGATCGCGTTTATTATAATTAAATTATTTTGCAACACTTCTTTCCTTCTTTCCAGCTATCCTACGTAGTTTAAAAAAGAACCATGTTACGTATGCATTGTTTGTTAAGGTTAATTAAGTAGATTTAAGATCGTTAAAACCGTAGTACGTATGAATTGCTTGTTAAGGTCAATTAAGTAGATCTAGGGCCGTTAAACCGACTTGCTAAAGAATTGCTTCGGGGGCAACCCTGGACCCGACGAGTATACCCCGGCCGGAGATAAAAAGCACATCGCAAATTGGCGCCCGAGCAGGGACTTCAAACGAAATACAACAACCGACCGTTCCAGCCCGAACGTATCACCGACCTGAACCAAACTACCCATTTCACCGAAATAATAAACCTCCGACGCCCTTGGTAATATCGCTAACAGCCTCCGCATCATGGACGCCGCTGACGACGAACCAAGTGTCTCACTTAAAGAAGTTGACCTCTTTTCCAGTCTGACCTGGATATACAAATTTGACAAAGCCGAGCTTACCAAAGTATAGGCAGCCAAAGGTCTCCCACCACCGGCACACTAGACCAGCTCCGGAAAACCATGGGCGCTTATAAATATTAAGGACGACCGAACATACCGGTCGACCCAACGATTATGGGAAGAGTTAACCCGAGCTCCCGAGAGCCCCGAAACCATCCAGGAACCCAAACTCCTGACAGTACCGTAGGAAACCATTAAGGAAGACACCGGGATCACCCTGCACATCCCAAACCAGAAGACGCCGCTCCCAATCGTCGCTTCGCCCGAACCCCAAGCAGGCCAAAATATGCCACATACATCCCGACCCACGCCCAGCTATGACGCCGAGGTTATGAATACCGTGCGCAAATGGGGACTACGATTTGACGGCACCGGCAACACCCTCGAGTTTCTGGAACGAATTGAGGAGCTCGCGCAATGCTACGACCTCTCCCTCGATCATATGCTTCGAACCCTACTCGATATATTCCGGGGAACAGCACTTTAGTGGCTACGCATCAACCGCGACCGCTTCCTCGACTGGGGGGAAATTTAGGTAGGCTTTCCTCAAGCATTTCCTGCCACCCAGATGCATACATAAACTCGAAGAAGAAATTATGGGTCGAAAACAAGGACCCCGGGAGAGGGCAAAAGACTTAATCCGTTCGATGCAATACCTCATACGACATCACCCGCGTAGAAGACTAGAGTCGAATATGGACCGGATCTACGATAGTCTAAGTCCGGAATATCGGCTGTACATTCGCCGTACGGATTTTGAAACCGCCGAGGACTTAATGGAGCTCGCGGAAGAGTATGAGTAAATCAAGGCGGAAGGACGACACAACCGACCGCCCACCCGCCACACGTCACCACCGGTAAGGTTTGCAACCCCGCCGACCCGAAGTTCACTATTACCAACGCTCTAGAAGCACCACCCGCCACTTACGACCGAAATACACACTGTTTGCACTGTAAACAGCGCGGACATCACCAACAAGAATGCCGCCGACCATTCCGACTATTCTGTTCGTTCTGCGGGGAGGATTGAAGATTAAGCCGAGATTGCCCATGCCGAAGAAACCCGACCGCCATGCTGTCCTCCGCCACCTGGACCGACCCAGGAACCAGCCTCCTAAATGCCTGCCGCCACAACTCCCAAGGCTGGGTATAAGGCAAGGTAAAAGCCATACAGGATGGAAAACTCTACCGCCGATTCCCCAGCTACGACTCCCCAGTGACACGCGCCGAGGATCCGCGGAGGAAAGGACGACAAGCGCAGGCAACGACCAAAACCCAGCGGAAAGTCCGGGTTAAGACCAATCGAGGTGGTGGTCGTTGAAAGTGACGACGATGATGACCACAATACCGGACACCCAGGGCGACCATCTACTCCAGAAAAAACGCTTCCCCAAATTCCCACAGATCCTCAGCCAAGAGGTTCTGATCATCCGTTACCCGGTACCAGCGCAACCGCAACATCTGGCAACTACACCCGTCCAGCCAAACGCAGCCAGTACCGAGCCCGGCCGATTCCGCTTCCGTTACCCAAGTAGAAATTGATGGTTGTAGTTCAGGCGCTGTTACCACATTTCAGATATGTAACTAACACAGTAAAAGTTCGTATAGAGTTTAAAAGTACGTAGTGTTTCCATTACAGGATGGAACGGTGACCAAAGTGGGTTATTAGTTTTAGCTCATTAAACAACAAACGCCTATGCACAGAGTCGGACGTGTTTTTTTTTGTTAGTTGCGATTAAAGTACCGAAGATCTACATTATTGATTAGTTAGATGCCTAAAGTAACTTAATACTAAAGTTAATGATTCGGTGTATTCATTTCGAGTGATATAAGTGATATTATAGGTGAAATAGTGAAAATTAACAATTGTTTAAATCAGAAATTAAAGCAATAAAAACAAACTCAATATACGGGAAAAGACCCTTACAGTACAATTTTAGTAGTGTGGTTTCCACTCATTTAAATATGAGCGTAAACTGTAAACACTGTTGTAGACCATTAAAAGGGGAAAAGTTTCTCCCATGCAATGGTATATGTGGTAGATTCTATCACATTAAATGTTTACAAATTACTGAGCAAATTGCTAATTTAGTTAATGAAAAGCAAGAAATCCTTCTTATGTGTGAAACATGCAGGGATTTTGTTAAAATAATGCTAAATAAGGTTACAGATTTTGCCAGTGTACTGAACCAAAATAATAAAAAGATAGAAGAGCAAAATGTAAACATAGAAAAAATTTTACATAATGTGCAAAAGCTTAATACAGATAAGAACCAAGTAATAAATTAAATAAAGAGAGAATGTGTTAGTGAGAGTAAAACTTCATATGCAGATGCAATAAAGAATAAAGAACCACCAGTTATAGTTAGGCCCAAAGTAGTGCAAGAGAATACCAAAACAAAAAGTGAAATAAAAGAGAGTAGGTATTGACCCAGCGTCATTAGCTCTAAAAGTGAATGGGCTTGTAAAAAAAAGAGATGGTGTTGTTGTAATTACATGTGATGACAAAGAATCTAGAAATGCAGTAGAGAAAGAGGTGAAAGAAAAATTGGGACCGAATTATGATGTGTCGGTGCCTTAGTTAAAAAAACCAGAAGTGGTTGAAAGAAGCCTAGAGAAAGCAGTCAAAAATCCAAACAATATTAAAAGTTATGTCAAGTGTGTGAAATTATATAGTATTATAAAAAACAATAAGAAAAGCTATAAGGCAATTTTAGAAATTGAAAATAATGACCACAAATTAATAACAGATAGAGGGAAAATAAATATCAGTTGGGATAGATGTAACGTCTAAAATTTTGTGCCTTTTAAACGTTGTTATAAATGTTAGGGATATAACCATGAAGCGAGTAAAAAGTGTGCAGAAAGCCATGATTCCAGAAACTGTGATAAAACAATACTTAAGTGCAATAATTGTCATAAAGCAAATAAAAAAAATGGTTTTAAGCTAAATGTTGACCATGATTGTAGAAGCCCATCTTGTGAAGTGTTTAAAAAGAAAATAGAAATTCAAAAGATCAGAATAGCTTTTTAGCAATTGCAAAATCCAAAAATAGTTTATAGTTATAAATATAATATCCAGGGTTTAAAAAATAACTTTGATGAGCTTCTGGATATAATCTGTAATAATGATTTTGACGCGATAGTTGTGTCGGAAACACATGTAACTGACAATGTTAAGGATATTAAAATCAACATAAACAACTATTACGTAATAAGATGTGATAGCGATTCTAGTCATACGGGAGGTGTAATAATATACTTAAAAGAGTATATTCGAGTAATAGATATAGTAAAATTTGTTAAAAATTTGGATATATGGTGGCTACAAGTGTGTGTGAGTTTCGGTAACCATACGTTCTGGATTGTGGGGATATACAGATCACCCAGTATGTCGGATATGGAATTTTGTAATGAATTTGCCGTCTTATTGGATAATGTTAGCTGCCTTAAAGCAGACTTCGTTGTAGCGGGTGACTTGAAGTTGAATATAGATTGGTTTTCCTTAAGGGATACGTACAGACGAAGAGTTTTTAAACTTATAAACGACAGTGCATGCCATGAAATTGTAAGTGAGCCAAGAATAACAAAAACTACCAGAACTTTAATAGATTATGTCGTGACTAACAACAAGAATATAACAGCTAAAATAGAAAATGAACTAAAAATAAGTGATCATGAGACAATTGTTATTAAATTAAATATCAAAACTATAGTCAAAAGAACACACCATTATACAAAAACATTAAAATATAATAGAAATAGTTTTTAATGTGAAATACAGAATAACAAGGTAGCTTCGATAATCAATATTAACAGTGTTAATATGGCCGGAGATATGTTCGTGGACTTACTTAAACGTACTACAATGAAGTTTTTAGTGAAAAGATGTAAGGAATATAGTCAAAATGTGTGGTTCAATAGTAACTTACAAAATTTAAAAAAAATTAAAATCGATAGTCATGCGAAAACGGTATTCAGCAGTTTAGATGGAGACTGGAAACATTATAAATGTGCCAGGAATAAATACAAGCAGAAGATAAGTAAGAGTAAAAGCAAAGTAGATAACGCAAATAACCAAAAGGACATGTAACGCAATTATTATTTTATTATATTAAATATATTAGTGATAATAAATTAATAGCCAATAAATTTAGCGACTTTTTTGTGAATAGTGTTAGTGAAATAAACAACTCCATTCCGTCAGTCCCCTTTGTTAATTGTATAAATAATAATTACACTGTGTTTACGTTCGTTTCTGCTTCATTACGTGATATAAAATAAGTGCTTAGTAAAAAAAAATAAAAGAGATTGTAAATTTTTGTGTCCTAATATATACGAGGGCTTGACTTATTGGGTCCAGCATTACAATCAATAATTAACAAAACCTTTCAAACGGAAATCTTCCCTGACTCTTGGAAGGAATCAATTGTGACCCCAATTGCAAAAATCGCGATGAATTTAGGCCGATAAACTCAATGCATCTGTATGAACAAATTGTTGATAATAGTATTTACGCAACTAGAAGACTACTTTGAAAGAAATAGTTTATTAATCGAAACACAATCCGGTATTAGAAAATCACACTCATGTGAAACCGCCTTAAATTACGTTTTAACGAACTGGAAAGAAAACATAGCAAACAGAAAATGTGTATACAGTGTTTTTCTACTAAAAAAGTTGGAAACATATGGAGTCAAAAACCAGGAACTGAGCTGGTTTGCCTCGTACCTAACCAAACGATACCTACGGGTTAAATTTAATGGCGAACTTTCAAATCCAAAGGAAGTAAAACTTAGGGTTCCTCAAATATCGGTTCTCGGAACATTACCGTTCATTATATATATTAATGATATCCAAAGGGCTGTGATAAATGGCCAACTGGTGCTGTTTGCTGATGACGCTCTTTTATTTATTGCTGGAGAGGATGTCGAAGACTGTCGTCGAAAAATTCAACAAGACCTAGACGATGTATATTATATGGCTTTGTCAAAACAAATTAAAACTTAATGCAACAAAAACGAAATGGATAATTTTAAATAACAAAACAAAACAAAATAATGTGAACTTAAGTATTGAAAATCAATCTATAGAAATTGTAAAAGAAATAAAATACCTTGGTATTATTATAGACAAAGACCTCAATTTTGTAAGTCACATAGATTATTTAAGTAAAAAAATCGCTAAAAAAGTTTTTTTGAAAAGAATCAGAAAAGAGGTGACAACACTAACCTTTTTTTATACTGCCGCTCATCTGAATAGGTTCAACTTTATCTTCACCATACTGTTAGCCTCTCTTCATATGTATTGCAATGGCATATATGTGTTATATATGTAATGATAGAGCATCATTAGACGCTTAGTTTCAGAGAAAAAATTTTGTCTTAAAGCTTACCGTTATTCTGACATGCTAGTTTGACCAAATGCATTCATGAAAACAACCACATTTTTTGGCTCATCTGAATAGGTTCAAGAGCAAAAACTTTAGTTAACGTGTAGTTGCGTCGGTCAATTGTACCTACTCAAATTTTTGTCTAGTATTAAACCTTATTTAGTTTACCTGTTAACGACGAAAATGGGTAGCGGAAAATCTTGAAGCGAGGAAGAAAAGGGCAAAATAAAAGCGTATACCCCATGCCGGAGATAAAAAGCACATCACAAAACTTTCAATTTAGTCATTGATTATATAAAGCGGCTTGTTGTATTTCTTATTAAGTTTTTCCCATGCCGGCTCATAATTGGAATCGGATACCGACGTTTGGTTAAGCAAATCTGCCGGTTTGCCCCGTAACAACGATTTCAAATAGCGCAACTTTTGTGCACTCGAAAGATTTGATTTGCAGTCTACACTTCCCAGAAAAGTGTCCCAAAAACCCGGCCACGCACGATAATCACCGGAGAAAGGCTCAATATGAAAGGGTGGTAACTCCATCTCAGACGAAACCTTTTTTTGCGGGAAGACACAGAAAATGTTTTTCCAAAAGTCTCTAAAAACGAAGCTTGTTGACCAATTAAACTATTCACTGATTGTTCTAATTTATTTTCCTTAGACATCGATGGGGAAGATGGCGAAGGCTGAGGAAGTTTTTAACGTATAGCTTTAATGATGGCTCTTTTTGCTGTAATATACTTCGTGTTAACAACCTCAAAATCTTCTTCGGGGCTACTTTACCCCGCTTCTTGATGAAACTAAAAAAAGGCTTGATGATTTTCGCAAAAGTCTTTCCACGTTTCAGTTAGCCGTACTAACCTGATTTCAAGAACATCAACCGAAATATCATCACCAATGTTCTGAGAGAGGTTAAATGAACGTGTAATACCACCCTTCACATGACCACGCGATTGCCTTAGTAGTTACATTTTGCAGCAAACGAATTCTGTGACTATCTATAACGAACGCGTTTCAGGTCCCTTTCAAGAAAATGTAGTTTTATTTTCTATCCTATAGAACCAATTAGACGTCCTCAGTAGCAACAGAAGCAGCAGGAGAAGGTTACGAAACAGCAGATCCAGACGAAATTACCAATTATTTGATACAGTGTTACCTCTGTGAATCCTTGTTTGCACCAAATACTATGCACCTCATGCAGGCCCACAAGACACAACCACCAAAAAACGCGATATAGAAGTTATCGAAATAGCATCCGGCTCGACAGGACCAACTTTGATGACGAATGTTCAAATTAATACCATAAATTTGAAACGTTATAATAAAATTTATTCATCAAGAAAATTAGATTAGATTGCAGTTCAATGCGGTTAGTATTGTGTTTCGCGGTTGGTGGTTGCTGTCAAAGTGAAAGAAAAACGCAAGTGCAGTACGCAATACGATCCACAAGATCAAACCGGTTTATGCTCTCTCTCAATTCCATGATAGGCAACGACAACATATGCTTATCATCCAGTCGCGATCGCGACAAATGTACGGGATTATAGAGAGGAGGAAACAATAATAGGAAGATGTTAGTTTACATATTACGCAACTTAAGAAGATATGTAACAATAACAATTCGTTAATCAGAAATAGAAAATATAGGATAAATAACAAACAACAAAAAATAAATAAAATTAACAAATTAGTAAATACATATTTCTATTTACAAACAACAACGCTATTATTAAACCTCATTTTGAGTTTTGCTCAACGATCTTATATATAGGAAATAATGAACATATACATCGGCTACAAGTTTTGCGGTCAAAGCAATAAGAACTATACTTAAATGTAGTTTTTATACCCCTACTCGGTGGATGCTATCTTGTTTGAAGTGGAAGAATATCAAGCAACGGATCATCTTCAATGCATTAACTTTTGTGTTTAAAATGAAGTAAAAAATGCTAATAGAATACCTAACAGCAAACCTTATTTACATAAGGGATTCACAGCCGTATAGTTTAAGAACCAACTCGGACTTTAGATTACAAACTCCAGAACACAAAATATGTTATCATATCGAGGTTTAAAATTATTTAATTGTGATGTGCTTTTTGTCTCAGGCTGAGGTTAGCTCGTCGGATCGCCAAGGTTCTTCCTAAAGAAACACTAACTTCAGGTAGAGGAATTCCTTTTATTACAATTTATTCATAAACAATAAAAGAGTTTTACAATATAAATTCTTAATGTATTCGGCACGGCTAGTCTGGTCCTGGTCGTCTGGTGAGGTCAGCGGCTCTCGTTCCTTCCTTGCTGCTTGGTTGGGCGTGGTAGGGCCCCGGTCGGTGGCTGGGTCCGTCTTGCGACAGTCCCGGCAGCTCAATGTCCGTCTTGCGGCAGTCCCGGCACTCAAGGTCCGTCTTGCGACAGTCCCGGCAGCTCAAGGTCCGTCTTGCGACAGTCCCGCCAGCTCAAGGTCCGCCTTGCGGCAGTCCCGGCAGCTCAAGGTCCGCCTTGCGGCAGTCCCGGCACTCAAGGTCCGTCTTGCGACAGTCCCGGCAGCTCAAGGTCCGTCTTGCGACAGTCCCGGCAGCTCAAGGTCCGCCTTGCGGCAGTCCCGGCAGGTCAAGGTCCGCCTTGCGGCAGTCCCGGCACTCAAGGTCTGTCTCGCGACAGTCCCGGCAGCTCAAGGTCCGTCTTGCGACAGTCCCGGCAGCTCAAGGTCCGCCTTGCGGCAGTCCCGGCAGCTCAAGGTCCGCCTTGCGGCAGTCCCGGCACTCAAGGTCTGTCTTGCGACAGTCCCGGCAGCTCAAGGTCCGTCTTGCGACAGTCCCGGCAGCTCAAGGTCCGCCTTGCGGCAGTCCCGGCAACTCAAAGTCTTTCTTGCGAAGGACTCGGCAATTCGCCAGCTACCCGCAGGTTGCTAGCAACAAAAATTAGCAAAATAGTGCAAAAACTATTCGCGGAGAAAAATCAGCGGTACACTGGATTGGTACAAACCACTATGCTGTCTTGCTCGATTGTTCTGCCGTTCTACTGGCGGACTTGTAGTATTTTTAGTCAGTAAGCCGGTGTGAATTCTATTTCACAGCGTAAATGCTATGTAGCATAGCCATTTGCTTCGCCATGTGCGCACGTCACCACACGATGTAAAGAGCGAGAGCCATGGCGAGGGGGGGTGGCCACGGCTAGTTGGTTGGTTGGGCTCAGTCAGCCACAGACACCGTGTATTGTGCGTCATGCACATGCATGCATTGCCTCCGTAGTGGCTGGGCAAGGCGAATGGTGGTGGGATGGGTAGTACAGTGTACAACGAGAAGTGGTCGCTGTGGTGTGGGCGCGGCCTGATGGCAGTGTGTATGTGATACCGTTGGTGTGTATGAATCATCTCGGCTGGCTATGGTTGTGGGAAAGGTATGTATGCGGCAAACAGGATGTATCGAAAGTCGATTACTGCGGCAAACAGTATGTATAGAAAGTAGATTACTGCGGCAAACCGTATGTATAGAAAATAGATAGATTAATGTATTGTTGTAACGAATGCTTCCTAAGGAAATGAAAAATTAAACAAACATATATAAGAAATACAATTACATAGCAGTAACTTTGTTTTTAGTTTTCTAAGATAGTTGTTTTATTATTATCTATATGAATTGTATTAATAAATATTTACTTAATAAATGAATACATACATACATACATTTTCAGAGTTAATAGCGGAGCTGGGGTAGGCAAAGTCCCGAACTACCTCAAAGTTAAAGCTGTTTATCGTGACGGTCTGCCCGATTTTGTATTGCCCTCATTCACCACTAAACCCATTTTTGCCGCTTCTGTCCTGATACTTGCAAACCCACCAGTGAGAGCTCGCTGTGTTCTGCCAATGATGTCGATGTCGTCAGCGTAAGCAAGTAGTGGCACAGACTTTTGGAAAATTGTGCGTCTGGTGTTGGCTTGTGAGTTTCGCACAATCTTCTCAAGAATTATATTGAAAAAGTCACATGACAGCGCTTCACCTTGTCTAAATCCTTTTTTGACACCAAAGGTCTCGGTGAGATTGTTTCCGACCTTTATGGAGCAGCGAGCGTTTTCCATCGTCATTCTGCACAATCTGACAAGTTTTGCAGGGATGCCAGAACTAGGCATGGCTCTGTATAGCTCGTCTCTATAAATGCTGTCAAATGCGGCCTTAAAATCGATAAACAGGTGGTGGGTATCGACTTGGTGAGCGCATATTAGGCTGATGTTGGCGAATTTAGCCTTTATGCGGATTGTTGTAAGACGTTCACTGACGTGTCGAAAGCTCAAGACTTCTTGCCTAAGTCTGCCGCTTACAACGAATCCAAATCCAAATAGAGGCTGCTGCTGCTCCCTGTAGCAATCACTGTAGTAGATGTGACAATTTTTCATCCTTCTTTTGCCCGGCCCATCCCACCGCACTTCCTGGATGGCGGTGATGTCTGCATTGTAGCAGTCTAGGGCCTCCGCTAATTGTTCGGCTGCACGCGGTTTGTTCAGGGTTCGAACATTCCACGTGCAGATCCGAAAGTCATTTTCCTTTTTACGTTTCGCAGTGTCGTCAACAGCAATTGGATCCTTATCCGAGGCTCTTGGTTGCTTCGTAACCAATGATTTTTCCGTGGTTGAGTAGTTAACCCCACGCACAACCCCCAACTTGGAGGACCAGGCCCTAAATTGACCCTAGGACAGCGGGTCGGAAATTCCGCTGTCAGTAACCCACTGCGCGGATATGAGTGCTGCCGTTGGCCCATTAAGGGTTCATTCGCTACCATCTCTATTTCAGCACCCTGACTAGTGCTGAAAACTCCTTACTGACCTTAGCTCCAAATATGTCAGAGTAGCTCATGCAAGGTATGTCTTCTTGACTGTTGACACCACCGTTGTTCCAATCTCGTGGATTCATTCGCTGTATGTCCTCTTTCTGAGGGGCTCATGTAAGACCTCTGAGTCTCGATCATGCAGTCATTCCGACAGAGCATTATAGTGTTGCTATTTTCTTCGTTTTCAACACTCGCGCTTATAAGTTTAGCAAGTCATGTCCGGAAGGACAAGACCAGTACCCGGTGGTAACCACGCGGAGGTAAAATAAGCACAATTGATATGCATGAAAAGTTGCAACAGCTGGGCACCGCCAAGTTGATGCCAATCAGTGTCTACCCGATTCATACATACCCAACCACCTGTGGTAGGCTGGCTGGATTAAAAACTGCGATGGGACTCTTTAACGTTGGCGGGTCGTTTCGGATGACAGGTTTGGTACTGCTAAAAAGTAGTAGAGTTCTTATGCCTGTGTTACCACATTCCTCCCCCACTTAGAGAAATTTAATCTCTTTACCGAGCTGGTACCTGACGCTGACTTGGAGGATTCCTTCGATGTTGGCAATCACTTTCATTGACAGCTTATTGTGGTGATGTCGTGTTGTCTGTATAATTTTGTTCGTTAACTTCGTTGTGTGGTTCAAATTCTGGTATGGCTGGTTTACATGATATCGTAGCCGGTTTAGATGATGTCGTAGCTGGTTTAAATGTTGTCGTAGGTGGTTTAAATTTTGTCGTAGATGGTTTACCTTGCTGATTGTTAACTTCTGAGTCTTCACCATGACGTAACTGATCAGCGTGCTTTCGTCGATTTAATCCGCATACATTTACAATATAAATACAAATAAGGTCCCTGCTGTTTGATTATATGTCCTCTTTCGTAGCGTTTTGATAACGGGCGTTTTACCCAGCCATTCTCCCCCGTTTCAAAAAATGTATCAATTGTCCGCTTGTAGTTGAATTGTTGTTTTAAATTTTCTTTATCCAGAGCTTTGTTTACGTCTGGTTTCATAAGGTCTGTTACGGTAGACCATCTCCATGGCGAACACAATTTTAGCGTTAGATGAGCCACTTGGAAGGGGTTGAAACACAACAATGATCGCATAGCGATAGTAGAGAACACTAAACATAGGACACATTATTTCAAGTTAACGAGAAATCCACGACAACGACAATTACGAATATTAACACCAAAAATAAAATCAAATACATACTTGATAACCATCAATAAAACAAAAAAATATATATAAACAAAAGCATTATGGCCGACCGGCTTGCAAAAGTCATTTGTTTTGACAAATTTTTGGGTCTCGATTCTTCTTGTTCTTCGTTTTCCCCTATGGTGTAGTTTGTCACATTTTCGTTAAGTTCCTTTTTTTAGTTAGGCTATGCCCCCTGTAACTTTCAATCGTAAAGATTGACGTCATTCAGTGCAATTATGTGTTGATGCATTATTGATTTTTTTTTGTTTTTTTTATTAATTAATGTTAATTTTTTTAATTTCTGTAGGGCTATAAGTGTCTTAAGGTATATAATAAGTAGAAATTATAAGTTAAGGCTAAGTATTTATTTTGAATAGGACGACATGACGACTAAATGCCTTCAACTTGACGAAAATAACTATATTACCTACAGACGAAAGAAGGATGAAGTAAAGAAAAGAGAAACATAAATATGAAAAGAAAGCAAACGAATGAACTAAAAGAGGATAGTGAAAGAAAGAAAGGAGAACGGAAAGAAATAATATAAGAGGGGAAATCAAATATATGGGTCAAGTTTAAGATCACTGTAGAAGAGATGTATATGGTCATTGAACTTGCCGATAGCATAGAAAAAGAAAAGTAGTACAGTGGCGCGCACGAATTATATCGTGTTCTCGGAAAAAAAAAGACAAGTTCCTTTTCTTTGCCAGTAAGTGTTAATTGGTTATAGTTAATGGGATAAGTTAAAATAATAAAATAACACTTTTGCTGTAGAAAAACAGACAACAATTTTACGCTGCAATTTGCCGGCTACAAGACTCTGGGAAAACAAAAATTTAAAACGGACATTTTATTAAACTGAGTGTGGTGCATCCCGGAATTTCTGTTCCACAGTGTGGCCAAGAAAGACAGGACGTTGACCGGGGATTCATTCGGGAAAAATTTAACTGGTGGTCCAAACAGTTGGAGTCAATAGCGGTGCACCGAAACATACCGCTACCACAAAAAAACATAGCAATCGGGCAACCGACTCCAACAGCCATCCAGTCCAACGGTCCAGCTTGCAACCTTCCAACAAAAGGGGACGTAAAGCCAACGATCCCCGGACAAAAGGGAAGATATTTCCGAACTTGAAGGAGAAGAGCAGACGCAGTAAAACTGCACACAAATTGGTGCTCCGTCTTCACCCGCTTCAGCCACGTTGTTGGCAAAGACACCACAGACCAGTGATGGGACTTCTACCACTTAAGTGGTATTTCTACCACTTTTTACACTTTTGGAAATTCTACCAACCTGAACTCGAAATCTACCACCTTTTACTCATCGCTACTCGCTAATAATATTTCTTTGCCATCATTGCATTAAATTAAAAAATTGTTCATATACCTACTCGCCTTATGTCGTTTTCCATTGGGACCACCAAAAATCTTTTTCAGATCTCAGATTTAACGAGGCTCATGGAATATGCAACGAAATTGATCTGCTTTTGTAAATGGATTAGTGCGTTATTTGACAGCAATATCAGCTGTTCAAATTGCATTCGTTTTTGGAAAAATCAGTTATGGATATCAACTTGAAAAATGTTTCCTCTGTTATAGATACAAATCGAGTAGTTTCTATGATTCGTAGTTTCCAGATGATGAGGAAGGCAATGAAGATAATAATTCCTCCAACATTATATTGCCTTTTATGTATTTCTTTATTTTAGTTTTGACGAAACTTTGCGCATTTGTTTTGAAAGCAAACTTCTTAAAATGACGTAAAACAGCTGTGGGTATTTGTGGCAGTATGTGTAAATCTGAAAAAATTATCGAGATCTTCAAAAAGTGATCCGAATCGAAAAAAAGATAGATTTTTTTGCCCAATGGAAAACATTAGTTTTACCCATACACACTCAGCTATCAGTATTTTTTTCTGAGAATTGCTGTTATCGCCGTCTTAAGCTACGACATCTACCCGGCAGGGGTAAATCAGACATGTGTCTGCACCCTAAAGTATTATTAAGCGAATAGATCTACTTATCTGTCACATTCCTTTGTAACACGTTTTTCCTGGGATGCATTTCCTAGCTTTCTTTTATATGAATCAGCCGACTAATAAAGACCGTAGATTGTTAATCATATTTTTTCAAATACCTAAGGTAAGAATTAATTTATAAGCTTTTCCCATGTATAATAAATGTTCTTTAACAGATTTTTAAGCCGTAAAAATAAAAAAAACAAGCTATGAGAACTTAGGTTTCAACAATTGCATTAGCAAAAGCTTCCCGTCCAAGACACTATTTACTGCGCTAAAATTTTATTATTTGACTGTATTTGCGAGAGAGGGTTTTGCTATATTTTGACATTTTGTAGTTAATGATGAGTTGAATCTATGGCGTTTTTTCTGTAGTTCCTTTTTATTTTGATGCGTTTACTTCAAAAACTTTTAATTTTTTAATAATATCAAGAACTATTGAAAGTGAAAATGCGTAAATTCTTGGCTTTCTCTAATGCTTGCATTATTTTAGTGCAAGTGGAAAATTTTATTTTCTACCACTTTTCTACCACCTTTTTTTAATGCTATCTACCACCGTTTCGCTATTCTCAAGTCCCATCACTGCCACAGACTCAAATTGGCAATCCGGTAGTGTCGAAATTAAAGATAATTTTGTGAATTCCATGAATTGTTAATCAAGTACATTAGATATAAGATTAGCCTGGATTTTTTTTGATTTTACTTTGTGTGAATTAACGTAAGGTTAGCATTATTAGTTTAAGTAGTTTTTATTTGCTTTTAGTATTTAGTCTTGTTGTTTTGCTCGCGATTAAGGTCCATTGCCAAACAAGAATCATCGTCCTTCCTCGTGCTGGCGCCAGGACAACGGAGGATCGTCTTGCAACCGTGAGTAATAGTAATAATTGATTTAAATTTTTAATTAGGTTAGTTAAGTTTATAATATTAAGGGCATAATTCAACAGTTTCTAGTTTTTTGAATAAAATGTTTGTCACTTATCTCTAATTTTCGTGGTGGTATTTAATTAAATATGTGCTTCTAAAAGCTTTTCGCGTTCGGTGTGTGGACCATGGACGGGCCGTCCTTTAATGGGTAGATGGAGACAGGACGTGACCTTCACTGACTTTGACGACAAAACATGACTTAGACTAACTATTCTCGGAAGAGGTCGTAGATTGTGGCTGGGAGGAAATTTAGGGGCTACAACTCATAATATCGGCCAGAGTGGTAGCATTCGGTTGTGTTTACCACACGAAGGGAGGGCAGGCCAACCTTTGCTAGCGTCACCAGGCATGTCTCGGTTTCGTGACGAACTATCGCTTTTGAGAGACTGCGGGAAAGGAAGTGCGGTTAGGGAAGTGTTAGTTGTAGGGTAGTTTTAAGTTGCAATAGGCCCAGAGTACGGTTTATTTTCGATTTTAGGTTAGAGTAAATTTAGATTAGACTAGTTAGAGTAAGCTTCACGGTAACTTTCCCGTTCTCTCTCCTTAGCGGTGGCAGAAGTACTTGAGCGCTTGATTTTCCCTCCTTCTAACTACTGTCTTCTCCTCTCTTGTCTATTTTGATCCGTCCGCAGTCGAATTAACGTAGCTTTCTACCTTTTTTTTGAATGTTTTTTACATTCTTTTATTTATTTTTTGGCACGAAACAAAATGTGTGCGAGCAGGTGGTGTACCGTGAGGGAGCAAGAACTACCACGTCCGACGAGCTGAGCCGAGCTTCCGCAAGCGTACCGCGACCTCCTCAGCTGCATCAAAGTTGCCCCCGTGGCCTACCTTAGCTCACAACAATGGCGCCCAACGTTTTTGTACCGGCTAGTCCGATTGTTACTCCAAGGGGATGATTTTCCATGGGAGAGTCATCGCCTTGGACTTGCAACAGACTTCGGGTTTTTTTTTTTATTTTTCTTCTTTAATAAATTTGACTATTCTTTCTTCTTCGTCGTTTAAGTACTCTGGTTATGCTTTTGATCTTAAAACAGATTGAAGGCGGCTGTCCGAGTCTTAGGCCAAAAGCCAGGGATTTTCGTGAGGTAGCCTGAGATCTGTGAACGGATCAAGAGCGACTTTCGGTTCTCACATAGACGGAAGATGGCTGACCAATCTTAAGGCGTATAGCTAAGAGTTCTAGTGAGGTAGTCAACTGTTTGTGCCGGGACCGAGAGCTAGGTCAAGGTAGATGGGCTGATCACTGGCTGCCGTCCATAGGGTGAAGGCATCAATGCTGATCCCTTGTGAGGCGCGGGTGTTGGTCCAGAAACGTTGACCGTGTTGCAGTTTAACTCGGAGGTCCCAGCCAACTTGGTATTTGGTATTGCCAGATAGCAAACAGTGGCGGGACGGAACGGTTAAACAACAACACTCGTCACTTCGAGACACTAGTCACAGTCAGACCCGATTTGAGAGCGCGACTGTTTACAAGGATCTACTTAACGATCTTAAGTACATTGAAGAGTTAGCGGGAAACCTGTTCAGAAATCCACACACCAAGAGAGTTTAAGTATATACAAACCCAAAAAAATAATCAACCACAATTTTCTTATAGAGACAAACACTCATAGTTAATCAATATTTAGAATTATTTAATTTTTTTTTTTTTTTTACATTTTTCAACCTTTATTTTTTTGAAAAAAAACCGATTTTCATATTCTTATTTTCTTTTGAATTCCATCCATTTTTTTACTGTTATTGAATTGGGATAAAACTTGAGCGTTTTTTGAATTTTTAAAATAGGCTATAGAGAGCGGTCCATATAATGGATAATAAGGGCCAAAGTTTAGGAGCTATCCCAAAAGGGATGAAGATGGACTCCGAAAACCACGATAGGGGTGGAGGTTCTGCCAAAAACGGCAACAAATTTGTCTCTCTATGGGACACAAATGGCAGCAACCAAATGCAGGGATACGGTCTCCGAAATAGACCGACCACTACGGCAACCGACTATACAAACTTCACAATTTACTCCTACGACTTACCACAGTTCAGCCCAGACGACGAGAATTCGAAGCGTGGTAAAACTGACATGACGGACCAAACTAACCAGGAGGCAGCTTGGACCATTGGAGCTAAGCAACAAACTTCTCCCACAACCACGGTACGAAGACAAAATGACAGAACTAACTTCGACTCAAAAACGGGCTCCAATGACTCGACAAGAACAAGTTACACAGAAGCAAATTGCTCTGTCGACAAACGAACTTGGACCTAATGCCGTAGTGGAAAAATACCAAAATAGCATTCGACGTGAAAAACACTACAACGACGACAGGAACATACGTGGGCAGACTCAGGGTGACGAAGAACATAATACACAACAGATACCGGAAGAAGTCTCTCGTGCCGCACGGAATAATCCAGCAGACCTAATGTCAGCCCTAGCGGTTACCATGAGGGATATGTTATTGACCTTCCAGGACAGTATCCAGTCGATAAACAACAAAATCGGCAATCTGGAGAATTCCGTGACAGCATCAAGAGACCCTCCAGTAACTAACGGACGACAAAGCACGTTTAGAGAACGAACAAATGAACGAACGCTTAATACAGAGCCCGAAAATAGGACAGATATTAGGTCTGAAACATATTTTCAACCCACTGTGGGCAGGAAGAACGAGATGCCCATACACAAATGGGGGGTAAAGTTTGATGGCACACCGAAAACAATGTCCGTTGAAAGTTTTATTTTCCGCATAGAGACCCTCCAAAGAAAAAGCGGCATTTTGAACGATCAGTTGTTCTCTAAATTCCGTACATTAGTTTCAGGACAAGCAGAAATGTGGTACTGGAAATTTCTGCAAAAAAATGAGAGAGATGAGGGCTTAAATTACTTTGATCTAAAAGCAGAGTTACTAAAGCAGTTCAAAGACAATAAGAGGGACCATGAGATTTTGAGATTATGGATAGGAGGCAGCAGCCCCATGAGACATTTTACAGCAACATACGATCGCTGGCCCTACAAATGACGAACCCACCACACGAACTTTACTTAGTAGACATACTTCGACAATTCGTAAAGGACAGAGTCGCGACGCTCATTTTCGGATGCTCCATCAAGAGTATTCAAGACCTCCGTGAGGAGTGCAGACGAGCAGAGCGACATTTGACAGTTAGGGAACAAAAGTTTAGACGAAATGTGATGGAAATTGACGACGAACACTTAGCACACAGAGCTAGAAGCGGCCAGCGAGAGGGCAAAGAGGACAACTACGAAGACATGGAGATCGCTGCCCTTCACCGAACTAACAGGCAAGCACCTAACATGAGGACATACAGAACGAACGCTAACCAAAATACAACGACGACTTCACCGGCATGTCCTTCAAGTTTTCATACATTAACGTGTTTCAGTTGCGGACAAGGCAATATCAACTTCAACTGCTCCGCATGTCAGGAAAACTTGAGAGTCGGCGGTGTGTCCGGGAACAACCTGCCGAAGACGCACCCAATATCGGAGGATCAAAAGAACCCGGACACTACCGAATTTTTAAGCGTGAACCGAAAGTGGATACTATCCCAACACAAAATATTTCCCCTCCTAGGAGGACCCTACATCAAAGGCTCCTGCATTATCAGGAAGCGCGACGAAGAGTTTTTGCGGAAGAAATGACATGTCCGGTGAAAGAAAATAGAAATTTTATTAAAATTCGTAAGCTTAGTGAAAAATGTGCAATAACCAGACGACGAATGGGCAAAATTTTAGCATCTGTGATAAACATAAATGACGATAAGAGACCCTACGCAAAAGTTAAGATAGAAGGCGAAGAGCTCCTGGGTCTATTAGATACTGGAGCATCCATTAGTTGTCTGGGAAACGGGGCACTTGAATTTTTAGAAAGGCATAACATACCAATGACCAAAACGACAACAGATGTTAAAACTGCAAACGGGAACCATTGGATTGGCGAAGACCGGCCTCGAGGAGCATATCATCGAGGTGGAAGACGAGAAAATTCCCATAAAGCAGCGTCACTACCCAATCCCACCCGCAATACAAAAGCTGTTATATGACGAGCTCGACCGGATGATCTCACTCGGAGTTATAGAGGAGAGCAACAGCACTTGGAGCTCTCCAGTGGTGCTTGTGCGCAAACCCGGCAAAAACAGATTATGCCTTGACTCAAGGAAGGTAAACTCTGTAACAAAAAAAGATGCTTACCCGCTACACCACATCGAAAGCTTACTTAGCCGCCTACAAGACACCCGATATATTTCAGGGATTGATTTAAAATACGCCTTCTGGCAAATTCCGTGGGAGAGGAAATGAAGGGAGAAGTTGACGGTAATGCCATTTGGATTGCGAAACGCCGCCCAGAGAATGTATCGGCTGATGGACAAAGTCATACCTTCTCGGTTACGAGAAAGTGTCTCTGTCTATCTCGATGACCTCTTGGTTTGCTCTCCAGACTTCGAAACCCACGTAAAATTGTTAGAGGATGTATCCAAGTGTTTACGGGAAGCGGGTCTAACCATCAACGTCGAAAAAAGCAATTTTTGTTACAGAGAAATTAAATACTTAGGGTATATCGTCGGAGATGGATGCTTAAGGACAGACCCCGACAAGGTATCGGCGGTTGATAGCTTTCCGGTTCCGAAGACTCCCAAACAGCTTCGTCGGTTTCTGGCCATGATGGGGTGGTACAGACCTTTTATACCTAACTTCGCGCCATTAGCTGCACCTATGACAGACTGCCTTAAGAAAGGACAAACTTTTTCCATGACCGACGATGTGCTAAACGCGTTTTGCAAAACTTAAGGCAACTTTGGTGTCCGCACCTATTTTGACAAATCCCGTTTTTACATACAATGTGACGCTTGGACATCAGGTGTAGGGAGTGTGCTCTTCCAGGTGGATGTGGAGAACAACGAGCGGCCGATAGCATTCATGTCCCAGAAGCTCAAAACCGCACAGCGGAATTTTAGCGTGACCGAACTTGAGTGCTACGCGGCCGTTCTATCGGTTAAGAAATTCAGGGCCTACGTGGAGCGATTACCTTTCACGATCATTACAGACCACATGAGTCTTAAGTGGCTCATGACTCAGAAGGATCTTTGTGGTCTCTGGCTAGATGGAGTCTTAAGCTCCAAGGCTTCGACTTCCAGATCGAGCACAGAAATGATACCCAAAATGTTGCATCTGATACTCTTTCCCACGTACATATGGAGGAGCTCAGTCCCGAAACCGAAATACTTCAGGTTGACCTTGGCTCTCCATGTTTCTCTCGTAGGAGTATGAGGAGCTGAGAAAGATCGTTAAGGACAACCAGGACCGACTTCCCGACATATGCGTTTCTGACGGATTTGTCTACAAAAGAACAGATATACGAACTGGAGACGCTATACGAGACGACAGGGCGTGGAAGCTCTGGATTGCGACGGAGTTGCCTGGTCAAATCAGCACACAATCCACCAGCCGCGGGACATGGCGGAATCCATAAGATTCTGGCCAGGCTGAGGCAGATGTACTTCTAGCCCGGAATGGTATCGGATGTCCAGGATTTCGTCAGGTCCTGCGAAATCTGCAAAGGTTGCAAGCCGATGAACAGGATTGCTCGACCGCCGATGGGACAACAAAATATAACGGAACGACCTTTTCAGAGATTATATATAGATTTTCTAGGACCATACCCACGAACGAGAAACGGAAATACGCACATTTTTATAGTCCTAGATAATTTTTCTAAGTATGTGTTCTTATAACCAATTAGGAAGACAACGGCAGCTGAGGTATTAAAGTTCCTAGAGGAGGGAGTATTCCATATCTTTGGTGTACCAGAGTATATACACTCAGACAACGGCAAGCAATTCGTCTCTGAACTGTTTGCCAGCTTTTTAGGAAAATACGGGGTCAAACACATTCGCACCGCATTCTACTCTCCTCAAGCCAACGCGTCGGAAAGGGTCAACTGGTCCATATTGGCCAAAATAAGGTCATACATAAGCGATGACCAAAAGAACTGGGACGGACATGTCAGCAACGCGGCATTTTCATTGAGGAGCGTGGTTCACGATGCGACTGTGCTTGAACCCTACTATGCGGTGTTCGGCACCCACATGATACAACATGCGAAAGCATATGAAGTGCTTAGAAAATTAGACGTCATCAAAGATATGGATACTGAAGTGATATGCAAAAGCGATAAACTAGACTTAATAAGAAGAAAGATATTCGACAACGTAAAGATTGCACATGATAAAGCAACACGAATTTATAACACCAGGAGTAGAGACGTTAAGTACATGGAGGGACAAATTGTATACCGACGAAATTTCAAGCAGAGCAGTTTGCCTGCCAACTACAACGCCAAACTAGGACACAAATTCCTAAAATCAGTCATACTGAAATCAATAGGGAACACCTTGTACGAACTTGGTGACCAGAATGGTGTGAAGGTAGGCGTATTTCTCGCCAAAGATCTCCACATCTGAAGCAATGGAAACTAGTCCTGACCCACTCAGTTGTCGTTGCCAAGATATCTGTGATATAAGTGTCTCATCTATATGTTATTTATATTGTTATGTTTGATATTTTATTTAACTTATTTATTTATTTTATTTTAGAGTACTTATTTATTTTATAGAGTTTATTTACTTTAGTTACTTAAGAACACCCGTGATATAGGCATAGCATAGGTATACCCACTTGCAGCTATACTACGTGGAAAGGAGTGATTCCGTGTGCGGATCTATCCAAATAGAAAGTGCACGAAAGCACGACTTGACACGTAATATAGCCACCTGTGATAACTCTGTGATAACTAACCTGTGATATTTTTTTTTACCTTATTTATTTTATTTAGTTACTAACTAACTAACACTTGAACACTACTAATTGCCCGACTAACAACTACGGTAGAGCAAGAGTATTCTCAGAGCATGGGCCCTTACCACACGTTGGGAAAGTAACAAGCCCGCTGCAGGGACAAACAAAACAAAATCAAGGATGACCTACCTTTTATTACGAGGCCGGTTGATTCACGACCACTCCTCAACCGTCGTCGAGCCTGTTACGGTAGACCGTCCGCAATACCACCTCCATGGCGAACACAATTTTGGCGTCAGATGAGCCACTTGGAAGGGGTTGAAACACAACAATTGGAAAACACAAACTACTCCAATTTCGATAGGTGATCGCATAGCGATAGTAGAGAACACTAAATAAAGGATTTCAGCTAACGAGAAATCCGCGACAACGACAATCACAAATATTAACACCAAAAATAAAACAAAATACATATTTGATAACTATCAATAAAACAAAAAAAATATATATAAAAACGAAAGCATTATGGCCGACCGGCTTGCAAAAGTCACTTGTTTTGACAAAGTAACCCTGCAGCACCCCACTTAGGTCCTTGTGGACCCATTGTGATGCCCTTGTTGAGGGGTTAGCCGACGTCGTTGGCGATGAAATTTTCTCCCTCACGTTACTCGACTTTGTCGAGCCATCCTGTTAAGTTTATGAACCGGCAAAGATCAGATAAAGAGACTTTCGAAAGTTCATATATACCATGGAAGTAGTATCTACCAAGTGTTCTATATCTCAAGTGACAAAGACTGGGGCATTGACAGAGGAAGTGAGGTGTATCCTCGTGTAAATCTTCGTCTTCACACCCCCTACATATGTCGTCATTCTTGAGTTTAAGTTTCATTGTGTGGTTTCTTAGGAAGTAGTTGTGACCTGTTAGTGCCCCTACAAGTTTATACATCGACATTCTGTCAAACTGCATGAGTTTGCTAGTCCGACTTGGATTGTATTCCGGCCATAGCCACCTGTTGTTGGCTTTCATTCGGATCTTATCTTCCACCCTCTCTCTGAGATTACAGAGTGGTGGCCTGATAAATTTGATCGCACGATCTTGATCCATAGCGGATCCATTTCTAGCCAGTTCGCCAGCTCTCCCATTGCCTGTTTTATCCCTGTGTCCAGGAACCCAGCATAAGCGCGTTATGTGCTGCGAGCAGAGAACCTTAAGCTCTTCACTTCAGCGGCGAACTAGTTTTGATTTAATTTCAATAGCAGACACTGCTTTTATAGCCGCCTGGCTGTCAATGAATATGGTAATATCATTCCAATATTGACACCATATGGGCAGCTTCGCCGATAGCCAGAACCTCCGCTTGAAACACACTACTATGGACAGGTAATCTGATCGAGTGATGTATATTCAATTCTTCAGAGAAAATTCCAGCACCTGTTCCACAGTCCATCTTAGATCCATCTGTATAGATGGATATCGATTTCCTTTTTGTGGGTTCATCTGTGTTCCATTCTTCTCTGCTGGGAAAATAGCAAGAGGATGGTTTATCGAAGTCAAGGTAGGGAGACAAGTAGTCAGAAGTGACAGCATCTCCCATATATTTGTGCAGAATCTGTGCGTGTCCCATTTTATAGGGTTTCAAGCTTTTGGATTGGCTGATCCTAAGGGCAC
This sequence comes from Cheilosia impressa, assembly GCA_948293265.1. NCBI lineage: Eukaryota > Metazoa > Arthropoda > Insecta > Diptera > Syrphidae > Cheilosia > Cheilosia impressa. The sequence goes on from OX411880.1 coordinate 58,474,233, forward strand.
TTATGGCTGCAGATTCTGGCATATAAAGGTCTAACGGTATCAGGTTGGGGATTGCCTCCATTCCAGCCGTAGGTGTTGTCCTTATTGCACTGGTTGTGCTTATAGACGCTAGTCCTTGTGTTCTGGTCATTATTTTGAGATTCGATGCTTTGTTTGTGGCTTGCCACCAAATTAAGCTTCCATACATGAGTATTGGACGCACCTTCTGCCGAAGATTCGATTACATGCGTAAAAAGCGTTTGCAGCTTTCTTTACTCTTTCATTGACGTTCATTTTCCAGTTAAGCTTCCTATCTAAGATTGTACCCAGATATTTAGCACTCCCGGCAACCCTGAGGGTTATGCCTTCAATATTTGGAGGATCGAAGTTCGGAATCACTTTTTTGTTACAGAACAAGACTAATTCAGTCATCTGTGGATTGACTCCAAGACCGCATTGTTTTGCCCACATATTGAGTGTTCGTAATGCGTTTTCTAGCAGTTCGCTTATGGTAGGTAGGAATTTGCCTGTAGCAAGTCTTACTACATCGTCCGCATAAGCGGTTACCTTGACCCCTTTATTTTCGAGTTTCACTAGTATTTCATTTATAACAAGTATTTATTTGATGCGGTCCTCTATGTTTTCCTTTCAGCTGAGTTTGGAATCTAGGACTACGGCCAGATATCTAGCTGTCTTTGAGATTTCCAGGTCAACTCCGCCCATCCTTGGGAGATTGAAGGCGGGGATCGCCCTTCTTCTCGTGAACAGAAGAATTTCCGTCTTTGATGCGTTCACTCCAAGTCCACGGCCAGTAATCCAGTTATTGACTAGCAGGAGTGCGTAACAAAGTCTTCCGCTGAGGACTGGAGTAAATTTGCCTGGGACCAGAATGACGACATCGTCTGCGTATGCGCTCACAATGAAACCTTCTCTTTCCAGTATTTTTAGCAGTTCATCAACTACTAGGATCCATATGAGCGATGAGAGGACTCCACCATGCGGTGTTCCCCTACTGACCTTGCGTTCAGTGCTCACGTCTCCTAGCTGTGACTTGATCCTACGTGCGCTTGGCATGAGTCCAATCCAGTCGCATAGGGTGTTATTTAGTTGGGCTCCGCGCATGCTACGCAAAATTGCATCAGCTTCGATGTTCTTGAAAGCCCCTCGATGTCTAGGAACGCACTCAGTGTGTATTCTTTGTGCTGTAGTGATTCTTCCACTACAGATACTACCCTGTGTAGCGCCGTGTCAAGAGATCTGCTTTTCATGTACGCATGTTGCGATTTTGATAAGTAGTTATCGCCGATAACATGCCGTACGTACAGATCAAATAATCGTTCCATTGTCTTTAGCATACATGACGACAGACTGATTGGTCTATAGTCCTTGGCAGTGGTGTGACTAGCCTTCCCTGATTTTGGGATGAAAATCACTCGTACCTCTCGCCATGCTCTAGGAACGTAGCATTCGCTTAGACAGCACGTGTAAATGCATTTTAGCCGCGGAATAATATCTTCCTTTGACTTTTGTAGCAATATTGGTCGGATATTGTCTATTCCAGGTGCTTTAAAAGGTGCAAATGTGTTGATTGCCCAGGCTATTTTCCTTTCGTCTATAATTTCAGCGATTGTTTTTTCCTCCATTCCCTCCCTCGTACCTGGTGTTACCACATCGTAACCGTCAGACACGGTGCATCCTGGGAAGTGGGTTTCCGTTAGTATTTCCAGCGTCTCTTTATGTGGTTCAGTCCAACTTCCGTCACTCCTTCTTAGCGAAGATATCGGCGTCGGTGCTTTTGAAAGGATTTCCTCAGTCTAGATGCTTCAGTTGTAGATTCAATTGATTCGCAGAAGATTCTCCAAGAGTTTTTCTTTGCGAATCTAATCTCCTTTTTCTGACGCACTCCCTGTAGGTTGACCACTCGATAAAGCCCTCTTTTGCGAGATTCCACCTCGATCTTGAACTTCGTATTAGTTCCGCGATCTTCGGAGGGCGTTTTTTTTTCAGTAGTTCCACTTTTTGGACAGGATTTTCAAAGGATCTGGAGAGCACATCCGTTAAAGATTCGACTGCAGTGTACACCTCTTTAGCAGATGTGAGATCCTTTACTGGGCAAAGGTTCCTGTAACTCTGCACTTCCTCTTTGAACTTTTCCCAGTTCGCCCTTTTGGGATTCCTGACATGAGGGACCATTTGCAGTTCGTAGAGTATCCAGCAGTGATCAGTTAGTGATGCCTTGCCGGACACTCTCCAATCAGTAACTTGGATCGAATTATTTTGGGATGCAAGGGTTACTACGAACTTCCCTTCTACTCGCCGTAATGAAAGTGGGATCATTTCCCCGATTACAAATAAGCAGATTGGAGCAAAGAAGATAATCAAAAAAGCCTCAGCTCTAGCATTAATGTCTGAGCTACCGCAAATAGTATGATGGGCGTTAGCATCACAGCCTAAGACTAAGTTTTTCTTACCTTTTCCTAACGCTTCTACTAGCGCCTTTACCGGTTTGGGGGGGATTGATGTGTCGTCATCGTTTGACATGTATATCGATGCCACTGTACAGCTCTCGCCCGCAGGTTCTTTGGATAGGATCTTTCTAAGTCTAACTGATTCCCTAGTAAAGGGTGATTTTTTAGCTGGTTTGGTTTTGGCAACACTGGTTTTGACAGCTGACGTGTGTTTAGTACCTTGTGTCACTGTCAAACAGCTTCAGTTTGGTTTGCAATTTAACCATGGATCGTCTTACAAATGAACAACGCTTGCAAATTATTGAATTTTACTATCAAAATTCGTGCTCGGTTCGAAATGTTCATCGCGCGCTGCTTCCATTTTATTATCGGCATTCTCGACCTTCTGAGCAGTCTATTCGGAAGATTGTGACCAAATTTCGCACCAAATTTACTTTGTTGGACATTAAACCACCAACACGTTTACGTACTGTGCGTAGTGAAGAAAATATTGCGGCCGTATCAGCTAGTGTGACAGAAGAGCGCGAAATGTCGATTCGGCGCCGTTCCCAGCAGTTAGGCCTTTGTTACAGCACTACGTGGAAAATTTTGCGGAAGGATTTGGGCGTAAAGCCTTTTAAGATACAGCTGGTGCAAGAACTAAAGCCAGCCGACCTACCACAACGCCGAATTTTTGGTGAATGGGCTCTTGGAAAGCTGCCCGAGGATCCGCTTTTTTATCGAAAAATTGTGTTCAGCGATGAGGCTCATTTTTGGTTGAATGGGTACGTAAATAAGCAAAATTGCCGCATTTGGAGTGAAGATCAGCCAGAAGCATTGCAACAGCTACCAATGCATCCCGAAAAAGCCACTGTTTGGTGCGGTTTATGGGCCGGCGGCATTATTGGGCCATATTTCTTCAAAGATGATGCGAATCGCAGCGTTACTGTCAATGGTGAACGCTACCGAGCGATGATAACAAACTTTTTTTTGCCCGAAATGGAAGTTCTTGACTTGCATGATATGTGGTTTCAACAAGACGGTGCCACATGCCACACAGCACGCGAAACAATGGCGCAATTGCGAGGCGAGTTTGGTGAACAGTTAATTTCACGTTTCGGGCCGGTCAATTGGCCGCCTAGATCGTGCGATTTGACACCATTAGATTATTTTTTGTGGGGGTATGCCGAGGCTAATGTGTATAGGGACAAGCCCGCTTCGATTGACGCACTGGAAGCCAACATCCATGCATTCATTCGTGAGATACCGGCCGATATGTGTGAAAGAGTATGCCAAAATTGGACTCAGCGGATGGGCTACCTGAGACGCAGCCGCGGTCAACATTTGCATAAAATTATCTTTAAACATTAAATTGCAAGGTTCAAACTATCGATTCAAATAAATATTTCATTAATTTTTTCGAATTTTTTGTGTTTTTTTTTTTTTTTAAAGTTCTAAACCTCTTAAAAAATCACCCTTTACTTTCTATTTCATTACGGAACTTATGCCAGGCTGTGCGCTTAGCACTTGTGACAGCACCTTTGAATTTACGTTGACTGGCTTTGTACAGATCCAAGTCTGTCTGTAAGTTAGTGCGTTTGGCCAAATTGAACAGAGATCTAACTTTCCTTCTGATTTCAAGGAGGTCTTTGGACCACCACGATTGAGTCTCAGGCGGCTTTGCGTTGTTTGCAGACGACCCTTACCTCTCGCCATACCTTGGGAATGTGACCGCATTCTAGGCATCGTGTGAAGAGTCTTATCAGGGTTGGTATAACGATTGACCTGGCTTTCCGGAGCATGTTTGGAAAGATTCCGTCAATCCAGGTGATTTAAACGGTGCAAACGTATCGATCGCCCAATTAGTTTTTTCCTCGGTTATTATACCCCCTGGAATTGTTGCAGCGGTAGTTGCTATGCTTGATATAGACTGGACGGTTGTTGCTGGGATGCAACCCGGAAAGTGCGTCTGTAGAAGCAGACTTAGAGTCTCCTCAGAGGACTGCGTCCAGTTACCACTGTTGTCTTTAAGATATCCTGGAACCGCAGGTTCTTTGGATAAGATCTTCTTTAGTCTAGCTGATTCCCCAGTACTTTCTATTTCATTGCAGAACTTATGCCAGGCTGTGCGTTTAGCACTTGTGACAGCACCTTTGAATTTACGTTGACCGGCTTTGTATAGATCCCAGCCTGTCTGTAAGTTAGTGCGTTTGGCCAAATTGAAACGAGATCCAACTTTCCTTCTGATTTCAAGGAGGTCTTTGGACCACCACGGTTGAGTATTCCTTTTCCTGATTGTCCGTAGAGGACAGGCTATCTCGAATGTATTGCTTAGGATTTTATTTAAACTCTCTGTGAATGCGTCAATTTCGTCTGGTAATCTCATTTCTTGGTTCTTAAGATTCTGACTATTCCTCACGGCCTCTGAGACAAAAGTGTCCCAATTGGTGAGTTTTGGGTTTCTGAATTTACCTCTGCCTACTAATTGTTCGTCTACTAGAAATTCTATAATCCTGTGATCTGAGAAGGATGGTTCAAGGGAGACTTTCCATTCCTTCACAGTTAGAGTGTGTGAGTTACTGTGGAGTGTTAAGTCTAACACCTCACGTCTATTAATAGTTACGAAGGTCGGCTCATTGCTCATTACTAAGAGATGTTGCTAATTATGAATTCTAAGAGGGACTCACCTCGTACACTTATGTCCGTACTTCCCCAGAGCGTATGGTGGGAGCTAGCATCACAGCCAGCAATCAGGTCCCATCCCTCCCTTTCTGCTGTTTTGACGAGTGTGCAGGATAGCTCTGGGGGTGGATTGTCCGTTTCATGTGGCATGTAGATTGTCGCAAGTACCAGCGCGCCTTTTCCTGCCCTGTCCCATTTGACTGCTGTTTGGTCCGAGCCGGTGAGACTAGGTAAAAAAAAGGTTTAAGCTGTTTTCTGGCGACAAAACCATTTTCCGGTGTGTTGTGGTATATAACCAAATCTTTGGAGCTCAGCCCGCTTATCTTTCCCCGGAGAATGGTTCTTGAACCAGGGCGACATCTATGGATTTCGTTTCCATAAGGAGACGAGGTTGGCGCTGGCTGCCTTACTGTGATGAAGATTTATTTTGCGTTATCTTCATCACGGGTAGTCGGTTGCTCTCCCTTGTCTTTCGCCGCTAGCAGCCGGAGTTTGCACCGCGTTATGCCTACGCGGACCTTAAACTCTTGCTTACGGAGTAGCGGTAGCGATTTGTGACACAGCAATATTGTCACGTCAATCCCATTCTGGGTATATTCACCCGTTTCGAGGACTTTCCATTCTCTGCTTTGTAGTTATGGGTTAAGGAACTGCAGATTCCTTTCTATCCTTTCAACGGGTAGATAAGGTCCCATCATGTGGTCAAGTTTAGGATTTCTTTCCTGTCAACAACGCGCAGGTCAGCTTTTGACCAAGGTGCGTTCTTATTGCTGATGAAGCCCTTTAACCAGTCCAGGGTCTCCTGGTTGTCACATTCCATGGTCTTGAATCCTTTGAAGGTAGATAGCTGGCCAAATAATGGAGGCTTGCCTTCTGCCGTCACAATGGCGTCGTTAACACCATCAAGGATCCGTTGTTCAATGAGCTCCCATTGGTTGGATGAGAGCTTCCGGTCTGGGTTGCCGTAGTCGACAATAGCGACGCGCAGACTTTCCTTCACCTTTTCGGCGAATTTGCCTTTTAGCCTGCCTACCTACTACCGGGGAGATCGTGTCCTCATTGCGACCGATGCGTTCCCGGGTTTGGACGTATCCTTGCCCGAGGCAGCCCCTTGACATTTTGGATCAACCGCAGTCGGCATTTCGCCCCCGCTACGTCCAATCTTGTGTCGGCTCCTCCAGAAGTCGTCAGCCTTAGACAATTCCTTAGCTGGGTCGGCACCCGATTTTCCGGGTTTTGAATTTCCCAAGGCGGAATGCAAGCGGCATTCCTTCCTTGGTCCAGACAACTTCCCTTTGTTGATTGGGTTCTGCCTCCTCGCAATTAGGCTGCTGCGCCATGCGTCTTCGTTAGACTTGTCTGTCTCCCGGGCAATAGCTAACTGCGCTGTTTCCCTCTCCGTGAAGGAGCTGGGATCGCGGTTCTTAAACCTTTAATATTTAATAGGCAACGCGCGTTTTTTCTCCTTTTTAGCGGATCCTTCTGTTGTTCTGTTCTGAACAGCTTGTTGCCTTCCGTCGAGTTCGCAGCAGAGACAAATGAGGCTTCGGTTAAGTCCAAACTTTCACTGTCCTTTGGCTTCGACTTGTCAACAACAGTCACTGCGCTGTTCAGAGTAGAGTCCGCCTCTCCCGGTGAAACAACGTGCTTTCTGTCAACTTCAATTGCGGGGACAGATGCAACCAACCCGTGCCCCGATAGGCTAAGGCATATCACAGGCATTGGTGGCTGCATAAGAGCTCCCTCGCTCGAGATTTCCATAGGGTCAGCCTCAGGATTACTAGCATGAAGCACGCTAATATCCCTGGACTGCCTTTCTAGAAAATCAAGGGCGTTTTGAAGTCTTTGTTTGTCCTTGTCCTCTAGTTGGTGCTTTTTCTTCAGTTTCTTAATCGTCATCTTACAGTTCAGCACTCTTTTCCTAATTGAAGCTGTAGACGATATGGAGAATTTGGATGAGCTGGCGATCGAGCGGTTATCATCTTCCTCGAGAAAAAGTTCCTCGAGTCCGAAGTCAACCGTTCTGACGCTTCCCTCAACCGAAGCTGCCCTACTAGTCGACGGTTCCTGGAGTAAGCGATTTTCTTCCTCCTCCGTCATATTCGTATGAGAATCGGTGTTGCCCAAGTTCTTGGTGCCCGATTCAAGTACACCAGTCCTTTCGTTTTGCGTTTTTTTGTTTAAAAATTCTACTTTGAACCCACGAGTAAGGGGGAAGGAGATGTCATTCTGTACTCACCCCTGTATACAGAAAAGGGGAATTTGGATTGAAACTAGAGGTCCCTAGGTATCTAGAGTTCGCCGCTAAAAGACACATAACATTGTGCCATACATCCCATGGGCGCGGTAGTTAACCCGGGATTACGGGTTTTATAGAGTTATTCCCCTCTAGATCCGTTATATTCAGTCTAAAGCAGTGGCACCTCGTGCAGGGTGTGGTTCTTCACCACGTATAACGGTCTTGGGCAGTCCCTTACAGACTAACCCCTGGTTTCCTTACGTGCAAACCTCGCCACCGCATTTTCGTTAAGTTCCTATTTTTAGTCATGCCCCCTGTAACTTTCGATCGTAAAATTTTACGTCACTCAGTGCAATTATGTGTTGATGCATTATTGATTTTTTTTGTTTTTTTTTTTAATTACTTACTTACTTACTTAAGGTGGCGCTACAGTACGGGGTGGACCTGGGCCTCAACCAACAAGCGTCTCCAGCTAGCGCGATCTTTAGCTAACTGTCTCCAGTTTCGCACGCTAAGTTGGTTAAGGTCCCCTTCCACTTGCGTGCGCCACCTGAGTCGCGGTCTTCCTCTACTGCGCCTTCCCTCGGGTATGGACTCGAAGATCTTCCGGCCCGGAGCATTCGTGTCCATTCGCTCTACATGACCCAGCCACCTCAGTCGTTGGACCTTCACTCTTCTGACTAGGTCGATGTCTCTGTACAGCCCGTACAGTTCGTCGTTAAATCTCCTTCTCCATTCACCGTCAATGCAGACGGGACCAAAAATAACACGAAGAATTTTTCTCTCGAAACAACCGAGAGTTACCTCATCCGCTTTTGATAGCGTCCATGCCTCTGCGCCATATAGCAGAACTGGGATGATAAGGGTCTTATAAAGGGTCACTCTAGTTGTTCGGGAGAGGGCTTTGCTACTCAATTGCCTTCTTAGCCCAAAGAAACAGCGATTGGCAAGAGTAATTCTACGTTTAACCTCAGCGCTGGTGTTGTTGTCTGAGTTCATAGCGGAGCCTAGGTAGACAAAGTCCTTAACCACCTCAAAGTTATATCTGTCTATTGCGACGTTCTGTCCGAGCCGTCGGTGTTGGGTGTCCTTTTTAGTTGACAGCATATACTTCGTCTTGCCTTCATTAACCGCCAAACCCATCTTCGCCGCCTCAGTCTCAATACTCACAAACGCGCCATTAACATCACGCTGCGTTCTGCCAATTATGTCAATGTCATCGGCGTATGCGAGTAATTGGACGGACTTTTGAAAGATAGTGCCTCTGGTGTTGGCGTTTGAGTTTTGCACTATTCTTTCAAGAACGATGTTGAAGAAGTCACATGACAGCGCATCGCCTTGTCTAAATCCTTTTTTGACATCGAAGGTCTCTGTAAGTTCTTTACCGACCTTGATGGAGCAGCGTGCATTCTCCATCGTCATCCTGCACAAACGGACGAGTTTGGCAGGGATGCCAAAACTAGACATTGCTCTGTATAGTTCGTCCCTATAAATGCTGTCATAGGCGGCCTTAAAGTCGATGAAAAGGTGGTGGGTATCGATTTGAAGTTCCTGGGTTTTCTCCAAGATCTGCCGCAGTGTGAATATTTGGTCTATGGTGGACTTTCCTGGCCTGAAGCCACACTGATATGGACCAATCAGATCTTGTAGGCAATGTTTAGAAGACTGATACCTCTGTAATTGGCGCAGTTCAGAGGGTCTCCTTTCTTGAGGATCGGGCAAACAATGCTGAGGTTCCATTCATCGGGCATAATTTCCTCCTACCATATTTTACAGATGAGTTGGTGCATGCTCCTAACCAAGTCATCGCCTGCCGCTTTGAACAGCTCGGCGGCTAGGCCATCTGCTCCAGCGGCTTTGTTGGACTTCAGTTTAGATATAGCTATCTTAACCTCGTCCAAGTCGGGTGGACGGTATTGTTGATCCTCATCGTCCAGGTTGAACGGTTCATTCTGCCTGACAGCGGAATGTAAGTCGTCATCGCCGTTAAACAGTCTGCAGAAGTAGTTCTTCCATATCCTCAGCATCGACTGCGATTCTACTACGATGTTCCCTTGTTCGTCCTTGCAGGCTTCGGTTCGGGTTCTGTAGCCTTGTGAAGTCCTTTTTACCCTCTGGTAGAACTTCCGAACCTCATTCCTGTTGTAACATCTCTCTATTTCCTCGATCGCGCGCTTCTCATGCTCTTTCTTTTTTCTCCTTAGAAGCCGGTGTTCGTCTCTTCTCTTCTGCACGTAGAGCTCACGAGCAGCTCTTGTCCTCCTTTGCAGCGCCGCTTTGTATGCCTCTTGCTTCGCTGCATGTGCTTGCCGGCACTCGTCGTCGAACCAGGGGTTTCGTTGTGGTGGTCGGGTGAAACCCAGCACATCAGAGGCGGCGTCTCTGATGGCTTTTTGGCAATGTTGCCACTGGTCTTCAATACTTGATGCTGGCTGCATAGGACCTCTTGAGAGATTGAGAGAGACTCGATCGGAAAAGGATCTGGTGATCTCTTGCGATTGTAGCCGTCCGCCGTCAAACTTTCTCACAGTATTTACTTGTCTTGGCGGCGTTCGGGATATCCGGAGTCGTACCTTGGCTACGACAAGGTTGGCCGGTCGGAACGTTCGGACATCCATAATACTGGAGGAGTGCCTTGCGTCGATCGCAACGTGGTCAATCTGGTTGACGGTTGATTGATCAGGAGATCTCCATGTGCCTTTGTGAATATCGAGATGCGGGAACCGTGTGCTAACTATGACAACATTTCGCCCCGCCGCGAAATCGATCAGCCTAAATCCGTTGTCGGAGGTGGTGTCGTGTAGGCTGTACTTTCCGACAGTACTACCAAAGATGCCCTCTCTTCCTAGCTTGGCGTTAAAATCGCCTAAGACAATTTTAATGTCATAGCTAGGGCATTGCTCGTAAGTGTGGTCCAAGAGCTCGTAGAACCTTTCTTTGGTGTCGTCGTCTTTCTCCTCCGTGGGGGCGTGCGCGCATATTAAGCTAATGTTGCCGAATTTAGCCTTGATGCGGATTGTCGTGATGCGCTCGTTTACATAGTTGAAACTTAAGACTTCTTGCCTAAGTCTGGCGCCAACGACGAATCCACATCCGAATAAGCGCTGTTTTTGTTGTCGATAGCAGTCGCCGTAAAAAATATCGCAGTTTTTCATCCTCTTTTTGCCGGGCCATCCCATCGCACTTCTTGGATGGCGGTTAGATCTGCTTTATAGTGGTTCAGGGCTTCCGCTAATTGTTCGGCTGCACGCGGTCTGTTAAGGGACCTAACATTCCACGTACAGATCCGAAATTCGTTGTCCTTTAATCGTTTGCCAGGTTCGTCAACAGTAAGATCATCCGTATCCGAGGCTTGTTGATGCTTCGCAACTATGTAATTTTTACGTAGTCGGGCAGTTACCCCGGCGTACAACCCCCAACCTGGAGGACCAGGCCCTTTTTGCGACCCCTTGGACAAAAGGAACCGGAATATTCCGGAGTCAGTAACCCGCTGCGGGGATGTGAGAGCTGCCGTTGACCCATTAAGGGCTCTTCCGCCACCATCTCTATTTCAACACCCTGACTAGTGTTGAAAATCCTCAATGACCTCAGCTCCAAATACGTCAGAGTAGCCCATTGAGGTATCTGCCATGTTGACTGTTGACGCCACCGTTGATTCAGCTATGTAAATTCATCCGCCGTACGTCCTCTTTCTGAGGGGCTCATGTTAGACTTCTGAGACTCGAACAGACAGTCAATCCGACAGAATTAATCTTAATTTATTAATTTCTGTAGGGCTATAAGTTATGTTAGGTGTCTTAAGGTATATAATAAGTAGAAATTATAAGTTAAGGCTAAGTTTTTATTTTGAATAGGACGACATGACGACTGAATGCCTTCAACTTGACGAAAATAACTATATTACCTACAGACGAAAAAAGGACGAATTAAAGAAAAGAGAAACATATATATGAAAAGAAAACAAACGAATGAACTAAAAGAGGGTAGTGAAAGAAAGAAATGAGAACGGAAAGAACTAATATAAGAGGGGAAATCAAATATATGGGTCAAGTTCAGGATCACTATAGAAGAGATGTATATGGTCATTGAACTTGCCGATAGCATAGAAAAAGAAAAGTAGTACAGTGGCGCGCACGAATTATATCGTTTTCTCGGAAAAAAAAGACAAGTTCTTTTTCTTTGTCAGTAAGTGTTAATTGGTTATAGTTAATGGGATAAGTTAAAATAATAAAATAACACTTTTGCTGTAGAAAAACAGACAACAAATTTAAAATTTTACGCTGCAGTTTGCCGGCTACAAGACTCTGGGAAAACAAAAATTTAAAACGGACATTTTATTAAATTGATTGTGGTGCATCCCAGAATTTCTGTTCCACAGTGTGGCCAAGAAAGACAGGACGTTGACCGGGGATTCATTCGGGAAAAATTTAACTGGTGGTCCAAACAGTTGGAGTTAATAGCGGTGCACCGAAACATACCGCTACCGCAAAGAATATAGCAATCGGGCACCCGACTCCAACAGCCATCCAGTCCAACGGTCCAGCTTGGAACCTTCCAACAAAAGGGGCCGAAAAGCCAACGATCCCCGGACAAGAGGGAAGACATTCCCCAACTTGAAGGAGAAGAGCAGACGCAGTAAAACTGCACACAAATTGGTGCTCCGCCTTTACCCGCTTCAGCCACGTTGTTGGCAAAGACACCACAGACTCAAATTGGCAATCCGGTAGTGTTGAAATTAAAGATCATTTTGTGAATTCCATGAATTATTAATCAAGTACATTAGATATAAGTTCAGCCTTGATTTTTTTTGATTTTACTTTGTGTGAATTAACGTAAGGTTAGCATTATTAGTTTAAGTAGTTTTTATTTGCTTTTAGTATTTAGTCTTGTTGCTTTGCTCGCGACTAAGGTCCATTGCCAAACAAGAATCATCGTCCTTCCTCGTGCTGGCGCCAGGACAACGGGGGATCGTCTTGCAACCGTGAGTAATAGTAATAATTGATTTGAATTAATTAGGTTTGTTAAGTTTATAATATTAAGGGCAGAATTCAATAGTTTGTATTTTTTTGAATAAAATGTTTGTCACTTATCTCTAATTTTCGTGGTGGTATTTAATTGAATATGTGCTTCTAAAAGCTTTTCGCGTTCGGTGTGCGGACCATGGACGGGCAGTCCTTTAATGGGTAGACTGAGACAGGACGTGACCTTCACTGACTTTGACGACAAAACATGACTTAGACTAACTATTCTCGGAAGAGGTCGTAGATTGTGGCTGGGAGGAAATTTATACGCTACAACTCATAATATCGGCCAGAGTGGTAGCATTCGGTTGTGTTTACCACACGAAGGGAGGGCAGGCCAACCTTTGCCAGAGTCACCAGGCATGTCTCGGGTTCGAGACGAACCATCGCTTTTGAGAGACTGCGGGAAAGGAAGTGCGGTTAGGGAAGTGTTAGTTGTAGGGTAGTTTTAAGTTACAATAGGCCCAGAGTAGGGATAATTTTGGATTTTAGGTTAGAATAGATTTAGATTAGACTAGTTAGAGTAAGCTTCGCGGTAACTTTCCCGTTCCCTCTCCGTAGCGGTGGCAGAAGTACTTGAACGCTTCATTTTCCCTCCTTCTAATTACTGTCTTTTCCTCTCTTGTCCATTTTGATCCGTCCGCAGTCGAATTAACGTAGCGTTGTACCTTTTTTTCGATTTTTTTTTACATTCTATTATTTTTTTTTGGCGCGAAACAAAATGTGTGCGAGCAGGTGGTGTACGGTGAGGGGGCAAGAACTACCCCGTCCGACGAGCTGAGCCGAGCTTCCGCAAGCGTGCCGCACCCTCCTCACCTGCATCAAAGTTGGCCCCGTGGCCTTCCCTAGCTCACAACAGGTCCCTCCTTGTTCGTAAAGGTCTACCGAACATCAGCATACTTGGAGAACGTCCAGTCGATCGCAGTATTTCGGTAATTATACAAAAAACATGTGTAATCGTCCACGAATATCGGCATTAAGTCTGCTAGCTTTCATCCGTTCCTTGAAAGTCCTAACTCGTTCTAGCTCGTTCTTCCAATCCATTTGTTTTTGGATAGTAAGGTGTTGTCTGAACGTGTGTAATACCCTTATTTTCATAAAACTGTTTAAACTCTGTGACACAAGTTGAGGACCGTTGTCTGATACGATTATTTTTGGAATGCCAAACCTCGCGAAAATTTCATGCAACTTAGTGATTACGGCTTGTTGACGATTATACCAGTCAACAAAAGTGCAGGTGTACTAAACGCACCCACCCACATTGAAATTTCTCCGCAAGGGAGATTTTGCCGAAACGTCAAATGTCAACTGTCTTATATTGTAAACAAAATCATATAAAAAGGGCATTGTCCTCTCAAATACCTAGTCCTGCCATAAGTTCTGTTACAACTTCAAAGTCCCATAGAAAAAAAACGAGTAAACATATCGAATTATTTTTTTTTTTATTTATTAGCCCACATTATTGGCTATTTGAAAAAAAATGTTTCATTCAAAATGGCCGCCGTTTGCTTTCACACAAGCCTTCAAACGTAGTGGCCATTGGGCAATCGAGACACGCACGGTATCCATGGATATCTCGGACGATGCTGTGGTCAATGTTGTTTTCAGGCTTTCCAAATTTCTGTGGGGAGTCTTGCAGGCCATGTTTTCCAGTTCTGACCACAAACCATAACCCAGTGGATTCAGATCTGGACTCCCCGAGGGCCAATCTTCAGCTGCTGTGAAGCCAGAAATGTTGAGCCTGAGCCACTCCTGCGTGGTTTTGGCCTTATGCGCTGGAGCAGAGTCTTGCTGGAAGATCCACCTGTTTCCGTTGAAAAGGGTATTGGTCAAGCCTTTAACAAGACCCTCTAGCACGTCCTCTTGATAGACCTTTGCCCCAGTTTTCACGCCTTTTTCACGGAAATGGAGGGATGTGACACCTTGGTGGGACACCCCTCACCAAACCATCACGGACGCTGGATGATGGCCTCGTTAAACCCTAGGAACAATTTTTTTCGCTTCCTTAGATGAAGTGGCATAAATCTTATCATTTTGCTTATTGAAAACTTCTTCAACGGTAAAAATTTTTTCATCCGTAAACAAAATGTTTTCATGGCCATTGGCCGCGTGCCACTGCAGAAGTCTCTTGCATCTTTCCAGACTAATTTTTTTCAGTTGGGGAGTTAAGAGATGACCAGTGGACCGACGATAGGCTTTCATATAGAGATCGTCCCGAATCAACCTTGACATCGATCTGGTTGATATCTCCAACTCCTTGGACATTATTTTCTGTTTTCTAAGGGGATTTCTCCGAATTCGCTCACGCACTGCCTTCACTACCGCACTTGTACGGACGACGCGTGGGCGACCAATTCTTGGCCTGTCATCGACTCTGGACATTTCGGAGAAACGATCAATAGCCCGATAAACGAAATTTCTCGATATGCCGAGTGGTTTTAGCAACTCGAAAATTTGGCCAGCACTCTTCCCGCACTTATGCAACGCAATTATCGCGATTCGATTTTCTTTAACGCCCCACTCCATGTTAACAGATCGCAAGCTGAAACCAAACTGGCTAGTTTTCTTTACTACACAAGGCATGCGTTCCGAAAAAAAAGTTAACGGTTCTATTCCCGCACGAAGTTGTTTGCAATAAGCGATGGAAATTGTGTAACAGAACTTATGGCAGGACTAGGTATATTCAATCTTTTATAACGTTTGAAGCGGTTGTTTTCTTATTTTTGCGGAATTTTAAAGCGTTTTTCTTTCCTGTGCGAAACAGTATCGCAAACCGTAATATAGTAACGATTTCTTCTGTTCAACGCCCGAACATTTGGTCCTATCGAGCCAGATATTAGCTTTTTTTGCGATTCAATTTTACTCAACACTGTTTTATGCGATTTAAGTGGATTTCGCAATAATAATTTAATTAAAATTTGTGTGTTGTGTATTTGCCATCCTGGGATTTTTTCGATTTCATTGATTGTGAGCATTTTCATCATCGCCATTTGGAAAAACTGCAACTTGGACTTTGACTGCAACACGGACTTGGACTGCAATTGCGATCTGGTGGACTTTGGACTTTCATCTGGAAAATTAAAATTTCACAAGTAAGTGATTTTTATTTTACTTTGTGTGGCTTTTACGTATTCAAGTGTGGTAAAACCAAACATGAAACCTACAAAATTATGTCGAGTACTTACCCAACTCAAAAAGGACGTCGTAAATTACTCCAAAAAGGGTTCTTAACGTACGGCGAATTATTTATCAGGCCGCTTGACTCTTTTAGAACAAACGATGGAGTCGGCGTCTGAAATTTATGAAAAGTTCGTTAGTGCTTTGGAGGATGATGAAGAGGATACTGAAATCGAGAATATTTTCGAAGAAATTCGGGAAACATACCTCGATTACCGGGGTGATTTACTCGACGCAATCGACAAGTTGAAAGCAAAGGACGACGTCAAGATGGATGCCACCGACATGGATTCAAACAATATAAAACCTGTTTCCAATAATGATTTAAGGCTGAAAAACATTCCGGTTCCAGTTTTCTCAGGAAGTTACGAGTCTTGGCGAAGTTTCCACGATTTATTTGTGTCACTTGTTCACAATAATTCATCGCTGTCGGAAATTCAGAAGATGCACTATCTTAAAACAAGTGTATCTGGAGAAGCCGAGAAACTTTTAGCACATTTGTGTATTGCTAATGGTAACTACACTAAGGCATGGGCTATTCTTCAAGATAGATATGACCATAAGCGTTTTTTGGTGAACACCCAACTGAAGTGTTTGTTCAATTTGGCAACTTTAGCCCAGGAGCGAGCTGAGTCCCTCAAAGAGCTGTTAGACACGGCAACAGAAGTGGTTCACAGTTTGGAAAACTTGAATGTGCCCGTTCAACACTGGGACGTGGTGCTAGTTTAAATTCTGTTGCAAAAACTTCCTTCGAAAACGCAGCAGCTTTGGGAGGAAAAGTTGGGATCCAAAAACGACAGCAAGGAGCTACCCACTTTCGCGGAATTTACCCAATTCCTCGAGACTAGATTCCGTACTCTGGAAGCGGTGAACTCTCAACAAGCTCGTCCTTCAGCTGATCAATCCAAAAAGACATCACAACGTGCTTCGTTTCACTCTCAACAAATTACTGCAAGGTTCACTTGCAAACTTTGTAACAAGGGACAGCACGCTATCAGAAAGTGCAACAAATTTTTAAAAATGAGCATTTCCGATAAATATCAAAATGTTAATAAACTAGGTTTATGTACTAACTGTTTAGCATATAGTCATTCGTCTCAACAATGTCCTAGTAATCGTAGATGCTATTATTGTCAACAGCCACATCATTCACTCTTACACAATAGTACAAATAACGCTTCTCATTTACAAAATTCATACCCGCAATTTAACCCTTCTAACAACCCTTCCACTACTCGCAATAACCCATACAGTTCTAATTCTTATAATACAAACAACACAAATCAATTTTCACAATCATTTCCACCCAACTCAAATTCACATAATCAAAATATTCAACCACCACATCCAACACAAACATATATTACCTCAACTTTTAATAGCGAAGCTCCAGCTTTCCATCCATCCATCGAAGAGCAGCCTTCAACCAGTTCCGGCGTGAGAAGCCATCACTCAACACATGATGCCAACACTCAGGTTTTACTCGCTACAGCAATTGTGAAGGTAAATACTTCATCCGGAAATAGCATACCACTCCGGGCATTGCTTGATTCAGGTTCCGAAGCTTCATTTATTACAGAGTCTGCAGCTCAACTTCTCCGTTTAAAACCAAAATCCACTAATGTCGAGGTGTCCGGGTTGGGTTTGGTCAGCAGTGGCACTTGCAAAAAGGTTGTAGATATTACGTTTGCTTCGTATCACACTGCCTTTGAAACAACCACACAGGCTTTAATATTTCAGTCACTGTCTGGGCATCTTCCAACCCAAATCCTTTCCCTTGGTGATTGGAGGCACCTCACCGGTTTGCAATTAGCGGATCCATCTTTTTATAAGCCAGCAAAAATCGATCTGCTACTAGGCAGCGATATATTGGCCGACGTAATGCTACCAGAAATGTCTCGTCATCCGGATAAAGCCATTCCTGTTGCTCAGAATACCAAGTTGGGATGGATTTTGTTTGGCAGATCACCAGTTGCTCCTCGATCTATCAGGGCTTTCTTCCAAACATCCGATGTCGACACACAACTTCGAAGATTCTGGGAGCTTGAAGAAACTCCATTCGCACACCACGAAACTGCTGAAGACACTGCTTGTGAAGAACATTTTTTGCAACACGTTAAGCGTATGGTAGATGGACGCTATCAAGTTGCACTACCATTCAAGGAAAATGTTCATCCCGTACTAGGTAGATCACGCGAAGGAGCTCTTCAACGTTTCAGGTCCCTGGAGAGACGTCTAGCAGCTGATCAACGATTGCGCGACCAATACGCTTCTTGCATTCAAGAGTATTCAAAGCTGGGTCATATGAGTGAAGTTGACGAAGACAGCATATCCAACAGAGGTCACTATTTTCTTCCTCATCATGCCGTCGTGAAAGAAACAAGCTCCACTACCAAACTCAGAGTTGTTTTTGATGCGTCATACAGGACATCCGATGGATCCTCCTTAAATGATCACCTGATGACTGACCCTTCGCTGCAACACAATGTCACTGATGTGACTCTACGTTGGAGACTGTACCGTTTCTCTTTTTCAGCGGACATAGAAAAAATGTACCGGCAGATATGGGTAACCGAGTTGGATTCAAACTACCAACTGATTTTTTGGCGCAATCATCCAGCAGACATATTAAAGGTGTTTCGCCTCAAAACGGTAACGTTTGCTACGGCTTCAGCTCCTTATCTAGCCATTCGGACACTGATGGAAGTGGCGAAGGCGGCAGAAACCCATCATCCAAGAGCTGCTAAGATGATTCGTTCCGAAATGTACGTCGACGATCTATTTTCTGGTGCAGATACCATTCAAGAAGCTGAAATTAAGAAGAAAGAGGTTAAGTCTGTCTTAGAAAAGGCAGGTTTCAACTTACGCAAGTGGATATCAAACGCAGAAGAGCTTCTTAATGACATACCAGTCCATGATCGAGAGACATCTTTGGCAGTTCCGTCGGAAGGATCAGACCGAGTCAAAACGTTAGGTATTCATTGGCTTCCCAACACTGACCACTTCTGTTTTCGCTTTACGCCTCCTGATAGCCCACAGCCAACAAAACGGTTCATACTGTCAACAATTGCTCGGCTGTTTGACCCAATGGGCTGGATATCACCTTGTATTTTAAAGGCAAAAATCTTCTCTGGATCCAGAAACTCTCTTGGGATGATCCAATCGAAAACACGATGCTTGAAGGATGGAATAGCCTATACAATGATTTACCAGCCATTAACAACATTAAAATTCCGAGGTGGGTTCAAACAGTCAGTAAGAAGAACCGTTTCGAATTGCACGGCTTTAGCGATACCTCCAAAAGGCGTACGGAGCAGCAGTTTATCTTCGAGCTGAAGATAGTTAGGGTAAAGTACATATGCACCTCTTGATGTCAAAGTCTAAGGTCGCCCCAGTACAACCAGTAAGTCTTCCACGGCTAGAGCTTTGCGGTGCTGTAACGTTGGCTAAACTGCTACACTATGTAGCACACACACTCGAGCTCAACGACTGTACTGTTCACGCCTGGACCGACTCAACCATAACACTGGCGTGGATTCTTGCACCGGCATCAAGATGGGAAACATTCATCAGGAATCGAGTAGGGGAGATCCAACGACTCACAGACATTCACATATGGAAGCATATCCCAACACATCTCAATCCTGCAGACTTAGCGTCCAGAGGGGTGCTGCCATCGGCCTTATTGGGCGACACACTGTGGTGGAATGGCCCGGATTTTTTACGTTCTTCGTGGATTTTCAATTTACCTGCGCAGCCAACAAATCTCTCTACGGAAGAAGGCAAAAGGAAGGTTCAGGTTCATTGTTCGGGAATTATAGCGAATGTACTTACCCAATTAATTCATCGTACATCCAAGTTCACCAGACTTGTCCGAATAGCAGCCTGGTGTCTGCGCTTCTTTAATAACGCAAGAACCAACCACTTAAACCGCCACTTCGGAACACTTTCTCCCAAAGAGCTGGACAACGGTGCAAAAATAGTCGCGCGCTCTGCTCAGCAACAAATGTTCGCCCAAGGTACGAATTCCAAAGGAATGGGATCATTAAATCCTTTCGTTGATGGTGAAGGAATTCTTCGCGTCGGTGGAAGGCTCAGGAATGCAAACATTCCCTATGACCAGCAGCACCCAATCATTTTGGAACCTAGACACCATCTCACACAGTTGATCATTCGCGACGCTCATTTGAGATCACTGCATGGTGGAATCCAGCTGATGATAACCCTCATACGCCAAAAATATTGGGTTTTCCAGATCAAAAGAGCTATAAAGAAATTAATCAACAATTGTACTACATGTTACAGGTGTCGAAATCAAACTGCACAGCAGCTAATGGGAGAGTTACCTAGGCCCCGAGTGACGGTATCAAGACCTTTTTCCCACACCGGCATTGATTATGCAGGTCCCATCAATATCCGAGCATGGAAAGGGCGCGGATCAAAATGTCACAAAGGGTACATAGCTGTTTTTGTTTGTTTGGCCACCAAAGCTATCCACCTGGAAGCTGTAAGTGACCTTACTACTCAAGCCTTTCTTGCGGCCCTCAGACGGTTCACTGCACGACGGGGAGTTTGTGGTCAAATATATAGCGACTGCGGTACCAACTTCGTGGGAGCAGATGCAGAACTGCGTCGCCTTATGAAAAGCGCGATCCAAGACTGGAAGGAGATTGCAGAAGTAACAGCAGCAGAAGGAACGAAGTGGAATTTCATTCCCCCCGCTTCTCCGCACTTCGGAGGATTGTGGGAAGCAGGGGTGAAGAGTGTAAAGCACCACTTAAGACGGATTGTCGGAAACGGTACACTCACGTTTGAGGAGCTCGCCACGCTTTTGACGCAGATCGAAGCGTGTTTAATTTCGAGGCCTCTGTGTCCTCTAACTGAAAACTCCGATGACTTCCAACCGCTAACTCCAGCACACTTCCTTATAGGAGAAACACTTTTCACCATACCAGAACCAGACATGTCCATAGGAAAACAAGGACATATCGACAGATCGAAGGCAGTGCAAGCGCATCTACAAACGTTCTGGAAGCAATGGCAAGCAGAATATTTAACTCGCCTGCAGCAACGCCCAAAATGGTTAAAGGTACAAACGCAACTCAAAATAGGAGACCTTGTTCTTGTAAAAGATGAACGACTTCCCCCCGCGAAATGGAGTCTAGGCCGCATCACTGAAACTTACCCAGGAACAGACAACTTAACACGCGTCGTAAAAATAAAAACGCAACAGGGAGTTCTAAAACGACCAATAGCAAAACTTTGTCCGCTACCGATAAACGAACCTCATACAACACAAAACGATAACCAGGAACAAACCCAAAATCAACACAAAACAACTACTACACAAACCGTCACTAATTGAAATATAAATTCCACACATTTACACCCAGTATATTAAAACATTCACCAAAATCAATAATAAAATTAAAAATAATTACTAATTATCAAACGCTTCTCGCAACAGCACAAACACTCAACACATAAATAATATTACACTAAGAAATATAATACATTAATCATAAAATTCTTAAAAATATTTTTCAAATACACGAAAGAAAACTTTTGCGCACCACTGTCATCAGACAAGCAATTCATACCCACTCAAACATAAATCCAAAAGCGCTCAACACTATATCACAAACATATTACACACACTTTGAATACAGTCCACTCATTCACTCACTCGCTCTCTCTTATCTATCGAGCACCACACTTAAGAATACACACAATCATCAATCAATTTCCCTCCAATCGCACACGCACTTAAACACATATCTTCAATGCACCTTGTCAAAACAAAAAAAAAAAAATCCATTCATCAGCACTCACACACATGCACATCATCGATGGACGCCGCCGAACAAATTTAAAACAAAACAACAAATAGAAATAATACTGAATTTACAATTAATTAATGAAATTTTAATGCAACTCACCTGGATTCTATGAGATCACACACCACTTTTAAAATTACACTTAACTGAATTATAGTTTAATTTTTAAAGCAATAATTATAAAACACGATTTAATGCGCGCACCACCGAAATCAAACCTACCAACAAATGCAACAAAGAGTTTTCCAGCATTGCCACAGTCATCGTCTTCATCTTCTGCTACAACAACAATAACATCAAAGTAGCTTTCATTGTCACCATCTCCACGCCAACAACAGCTGCATTGGATTTCGACTTCGTGCTCGTCTTCGTCAACGCAGCAACAACAACAACACGCAATACCCAAGCAGCACACAGAGCTCATGCTCATGCTTGCAAATTGCAATTATCAGCGGGAGAAGGTGTACAATGCAAATCAATGCAAATAGCTTTACATGCGATCGCACATGAACGGGATCGTGTGTGAGCTGGAATTGCTATTGCTTTATATGTTCTCTTGTAGAGGCGTCTGTTATGTTTTGTCAATCTCGTATCAGCCATATATATGCAATAATCTGTTGTTTTTTTTCATGTACCCAAACACATGCATCGTATACACATTTTCAACAGCAGGCAGATCAGTGGCAGCAATTTGTTCACCAGCATGATAATAAGGGGAATGAGGAGAAAGAAGAGGCGCGTTGCAGCAAACTAAGAACTTTGTTCATCGTTGGGGGAGAATGTTGACGATTATACCAGTCAACAAAAGTGCAGGTGTACTAAACGCACCCACCCACATTGAAATTTCCCCGCAAGGGAAATTTTGCCGAAACGTCAAATGTCAACTGTCTTATATTGTAAACAAAATCATATAAAAAGGGCATTGTCCTCTCAAATATATTCAATCTTTTATAACGTTTGAAGCGGTTGTTTTCTTATTTTTGCGGAATTTTAAAGCGTTTTTCTTTCCTGTGCGAAACAGTATCGCAAACCGTAATATAATAACGATTTCTTCTGTTCAACGCCCGAACACGGCTAATGTTTTGATGTCGACCATTGGTACTACTTCTAACCAATGCGAATATGCATCGATTACAAGTAACCACATTTTTTCTTCAAATGGGCCTGCAAAGTCTATATGTATTCTTAAGCAGGTTTCTGATGGTGAATTGCAAGGATACAACGGCACGTTGCTATCATTTGGTTTTGATTCCTGGCAAGCTCCACAGCTCTTAACGAAATTGACAATGTCCGCATTAATATTTGGCCAATAGATGTGAAACTTAGCCGACGACTGCATCGCTGAAACTCTAGGATGTCCTTCGTGTAACATGTCCAATACGGTCCTTTGAAGTGTCGTCGGAATGATAAGCCTTCCCTGCCAGAGAAGGAGGCTGTCGAAGTACCAAGTTATGTCGAAGATGATTAGGGACGTCCTCTCTTTGCGGCCAGGAATTTATTATGAATGTAATTAACCGCCGACAGACTCCATCAGACTTCGTACATTTTTGTAGATGTTTTTCGTTACAGGTAGTGTGTCCAAACGTAAGTGTAACAGATGACCTCCATATAACAGACCTAATTCTTCACCCTCCGATTTTTGTTCATCCGGAAGTGGAAGTCGAGATAAAGCATCTGCTGGACTGTTATCTTTCCATTTGATTTACTTAATTGTATAATTGTAAGATCCCAAAAACATTGCCCAACGGAAAAGTTCATCGAAACCTCGCAATTTCAGTTTGGTGGGAACAATCAATGGCAACAGTAACAATTTTGGGGGAGTTAATAATCGGTCGCAAACTTCCAGGAGGGAAGGAAGTTTGCGACCCCCCCCCCCCTCAGTGTGGTAGCTGTCCGTCCGCTTTAATTATGGTAAATTTTGACATGTTTAATGTGTTGTGGTAGGTTTCGTTGAGTGCTGGAACAAGAACCACCCCATGCGGCGAGTAGAGCCGTGCTACGCTAGCATGCCACGCTCCTCGCACTTAACTCTCCATCCCTTTCTATTTCCGCTTCCTTCCTAAGGTCCCGCCCACATCCTTCCATCCTTTTATTCTTCTGCTCCCAACGCCCTCTATCTTCCCTTATAATGAACCTATTACAAGATATAAAGATATTGCGACCATCAAGGAAAAAACATAATCGGGCATCCCTTATCGGCCGGATATTCCGATCGTTCCACTGACAGAAGGGAGTAACAACATCTATAGCCGTGTTTAATTGCTTGTGCTACATTGCCCGAAACAAAGTTGTCATCTTAGCCAGCGACACATGAAGAAGCCACATTCGCCTTTCCACAGCAATTCGAATTTAGCCGTCGTCCATGCCGAACAATTCACAGGTAAGCAGAAGTTCTCGCCTCATTAAACAAACGTCTTCCACACAGAAAGACGGCAAACTCATGTCCCAGCTAGAAGAGCAAGAAAATTCCGACACTGGTGAAAGTGATCCCGACATGAATGCCACCATGAGAGATCACAGCCAGCCAAGCATTCCATCGACAATTATAGAGGCGCTTTAGAAACAGATGGAGGAACTCCGGTTGCAATTGGAAGCAGCTACAGCTGTAGTTTAAACCGCGGAGAATAAAAAGTCGTGCTCGTTGGTTGGAGTATCTTTATTTAATGCTCTGATTAATCGTTGCGTTTTTGTGACCGCCGTCTAGAGTGTACTTACAGTGTAGAGTCAGCACAAACGTGGGAAGCGTAGTATGCTGAAATGCACATTCCACACTCCAAGTATCGCATCAGGTAACGAGCCGTACTCGTCACCCGACACGACACCCGGAATGTCCATGTAGGCAAATAAACACACTACACCACCCTTTTTACAAAGAATGATCTTGCTATTATATTCTATTAAGAAAAGATAATTTTTAATTAATTTTGTTCTTTTTTTTCAATATCTTAAATCTATTTTGAAAACAAATGAATAGACATTATTACTTATTATTACCTATTTATTATTAATATTTATATATCAACGACAATAATAGCTTAATCAATTATCTTTAAATTTAATTAATTTTTTTTTTTATTATCAACTATAAAAATAACATCTATTTATGCTTTTTGCTAATGATATTTCCTTAGTCTATTCTTATGTACTATAGTAATTTTGTTATTTTCGTCTGTTATCGTACAGTTATGATTTTTATCTATTTTTACTACTTTAAATGGGCCCATGTATAATTTATCTAGCTTACGTCCTGCATTATTTTCCAATAGTTCTAAATCTCCTATAGCTAAGTAGATTTCTTTAAGGTTCCTATCGCACTGCTGTTTTTGGGTTATCTTTGACTGTTCTAGCATGTGCCTAGCTCTATTTTGGTCTACCTGTAGTCTGTATTTTGTCTCCTTGTCATATGCGTCCATATTGTAAAGGGGGTCGATTTCAGGTTGCTGTAAGAAATCCATTGTATTTGGTATCTTTCCAAATACTAATTCAAACGGACAGTAACCATGCACTGTCGAGGGTGTGGTATTGTAACAATACATGAAAGATGTAACCCATTCATCCCAATCACTTTTATCGAGGGATAAGTATGATCTTATATATTTATTTAAGGTTCTGTGTACGCGTTCCACAGATCCTAATGTTTGATGATGATAGGCTGTTGGGAATCAAATTATTATTTTTTTTTAAATCCAACTGACATCAGGAAGCAGGAAAGGGAAATCACTATTCGGACATGACAAATTAAAACGTGGGTGGAATCGAGCGAATTGGTGCCGAGCCTCCATCTTTGTCTTTTTCGCTCAGATTATGGCAACATTTTCAATCTCTTATAGCGCGCATAATTTAATTTTAATTTCAAATTTTTGAATGGAATTCCACGTCTAAAATCGGAACCTAAATGTAGAAACCAAAATATGATTTTTGTGAATAAAAACAAACGAGCTAAAAGAGACTGAAGGTCGAGCCATATACTGAGCACGTAGGTGTAAGCGAGATAGACGTATTAAAAAATGGCTAATCTGATTTTCGGTTTAGCTGACTATGGGGAGATCGGTGATAGATTTGGTAGAGATCGGACGTGCCGGTGGATGGTTTTTTTTGTAATTGTTTTTTTTTTACCTCGTGGGGTTTCTATCGGGAACAATACGATATCGCACGATTTTGGTAGAGTGGGAAAACGCATGGAAACCCTAAGTGCATGCATATACACTTTTTTAAAACGCATGCGTATATATCCATAAACGTCGCAGGAGCAGAATTATTCGTCCCGCCTAACCCGTACAAAAAAAATCCAACAACGCGAGTCAGAATCCCCACCTAGCCATTAATCTCACCAAACGTTAATTCGCTAAAACCGCCAACGAGCGAATCCGTCGGGCGACTTGGCCATAGCTGATTCCGATACCAACACTTTCGGAGTGCCGTGCTGTTGAGACGCTTCCAAGTGGAGCTCGCTACTCCCATTCGCACATAATTTGTTCCAACGTCGTGGGATCGTCACAAATCCGTATCCTCGTTGCCATATCGAAAATACGGAGATTACCACCACAAATCGTAAGGGTAATAACGCTCAGGGGCATACAATCGTCTCCTCTTCACCGCCTCATCGATTTCATCTCGTCCACCTCAGCACATGGTCAGGCGTTCCCATAAGCCAAGGTTCGTCGGCGAAGATAACCCGAGAACCCCACCAGAACACTGCTGAGACGTCAGCCACATGGAAATCGCCGCAAGATAAGCAGCAGGAACTCGGCTCTGTAGCCGTTCGAAAGTCTAAATTGAAGCTAAGTTCTGGTAATTTTTTTTTGCAATTTGTAAATCATTTACGTTCAAATGTAATCTTTATCCATAAAGTGTAGGTTATCGTTTTGTTGCAAGCAGTGAAGCAGCATATGTTCATCCAGGAAGGAATGCGGTGCACCTCATACCAACCCCTTGGATCCCGGATTAATATGTACCCAGAAAATAAATTGGGGTAAGTTCTATAAAAATTACGTTTGAACAAGTGATAGTAGAGTAGATTTATTTTTCGGACCAGTGAATTACTTAACAAGATAAGAGATAGAGGAAATAGCCATATCTAAATACCTCGCAGTAATCGGGCCTAGTGTAAGATTGGTTTGCGTTCTTTTTTTTGAGTTGAGAGAGTAAGAGCCTCGTACAAAACGAAATACTGTAGTACCGTAACAGTCTATTTTCCCAACTGTGTTATAAGGTTGGTTTTTCTGAGTTACTAAGCCCTAAGCAAAGTGAACCACGAACGAGTAAAATCTGTATGAAATTATTGAATTGAATATTGATTAAATTAGTTTTAAGATATTAAAGATATGTTCATAAATATATAGATAGATTGTTAAACGAATATTTAGCCGAAAGTTTTGTTGTTTTGGCTTACGTTCTTTGAGATTTTTTTTTCAGGTTCGTTTGTGTACAGTGATTATCCTGCTTCTTCGTAAGCAAAATTTTCTTTTTCTTTTTGTCTCGAAAATTGAGCAACGTCACCGACATGCATAGGTTGTAAGTTTGAGGAGGGGATGTGTAGGATGTAATACGGTTGGAGGCGGGAGGATTAGAAATGGTTAGGGATGTCCTAGTCTCCGTTTGAGGCTAGATAATCAATTTGGATAGGGGCCGTCGTAGATTGAGCGTGTCGGCGGTCATGGAAACTAAACTTAGATTTAGTAAGGGGTGGGCCAGCTCTGGGGGAATATTTACAACTTACCTCCTCCCCCTCTCTCTCCCACATGGAAAAATCTGGTGAATTATGAGACTTAACTCGGGCCTCGCAATGTTTATTGTTAGGGATTGATGGTTACCAGCCGCTGTAGATCTTCGCGACTTTCATTTGTTTTTTTTTTGTAGTACAGGCATGTAAATATATATCTAATGTAACCCCAGTCTAGGGCCTGTGGCAAGATCCCCGCCCACCGTTGAGCTAGCGTGTGGTGAAGCGTTCATGCCATAGGAGGCCTAGACACCCCTCCTACTATTCTGCCCGGATTGCCTCAAGGGGCCTGTGACCTTGGGTCATAAGGGTGGACAAGGTTAGTGGGAGGGTGCGGCTGCCAGCAGTATTGCAAGATATTTCTTCCACCGAGGATTGGGCCTTCTCTTAGATGGGTGATAGTTTAAGTGAGGGCCTAGTCCTATTTCCGCCCGAAAGATTTTCGGTCATTCGTACATTTCTGCTTGCCGATGTATGCCTAGGCAAGGCCGCTCGTTACAAGGCAGTAGAGTTAACCTTTTCGATCTTTAGGAGATCGCACAATTCTTGGAATAATTGGTTCATGTATTCTGTTCCCATGTCTGTTAGAATTTTCTTCATAAGCCCGTATGTTAGAATAAAACCATTAAGTATTCTTTTAGCCACCGCTCTGGCGTTCTTATTGTGTATTGGTATTGTAACTAAGTACTTAGTTAAGTCACACACTATAGTTATGGCGTATTCGTTACCATTTTCAGTTTTTGGCAATGAGCCAATAGTGTCTATTAATACTGTGTCAAAGGCACTTATTGGTGTTGGAGTAAGTATCAAGGTCTCTTTCGTTTTTAAAAATGATTTACTTTTTTTGCACTGATCACACGCTTTGACATAACTTTTAATTTCTCTAGTCATGTTTTTCCAGTAGAAGTATTTTCTTATCTTATTAGTTAACCTCGTGATTCCTGGGTGGCCACCAAAAACAGGATCATCGTGGTATTTTTTCAGAATTTTTAGTTTTTCATCCTCGTCTTTTATAACTTTTATCCTAGGTATAAGCACAATTTCTAAAGTCTTTAATAACGCGTTTCCTTTTTCTTTAAATTTATTTATCCGGATTTTATTAAATATTTCATCACCAGGTGATAACTGGAATCTCTTTATTCCTTTATTACCAGCTATTTTTTCAAGCTTTGGGAATAGTTGATCTAAATCAATTTTCCCATTGACAATTAAGTCTTTCCTTTTTATTGTACTTAGTATTTGTTTGCCTTTTGTGATATTTAAGTTAAAGTCTTTGGGACTAAGGCGTTAAAATTTTCGTACTTCCTTTAAATTAAGTGCTTCATAAATTTTTAAGTTTTCAGACTGAGGGCTGTGAAGTATAGTTATCCCTTTTCGATTGAAGCCTTGTAGTGACTTTCAATATATTACTGGAAAGTTTTCGAATTTGTTTGATTTCAGAAAAATCTATGCGAGACAAAGCGTCGGCTGCATAATTTTCTTTTCCCCTAATATACTCTATTACGAAATCGTACTCCTCTAAATCTAATCTCATTCGTGTTAGTTTCGATGATGGATTTTTCATTGAAAAAAGGAAGGAAAGTGGTCTATGATCACTCTTAACTAGGAATTGTTTTCCATATATATATGGTTTGAAGTGAGTTATAGCCCAGTGAATAGCTGCTAACTCTTGTTCTATGGTTGACTTATTGCTTTCGCCTTTCGTGAATGCTCTAGAAGCATATGCAACGGGTAGTTGTTTCCCTTTGTACTCTTAGCTAAGTACAGCTCCACACGCATGCTTGCTAGCGTCCGTTGTTATACAAAATTGTTTCTGAAAGTTGGGATATTGCAGAATATTCGGGCTAAGTAGGCAGTTTTTAAGATATTGAAATGCGGTTTCACACTCATTAGTCCATGCGAACGCTGTGTTCTTTCGAATTAATCGTGATAGATGACGTGAATACTCGGCAAAATTTCGTATAAAACGCCTATAATAGTTGCAGAAAGCAACGAATCTTTTCGTTTGATCGGCATTTTGAGGGGTCGGATAGTTAAGGACAGCGCTGAATACTTCATCTGGAAGTATGCCCTTATCTGTACATTTATGCCCTAAATATGTCACTTCGTGACCGAAAAATGAGCATTTGTCCGGATGGAGTTTTAAATCGTATTTTCGGCAAATAGAAAAAACATCTTTAAGGTTTTTTAACATGTGTTCCTCTGAGCAGCCCAGTACTACCAAATCATCCATGTACAGAAATGCCTGTTCTGGTGAGAGACCACTAAATGCTATGGACATCATTCGTTGAAAGGAATTTGGCGCTATTTTTAAGCCATACGGGAGTCGGCTGAAACGAAATGACCCTTTGTCCGTAGAAAACGATGTTATATCTCTCGATTTTTCATCTAGCTTGATTTGATGAAAGCCCGATATTAAATCAAGGCA
Source organism: Cheilosia impressa (assembly GCA_948293265.1). Lineage (NCBI taxonomy): Eukaryota > Metazoa > Arthropoda > Insecta > Diptera > Syrphidae > Cheilosia > Cheilosia impressa. The sequence goes on from OX411880.1 coordinate 58,503,765, forward strand.
CGAAAAATATTTTGCCCTTCCTAGTTGGTCAAGAATATCATCTATTCTTGGTAATGGGAAATTATCCGCAATAAATTTTTTATTTACATTTCTAAAATCCACTACCAATCTCCACCGTTTCTCATTACTTCCTGGTAACGATTTTTTGGGTACCAGTAAGATTGGACTTTTGTATTCCGAAGTTGATGGTTCAACTATGTCATCTTTGATTAGTTTATCAACCTGCTTCGCTATTTCTTCCTTTTGTGAATGAGGAATTCTGTAATTTTTTATATATACGGGTGATTCATCTTTTAGGCGTAGCTTTTGTGTGTAAAAATTATTACACGAAATTTTTTCTGATTCTAATGCGAAAACATCATTAAATTCGTTGCACAGGTCAGTCAGCTTTGATTTTACAAATTGAGGGAAGTTTTTTGATAATCTGGCAAGAATTTTTTCTTTATGGCCCTTTTCCAAATTTTTATTTATGAGAATGTTATAATTAGACAGATCCTTTTCAACTTTTATTTCTGCTTTAACTGTACCTATTGTATTAATTACCCCCCGTCCTATACCACTTAGTTCTTTTGTAGTGCCTTTATTAACGAATATACTATCATTAATTTGAGTTTCTTTTATAATTGAAACGTCTGCGCCGGTATCGATTAAAAAGTTTGAAAATTTGTTCGTTGATATTAGCTTTACTGTTATAAAGCTGCTGAGATTGAGATTTAGATTTAGTATTTTATTCGTAATATTTACATATTGTTTTGAGTATTTAGGGGTTCGTTCCAGTTTTCCGAACTTTGTTCTTCATTTATATATCGTATATTGTTTTGGTTTCTTCGACCATTTTGGCGGTAATGACCATTGTTGTGTAAACTACCTCGACCTCGACCACGGCCTCTGCCACGGTTGAAATTCTGATATTGGCCGCGTGTACGGTTATCACCAAGATGATGCCAATATGTTTTTTAGTTATAATTGTTTTTTTTATTAAAATATAAAATAGAATTTGGTTGACCAAAGGTTTCGGTACTACTATTGACAAACTTGGCTACAACTTCGTTCATATTATTGAATTGACCAGATTCCATTACAATTTTAATTTTTTCGTTTGTTGCATTCTTTGTCATGGCACGTACCGCTGTTTGGGTAGAGTACTTCTCTGCTAACGCGATGGTTAACCCATCCGAAATATAAGCGTTGTTCAGAGATTTGGTCAAGTCCTCGATCTCATTAGCGTATGTGTTAGCAGACTTGTTATTTTGCTTTACACTCATGAGTTTTGCTGCCAGAACTTCAACTGACTCGCCTTTTATCGATTTTCTTAAGTTTCCATAATTTGTTGCAACGAAGACTCATTTGCAATAAGGTTTCGTGCAGCACCTTTGAGTTTAGTTTTTACTACCTCAACTGCTACTTGTTCATGAGTCTCTTTTATCGAGTCTACCAAATTTAATGAATCCAAAAACTTTGTAGGTTTTCAATTTTACCGTCAAAATCTGGTATTAATTTTGACGCTGTATTAAGGAACTCAATTTTGGTTTGTGACATTTTGGCAGTGTTATTTATATCCGTTTTGTTCAAATTAATCTGATTGTATAGATTTTAGATTCTTCTAAGCCTACCTCTTCGTCTTCCTCACCGTCACTACTTTCAGCAGTGATATTATTTGAGCTTAATTCAGTTTCTAGAGAAAGTGGGACTGTTAAATGAATTTTTCTTTTAGTGAAAATTTTAAGCAATCTATCTCTAAAACTCCAGAATATATCTTGAGCTTCAGCTTTGTGTTCCTTTGTTAATTTAGTGTAGTGTACCTTTAGTACTGTTCTTATTTTGTTGAAGTTTTCTATCAGTACGTTGATATGTTTGTCTACAGTGTCACTCTTTATTTCAATATTTTTATTTAAACATTTATACGATCTATTAAACACTTGTCTACATACATCTATTTTTGACAGAATGTCTGTCCACTGTTGGCACATTGGAATGGGTCATTTATTTGATTACTTATTTTATTTTTATTTTTTCTCAACGTAATAGTCTTGAATTATTTACAATCAATTATATTAATCATCTATATCTAAATTATCCGCACATTTGTTAATTTAATACTATCATAACTAATAATAAAAAATTTTAAGGTATGGTTATAACATAATAAAATTCTAGGCTGTACCTGTAGAAACGTCGCTCGGTGTAAATATGAGGAATTTTTGAATATGTTCTGCTATCGTTTTATGCTGCTTGGCTGGTAGTTTCTTATCTATCGAGATGTATTTAGTACTGTTGTCGCTTCCAGATTATTGCTGAGATGATGATGAGTGTTATTTAAAGATGCACATTTGTTACTACGTAGTTGCACTGTTTTAATTCTAAATATGTCTCTAGAATGTTTTTTTTGTTTTTTTTTTTATATTTGTTTTATTGACGCCACCGACGCGGCACGCCGTATATACCGGCGTTTGATGTTTGCGCGAGAAAATTTTTAAGAGTTTATACAAAAAACTCGCGGCACATATTATTGCTATTATTATTATTGCAACGGCTGTCACATTAATTTGATTTGTATTTTCTATTTCTATTTCGTTTACTACATTTGCCTTTGGGTTTACAATTTTTGATTGCTCTTTACCCATTTTTGTTTCTTTTTATTTAAATTTTTTTTTTTTTATTATTATTTAATTAATCGGATATTTTGTCACTATGTCACTTGTCACGGTCGCCATGTAGTTTAAACCGCGGAGAATAAAAAGTCGTGCTCGTTGGTTGGAGTATCTTTATTTAATGCTCTGATTAATCGTTGCGTTTTTGTGACCGCCGTCTAGAGTGTACTTACAGTGTAGAGTCAGCACAAACGTGGGAAGCGTAGTATGCTGAACTGCACATTCCACACTCCAAGTATCGCATCAGGTAACGAGCCGTACTCGTCACCCGACACGACACCCGGAATGTCCATGTAGGCAAATAAACACACTACACAGCCAACGCTGCTTCCGAAAAAGTGGAACGCCTCCGCATTGAACAAGTACTCATCCGTCATCAGCCTGCCAGCACCTCCCGTTTCTCCAACGAAGAGTCCTCAACTGCAACTATCTTTTCAACAAGCCAAGATGTCGGAATTAGTTCTTCAACAACTGCCACGTGCATGCGTGCCGGAACAGCCCAGTACGCTCTGTATACATATTTGTTACCGCCACGCTCATATCCTTTGCCGACAGTCATAACGAGAGCTGTGTGTACCAGCGTTGGAAGAGCTCAGTACGCACCCATGTCGGGGCGACCGCAGTCGCAGCCGGCACGGTCAACAACAAATGCTCCAACAAGTGTTGCAGCTATTCAACATGAGTCGCAGTCGCAGCCACAGCCTATGCCGCCACAGACGTTTACGTCAGAACCGAAAGTAGCAACATTTCTGCCACCTGTTAGCACGTTCCAGCCCAACAGTCAGCAAGCGAATCAATAATCGCAACAAGTTTCGCCGCCGATGTTTGTGGTTAACCAGCCATTAACGCAAGCCGGTGACTGGTGGGTGCCTAGTACCTCGACTGGAGATTGGGTAACCAACCCCTTTGGAAGGTCGTTGGTGGCACCAGACGAGAGAGGGGGGAGGAGTGTTGTTTTCTCACTAACGCACCTCCTCTGGTACCAGACGGCAGCGGAGGAGTTTTCTAGATGGAGCCAACGGTGGCGTCTACAGTTCCAGTCAGGCCGAACTATTTAGTCCAATCCCTATAGAGCTGCTCTGACATATTCGGATACCACGTCTATAGGGTTTTTGAATGCCGAGCCGTCGGGGTAACTTCCCGACCATGTAAATAAAACACTAGGTATGAGAGAGACGCGAGAAGCCTCGGATAACGATTTCCCTCAAACGGCAACCAGACCCGGAACGTCAACGGACAACGATTTAAGAGTATATACCTGGAACGTGCGAACGCTGTACACCCCAGGTGCTACTAAAAAACTTGAGTCTGTCCTCACGCGGTGCAAGGCAGATATTACCGCGATCCAGGAGATACGATGGATAGGATCAGGTATGATGAAAAGGAAAAATTGCGATATTTATTACAGCTGCCATAAAAGATTGCACGCATTAGGATGCGGATTCGTCGTGGGAAATCGGCTTAGGACAAAAATTATTGACTTTAAGCCGATAAGTGATCGCTTAGCTGTGATCCGCATCAAACCTACTTTCCAAAACATAAGCCTAATATGTGCACACGCCCCTACCGACGAGGCTGAAGACCCTATCAAGGAGGAGTTTTATGACCTCCTGGATGGAGCCTACGGAGCCTGTCCGGAGTACGATGTCAAAGGTGTACTCGGGGACATCAATGCTAAAGTCGAAAAGGAAAATATCTTTGGCGGGTAAGTTGGTAAGCACAGAATCCACGAAACGACCACAGACAACGGGTACCGACTAACTGACTTCGCGGCAGCTCGTAATACGGTGATAAGTAGCACTAGGTTTCCAAGGCTTAGGATCCACACAGCAACCTGGCGCTCTCCAGACGGTCGAACCGCCAACCAAATCGACCATGTGCTAATCGACGCGAGGCACGCATCCAACATCCTCAACGTGCACACATTCCGCGGGGCAAACGTCGACTCTGACCATTTTCTTGTTGCGGCTAAGTTCAGAGCTCGAGAAGAAGCTGCGTTCCGCCCAGAAGAAGAAATTCAACGTTGGACACCTGTGAAGGGATCGCACCAGTGGCCACTTAACAAATTGCCGAAAGCAATTAAGAATATCAAAATCTACTTCGATACTTTATGCCCAGAACTTGTCACATTCATTTGCATTTGCTTCAAACATCAGAGTGATATGAACGACATACAGACACTCATGGAGTGAACAATTTAAAAAGAAAGTCATATTACTCTGATGGCGCACTCGGTGCATGAAGGCAAACAAATATACAAACGTATGTATATGCAATGCCGGATCGAGGGTACGATCAGGGTTCATTTGCGAACACTAAATATGTCAACTAAGCATTGAACGCAAGTGAACCCGAAACACTTGAAATATTTGGTCGTTTACCCTCGTCACGCACATTATGCTGATAAGGCAAAATATCGGGGTATCGATATCGAAGTGGATATTCGATAACATATTTTTGTCACTATATAAGTCACATGAGTTTAAATAAAGGAGGACTTCCTTACCAACCACCAAGGCATACGACTGTTTTATTTGGCTTGCGAGCCCGAACTATTGTATTGCGTTGAAGATTACATGGCGATCCTGCCAGGAGGCAACACGACAATTTGCCGACCTCAATGTCCCAGGAGCAGGCGAATCTGGCCAGAGCCGCCGAACTAATCCAAGAAGCCGACAGCCTCCTGCGGAATACGTACGCAGTCAGTCCCATAACCACCAAAGACCCTACAGTCCTAAGAGTAGGACCCCAGCCCCTTTCCATTGAAGAGTACCGGCGACGCCAAAACCGGCAAGCTACCGCTGTTAATCGCACCACTGTCCCGACGCCTAAAACCCCAACAAGAGGAGGGAAGCTGGTCCGACAAAGGAAAGAAATGGCCAACCTACGCCGCCTGGCCTACATACCAAACCAGCCCGACGACGTTCACAAAAAATTCCTGGCCAAATTCAAGGAGCTCAAACACGAGATCCGAGCCGACCAGAAGAAGAAACACCGGCAACGTAAAACTGAGGAGACCGAGTTCCATAGGCTATTCGATGCCACTGCTGCTACCGCTTTAAGGAACTGTATTCAGACCGGAACAGACTAGTATTTCTCTGCCGTCTAATTCCTTACGGCTATACCAGATGGGTAAAACACAGTCTAAACAAGATGACGTGATCATCAACAACAACGGCCCTCAACAAAACCATATGGAAGAAGCGACCCACTTCGGATTCGACTTCACTTTAATTATAATAATTGTAATTATTCTAGTAATCTTAAGATATGTTACTAAAGCCACAAAATCCCAATTTAACAAGGCTATCCGACAACAGATTATTAAAAATAATGTAAGACAACGCAGAATGTCAGTATAAAATTGTTCTTACCAAAATATACATATATAAATATATACCTTGCGTATCACTTTTATCTTAAACAGAATAGGATCTAATTTTTTTTTCTTCATAACTTAGCATAGAATTATAATAGAAACTTTTTCCTTTCCTGATGACTTTAGTTCAGCTGGAAGACGCCCTAGCTAAATTGAAAACTTGCTACCAAAGCCTTAAGAAATCACCTGAGCGTAAGCGCAAGCCCGAGGGAGCCGCCAACCAGCTAAAACAAATAAAGCAACTCTGGGACGACTTCGTCTCCCACTTTTCAGTTATCGATCAGAACTCCTTATCGGAACTAGAGCATAGCTACCTAACTCGTTTAACTACTGAAGCCAACATGTATAGGGAACAGTCTGAAGGAATAGTCAAAAATAACATTGAGGACACTGATTCAGACAAATCTGAGGCTGAAAGTAGTTTATCAAAATCATCGGTTATAGAAAGCAAATTTGAGTCTTGCGAAGTTCCACTAAGCAACCCCATTATAAAAAAACAAAATCATGTGTGAATTCGAATTTAACACGGCACAAAAATTGCCAGTCCTTACCTGCGAGGCCAACGAAAACCGAGCAGAAAATGTAAGAGACTTCCTTAACAACTTCGAATTCTACTATGAGACACTAAATGACGCGGCGAAACCGATACTTTTGAAATTCGTGCTTAAATGCAAAATCCAGGGTAGGGCATTGATTGAATTAGGAACCGCTAGGCCGACAACTTTTGCTGAATTAAAAGCAAACCTGACGGCGAAATGCGGAGCTAGGGATACCATTGAAGGAATTCAATCAAAACTCGACAAACTACGCCAGCGTAATCGGCCCATGCGCGACTATGTAGCAGAATTAGAAAGCCTTGTAGCCAAAATGACCATGTTGGAAACCCAAATACAAGGTGAACCATCGCGCGCTATAATTTCGTTAGCAAACGAACGTAGGGGTTTAGCTCATTTGAAGCAGGGGGTCAACGAGCGATATAAAATCATTCTTGATAGCGCTCGCAATACTAATATGCGAAATGCCATTGAACACTTATTAGAACTAGACTCAACTACAACATCGGCCCCAGAAAGCATTCACTATGCAATTAATCACCAACCCAATCCAGTATACCAACAAAATTATCAGCCACGTAATTTTCAAAGGGCTAACAACTAGAATTATTACCAAAACCCACACCATCAGAATTACCCTAACTACCGTAGGAACGAAAATTATAATAATAACAATAATAGTAATAATTTACCTCGAAACTTTTCTCAAATTCAACCACGGCTTAATCGGCCACAAAATACCAATCGTAACCAACAAGGTAATACTCAGAACAACTACAACAACCCACCAGTCAATAGGAACACTAATAGGGCAGGTACTAATAATCATTACAATAACGGTAACAGACCAGACGCAAATCGGAATAGAGGTTCAAGGCAAAACAGAAATAACCAAAGGGTACTAGCCTTGGGAAACGATCAGCCCACCGAGGGGACAGCCGGCCCTTCGGAGGGGAGTCAATAAATCCCCAGACACCACAAACCATATACACAACGGGGATAGAAAACGGCCTTTTTGTACAAATTCAATTCAGTACTAGTAAAACATTACGATGCTTGTTAGATACCGGAGCATCAATCTGCGTAGTAAAAAGTTCGGTAGTTGAGAGGCACATTCCCATAGACGAAGGGAACATTACCACCATTATAGGTATATCAGGGGATCTGCGATCAGAGGGTACATGTACAAGTACTCTACATTTTGGGAAAAATAGTATACCGTACAAATTTCACGTAGTACCAGATTCATTTCCGATTCCCGTCGATGGTATTATTGGTGCAAACTTCCTTACGGAGTTTGGTGCAATAATTGATTTAGAAAGCTTATTATTAAATCTCAAGATAAATAATAGACAAGTCTCTATACCGATATTTTCAAGCCATGGTCTAAACACCGTAACTGTGGCGCCAAGATGCGAAGCCACCTACTGGCTAGACACGAAACATACCGATTCGCGAGTATTTCACCCCCAAGAGTTGTGTAAGGGTGTCTACATGGCTGGATCAATATCAACGGCCATAAACGGGAAAATTCCCGTCAGAATAGTAAACACCCGCGAAACCAGCGTTAAAGTAAGATGGGCAGAACCATTTTCACTGCCCGCTTCCGAACATTACGTCTTAACATGCGAACAAAAAATTACAGTATCACCTCCGAGAATAAAAAAGATACTTAAAGAGATTAATCTCGATACTCTAAATATGGAAGAGAAGGCTGAAATTACAGCCATATGTACAGAGTTCCACGACATCTTCCACCTAGAAGGTGATAAGCTCACTTACACACACGTAGGACAAGCAGATATTGCATTGAAAGAAGAATCTACACCGAAATATACCAAACCCTACTAAGGGAGATATAAAGGAAGAAATAGATAAAATGTTGGAGAACGACATAATAGAACCATCAGTTTCTGCATGGAACTCCCCGATTCTCATAGTACCAAAAAAGAAGGATCCTGTTACCGGTTTGCAAAAGTTTCGAATGGTAATAGATTACCGAACCGTGAACGAGAGAATAGAGGACGACAAATTACGATTGACCAACATTAGCGATATCTATGACATGGTAGGAGGAGCAATATATTTCTCATGTATCGATCTGAGTCAGGGATACTACCAAATGGAGCTTGAACCTAAAAGTAGACCTATAACAGCTTTCTCAACGGAGGACGGCCACTTTCAGTTAAAACGACTTCCAATGGGACTAAGAATTTCTCCCAGTAAATTTTCGAGAATGATGTCCATTGCAATGGCCGGACTCACTTACTCCCGCTGTTTTGTGTACCTTGATGACCTTATTGTGTTTGGCAAAAACCTAAGAGATCACAACAAGAATCTGATCGATGTGTTTAAACGACTAAGGGAAGTAAATTTAAAAATCCACCCAGGAAAATGTGCATTCTTACGAAAAGAAGTATTATACTTAGGGCACATTATTTCTGATAAGGGAATTCATCCAGATCCAGCAAAAACAGCTGTTATGAACAATTATCCTACATCTACAAATGCTGATGAAGTACGAAGATTCGTAGCATTCGCGAATTATTATCGCAAATTTATACCAAATTTTGCTACAATAGCTATTCCACTTAACCGATTACTCAAAAAAAATTTTGAATTCAATTTTAACCAAGATTGTGAGAAATCTTTTCAACCGCTTTGCCTTAGGAGCTGTATTATCCAACTACGATGACAAACCTATTGCCTATGCTAGTAAAACTCTTAACAGCGCCGAGAAAAACTATAGCACTATCGAAAAGGAGTTACTTGCTATAGTATGGGCAATAAGGCATTATAGACCATATCTTTTTGGCAGAAAATTCTAAATTATAACAGACAACAGATCTTTAGTATACCTTTTCTCCCTGAAAGAACCCTCAAGTAGATTGACTAAATTTAGACTACTACTGGAAGAATACAACTTCTACATCAAATACACACCCGGAAAAGATAATTGTACAGCTGACGCACTAAGTCGTATAATATTTGACACTGATCAGCTCAAACAACTCCACATATGTGTATCACAAGGTCACAATCCAGTAAAAAAATCTCAAATCAAGGACCAGAAACCGAAAGCGAAGAAAACAATCGCGTCAACCACAGAACTACTCCGACCGCCAGATCATGGAAATAAAATTATTGAGCTTAAAATATGTAACAGTTTCAAGGACGAAGAGTATCAAATAAAAGATACTAATATAATCCTGGGATCCAACAAAGTTTTGGCATACATCCCAGAGAAGAATTGTATACTCCTAAGAAGGTCCAAGGAGGGCACTACAGACCGATCGGCATCATTTGGCAAAATGTTGTCGCGGGACGTGCACAGAATCTGCGGACCATTATCTATTAAAAAATTATACATTACGAAAGAAGAAATTAAAAAACTCGCAGACGGCCGTCGAGAATATAAAATTCACGAGTTAACCAAAATCTTAGGAGAATTATTTAAAGAAAGTAATGTAAAGGTGCACCTAATTGAGAAATGTATTGAAATTAATGATCCTCACAAAATTAAAATATTGCTCAACGATTATCATCTGTTACCAACAAGTAGACATGCCGGAATAAACCGCATGCTTAAGAATATAAAAAGAAAATATTTCTGGACAGGAATGCAAAATGATATAGCCACTTATGTTAAGCGTTGCCCCACTTGTCAGAAGAATAAACATATTACACCTAAAAAGCAGCCCATGGAGATAACATCAACAGCCAAATCAAGTTTCGACAAGATCTATCTAGATTTAGAAGGTCCACTAGACGAGTCCGTAAACGGATATAAATACATACTAACCTTACAAGACGAGCTAACTAAATTCACTGAAGCAATTCCAATCGTTAATAAAGAAGCTAGCACAGTAGCCAAAGGACTAGCAGAATGCTTTATCCTTAAATATGGAGTTCCTAAAACAATAGCATCTGACCAAGGAACCGAATTTATTAACAAAATCTTTAAGGATATGTGTAAACTACTAAAAATAGAACAAATGCAGTCCACGGCTTACCATCACGAAAGCATAGGAGCATTAGAAAACTCCCATAAAGTACTCGGAGCATACCTCAGGAGCTACGTGTCTGAAAAACATACAGATTGGTGTACTTGGTTACCTTATTATGTGTTTTGCTATAACTTCGCAGTACATGCTGAAACGGGGTATACCCCATTTGAATTAGTATTCGGACGTTACCATCAAACTTAACCAAACAGGTAGACCCAAGAGAAAATTATGAAGATTACGTAATTGAGTACGGACAAAGATTACAAATCGCTCATAGGGACGCTAGAGACATACTCGTAGAAAGAAAAAATTATAGAAAAGCTGATTACGATAGGAAAACCCGAAGTAAACCAACTAGTTTCGAAGTAGGTAGTTTAGTCTTGTTAAGAAATGAAAACAGAAGAAAATTAGATCCCATTTACATAGGACCGTTCGAAGTATTGTCAGAGGAAGGAGTAAATTGTGAAATAAAGTACGAAGGTAAGAGAACTAAAGTTCATAAAAACCGACTTAAGAAATTCTATGTGTACATATTAAAGCAATTTGTAAAGGGTGATTTTTTAAGAGGTTTAGAACTTTTTTTAAAAAAAAAACACAAAAAATTCGAAAAAATTAATGAAATATTTATTTGAATCGATAGTTTGAACCTTGCAATTTAATGTTTAAATATAATTTCATGCAAATGTTGACCGCGGCTGCGTCTCACGTAGCCCATCCGCTGAGTCCAATTTTGGCATACTCTTTCACACATATCGGCCGGTATCTCACGAATGAATGCATGGATGTTGGCTTCCAGTGCGTCAATCGAAGCGGGCTTGTCCCTATACACATTAGCCTTGGCATACCCCCACAAAAAATAATCTAATGGTGTCAAATCGCACGATCTAGGCGGCCAATTGACCGGCCCGAAACGTGAAATTAACTGTTCACCAAACTCGCCTCGCAATTGCGCCATTGTTTCGCGTGCTGTGTGGCATGTGGCACCGTCTTGTTGAAACCACATATCATGCAAGTCAAGAACTTCCATTTCGGGCAAAAAAAAGTTTGTTATCATCGCTCGGTAGCGTTCACCATTGACAGTAACGCTGCGATTCGCATCATCTTTGAAGAAATATGGCCCATAAACCGCACCAAACAGTGGCTTTTTCGGGATGCATTGGTAGCTGTTGCAATGCTTCTGGCTGATCTTCACTCCAAATGCGGCAATTTTGCTTATTTACGTACCCATTCAACCAAAAATGAGCCTCATCGCTGAACACAATTTTTCGATAAAAAAGCGGATCCTCGGCTCGGATGAACATTTCGAACCGAGCACGAATTTTGATAGTAAAATTCAATAATTTGCAAGCGTTGTTCATTTGTAAGACGATCCATGGTTAAATTGCAAACCAAACTGAAGCTGTTTGACAGTGACACAAGGTACTAAACACACGTCAGCTGTCAAAACCAGTGTTGCCAAAACCAAACCAGCTAAAAAATCACCCTTTATTTACTTTTGATTTAAAAAAAAAAGAAGATATTTTGTAAGAAAAATAGGTAGATGTAAGCCATAATAGTCTTAAGAAAGATATTTTGTAATAGAAAAATAACTTTTAAGACATACTGTAATAATCTTAAGGAAACTCTTAAGAAATTTGTAATAATAAAAAAAAAAAACAAAAACCAAAATAAATATATATCTTCTAAGACATTTCGTAATTTTGTCATATAAATAAGCAATTTTGTAGAATAAGAAAATTTCGTATTTCGAATCAATTCAAAACTTGTAAAATTTTGGAGAATAAAAAAATTTTTAGAATAAGAAAATTCCGTATACATTCAAAACTTGTAAAAAGAAAAAAAATTTTTTCCAATAAGCATTAAGAATTATATGAATACCAATGTACCAAGTGTCCATTAATAAAGGGTGATTTTTTAAGAGGTTTAGAACTTTTTTAAAAAAAAAACACAAAAAAATCGAAAAAATGAATGAAATATTTATTTGAATCGATAGTTTGAACCTTGCAATTTAAAGTTTAAAGATAATTTCATACAAATGTTGACCGCGGCTGCGTCTCAGGTAGCCCATCCGCTGAGTCCAATTTTGGCATACTCTTTCACACATATCGGCCGGTATCTCACGAATGAATGCATGGATGTTGGCTTCCAGTGCGTCAATCGAAGCGGGCTTGTCCCTATACACATTAGCCTTGGCATACCCCCACAAAAAATAATCTAATGGTGTCAAATCGCACGATCTAGGCGGCCAATTGACCGGCCCGAATATTCTTCCGAATAGACTGCTCAGAAGGTCGAGAATGCCGATCATAAAATGGAAGCAGCGCGCGATGAACATTTCGAACCGAGCACGAATTTTGATAGTAAAATTCAATAATTTGCAAGCGTTGTTCATTTGTAAGACGATCCATGGTTAAATTGCAAACCAAACTGAAGCTGTTTGACAGTGACACAAGGTACTAAACACACGTCAGCTGTCAAAACCAGTGTTGCCAAAACCAAACCAGCTAAAAACTCACCCTTTACATCCATTAAATGTTGTTAAAAAGAAATACATATTAAATAATACCTAAGAAATGTGTGCTACAATAAAGAAAAACAACAAAGGTTCCCACATTATAATACTATGTACTATGTAACGATTATAACAAAACAAGATTGTATAAAAATATAAACAAACAATAACGTAATTCAAAGCAATAGCAAACAAACCAGTAGATCCCTTATTGTACAAGTGACGCGTAAAAGAAGAAATCAAGTTACAGCATGATTTCTCCTTTTTCCCCAGGAAGGGTGGTGTGAAGGGATCGCACCAGCGGCCACTTAACTAATTGCCGAAAGCAATTAAGAATATCAAAATCTACTTCGATACTTGATGCCCAGAACTCGTCACATTCATTTGCATTTGCTTTAAACATCAGAGTGATATGTACGACATAAAGACACTCATGGGGTGAACAATTTAAAAAGAGAGTCATATTACTCTGATGGCACACTCGGTGCATGAAGGCAAACGAATATACAATGGTATGTATATGCAATGCCGAATCGAGGGTACGATCAGGGTTCATTTGCGAACACTAAATATGTCAACTAAGCATTGAACGCAAGTGAACCCGAAACACTTGAAATATTTGGTCGTTTACCCTCGTCACGCACATTATGCTGATAAGGCAAAATATCGGGGTATCGATATCGAAGTGGATATTCGATAACATATTTTTGTCACTATATAAGTCACTTGAGTTTAAATAAAGGAGGACTTCTTTACCAACCACCAAGGCATACGACTGTTTTATTTGGCTAGCGAGCCCGAACTATTGTATTGCGTTGAAGATTGTTATTCCCATCTTGAGTGCAGGCAACTGCCAAAGGTCTTAGCTCAAGGCGTAATAGCCAAAGCTAGTGGTAATCTTTAGTAAAGAAGTTAGTAAGTTGGCACCAGAACCGGCCAACATTACACGCCTTAGCACACCTGGAGTAGCCAGAGTCTACAAAGAGCGCCTGAGTGAAAAACTCTCCGCAGTGCATTCACCTACCACAAATGCCAAAACCCAGTGGTCCCAGTATCGCGACATCATCAAAGCGGTAGCCGAAACCACCTTAGGGTACCAGCCACCCCAGAGAAAGAGCCCGTGGTATGATGATGAATGCGTACGCAGGAAAAAGGTGACAGAAGATGCACATATGAAGGCGCTGCAGCGCAAAACAAGGGCAGCGAGGGAAGAGTATCGAGCCAGGAGGAGGGAGGAGAAGAAAATCCTGCGTAGAAAGAAGAGGGCCTACGCAGTCTCCCAGCTCAAGGAGATCGAAGAGTCCCGCGATCGAAGCAACATCCGGAAGTTCTACAAGAAAGCCAAGCAACTGGCTGCTGGCTTCAAGACCGGAACGCAGGCTCTTCGAAATAGTGATGGAAACCTAGTCACCGAAGCGCAGGGAATAGTAGGTGTGTTTAAGCAGTACTTCCAGCAGCTGCTAAATGGGCATCATGTAGAGAGAGTGATAGGGCAATAAGAGAACCCACGTCCAGTCAATGAAGATCCAGTTCCACCACCCAGTATAGAAGAAGTTGGCTTAGCAATAAAAAAGCTAAAAAACAACTCGAAGGAAAAAATGTATGCTTTACAGAACACTTATCCTGCCAGTTCTGCTATGGCGCCGAGTGCTGGACGATAAGCAGGAAGGAAGAGCTGATACTGGGCTCCTTCGAAAGAAAAATTCTTCGGCGGATTTTTGGTCCTGTGTGCGAGGAGGGCGAATGGAGGAGAAGATACAACCGCGAACTCTATGAGCTGTACCAAGATGTGGATATAGTCCGAAAGGCCAAAATACGTCGACTGCATTGGCTCGGCCACATCGAGCGAATGGACAATAATGCTCCAGCTAAGAGGATCTTCGAATCCCAGCCGCCAGGTTCGAGACGACAAGGAAGATCGAACCTCCATTTCAAAGACCAAGCCATCGCGGATGCCAGAGCGCTTGGTCTGGTTAACTGGAATCAGCGTGCCCGGGATCGCAGAGGATGAAAGGCTGCAGTGTCTCAGGCAGAGACTCTCCACGGGTCGGGAGCACGTTAAGTAAGTAAGTAAGCCATTAACGCAAACAAGTCATTATGGGAACGGAAGAAATCTTCACGAAATACCTACCTTCACCGGTCGACCTGAAGAGTGGCCGATGTTCTGCACTGCCTTTTTGGAGTCCACTGCTAGTTTGGATACTCCGATGTGGAAAACCTCTTCCGCTTGCAGAAAAGCATCAAAGGGGATGCGAAATTTGTCGTGGAAGCCCTTCTTATCCATCCAGACAACGTAGATCGAGTAATGTCAGCTCTGGAATTTCGCTTTTGTCGCCCAGAGTGCTTGTTACATAGCCAATTATCTAAGGTGAGAGAGATCGCTACGATTTCAGAAGGCAGATTGCAAATGCTTATTCCATTTGCCACCAGCGTGCAAAATCTCTCTACGTTTCTTGAGTCTAGTGGGATGCATCAGCACCCAGCTAACCCTACTCTAATCGATGAACTTGTTAGCAAGCGTTTGGAATGGGCTCAACGAAGCATCCACATCATGCCATATCCCACAGTGAAGCATTTCGACGAATGGTTGAACGAGATTGCCCGCCTTGTGTGCTTCGTTACTACTTCCTCGCTGCTGCCACTCGCCAAAACTGACAACAGGATGAAACCGAAAAACCTGCTCTTAGCTTCGGAGCCTGCTGTAAAACGGTGTCAATGCCAGTCCTCAAATGACCAAACAACATCGAAGGTCCTACACGCTGTTGATCAGTCTTCGACAACCGCCGCAAAGAAGTCAAGTCAGATCCCTTCAATATCTGCAGGAGCTTCGTCAACTTGGAGATCGCAGCAAAATGGAACTTCGTCAAGAAGAATAGGCTGCGCTTCTCGTGTTTGAAGTACGGACACAACGTCAGTGCCTGTCGACAGCGGAAGGTCTGTGGAATTGATGACTGCTCCAGAGTTCACCACCCATCGCTACACGAGCCAACACCACCTTCAGATGGTCGAGACAGAAGCCAAAACAATGTTGAGCTGCAGTACAAACCCGAATCTAGCAATTTTCTTTCGTGTGCAACCAGTGAGACTCTACAATGACAACATTATGTTAAAGACGTTTGCACTCTTGGAAGGCTCGTCCGTAACAATAATGGATTCCGATCTGGCGACCAAACTTCGCTTAAGCGGTCAAAGGAGGTCTCTTAACCTACAATGGTTCGGCAAGGAGACATCAACCAAGGATTCATTAGCAGTTGACCTTCAAACCAGTGCGGACGAAGATTTTGCCAGGAGGTTCTTGTTGAAGGGAGTTCAAACAGTCAACGGGTTGAATCTGCCAACGAAAACGCTTACTGCTTCCGATGCAGAGCCGTTTCTTCCAAACTCTATTTTGATCTCACTTGCCAAGTACGACAACGCCAACAGCAACGATTAATCGGGCTCGATCATTCGCATCTGGGAGCGCCAATACAAGTCATTGAATCCACAGAGGATCAGCCACTTGTCACAGAAACGAAACTTGGATGGGTTGTTTATCGCAGGTCGTTTGGAGAAATGGTTATGGACCCCAATGGTGAATTCGTCCTTCACACCAAAGCAGTTGGTGAAAATGATCAAGCACGTCTGGACCGGACGCATTCATAGGGCAATAGAACATCCATTTTAAGCCGATGAAAAGAGAGCGCTACACATACTTTCCCAAACAACAAAAAGAGTTAGCGTGCACTATGAGACAGGACTATTGTGGAGGGATGACGAGTTTGTAGTTCCACTAAGCTTCGAAATGGCGAGGCAGAGACTACGGTGCCTGAAATCAAAAATGTTAAGAAATTCAGAGTTTGGTGCATCCTACCACGAAATAATCAAAAGGTACATCGAAAGTGGTTACGCGAGGAAGTTGACAGCCACAGAAGCAGGTACAACTACTTCGAAGTCCAGGACAGGAACAAACCAGGAAAGGTTCGACTGGTCTTCGACGCGGCGGCCAAAGTGAGTGACACGTCATTAAATGATTTCCTACTCAAGGGCCCTGATGATCTCAAGCCATTGCTGGCTATCCTCTTCAACTTTCGGATGCGGCCGGTAGCAGTCACTGGGGTCATCAAGGATATGTTTCTCCGAATTTCAATCCGAAAGGAGGAGCAAGACTCGCAACGCTTTCTGTGGAGGAACCGAAGGGACCAGCCAATTAATGTTTACGTCATGCAGTCTTTGACGTTTGGTGCCAGTTGTTCGCCATGTTCGGCCAATCTCGTCAAGAACCTCAACGCCATGAGATTCATAAAGGAGCACCCGAGGGCCGTTAAAGCAATAGTTGACCACCATTATGTGGACGACTACGTCGACAGCTTTGACAGCGAAGAAGAGGCATCGGAGGTCACCAAGACTGTTATCTCCATCCACAAAAACGGTGGGTTCGAGCTACGAAATATCACCTCAAATTCGGAAAGGGTGTTGAGAGATATATCCGGTATGGACGAAGAAGGCGAGCAAAAGCAGGAGGTCGACATGAACATAGAGGCAGCGGTGGAGAAAGTTTTGGGGATGTGCTGGGTGCCAACTGAAGACATTTTTACATTCAAACTCAAGTTCGCCAAAGTAAGTGGAGACATAATCATCGGGGAGAAAGGCCCAAACAAGCGTGAGTTCCTGAGTGTGGCGATGTCCATATTTGATCCTGTCGGGATGATCACTAACTTCGTTATCCACATCAAGTTGCTACTTCGAACAGTATGGATTCAAGATATTGCCTGGGATGATCAGATCCCCGCTGAGGGATTTCAAAAATGGATGTTGTGGAAATCGGAGCTAGCCAGTTGCAAGGTTCCCAGATGCTACAGTCCTTAGATTTCGTCAGCGCAACGCACAGTTCTTCACATTTCGTCGATGCCAGTGAAGAGGCGTATATGCGTGTCGAAGGAGGTGGAATGATAAATGTGTCCTTCGTATTTGGCAAGACGAAGACAGCTCCGAGGAAGCTCATGTCCATCCCACGCCTAGAGCTTTCAGCCGGTGTATTGGGTATACGCCTATGCAACATGATATGCGAGCATCATAGGTTGTCGCTGGAGAGTCGGGTTTTTTGGAGTGACTCGAGGACAGTGTTAAGTTGGCTCCGATCAGACCCTCGTGACAACCAGTGTCACGAATGGCGTTCGGTGCCAACCAAACTTAATCCAGCTGATGATGCGACCAGAGCGCGCTTCCCGCCCAGATACAAAGTGGACAACAAGTGGTTATCCGGACCTTTCTTTCTTCAATTGCCTGAGGATGAGGCCAATCATCTCCATCTCTATGGATGATGACAAGAACTACGTATGTGAAGAATAGATCCGACCGAAATATCTTTTACATGGCGGCCTGGTGAGTACCCCTGTTTTCGACTTTTCAAGGTATGCAACTTATTCGAAGCTGCAAAGAACCACAGCTTGGGTCATAAGGTTCATTAAAGCATGCCAACGGAAGTGCAGAGAGAGGGGAGAGCTTTCAGCCGCCGAGCTCAATGATTCTGAACTAGTGGTCTGTTCGGAGGCCCAATCCGAAATCTTCGCCGATGAAATCGCTCAACTTAGTCGCCAACAACAAATCAAAAAAAAACTAGTAGCATCTACAAAGTCACTCCTTATCTGGACGACTTCGGTCTCATGCGCGTCTATCGACGAATAGATGCCGATACAAATATACCATTCGAAGCCAGACGTCCCATCATACTGCCAAAAACCCACAGATGAATTGATAGCCAATGAAGTCTGACAAAAGTTTTGGGTACCCAGCCTTCGAACCATAGTACGGCGAGCAAAATTTTGTCAATTTTGCCGAATACGTTCTACCATGCCGTTGCCGCCGCTTATGGGACAGCTTCCCGAAGATCGCCTCACGCCGTTTGTGAGGCCTTTCATATATACCGGGTTGGATTACTTTGGGCCACTCTTGATAACGAATGAACGTCATAGAGAGAAACGATGGGTTGCACTCTTCACATGCATGACGATAAGAGCCGTGCATCCTGAAGTAGCAGCAGACTTATCAACAGACGCCTTCATATTATGCCTCCGCAACTTCGTCAACAGGAGAGGGGTTCCAGTGCGTATTAGAAGCGATAACGGTACCAATTTTCTTGGTGCCAAAGGTGAACTGCTGAACAACACAATCTTCGACAACGAAGCGCAAGGGGATTGAGTGGATTTTTTACTGTCCGTCTAATCCACATGCTGGCGTGTGTTGGGAATGGCTTGTCCGATCAGTAAAGGGAGTTCTGGAGTACACTCTACGTGAGCTAGCACCGAGGCTCGAAACCCTGATGAGCACCTTAGTCGAGGCCGAAAATATCTTCAACAGCAGGCCTCTTACGCACTTTCCAGTGTCAATACAAGAAGGGGAACCATTGACACCTAATCACCTCCTTTTGGGAGTACCAAACTCAACCCAAGCAAGCAGTGGCGCGTTAGCCAACAGATCAAGGATCGCTTTTGGAGAAGGTGGATGCCGGAGTATCTACAGGTGCTTACGAGACGCTGCAAGTGGTTCAAGGAAGTGCCACCCATTGCAGTAGGAGCCCTAGTACTTGTATGCGACGTTGATTTCAGGGCGCCTCACGGGGGTGGGGTGTTATAAAATTGTGATGGTAGTTCGGGGCGATGACTCGGTTTTTTCAAACGGACACACCTTGGCAGAAATTCACACTTGTAAACTGAACGACAAACACGTGCCAAATATGTAGTGTAGGAACACAGGCATTTAAGGTTTTTTTGACAGCTGTAAAGTAGAATCTAAAATTTCATTACGCCGGCAAAACCCGAATCATCGCCACCGCCAGAGAAGAGAAGAAAAAAAAACCCCTTTAAATAAGCAACCAAAAGAGTTTTTGTTTTGAGTTAAATCTGCTACGAAATACGGCGACGGGTTTCTTGGACAATATAAAATATTGCGAAATACACATTTTGGAATAGCGAAATTTTGCATTAACCATTGGGAAGTAATATATCTCTATATCCGATTATTTTTTTGCTATGGTAGTGGTCTCATGGAAATATATCATGAAATCAGACAGCCAGTTAATTTTGAGAGCAGAAAAACTGTTCTTCTGAATCTGAAAAACGAGCTTTTTCTGTCCCAATAGAAAACGACATGAGAGCGGATCTATAGAAGCCCAATCGATTACCACATTAGGACTAGTTTGCCTCATTAGTAGCAGGACGAGACTTTGGTTAGTTTATGTCATTAGTAGCAAAGATAATGGAATACAAATATATTTACTTTCCAGTGAAAAGGCGGTTGCCTACAACAGAGAAAAAAAAATAAAAGATCTATCTTTCGCGCGTCTATCACCCCAAAACCCATTTGTTTACATTGTTGTTTTTGTAATTTTAACCCCTGCTGTGAATACGTGTGACATAAAAAAAATCATGTTGCCATTCCTTTTGCTTCTATGGGCATCGCACTGTTCAATTGCTTTGTGTTTCGTATTGAACATGTTGAGTTTTTGTTAAGGCTTCGATTAAAATAAAGAAAATAGTGAAATAAACATTTCACAGTAGCGAATTCTTTCATGAAAGTCGAATTCATAAACTCAGACCCTGAAACAGAGATGAATGAATCTTTCGTACGTCTATCCCCCAAAACCATGATAATATGACATTTATATCCCTTTCAGACCCAAATACAAAAAAAAATTTCGATTAGGGTAAAACTTTGCTATTTTTTTTTGTTTTTTTAATATCTTAAGCTTAGTATCCTGCTCGCGCTAAATTTTAGCGTCCCTAGTCTCCACTTCGTTTCTCCACACCAAAGATAAATGCTCGCTAAATTATTATTACACACCATATAGATGGGACAAAAACTATTTCTTCATGACAGTAATCAGTAAATATAATTTTTACAATTTTCGAATTTCAAACTTCAAAGACATCGCAGTATTTGAATCATTCCAAAACAATGGGTATGAGAAAAATTGAAGAAGATAAAATCATTGCTGCAGGAGCTCAAATAATTTCTGTAATAGCAAGCAGAAGAAGACACTGTTCTTCGTGTGCCATAAATTCCTATTTGAAAAAAGGCAAAAAGGCTGATTTTCAAAAGACCTAAGATTATTTGAAGCTTAAAAAAACTAGTTTTCCATTAACATTGCAAAAGGTTTTATTTGGCTTTGCGTTTTCTTTTCTTTCTCGATCAAATTTTTCTCTGCGGTTTCCTTCAAGCAAATATCCATAGTAAACGCAACACAAACTCCTTCCTCCGTTTTTTATGTCAAAATTTATCTTCGATTTAATGTATCGGACATTTATTTCGCGAGCTAAATGAGTGGAGACTTTTCATCGACCCATCTACATGAAGTTAAGAATTTAGCGTGCGAACAGGATACTGCTTTGCTAACCTTCCTCGCTAAATTTTATCTTTTTAGACATTTTTGTATGGAAGATAAAATTTAGCGCGAGCAGGATACTTAGCTTTAACGGAAAAAAATAAAAAAAAGTCTTGTATGTACAGGTTTCCTAGGAAGGACATCACACATTTGTTTAACCCTTTGTTGCCCGAATTATTTTTTGTTATAATTTTTGAAAATGACATGATATGGTGGTTTCCCATTGAAACCACTAGAAAACTACGGAAAATTTATTTATTCGGTGGTTTCACGTTAAAACCACCAGGCAACAAAGGGATTGTTTCAAAAGTTTTTTAATGAAAAAAAAAATAAAAAAAAAAAAAATTTTTTTTTAAACACATCTCACAAACGAATACTGTGGGTCTGAAAGGGATATAGGTATTGCCTTCGCGTTTTCTGTCATTGAGTACATTCAAAACAATACGTCATGTGGTGAACAAAATTATTTGGATTCGATTGTGGATTGTGCTTTTCCTTGGGGTGTTTTTGTATTTTTATTTTAATATTACTAAGTACATAATTTTAAAATGGTGTGTTGTGCAGTATTTGGTTGTAATAACCATAATAGAAAAAAAATTCTGCCGAAGAAAATGTAGTTCACTACTACAGATTTCCAGCCGAAGAGCAAATTAAACAAATATGGATCAACAAATGTGGGAGAAAGGACAAATTTAATGTCAAAAATGCACGAATTTGCTCTATACATTTCCTTCAAAGTTGCTTTGCATTGAGCCTACAAGAACAACTTCTTGGGTATGAGCGTTGCAATGGTCGAAAGTTGAAGTCGGATGCTATTCCCACAGAGAATATTCAAAACAATAAGCCAGCATTGTCTACTGTAGTGCAAGCGAAAGCTAGAGTCGCGAGAATGCAAAAGAGATGCAATCAAAACATGGTAAATGAACTATTGTAAGTATTTAAATGTTATGAATAAGCAAAGGACATATATATTTTGTTTTATTAAGGGAAACTCTAACGAATAACAGTTGCGACGCAGGAAATGAAATGATGGATACAGGAACCGAAACAAGTTCGGTGATGGAGGAATGCTCTCCCAGAAAAAAATTAATGAATTCAAAACTTAACAAGCTAGAAGCAGAAATACAAAGTTTAAGGCAGGAGATTGCTGTGCTGAAATGTGAAAAAACAACCAAAGAGTGTCATCTGGAAACCGAGGTCGAAATTTTAAAGAAGGAGAACTTATCTCTACAAACATTAAAGCGTTCGATAGAACAAATCTTCACAAAAAAACAAATAAGGAAATTAGAAATACCTAATAAGAGAACATGTTGGGACGTAGAAGATATTTCCAAGGCAATATCGCTTCCCGCTGGAGGGCCACGGGCACATAAAATACTGCGGGGGAATAATTTTCCGTTACCATCTCCTTTTACTTTGTATAAGTGGATCTCTAAAATTAACGTCGATGCTGGATTCTTAAATGTCGTATTTCACCTTATGGGAAGCTGTGATATATCAACGTTTAACAAGGTATGTGTCTTAATGGCTGATGAAATAAAGATAAGAAGTGTCTATGAATACGATAAAAAAAACGATCGAGTACTCCCTCCTGCAAACTATGCTCAAGTCATAATGGCACGTTCACTATTTGGCAACTGGAAACAGCCCATTTATTATGATTATGACGCTAAATTAACAAAGGATGTCTTATGGACGGCTGTAGCAAAGCTTGAAAAGATAGGTATGATATTTAATATAATATAATACATTTGAGTAATATTAAATACAAGACGCACATTAAAAAATATATCTAATAAATAATCATTTTATAAGGTTACCATGTAGCTGCTGTAGTCATGGATTTAGGTGTTGGAAACAGAGGTTTACTCAGAGAGCTCAATATTGATGAAAACAAACCCTATTTTCAAAACCCAGTAACATTTTAAAATGTTTATGTATTCGCCGATACTCCTCATCTTCTTAAGCTCGTTCGAAACCATTTTCTTGACCACGGATTTAAGTCCAATAACAAACTCATCACAAGCAAAAGACTGTATGAGCTCTATGAAAAAACATCGAAGTCTGATCTAAATATTGCTCATAAGCTTAGCTTGAAGTCTCTTACAGTCAAGGGAACAGAACGGCAGAAAGTTAAGCTGGCAGCCCAACTTTTCTCCCATACTAACTCAAAGGCGTTAAGCAGATTGGGAATGCTTGGATATTGTACCTCAGAAGGCTGGATCGAATGTTCTGAAATTTTAAAAACGCTAAGTTTAGTTGGATGCGAATCAAACAAATTCATTAACTCAAACGTTTCTGCTAGGTGAATGATTGGTTCGATGTCTTTAATTCAAAGATCCCAAAGCAAGATGGAAGGAGTTCTGTAAAAGCGTATGGATTGGCTGTCATTGAACAAAATCAAATTTTGGAAAAAATGACAAATCTGAGTTACGATATGAATCCAAAATCGGGTGTACTCTTACCATTTCAGCGCGGTATTTTGTGTAACATGAAAGCATTGAAAATGATTCACGAAGAGATGAGAAAGACATATAAAACTGAATACATTTTAACATATAGGCTCAATCAGGACTTACTTGAAGGGTTCTTTAGTATTGTCAGATATTGTTCGGGGTTAAATGATCACCCATCTGGTCTGGAATTCAAATATCGGATGAGAAAGTATCTCCTAGGGCGAAATGAAAGTTTGATATCGACTTCGACAAATGTAGAAGAAAACAAGAAAGACACCGAAAAGAAATTAGATGTAGGTAAAGAATACTTTTTAAATAGTTTTGATGAATGCGAATGTACTGATAAAGCTGTGGGCACCACATCGGATCTTGTAAAGAAACTTAACATTAAATTACCGGATTTACAGAGAGAAGATGAAGAGAATGATTTAACGGAGCTAGAGAGTGACGCTTTAGAGCATATTGCTGGGTACATAGTATTCAAAATGAGAAAAAAGTATCCCGAAATTGGTAACCTTGCGTCTGCAACTCCATCTGCCTCCTTCTCATGGACGGACCATATCTCTGAGGGTGGACTGTGTAAGCCATCAAGCCAATTTTTTATTTCCGTTAGACATTTAGAAACTATTTTTCAAGAATATAATGGAAACACCATATCTACTCATCCGAACATAATAAGTACCCTGACAAATTCAAGCAAAGAAATTGATACGCCGGACGAAATAAAAAAAATGTTTTTCAGATGCAAGATGTATTTCAGGATACGATTTCTAAATCTTAAAAATAACGAAAAGAATGAAAGAAAATCGAAAATTTACAAGAAGTTGCCAAAAGTTATTACATAAATAAAGCATTACACTTTAGCAAATAAAAAATAAAACCTTACATTTGTTTTCTTTTCTACATAATTATACATCATACATTTAAAAAAATGCAAGTGATAAAATATACAGGCATTTAGTAATGCTAAACAATATATTTGTTCACCACATGACGTCACAATCTATAAAAAGAGACAGATATACTTATTGGAATACAATACCTTTAGATGTCATATTATCATGCCCCAAAACCCATTTGTTTACATTGTTGTTTTTGTAATTTCAACCCCCGTCTGTGAATACGTGTGACAGAAAAAAAGCATGTTGCTAATGGCCGGCCACCATTCCTTTTGCTTGTCTAGGCATCGCGCTGTTCAATTGCTTTGTGTTTCGTATTGAACTTGTTTGGTTTTTGTTAAGGCTTCGATTAAAATAAAGAAAATAGTGAAAAACACATTTCGGAATAGCGAATTCTTGCATTAAAGTCCAATTCATGAACTCACATACACTTGAAAAGAAATGAGCAAATGTGCGTAACTTCATGAATTTTTCGGGAAAACAGCTTGTAGGCAGCCGCCTTTCCACTGGAAAGTTATCCATCTCTGTATTCTATTATCTTTGGCCGCAACGCGAAATGAAACGAGACAAATATATTTTCCGAAATTGGCTATAAAAAAATAGTACTCATGAACAAGGAAATTGACATTGTCAAAAAAGCAAAACAAACAACATTTAAATTTATTTAGAAAAAAGCACAGCACACTAGACAAAGTGTGCACAGAATTAGACACTACACAATACACCACACCACCAGATACCAAGTCTGGTTCCGGCTTAAGTCACACCTCACACGTATTCACCAGAGATGAATGAATTCCATTAATCGATTATCTTTGGTATTTTGTATTTATAGACAAAATTACAAAACCAACAATGTAAACAAATGTGAATAGACGTAGGTACGAAAGATATCCATCTCTTTTAATCATTCATCTCTGGTTGAAATTGA
The DNA here is from genome assembly GCA_948293265.1 of Cheilosia impressa. Taxonomy (NCBI): domain Eukaryota; kingdom Metazoa; phylum Arthropoda; class Insecta; order Diptera; family Syrphidae; genus Cheilosia; species Cheilosia impressa. The sequence goes on from OX411880.1 coordinate 58,529,513, forward strand.
AACGAAACCATTTTTTTAATTTTAAAGCATACCTATTTTTAAAAAAATGCTATTTAACTAAATGTGAAAAGAATTATGAATCCTGAAAACAATTTACTTCAGAAGTTAGAAATTGTCTTGAAAAGTTTCCTGGCTAAGGACTTTTGCAAAGATAATAATGCACAATTTGGAATGCTAGTCACACACCTTTCAAAGGAAGGTACATTTTTCGTTTTTATTACCATTTCAATTAAAAAAAAAAGATATTTTAGTTTGTATGTTAATCCGCGGCTAATTTTCTTAAATTTGTGTAAAGCATAATAGCCATCTCCAGTTAAAGTAATCTCATTCGTTTTTCAACACTAAAAGAAATGCCAGAAAATTAGCAATGCATAAGTATTTAATGCAATTGAAAATCTCGCATTGTACAGAAGCTAAGTTACATCTAAATTTGTAAAAAAAATATCAAATTACGATACTTGTAACTCGAGCAAATTTTACAAACTGTTATTATATCTTTAACGTTTCAGATCATGTTGATGTCTTACAAACACCTGTTGTTTTTGCTTGGATGGACCATTGCGTAAATTCTCTTCTGGATGATTTTAGCAGTATTCACCATACCGTCATTTCTTTTATGATAAATCTGTGCGCCATTGTTACAGAAAACGAATGGCTAATTATTGGACTACATGAAAAAAATACTGTGGGGAAGTAAGTAGCTAATTATTATTTCTAGAGTTAGGTCAGTTTTAGAGTTTTCGCACGTGTACCCCGTAGTTAACGAAGTGGCTATTTCCGATTCGCCCCTGTTTTTTTTTGTGCTGCCTGACGTTTGTCTAGTTTCGGTACACGGCTGCGTAATCTACGTATGAATGATATACCTTACTAGTAAACACTAATGTCGACTACTAGTTGGCTGCCAGATTTAGTAAAAATATACGGCATTAGTAACACGGTACCAATAAACAATTAGACATCCACATTTCCTAGTGCGACAACTTTTGTTATCATTCAAAAGCTTTTTTGATGCTTATGAACAAAAATTAAAATTAGAGATGCACGAAACATCAGCTGATCTTTCAAATATCATACGCAAATCAATAATGATCGTACATTTCATATAAAAGAAATGGTTTTTCCCAAACACCCCAATATTATTATTATGAAACCACGATGGTGGTGGTTGCGTTGGTGTCAGCGCTCGTGACTGATATATTTTTTAAAACATATCAGTCCATCCAAGTGGAACGCGAACATCCTTACTGGAATGAATGCGTATATATTTGCATTGCTATTTTCTGATATGCTTTCCCTTTCCGATTTCAGAGTGTGGATGAGTGGTGGGTTTTGAAATCTATTCTATCTTTTCTTTCTATTCTGTTGCTTTTATGAATGAGATGAGCAGGTAGCAGGTACCTACTTTGTGTGTAGTTGGATGTGCATTTCTTTTTCTTTGCAAGAATTTCTGTATTTTCGATTTACGAGATTCTTCAATTCTGCTCAACGCACAGATGAATTAAGAATTAGATTTCTTTCTTCTATGGACAAATGATTGATTATCCTGATTTACTCGGTATATTTAATTGGTTATGGTGGTCGGATCGGTATTAAAAAAGAACGTCATGTGCGAAATGTATGCTTTAAGTTATTAGAATTATGGACCTTTTTTTGAAATACGTAGTTAGAAACAGTCAGTTACAGTTACAAAACTACGATGAAGTTTTTATAATGTACGCCGTACGGGTGGGTAGGTCTTCATTTCTGAAAGTTTTTAAATTGATATTAACTTTTTTTTTCTCTCTTCATAATTCTTTATTTTCTAAATACTTCATAAAGCCATGGATTGCTAATTCATAATATCATTCTTTAGGAATTAAAAAAATAACGGAAAGCTATCCTAATATGTCTTATATTTTTTACATCCGAGTGCTAACCTATATTGGTGCTATAAAAAACTATCATATTGACGCTACCCAAGCGTCCATTTCTTACTTACTTACTTACTTAGGTGGCGCTACAGTCCGGGGTGGACCTGGGCCTCAACCAATACGCCTCTCCAGTTAGCGCGATCTTTGGCTAACTGCCTCCAGTTGCGCACTCCAAGTTGGTTGAGGTCCCCTTCCACTTGCGCGCGCCACGTAAGGCGATGACTTCCTCTACTGCGTTGTCCCTTCTTGTTGGAATCGAAGACTCTTCGGGCCGGAGCGTTGATGTCCATTCGCTCTACATGTCCCAGCCATCTTAGACGACTGATACGGACTTTTCTGACTAGGTCGATGTTACTGTTCATCTCGTAGAGTTCGCTGTTAAATCTCCTCCTCCAGAGCCCGTCAACGCAATCGGGACCAAAAATCACAGGACGAATTTTGCGTTCGAAACGACCAAGGAGCTCTTCATCCGACTTTGATAGGGTCCATGCTTCTGCACCATAAAGCAGGTCTGGGAAGATGAGGGTCTTATATAGAGTCTTCTTAGTCTCCTTAGCCTTACTAATCAATTGCCTTCTTAGACCAAAGTAACAGCGGTTGCCAAGTGTGATTCTTCGCTTGATTTCTGAGGTGATGTCACCTAAGAAAAAGTGATGCAAGTGTGTAATAAGTGCAAAAACCCAATTCGGGGGGAATCGGGAATAAAATGCGATGCGTTTTTCATCCTACGGTAAAATGCAGTGGGCTAGACGCCTATAGCATTGGTATATTGGATAATAATGATATGATCAAGTTCATGTGTTAAGACTGCATTATGTACATACGAAATGTGGACATGGTACTAAGAGATATGCAACAAATAGTTAAAAGTAATAGTAATTATTTAAAGAAATATAAAACAGAATTTGAGGATGCGCTAAAGAAAAATTAACAAGAAATCAAATATCAATAGAAACACGGTATATTGAAAGACTATCAGCAATGAAATCGGCTCAAGAAACATGCGAAAGAGTTGATAAGGAAATACAAAAAATAAGTGATTTCAGTGAAACTTTTAAAAAACAAAGTGAAGAAAATGTGATTGTGTGAAGAAAATTGTTTCTCAGTCAATAACGGAAAACCAAATCGCTGTAAATTGTGGAAGTGAAGGAGATAATGAAATACAAGAAAGTGTCAAACATATATCGAAAACAGTAAATGCATTAACACATGAAATAAAAAAGAAAAATAACGAGTTTGTTAACGATGAGAAGTTTAAAAGTGATAAAAGCCATGCCGGTGTTTTAAGAAAAAGTGAATCATCCGTCCTCGTCTTTCCTAAAAATAAACAAGTGTCAAATGAAACCCGAAAACAAATAAAACAAAATATAGATCCGACCAACATAAATAAAAGCCAGGTGGTAAATAAAAATAGTGGAAGGGTTGTTATTCAATGTGGTGATATCTTATTTATCTTCAGAGAAATTAAAGAAAGAACTCGAGGATAAATTAAAAGATAATTATAAGGTCTGTTCCCTTACTTTTAAATCTTACGAATTTGTACTAATTCGTACGAATTTTACTCAATGTCGTTCCTTAACTCGAAAAATTCGCAAAAGAGAGCGTCATCGAGAAAGCAAGCTATTACCCCTCCACTGAGAATCTTACGAATTTTTACTCAACAAATTTCTTGGTGTAGAATTGAAAAAACTGTCAGTCACCTTTCAATGAACAGCTGATTTGAAATGTATGTATGTATGTAGATTTTATTGAGGCTTTTTACATTAACATTTTTTTTTTTTTTTTTACATAAATTAAATTATAAAGCCGACTTGGAATTGGTCAGGCTGTCACAGATATATTTCAAATTCGACATGATTTGGCGATAGAGGAAATTAATGAAACTATACAATGTTAAAAGAAGATAAACATGTTCGCTCAATAGTAACATGACAGTTCGTGTGGGACTTAAAATTAGGTAACAATATAACAAGGGGAAATAAACTGTACACCAGTCATACCAGACTGCATGGAACTTGGAACAGTGAGATTTGTGTTTTAAAGAACGGATGCTTGATGAATTTATGATAATTTAACTACATTTATGTTTTTGCAAATGCTAAAGTAAACTTATTATTTATAGAGGTGATAAAAGTAAATAAATATTGGGAATCCATTTACAATGCAGAGGTATGGATAGAGATAATGAAGATGTGATTAGTATAAATATTGAGTTGAAGAGTAATAAAGGTTAGAAAGTAAAGGAAAAAAAAATTTAAATAGGATAAAATAATATTATGTACATTTCTGGACTGTGATATAAAGAATATATTTATAAGATATTAAATGTTATGAGCTAGGCTTACATAGATAAATAAGTTAATTACATTTGAGTGAATTTATATATTTTACTCTTATTTACTTTATGTACATCGAAGTTAGCTTATTATAGTGGGTTATTGGTTTGTGTGGTAGTTAAGGTGTTGTTTAGGTTTTCAGTTTTCCTTTTGTGAAATGGGGGCTTTAACCTCTATAGGTCAGGTCACTGCTTTTTTTGTAAAAGTTGGACAAGAAGTGACATCATCCATTTCGAAGAGGGGTGTGGAATGTTCATTGAGGATGCCAATCGGAGAGATGTAGTATCTTTCAAGTATCGAATAATCAATGTTATTATTATGGATGTCTTGGATAATGTTATTAGGATGATGCCGAAGTTTGGGAAGCCTTGATTTTGCTAGGTTTGTAAGGTAGGATAATAACGGCGTAACACCAGAAGTCTCATACATGACCTTGTTTCGAAACCATTTGCCTGATGGTCTTCTGAATTTCATTATGCATTTTCTTAGTACAGATCTTTCAAAACGTTGTAACTCATGAGCGACTGTCGGTGAAATTTGGAACCATAAAGCGAAGCCATAAACCAGTATTGGACGGATGAGTGTTTTATACATTAGAAGTTTAGTTTTAGGTTCTACCTCACAGGAGTTCAGGAGAACTTTTAGTTTTGCACTGGCTGCCTTACTCCTATTCAGCACTTTCCTGGCATGGGGATTCATTTTCCGTCTTTCATGTAAGAAAAGACCGAGGTATTTTATGAGAGGTTTTCTGAATAATGTGTTTCCTTCCAAGGTAAGAGAAAGTTGCTTGCTTTCCCTAACAGCGAGATGATGCCCTTTCGTAGAAGCATTTCTAAAACAGATAAGTTCACATTTGGTGGTGTTAATCTTGATGCCCCAAGTTTTATAGTATGGGAGTATTACCTCGAGGTGTTTTTTTAATTCCACTAAGTGCCCTATGAGGTCTTTCGTGAGAGTCAAAGATTATGGTGTCGTCTGCATACATGATTGAGTTCGAAGTTTGAAATTGTGAAGGGAAGTCGTGGAGAAAGATATTGAAGAGGAGAGGACCGAGTATGGAACCTTGGGGGACTCCTGAACCTACCGGAACTGGTAAGGAAAGGTTGTCATTAAGATAGACATTAAGACTACGGTCAGCAAGGAAGCTAAACATCGTTTTGGTGAAAAATGTAGGAAAGTTTAAAGAGATTAATTTTGACAGCAAACCATCATGCCAAACAAGGTCGAAAGCTTTTGTGAGATCCAAAGCGCAGGCTACGGTGCATGTCTTATGCCTGAGGTTATTTAATACGGTGTTTTGTAAGTCTAAAAGGGCATTTTCGGTGGAGTGTTTTTTTTTAAAACCGTATTGTGTTATTGGAATAATTCTGTGATCAGAAATAAAGTCCTCTATTTTGATGTATAGTACTCTCTCCAGGATTTTCCCCAAATTCGATAGCATGGAGATCGGTCTAAAGTTGCCGATATTGCTTGAGTTTTCTTTTTTCTTAATAGGAATGAGCTTAGCTTTTTTCCAGATAAGAGGAAAGAATCCGTTATTAATGCAATTGTTGATAATAGGAGTTAAAAATTTAGGAATGGAACTTAAGCATTTTCTAATCACGAAGTTTGAAATACAATCTGGCCCTGAAGACTTTTTATTGTTGAGGTTATAAATGATTGATTCTATTAACTCTACTGAAGCAAATTCTTCCTCAGATGTGGAGAGTGAACTATTGTTGTGGGTAAAATGAGTTATCACAGAATTGGAATTCCAGGCTAGAAAAGCGTTGTTACGTGTTAAGACTTCTAGAGAAAGTTCGGGGTTAAATTGGGGGATAGTTCGAGAATATAGGTTTGTGTAGAATCTTTCAAAGGCAGTTAATTTTTCTTGAGTTGAATAGTATGGTGTGTTTTCATATATAATATGAGCTGAGGGTTGTTCAATTGCTTGTTTACGTCCAGTGATACGGTCGATTTTTTTAAAGACCGCCGGTGATGGTTTAAGTTGTTGTAATCTATTTCTGAATTGTTTGTTCATGTGCGCTTTAATCTGCTCTTTGATGAGATTGCTTAAAAAGTTGATACGGGAAGAAAGTGATTTGTAGGCTTGATTAATTTTATTACCATCTCTATGGCAAATTCTTTTAAGTTTAGATTTCCAAACCTTCCTTATCTTAAGGAGTTTCAGAATTTCAGGGCTTAAGTTTTTGTAAGAACTTTTAAATTTAATTTTCTTAGAGTGGTAGTCTATGCATTCTTTCAATGAACTAGAGAAAAGCTCTACGGCATGCTCTATTTCTTCATTGGAGAGGTTTCTATCTGTTGGGATGTTAAGAGAATTAAGTTTTTGTGTGAAGTCAATGTTAAAGAATTCCCAATTAGTTTCCCGGAATGAGATTTTAGACGGAGGGTCTGTCAGAATAGGGGAAATGTTGATTAATTCCAGTGCGAGAAACACTGAATAGTGGTCTGAAAGAGGGTCCATGGTTAAACAGCTGAAGTTTCGTGCAGAATGTTGTGGAGCTAGAAGGTTTGCTGAAACAATATAGAAGTCCACAACTGATAACGAACTTGGTCTGGTTGGGCTGTTAGGAGATATTATATCCAAATTAAGGAACGCGTTGCTTTGGAACCAAGAGAAGAGATGAAGTCCGTTAAGGTTGGTCATTGTATCTCCCCAGAGACTGTGCCGAGCATTAAAATCACCCCCTATGATAAAAGAGTCAAATCTGGAAAGTAGTGAATGAAGGTCGTACATAGCTCTGGTTAGTCTGGATCCTGTATTGCAGGGAATGTAAATCGAGACAAGCGCTAAGTTCGAGTTCTGATCTTGAGGTTTGGTTAGGGTTATTGAAACTATTGTTGCGGAGGTTATATCATTTCGGAATGGAATGACTCTATACTCTAAAATATCTTTAATTAAAACTCCTGTGCCTCTGCCTGCGTCGTTTCTCAGTAGTAAATAGTTATCAAATGATCTCTGACGATTCCCTTTTAATAGGGTTTCCTGAACAAAAACTGCTGTTGGCGAGATGTCTCCCAACAACAGATTCAGCTCGGAGCATTTATCGTGGGAGATAAGAGAGTTAATGTTGGCTGAAAGAAGTTTTAAAATCATGGTGTTATTGAGGCGATAAAACCTAGATAAGCACCAGGTTTCTTGTATTCGTTCATTTTTAGATATGTGGGCCAAAATTCGCGAACTCGAATAATTAAAGTATTAATTGGGATCCCAAATAACTTAATAGATTCTTTTAAAAAGTCATTAAATGATGATGTCACATTATTTTGCATTGTCTGATTAGCGGACGGTACCACATTCGGTGCGCTTCGGAGAATATCCGCATAGGAGCCTGGGGCTGAGATGTTCGAACGGTCCTGTGAGGTTGGTTTAATGGGTTGGGAGATCTTGCCAGAATTATTTAAAGACAGGCTTTCCCTTCTCTTTAGATATTCTATGCGTTTCGGACATTCCCTAAAGTTAGCCGGGTGGCCCACCGATCCGCAGTTAATGCAGGCAACTTTAGACCTGTCATTATTTATGTTCAAAGAGCAGGCCCCTGCCTCGTGACATTCCTTGCACTTAACGCATCTGTTGGGAAATGCACAGTAGGCACTAACGTGACCAAACCTTTGACATTTGAAGCACTGTATGATATTTGATCTTTTGATGGACTCCCATCTTATTTTATGGTTGAGAATATTCCTAATGACTTTGACTTTATTAAGGCTATCTCTATCTTCAGCTACACAGATGTATATACCAAGGTCCACATTGTTTTCTTTTGACCATTTCGTCGTGAATGGTTTGATTTGCACCCTCAATGAAGGGTCCACCCTAGCAAACTCATCCTCTATAATTTTATTAGAGAATCCATCGGATAGGCCTTTAAGTAGGATGGAAAATCTCTTCTGTTGCTTGGGCACAAACGAAAAAGAATTAACCCCCATTTCACAAAGGCTTTTAAACAGATATGAATGTAAGCCTACGTCTTTTACATAGATCTTAAGCCTACCTAATCCTCTATTTTCAAATTTAACGTTTTCTATACAACCGTTATAGTTATTTTGTAAAAAATACAAGCAAGTTCTTGGAGCTTACCCCCTTAGCAAAAATAGGTGGACACCATTCGTTACTCTTATCCAAAAATGTCCCTGACGTTAAATTAGCTGCTGGCTCGGGAATGTAACCAGGATCGTCCAGAGCCTCTTCATCCAGCGCCGCGAATCGGTTTCTTTCCAATCTGCTTTCCACCCCAGTTGCAGCTTTCTTTGACGTTGATGGTGTGCTCGCAATCCTCCTTTTGCGACGGTTTATGATTTGCTCGAATGTTGTTGAGTCGTTCTTTAGTATTCTCTTGAGATCTTTGTCAGCAGACTGACTGAATAGGGATGTTTCATTGCCCCAAATAGAGTTCATTTGTGGCAAAGAAGATTTTTTTAATGATTGCTGTGCCGAATTATTCGGTAGAAAACTTTGATTAGTTTTGTTCCCACTATTTGGCATCACCGGGTCGCCATTTTCACTCAGAATATCGGTTATTACCGATTCACTATCACATGTGTCCATGTGCGGCGCCAAAATGCCGGCGTCGGTCTGGGCAGTTGGAGTTGAAGATGGCGGATCACCAGCAATTGTTTGCATAATTTTTATTTTATCCTCCTTGGATAAAAGTTTAGATGGAGGTATTAAATGTGTAAAGTCCGGAGGGCGGGTACGCTGCATCTGCCCCCTTTCCGAACTCATTTTGCACTTTCCTTTTAATACTTAGTTTTAATTTTTTATTTTTTGGTTATTGGAATGATAAAACCACACAAATCACTAGGCAATAGGTTGTCAATATTTTATTTTTTGTTCAGTTTATAGTTCCTTCACAAGTAGAAAAAAATTTGAGAGATTTTTTTTTATATTATTTTCCGCGAAATATCAAACACGTCTGCCACAGCTGATTTGAAATTTGTTGTCCTATTTGACATATGAGTACATTTGTTTTGATTTCTTGCGTATTAAAATGGTATCAACAGGCGGGAAAATAGTATTGAATGTTATCCTTAGATTCCTTTCGAAAGTTGCGACGAAAATCTTACTTGCTGTAAGGAGTAAGAAAGGACAATCGTCTCCACGAAATTTTTAATGCCGTGTCGCTTTTTCCTTTCATGCTTGTAGTTCAATCAGTACAAACTCTTCCATATACTCGGAAGCATGTAGAAGAAGTTTAATTGATTACGAATCATTTTCATCGTTAGGTAGATGAAAAAACTAATTTTGTTAGTTAATTAGCCAAGTCTTCGAGTTTATACGATATTTTAACGGATTTTCGTCAAACTTTTTTGAATTTTTGAATTATGTATCTGTAATTTTTCGCAGTTTACTACAAAAGCGTTCCCTAACTTTTTCGTAAGTGTCTCTCTCCGTGAGAGAATTTATCCCCACCACTGCCATTTTGACAGTCTTTTCCATTTTACTACAAAAGTAAAGGAACAGACCTATAATGTGTCATTACCAATGATGTCAAACCTAGAGAGTGATGAAATCAAAGATGAGATTGTGGATAAAATTAAGAAGCAAAATCCCGAGTTGGTTGAATGTAAAATGTCATTAGTGCATTCATTTATAAACAAAAACAATAGGTGAAGAAACTTAAACATAGTTCTAGATGTTAACAGTGATAGTTTAAATAAAATAATTGATATAGGAAAGATAAAAATAGCATGGGTACAGTGTCACGTTAGAGAATATTTTAATCTTACACGGTGTTTCCATTGTCAAGGATACAATCACAAAGCAGGAACTTCTAAAAATAAGCCTGCTTGTAGGAAATGCGGAGAAGAATATTCAACCAAGGACTGTAAAAGTGATTTAACAAAGTGTATAAATTGTGTAAAAATTAACTCTTCCTTAGGAATAGATGTGAGTGCTGATCATGAGGCAAATGATAAAAGTTGCCCAGTATTTCTGCGAAAACTTAAAGTGCTGAAAGAAAGAATCCAATATTAGCAACCAAAGTAATTATATGGCTGAAGTGCAAATGTGCAGGGTCTTTTAAATAATTTTAACGAAATTGAATTTTTAGTGAAAAACAATACACTTGCTTTTACAGAAACTTATTTGATAAAAAACATTAGCGACTGTAAAAAAAGTAAGAAAATGGAAAAAATGCAATGTTTTCGAAAAGCAAGCGTTTTTAATAGACCAATAGATTGGGTTAGTTTCAGAAGTGTGCGTAACATATTCAAAAATAAATTGTGTCGTGCAAAAAGAATTATATTTGCAACAAAATTGAATCGTACCATAATCAAAAGTCTATGTGGAAAACTATTAAGAACTTGGTGTTAAAAGAACAAAAGGTAGAAATTAGTGAGGTTCGCTTCAGCGATAAATTGGAAAGTAATAAACAAGTTCTTGCCAATAAATTTAATGCGTATTTTATCGAAAGTATAAACTCACTTAGTAACTCCATAAATACATGTAATAATAGCTCTGTAAACTTCGACATACGCCAAGTCCAAAATTCTTTTCAATTCAAACAAATAAACCTAAATGGATTACTAAATGCGTGCAAAAGGATGAATAAAAAAAATCCATTGAAACTAAATATTAAGATGATCATTGATTGCTTTGATATTGTTGTTCATATATTACTCCGAATCGTGAACGAGCCATTTAATCGCGGTGTGTTTCCAAATAACCTGAAGGAATCGATTGTTATTCCAATACCTAAAGAAACTGGTGCTATTGATTCTGAAAAATTAAGGCCGATTAAAATGATACCAATTCCAGAAAAGATAATTGAAAAATGTGCGCATGAACAATTTTACAAATATGTGTGTGATACAAAATTGTAAATAGATAACCAGTCTGGTTTCCATCACAACCACTGTGTGGACATAGTGGTAATAAAATAATAACATTATTTTTTTACTTGCAAAGAGCTTTTGAAACAATTGACCGAATAATTTTATTAAAGAAATTGTCAAAATATGGTGTAAATGACAAAGAACTTATTTGGTTTAAATCGTATTTTGTATATGGCTTCAATCAAACAAACTTAAAATAAACATAAACAAAACAAAATACATGGTTGTAAATAGCGATGACATAATTTTTACAAATTGAGGGAAAAGACATTGAACAAGTGCAAGAAATTAAATACCTAGGTGCGATTTTGGACAAGAAATTAAATTTAAATACAGTGGAATCCGGATATAGCGACGGTCAAGGGACCGGCGACATTAAGTCGTTCTAACCGGACGACGTACAAAACGAACTGAAAATTTTATATGTAAATATTAACATATCTGTATGTAAGGAAGTAACGTCAATGAAAACCAAATAAACCTTTAAATCAGAAACATTTTTCTTTTAATTTCACTCAGAATAGCTATTTGTTCATGCCAATTACAACAAAAACAATATTTTAATGTATGTAATTAAATACATACATATTTATGTACATAGAAACTGCACCGTCGCGTAACTCTGTTGCGTAAAAACTGTCGCGTGTCGCGCTAATTGTGCTACCTATTGCTATTGCGTAGAGAAAATTCAAAGAGTGGCATACTACGATTGCTTTATATTTTTTAAACAACAACGACTCGTCGCTGTAACCGAACGATTTATTGGAAAATTACGTCGTTTAAAGCGGTTGGTCGCTCAAACCGGAGTCGCGCTAAACGGATGTTCGTTCATAGGAATTAGTATGCAAACCTAACAAGTTGTTGTGTCTACGTCGCTTAAAACGGTTCGTCGTTATAAACGAAGTCGTACTAAACGGATTCCACTGTAGTTACATGATATATACGTCAAAAAACATAGCGAAGAAAATATCAATTCTTAGACAAATACGTTAAAATATAACAACGCTCTGTGCTATTAATCACCCTTATTCCGAGTGGCATTTACGACGATTTATGAATCACAAATTTGAATTTGGAATTACGAGAGGCGTTTTTGAGTCGTTGAACTCCATTTGTCACTGAACGTCATGTGGAACCTATTGGCGTACGACGAACGTCATTTGAGAAACATCACTGCCATTCTGTAAGGCGTTGAACGCCACAAAACGAAAAGAAAAACGACGGTATTTGTCGTTTACAAGATACTGAACGACAAGTAGTGAACAACGGCTGTAAATGTATGTTTTCTTAAATTGCTAATATATTCAAATGACTAGACTAAATTAGATTAATTTCTGGGGTAAAAATAACCAGCCAGAAATAACTGGTCGAAATAATGGAAAAAAAACTTCGCTGGCAAAGGGTTTTCAAAGGGGAGTCTTAAATGTTGATACCAAAGTTGAATGGGATTCCATTGCTCTAACCCTTTATAGCTTAGGGCCACCATCAAGAGATGGAAAAGAGTGGCAATACTTGATTAAATTGATTTATTTAAATGAATTTTTGTTCCTAACTTTGTATCCGGTAGATCCAATGGATTGGATTTTATCCTTATCTGTTTCCGGATGCGTATGAGTTCAGTTTTTCTTATTGTTATAGTCACCCGCTTCGTCTCAGTTTTGACCTGAAAAATGAAACAAACTTTAATGCCAGTTCAAATTAAAGAACCAATTGAATTTACCTTTACGTGTACCAAACACACCTTGTCTCTGTCACTTGTGGTGTTCCGCGAGTATTTTCTGTAATGAGAAATAATAAACAAGTTAAATACAAATACACTATAGAAACAAGTTCATCTCACTTACCTGCAATCATAGTTGTCCAATGTTTATTTACTCCTGTTTCCATTTTTGTCTATCGTCTATATAGTTCCTGCAATAAAATGTAAACAATGATTATCAGCACTAGCCATACATTATGTATACATACCTGCATAAATGCACACAAACTTTAACTGGTTGCCGGCACATTGCTATATGAGCATGTGTAATCCATTTCGACATGACTGAAAAAGATAGACGAGAATTTAAGTGAAGGATTCAAAATGAATTTGATTTCAATAGTTTTATAAATTAAAAGAAAAATAAACAAATAATACTTACCCCTGCAAATGTTGGCCATGTCTATTGTTTATGTTCGCGTTGTAATTTTTTTTGACATTCTGAAATGTCAAAAATGCATATGTGAACCGGTTGAGTTCAGAGATGCATTGTTGCTGGATTTTTGGTTGATGCATGTTGGCAGAGTTCAGATGCAATGTTGGTTGAGTGAATTTGAAAATTCAAAGAGCAGGACGTTGAGATGGGATGAAGAAGGTAGCATGATCTTGTGGGTAATGTGTGATGGGCCCACTACGCGTAACTTGGATGTAAAAGCACGAGACGACGGTGCGTCGCCAACGTCGTGTGCAAGACAAGATGGCCGGAATGTCCCTGCAGCAACAGAGGGTGTTTCGCCAACCAATTGCTGTGGCTGCCCAACTTCGGACTACTCTCGGAACACCCAAAATAAATCGGTCATTTAATAAAGGACGTTAATAACAAAAATGACTTTATTTTTTGATAAAGGACGTTAATAACAAAAATTACTTATTTTTTTTTGCTTAAAGAGCCTGAATTTAACAAATATAAATCTGAGGGTGACTGCTCGCCTTCGCAAGAAAAACCAGAATGAATGACTGCAATCGCGCGGGAAAACTTTTTACTTTCTGTCGTTAGAGGAGTCCGATTTGCCTGTCACTCAGGTCTTCTCTTTCATTTAGTGTAAAATTAATTTGGTGCTGGACTGCGTTCCAGTTTAAGTCTTAATGAGCGCGTTCCAGGTTTCAGTTTTTGTTGTGATTCGCTTGCGTGTGGAATTCCGTCCGCCACAATCTATAGCGGCTACTCCAGAAACGGTGGAAGATTGGCCAAATATTAATGTTATTTGTATTAAGAGACTATGGGGCATTGTTGGCTGGAGAAGCCGACAATAGTTCTTGGCGAAACCATTGTGTGGTGGACGTTCAAAGTCAGTGGCAGAGTTTTTTTTTTTGTGATCCAAAGGCCACAGTGCCAGAGTTCTTTTTTGTATTTTTTTTTTGTTAGGAAATAAAAAAAAAAAAAAACCTAGTGGAAGCAGAGGGATCTAAATCCATTAAAAATCAAAGAATTATTTTACGTAGATAGTGGTAAGTTTCATGTGAACAGTTAGCGTGTTGTTCTGTGAGAATTAATTCAGTACTTACAATGTAGGTATACACCATACGTCATCTTTCGGCGGTCAACGACTATCCAGAAACAAAATCGCAAGGAAGCCGTGACAGCCAACATTTTTCTGGTGCAGATTTTATTGTGTTTTCCGGTGCAGATTTTATTGTGCTCTTTTGGCGCGGATTTTTTTTTTTTTTTTTGTGTGGTGAATATTGTGCGGCTGGAGTGACAGCCTGAAACGGGAAAAAGAGTACGGAAGTGCCACAAGAGCACCCGCTTACCGCTCCCAAACGGTCGGCATATGTACCATGTACCGCCATATAAGGCACATAGTTGACACATAAAATACGTCGCCAACAACCAAGTCACATACACACATATAAAATACGGCTCCAACAACCAAGCCACAAAAGCACATAACACATAAAATACGTCACCAACAATCAAAGCACATAACACCAACAAAAGACAGGAAGACATTGTACCGAAGAAGAGCATGTATATACGTGTAATCGTTGCCATATCAAAATTTTTCTTTGTTAATTTCATTCTTATATTTTCGTAACTATATTATTTTTCTTTTACATATAATTCTGTGTGTCTTTGTTTTGTAAATTAATGTCCATATTTGTAATAAGTTTTGTATCCAAGTTTTAATATTTTTTTTTTGCACAATTTGTGTAAGAACCCCTAAAGTGAGCTCATTATAGGTAGGAAGTTAGTGGGAACTAGGAGTATCGCGTAAGGGGGATTAAAGCAAACATTTTAAAGCGTTTAGGGAAAGGATACCAGACTTAAAAGAATTGCCAGATACACGGTTAAGTTTTCTTTTGTTTTTAAATATATTTCTTTTATAATTTTTAAAATAACTATTTAAAAAAAATCATTGGTGATTTTTCTTTATGCATATTAATTTTATAATTCGTAAATTAAATTTAAACTAATATTAGCAACAAAAGAAACAAATTAATAGTAATATACTAAATGGCTCAATAAACGATTCGTCACGTAGAAAATGAATAAAACACTTCTTCTTTTATGGTGAGCCACAAGGTAAAAATAATGACATTTTAAGTAAATTTGTAGGGGGTGTAGAAGGGTGAGTAACTGCTGTCAATCAATGGCTTGGTCTGGTGAAGATGATGGAGTCGTCGTTGGGGAAGTTCAAAATGGTCACCGAACTTCCAGGTAGGGTGGGATAAGTTATGGCCGCGCTGAATACCATCGACAGCGCCCTCTCTCTCTGTGGAAATGTCCGTCCGAGTCTGAAAAGATTTTTGTATTTAGAGCAGGCACGATAAATGTTTTGTATATAGGTATTGTTGGTGTGTGAGGACAAGAACCCTCACCATTCCGGCGAGCGAAGTCGAGTAAAGCAAGCGTGCCCCGCTCCTCGCACCTAACACTCCCCCCTTCTCTATCACATCCTATCCAGCTGTCATTTCCTCATCCTGTTTCCTGTCATTTTTAAATCCCAACGTCCTTAAACTCCTATTATATGCCTATTACAAATGGCGCCCAACGTATTTGTTCGTCCTAGTCTTATGTCCTTTATGTAGTTTAGTCCACAATTGTTTCTGCTACCAACAACAATGAATTCGTAAGTCTTCATGTGGGTAGTTCATAAAAATATCACATTGAATTGCGACGAATTTATTCTTGTTGACAGCAAAACTAATTGGAACCTGTTATGTTTTGTCTATTCTATTCTAATTCTAATTCTTTCTTTATGTGAATTTTACTATCCTGTCAAAAATTTAAATTTTCATTTCTTATTGTATTAGTCCTACTTACATGGATTCAGTGGCCGTGATTGAGTGTCGAATCGTCTTAACATGTTGCATTGTTCCGTCTCTTTATTTCTTCTAGTTTAGTGTGTTGTGACTCTCACCATCTCAAGTCTTCCAGCAAAGCCTTCCAGGTAGACTGGAATTGCGGAGATAGGGAGAAATACAACGATGTGTGTCCTTGTTCTATCCTCTTATTATATGTCGTTGCTTTCCACATTGAGAGGATTTTAACATTTAGTCCGTCCGCAGTCTTCTTTCGTTTATTCAATTTTTTTTTATGTTCAAGCCGATCAAGCCTCGGTATTAGCCAACAAAGAAACCGCCGATGGCAGACACCCGAAACACCCCCGATCTGAAATATATAAAACAGCAAATATTATAGTTTTTTTAGGTAGTTTTAGATATAGATACTTACGTTTTATTTATTTTGTTTGTGTGTGCAGGTACTAGTCTAGTCGTCTCACACTGGCAAGTTTTGACTCCTTATTTATTTTAATTATTTCTTTGTTTTGTTTATTTATATTTTTCCCTTATATTTTTTTTTTGTTTAGCTTTAGGTACATATCAAGCTCACCGTCATATTGTACTAGTGTGCTGTTTTGTTTTTATTTAAGTATATATTATACCCGTTCTGAATTCGTCCATTTTCTTCTCGTCAACATTTTTGTCCCCCTTTGATGAGTTTACCTAACGATCTTAAAAAACAAACAAATAGTCGAAGTTATAACCCAAATTATAGGAGAGTAGTTACCCGTTCGCAATCTCATTCAGCAAGGAATAACTCTAAAGCAATGTCATTCGTTAAGCATAGTCCACTACCAGCCCATAGTTCAGCGAAGCCCAAAACAACCATGTCTAGCCAATCGTTCTCCGATACTGGGAGTAAGCGAACAGTGAATCTGCAACTTCTTCAGAATCTGTCTCAGCCCCATCCTTCAGTTCACTCAGCCAATTAGGTGCCACATCTATTGAGACACAGAACGAAAGCATCCGAACTTTAGTCGATACTTCTGAAACACAAAACCCAATCAGTGCATTAAGAAACCAGTCTATAACGACCGAAAATGCAAACTTACCCAACATTGAGTTTTCCATTAATCAAGCAATCAAAACCGCACTTCTGTCTCAGCAAAGCTCTCTTAGAGATGAAATATCTGCGGATCTGCGGAAGGAAATGAGAACAAATTTTCTAGAATTTCTGAAGGAATTCCAAATTGATCGTCCTGCTGTTCAAACGGAACAGACACTCCCGAAAACTACTTCTTCGAACACAGGCACCATTCCAAAACAAAGTCTTCCTTCTCCTCCGCAGCCCTCAACGCAGCATGCGCAAGCTCAGCTTAATGTAGCTGCTCAACCCTTTGCTCCGACTGGTAATCATCAACAACGTAATAACAATAACAAATCCAATAGGGGCAGATCATCAAATAATAACCATCCAAATAGTACTTCGTTTCAACAAGTAGGGCATAATTTTGAAATGAACTCTTCCAGCCAACCAAATCACTCCTATGCAAATATATACCATACAGGAGTCACAGGCTCTATAAAAATAGATAAATGGGGGTTAACTTTTGAAGGAAAGCCAGACACTCTGGACGTTAAAGATTTCATCTTCCGTCTAGAGACACTCCAGAGTTATTACCATTGTCCGTGGTCCGAAATCTTAAGGGATTTCCACTTGTTGCTTTCAGGAGCTGCCTATGAGTGGTACTGGCAATATCAAAGAACAAACTACCGTCCAGATTGGCTCACGTTACGAGAAGCTCTCTTGCGTCAGTTCCAAAACTTGAAGTCGAACTTCGATATCATGAGGGAAATCATGGACCGTAGGCAAGGTACCTGGGAGTCAAGTGACGATTTCTTTTCCGCTGTATATAAATTGAAATCGCAGCTTCGGATGGAAATACCAGAAGGGGAATTAGTGCGCATACTAAAGCGCAATTTAAATGAAAAGATAGGAAAGTTAGTGTTCCCCATGACCATATTTACTGTGGACCAATTAAGGAGCTCCTGCAAGGAGGCAGAAAATGCATTTCCTATCAGAGAGGCACCTAGGTCTCATAGGCCCCAGCCAAAATACACGGCTAATGAGCTGGACTCTGAAGATAGCCATCAGGCTGAAAATTATGTTGCAGCGATGCAATATGGTAGCTCACGTCCCAAGCCACCGCGTAACTATGTGGATCCAAAATCATGGCTCTGTTGGAACTGCCGTGCTGAAGGTCATTCCTTCGTGGAATGTCCGTCTCAGGTACGGAATATATTTTGCTATTGATGCGGTCTGGAAGGGGTCATAACTCCCAAGTGCATGCGTTGTAATCCGGAAAACCGGCAAATGAACGCGATGCGAACGGGGGAGTCGCGTTCCACACAGACCTCAGAGTCGTTAGAGAACCCGTCACAACACTAAATGAATCTGAAATAAATAATAAAGAAATTAAAATTCTAAAAAGAGATAAACGGCCTTACTAATAATCAAACACTAATGTCGACGATTAGCTGGTTGCCAGCTTTAGTAAAAATGTACACCATTAGTGAAACGGTACCAATAAACAATTAGACCTCCACATTTGCTAGTGCGACAACTTTCTTAGAAACTATTAATTACATTTTTTGTCATCGCAGAATTCAAATTTCATAATTTGTTTTCGTAAAAAACAAGGTCAATGGTTTATTTCACAACGAGGATTTTATTCTAAAAAAAGGAATATTTAAATTGCAAATTAATTTGCCCAGCAGATTTCTTTTAAATGCTTTTTGAAGCTTATTACAAGCAAAAAACAAAACAGAAAATAGTAAATGCACAAAATATCCGCTGATCTGTCAAATATCGTATGCAAATCAGTAATGCCTTATTGTTCGAACGCACACAATTTTCGATACTTTTTATAGTACGCTTTCCTTTGTTTTCTAATACGTCACGATTGATTTGTGAGTGAATTTGTGTCGTAATGACTCTCTTTTAAATTATACAATAAACGGAACACAGTTTATTAGAATGCTTTGATTTATTCGTTGGCTGATAATGCAAATCAAAACTTATTGGTAGTCTAAACATCACATTTAGATCGTTAGCAAATGAATATTTTCGAAAGAAATAATAACCTGCTTATTCATTTCCGTTTGCAAAACAGTACTTGCAAAAGTATATGAAAGTGTGAATATAAATACAATTTGATCTTCTAAAAATTGCATAGCTTTATTACTTAATTCGGAAAAAAAAATATAAAGCCTTGGACATTCTTCTACATATACATAAACTGTCATGTGTTCTCCTAGATGAATTCGCACTAAGTAATACAGAACTTTGTATATCTTAAATTCGCACATACTACCTGATATTCCTCCAGCAGTTCCCAAATTTATTATTTCGCATGGATTTTGCTGAATGCTGACAATTCTTCTATCTATATTTTCCGCGAAATAAACCTTTTCACAACAACCATTTCCACACCAATATTTGAGATCTTCATCCAAAATCTACCTGCCGCCTAAGGTACTGAGAATTGTAAAAAAAAAGTATTCAGGTATGAGCTGTCCAATATTAAATGAACAGATATTTTATTCTCTTAGCGACTACTCTCAAGAAATTCTTGGAAAGATCGCAAACTTATATCAAATTTATTTTTTTCATGCATGCATGCATTCGTTACAAACTAAAATGAAAATCAATCATGAAGCAAGCACTTTACGAAGTATTTACATATTTTAACCCACATGTTAATAAACGCTGCGTAAAAGTTATCAACTCGTTATTCAGCAGTTACGTCAAATTTTTGTATGCTATCTGATGCCTACTAGCTAACTTACTTGTGCACATTTTTGTTTATTAATACGGGGGTAAGTGTTTAGAAATAAAACAAAAGTGCAGTAGGTATTTTTCAATTTTGTGCATACATTTATACAAATTTGTGTTTGCTGGACTTGAAAACCACTTGCATTGTTGTATTCCAACGAATAAAATCAGAAAATATTAACAATTTACTAAAATTTGTTTATAATTATAAACGGTCAGGCTGAACAACAGCGTATGTAAATTTGCTCCTATTACGAAATTCCATACCATCCATTAGGATAGTTGGGCAACACTCCTCTTCAAAATGACATTTCGGAAGGATTTATTTAGCTAATGCCCCAGATAAACATGGGTTTCTGAACATTAACATTTAACCCTACAGTTAGCGATATTCTGGCAACTATATTTGTTTATTGGTAAAGGGATTTTGGAAAGTGTGGGGTCTTTGCATAAACTGCCAGACTAAAGTTGATTATTGGTAAGGCCGAAAGATTCCAAAATAGTAGACAATAAGAATAGATTTATAATTAAGCCGTTGCATGTTAGGATTAAGGAATATTATATAGCTATAAGTAGGATTTTTAAAAACAATTATGTGTGTGCGTCCAAAGCTATTTTAAAAGCTAGAAACCGATTTAAAATCCGCAAGGAAATTAGAAAAAGTATAGCTTCGACCATAATCGATACCTCCACTGATCCCAGACCATATGCCAAAATTAATATAGCAGGTAAAAGTGTTTTCGGTCTCCTGGATAGTGGAGCGAGCGTCAGCTTTTTGGGAAAAGACTGTTTGAGTTTTGTTAAGTCTCTAGATTTGCCCATCATCCCGTTTAGTCAGATGTCAAAACAGCTGACGGCAAATGCCAGTCAATTATAGGCAGAGTTAGAGCACCAATTACTTATAAAGACCAAACTGAATCGATTACCCTATATCTAGTCCCAAGTCTTGAGCAAGAGCTGTATTTAGGTATAGACTTTTGGAAGACATTTCAAATAGCCCCCAATATTGTGAGTTCGATGACAATCACCGATGCTCCCAATGACGACACGCATCACCTGACTTTAAAACAGGTATCCGAGTTGGAGGCAGTAAAGCAAAAGTTCTTGTGTTTTACCAAACATGGACTCGGTAAAACATCAGTGGAGGAGCACGTTATCGATACCGGAGACGCGGACCCAGTCAAACAACGTCACTACCCCGTGTCCCCAGCGATACAAGCCCTCCTGTATGACGAGATCGACCGCATGATTAGCCTCGGCGTTATTGAGGAGAGTGAAGGCGCATGGTGTTCACCGGTAGTCCTGATTCGGAAACCCGGCAAAAATCGTCTTTGTCTCGACTCCCGAAAGGTGAACGCCTTGACGAAGAAGGACGCCTATCCTCTCCCCCATATCGACGGGCTACTCAGTCGTCTACAGGATACGTATTTCATTAGCAGCGTCGATCTAAAAGACGCATTCTGGCAAATACCGCTGGAGGCACGGAGTAGGGAAAAAACTGCTTTCACGGTACCGGGGAGACCCTTGTATCAGTTCACGGTCATGCCCTTTGGGTTGTGTAACGCAGCTCAAAGGATGTGACGTCTAATGGACAAGGTAATCCCCTCAAAATTAAAGGACCGCGTCTTCGTGTATCTTGATGACTTGCTCATCATCGCTCCCGACTTTGAGACCCATGTAGCCCTGCTACAAGAAAGCCAAGCAACTGGCTGCTGGCTTCAAGACCGGAACGCAGGCTCTTCGAAACAGTGATGGAAACCTAGTCACCGAAGCGCAGGGAATAGTAGATGTTTTTAAGCAGCACTTCCAGCAGCTGCTAAATGGGCATCATGTAGAGAGAGTGATAGGGCAAGAAGAGAACCCACGTCCAGTCAATGAAGATCCAGTTCCACCGCCCAGTATGGAAGAAGTTGGCTTAGCAATAAAAAAAGCTAAAGAACAACAAGGCCGCCGGCTCTGATGGTTTACCAGCGGAGCTCTTCAAATACGGTGGTGATGTTTTGGTAGGGCGCATGCACCAAATCATCAACCAAGTATGGGTGGAGGAAAGTATGCCCGATGACTGGACTATCAGCTCCATATGCCCCATCTACAAAAAAGGCGATCCTATGTCTTGCAAGAACTATCGAGGCATATCCCTGCTTAATGTCGCATACAAGATCCTATCCAACGTACTGTGTGAACGTCTCAAACCGTTCTGCAACACACTAATCGGCACGTACCAGTGTGGCTTCCGGCCCGGCAGATCGACTATAGACCAAATTTTCACACTGAGGCAAATCCTGGAAAAGACCAATGAATTTCAAGTCGAGACTCACCACCTTTTCATCGACTTTAAAGCCGCATATGATAGCATTCATCGTCAGGAGCTTTATGTGGCGATGGCCGAATTCGGGATCCCGGCAAAACTGATCCAGCTATGTAGCGTGACGCTGGAGAACACACGCTGCAACGTGCAATTTGGAAGTAGTTCCTCCGAACTATTCCAAACATGCACCGGATTTCGGCAAGGAGACGCACTATCATGTGACTTCTTCAATCTCGTGCTAGAGCAGATAGTGCGCAGGGCAGGTGTCAACACGGAAGGCACTATCTTCAACAAATCCGTCCAGCTACTGGGGTATGCAGACGATATTGACATCATCGGTCGCTCCCAGCGTGCCGTGATAGAGGCTTTTACGGCGATTGAAGAACAGGCGAAACTCGTTGGTCTTGTAGTAAATGAGGACAAGACTAAGTACATGCTATCAACAAACAAACAAGCATCTGTCCACCGCCTAGGACAGAACGTCACTATTGATAGCAACAATTTCGAGGTAGTTAAGGAGTTTATCTACCTCGGAGTAAACATGAACTCCACAAATGACATCCTAGTGGAGATCCGGCGAAGAATTACCCTAGGAAACCGCTGCTACTTCGGTTTGGCAAAACAATTGGGTTCAAAACTCCTAACTCGAAGGACAAAATGTATGCTTTACAGAACCCTTATCCTGCCAGTTCTGCTTTATGGCGCCGAGTGCTGGACGATAAGCAGGAAGGGAGAGCTGATACTGGGCTCCTTCGAAAGAAAAATTCTTCGACGGATTTTTGGTCCTGTGTGCGAGGAGGGCGAATGGAGGAGAAGATACAACCGCGAACTCTATGAGCTGTACCAAGATGTGGATGTAGTCCAAAAGGCCAAAATACGTCGACTACATTGGCTCGGCCACATCGAGCGAATGGACAATAATGCTCCAGCTAAGAGGATCTTCGAATCCCAGCCGCCAGGTTCGAGACGACAAGGAAGACCGAACCTCCGTTTCAAAGACCAAGCCATCGCGGATGCCAGAGCGCTTGGTCTGGATAACTGGAAGCAGCGTGCCCGGGATCGCAGAGGATGGAAGGCTGCAGTGTCTCAGGCAGAGACTCTCCACGGGTCGGGAGCCCGTTAAGTAAGTAAGTAAGTAAGTAGCCCTGCTAGATGAAGTAGCACACTGCCTTCGGAAAGCAAATCTCACCATCTTAAGTTGATCCAAATTTTGCTTCAAAGAGTTGAAGTATTTGGGCTTTATAGTTGGTGGTGGGATGTTGAAAACGGACCCATCCAAAATCGAAGCGATTGTGGACTTTCCAGTCCCCAAGAATCCAAGGCAAGTGCGCAGGCTTCTTGGTCTAGCAGGGTGGTACAGGCGCTTTATCAAGGACTTTTCAACCTTGACTGCCCCAATAACGGATACACTAAAAAAGAAACTGGGGAAATTTGAAATGTCATCTGAAGCCATTGAGGCATTTAATAAATTAAAAACAGCCCTAACGACTGCACCTGTACTGACTCACCCGGATTTTACTAGGCGTTTTTATATCCAGTGTGATGCGTCAGAGTCCGGGATAGGAGCCGTCTTATTTCAGCGCAACGACAGCAACGAAGAATCGCCGATATCCTACTTCTCGCAAAAGATGAACTCCTGCCAGAAAAATTACAGCGTCACAGAGAAGGAATGTCTGGCGGCTGTCACGGCTGTACAGAAATTTAGGCCATACGTCGAGGGTATGGATTTTACCATTATTACCGACCATTCCAGCTTGCGATGGCTTATGAGTCTCAAAGACTTGAGTGGGAGACTGGCGCGGTGGAGCCTTAAACTGCAAGCGTTCACTTTTGATGTGGAACATCGCAAAGGGTCGTTGAATGTGGTGCCCGATACCTTGTCCCGTGTTCATCTGGATGGTCTAGAAATCCAAGATATAGCTCCATGGGTGGACTTAGATTCAGAAGAGTTTGTCTCTGATGAATACAAAGATCTGATAACCACCATCGAAGAACACCAGGATGAGCTGCCAGACCTAAAAGTAGAGGAGAATTTTGTTTACATGCGTTCTTTGCTACCCGCTGGCGATGAAACGGCGGAACATACCTGGAGGTTGTGGATCCCATCCGCGTTAACCGAGGATATTATCTCTCGGGCTCATGATCCTCCCCAGGCGTCTCACGGTGGTATTGCGAAAACGCTGTATCGAATTCGTCAATACTTTTACTGGCCAAATATGACCGTCCAGATCAGACGTTATGTGTCTAACTGTTCTATATGTAAACAGTGCAAACCGTCAAACCAAGTGCTTCGTCCTCCTATTTCTAACAGTTATTGTACCGATCGTCCGTTCCAGAAAATTTATATAGACTTCTTGGGTCCATATCCCAGATCCAAATCCGGCAACTGTTATGTGTTTGTTGTGCTTGACCACCTGTCTAAATTTGTTTTGTTGAAAGCCTTAAGAAATGCCAGTACCATAAATGTCGTGAAATATCTACGTAACGAAGTGTTCAATTTGTTTGATGTGCCACAAATTATACACTCCGACAATGGAAAGCAATTTCTAGCAAAAGATTTTCAAGACCTTTTGAAAACTTATGGCATACGTCATTTCAAAACTGCCAACTATTCCCCACAATCAAATGCGTCGGAGAGAGTTAATAGAACGCTTCTTGCAGCCATCCGTTCATATCTCAAAGATGATCAACGCGATTGGGATAGCCATCTAAGCGACATTGCGTGTGCACTTCGTAGTTCCGTTCACACATCTACCGGGGTGTCGCCATATTTTACCCTTTTCGGAACAAATATGATGACCCACGGTAGCAACTATGAACTTGCACAGAAACTCAATGCCGTAGAGGATGGTGAACTCTTAACTCTCTCCCGACAAACGCGATTGCAGTGCCTACGTGACAAAGTTAAGCAAAAGATATTGAAGGCAAACGAGCAAAGCGCAAAAACATACAATACAAGAACACGCAATATTAAATTTCTACCTGGACAAGAGGTATTTCGAAGAAATTTCGTCCTTAGTGACACCTCGACATACCTCGCCGCGAAACTTTGTCCAAAATTTGTTAAGTGTAGAATAGTTAGAGCGATCGGTAACAATACGTATGAGTTAGAAAACCTAGCAGGCAAAAAAGTGGGAGTATTTCATGGAAAGGATTTGAAACAATAAGCAGTTAAGTATTTTTTTGTATCGTTATGTATCATTAGGTTAATAAAAAGCAATATATATGTATTCTTACGTCTGTTTGTAGTCACGCTTAAGTATTATTTATTATTATTTTAATATTATTTATTGATTTCATGTCTTAATCATTTATATTTATATATAATAGTGCAATATCTTAGTCAATTTAGATTATAAGTTAGTATCTAAGCATATTATATTTTTTTTTTTAATTGTGCACGTATATATTCTATTATTTATTTATTTATTCATTAGTGTATGTTTTCAATCTATGTAGTCATATATGTAATTTATAATTTAGATCTAAGGTTATTATTATATTTTCATGTTCACTTCAACTGTGATATATTTACATGTTATTTATATATGTTATATCTTATAGCTATATTATTCTTATTTATTTATTAGACTTATTTTTTTTGTATACCTACTTAGTTATTATGATCTAAGTATTCGTTACGACTTATGTCCATATATGTATGTAATTAATGACTTTTATATCTATGTTAATTTATTTCTTCATGTTATTTTATTTTTATGTTAATTTATTCCTAGGTTAAGTATTTATGTACGTATTACATGCTTATATGCTGTCCTATATACCACTTTGATAAACACTTACCGAAAATTATACCCTTCTTACAGAGCGTGGGGTTCTTCAGCACGTTAATCCACGAAACAGACCAAGTGGCTGACTTCGTCTCTGTCCCCGTTGTCATCAAAGCCTCCACCAAATCCAGAGCTTTGTTATAGTCACCCGCTTCGTCTCAGTTTTGAACTGAAAAATTAAACAAACTTTAATGCCAGTTCAAATTAAAGAACCAATTGAATTTACCTTTACGTGTACCAAACACACCTTGTCTCTGTCACTTGTGGTGTTCCGCGAGTATTTTCTGTAATGAGAAATAATAAACAAGTTAAATACAAATACACTATAGAAACAAGTTCATCTCACTTACCTGCAATCATAGTTGTCCAATGTTTATTTACTCCTGTTTCCATTTTTGTCTATCGTCTATATAGTTCCTGCAATAAAAGTAAACAATGATTATCAGCACTAGCCATACATATGTATACATACCTGCATAAATGCACACAAACTTTAACTGGTTGCCGGCACATTGCTATATGAGCATGTGTAATCCATTTCGACATGACTGAAAAAGATAGACGAGAATTTAAGTGAAGGATTCAAAATGAATTTGATTTCAATAGTTTTATAAATTAAAAGAAAAATAAACAAATAATACTTACCCCTGCAAATGTTGGCCATGTCTATTGTTTATGTTTCGCGTTGTAATTTTTTTTGACATTCTGAAATGTCAAAAATGCATATGTGAACCGGTTGAGTTCAGAGATGCATTGTTGCTGGATTTTTGGTTGATGCATGTTGGCAGAGTTCAGATGCAATGTTGGTTGAGTGAATTTGAAAATTCAAAGAGCAGGACGTTGAGATGGGATGAAGAAGGTAGCATGATCTTGTGGGTAATGTGTGATGGGCCCACTACGCGTAACTTGGATGTAAAAGCACGAGACGACGGTGCGTCGCCAACGTCGTGTGCAAGACAAGATGGCCGGAATGTCCCTGCAGCAACAGAGGGTGTTTCGCCAACCAATTGCTGTGGCTGCCCAACTTCGGACTACTCTCGGAACACCCAAAATAAATCGGTCATTTAATAAAGGACGTTAATAACAAAAATGACTTTATTTTTTGATAAAGGACGTTAATAACAAAAATTACTTATTTTTTTTTTGCTTAAAGAGCCTGAATTTAACAAATATAAATCTGAGGGTGACTGCTCGCCTTCGCAAGAAAAACCAGAATGAATGACTGCAATCGCGCGGGAAAACTTTTTACTTTCTGTCGTTAGAGGAGTCCGATTTGCCTGTCACTCAGGTCTTCTCTTTCATTCAGTGTAAAATTAATTTGGTGCTGGACTGCGTTCCAGTTTAAGTCTTAATGAGCGCGTTCCAGGTTTCAGTTTTTGTTGTGATTCGCTTGCGTGTGGAATTCCGTCCGCCACAATCTATAGCGGCTACTCCAGAAACGGTGGAAGATTGGCCAAATATTAATGTTATTTGTATTAAGAGACTATGGGGCATTGTTGGCTGGAGAAGCCGACAATAGTTCTTGGCGAAACCATTGTGTGGTGGACGTTCAAAGTCAGTGGCAGAGTTTTTTTTTTTTTGTGATCCAAAGGCCACAGTGCCAGAGTTCTTTTTTGTATTTTTTTTTTTTTTTAGGAAATAAAAAAAAAAAAAAACCTAGTGGAAGCAGAGGGATCTAAATCCATTAAAAATCAAAGAATTATTTTACGTAGATAGTGGTAAGTTTCATGTGAACAGTTAGCGTGTTGTTCTGTGAGAATTAATTCAGTACTTACAATGTAGGTATACACAATACGTCATCTTTCGGCGGTCAACGACTATCCAGAAACAAAATAGGGTGGGATAAGTTATGGCCGCGCTGAATACCATCGACAGCGCCCTCTCTCTGTGGAAATGTCCGTCCTAGTCTGGAAAGATTTTTGTATTTAGAGCAGGCACGATAAATGTTTTGTATATAGGTATTGTTGGTGTGTGAGGACAAGAACCCTCACCATTCCGGCGAGCGAAGTCGAGTAAAGCAAGCGTGCCCCGCTCCTCGCACCCAACACTCCCCCCTTCTCTATCACATCCTATCCAGCTGTCATTTCCTCATCCTGTTTCCTGTCATTTTTAAATCCCAACGTCCTTAAACTCCTATTATATGCCTATTACATTATATTATCGTCTTCATCAATTTCACTACTCCAAAACATTGCTACACTATTAATTTTTAGGATACAATTAACAAATTTCTTTCAAATATACAAAACACATACGGCCTTACTAATAATCAAACACTCATGTCGACGATTAGCTGGTTGCCAGCTTTAGTGAAAAAGTACAGCATTAGTGAAACGGTACCAATAAACAGTTAGACCTCCACATTTGCTAGTAACTATTAAATTGTTTGTCATCGCAAAATTCAAATTTCATAATTTGTTTTTATGAAAAACAAGGTCAATGGTTTATTTCACAACGAGGACTTTATTCTAAAAAAAGGAATATTTAAATTGCAAATTAATTTGCCCAATAGATTTCTTTTAAACTCTTTTTGAAGCTTATTATAATGTTGATTTCGGGTGATGAAGAATAGACTCCCGCTACCGTGCCTGCCGCCATTTTGGAACCATCTGTATAAACTTCAATTGCATAGTTATTTTCTAATGTGTTATTCTCCCATTCGGAACGTTCTGGGATTATTGCTTTGTATTTTATGTTAAAGTCCTCGAAAGGAATAATATAATCCGTTATATCTGGGATTGTATCAGGGAGAATGACCGTATAACCTATTTGATAGTTGGTAAATTTCTGGGATTCCTCAAGTGTTAAGGCCGCCACAGACGCGACTAGTTTCCCGTAGATATCGACAGGAAGAAGGTGTAGTATTGTGTCTAAGGCGGCCGAAGGGGTGGATCTGAGTGCCCCTGTGATGCATATGCTGGCTGATCTTTGTACACGTTCCATAGATCTAGAATTGCATTTTTTCTTCAGAGCGGGCCACCAAACTAGGATTCCGTAAAAAAGGATTGGTCTGACTACCGCAGTGTAGAGCCAGTTTGTTACCTTAGGCAGGAGGCCCCATGTTGGACCCAGGGCCTTCCTGCAGGTAAAGTAGTTCTGGTACCTCCCATACAAAACCAATATCCACAGACTCAACGTTAGAACGAAACACGCGTAGTTTGGTGTTAAAGCTAATTGCATTACTTCGCCAAATTTTAGATAGCATTCCAAACGCAGACTTCGCGTTTTTGTTTTTGCCGTATATTTTTGGCTTACATCATCTGCGTAGTCAAGCGGCCTTACTAATAATCAAACACTAATGTCGACGATTAGCTGGTTGCCAGCTTTAGTAAAAATGTACAGCATTAGTGAAAGGGTACCAATAAACAATTAGACCTCCACATTTGCTAGTGCGACAACTTTCTTAGAAACTATTACATTTTTTGTCATCGCAGAATTCAAATTTCATAATTTGTTTTCGTGAAAAACAAGGTCAATGGTTTATTTCACAACGAGGATTTTATTCTAAAAAAAGGAATATTTAAATTGCAAATTAATTTGCCCAACAGATTTCTTTTAAATCCTTTTGAAGCTTATTATAAGCAAAAAACAAAACAGAAAATAGGAAATGCACAAAATATCCGCTGATCTGTCAAATATCGTATGCAAATCAGTAATGCCCTATTGTTCGATCGGACACAATTTTCGGTACTTTTTATAGTACGCTTTCTTTTGTTTTCTAATACTTCACGTTTGATTTATGAGTGAATTTGTGTCTTAATAAGGTTTCTTTTAAATCATACAATAAACGGAACACATTTTATTAGAATGCTTTGATTTATTTGTTGGCTGATAATGCAAATAAAAACTTATTGGTAGTCTAAGTCTAAACATTGCATTAAGATCGTTAGCAAGTGAATATTTTCGATAGAAATATTAACCTACTTATTCATTTCTGTTTGCAAAACAGTACTTGCAAAAGTAAATATATGGAGGTGTGAAAATAAATACAATTTGCTGTTTTAAAAATTCCATAGCTTATATCACTTAATTCGGGGAAAAAAAGCCGTGGATATTCTTCTACACGAAAGCTGTCATGTTTTCTCCTAGATGAATTCGCACCAAGTAATAAAGAACTTTGTATATCTTAAATTCGGACATACTACCTCCAGCAGTTCCTTAATTTATTATTTCGCGTGGATTTTTCTGAATGCTGACAATTCTTCTATCTATATTTTCTGCTAAGTCAACCTTTTCACAACAACCATTTCCACACCAATATAAAAGATCTTCATCCAAAATCTACCTGGTGCCTAAGGTACTGAGAATTGTAAAAAAAAAAAAAAAGGTATTCAGGGATGAGCTGTCCAATATTAAATGAACAGATATTATATTCCCTTAGCGACTACTCTCAAGAAATTCTTGGAAAGATCCCAAACTGATATCAAATTTATTTTTTACTCAGCATGCATTCGTTACAAACTAAAATGAAAATCAATCATAAAGCAAGCACTAGCGGTTAAACAAGACAAAGCAGAGAAAAACACTAACCATTTCTTTTAATCAAAATATTCGAAGTACATATTTTAACCCAAATATTAATAAACGCTGCGTAAAAGTTATCAACTCGTTATTCAGCAGTTATGTCAAATTTTTGTATGCTATCTGATGCCTACTAGCTAACTTCCTTGTGCACATTTTTGTTTATTAATACGGGGGTAAGTGTTTAGAAAAAAAAACAAAAATGCATTATTTTTCAATTTTGTGCATACATTTGTACAAATTCGTGTTTGCTAAACTTAACCACTTGCATTGTTGTATTCCAACGAATAAAATCAGAAAACATTTACAATTTACTAAAATTAGTTTATAATTATAAACGGTCAGGCTGAACAACAGCGTATGTAAATTTGCTCCTATTACGAAATTCCATACCATCATTTAGGGTAGTTGGGCAACACTCCACTTCAAAATGACATTTCTGGAGGATTTTTTTAGCTAATGCCCCACATAAATATGGGTTTTTGAGCATTAACATTTAACCCTAAAGTTAGCAATGTTTTGGCAACTATATTTGTTTATTCGTAAAGGGATTTTGGAAAGTGTGTGGTCTTTGCGTAAACTTCCAGACTAAAGTTGATTATTGGTAAGGCCGATAAAGAATAAGACTTCTAAATGAAACGCCTGAAAAAACGACAAACGTCGTGAAAGTAAAACACCACTTGGAATAAGGGTTAATATGCACAACTGATGAGGAATGTACAAATTAATACCATAAATTTGAAACCTTATAATAAAATTTCTTCATCAAGACAATTAGATAAGATTGCGGTTCAATGCTGTTAGTATTGTGTTTCGCGGTTGGTGGTTGCTGGCAAAATGAAAGAAAAACGCAAGTGCCATCAATGCAAGAGATGTTGCCCAATAAGATCCACAGGATCAAACCGGTTTTTGCTCTCTCTCAATTCCATGAAAGGCAACGACAACATATTGTGCTTATCATCTAGTCGCGATCGCGACAAATGTGCGGGATTATAGAGAGGAGGAAACAATCATAGGAAGATGTTAGTTTACATATTAGGCAATTTAAGAAGATATGTAACAATGACAATTCGTTAATCAGAAATAGAAAATATAATATAAATAAAAAACAACAAAAAATAAATAAAACAAACAAATTAGTAAATACATATTTCTATTTCCAAACAATCCGCCCTCCCTGAAGGAATTTCAGGAACTCGGTAGTAACGCAAGCTTCGTAATGGGACGTGAACACTCCACCTTTGGTGCGAATTGAGACTACTCGCACATGCCCATCTTCAAGGTGTAAGCGGATTTAGATCGAAATCAGGTGTAACACTAAGGGGCCTAGAATTCAACAAGCCTTCGATTTGGGACAACAGAGTGGACATTTCTTCGAAGGTGAGAATATTATTGCCAACAACGCGACGAAGATGTTGCTTTACGCATTTAACCCCCGATTCCCAAAGTCCACCGAAATGAGGACTGTGCGGTGGAATGAAATCCCATATAATGCCATATGCAGACAATGTATCTGTCACCTCCCCGTTGTGTTTTCTTGATCGCACCAATTTGCACACTTCAGACAGCTCACGAGCGGCTCCTCGGAAGTTGGTTCCGTTGTCTGAGTACACAATGCTGCATTTGCCCCGTCTAGCAACAAATCGGCGAAAGGCAGCCAAGAACGCGTCTGTGGTAAGATCGCTAACCACCTCCAGGTGTAGAGCCTTAGTAACCATGCACATGAAGTATCCTTTGGTCAGCTTTGGTTTCCTCCACTTGGACAATCGAAGTATTATAGGTCCCGCATAGTCATTCCCATTATCTGCGTGGAAGTGGACTGACGCAAACGAAAGCAGCTATTGCACTCAAATACTAGCTTCCGAATTAGATTTCTGCTGCCCAGTATCCAGAATTCTTACTGAATTATTGCAAATAATTTCGAAACTTCAGCATGCATAAATTTGTGGTGCCCGTACGAGAGAATTTTTTTGCGTGATCTGATTATGCTTTGGCAGAATAATTGGATGTTTTATACTAAATGGCACACCCTCAGCACGAGAAATTCTGCCACCAACACGAAGTAACGCAACTTCATCCAGGAAAGGCGATAATGAAATCAGTTTGGGCCGTATTGAAACTGGTTTTCCTGATCTTAGGGCGAAGATCTCTTCTCTAATTCCATCTTCTAGGACCCACAACAGTAATTTTTGCTTGGCGTTATTGCGCTCAGCAAATAAGAGAAAGCTATTAAGGACAGCCTTAGAGGTGATCTTATCCTTGCAGTTGTGAGCGAAGCGAAGAATGTAAGCGACGATACGAATTAACCTTGTCGACGTAGATACCTTGGTCGTAAGCTCATCAAGAAAATTATGGTTTGGAGACGAAGTGTGAAACGTAGCGACTGTCTTTCTTTCCTCAGGCAGCTCTTCTGCGTGGTTCGAATCCATAGCCAGTGGCCACCATTCCAAGTCTAATTGCATCCAGGCAGGTCCGTTACACCAAATACCCAATTCCAACAACTTATGAGGCTGAATTCCCCTTGAACCACAATCCGCTGGATTATCTTCAGAACGAACATGATTCCAAACTGAACGAGGTAGAGTATCTAATATTTCAGAGGTCCTGTTTGCAACAAAGGTGTTCCATCTGCGGGGAGGAGAAGAGAGCCAATCCAACACGATTTTCGAATCACTGAAGGCTAGTACTTGAACAGGTTTTATATCTAACGAAGAACAAACAATGTTCATCAGCCGACCTAACAGATTGGATTAGATATGGCTTTATCTAACCATAGCTCCTGAAACAATATCTTAAATAAAATAGTGGATGGAGCGAGAAAACCGATAGGATCGTAGATTTTTGCTACCTCAGACAATAACTTTCGTTTAGTGGGTGTTGGCTGTTTATCCAATGAGATTTTAAAGGTAAAAATGTCACGATACGGATTCCACACTAATCCTAGAACCTTTTTCCATTGACCCTCTTTGTCCCCATTGAGAGAGACAGTTTGATCATCTGTGTCACGAAGAATTGTCCAGCAATTGGAGCTCCACTTACTCAATTGCAAACCCCCACAGGCAAGTAAATTAATAAGCTGCTCCTGTCCGCTCCTGGTGCAAAATCATCCACCTACGAGCTGCGCAAAATTGCTTGTGCCGCCAACGGAAAGTAGTGGTTGTAGTCCTCGGTCAATTGCCTCAGAACCCGCAGCGAAAGATACGGTGCAGGTGTGGCACCGTAGGTAACCTTACATAAACGAAAATGGGTAATGGCATCGTTGATTGATTCTCTCCATACGATTCTTTGGAAATCCCTATGCCTTTCGTCGATTCAAATTTGGCGAAACATTTTAATTATATCCGCGCAAAAAACATATTTAAACAAACGAAACTGCATGTATACACTGATCAAGCTACGCTGTAGTGGAGGTCCAATACGTAATGTCTCGTTAAAGCTAAGACCAGTAGAATCCTTTTAGGAACCATGAAAAACAACCCGCATCTTTGTGGTGACGACGGCATGATGGGGAAGATAAAACACCCTCCTAAAAGTTGGCTCAATTTCATTTTCTGGGATACGTTACATATGTCCCAACTCCTCGTAAACTTTCATATATCTAGACTAGAGTATTCCGCTCGGAGACTTTCACTACAAGAGAATCGACGTTCCAATGAAAACAACTTGGATAGTGCTCCCGAAAGTGTGTTACCGAAATGTACATCTTTGTGACGAAACTTATGACTTATGCGAACCAAAACGAGAAAGCAAATCAAGGGTCACTACACCATGAGTAATACCAGCCTCAAGAGACGAGATTCCGGACATAGGTAAACGAGCATGGCGACGATGAAGGCCTAAACGCTTAACCAAACCTTCCGTCACGAAAGAGACCTGCGAACCGGTATTGAGCAGAACACGACATAGCTGAGTTTTCCCTATAGCATCAACCACTTTTAACACGACGATCTGATTTCCAGAAAGTCAACAAGGTCCTGGATAGTAAATTCCTCGGATCCCTTTGTCTCTAAAGCCCACGCTCCGAGTATCCATGTCAGTTTTGTAGCAAAAGATAGATCAGCCACGGATCTCTACTTTCTGATTCCAGTGCCTTTAGCCCGCGAAGAACCTCGTCAGCATTATAGGCCAATTTCCGCAAATGCGCATCATTCGCAATTGCCACCGATGGCAGCTTCAGAAAACTTTCAATTTAGTCATTGATTATATAAAGCGGCTTGTTGTATTTCTTATCAAGCATTTCCCATGCCTGCTCATAATTGGAATCGGATACCGACGTTTGGTTAAGCAAATCTGCCGGTTTGCCCCGTAACAACGATTTCAAATAGCGCAACTTTTGTGCACTCGAAAGATTTGATTTGCAGTCTACACTTCCCAGAAAAGTGTCCCAAAAACCCGGCCACGCACGATAATCACCGGAGAAAGGCTCAATATGAAAGGGTGGTAACTCCATCTCAGACGAAACCTTTTTTTTTGCGGGAAGACACAGAAAATGTTTTTCCAAAAGTCTCTAAAAACGAAGCTTGTTGACCAATTAAACTATTCACTGATTGTTTTAGTAGTAGTAGTGTAGTTTTATTTTCTATCCTATAGAACCAATTAGACGTCCTCAGTAGCAACAGAAGCAGCAGGAGAGGGTTACGAAACAGCAGATCCAGACGAAATTACCAATTATTTGATACAGTGTTACCTCTGTGAATCCTTGTTTGCAGCAAATACTATGCACCTCATGCAGGCCCACAAGACACAACCACCAAAAAACGCGATATAGAAGTTATCGAAATAGCATCCGGCTCGACAGGACCAACTTTGATGACGAATGTACAAATTAATACCATAAATTTGAAACGTTATAACAAAATTTATTCATCAAGACAATTAGATTAGATTGCAGTTAAATGCGGTTAGTATTGTGTTTCGCGGTTGGTGGTTGCTGGCAAAGTGAAAGAAAAACGCAAGTGCAGTACACAATACGATCCACAAGATCAAACCGGTTTATGCTCTCTCTCAATTCCATGATAGGCAACAACAACATATGCTTATCATCCAGTCGCGATCGCGACAAATGTACGGGATTATAGAGAGGTGGAAACAATAATAGGAAGATGTTAGTTTACATATTACGCAATTTAAGAAGATATGTAACAATAACAATTCGTTAATCAGAAATAGAAAATATAGGATAAATAACAAACAACAAAAAATAAAAAAAATTAACAAATTAGTAAATACATATTTCTATTTACAAACAACAACGCTATTATTAAACCTCATTTTGAGTTTTGCTCAACGATCTTATATATAGGAAATAATGAACATATACATCGTTTATTTCACAACGAGGATTTTATTCTAAATAAAGGAATATTTAAATTGCAAATTAATTTGCCCAATAGATTTCTTTTAAACTCTTTTTGAAGCTTATTATAAGCAAAAAACAAAACAGAAAATAGGAAATGCACAAAATATCCGCTGATCTGTCAAATATCGTATGCAAATCAGTAATGCCCTATTGTTCGATCGGACACAATTTTCGGTACTTTTTATAGTACGCTTTCTTTTGTTTTCTAATACTTCACGTTTGATTTATGAGTGAATTTGTGTCGTAATAAGGTTTCTTTTAAATCATACAATAAACGGAACACATTTTATTAGAATGCTTTGATTTATTTGTTGGCTGATAATGCAAATAAAAACTTATTGGTAGTCTAAGTCTAAAGATCGCATTAAGATCGTTAGCAAGTGAATATAGTGAAAACAACAACGCTATTATTAATCCTCATTTTGAGTTCTGCTCAACGATCTTATAATAGGAAATAATGAACATATACATCGGCTACAAGTTTTGCGGTCAAAGCAATAAGAACTATACTTAAATGTAGTTTTTATACCTCTACACGGTGGATGCTATCTTGTTTGAAGTGGAAGAATATTAAGCAACGGATCATCTTCAATGCATAAACTTTTGTGTTTAAAATGAATAAAAAAATGCTACTAGAATACCTAACAGCAAACCTTATTTACATAAGGGATTCACAGCCGTATAGTTTAAGATTCAACTCGGACTTTAGATTACAATTATATAGAAACTCCAGAACACAAAATATGTTATCATATCGAGGTTTAAAATTATTTTATGAGCTTCCTAAGGAAAAAAAAAAAATGAAACAAACCTAACACGATTTTATAAAATACTAACACAGCATATAAGAAATACAATTACATAGCAGTAACTTTGTTTTTAGTTTTCTAAGATAGTTATTTATCTATATGAAATGTATTAGTAAATATTTACTTAATAAATGAATACATACATACATTTTCAGAGTTAATAGCGGAGCTGGGGTAGGCAAAGTCCCGAACTACCTCAAAGTTAAAGCTGTTTATCGTGACGGTCTGCCCGATTTTGTATTGCCCTCATTCACCACTAAACCCATTTTTGCCGCTTCTGTCCTGATACTTGCAAACCCACTAGTGAGAGCTCGCTGTGTTCTGCCAATAATGTCGATGTCGTCAGCGTAAGCAAGTAGTGGCACAGACTTCTGGAAAATTGTGCGTCTGGTGTTGGCTTGTGAGTTTCGCACAATCTTCTCAAGAATTATATTGAAAAAGTCACATGACAGCGCTTCACCTTGTCTAAATCCTTTTTTGACACCAAAGGTCTCGGTGAGATTGTTTCCGACCTTTATGGAGCAGCGAGCGTTTTCCATCGTCATTCTGCAAAATCTGACAAGTTTTGCAGGGATGTCAGAACTAGACATGGCTCTGTATAGCTCGTCTCTATAAATGCTGTCATATGCGGCCTTAAAATCGATAAACAGGTGGTGGGTATGGACTTGGTGAGCGCATATAGGCTGATGTTGGCGAATTTAGCCTTTATGCTAAGTCTGCCGCTTACAACGAATCCAAATCCAAATAGACGCTGCTGCTGCTCCCTGTAGCAATCACCGTAGTAGATGTGACAGTTTTTCATCCTTCTTTTACCCGGCCCATCCCACCGCACTTCCTGGATGGCGGTGATGTCTGCATTGTAGCAGTCTAGGGCCTCCGCTAATTGTTCGGCTGCACGCGGTCTGTTCAGGTTTCGAACATTCCACGTGCAGATCCGAGAGTCATTGTCCTTTTTTCGTTTTGCAGGGTCGTCAACAGTTGCTCTTGGTTGCTTCGTAACCAGTGGTTCCATTTACTGAATTCAAATAATGATTCCAAAAAACCGGACAATTCGCCGAATAAAAAGTATTACCGGCCAACCGCATATTATATGTTTTGTATATTAATGCATTTTTATGTCAACTTAACTTAATAGGATTTCTCCATAAATTTACATTTTTACAAAATCTAGAAAAACCAAAGTTCATTTCCTTGAATTTGAATGGGATAAGGTTTTCGTTAAAATTTTGAAAACAGGTAGTTCATTTATAAATCCATTCTTTTTTTACATTTCACAGAAGCAAAAGAATAATCTGATTGCAGGTAGAGGATGGTTAGTTTTATTTAATTTTTATACTTTCTATATATACTTTCTTGAATAATGATATCTTACTGGTGTTTCAAATAATGTACCTAAATTATAAGTACCATGAGAAAAAAAAGTTACAGTTATTGTGTACAGTAAAAAATCTAAAGATTTTGCCGAGTGGCAATTTTTTTCGATCGTAAAACAAAAGAAAGGGAAGTGAACGATCTTGCATTATTTTATGCAAGATATATCGATTGCAAATTGAAACAAAAATTAAAGAAAACGACTTTTTCTTCCTTGCTAAATTTTAATGCAAAAGATTACTGATCGATAGTGTGATTTAAAAACGAATGAACAGTAAGTTAGGTTCTTACAAAAAGGAAAGCTATTTTTCAGTATATAAATTAAAGTTAACAGTATGTATTTAAAGTTGGTCTTTTTTTTTAAGTTGAACTGGGGTTGCCAGGTTTACAATTGGTGTGTGGTATGAGTGCTTTGAGAAGCTGCTATTCTGAACAGGAAGTATGGTTAAACATATTGGGAATTAAAATGGAAATTAGTACATATAACAATTTTGTTCGTGGCAATTATTTTGAAAAAGATATGTTAGGTAAAAAGTCAAAGAAAAGTTCATTGCCTTTCGAATAAGGTTAGTGAAAAATAAGTTTTATTAGCTACAGCACCCATGTTCGATAAGACGGTGGGCTCACTTTGAAATTATCCAACCTCGATTTCATTCTAATTTAGAAAATGCAATAAAAGCAACAACAATAAATTTAAAAGAAGAAGAAAAGGTTTGTAGCCTATGCTTTGACGAAGTTGATATAAAATAAGGAATTAGTGTATGGCGAGGAAAGATTGTGTACTTTAGCTAATAAAGTCTGTTTTTTTATGCTTAGATGTTTGTTTGCAAACTGGAAACAAGCAATTTGCTATTGTTTATCTAGTAATGCACTGAAGGGGTTTGAACTAGAAAAAATTATAACATCTCTTATTGTGCAATTGCAGACGTCTTTGACTATAAAAATTATTGCAGTTGTTGCAGGTCAATTGTCTAGCAATAGAAACTGTTTTATTGAATTAGGAATAAATGCAAAAAAAAAACATATTTTACTTTGAATGGCACAAAAGTGTTTGCAGTTTTCGACGCTCCTCATATTATACAATCTGCCATGAATACACTTTTGAAGAAAGACATTTTTTTTCAAAAACTACTGCATGCGTACTGCAGTACAAATGCAACCATTATATTTAAGGATAGATTAGAATATGCACTAGCGACTGCTAACTATTGCTTTATTTTTAACAAAGTGTACGTGCACTTAATAGTCGGGAATTTACTAATAAGCCTTATCAAAGCTCGATAAAGGTTGATAATTTTATTTATAAAGTGCTCACTGATATCAAGAGTAGAATAAGAGATCTTCAACCGATTAAGTCCGAAAATGAACAACGTAGGCCCAACGTTTTCTGTTTCGATGGTTTCCTTCAAACAATTAATGCATTATTAGGGATTACTATTGAGTACGGAAACGAAAATTTAATTTTTACCGCCCGATTAAATCAAGACCCATTGGAGAACTTCTTTTCGCAAGTAAGGGCAACAGGCGGACTCAATCGTAATCCCAATGCTTCCCATATTGGGTTGCAAGATTTTGTATATGAAACCTCAATTATTTGGTTTTCAGAATTTCAAAATCTTTTTATATTAAATTGCCATCAACACGAAATTTTAAATGTTTTAATGTCAAGCTGCGTTTTAAAGATTTCTCAAGATAAACAACACGATTGGTTCTTTAAAAATAGTTGCAATCAAATATTATAAATTTTTTTTTAGTCATATATACTATTAAAAAAACTGTAATTGGCAAATGAAAACATTGAACCAAAATCTCATTAATAAAAACATGTAAAAAAAAAATTGGGCCGGACCATTTTCACCGGCTTACTCATGGGAATCACATGGACCTTCTAAACAAAAAACAACAACAAAACCGACTTTCAATCAAATAAAAAGGACAACGATTTGACAAAATACAGAAAACTGACTTCCGACAACGACGATGACTCCACAATTCCATCTGACTCGTATTCAAAATCCGCTGACGCGTCTGTTTCGGACGCGGAATCTAGGCAACCTAATGCTGTAATTTTGCATGCTTGGCGCGGCAAGAACACCTCACCGAGCGCGATTAAGTATAAACAGGTACGAGCAGCTGCACACAAACTCGCCGCAGTTCTGGCGAAACCAGATAGTTCCTGGGATCAAAAGGACAGGGACACGATTCGTTGGGCTGGCGAGATTTTGAAGGGGGATACAAGCCAACCGGCTTCGGGTACGCAGCATCCCTTCTCAAGCAATGCCACCCAACCGTCCTTACTTTCAAGCGGCCCCTGTAAGTCCAACCCTAAGAAGAGATCTTTTGAGGAAACTTCCGCGACCTCAAAGAAGGCAAAGAATGCTGATACGGCACACAGACCCTTCAATGAAGTCGTCAAAGACTATATGCTCTACGGTAGTCACGACAGCGGAAATGACAAGGGGAAAATGAGTGGGGAGAACTGGCTAATGCTCAAAGCTACGCTAGCACGAGAAGTCCTTAAATTCTTGAACGGAAATTCTTCGGCAGAACCGCCGTCCACCGGAAATCAACAGTACCGATAATCAAACCGTCGTGGACTAACGCAGGGCTCGAAGTGATGCACTGGAACGATATACCAGTCCGCCCTAAAGGTCATGTCTGGTTGCCAACTGGACCGTCAACGGAAGCGGATAGCCTTAGTGTTGATATCCCTGATAACGTCACGCGCCAGCAGCTGTAAGCGGCATGAAACGAGTAAAATAACTTCCGTCAAATAGCAGAAGACCATAACCTACAAGAAAGACCACGAGCATCAGGCTGGAATTATATTCGCAACTACTATTTATTAAATATAAGTCCACGAACTAAAAGATAACTAAAGTAAGTTTAAAACTAATATGCATTCTGTATAATTTGAATTTTGTTTCCTATTTGTAGGATTTTGTAAGGTTTAATAAAACATGAATTGATATAACAACTTGGTATCAAACCAGTCTTTGTATAATCTTTCATTCATCAATTACGTTCACAAAATGTAGTTACTAGCGCATGTTCGCCAACAATTTACAAAATCTTTACTGTAAGATGTGAAATGCAGCTGCCGCCGCCACCTTGTCTCCATCGAAGCTCAATAGTTGCCAATTGTGCACTGAACCCGACTCACATGATCAAATGGTCCAATGCGATAAATGTGATCTGTGGTTCCACTACCAGTGTGCTCAGGTAAACAGTTCCGTCGAAAACGAAGATTGGACTTGCAAAACTTGTTCTCCACAAACGCGACCTCCCGCAATAGACCAGCCATCGAAAAGCAGATCCCCAGCATCATCGAAGCGGTCGAAATCTTCCAGAGCAGCCTCCGTCAGACGTCAGCAGCTCGAGTTGCAGATGCTTGAGGAGGAACGGACTCTGCGGGAGAAACGCGATCAGGAGTACTTGAACAAGAAGCGCCAAATACTCAGCCAGACTATGGAAGAATCGTCAGACAGCGACGGCGACTCACAAACGCAAGTGAAGTAATGCCTTAAGAACGGTCAATATACCAACGTAAGTACAGGTTTAAAACTCTAGTTACAGAAACCAGAAGTTACCGAGTTGTTAGCTCCCGAAGTTTCCAAACGGATGGTCAATTCATCTTGGATGGGAGCTATAGTTGGTGAAAGGCAGCCCCAACAACAGCAGGAGTCAAAGTTGCTTACAGAGACGAATAAGAACCAAGCGCATCCAAACGTGTCATAAAGCGAATCACCAAATCCTGACACCCGTGCCACCGATTTTTCACAACAACCAACGGCCACCGTATTTCAATCTATGCCACAAGCACCTTTGTGTGAATCACAAAATACTCGTTCTCGCCAACGAATTTCTTCCCTCATAAATCCATGAAGTCAGCGTGCGCAAGCGTCTTCAGCGGCGTCGCATCATAGCCTTGGTCTCGGTAATGATAACGCAACTAACCATCCCCAGCTGACAAGACACAACCTAGCGGCACGGCATTCGGTGTCGAGGGAATTGTACAACTTTAGTGAAAACCCGAATGAGTGGCCACTTTTTATTTCAAACTTTACTACTCGCACTTTACTGTTCGCAGTATGCTTATTCAACCGGAATGCATACCCAAGGTTATTTCCACACTGAAGATGCTCTTTGGAAGACCAGAGTTGACAGTCTACGCTCTTCTCGAGAAAATTCATTCTACTCCTTCACCCAAGACTGAAAAAGTTGAGACTATAGTCGCCTTCGCCATTGCCGTACAGAATATGTGTGCTACGATTGAATTAATTCAAGAGCTCGTTAAAAAACTACCGCCTTCCATTCGTTTGAATTGGGCAATTCATCGACGAACTTTGTGCAGATTGTATACTCGCACATTTTAGCAATTGGCTTTATCAGGTAGCCGAAGCAGCAACTTGCGTAACTATTCCCAAGATTTCATCGACAGAGTTTAAGCAAAATACCCGTGGAGCCAAAGAAAAGGGCTTCCTTAATGCTCACAGCGATGACACTGAACGATACAGACTGTGTTTCCGTTGAGAAATGTGAACGCTTTCAGCAATTGAGTCACGCTTTAAAGTGGGAAGAGGTAAGAAAAAACAACCTTTGCAGAAAGTGTTTAAAGAGAAACCTACGCTACAAGTGTAAAACCAACATCGCATGTGGAAAAAACAACTGCGTGTTCAAACACCTGAGTCAGTTGTCCTGGGATGGACAGTCGGAGTGACAAGAGATGAGGAGGAATCTT
This sequence comes from Cheilosia impressa, assembly GCA_948293265.1. Classification (NCBI taxonomy): domain Eukaryota; kingdom Metazoa; phylum Arthropoda; class Insecta; order Diptera; family Syrphidae; genus Cheilosia; species Cheilosia impressa. Next base: position 58,572,318 of record OX411880.1, read on the forward strand.
AAGTAATGAGTTTGAGAATTTCGGGTACCGGCATTAATGCAAAGAAATACAACCTACAAACAAATGCTCACGCAGTCAAAAGGCTTCAATTGCCAGTGCAATCTCTTGATGTAAAGAATTTGCAGGAAACATTTAAACACCAATACTTGCCAATTGAGCTATACACAAATGTTTCTCCTTGCTTACTTATAGGACTCAACAACTGGAAGCTTGGACTAACGCTAAAATACCGGGAAGGAAAAGTGGAAGAACCAGTGGCGAGTAAGACCCGATTAGGATGGACGGTCTATGGCTGCTATTCCCATTCTGCATCTGAAAATATAAACTTGCATGCGAACTATCACATAAGCGAACATGACCCAGACGAAGACTTGGAACTTCGAAATTTAGTTAAGCTGTTTATCTGCAATGAAAACTTTGGAGTATCAAATCCGAAAAACATTTTGCTCCCACCAGAAGAGCAGCGATAGAAAGGATGGTCGCTTCGTAACAGGTCTACTATGGAGATATGATAACATCCACCTTCCCGATAGTCTCCAGATGGCTAAGAGGCGTTTATATGGTTTGAAGAATCGAATGGAACGTGATCCGATAATGGCTGAAGCACTATACCAAAAAATTGAAGAATATGTTTCAAAAGGCTATGCCGAAAAACTATCGGCCAAGGAATTTGCGGAAAATCGGCCAGGTTGGTATCTTCCAATATTCCCTGTCCAAGATTGCAACAAACCAGGAAAATTTAGAATAGTTTGGGATGCTGCAGCAAAGGTGGGTGGAATCTCATTAAACTCTATGCTCCTCAAAGGTCCCGATCAACTGGTTTCGCTGACATCGGTCCTCTACAAGTTCAGAGAGCGTCGTATCGCTATTTGCGCTGACATAATGGAGATGTTCCACCAAATTTTAATACGCCAAGAAGATCAGCCTTTTCAGAGATTTCTTTGGTTTGGGCGAGAACAAAAAGAAATTGTTTGCTATATATATGAAAGTCATGACATTCGGAGCTACTTGCTCCCCCTGCTGCGCACAATACGTGAAGAACTTAAATGCGCAGAAATTTGAGGAGAGGTACCCCAAGGCCGTCAAAGCAATTCGTGAAAGCCATTATGTCGACGATTTTATGGAAAGCATCGATTCCGAAGCCGAAGCAGTTGACCTAGCCAATGAGATCCGCTTTATCCACAAGCAGGGAGGATTTTACATTCGAAATTGGATGTCTAACTCACGAGAAATCATAAATGCCTTGCAGTCCAGCCCTACTGAAGAAGTAAAATTTAAAGCTAAAACGGAGCCAGAAACCGAGAAGGTACTGGGCATGTGGTGGTGGTGCACCACATCGGATTACTTTACGTTCAAATGGTTTTTAAATGAAAAAAATGTTGAACTTATTTTGGGTCAACGTCGTCCAACTAAACGGGAAGTTTTAAGAATATTAATGACAATTTTTGATCCCTTAGGTCTTTTAGCGCACTTTCTAATGTATATTAAAGTCCCGCTGCAAGAAATCTGGCTTTTTGGTATTGCCTGGGATGAACAGATCCAAGATGCGCAATATGCTAAGTGGCTGAACTGGGTTCGCTTCCTACCGGAAGTGAGTAAACTTCAGATTCAGAGATGTTACATCACCAACAATATGATTCGTCAACCAGTGAGGCACCTTCATGTGTTCGTAGATACGAGCGAGAATGGGTTTGCTGCCGCTGCTCACATACGATCATCTAATGGCGAGGTTGTCGAGTGCACTTTGGTAGGAGTGAAAACTAGAGTGGCTCCTTTAAAGATCCTCTCCATCCCACGATTAGAACTACAGGCAGCTGTCCTGGGTGCACGTTTAGCTAAATCTATTGTCAAGTCTCATTCCATCAGCTTTAACAAAATGTTTTTTTAGTCAGACTCCCAAATCGTGCTCAGCTGGTTGCACTCGGATCACCGACGATATCGTCAGTACGTCGCTTTTCGAGTAGCTGAAATACTTGATCTAACGCACCTATCTGATTGGCGATGGATCCCCAGCGAGTTAAACGTAGCGGATGAGGCCACGAAATGGACGAAGAATCCCGAATTCTGCGCGAATAGTCGTTGGATTAGCGATTAGTACTCCTCCTAGGGAGACATCGTACTACGAATCTGTTGGTTCAAAAATTCCATCGCCAATACCACCACCAAAATCACGAGACTGTGGTTAACGAACTTCGTCAGCGTTTCATAATACCAAAACTTCGAGCAGTTTGTGAAGTGCTTTTTCTCAGGCCGGGGTTTTGCTCGCCGGATCCAAGGTACAACCAAAGAAACACCAAACTCTGGTTAAGAGGTACTCTTTATTGGCAGTACTTTACTTATTACTATTAAAATGTTTTCATACAATATTCTCAGCCTATATACCGTAACAATGTTTCAATATACCTAATATATACATCTAAACTACGTGGCCAAACGGCGGCGTGGTTCCTTAGCGGCCCAACGACAGCGTGGTTCCAGGAGAAGGGGGAGTGGCCCAACGACAGCGTGGTTCCAGGGGAAGGGGAAAAGGAAAGCAAGTCAGCGCAGTTTGCCGACGCTGCTAAATTAAGGCCAGAAGGGATTCAGCCACCAAAAATTTAGAACAGGGAGTCACTTTCTATACGGGAGCCTTATCTGGTACGCAAGATTGGTACAAATCACTAGTAGACAAGTCTCCCCGAATGACACTTTCATTCGGGTATTCATGGTTTTTCATTCGATAAGAGAGTGTGACTTATATGTGACGAATGAAAATTGTGACGAACGGTGACGTTTCGTTACAAGTTCTTCAAGCTGTAAGAAAGTCGTGCCAGTACTATAAGAACGCGACTCGACCCAAGCCACCAATTATGAGTTTTCATTTGTGGGGGTGGATTACTTCGGTTCTTTGTACGTTTGTCATTTGCGACGAACGGAGAGAGTCTGACTACTCGTTCGGTGCACATAGAAATAGCCTATACTATGTCCACTGACTCATGCATACTCGCTCTTCGCAACTTCATCGCCAGAAGGGGAACTCCTACTGAATTGTTTAGCGACAACGGCACCAATTTTCAGGGCGCAGAGAGGGAACTCAAAGAGGCATATAAAAGCGTAGATTCGATGAAGCTTATGAAAACCTTTACCAACAACAATACCAAATGGACATTTATTTAACAATGACACAACCCTTTTAAGGAAAAACTGGATGACTGCCCAACTTTACGCCGATTCCTTTTGGAAAAGATGGATAAAGGAATATCTTCCCACAATTACCCGTCGTACTAAATGGTTTTCAGCGGTTAAACCAATAGAAGTTTGGGATATTGTTCATATCGTCGACTCAAACAAACCTCGAAACTGTTGGCCTAAGGGTCGAATCATTAAAACTTAACTATCCAAAGACGGTCACGTGAGCACGGGTACGGGAGCGGGAGTCTATTCTCCATCACCCGAAATTAGTATTGCATTACATTTTCCAGACCACTATAGCGTCTTTCATGCTGAAATAATGGCTATACGCAAGGCAGCCTGCAGACTCGCCTTGTTTGCGATAGATGGAAATGCTATCGTACTATACATAGACAGCCAGGCAGCAATACTTGATCAAAGTTGGTAAAACAATTCCGGGAATCTCTTAACGAGATTGCGGACAGATGTTCATTCACATTGTGTTGGGTACCAGGGCATAGTGACATTCCTGGCAACTGCAAAGCGGACGAGCTAGCCAGACAAGGAAGCGGCCTTCACCCCAACAACAACAGTGAACCGTACGCTCCTATGCAATCCATCAAATTCTCCTTACTGAAGGAGGCAATAACGGTCGCAAACAATAGCGACAGCATTCCTACCTACGCCACTTTCAAGCTAATCTGGACTCAGAAACTTCTCTCTATTAGTAGAAATAGAATCAGCTCCGTAGTAGGAGCATTAACAGGGCACTATCTGATAGGAAGACATCCTCGCAGACTAGGAGCACCCCACAACGATTTTCGCAGGAGCTGCATGGATGAGGAGGAGGAGAAAACCGTTCTCCATCTTCTGTGAACCTGCCCAGCTCTCGCAAATTTTGCGCGAAACATACTTAGGAAAATACTTCTTCGTAGCCCTGAGTGACTTGTCTCTCACAGACACACGCAGCATCAACAAATTATTACCAAGACCAAATGGCTGCAATGATCATTCACATATTTTCAGTATTAGCAGCTGGTCCCATCAGCTACTATTTAGATGGTTTGGATGGTAATGGCGGATGGTAATAGAGAGGAAACTGCATCGGTCACCACTGCGTTCTTATCTGAAACAACCCGTCACTCGGTCAGACCCACCTTTTGACCATTTTGAGACACTTCACAATTCTCACAGCAATCAGAAAGATTGATCCAATCAACACTACTACGATTCACTATCGTACCTATTCGATAAGTTACCAGAGGATACAGGGGTGGAATCGGCTAAGGTGATAGTTTATAATCAAAATCATCGCTTTACGTAGACGTAAGGTGATTATCAAATTGACAATCGCTTCTTTGCCATGAATTTCATGTGACAGCTATTTAGGTGTCGCTTTCATACATTTGTGTCATTTTCATAGATATGTACCTCGGCTTCAACTCCAAATAAGTGAAAGAAAAATATATTATTTATATTAAATAAATTAAAGTAAAAAACTTTAAGTGAAATTGGAAAATTCGTGAAGTGCAATGTATACTTTATTGGAACTTTTCTAAAACTCAAACAGAGAGGAAAATGAAGGAAGTATTTACAAAAATGTCTAACTATTTATTAAGAACAAACCTGAGAGCAATTATCTTGGAACTTCCAAACCGGATGTAAGAATGCATAAAATTCACTAGCATTTTTCACAATAGAATACTTCGAATATAATTGCCCCTATCATCTGCTCGGAATGACTGCGTCGGCAAGAAAGTCACATTCAAAACTCTAAGTGCTGCCAACAATCAATCAGTTTTTTGTGATCGCTTTACGCAGAGCAAAGAAGAGTTGATAATCGAAAACGACAATCAACTATCACCTTAGCCGATTCCACCCCAGGCGAGGGTCCAACCGTTACGGTTACCACCCGCCTATCCGAAGGCTAACTGTCGACCGGTCACCTCCTCCTTGACCAAGCTTACTAAACGTCTAGTAAGGAGTCGTCCGAGGTTCACGGGCAAGAGGTAGACTGTATTGGCACCCTTCCCCCGATCCAAGGATAAACCACCCCGCTTCCCTCAACGAGGAACAGGAGGATCACAGCCGTAGGCAAATCGCCCTAAGTATTAGGCAGCAACAACAAACCCACTATCGTGTCCGGTCTAGTTTATTACCCTGGCCTTCTACTACATTTACATTTTCGACGCAGTTTGATAGTTTCGGGATGAAATAATTCCGTATACAAACTGTTTCGACTCGTTTGCAGCTAAATGCCCCTGCTCATGCACTCCTCTTATTATTTATTTCTGCATAGTCGTGGTGATTACCAGTAGGTGTGCTCCGCACTCGTACTTGTATAATAAATATATCGTTCCGTTTCTCTAAATCCTTTAGCTCCCTGTGGCTACGATGACATATAGAATTAGGTGGCAGAACTCGTCCTTAGGTAGGTAGGTAATTAAATGGGTGCTCTTGTGGCAAGTATGCCACAGCTTCACTTAGACCATCAGTTGGGTCCATTGTATCCAGTTACGGAAACCATCCAGTGTGACCTGTTGAAAGACAAAGAAAAAAATACCGCTTTTCATATTGGAGCCACATAGATTAGTATGAATCTCATGTTTCTGTTTATCTACTAGAACCACCCAGATTTAAGTATGAATCTCAGGAGAACTTTGAGATCAGCATTCTTCAAATCATCTAGGTCGTCGAAGAAGTAACTGTTGAGAATCCTATGTCTGCTGTTCTTAAGGGCTGGACATTCGCAAAGTAGGTGGCGAACAGATTCTATTTCTTCAACTTCCCTACAGCTTCTGCAAAAGTCATTATGCAGTATCCCCAGCCTTTCCGCATGTGCGCCTATCGCACAGTGTTCAGTAATGACCCCCGTGAGTATGCGAATCTTTTTGCGATTTAATCCGATCATGCATTTAGATCTCTTTTTGCTCACCTTTGGCCATAGTTCTCTTGTATGCCTGCAGGTAGTGAGGTTGGTCCAACGCAGGTTAGTTCTACTCCAGGATTCAATGTCAATCTTCCTCGCGAGCGTGCTTAGCGGAGTTCTTACTGATTCTAGGGCCATACATGCATGTATCTTAGACCCGTCTCTTGCAAGCTCATCCGCATGTTCATTACCTGGATTATCTATATGCCCTGGTACCCAGCATACCGTCACCGCGTTGGCTTGTGATATTTCATCCAGATATTTCTTGCAGCGACTTATTGCCATTGACTTCACCACGACAGACTCCATGGCTTGTATGGCCGCTTGGCTGTCAGAGTAAATAGTGATTTGTTTATAGACAATGTGCCGTCTCTTAAGGTCCTTCGCCGCTTGGGTGATAGCGGCTACCTCTGCTTGAAATTGCATCATCGCTGATTCTGAATGATTTTCGCAGGTCCAGTGTTTGGCTGAAGATGCCCGCGCCTCTACCGATATCCATCTTAGAACCGTCGGTATATAGGGCTAACTCCTCTTCTACTGTTATGTTATGTTATGTTAAAGTGGCTCTCGGTGAGAGAAACACTTAGGCCGTTAATCGGCCCATTGTGCGTACCACTGGCGTTTAGGGGTTCCTTTACTAGTTACTCGTTGTGAACCATTTACTTCCGTTGATAAAGCCAAGAATGCTGGCAGCGCTGAGGTAGCATAGATCGCTGAGATCATTGAGGAAGTAGCTTCTTAAATGCGCCATCCTTAGGTTGGAAAGGGCAGGGCAGCTGCAGATGAGGTGAGTGACGGACTCGTCCTCTTCTTCATCCCTACAGCTTCTACAAAAGTCATTATGTGGCAGCCCAAGTCTTTGAGCGTGTTTGCCCAGAACACAATGACCGGTGATGATATTAGCGACTAGTGAGATACTGCGTCTGTTGAGACGCAGAAGCTCTTTGGATCTTATTGTATCCAGTGTTGGCCAAGTAAGCCTGGCAACGTCACAATATCCTAGATTTTTCCACTGTAACGCAATAAAAGAAGAATTTTAATACTTCGGAAGAACTTAATCTACTTTATTGGTTATAACAATTCGATTGTACTACACGTGTTAAAATTGCTGACGTCTACTCGCTGTGCCGTCTAGAAAGAAGAGAAGGAAAGTCCAAGTGACAGCTGCAAACAACATGGTTACGCGGTGTAGGAGTTGTCGACTGTTGTGGCTGATGGTTACACAGTGGAGAGGTTGTCGACTGCTGTGGCTATGTCCACGGAGAATGTTGATGAGTTCATTTGTTGTTCGCCACAATGCTCCCCCCTTTACGAGTTACTGAAGCGAACAGGAGCTCTGATGATCCGTCCGGAACGCTTAGTGATGACTGAGGCATCCAAGCTGTTTGTCTGAGGCACCGGCGCAGTCGGCCTCGGTGTTGATGTTTCTTGGTCCGAAAGTTGATAAGCTGGTTTCAAGCGTTGAACAGACACATATGCTTCCTTACTCGGCATGGCCAGTTTGTAAGCTAGTGGCCGACGATCTGCGACTGGATAGGGTCCGGTGTAAGCAGGCTGCAACGGTCGATGTCTACTGTCGGTACGCACATACACATGCGAGGCAGTTCCGAGATCCCTAGGTACAAACAGTGCCTTCGTCTGTCGTGTGGCGAAAGTAGGCGATGTTCGCTGAAGTGCCTCCCTCAGTTCTTGAAGAAAGGCAATGGGCTTTTGAATGTTGTTAGGCGCCTCCAAAAAGTCTCCTGGGAGGCGAAGTTCGGCACCATAAACCAGTTGCGCGGGTGAAGTACCTGACTCGTTCACCATTGAACGGAGTCCTAGCAGCACGGCTGGCAGTGCCTGAATCCAGTTCACGGGTAAGTGAGTGGTTAGTGCTGTCTTCAATGTACGGTTCCATCGCTCAACTATCCCGTTTGCCTGAGGGTGGTAGGCGGTGGTATGGATGCGGTGACACCCGAGGAGCTGGAAAAACCTTTGAAACAGTGCGGACTCGAACTGCCTCCCCTGGTCAGTAGTCAGGCGGAGTGGGCAGCCAAAACGCGCAACCCAGTGCTGGAAAAAGGCGTCGGCGACTGTTGATGCAGTGATGTCTTCGACGGGTATTGCCTCTGGCCAGCGTGTTGCACGGTCGATGCACGTAACGAGGTAACTGAAACCAGAGCAACTAGGCAGTGGACCCACAATGTCCATGTGAACGTGGTCGAACCTTTCGACGGCTGGAAACTTTCCAAGAGGTAGTGAGGTATGCCTATGGATTTTGCTTCGCTGGCAGGCAGAACAAGCACGAACCCATTTACCAATGTCTGAGTTCATCGATGGCCAAAAAAACCGGAGCGCGACTGACTTTCGAGAGGCTCGAGTCCCGGGGTGACTGAGGTTGTGAACAGTCTCATAGGTAGGGCGTCTGAATGCCGGTGGGATGTATGGTCGGACACAACCGGCTGAAGTTTCGCACGTAATAGGTGTTTCTGATTCTGGAAGAACAATGTCGATAAACGTAAGTTTCTGACTCACCGCTTTTAAATTCTGCGACTCTGGGTCACTGCGTTGCATCTTTGCGATGGCGGCATAGTCCAAAACAGTGGGACTTGCGATCGCTGCAATCCGTGAGAAGGCGTCGGCAGCTGCATTGTCCGCACCCTTGACATGGCGAATATCTGTCGAAAATTGGGCGATGTAGTCCATATGCCGTTGACGACGAGGTGTTTCGCTGGGAGATGATGTGTTGTGGAAAGCAAAAGTCAACGGTTTGTGATCGGTGAAGATTACAAACGTTCGGCCTTCAACGAAGCGGCGGAAGTGTTCGATCGCCTGCTTGATAGCCAACAATTCCCGATCAAAAGTGCTATACTTCTGCTGTGCAGGCGTTAAAGTTTTCGAAAAGTATCCTAGAGGTTCAGCTTTACCATCGACGACTTGGTGTAACACTGCGCCAACTGCGGTGTTTGATGCGTCGCACATGAGGTGTAACTCTGCGTCGGGTAACGGATGCGCGAGTGAAGCAGCCTCCGCAAGTGCCTTGCGGCAACGTTGGAAAGCGGCTTGTGCTGTTGTAGACCACGAGAGCTGTGAGCGGTCCTTCTTAGTAACACCCTGGAGCATCTGCGAAAGTGGCGCTTGCTCAGCGGCTGCATGCGGCAGACACTGACGAAAAAAATTGAGTGCTCCCAAAAAGCGACGGAGTTCACAAACGGTGGTGCGTGTTTGCCGAACTCACACTTTTCCATATTGATGGCGATGCCGTTGGCCTGCAGGCGACTAAAAATTTCTTCGAGATGATTGTGATGTTCTTCAGGCGATTTTGACGCGATAAGCATATCGTCAATGTATGTGAAGGCGTAACTCAACTCGCCAAACACAGAATTAACGAAACGCTGCTGCGTTTGCGCTGCGTTGCGCAGCCCAAACGTCATGCGGGTAACTCGTACAACCCAAAAGGCGTGATGATTGCTGTCTTCGGTATGTCCTCTGGGGCCATCGGGATTTGGTGGTATGCGCGAGCGAGGTCTATTCTGCTGAATATTGACTTGCCCGGCATAATGTTTTGAAAGTCCGTTAGGCGTGGCAGTGGGTATCGGTCCGGAAGAGTGACGGAATTGAGACGGCGATAGTCACCACATGGACGTATGTCTCCGTTTTCCTTCACCACGATGTGCAGCGGACTAGCCCACGGGCTACTTGATGGACGACAGATTCCCAAATCCAGCATGCGTTGAAACTCAGTTTTGGCGAGGGCGTAGAATTTTGGTGAAATAGGCCCTGCGCGGGAGGAGAGCGGCGGTCCAGAGGTTTCGAGATGGTGGCGAACGTTGTGTGTAGGTTGGTGTTGAGAAGAAAATGGAAGTGTTATGGCTCTGTATTGCTTTAGGAGGTCTGCGTATTTATGGGTGTGGTCGATGGAGTCTACGACAGAGTAGTCAGCGGAGATAAGTGATGCTGGGGAACAGATATTTGTAATCTGATCGATGAGGCGACATCTATGGATGTCCAAGAGCAGGCGGAAATGCTGAAGGAAGTCTGCTCCTAGAATGGACTGTGGTACAGCAGCACGAACGAAAGTCCACCTAAATAAGCGTCGCAGGCCCAAATCTAGCTCAATTGTGACTGTGTAGTGAATTCTGGAAGTTATTCCCTACTTTTGGTATTTAAGCGTACCACGCTGAATATATAGGCGATTACTCGCCGCAACTAAAGGAAAAAGGGGCAACTGCCGACTTTGGTATCCAAATCAAATCATGTCTTTATTACTAAAATTGCAATTCTTAAATACTATTTACAGTGACTGTTATACTTATCTTCTATCTTATTTCTACTCACAATAGCGATAGTGAATAACTTATTCTAAATTCCTATTGGCTATGCGCCATTCAATAGGATCTTGTTTCTATTGAGTGACATTCAGTTCAATTGAGTGCATGACACATCTAGCTATGTGATATGCTGTGCATATCAACCTGTGTGACACATTGTACTCGATTGAACTATACATTCTGTCGTCACTTTGTTGTCGTGTGAAATCTAATCTATGATTAATGTGTTGTGGACAGTGGTGTCTACAAGTGGCTACACTACACCCTTGCCCTTAAGAAAAATTTTTGGTTGTAAATTATTTATGAACAAAAAAAAATTTTAAGTACATTGGTTTGGTTTATATGGTTTCAGGAGATTATTATGTATTTCTTTATTTATTCCGTTAAAATCTATAATGGAGTTCACTCCTTCTCTTTTTATTATTTTAAATGGACCTATATATGGTGCTTGATTTTTTTTCTTATTTTCTACTTTCAGTAATACTAGGTCATCTATGTCTAAATCTAATTCTTTATTATACTTCTTATTTTCATGGAGTGTTCTTTTCTCTTTTGTTTTTGTTGTCATTTCTTTTGCTTTAGCGAGAGCACATTTTAACCTAATTCGTAGCTCGCGAGCATAATTGTCGTAGTCATAGATTTTTGTTTTATTGTTTATGGTGTCGGAGGGTAAACATGGTAATTTCCCATAAACGAGTTCATATGGTGAATACCCGGTATCTATATGTGGTGTCGTATTATAAGCGAATGTGAAGTACGGGACCCATTTGTCCCATTCATTATCGTCGATAAATGATAACAAAAATTCGTTAAGTACTCTGTGATTTCTTTTAAGTGCACCTATCGTTTGATGATGGTATGGGGAGGAGAATGTTTGCTTGATTTTTAAAAGTGAGCATATATTCGTTATTGAATTCTGACCCTCTGTCTGATTTTAAAATTTTGAAATGTCCATATTTAAGAATGAATTCCTCTACCAAAGTCTTAGCCGTTGTTGTTGCATCTTTTGATGTCATAGGATATGCAATAACGAATTTCGTTAATTCACACTGCATTGTGAGAATGTATCTTTTTCCATTCGATAATCTTAATGGTCCGACAGTGTCGATTGACACAACTTCAAAACTGTTGTTGGGGGTGTCGGTTATTGTTTGTGGTTCTTTCGTATGTTTTGTTTGTTTATTTCTTGCGCATGAGTCGCAGTTTGCTATGAATTTCTTCACCATTTGGCTCATTTTTCGCCAGATGTATCTTTGTTTTAGTTTTGTTAGGGTTTTTCGAATACCTAGATGTTCTCCGTGCAAAGAGTTGTGGAATTCATCGATGAGTTTGTATTTGGTAATGTCATCAAATATTTGTTTGGGGGCGTTGTATATTATGATTTTCAGCATAGGATTCTGGCCGTTTATTTTTATGTTTGCGTACGCTTCTTTTAATTCTTCTTTTTCAAAATGCTTAAATATCTCATCGTCGTTTATTATAGCAAGTTCATTTTTATATTTTCTTTCTTCATTCTGGATGCTAATTTCTTCAGTGTCGACTCTAGTGTCGCTGAGTTATCGTTAGATCCTCTATTCATAGTATATGTTTCCGTATCTGATGTATGCTTCCTCAAGGTTGAATCTGGATTCGTTGATTTGTCGCTACATCGCACGTGCACAAAATTCTTATCAATCGTAATTTTTGAATTCCTAGCATTTTTATCAATATTGAATTTTAATTTTTGTTCATGTTTTTGACATCATTAATAGATATACATTCCCAAATTTGAAGTTGATCAGGCTTCTGTTGAGAGTTGCATTTCTCCTTGCTGTTGTTTGTATTATTTTTAATTGTCATCCCCCTTGTGATGATTAGTGTTCTCTTTGCGTTTTCATCGATTTCTGTTGGTATCATATGTTTAAGTATGTCAGAGTCTATTTTGATTCTAGATAGAGCATCTGCGTTTGAATCCATTTTTCCTTTCTTGTATATTATCTCAAAATCATAGTCACATAAATCCAGACGAATTCTAGTCATTTTTGATGATGGATTTTTATGTGAAAATAGTGATGCCAAAGGTCTGTGGTCTGTGACAACAGTAAATTTGTTTCCGTATAGGTATGGTCGGAAAAATTGTATTCCCCAATGGATTGCAAGCAGTTCCTTTTCTATGACAGATTTGCTTAGGTCATGTTTTTGAAGTGATTTGCTTGCGTAGGATATAGGTAGATCTTTACCTATTTCGCCTTGCGACAGTATTGCTCCTAGTGCATAATTCGATGCATCTGTAGTTAGAATAAATGGTTTTTCGAAATTCGGGTATTGTAGTATTGGGGGCTCAATAAGTTTATTTTTTAATGTATCAAATGCTTGTTGACAGTTTGTACTCCAATTAAATTTTGTGTTTTTCTTTAGTAGTGCATTCAAACTTTGTGCGATTTCAGCAAAATCTGGTATGAATCTTCTGTAGTAGTTACAGAAGGCTATAAAGCATCTTACTTCATCTGAATTTGTTGGGGTTGGATATTCTTTAATTATTTTGTGTTTCGCTGGGTCAGTTTTTACTCCGTCTCGCGTGATGAGATGTCGCAAGTATATTACTTCTGGACAAAGGAAATTGCATTTTTCTGCCTTTAGTTTTAGGTTATACCGTTTGAGTCGTTCAAGAACACGTACTAAGTTTTCATTGTGATGGTTAAGACTACAGCCGTAGATACAATAAGGCTTCGGTGTCTAGTCCTGCTAGAGCGATTGTTAGCATTCTTTGGAAACTGTTGGACGAAATTTTTAGTCCGATTGGAAGTCTTTTAAATTGGTAGTGACCATTGCGTGTGGAAAACGCAGTTAGTGGTCTTGAATCCTTGTGGAGACCTATTTGGTGAAATGAACTAGTCATGTCAAGTGTGGAAAACCATTTAGCTCGTCCTAATCTGTCGAGTATGTCTTCTAAACGCGTCAGTGGAAATTTGTCCTTTACTATCTTATTATTTAGTTTTCTAAAGTCTACTACGACTCGCCATTTCTTTTTCTCTGCGACGTTTTTCTTTGGTACCAGCAATAATGGAGCGTTATAAGGACTTTTTGAATGTTCTATTATGTCGTTTTTTATCATTTCTTCGACTTGTTCTGATACGATATCTAAATGGTGTGTTGTCAACGATTTCTATTTTCTGAGTGTAGAAATTGTTTGTTGTTAATGGTTCGTTTGTTAAGTGAAATACTTCTTGGTATTCTTTGAATATGTTAGTTAACGTGTGTTTTGCATGTTCGTCCTTGCAATCAATTTTTATTTTATCTAAAATTGCCTGAAAGCGTTTTTTGTCATGTTTATTTTCATCTTTGCATAAAAGTATGTCATAGTCTGTAAGTTTTTCTGTGTTTAAAGATACATTATTTAAGGTTACTTCATAGTCGTTTGTGTTTAGCAACTTTATATGTGCCATTCCACATTTTGGTACTATTGTATTACTTATGAATACACCTTGTGCTATTTCTTTGTTGGTAATGAGAGTGTCGTTTTCTAATTTTAGTCTTAATGGTTGTATCATTTCTGTTCTTGCAGGCACTTTTATTGTGAGAGTGTGCAAGGGTTTGGTTTGCATTGGCAATGTTATGGTTTTTTCTTCATCATTTAGGGATATTGTGAAGGTTTCGTAATCTATTTTGCATAGAAATTTTTGTAGAAAATCTCTGCCTAGAATGCCGTCTGTATCAATTAGGAATTTCTCTTCTACTAGTTGAAATTCGTGTTAATACTTGATTTCACACAGTTGGAGATTCAATTTTATAATGCCTAAGGAGTATATTTCTTCATTTGTTATACCAGTTAGTTTGCATCTATGTTCGGGAAAGTATTCTTCGTCTGCAAGTTTGTTTGAACTTTTGCAAATTGAAATGTCGGCACCTGTATCGATGAGAAAAGTCATAGTTTTGTGATTATGCTTTGCTATGATGAAATTTGTATTGGTATCCGATATCTTGTACACTTTTAATTTTGGCTGTGCGGAATATTTATGTATTCCGAGCCGCATTCGTTTCCCTGTTCTTGTTCGTTGTTCAATATCCGTATGCGATGTGTCATATTTCTGTTGCTGCGATTGTTCTAGTTGTTGTTTTGGTTTCTGTTGTTATTGTTTTGGTTACTTGAGTTGTGCCAATTATTTTGGTTGCGATTGCTGTTGTAATGCTGGCGATTGTTGTTCCGATTATTAGTAGGTTGATGGGAATTGTTGTTGTGGTTATAATTTCGTGTTTGGTTATCGTTGTTGCGTCTATTGCGGTTATTGCCTTGGTTTGTGTATGTAGGGATAGGTCGGTTTGTATTTTGTCTATATTGCATTATTGTATTTGTGCTCGTTTTTTCTAGTTCGATAGCCAGGTTTGATGCTTCTGTTAATGATTTGGGCTGAGAGGCGAAAATGGTTTGTTTGAGATTATCATTTAAACCGTTCTTGAAGATGTTCAATGCGTATATCTCATTCATTTTTCGAATTACATTTTTTTCTGAATTTGTCACGGTATTTCCTAGCTCATTAATTTGCAACGTGTTTAACTCAGATATTATATTGAGTAATTTATCCTTAAATGAGGTTACTGACAAATTTCTTTGCGTAAGGCTGGAAAGTGTATTGTGTATTTGGGGTATTGTTAAATTGCTTTTGTATTTCTCTTGAAGTAGAGTTTTGAGTGTATCGAAATCACTTGGCTCTTCACCACCTAGAGCTGTTTTAATGGCTGAACCTAATTTTACATGGAAAATGAACTCAATGAATTGTTGAGTACAAGTAGGTTTTAGTGAATTGTACATTATCTGAACTATTTTAAGAAAACTGTCTAATTCTTTATAATTCCCTGTGAATAGCGGTATGGCTTTCATAGCCGTTCCTGGATCGAAGTCTGACATGTTGCTTTCTTGTTTTGCTAACTGTTACTCTAGTAGGTTTTTTGTGTGGTTATAGAGGTTTCTAAATTCTAATCTGAGTGCTGTGTCAGATTTGTTATCGCTTAGACTAATTCCTATGAATTCGAATTCTTCTTTTAGTTCATTTAATAAATTTAATTTTGAAATTATAGTATTTTTTGTATAGGGTCTTCCTGAACTCTTTCTAAGGTTGATTAATATTGTTTCTATTTGGTTTTTTATTGATTCCATTTATTATTTGCTTAAACATTTATACATTTGTTATTGTATTATTTGTCTTATGTTTGTGTACATATTGCTTAAAATATTTATTTACTTTGTATGCTATATATAAAATTATGCCTATTATTATAGCTGTCACCATTGATTCTGGGATTAGGGATGTCATCGGGATGTGCTCTTCTATGTTGTTGACTACGGTTGCTTGGGCTGCTGGTTTGCTTTGGGTTTTTCCCATAGCTTCTTCTTCTCTTCTTTTATTTTTTAAATGAGTGTGTTTTTTTGGTTTTTATCTGTCGTGATTGCTATTATTCGGTGTAGCTCCGCAATACGTTGTCGAGTTTTGACTTGTCGTCCTCCACGCGTTCTTTTTGGTCTTAATGTAGTCGTTTCTTCTCGTAGTCTTCTGATCTGCTGTTTACTTTGCTCTTGTCGTCTTCTGTATTCCGTTATGCTTATTGGTTTTGGTCCGGCGTTGATAGGAGCTGGAGAGTATACTGGGATGTCTTTATTGGTGATCTTGGGGATGTATTCTTCCGTTGGCAGTTCTCCTGTTTTTAAAAATTCTTCCCATTTATCTGCTATGTCGTCTATTTGTTCGCAATTCATCCATAATCAGATGTCTGGCAGGATCGCCATGTAGTGAATTCTGGAAGTTATTCCCTACTTTTGGTATTTAAGCGTACCACGCTGAATATATAGGCGATTACTCGCCGCAACTAAAGGAAAAAGGGGCAACTGCCGACTCTGGTATCCAAATCAAATCATGTCTTTATTATTAAAATTGCAATTCTTAAATACTATTTACAGTGACTGTTATACTTATCTTCTATCTTATTTCTACTCACAATAGCGATAGTGATTAACTTATTCTAAACTCCTATTGGCTATGCGCCATTCAATAGGATCTTGTTTCTATTGAGTGACATTCAGATCAATTGAGTGCATGACACATCTAGCTATGTGATATGCTGTGCATATCAACCTTTGTGACACATTGTACTCGATTGAACTATACATTCTGTCGTCACTTTGTTGTCGTGTGAAATCTAATCTATGATTAATGTGTTGTGGACAGTGGTGTCTACAAGTGGCTACACTACAACTGTCCCATATGTGCTAATCCTTGTTCGGTTGACTGCATACAATGCGTACGGCTGTTCTTGTAGTTTGCTGTTGGGTTTGACAGCCAAAACCGAAATAGCAGCGCCGCTGTCGACTAAAAAGGGATGACCAGTAACTTTGTCCACAATAAAGAGGCGACAAGACTTACCAGCAACTGCAGACGCCTCCACTAATGTTGCTGGCTGCCGTTTCCCTGCGTAAATGTGCAAGGTTGCGCGCAGTTACGTGCTCGAGCACCATAGCGTTGATGGAACCGACAGATCCCGTTCTTATTTCTCGATTTGTCTCTGCTTGGTGTACGTGCGTGACCATTTGAGCTTCTTCTTCCGAACTGCTGACGAGATCTCGATCCTCCTTCGAGTGCGGCTAGTCTGTGTTGAATATCGAGCAGCACATCGTTGTTAATGGCCGGAGTTGGATTTGACCTTGGGGGCAACTGGTGCATTGCCGCTACCGTGGCCGGTGGGTAACAGTGGCCAATTACTTTGTCGGCGATTTGGGCAAGGTCGTTTAGATCGCCCGCGACCGCAGAAAGTACAGCCCTCACGTGAGACGGTAATTTAGACAACCACAGTATTTGAAGCACTGCATCTGGTGTGCCTGAGGTACCAGAGAGGTCTCGGATGCGCCGAAGTAACTGCGATGGTTGTGAGTCAGCTAGGTCGATACCTTCCACCAGTCGCTGAAGTCGTCGTTCTTCACTTTCTTCATAAACTTGCATGAGCCGAGCTTTAACAGCACTAAATTTCTCTGACGCCGGGGGCGATAGGAGAATGTCAGACACTTGCTCCAAATCCCGCCGTTCCAAATTGGCGATAACGTACTGATATTTCATGTCATCAGAAGGCCTGGATGGAGCGAGAATGGATTCCACTTGCGCAAACCACAGTGACGGGCGGTCGCGCCACAATTGTGGCAACCGCGCTGCAATAGAGAGACCTGCGATGTGTGTCTGCGAAGTGACTGCGTTGGAGTTCGACGATGGCGCTGTACTTGTGCTTGCGCCTGACTGTGCTTCAATTGGTGTCGCTTCATATTGCTTGGCCGTGGTGCGCGTATCCATGGTGAGTCGAGTATTGCCGCAAAAAAAAATTATGGAAAAAAATCGGACTCAGCGGCAGCGAATAGTTTTTTGTTTTTATTTTACGAGAGAATGCAACGAATTCTTTCGCGGGGTCACCAATGTAACGCAATTAAAGAAGAATTTTAATACTTCGGAAGAACTTAATCTACTTTATTGGTTATAACAATTCGATTGTACTACACGTGTTAAAATCGCTGACGTCTACTCGCTGTGCCGTCTAGAAAGAAGAGAAGGAAAGTCCAAGTGACAGCTGCAAACAACATGGTTACGCGGTGTAGGAGTTGTCGACTGTTGGTGGCTGATGGTGGAGAGGTTGTCGACTGCTGTGGCTGTGTCCACGGAGAATGTTGATGAGTTCATTTGTTGTTCGCCACACCACCTATGATTTGCTTTTCTTGTTGCGTCCGCCTTGATAATTTGTTTAACGTATGAGAGCGGTACCTGCACGTTATGCAGATTAACACTATCAACGCCGGAGGAGCCTAATCTCGCAAGTTCGTCAGCTGCACAGTTCCCTGGGATATCACAGTGTCCCGGAACCCAGCAAAGGGTGAGGTCGTACTGTCCAGCTATCTCGCTAAGAGATACGCGGCAATCTTCCACCGCTTTTGATCTTGTTTCGCTGGATACTAAGGATCTGATGGCGGGTTGACTGTCAATATATATTACAATATCCTTGTGTGATATTGCATTAATCGACAGCCACGCCATGGCTTGACGAATAGCTGTGATTTCTGCTTGGAAGACACTACAGTGTATCGGTAGAGAGAAGGAGAGGCTCAGGCTCAGTTCTTTAGAGAATACTCCTGCTCCGACTCCCTCCAAAATCTTAGAACCGTCCGTAAAAATTGACAGTGCTCCTTCGTGTAGGACATTTCGTGAGTCCCAACGGGATCTGTCCGGTATTTCGTATTTGAAGCCCTTTTTGAAATCGATTTTCGTGGGCAGATAGTCAGTAGTAGAGGGTAAGGGGCATAACTGTACGAGGATGCTGGCATGTCCAGTTGGTTGCCCTCTCCAGTGCTTGCCTTCCCTAAGTCTGATAGCCACGTTAGCGGCGTATTCCTTGCTGACGATGTCTATAGGAAGAAGATTAAGCATTACTTGTAGAGCGGCGGTAGGAGATGTCCTCAGTGCACCGTGATGCTGATGCATGCCAGGCGTTGAGTCTTCTCAAGGGCCTTCAGATTGGAATTCTTGTCCAAGGCCGGCCACTAATCAACGATACCGTAAAGAATAATCGGTCTAATCACCGCGGTGTAGAGCCAATGCATTATGTTAGGTTGGAGGCCCCATCTCTAGCCGACAGCCCTCTTACAGGAGTATAGAGCCACTAGGGATTTCCTAGAACGTTCGGCAATATTTTCCCTACATAAGAGTTTGCTGTCTAATATGAGCCCCAAGTATTTGGCTCTTTTGACAAACTCGAGTGGAGTGCCGTTGAGATTGTGGGGGGGGGGGGGGGGGGGTGATAAGAGGAATCTTGACCCTTCTAGTAAATAGAACTAGCTCCGTTTTTGTCGGATTGACCCTAAGACCATAGCCTTCGGTCCAGGCGACTAGTTTACGTAAAGCAAGTTGCAGAATATCGGAAAGAGTCTGTGGATACTTTCCTGAGGTGAGCAAGGCGACGTCGTCCGCGTAAGCCACGACTTTGCAACCGGAAAGCTCCATCGAAATCAAAAGTTCGTTGAGAACTAGATTCCACAGTAGTGGAGATAGCACTCCCCCTTGGGGGGTACCTCGGTGCACAAGGTTTTCGACAGCGCTGCTGCCAAACGTGGCTGTCACCCTTCTGCGGGTGAGAATATGGCCTATTAGGCAGCATATTTTTTCGCCAATATTTAGCTTGTTTAAGGCTTGAATAATCGAACGAGTCTCTATGTTGTTGAAGGCCCCCCTCTATGTCAAGGAAAATTGCCATAGCATATTCCTTGAATGAAAGGGACCTTTCGATCGAGCCGACAATAGAATGAAGGGCGGTCTCAGTGGATTTGCCCTTTTGATAGGCATGTTGAGAGCTAGAAATTAGCGTTTGGTCAACAGTACTTTTGATGTGAAGATCTATGATCCTCTCAAGTGTTTTTAATAGAAAGGATGACAGACTGATTGGTCTGAAATCCTTTGGAAGTGTGTGTGAGGTCTTTCCTGCTTTGGGAATGAAAACAACTTTAACCAAGGTCCAGGATGAAGGAATGCTGCCCAGAGTTATGCAGCCAGCCAGAATCATGCCCAGACTGTCTTTGACAATGTCAAAGGCGTTCTGCAGTTGCGCCGGGAAGATGCCATCAGGTCCCGGAGACTTGTGCGGTTCAAAGCTGTTGACGGCCCACTTCAGCTTTTCCTCGCAAATGGTGATTGCATTTGGAAGGGTACCCAAAGGGGCATCCCTGCTGAAATCAGGGTTACCAGTGACAGGCGTGCAGCCGGGGAAATGGGCATCCATGAGCAGGTTCAACGATTGTTCTTCTGATTCTGCCCATTGGCCATTGGGGTCCTTTAGTACGCAGGGTACAGGGGTGGACTTAGAAAGGACTTTTCGCAATCTGGAGCACTCATTCGTATTGTTTATGTTCTCACAGAAATTGCGCCAGGAGCTACGTTGTGCCTTTCGAACTTCCTTTTTAAAGAGTCTTAGGCTGTCTTTGTAAGCTTCCCAGTCCGTGTCTAGCTTCGTAGTTTTGGCTCTGTTAAAGGCCTTCCTGCTCTTGCAACGAAGCGCAATAAGTTGCTTACACCACCACGGTGGTTTCCTGCCTTCTCTCACTATGGTGGGAGGACAGGAACCCGTGAAAGCCTTATCAAGGGCCGAGGTGAGCACGTTGTTCAGCAAATCTAGGTCAGCCTGGTCGCTGGGTGGCGAGGGTCTATGGCTTGCTAGATTCGCAGATAGTATTGTGTTGTGTTTGACCCAGTAGAAGCATTTTTTGGGGGTGTAGCTACAGTCTAGAGTGAAGTAAATGTATCGATGGTCCGAGAAAGATGGACTATCCGATACTGCCCACTTAGAAATAGCAGTGGAAAGATTAAGAGAGGCCAAAGTAACATCTATTACCTCTTGCCTATTTTTAACAATGAAGGTTGGACTATCCCCTCTATTGCAGATTATACTAGGTTAGTTTCTAATAGATACCCAAATAAAGACTCACCTCGAGGGTTTGTGTCGGTACTGCCCCATAGGTCATGGTGCGCATTTGTGTCGCACCCTAGCACAATTCCGGTCTTTTTGTCCTCCGCTTCCTTGACCATCCGTTGTAGCTCGACTGATGGCGGGTTGGCTACCTCATATGGCAGATATCCTGACGCCAGCCAAACCGGATTTCCGTCGCTCGGAGTGAGCTGCGCTGCAGCAAGATCGCCTGTGCTATGCTGGGGGATGAGAGTTAGTTTTAACATAGTTTTAGCTCTGATTTTACCTTTACCTTCCGCGTAGTAGAGGGTATAGCCAGGAGCCCTGAGCCCAGTTACGCGGTCTTTGACAAGCCACGGTTCCTGGATCAGGGCAGCGTCAAGTCCGTCCTCGGTTAGGCGGACCATTAGGTTGGCGGTTGCCAGTTTGCAGTGGTGTAAGTTAGTCTGTATCAGATTTAGCGGCATTGCTAACTGATACAGACCTCTCCACGATGGTAGCATCTAAATCCTCTAGTGGCGAGTCGGTGTCAGCCGAGGATGATGCAGAGGAGCTGGGCGCATTGGCTGCAGCGGTTTGAAGGTCGTCCTTTCTGAAGAGCTTCAGCTCAACTTCCTTCAGGCCGAAGTTAATCAGGAAGTTTCTATCCCTGAGCATCGGGATAGATTCAGCCGACATGGAGATGACCAAGGAGCGACCTGTTTTTTTGGGTTCCTCATCCGGACCACGGGGATTTTCAACGACCTTCCAGTCTTTGACAGGAAGGCCCGGATTTTGGAAGCCCATTAGGGCAAGTACCTTCTCCGGATCGCGAGGTTCGAGTGGAACCCAGACCCTAGCTCTTGGTCGGTGGGGGATGGAATTCCGATCCACTACCTCAAGCTTGGCCCCTGGCCAAACTTCACCAAGGCTACCGATGGCTGCCCGGATGAAGTCGACCGAACGTTGATCGTCGCAGGCGATAAGTTTGACAAATCCCTGATGCCATCCAGCGTCCTTAAAGATGATGGGCTGCTGGTTGTTGGACATGTACTCACAGAGACAGTTCATCACTCTGTTCTCTATGAGTCCCCACTTATCGTAAGAGAGCTTACCCTCCTCGTCCGATAGGTCCACTACCGCGACTA
Source organism: Cheilosia impressa (assembly GCA_948293265.1). Classification (NCBI taxonomy): domain Eukaryota; kingdom Metazoa; phylum Arthropoda; class Insecta; order Diptera; family Syrphidae; genus Cheilosia; species Cheilosia impressa. Next base: position 58,594,295 of record OX411880.1, read on the forward strand.
TCAGGTTGTCCTTGGCCGCGGCAGAGAAGGATTTGGAACACACGGTGGAGCTCCTAGCCTTCTTCGATGCGTTGGACACCTCATCAAGTGACCTGCGCCTTTTGGGCACAGATCCAGTCGCTTTTGTGGTCCTACCCCCTGTAACGCTCGATGAGCTGTTAACTAGGGGGCGAGTCTTCTGCGTTGGGTTTCCTCTTACAAGCGGTCTCTTGGTGGCCAGCGGTGGAGCACAAGGTTTTCTCGGGATGGAGACCTTTGAAGTGGAGGGGGTGGGGTCCCTGCTGTGCAGATGTTTTTCCACGCGTTGCGTAGGGGTGGCGCCGCTGGCTGCCGAGGTTGTTTTTTTGTTTTTGTTTGTTTTATTTATGTTAGAAATTTTGATCCCACGAGTAGCAAGGGAAAGGAAGTTCGATCTGCACAGAGCCCCGCATTATGCAGACAAGGCTAATTAATCCAGAGGGCGCCCGGTATCTGGATACACCGTATTCGACCAGTGCTATTTTTGTTGAGACCTGGGCCCACGGCCAGGCTGATCCTTGGCACGGTACGTATGACGCCTTGATCCAGCCCAGGGGGAGTGAAGGGAAGAAAAGGAGGGATGGGGTAGGACGGTATTGATTACCACTTAGTTTGTAGAGCTGGTAAGCCGTATGGCAGAAGGCGAATGCCATCCTAGCCAACCTACCATGAGTTGCTCTACTTAAGCCTCCACACCACGGCAAGGTGAGTAATCGTTGTCAATCGTGAGATTGTTCCCTTCACAGGCCTTTAGTGAAAGGAAGGAGGCTCTTCTACTGTTACTTCTTTGTTCACCCATTCGCTTCTGTTTGGAATTCTGGTATTGAATCTCCTTCCAAAGACGAGGTTGGAGGGAATATAGTCAGTAGTCACCCTCTCCTTCGTCGCGTCCCACTGGCTTTTAATCTTAGATGACCACAGTCCAGATTCTCTTAACCTGATTGCGGTCTTGACCGCCTTGCTGCTGCAGTAGATGTCAAGAGGGGTGAGGTTTAGCATCACCTCCATAGCTGCGGTGGGAGTGGTCCGTAGGGAACCCGTAATCCCGATGCATGCTGCCCTTTGAACTTTAGTTAGGCTAGAAAGATGGTATTTCTTCTCAGTAGCCTTTCACCACACGTATGTTAGGATAGGCTGCACTACAGCTGTGTATAGCCAGTGCACTACGTGCGGCCTGAATCCCCATGTGTTGCCGAATGCTCTTCTGCAGGCATATAGTGCGATCCTCTATGTTTTCCTTCCAGATAAGTTTGGAGTCTAGAATTACGCCCAGATATCTGGCTGTCTTCAAGGCTCGCCCTTCTTCTCGTGAACAGTAGAATTTCCGTCTTCGATGGGTTTACTCCAAGTCCACGGCCCATAACCCAGTTATTGACTAGCAGGAGTGCGTAACTAAGTCTTTCGCTGAGGACTGGGGTGAATTTACCTGAAACCAGAATAACGACATCGTCTGCGTATGCGCTCACAATGAAACCTTCTTTTTCCAGTATTTTCAGCAGTTCATCAACTACGAGGAGCCATATGAGCGGTGATAGAACTCCACCTTGGGGTGTTCCCCTAGTGACCTTTCGTCCAGTGCTCACGTCCCCTAGTTGTGACTTGATTTTACGTGTGACTAGCAGTCACAAAGACTGCTATTTAGATGGGCCCTACGCAAACTGCGTAAAATTGCATCTGATTCGATGTTATTGAAGGCCCCCTCGATATCTAGGAAAGAACTCAGTGTGTACTCCTTGTGTTGTAGTGATTCCTCCACTACCGATACTACTCTGCGCCGTATCTACAGATCTGCTTTTCATGTACGCATGTTGTGATTTTGATAGGTAATTATCGCCGATCGCTTGCCGTACTTACTTAACGGGCTCCCGACCCGTGGAGAGTCTCTGCCTGAGACACTGCAGCCTTCCATCCTCTGCGATCCCGGGCACGCTGCTTCCAGTTATCCAGACCAAGCTCTCTGGCATCCGCGATGGCTTGGTCTTTGAAACGGAGGTTCGGTCTTCCTTGTCGTCTCGAACCTGGCGGCTGGGATTCGAAGATCCTCTTAGCTGGAGCATTATTGTCCATTCGCTCGATGTGGTCGAGCCAATGTAGTCGACGTATTTTGGCCTTTTGGACTACATCCACATCTTGGTACAGCTCATAGAGTTCGAGGTTGTATCTTCTCCTCCATTCGCCCTCCTCGCACACAGGACCAAAAATCCGCCGAAGAATTTTTCTTTCGAAGGAGCCCAGTATCAGCTCTCCCTTCCTGCTTATCGTCCAGCACTCGGCGCCATAAAGCAGAACTGGCAGGATAAGGGTTCTGTAAAGCATACATTTTGTCCTTCGAGTTAGGAGTTTTGAACCCAATTGTTTTGCCAAACCGAAGTAGCAGCGGTTTCCTAGGGTAATTCTTCGCCGGATCTCCACTAGGATGTCATTTGTGGAGTTCATGTTTACTCCGAGGTAGATAAACTCCTTAACTACCTCGAAATTGTTGCTATCAATAGTGACGTTCTGTCCTAGGCGGTGGACAGATGCTTGTTTGTTTGTTGATAGCATGTACTTAGTCTTGTCCTCATTTACTACAAGACCAACGAATTTCGCCTGTTCTTCAATCGCCGTAAAAGCCTCTATCACGGCACGCTGGGAGCGACCGATGATGTCAATATCGTCTGCATAGCAGCTGGACGGATCTGTTGAAGATAGTGCCTTCCGTGTTGACACCTGCCTGCGCACTATCTGCTCTAGCACGAGATTGAAGAAGTCACATGATAATGCGTCTCCTTGCCGAAATCCGGTGCATGTTTGGAATAGCTCGGAGGAACTACTTCCAAATTGCACATTGCAGCGTGTGTTCTCCAGCGTCACGCTACATAGCTGGATCAGTTTTGCCGGGATCCCGAATTCGGCCATCGCCACATAAAGCTCCTGACGATGAATGCTATCATATGCGGCTTTGAAGTCGATGAATAGGTGGTGAGTCTCGACTTGAAATTCATTGGTCTTTTCCAGGATTTGCCTCAGTGTAAAAATTTGGTCTATAGTCGATCTGCCGGGCCGGAAGCCACACTGGTACGTGCCGATTAGTGTGTTGCAGAACGGTTTGAGACGTTCACACAGTACGTTGGATCGGATCTTGTATGCGACATTAAGCAGGGATATGCCTCGATAGTTCTTGCAAGACATAGGATCGCCTTTTTTGTAGATGGGGCATATGGAGCTGATAGTCCAGTCATCGGGCATACTTTCTTCCACCCATACTTGGTTGATGATTTAGTGCATGCGCCCTACCAAAACATCACCACCGTATTTGAAGAGCTCCGCTGGTAAACCATCAGAGCCGGCGGCCTTGTTGTTCTTTAGCTTTTTTATTGCTAAGCCAACTTCTTCTATACTGGGTGGTGGAACTGGATCTTCATTGACTGGACGTGGGTTCTCTTCTTGCCCTATCACTCTCTCTACATGATGCTCATTTAGCAGCTGCTGGAGGTGCTGCTTAAACACATCTACTATTCCCTGCGCTTCGGTGACTAGGTTTCCATCACTATTTCGAAGAGCCTGCGTTCCGGTCTTGAAGCCAGCAGCCAGTTGCTTGGCTTTCTTGTAGAACTTCCGGATGTTGCTTCGATCGCGGGACTCTTCGATCTCCTTGAGCTGGGAGACTGCGTAGGCCCTCTTCTTTCTACGCAGGATTTCCTTCTCCTCCCTCCTCCTGGCTCGATACTCTTCCCTTGCTGCCCTTGTTTTGCGCTGCAGCGCCTTCATATGTGCATCTTCTGTCACCTTTTTCCTGCGTACGCATTCATCATCATACCACGGGCTCTTTCTCTGGGGTGGCTGGTACCCTAAGGTGGTTTCGGCTACCTCTTTGATGATGTCGCGATACTGGGACCACTGGGTGTTGGCATTTGTGGTAGGTGAATGCACTGCGGAGAGTATCTCACTCAGGCGCTCTTTGTAGACTCTGGCTACTCCAGGTGTGCTAAGCCGTCCAACGTCGAATTTCTTCTTCTGGGCGGAACGCAGCTTCTTCTCGTTGGATAATCGAGCTCTGAACTTAGCCGCAACAAGAAAATGGTCAGAGTCGACGTTTGCCCCTCGGAATGTGTGCACGTTGAGGATGTTGGATGCGTGCCTCGCGTCGATTAGCACATGGTCGATTTGGTTGGCGGTTCGACCGTCTGGAGAGCGCCAGGTTGCTGTGTGGATCCTTAGCCTTGGAAACCTAGTGCTACTTATCACCGTATTACGAGCTGCCGCGAAGTCGGTTAGTCGGTAACCGTTGTCTGTGGTCGTTTCGTGGATTCTGTGCTTACCGTACGTACAGATCAATTAGTCGTTCCATTGTTTTTAGCATAAAGGACGATGGACTAATTGGTCTATAATCTTTGGCTGTGATGTGACTGGCTTTCCATGCTTTTGGGATGAAAATCACTCTTACCTCACGCTATGCCCTAGGAACGTAGCATATCCTTAGACAGCACGTGTAAATGCATTTAAGCCATGGAATAATAGCTTCCTCTGACTTCTGTAACATTATGGGTCGAATATTATCTATTCCAGGTGCTTTAAAGGGGGCAAATATGTTGATTGCCCAGGCTATTTTTTCCTCGTCTATTATTTCGGCGATTGTTTCCTGCTCCATTCCCTCCCTCGTGACTGGTGCTACTACATCGTGCCCATCAGACACATCAGTGCAACTTGGGAAGTGAGTTTCCGTTAGTATTTCCAGCGTCTCTTTGTGCGATTCAGTCCAGCTGCCGTCACTCCTTCTTAGCGAAGATATCGGCACCGGTGCTTTTGAAAGGACTTTCCTCAGCCTGGATGCTTCCGTTGTGGATTCAATTGATTCGCAGAAAGCTCTCCAATAATACCTCTAGCTCGTAGATTGTATACTTCTGTTGTTGTATGTGTTGTTTTGAAACTCGAAAAAAAACCTTGGATAGAACTGGTTGTCGTCGTGCTTCTGTAACACCACACCTCCATAGCCCACTATACTCGCATCTGCGTGTAGTTCAGTGGGTAGCTGGGGATTGAACATTTTCAGCACTGGATCCCCAAACTCAAATTTGTTATCTTTTCTCTACAAATCAGACAACGGCTTTGCTGTCGTAGAGTAACTCTGAATAAACTTTCTGAAGAAACCTGTCATGCCCAAGAAACTTTGAACGGACTTTACGTTGCTTGGTTCCGGAAACTTCTGCACAGCTTTTAAATTCTCCTGCGATGGTTTTATACCTCCATCTCCTATAAAGACGACTTTTAACTTCTCCAGTGCTGCATCCTCGCTGCTTCCAAAGATTGTTATGTAGTCCACATTATATGAGCAAGTATCCCTAAAGTATCAACTCCCGGAAAATCTGATTGGAGAACCTTTGGAAAGCGGCCGGTGAATTCATTGTCACGTTAAAATTACACTGGCCTTACTACACACACCATACAACTATACTCTGTTCAACAAAAATTGTCAGTACAGGCCTTATGGAGGAGCTTTTTTTCTACCAATGGTGCCTGTAGATACTCTCACGGCACTCAAACACAAGAATTGCCACTGAAATAAAAACCAAACCACAGACAAACACAGGGAATTGTTGTTGTAATTTTTCTAAAATTCGCATGCAGCCCACCACGACCAGTCAGCCACAAAACCGCGGTCAGAATGAGCAGGATCGTCTTGTGTTCGCTTGACTGAGGCACTTCAGAAGAGTGTTACCATGTTACAATGAAAGGATATCATTAAATGTTTTTGTATGGATTTTGTCAAAGAGTTAAACCATTTTTTGTCATATTTTAGCATTTTTGCTATATTTTTGAATATTTGTCTCATCAAATAGTTTATCAAAATTACGAAGCAGGTAAGCTTATTGTCGTTCGTTGGGTTTTACCACATCGGGTCACTCATCCCCAGTAAAGATAATAATTTGAAATTGAATAAAGAATGCGCATATTATCTTACCGGAAAAGGAAAAAGATAAACGGAATTTATTTCGTTCAGCGATATTTTTATTTTAAATTGGAAGATGGTAACCCTAATAGTATTGCTCCCTAAGTTATGGCGAATTATTATACAAACTACGGTAACCCTGTAGGAGATTTAAAGAGAGACCGATTTATGTAAGTCATTGCAACCAGACTGAGACACAAACATCCTATCTTCCTGTACTGACAATTTTTGTTGGACAGGGTATAGTAATAATGTGTCTATGGTAATACTAAGTGAGTATTTCATCGATGTTTTAGTAAAAACATGCCAATTTTTTAAAAAGTTTTTATGAATGGGGTGCATGGGGTGAGCTCAAGGACTTCTTTCCCAAATCTGTTTATAAAGGTCAGGCTATTTCGGTAATTTATAATTTCAATGTTATTTTTCACAATATTATTATGTATTATTATTAAAATCTATTAACATACAATCATATAAATAAAATTGGTGTAGTTCTGTTCGACTAAGTCTGAATTTAAATGCAAAAATCTTAGAAGCGGCTCAATATATTCTGGTGCATTTTTCACAGTCCTATAGAGGATACCTAGGCCTAAAATCTCCACTTTGTTTCAACTCTATCGGCTAACTGTAGGGTTAAATGTTAATGTTCAGAAACCCATGTTTATCTGGGGCATTAGGTAAATAAATCCTCCCGAAATGTCATTTTGAAGAGGAGTGTTGCCCAACTATCCTAAATGATGGTATGGAATTTCGTTATAGGACCAAATTTACCTACGCTGTTGTTCAGCCTGACCGTTTATAATTATAAGCTAATTTTAGTAAATGTAAATGTTTTCTGATTTTATTCGTTGGAATACAACAATGCACGTGGTTTTTAAGTCTAGCAAACACAATTTTTTAAAAATGTTTGCACAAAATTTAAAATAATACATTTTTGTTTTATTTCTAAACACTTACCCCCTATTAATAAAGAAAAATGTGCACAAGTAAGTTAGCTACGAGGCATTAGATAGCATACAAAAATTTTACGTAACTGCTTTCCAAGAATTTCTTGAGAGTAGTCGCTAAGGGAATAAAATATCTGTTCATTTAATATTGGACAGCTTATACCTGAATACCTTTTTTTTTACAATTCTCAGTACCTTAGGCGACAGGTAGATTTTGGATGAAGATCTCAATTCTCAAATATTAGTGTGGAAATGGTTGTTGTGAAAAGGTTGACTTCGCGGAAAATATAGATAGAAGAATTGTCAGCATTCAGCAAAATCCATGCGAAATAATAAATTTGGGAACTGCTGGAGGAATATCAGGTAGTATGTGCGAAATTAAGATATACAAAGTTCTGTATTACTTGGTGCGAATTCATCTAGGAGAAAACATGACAGTTTATGTAAAGGGTGATTTTTTAGCTGGTTGGGTTTTGGCAACATTGGTTTTGACAGCTGACGTGTGTTTAGTACCTTGTGTCACTGTCAAACAGCTTCAGTTTGGTTTGCAATTTAACCATGGATCGTCTTACAAATGAACAACGCTTGCAAATTATTGAATTTTACTATCAAAATTCGTGCTCGGTTCGAAATGTTCATCGCGCGCTGCTTCCATTTTATGATCGGCATTCTCGACCTTCTGAGCAGTCTATTCGGAAGAATATTCGGGCCGGTCAATTGGCCGCCTAGATCGTGCGATTTGACACCATTAGATTATTTTTTGTGGGGGTATGCCAAGGCTAATGTGTATAAGAACAAGCCCGCTTCGATTGACGCACTGGAAGCCAACATCCATGCATTCATTCGTGAGATACCGGCCGATATGTGTGTGAAAGAGTATGCCAAAATTGGACTCAGCGGATGGGCTACCTGAGACGCAGCCGCGGTCAACATTTGCATGAAATTATCTTTAAACATTAAATTGCAAGGTTCAAACTATCGATTCAAATAAATATTTCATTCATTTTTTCGAATTTTTTGAGTTTTTTTTTTTAAAAAAGTTCTAAACCTCTTAAAAAATCACCCTTTATATGTAGAAGAATGTCCAAGGCTTTATATTTTTTCCCGAATTAAGTAATAAAGCAATGCAATTTTTAAAAGATCAAATTGTATTTATTTTCACACCTCCATATACTTTTGCAAGTACTGTTTTGCAAACGGAAATGAATAAGCAGGTTAATATTTCTTTCGAAAATAATCACTTGCTACCGATCTAAATGTGATCGTTAGACTACCAATAACTTTTTATTTGCATTATCAGCCAACGAATAAATCAAAGCATTCTAATAAAATGTGTTCCGTTTATTGTATGATTTAAAAGAAACCTTATTACGATACAAATTCACTCATAAATCAAACGTGAAGTATTAGAAAACAAAAGAAAGCGTACTATAAAAAGTACCGAAAATTGTGTCCGATCGAACAATAGGGCATTACTGATTTGCATACGATATTTGACAGATCAGCGGATATTTTGTGCATTTCCTGTTTTCTGTTTTGTTTTTTGCTTAAAATAAGCTTCAAAAAGCCTTTAAAAGAAATCTGTTGGGCAAATTAATTTGCAATTTAAATATTCCTTTTTTTAGAATAAAATCCTCGTTGTAAAATAAACCATTGACCTTGTTTTTCACGAAAACAAATTATGAAATTTGAATTCTGCGATGACAAAAAATGTAATAGTTTCTAAGAAAGTTGTCGCACTAGCAAATGTGGAGGTCAAATTGTTTATTGGTACCGTTTCACTAATGTTGTACATTTTTACTAAAGCTGGCAACCAGATAATCGTCGACATTAGTGTTTGATTATTAGTAAAGCCGTATATCTATAAATTCCGGAAAAAATTAAGCAAGAGTAATTCATTTTTTTGTTTCGTTTCGCTTTTTATACCCTCCACAAGAACGTATATTCACTTTGTCATTACATTTGTAACGCCAATAAGGAGTCACCGGAGACCTCATAAAGTACATATATTCTGAATCAGGATCACACTCTGAATCGATTTAGCCATGTTCGTCTGTCTCTCTGGTCGATTATAACACTTTTACTTGTTTCTTTGCCACGCTTACCGTTCGAAAATACTGGGATAATTGAAATAAAATAAATACCAGCTTATAGAGGACATCTGCGGGTACAATGTAAAACATCCATTACCTCAATAACTTAAAAGGTTTTAAAAAAAAAAAACATTTGGCGCAATACGTCCGTAGAGACAGTGGGCCTTGCTTCTCACAACCATTCGTTTTGTGTGAGTTTTTTTATTTTTGGGACGAATGGAAGGAATCTACAGTTTTATGCCGAGTGCAAACGGCTAATTGGAAAGCTTTTTCATTACAGTTATACTCTCGGATGTTTTTCAGACGTTCGCGAGAGGTAGCGCAGTAGAAAGAAACCTTAAGTTGGAAGTTTTCTCGAAATTCGAACATGGGACCTCTCGCATAGTAGTTCAACACACTAAGCCACTGCGCCACTTTTTTATTATATACAGTATGTTATTTTTATATATCTTCTTCTAATATATAAAAATCTCGTGTCACAGTTTCAGTGTTTATACTCCTCCGAAACGGCTCGACCGATTTTAATGAAATTTCATATGTATATTCAGTAAGTCTGATAATAGGTTTATAACTTATTTTTATACCTCTAAGTGTTATGGGCGGCTAAACCCAAAAAAAAATTTTTGTTTTTGGACAAATAAATTTTTTTATGGTGTGGCATAAAAACATAATAAACATTCGGTCCTTGATTTTCACCCTGCTACCACTGGCCCCTACTTTTTAATAGCATTTTTTATAGATAGCTGATCAATTAACACTTCATCAACTATCCCGCCAGAGGTCTACCGTTGTCACTCTCACCCCGTAAACAGCACGGAGTAGGGATGAGAGCGTTCTCCCGTCTCTCTTGCAATAACATATATCTCACTTCTTACACAGTTTTCGGGAAAATTTCGGCCATTATTATTGTTTGTACATCGATCGCAGTAGTGACGTTTACAATTTTCCATTGTCATGCGCTCAAATTCAAACATGAGGCAGCTGGGATGTATTGCGAAAAGTGTATTGTCATGAAAAGTGCAACTATCAGAAATTTAGACACCACCAGAACCATTCAACGGCTTGCTCATCGGCACGGATCCAGGTTCAAAGCTGTTCCTGAAGTCCATTTGCAGATTTAACGTTCGGTGAAACAGAAATAAATCGCAATACTGTTTGCAAATAAAACAATTCAATTCAATGTTCAAAATTAAATTATCAAACTGAGTTTTTTAACTCACTGGATTTTCCAGACATGCCACCACACCTTCTACGACTGAAAACTGGATCTACCGTTATTTCGAAATTTGAACCCACGATTGGTAATCCAAAATTTGATGAATTCGAACGCGTTCAATTTCCTTATAGATTGGCATTCACAATGACAGCCGAAAAGTCGCAAGGACAAAGGATGTTCGTTTGCGGTTTGGATTTGGGCAAACCATATTTTTCACACGGACAATTACATGAAGGTACTTGGCATGTTCTCGGGTGAGCAAACCATCGAGCTTATTTGTGTTGGCGGACTGACAAGAAATATCGTACACCCAATTGATCTTCGAAACTTATACTGACTTTCTTTTTCTAATTTGCGATAAAAAATATATATTTTTTTTCACTTCAAATTTAATTTTTGAGAGGTCAAACAATAAATATGTCAGTTATAATTTATATAACACATTAAATGGAGAAAATGAATAGTTCGTAATTTGTTATTTTTAGCACTCCATTCCTCTTTCTGTCATAGATCCCATTCCTACATATCCGTTTGTTCTTCATGGAAGAATTGACCGTCAACATACTCCGACTCGGGAAGACCATTTTCCCAGGGCGGAACCTACATGTATTTGCTCGATGTCCGCTTGGAATATATCCTCAACGGCGAATAAGTTGTATCAACTGTCGTCTTACTTGAAAAAAGCGATAGTGGACAAAACTTTTAATATTTAACTTTACATTATACATAGGTAAGTTCGATTTCTTTGCGATCTTCGCCTGGATGTCCAAATGACCCGAAGAGATACGACATAAAATTCTTGATTGCAGCGATATTTCAGAAGTGCCCCGCACCAATATAGCGATTTTTCTTCACAATAGAACACAAGATTCACGAACGTTTCACAGTTTTTATCGAATGCGCACCGTCATTGCCGGCAGCATAAACATCAAACATATTTTTGGTTAAATCGTTTCATCGTGCTATTTAATCGATAACATTCGATCATATTTATGGATCGTTTAAACATTCACACACACACTTACAATACTTTCGTTATTTTTCGTTTAACAAACAAAATATTCACTAGAAATAATTTATATGTCAAAACAACGTTTGCCGGTTGTATAAATAAAATTGCTGTAGTTCTATTCGACTTCGATTGAATTTGACTGCATGTCGTTAAATGCAAAAATCTTAGAAACTACTGAATATATTCTGGTCAATTTTTCACAGGCCTATGAAGGATACCTAGGCCTACAATCTCCACTTTGTTTCAAATCTCTATTTCTATAAATTTCCGAAAAAATTGGACAAGAGTAACTTATTTTTTCGTTTTGTTTCGCTTTTTTCCTTGCAACGCTTTCCGTTCAAAAATACTGGGAGCATTTAAATATAGAAAACACCATCTTATAGAGGACATCTGCGGGTACAACATAGGATATCCATTAACTCGAAAACTAAATAAGTTTTTAAAGAAATAGGCAAAATTTGAAACATTTCTACGATTTTCACCTGTGTGAGTTGATATGCACTTCATTCTCAAATCTAACATACTAACGACGCAATATATTGACATCTCTTTTAACCTTATTTTACTCCTGTAAGGGAGAGGGAGACCCAGAGGCAGTGTGCTGTTTGGTTTGTTAAGAAAAAAAGAAACCCATAAATGAAATGTCAAATATGTAGGAAAGGTTTGTTTATCTCTGTTTTGCTTACAAAAAAAAAGTATTTTTGAAAGAAATGTCAAATATTTATAGGTATCAGTGATACCAGACCGTGGTATCAGTGATACCATTTCCCGGGAATTTTGCCTTTCAAAAAAAGCTAAAAGAGCGATTAAGATGAGGCAGTAAATTAGCCGCTCGGGTTTTTAAATAGCATTAGAACGCATAAAATTGAATTAAAAGTTCGAGATCCCATTATCGCAATATGAATGCCCCCTGAGCTTTGTAGTGGAACCAGATTGAGAGTGATATCGTTAAAAACGGCGTTCATTTTAACTGGGTGTGGTAAAGGAGAAACGGTGTTTATAACAAGAATACCTACAAATAATTCCCAGCAGTTATTCATTTCAGTTTAAACGGATTCAATTTCCTATTAATGTTTGTCTTCCACGACAATCAATAAGGCACAGGGTCAAACTTTAAGAAAAGCGGGAGTTGATTTAAGAAAGAATTGCTTCACTCACGGGCAGTTAAATGAAGCGTGATCCAGGGTAATTAATGCAGGAAATATCACAACCTATCTTAGCCGATAGAAACAAAACCGCTAACATAGTATACAAAGAATCGTTACATTAAAAAAAAATATTAGTTAAAAATTATAAAATTATTTTTTTTCATTTTCATTGTCCACTCAGGCTCAGTTTTCTGAAGTTTTTTTTTAGATCGGGTTCAAGTCCCTCACTATTGAAGAACGCTTCCTCACTTTATACCCCTACAATGTCTTTTTCATGATTTTTTGATTTTTCCTTCCACCGATTATCAAAAGAAATAAAAAATTGTGTCCCCTAGAAGACAGTAAATTTCTTAAATTTTTTTTTCCATCAACTATTCGGAAACCCCATTTTGCACGGGCGAAATGTGCCTAGAGCGCCACCTGTTGAGAATTTTCCGAATTTGTATTTTTTCTAAACCATTTTTGATTCAAGATGAACAAAACATAATTACTGTGACGTCTTGTGTTTATTCCAACAACAGTTTGTGCGCTTCTGAGAGATACCGAAAGTTCTCACACTTTTTGTAAAATAAATGATTTGCGGAGGCGATGGTAGTAGAGTTGCATGAAGCAAGTTATTGATGAGATCTATGACTACTATCGCACTGACGTTTATCGCTCTCAGAGTAACGTAAGGAGTGCCCTGGTGAATGTGAATGGGAAATTGTTGTTGGCGATACAACGGAAGTGACATATGTGAAACTCATCCAATTTCAATGAAATTGTGTGGATGTGTATGGTTGGTTCCAGCTTGAAAGATTGGTGGCACTATTGTCGATCTCCGAAACCACTCAATAGATTTCAATGAAATTTTGTGGGTGTGTGATGAATTATTTTTTTTTATTATAGCCACAACATTTTTATATTATTTAAGTGGATACAATTCAATAGAGTTGCTAAACTGATGGTTTATACAGGGTGGGCCAAAAGAAGTCATCCGATGTTGTTTAGCTCAAAAATGTTTTCTAAATAAAAAACTTTGATTCTGTTTTTTGATTATGATTATTTCAACCTTTAGAATTTTATTGGTCGACAAGATGATATCGGCCAAATGGGCGCCGTCACAATTGATTGTCATACGGGCTCGTTTTAGCAAGGGGATGTATGACAACAGTGGACGGCGCGTGCTATAGGCCATGTTAACCGAGTTTTTTCTGCCGCAATTGGACGAATTAGGGCTGGAGGACATGTGATTCCAACAGGTCGGAGCTACGGCACACACTGCGCCAGACACAACCGATATTCCCAAGGCTGTGTTCCCGGGTCGCCATATAGATTTCGCGAGATATTCGAACCACACCACCATTGTCGGGTCGTCCCTTTTCGTCTCTCTACTACTATAAATCTTACCCAGAAATACTGTCTGAATTTCTCCAGAGTTCTTCCCTGTATTCGATTCCTAGTGTTAACGCTAGTATATGTGTATGTGAGATCTGTTCACCCAATGGCTCTTGACCCAATTATGACCCAATACCCTCATCCTACTACCCATTTTAATGTTCCTGGACTCATGCTTTTAACCCTTGTTTGACACCCCTATTGCGAGTGTCAAATATGAATCAATTGACGATTGACAAATTTGTCAATCAAAACAACTTTTGTGCATTGTGTAACTCATTTGATAAAATTTATGGTTATTGTGAATAAATGGACTGTTGTGAATGCGGCTGATATTTAACAGTTTGTCAAGAGCAGAAAACTGCATTTATGTACATATTTAGTTTTGTGTTTTTTGAAGTAGTTTTGCTACGCCAACAGATTTTTCCGTTCTTCCATTATATTATGTATTTGGATTTCTGTGTTCAGCTTTTAATTTGTTTGGATGTTGTTTTTCCGCTGATTCCAGAGATTAGTTGTCAGCCCTATCACCCACGGTATTTGTGTTGACATTATGTTCAACATATTCACAGCCCAACTCTCGTCCAGAGGGATTTATGAAGGTGTTAATTTCCATTAACATAATAACAGCTTCCTTAATATCACTTCTATGATGCAAACGGTTCGACTCTTGCAGTAATTTCAGTTTTTTTATTTTTTTTATTTTTTACACTAATAAGTCTGTCTACATTGTTCCACGATTGACACCCTTCTCAGGTGTTCTGAAATGATACATTTGTAAATCAGCTGTTCTATCTATTGAAAAGGGTTCTGGTCCATTCTGGACCCCTGTTTAGCACGCTTACCATAAAGACGAGGCGTGGGTGATAATGAGTCTAGTTATACGACCGAGTTCCAGATAATGATCACTGGAAAGATAGTCCAAAGCCATAGTCCAAATAAACGTAAAGCAGCCAACGAGATACTTTAATTCCAACGGATTAAAATTGGATGGAGTCAGTATCGACCCCGACGAAGGTTGGAAGTCAAGAAGTGCGTCAAGTGCTTTGGCTACGGAAACCTGCAAGCAACCTGCTATGGCATTTAGGAAAGAGCTAGGCCTATGCTTTAATTACGGAGAAAAAGCCCATAAGAAAAACGACTGCCCAAACCCTCAAAACTGCTGTCTATGTGCGGATCGAAAAACCCCACCAATAAGCCTAGATCATATGCCGGGATCGGGCAAATGCTAAGCACCTACAAGGTAACCTTCACAGAAGTCAAACCGCTTACAATTTACTAATCAAAATCACAAGCTGTCATCATCAGTGAACAGTACACAATCAAAGGAGGACCAAACTGGATCGCGTACTTCTATATGGATCCCAGACGCAAGTAAATTCCCCATCATAAACCAAGGCGCACAGTAATCAGTACCTTTATAAGTTCAACAAAAATTGGAAGACCTGGAGGACTTCATGAGTGACGTCGAAGGTCGCCGGAGACTTTAAAGCCAGAGCCCAGGAGTGGGGCCAACTACGGACTCACGTAGAAGGCAAATACTCGAAATGGCCGCGCGACGTGGTCTAAACGTAGTGAACGGAGGAAACACGCCCACTTTTAGGGGACCTGGCTGCGAAGGTACCATTCCGGAAGTAATCGTTGCCACTGAATCCACATCCGCAAGAACTCAAAACTGAAGAGTTATCGACGACTATACTGGCAGCGACCATCAATACATCGTCTTTGGTATGGAAGGCAACCAACGAGCTCCAAATCGGAACCAAACACGGACTCCGGGGTGGAACGTAAACAAACTCATTGTAGAGCTTTGAAGATGGGAAAGGTGCCGTACTTCACCTAGAGGGATCTGCGGAAACAAAAGCTGAAGCCACGATGCAACTAATAGGGCTCGCATGTGACGCCTCGATGCCACGAAAAAACGGTACAAATCGAAACAAAACGCTGTATTGGTCGACCGAGGATATAGCGGCGCTTCGCAAGAGATGCTATAACCTAATAATAATCAAATGAAGCCTAGCGGAGTCCGAGCTCAAGAAGGCCTTCAATTCGAGCAAAAAACAAAACAAAAACTTACCCCGTCAGACCCCCCCGACACACTTTGGTCCAACGAGAAGAAATACCACCCCTTAATAAAGAAGAGTAAGATAGATATAAAGATAGATAGATAGAAATTTATTTAGCTTAAGATAAGTCATTTCTCATTTAGACAGTTTTTAAATTGTTTAGTTGGTTTTGTACTAATATTATGTACATTTATAATTTTTCAATACAGTTTATTATAGTTGATTGGTATTTTCTTGCAGAGTTTATGTACTTATTCAAGTATACTTGATCTTGTAAAATTGCTAATTTTTCTTTTAAAGACTTGAATCTCTGAAATCCAGTGTAGTTAATTGTTCGCCCACCTCTTATGGTTCTTCTTCTTTGGATTCTAAGTTCTGCGACACTCCTTAGATTGTATGTTTTTTTTCCCTTTTTGGCGTTTTCACGGAGATAAATTGGACAAGTACCGTTCTTAATTTTAAAGATGAAAATCATAGCATTCTATTCTGTTCTTTGATTATGTTTATTTGAACCTTTAGAATTTTATTGGTCAAGTCGAGAAGATGATATTGGCCAAATAAGCGCCGTCACAATTGATTGCCATACGGGCTCGTCTTATGGCATTTTTCATCACTTCGGCGAGAACTTCGGGCGACACATTCTCGCACTCGTGTCGAATGTTGTCCTTGAGGGCTTCTAGGGTCTCGGGCTTGTTCACGTAAACACGGGACTTCAAAAAACCCTTTAAAAAAAAAGTCTGGAACGGTTTAATCGGGCGATCTTGCGCGCCAGTGCAAATCGTCAAAAACGACCCGGGAACGCCGCCTTCAGAATATCGGTTGTGGTTCGCGCAGTGTGTGCCGTAGCTCCGTCCTGTTGGAACCACATGTCCTCCAGTCCTAATTCGTCCAATTGCCGCAGAAAAACTCTGTTAACATGGCCCTATAGCTCGCACCGTCGACTGTTTTCGCTTGATCAACGGCGTTCTCGAAAAAAAAATGGCCCGATGACTCCTCTAGCGTGAACAGCGTACCTACCATGCAATAACTTTGAGCGGGTGTAATGGCTCCTCGTGCATTACTCGTGGATTTTCGGTACCACAGAAGCGATAGTTTTGCTTGTTCACGTACCCGCTGAGGTGGAGTGAGCCTCATCGCTCATTATGATTTTGGTCGAAAAATCGTCCACTTCGTCCTCGAGATTGAGGATGGCTTTGCGCAGTCGGTGTGGGACGGCCGTGGAATCGGCGACGGAATTCGCGATTACGCAATTGACGAGTGGAAAAGTTTTCCTGCGACACCTGGTGGATAAAACTGGAATATGTAGAGACCTATAGAATATTGACGTCTGTTTGTTTTCCAAAGGATTTGGATAAGGAATACGTGTGTTTTCAAGTAAGAAAATTAATTATTTTTCTATTTAAAAGTTAACCTACCAATTGAAAATAAACTTAATTTGCATGTCTAAGTACTACTTGTGCGAAATTTATATAGTGTGACTCAATTCATCTGGTAAAACTAGCACAAAATTCTGTTCCAAGTAGTGGTGAATGTATGTAAACAAATAATAAATTTGCACTTGTTTATATATTTTGGTTGCTTTTTATCTTATAAACAGTGTGCTAATTATGATTTTTACAGATTTGCTTGCTTTCATGATGGAGGATCCAGCCAGCTCAGAAGTTTCTCAGGTTGTCACAATATCGCTCTGTGAAATAATTAAATATTTCGGTGGTGTTAAAAGGTCTATCCGGGAAGGCGAAAAAATAGTGAAAGCTGGCTTAAGCTTGCCTGTACCCCTATGCTACGAACACCCTTAGTATGGTTGTTAGATGGTACTTCTGTATTAGTAGGATTCTCCGCCAGATTTATGGGTTGATGTGTCATAATATATACTTGGGTAGATCTAGAGGATAAATTAATACTTTTAAATAAAGGAAAAACGAAATATAGCAACTTGTTGTACCTTCTTCTCATTAAAGCAGCTAAACGTAAAAGTAACCGCCTTGAACGGATAATGCCTGGTTTCTTCGAAGGAATTGCTGAATACGGAAGGCGTAGCAAAACTTAATTTGTGTAGCAAAACTCAAAAGTCCAAAATATAAATTTTTTTTCGAAAATAAACAAAAAACACTTAATTCTTTATTCAAAGTAAATATTTTTTTAAGGACTAGTACAAGTATAGTTGGTAAACTATATATTTTACAAAACTATAATCAAACAAAAAAAAAAACATTAAAAACTTCACTTAAAAGGCGCTTTGCATGTAAGCATTGCCTTAATTACAAGATTTTTGTTCTCATTTCGTGCTTAAAAAAAAAGTAGCAAAATAGGCGTGTTTAGGGAGAGTGCGTAGCAGCGTAGCAAACGGGCAATTGCGTAGCAGTTTTGCTACGATCGTAGCAAAGTGGCAGCGCTGGTTCTATATTGAACACCATCCCGTGTATTTGGTCGCAAAATGTCTTTATCTTTAAAATGAAGACTGCAGATGGAAAAACATTTGGGAAATTTTTTCCCCATCCTAAGCACAATATTCCATTTAATCAAAAGAAGTTTAGAGTTTCGCACTTCTTTTGAAGGTGGAGGAACACCACAATGCTGAGGTCCGATTATTTTCAGCATTTTCTACAAAAATAAAAACTTAGTAATCACTTTTGTATCAACACTTGTCGCACTCACTTTTAGGATATAATTTTTGCTGTTATAAAATGAGTTTTTTTCTTACATTAAATGTATATTTTGATTTAATTTTACAATTTTTCACAATAAAGTCTTGATTTTTCATAGAAAAACATACCAGCTGTCAAAATCTATAGCAACCAACCGATGCGATGATTTACCGCCAGGGGTTAGCCTCCATTCGTCAATAAAATAGACACGATTATTCCGCGTTCTTGGGGAGTGTATCGCTCCACGGCTTGTTCACTTGTATTCTACATCTGTCTAGTCCACAAATGTCAAAACAGATTTGACATTGGCGGCCATTTGCAAAAGAGCATCTTCCAATAGGGTAATCTCTTTTGGAACACCTTGTCTTCGCATTGCTTTATTTTTTAAGACTTGTAGTCTATTTTTTTTGGTATTGTGGATATACAAACAAAACACTACCACAATATTCAAAATGAGGTTTTATAATCACATTATGTATACACTGTGTTACACATTGCCTTATTCTCCTTAGTACACAATTTTTTATAACCTGCACAGGACGGTATATTCACTTTGTCATTACATTATTGTAACGCCAAGAAGGAGTAACCGGAGACCTCATAAAGTGTATATATTCTGAATCAGGATCACATTATGAATCGATTTAGCCATGTCCTTCTGTCTGTCTGTCTGTTTGTTGAAAGCACGATAGCGCCCAAAGGAATTGACATAAGCGAATTAAATTTAGGGAAAGGACTTCTTTTTATCGTCGCCAGGTTGGTATTGAAAATGGGCTATGTCGTTCAAGTAGTTCTGGTACCTCCCATACAAAATCAATATTAGACCCATGTGTCGCTCTGTCACGATAGGGTTACTTGTTTTTTTTTTTTTCAGTTATACGGGAACAGTATAAAATAAATCAGATTTTTATGCACTTTAAATATCACCGACTCATTGGATTATTGGAAAAATAAGACAAGCTGTCATCTATGTTTTGGTAATATGGAAAAACACAAATAAGGACACGATGATGTCAATAATACGAAGAAAAATTACGGATAGGATCGTAAATAAAATAAAAAAATGCTGCTTTTGCCCAAATTAAAAAGAAAAACCAACACAATAGTCTATTTTATTACCCAAAACAGCAAAAAATTTAATAAAACTAACCACCCTCTACCTGCATTCAAAATCGTTCTTTTGCTACTGCCAAATGTAAAAATAAAAATAAAAGATTAACTACGTACCTGTTTTCACAGTTCTTACGAAAACCTTACCCATTCAAATTCAATAAAATTAAGTTGGGTTTTTCTAGATTTTGTAAAATGTAAAGTTATAGAGAAATCCTATAAAATAAAGTTGACATTTTTTGAATTTTAAGATTTATGGCCCCATATAAAAATGCACTATATACAAAACATATAATATGCTGCGAATTATCCTTTTTTTTTCGAATAATTTTTTAAATTCAGTAAATAGAACTTAGAATAGCGTCAATATGGTAGTTTTTAAAAGCACCAATATAGGTTAGCAATCGGATGTAAAAGATATAAGACATGTTATAGCTTTCTGTTATTTCTAAATTTCCAAAGAATGACATTAGGAATTAGTATTCCATGGCTTTATGAAGTATTTTTAGTTAAATAAAGAAGAATGAAAAATAACGTTGGAAGAGAAATAAAAGAGTTAATATCAATTTAAAAACTTTCACAAATGAAGACCTACCCACCCGTACGGCGTGTATTATGAAAACTCATCGTTGCTGTAACTGGCTGTTTCTAAATGCATACATATTCCAAAAAAAGTTCCTTACTTCTTATTAATAACTTAATGCATACATTTCGAACATAAGGTTTTTTTTGTAAATACCTACCAGATCCGACCACCATAACCAAATAATAAACCGAGTAAATCAGGGAATCAATTATTTTTACATAGAAAAAAGAAATCTAATTCTTAATTCATCTGTGCTTTGAGCAGTATTGAAGAATCTCGTTAATCGATACGAAATACAGAAATTCTTCCAAAGAATAAGAAATGCACATCCAACTACACACAAAGTAGACACCTGTTCATCTCATTCAAAAAAGCAACAGACGATAAATCTGAAAAACTATGAAATCGAACCAAAAAGGGTTAGAAGGAATAGATTACAAAACCCACCCCTTATTCACACTCTGAAATCGGAAAGGGAAGTCATATCAGAAAACAGCAAATGCAAATGTATACGCATTCATTCAAGTAAGGATGTTCGGGTTCCCCTTGGGTAGCTTTCCCTTTAAAAAATATATCAGTCATCAGCGCTGACACCAATGCAACCGCCACCATCGAGGTTTCTGCGCCTACTTAAGTAAAGCAACTAAAGCTATGATGCCACCATCGAAGTTTCTGCGCCTACTAAAGTAAAGCAACTAAAGCTATGATCTTCACCCCCTAAAATATTTGAGCTTCAGTGTGATGATACTCGTAGCGCAATGGTAGGATACACGAAGTGATAGTACTATAATGTTTATACACAATGGTACTACTAACGATTCCTTCCATGATTCAGGAAAGACTCCAACACTAAACGACGAATTGAAAATATAGACCAGGACAGGACCAATAACATCAATAGCATCACTAATCATACGAGTGTTTATAAAGTTAAAGTCATTATTTTTGTTTATTAACTTAATCGCACTTGTTATGTCATGGAAATCTATTGCACGGAGCTTAAATTATTTTTAAAGCTTTTCACTCATTATCACTTCTAAAATACCGTATTGAGTCACCTCCTCATATTATAAACTTCAGCGTCTTTTCGCAAAATCCACATTAAATTATTTGATATATTTTCCCACAATTATTCCGAACAGTTCGCAACTAAAACACTTGCACTATGATTTAGTTGCTTTTTTGCATAATGTTTGCGACTTTTTAATGTTTTAACTCAGATTGAAGTGACGGTAATTATGATGACTAAAACGATGAGGATGATATACAAAACAATAGGGGCCTTTCGGATTTCGGAAAATAATGAGTTGTGTTTAGCAGTGAAAACTCTATGTAATAGAAGAGCCAGAAGTGCTAAAGCTGATCGCCCATTCATGCCCCCAACTTTTGCTAAATATGTACAACAGATGCCTGGCAGAGGGAGTCTTCTTCAGAACCTGGAAGACACAATGTCTAGTGCTCATCAGTAAGGGTAAAGGAGACCCTGATTCTGCATCAGCGTACAGACCTTTGTGTATGCTAGACACTGCAAGAGAAACTCTTGGAGAAAATGCTGAGACCGCGGCTCACCGCTGCAGTTCAGAGAGGAGCAAACTTATCAAATAGACAGTACGGCTTCTACGATCGGAGCGATTGAAGATGTAATAAAGGCTACCCAAATCGTCCAAATAGGAAGCAATTACTCGAGGCAGATCATTTTGTTGGCAACGCTGGACGTTAGAAACACCTTTAATTCAGCGAGGTGGAGTGACATGCTGAACACACTCGAAAACACTTTCAACATCCCAGTCTATCTCTTGCGGATAGTAAAGGATTACCTCAAAGACCGGAAGTTGATCTACGAGACAGCAGAAGGCCAACGAAGAATGCGAGTCACCTCCGGAGCAGCGCAAGGATCCGTGAAGACCCCGTGAGGTATTTCAACACCAAACTTACTTTCTGGCATCAGATAAAGAACGAGGCGGAAAGTGACCGCGTCACTGAGTAGGCTGATGGCGAACGTAGGCGAGCCAACGGCCAGCAAGCGAAGGCTCCTGATGTCAATAACGCATGCTATCCTTCTTTACGGATGTGAGATTTGGGCAGACGCGTTTAGACAAGAAAATTACAGAAAGCAGATGGCAGCTGTCCAGAGGCGCGGAGCTCTACGCGTGGCAAGCTCCTACCGAACGGTGTCGGAACCGGCTGTCCTTGTTGTCGCAGGAGTGACCCCAATAGACCTTCTAGCTGCTGAAAGGAAGTACATCTACGACAAAAAGACGGAAGCTGGAGTGGAAAGGGCAACAGGAAGCACGGTGAGGTAAACTATAACGTCACGCAGTTACTAACCGGACAAGGATATTTCCACCCCATTCTCACCAAGATCGGTAAAAATAACAGTCCAGCCTATCAGTACAGGGAATTGGAAGAAGACGAAGTGCAACACACCTTCTTCACCTGTAGCAGATGGGAAAGCGAAAGAGGAGAGCTGGAGAGAAATATCTGTATCATCCGAAAAGATGCTGGCCAGCGAGGAGGCCTGGAACCAAATCTGTACCTACGAACAACATATTCTCAGAAGAAAGAAAAGAGAAGAAGAGAAATCCCGCGAGATAGGGTGAGTCCGAAAGGATATATGATTACAGCCCGCCGAAGCAATGCAAATAGCGGTCCCGGTGGGTGGGTCAGAAACCGAAGGGTCAGGGGGATTTTTAGTTAACGTATACCTTTCAAAAAAAGGGGAGTCGGACACACGGGGATGATCAACGCCGAAAAGACCTCCTTATGGTGCATAAAGCATTTCTCCTCCTCACAACAGGAAAAAAAAAAAAATATATATCGAGTATGCTGACCTAGGCGAAAGACCCCACCTCTTTCCACTTAGATACCTCCAAAACTTGCATCTCTTTGATGTCCACCTGCAAGTCCAGGATGGACAAGATCTTGGCATCGTACAATTGCTCGAGTACCTCTTCTATAATCGGCAACGGCTAACGGTCTTTCAGAACATGTCTGTTGACGAAAATCGACACAGAGCCGAAGTGAACCATCTTGTTTGCGTGCCAGTACGATGGGACTGGCAAAGTCCGAATTACTGTTGCGAATGATCCCATCTCGCATCCACTCGGAGATCTGCTTGTCCACGACTTCCTTCTCAAGGGGAGCCAAGCGTCCTGGCCTTTGGTAAATCGGCTTTTCTTCGTCCAGAACTATTTTCATCCTCACACAGGTTGTTTCGGTACATTTCGAAGAGTACTCTAGCAATCATCTTCTCCACTTCACAACACCGTTCTGGTTCTTGGATGTTTTTAAGCGTTTCTGATAGTTCAGAGTCACCACAGCAGATCATGTTTCTTCGAAATACACTCATAGGCCAACCAATTATCAAAATCAAATTGACTATCTTTATATCACTGCCTGTGTCGATAAGAGAACCAACAATCTCTTGAGATTTGCACTCGATGTCGACTTCTTCTCCGAGCAATTCCTAGCAAGGCACCGAAGCTGCTGGCTTGTGTCTTCTTTCCTTTTGACAATCCGGGAGGCAGACTTAGCTGGAATGGCATTCTTCGTATGACAAGAGATGCCCTTCTTCTATGGTACACGTTGCTTCTATCTTCTTCATCTTATAAAAATATTCGAGAAATGATTCACCTTCACATTTTGTTGTCTTCTCGAGTATTTTGTGAACATTTTCGTGTTTCTGCTTGGCGAACTCCTTCACCAAAAATGTATTCAATGAACTCCAGCTATTGACCGCATTTTCGGACTCCAGCGCCAACTTGGCTGCACCGATAAAAATCGCCTAGAATACAGAAATTTCTGGACGTCTCCCCATCCACAAACAGTTGGCACACTCAAAATTTGAGATCCATGATCCAACACACGTTCCATCTGGATCATCTCGGGCCGCTCCCCTCCCTTGCAAAAAACTACCGTTATCTTTTCGTAGTTGTAGACGCATTTTGCAAGTTCATCTAGATGTATTCCACGAAAAGTACGACGTCAACTGAAGTTATCAACTGCCTGGACAAGCAAGCGACGTGTCATATCCGACCAAGAGTCAGCATTCACGTCTAACGATTTCGCAACATATTGCTTGGAGAGAAATATTGAGCATCATCTTGTGACGACCGTTGTCCCCAGAGGCAATAGACAGGCGGAGAGGATGAACAAGACCATCTTTCAAGTGTTGACGCGCCTTACCATTGAAGATCTGTTAAAGTGGTACAGATTTGTTCCGAAAGTATGTACAAAGTGCCCTAAATTCTACGGTGTCGCGAAGTACTGGAAGAATTCCTTTCGAGTTGATGTTTGGTGTTTAGATGACCGGGAAAGACGATATTGTGTTAAGGCAGCTTCTTAAAGACGAGAAAACTGTCATGTTCAAGGAGGACCTTCAGCAGCTAAGAGCAGAATCGAAAATGCAGATACGCGAAGTACAAGAAGAAAACAAGAAAAATTATGATCGCAAGAGGAAAAGAGCGCCCACCTACGATCTGGATGAGCTATTCAAAAAACCCAGTTTGCTACGGGGCAGAAACTTTTTCCTAAATATTTGGGGCCCTACGAGATAGTTAAGGTCTGTGGTAACGATCGGTACTCGGTTATGAAAGTGGGAGATTCAATTCAACTCAAATTTTATTCATATCAATAATAAAAATAATTATTTAACGAACGGTTTTTGAGAATAATATGATTTTGCTACAAAGATAGGTACAATTTAATTTAGGTAAAACTCTTTAATTAATTTCTTGCGCGCATTTTGGGTTCCAGATATTTCTGAGTGGCTGAGGAAGTTCGTTTAGAATAGTTGGTACGCTGCATAGTAATTGTCTTCGACCGTGCGTATTGTTGCTCAGAGAAATTTGCAGCATTCCTTGGCTCTCCTTGTATTCACCTGATGTTCAATTGGCCTTCGAAAACGCGTCTCATCGTTGTATTCAAGCGCTACCGTCATTTTATAAATCATGTCATGTTTCTGTTGTTTATCCTTTTTATAATAGAGTTCTGTAGCGATTGCAGTTTATCTATATGCGTCTTTGACGAGTTACCCCATGCAAGTATCCCATAACGTAGCTTTGACCATTGTATAAGTTAATAATTCAACGCGACGTTTAATTAAAAAAAAGTTATGAGGAACTACCCCTTTATTGCCATCAAAATTCACATCGATACTGGCACATTTATTTATTAATTATTTTTGCCTATTAAGCTACTTGCATCATTCAAATGTATTCAGGTCAATTTCCTGGAAATTTGTCTGGAGTGTGTAAATTGGAATTCGACTGTGGGAGCTCGTGTATTGACTATTGCAGTGCAGTTGAGATTCTTGGAATTCGACTGTGGGAACTCGTGTGTTAACTCTTCCCTCCTTGATTTGATTGTCCTCAATCAATTACTAAAAGTATGGGATGTCGTTGAACTTCAATGTAGGTGGCCGAACTGTGTGATTTATTACTGAAGTGGGATGGACTTGCTTATGTTCTGGTTCCAGATTTTGGATGATGATTTCGGTGTTGTTTCGCTTGCAGATATTGTAGGTGGCTATAATTGCAGCTGTGCCTATTATGAGTATGATTGCATACGTAATAAAACTGTGTGCTGTAGCTTTTAATTGTAAAAGCTCAATTTCGTTCGTATTGTTTATATGTAACTCGTTCATCATTTCTAATGAAATGAATTTACGGTATTGCTTCTCTTTTGGGGTTAATTGAAGGATTGCGTGGAGTGCTTGATATTCTGATGCTTCTCGTGAGGTAAATGTTCTGTCATTGATGGTAATGCTGGTATTATAAAATTTGATTAAAAATGTGCCATCGAGCTTTTGCTGTGTTGATTCCATTGCTAAGCTCCCATTAAAATCATTGAGTAAAATTACGTCTGTTGATACTTCGTCTATTTGTGGTAGATGTTGATTGTTTATTATGTTGCAAGTAGCTTTTACACCGATTTTGACCCAATGTATGGCATAATTTAGATGTTCTAGTTCTTCTTTAAATATTTTAAGTTTATATTGAACATTTATTAAAATTTCGTTATTTAGCATTTTATTTTCTTGGATTGATTTTCAAATTTCATTTTAGTAATATTGTTCATTCTTTCATTATACAGTGTATTAATTATAATCTGTTTATTGTTATTTTGTAACATATTGTTCATTTTCTCTGTTATGGTTATATAATCCTCATGGTCGGGGTTACCCGCGACCCATTTCCAAGCCGACCCTATAAAGTTAAGAGATATTTTCACCTGGGTATCTGAAATGATATTTAAGTGCTAATTTCTGATATTGCTTTTGTGAACTGTTCTGCCAGAGTTAGTAATGATTATAGAGTGTTTATTTTCTTTGACAATTTCTTTTCGATATCTGATTGTTAGTTTTGACCCTATTCGTTTATTGTGTTTCACATAAACTATGTCTACTGGGTTATATTGTCCAATAGGCTTTCTCTTTTTGTTATGGTAGCTTAGATCTTTTTCTTGTTTTAGTTTTAGTCTTTCGATATTGTTGAGTCGTATTTGTTCAAATTTGTCTGGGTCTATGTTTGGGGAACGTCCAAAGAATAGTTCAACTGGTTTTTTCTTTGTTGTAGAGTGTATTGTGAAATTGTACTCGTTAAGAGCTCTGTTGAGCAATTGCGCAAATGAACGATTGCGTCCATCGGCCTTCAAACATCGCATGATTTCTGACAATGTTGAATGGAAGCGTTCAACCTGGCCGTTAATCTCACTTTTGTAAGGGGGTGTCGTAAAGACTTTTATCTTCAATTCATCTTCCATCATAGAGAGTATAAAAATAGAGTTGAGTGATTTTTCGTTATCGATTATCACTACTTCGGGAATGCAAAAAAAATATAATATGTTTTGCAGATGTGGTTTGATGTGTTCAATAGATCTAGATTCGATTATTTTTGCTTGGGCATATTTGGTGAATTTATCTAATGCTGTTAGGACAAAGTGTTTTTCGGCGGAAAATATATCTAGGTGAATAGTGTGTCCAGGATATTTTGGAATGGGTGTGAGATTTAATTTTGGGTTATTTGGGTGTCGCTCGTATTTGTTTTCTTTACATATAGAGCAGTCTTTAACTATTCGTTTAATTCCAGCTGCCATTTTCGGAAAGTAGAATTTTTGTAAGATTTGGAGTCGGTTTTCGTAGGCGTTGCGATGTGCTCGTCGGTGTTCCCTAAGTATTATTTCTTCCTGTTGAGTCTCACTTTCGACATCTTCGACAATTGTTTGCGTAAAACTAATTCTATAGCTCTTGAAGTGGATTGGGTAAATTTCCTGTATTTTACCCATTGTAGGCTCATTGGTCATTAGGCCATTAACAATATGTGGGTTGAGGTATCTTTTAAAAATGTTGATTATGTCCGATTCCGAATATGTTGGTTGTGTCATAATGTGTCTGGTATGTGTTGAGAAAAGGGGTTTGATTTGGTAACTACTTTCGTCAGCTATTTTGAGAATAAGTTGATTACGGAAGACGTTAACGGGCACTTCCACCGAAGGATTTAGGTTCTGAGATGAACTTTCGTCGCTGTGTGGTGTGAGTTTATTTGGGCTGCTAATGGGGGTCTTGAAAGGGAATCTGCAACGATATTTGCTTTACCCGGTTTGTATTTGAGCTCATAATTGTACTCTTCTAATATCGCCTTCCATCTCTTCATTTTAGAATTTGTATTTTTATGACTCAGCGCGAACGTGAGTAGATCCGTATAGGAAATTTCTTAATGAATTCAAAGACCAAATTATTGCCAACATTTCCTTTTCATTGCTAGCATAATTTTCTTCTGTTGTACTTAACGTTCTGGAGAGGAATGTAATTGGCTTGTTATCCTGAGATAACACGGCACCTAGAGCGTAGTCTGATGCGTCTGTGGTTAACTCGAAGCTTTTATTAAAATTGGGATGAGAAAGTATAACTTCTTTAGACACTAGTGCATTTTTTAAATTTTGGAAAGCATTGAAAGCAGTTTTGTCAAGGCTAATCACTTTATTTTTTGAAGCATTTTTGGACACGCGTCCATCTCTTAAAAGGGATGTTAAGGGTTTTGCAAGTTTCGCATAGTCCTTAATGAAACGTCGGTAATACCCTGACATTCCTAGAAACGAGCGAAGGTCTTTAAGATTTTGAGGAGGAGGCATATCGACTATTGCCCGGACTTTCTTTGGATTGGCTTTAATACCATCTGTACCAACGATGAAACCTAAAAATTCAATTTCCTTTTTCAGGAATTCACTTTTATCGAATTGGATTTTCATATTAGCATTTTCGAGGGTTTTAAATACCAATTCTATGTTCTTGAAATGTTCTTCTTCGGTTTCACCGAATATGACGATGTCGTCAATATATACGTAGCATCTTTTTCCTATGTGCTCTTTAAGAATGTCGTCTAAAGCGCGCTGAAAAATCGCGGTGGCATTTTTCAGTCCAAAGGGTAAGCGAACGAATTCAAACTTCCCATTGTTGACCGAAAATGCTGTTTTCTCTATGTCAGTATGTTTGAGTAAGATTTGGTGGAACCCGCTTTTGAGGTCAATAATGGTAAAGTATTTCTGTTTGCTAAGATTAGAAAGGACTTCGTTTATCTCGGGGATAGGGTACCTATCAGGGATAGTAACCGAATTTAGGATGCGTCCATTTTCTTTGGAACGATCCAAACGGGAGAGTTATATGGCGATTTCGATGGTCTAATTATTCCTTCATTAAGTAGTTCTTTTAGCTGCTTTCCACTTCGTCTTTCAATGCCATTGGATAAGGGTAGGATTTGGAGTAAATTGGTGTATCTATATTAGTTCGTATTTCGCCTCTTACTGTCGTAGTGTATGTCAGTTTCTTGTTGGGTTCTGCAAAAAGTGTAGGGCAGTTTTCGATAATTTTATTGAGTTTACCTTTTTGATTGTCGGAAAGGTGCGAAAGTCGTAAATTTATGTTATTAACGTTTTCTGTAATATGCTGTTTAAGTTTTATTTGGATGTTGGGGAAGATAGTCATATAGTTTTCGTTGGTTTGAATAACAGCTTTGAGTTCTCTAAGAGAATCGTTGCCTATTATTCCATCGAAGGAGATCAGGCTGGGAAGAATGAAGAATTTTAATTTTTTCCCATTTTGTTTAAATAAATTTATAAATGAGTGATGGGTAATTTTTATATTACCTCCTACGGAGTTAGCAAAAAAAGGTTTTCCGTTAGAAATAGGAAATTTTATACGTTTAGGTTGCACGTAATTTTTGTTAGAGCCCGTGTCTATTAAAAATTTGAGCGTTTCTCCACTTTTCACCTTAAATTACAAATAGGGAAGTGAAGAACGACTTAATCTAAAAAATAGATATCGTCTAATTCTTCTGTTTCGTCGAAATGGGGGTTACCGTAGTATTCCACATATTCTTCATACGTTTGCGTATTTTGATTACTGTCCGCATTCTCGGGATATGTTTCTCCTTCGCAGTTGTCCGGTGATGGTTCCGTTTCTTGTTCGTTGTTGTCCTGTTCGGTGTTAAAGATTCTTTGGAATTTATTTGGGTGGTGAACCTGATTGGAGTTACCTTGATGATGTCGTTTCTGTATCTGCGGAATTCGTGGTCGATTAGCATAGTTCACCTGTCTTGAATGAATGCTTTGATCTATATCCATAGGCTTAGGTGGTAGTTGAGGTCTGATAATGTGGTCTAGACGGTTGACCATGTTGTGGCCAGGGGTTTGGTTGAAGTCGTCTTTCAGGTGTTGGTCTCATTTGCATTTGTGGGTTGTGTAGCAATTCTGGGTAGAAGTTTCCTCGCGGAGCTGGTATTGGTTTTGGGGATAGGACAGGGGGTAATTGGGTTTTGCGCGAAGAGTTTTGGCTGTTATTTGCATACTGTATTCTGAAATCTACGTTTTGCAGCTTCAGGCACAGATGTAAGGCCTGTGGAAGGTCGACTGGTTCTTTAATGCTTAAAAGACGTGGTAGATCGCCTCGCAATCCCCTTACGAAGGTGTCTATTGCCTTGTCTCTGTAGGATTGAGTCATATTATTAAGCGACTCCGTACTCATCTCCATACAGGATAGTTTGTTTAGGATTAGCAAAAGATGCTGATAAACAACCTGATAGAATTCAGGAATTGAATTAGGTCCTTGCACGAGAGTTGTCATCTGGTACTCAAGTGTACCAAGATCTCTTTTGTCGGCGTAATGCAAGGTTAAGCACTTTGAAATGTTGCTCCAATTCAAAGGCGTGTTATACGATTCGAGGGCAATATCAGCTTGCCCTACGATTTTATTTCTTATTGTACTTAATATTCCATAATACTTTGGAGTCCCTTTAAGATGGTCGTATATCGTAAGGACTCTATCTACACTCTTTTTCCAGGAGCTAAACTCTCCCGGTTGGCCTGAAAACTCGCGAAGACTTTTGGCGATATCAGGTACTTTGTCTAGATCTGAGAGGTCCCTATTAACGTTTATGTCGATAATCTGGTCAGTGTCATTATTAATGTCGGAACTTGGATTGAGTATATTGTTAATAATATGTCGTCCTTCCCTTGCTAATACTTGCGGCAACAGGTGCCGGATTGTCGTTAACAACAAGACGAGGTGGTCGGATTAAATTATTAGGATTCATTTTTACGGAGGTGAAAAGAATTAAAGAAGAGACTTTTTTTTTTCTTTTAAAAAAAAAAATCGGCTTGAGAGTGCTTATTAGATTTCTAGCTTTTATGGATAATATGATATAATTTAGCTTATAAAAAAAATCGTATAATTCAAGTTTGAATATTTTGTTCACTTTAGTTAGATTGATTTATATTTTTTTGAGAAATATAACTTAATAATAGCTTACATAAAAAACAATCCCACGATGTGCATTGTCCCTTATGGAGTTCTAAGATGATCCGTCCTGCACTTTACCCGGTGAGTGCGTTGGATTGGTTGAGGCTGAGGGCGGTCTTTCAGATGAAACTGTATGGTCGGCTGTTCTCGAGCTGAACTCCTTTTTACTGGTTACACAGTTACTGGGGGGCCTTAGTTTTACCACTACACTGTTACACTGATTTCATAGGTCTTTAAGCTATTAATTGCCACCTGTCAAGTCTTCATATACTAGAATTAAGTGAAGCTTTGGTTTTTACTTGTTATCAATTAATTTTTTTATTCTTGATTATTTTATTTTAGTTCACTTTCTGATTTTAACTTAAAACACTACTTTATTATTTTTCAAAACACTTTTTAACTTTCACAAATTCACTCGATAGGTTTATATGAAAAACTTTGTCTTCTGTCCCTGCTCGGGCGCCAGTTAATAATTCAACGCGATGTTTAATTAAAAAAAAGTTATTTTATGAGGAACTACCTCTTTATTGACATCAAAACTTAGAACTAAATTCACATCGATACTGGCACATTTATTTATTAATTATTTTTGCCTATTAAGCTATTTGCATCATTCAAATGTATTCAGGTCAATATCCTGGAAATTTGTCTGGAGTGTGTAAATTGCAGTGCAGTCGAGATTCTTGGAATTCGACTGTGGGAGCTCGTGTACTGACTATTGCAGTGCAGTTGAAATTCTTGGAATTCGACTGTGGGAACTCGTGTGTTAACTTATATAAGGACTATAGTACTATCATCAACACGAAAATTTTCTTAGCCGGACACACCGTCGGATGGCGTTGCTGTCTTGCTAAGTTTCTTGTAGCACCAAAATAGAGAGGAATAGCCACACTTGTGGTGAGTGAAAAGAAACATTTGGTTGGTGGTGGTGGCTGGTCGATAGGTAGCAATAAAGGGATAAAAACATCATAAGGGTTTCTTTTCTCTGTTACTCGCACAATGAGGTTCTATCTCTTCATGCATGAGTAGTTTCTTTGAACAAGACATGATGACAAATTTCTGATTTGGAATTTCGATCGTATGACAGGCAAATCTGGATATTTGTGCTTATGAAAGAAAATGATTCTGTTCGTGTTCCTTTTTATGATGAGATGACGGTTGATCTTTTATTTTAGATTTGAAAATTCGTTCTTATAGATATTTGAATGTAAATGGAGTATATTTCAAGTTAATCTTTTTGTTGTATTTCTGTTAGTTATTAGTTAGTTAGTTATTCATGACCAACAATTTAATTATATTATTGATTTGATATAATATCTACAATTAATTAACCCCAATTGCGGAATTTTAGGGTGGATGGACTGATGATCTTTCATCGGATTGTTTTTTATCCTCGTATAAATAGGTATATTATGCATTAGTGGTTTGTTTTGCAATTATCATAATCAGAATGACATAGAAATACCTATGTTTTATAGAGAATTAACTGACAACTTTAATAAGTTGCACAGTATTGCTTTGAGGTCAGTTCATTTAAAAACAAAATTTGGAATAAAAACGTTCGCATGGGGATCTACATTAAAAACGACAACGTATATAAGCTATTCAGGATAAAATTCGGTACTTATTTTAGATATGTTGTTTAAAACACCAGCAAGATAGGATTATTCGAAATTATTATGACACACTGTCGAACAAACTAAGTAGGCAATTTGTTTTTTAGTTTAATTATTTCGGTTTTATTTTTGAGCTGTTTTTTTTTTATTAAATTCGTAAGGTATATATACACAACCACCGGGTAATAATTCTTTTATCGTATTATTTTTTTTTTTTATTCTATCGGTTTATTCAAATTAAACTCAAATTAAAATACATTTAATACACTCTCGCAGGAAATGGGTAGATACCTAGGCAATATTATTTATTTTATGGAATAGGTGAGTATGTATTGCCAGATTTGTCAGTTAAATGGGAACACTATAAATGAAATCAGGTTTTTATGCACTCCACATATTACCGACTCATTGGAAATATTCGAAAAATAAGACAGAGCGTCATCTAAATTTTGGTAATGTGAAAAACCCATAATAGGGCCTCAATGATCTCAAAAACACGGAGAAAAATATGCATATACTATATGTAGTTGTAAATAAAATAAAGAATGGTGCTTTTGCCCAAATTTAAAATATAAACCAACAACTTTAAAAAATCAAATAAAAGTTACCATCATCTACCTGTATTCGAAATTATATTTATTGCTTCTGCAAATTCTAAAAAAAAGGGGTTAAATTTATAAATGCACTACCTGTTTTAACAATTCTTCCGAAAACCTTATCGCATTCAGTACCTGTTATGAACTTGTGTTTTTCTACATTTTGTAAAAATGTAAAGTTATGAAGAAATCCTATAATGTTGACAATTTTTTGATTTTTAGATACCTGTACAAAACTAGCTGACCGGGCGAACTTCGTACCGCCTAAAATTGATTAAATTATTAACATCACAATTCTCGCTTCTGCCATTCGACAGAGTACATCCAGAAACGCAATTGTCCGAAAACACTGTGCTTAACGATAAAGTCCATGCTCGTGTTAAGTTTTGGTTTAAAAAATCGTGCGTGATGTCATTACCGTGTGTATGACATCAGCACAGAGTAAACATAGAGCACACGCTCATATGCGCCTAGTTTTTTTTTTTTTTTATATGGACAAAATCAGATATTGACATAACTCACGAACGTTCAAACTTTAGATAAACCAACTACACGACCATGAGAACAAACCCTAATTCGATCGAATTCGGTTTGACCGTTCGTGAGTTATAAAGTCACAACGCTTTTGCAACTCTCTTTTATATAGGTATATAGAGATATGCGGTTGGTGAACTCTATTCGGCGAATTGTCCTGTTTTTTGGAATCATTATTTAAATTAAGTAAATAGACCTAAGTGGCTTGCATAGCGTCAATATGATAGTTTTTAATAGCACCAATATAGGTCAGCACTAAGATGTAAAAATATAAGACATGTTAAGCTTCCTGTTATTTCTAAATTTCCAAAGAATGACATTATGAATTCCATGGCTTTATGAAGTATTTTAGAACGAGTCTTTAGTTAAATAAAGAAGTATGAAATATCACGTTGGAAGGGAGGTATAAAAGTCAATATCAATTTAAAAACTTTCAGAAATGAAGACGTACCCACCCGTACGGCGTAAACATTATGAAATTTTCATTATAGTTTTGTAACTGTAACTGACTGTTTCAAAAAAAGTTCCATACTTCTTATTAATAACTTAAAGCATACCTACATTCCAAACATGAGTTTTTTTTTTAAAATACCTTCAAGATCCGACCACCATAATCAATTAAATAATCCGAGTAAATCAGAATAATCAATCATTTATCCATAGAAGAAAGAAATCCAATTCTCAATTCATATGTGCTTTGAGCAGAATTGAAGAATCTCGTGAATCGTAAATGCAGAAATTCTTCCAAAGAAAAAGAAATGCATATCCAAATACACACAAAGTAGGTGCCTGCTCATCTCATTCATAAAGCAACAGACGACAAACCTGACAAATTATGAAATCGAACCAAAAAGGGAGAGAAAGAAAAAGAATAGACTACAAAACCCACTCTCATCCACACTCTGAAATCGGAAAGGGAAAGCATATTAGAAAACAGCAATGCAAATGTATACGCATACGCATTCATTCAAGTAAGGATGTTCGCTTTCCATTTGGGTTAAAAATATATCAGCCACCAGCGCTGACACCACTGCAACCACCACCATCGAGGTTTCTGCGCCTTCTAAAGTAATCCAACGAAATCATCACCCTCTAAAATATTTGAGCTTCGGTATGAAGACGATGGTGGCGCAATGGTAGGATACACGAAGTGATAGTACTATAATGTTTATCTACAATGCTTTGACTCAACGAGTGCGTTGTATACCTGTTTTTGGACCTGTGGTGTTGAGTGGTATCATTGTATATAAACATTATAGTACTATCACTTCGTGTGTCCTACCATTGCGCCACCATCGTCTCCATACCTAAGCACAAATATTTTAGAAGGTGAAGATCATAGATTTCGTTGGCTTACTTTAGTAGGCGCAGAAACCTCGATGGTGGCGGTTGCATTGGTGTCAGCGCTGGTGGCTGATATATTTTCTAAAGGAAAAGCAAGCCAAGTGGAACGCGCACATCCTTACATGAATGAATGCGTATGCATAGACATTTGCATAGCTGTTTTCTGATATGCTTTCCCTTTCCGATTTCAGAGTGTGGATGAGGGTGGGTTTTGTAGTCTATTCTTTTTCTTTCTCTCCCTTTTTGGTTCGATTTCATTATTTGTCAGGTTTGTCGTCTGTTGCTTTATGAATGAGATGAGCAGGTACCTACTTTGTGTGTATTTGGGTATGCATTTCTTTTTCTTTGGAAGAATTTCTGCATTTACGATTCACGAGATTCTTCAATTCTGCTCAAAGCACAGATGAGTTGGGAATTTGGATTTCTTTTTTCTATGGATGAATGATTGATTATTCTGACTTACTCGGATTTTTTAATTGATTATGGTGATCGGATCTTGAAGGTATTTAAAAAAAAACTCAAGTTCGAAATGTATGCTTTAAGTTATCAATAAGAAGAATGGAACTTTTTTCGAAACAGTCAGTTACAGTTACAAAACTACAATGAAGTTTTCATAATGTACGTACGGGTGGGTAGGTATTCATTTCTGAATGTTTTTAAATTGATAATAACTTTTTTATCTGTCTTCCAACGTAATTTATTTCATACTTATTTATTTAACTAAAGACTCGTTCGAGAATACTTCATACAGCCATGGAATACTAATTCATAATGTCAGTCTTTGGAAATTTAGAAATAACAGAAAGCTATAACATGTCTTATATCTTTTACATCTGAGTGCTAACCTATATTGGTGCTATTAAAAACTATCATATTGACGCTATCCAAGCCACTAAGGTCTATTTACTGAAAAACGGACAATTCGCCGAATAAGTGTCACCGGCCAACCGCATATTATATGTTTTGTATACTAGTGCATTTTTATATGGGGCCATAAATCTTAAAATCTTAAAATTGTCAACTTAACTTTATAGGATTTCTCTATAACTTTACATTTTTAGAAAATCTAGAAAAACCCAGTTAATTTTATTGAATTCGAATGAAATAAGGTTTTCGCAAGAATTGTGAAAACAGGTAGTTCATTTTCTTTTTTCATTTTGCAGTAGCAAAAAATAATTTTGAATACAGGTATTATTTTCATTTCATTTTTTTGCAGTTTTGGGTAATAAAATAGACTATTGTGTTGGATACTCTTTTTAATTTGGGCAAAAGCAGCATTTTCTATTTTATTTACAACCCTATCCGTATTTTTTCTTCGTATTATTGATTTCATTGAGGCCCTTATTTTTTTACAGTACCAAAACATAGATGAGAGCTTGTCTTATTTACGAATAATCCAATGAGTCGGTAATATTTCGAGTGCATAAAAACCTGATTTCATTTATACTGTTCCCGTATAACTGACAAATCTGACAATACATACATAAAATAAATAATATAGCCTATCTACCTATTTCCTGCGAGAGTGTATTATACGTATTATTTGAATAGACCGATAGAATTAAAAAAAAAATAATACGATAATAGAATTATTACCCAGTAGAAGTGTATATACATTTACGAATTTAATAAAAAAAAACGAGCTCAAAAATAAAACCGAAATAATTAAACTTAAAAAATTGCCTAGTTACCTAGTTTGTCATAGAGGAACTAAACTAGAGGGCCGACTTTCAGCACACCTACCCGATTTTCCCCGCAAATTTTGAATGACAGCCCTCTCTCGCGCGCTCTTTTTTTCCTGTCTGTGAATACGTGTATTAATGGCCGCCGGGTGGAACAATTTCCAAAAACAAACAATTTGTAAATAGATTTATAACAATAAATGTAAAAAAGCAAATGTTGATTATGGTTTTTTTAAATAGCATAATTTCTTCTCTACCCATTTTCGTCACCAAAAACTGTTCATCCATTCAAATTTCAGTTTTTTTTTTATTTTATTTGTATGAATTCTATTTTTGACAGCAAAATTTATGCTGCTGCATAAAAGGGGTTGTTCCAAAAATTATGCATTAAACCCAAGCTTTCACTAGGGCATAAGTGAATTTTCTAAAATGTTTATAAACATTCAATAAATTTTTATAAGGTTTGGTGAATGTTTTCAAATTTGTTTATTTAACACCATATTTGTACAAATTCAAAATATGATTGGAAATTCTGTAGTTTAATAACACTTACAGTGTTGAATAATGTTACTTTAGTATTTCAATCATACGTAAAAATACATATTGTTTTGTTAATTGTTGGTATTTGCATGCTATATTTCGTTTTCTGTGCATATATTCTTTTATAAATTTTATAACAATGTATTTTGAAATGTGCACTGTTTTTTTTTTACAAACCTCTTTAAATTATTAATTGAGAAAAACAAGTGCGTTCTTTGTGTTTTTGGAATACAAAAAGTGATCAAAACATTTTTTTATTGTTCCGAGTATTTCTTAGGTATAAATAAAGGGATGTACGAGGATTTTTATATTATGGCTTTTACCGGAAAAAGCCGAGCGCATACATAGTTAAATTTGAGAGCAATATATGTAGTATAAAAAAATAAAAAAAATATCGAACTTATTTTTCAATTTAGCATTATGCATACTTGGATATAATTACTGTACAAGTATGCATTTGCTAAAACTAAAAAATCTTTTTCACGAAAAAAAATAAAGGATTTTCTTAAACGGTGTTCAAATATTTTGTTTCGATATTTTGAAATTAAAACCATTAAAATCAACGAAAAAAATGTTCTTTCCTTAAAATATACAAAAAAAACTTGAATTTACAAAATCTCTTTTAACAAAAGTGAAGAAAACGTTAATTTTTCTCTGATTGTTATTATGAGTTAGATTTCTGCAAGATATTGACAAATTATTATTTTATTGTAACGAAATTATAAAAGGAATTCCATTTGATTCCAACAAGTTTATAGACATTAAAAACTCTTAAATTCAACTGTGATGTGAACGCCGTGTAACTAAATGGCACAAAATATGACGAACACAGTCTCCCAATGGCGGCTCGATTGACATAAAGTTGTAACCTTAAATTGTATAAGTATGCGTGCGGCATTAATGGCGCTCCTTTGATTTGTACAGGCACGAACACTTATGCAATTTGCTGTTACACAGGCAGCTTGTAGGCAGATTTCCCGTTTCTGCTCTCAGTTGGCCCTCTAGTTTAGTTCCTCTATGTAGTTTGTGCGAGAGTGTGTCATAATAATTATCCTATCTTGCTGGTGTTTTAAATAACATATCTAAAATAAGTAGCGAACTTTATTCTGAATAGCTTATACCTATACCAGTTGTAATAACGTAAAAGCATTTGCTTCGTTGTCGTTTTTAATGTAGATCCCCATGCGAACGTTTTTATTCCAATTTTTTTTTTTAAACGAACTGACATCAAAACAATACTGTGCAACTTATTAAAGTTGTCAGTTAATTCTCTACAAAACATAGGTATTTCTTTTTTGAATACCTATGCCATTCTGATTATGACAATTGCAAAACCATAAACATTAATAAAAAAAGTGAGTTAAACATTATAAAATTATTTTCTTTCATTTTCATTGTCCACTCAGACTCAGTTTTCGGGAGTTTTTTTTAGATCGGGTTCAAGTCCCTCACTATTGAAGAAGGCTTCCTCACTTTATACCTCTACAATGTCTTTCGATGATTTTTTGATTTTTCCTTTCAGCAATTAT
Source organism: Cheilosia impressa (assembly GCA_948293265.1). Lineage (NCBI taxonomy): Eukaryota > Metazoa > Arthropoda > Insecta > Diptera > Syrphidae > Cheilosia > Cheilosia impressa. The sequence continues at coordinate 58,633,078 of OX411880.1, forward strand.
CAAGAGAAATAAAAAATTGTGTCCCCTACAAGACAGTATATTTCTTAAATTTTTTTTTCAATCAACTGTTCTGAAACCACATTTTACACGGGCGAAGCCGTGCGGGTACAGCTAGTCAATAATATAATTAAATTGTTGGTCATGAATTCATAACTAACAGAAATACGACAAAAAGATTAACTTGAAATATACCTACTCCATTTGCATTCAAATATCTACAAGAACGAATTGGATTTTCATATTAGCATTTTTGAGGGTTTTAAATACCAATTCTATGTTCTTGAAATGTTCTTCTTCGGTTTCACCGAATATGACGATGTCGTCAATATATACGTAGCATCTTTTTCCTCTGTGCTCTTTAAGAATGTCGTCTAAAGCGCGCTGAAAAATCGCGGTGGCATTTTTCAGTCCAAAGGGTAAGCGAACGAATTCAAACTTCCCATTGTTGACCGAAAATGCTGTTTTCTCTATGTCAGTATGTTTGAGTAAGATTTGGTGGAACCCGCTTTTGAGGTCAATAATGGTGAAGTATTTCTGTTTGCTAAGATTAGAAAAGACTTCGTTTATCTCGGGGATAGGGTACCTATCAGGGATAGTAACCGAATTTAGGATGCGTCCATTTTCTTTGGAACGATCCAAACCTGAGAGTTATATGGCGATTTCGATGGTCTAATTATTCCTTCATTAAGTAGTTCTTTTAGCTGCTTTTCCACTTCGTCTTTCAATGCCATTGGATAAGGGTAGGATTTGGAGTAAATTGGTGTATCTATATTAGTTCGTATTTCGCCTCTTACTGTCGTAGTGTATGTCAGTTTCTTGTTGGGTTCTGCAAAAAGTGTAGGGCAGTTTTCGATAATTTTATTGAGTTTACCTTTTTGATTGTCGGAAAGGTGCGAAAGTCGTAAATTTATGTTATTAACGTTTTCTGTAATATGCTGTTTAAGTTTTATTTGGATGTTGGGGAAGATAGTCATATAGTTTTCGTTGGTATGAATAACAGCTTTGAGTTCTCTAAGAGAATCGTTGCCTATTATTCCATCGAAGGAGATCAGGCTGGGAAGAATGAAGAATTTTAATTTTTTCCCATTTTGTTTAAATAAATTTATAAATGAGTGATGGGTAATTTTTATATTACCTCCTACGGAGTTAGCAAAAAAAATTTTTCCTTAGAAATAGGGAATTTTATACGTTTAGGTTGCACGTAATTTTTGTTAGAGCCCGTGTCTATTAAAAATTTGAGCGTTTCTCCACTTTTCACCTTAAATTACAAATAGGGAAGTGAAGAACGACTTAATCTAAAAAATAGATATCGTCTAATTCTTCTGTTTCGTCGAAATGGGGGTTACCGTAGTATTCCACATTTCTTCATACGTTTGCGTATTTTGATTACTGTCCGCATTCTCGGGATATGTTTCTCCTTCGCAGTTGTCCGGTGATGGTTCCGTTTCTTGTTCGTTGTTGTCCTGTTCGGTGTTAAAGATTCTTTGGAATTTATTTGGGTGGTGAACCTGATTGGAGTTACCTTGATGATGTCGTTTCTGTATCTGCGGAATTCGTGGTCGATTAGCATAGTTCACCTGTCTTGAATGAATGCTTTGATCTATATCCATAGGCTTAGGTGGTAGTTGGGGTCTGTGATATTGTGGTCTCATTGGATTGACATTTTGTGGCCAAGAATTTTGTTGAATAGCGTTTTGATAATGTGGTCTAGACGGTTGACCATGTTGTGGCCAGGGGTTTGGTCGTCTTTCAGGTGTTGGTCTCATTTGCATTTGTGGGTTGTGTAGCAATTCAGGGTAGAAGTTTCCTTCCGGAGCTGGTATTGGTTTTGGGGATAGGACAGGGGGTAATTGGGTTTTGCGCGAAGAGTTTTGGCTGTTATTTGCATACTGTGTTCTGAAATCTACGTTTTGCAGCTTCAGGCACAGGTCGACTGGTTCTTTAATGCTTAAAAGACGTGGTAGATCGCCTCGCAATCCCCTTACGAAGGTGTCTAATGCCTTGTCTCTGTAGGATTGAGTCATATTATTAAGCGACTCCGTACTCATCTCTATACAGGATAGTTTGTTTAGGATTAGCGAAAGATGCTGATAAACAACCTGATAGAATTCAGGAATTGAATTAGGTCCTTGCACGAGAGTTGTCATCTGGTACTCAAGTGTACCAAGATCTCTTTTGTCGGCGTAATGCAAGGTTAAGCACTTTGAAATGTTGCTCCAATTCAAAGGCGTGTTATACGATTCGAGGGCAATATCAGCTTGCCCTACGATTTTATTTCTTATTGTACTTAATATTCCATAATACTTTGGAGTCCCTTTAAGATGGTCGTATATCGTAAGGACTCTATCTACACTCTTTTTCCAGGAGCTAAACTCTCCCGGTTGGCCTGAAAACTCGCGAAGACTTTTGGCGATATCAGGTACTTTGTCTAGATCTGAGAGGTCCCTATTAACGTTTATGTCGATAATCTGGTCAGTGTCATTATTAATGTCGGAACTTGGATTGAGTATATTGTTAATAATATGTCGTCCTTCCCTTGCTAATACTTGCGGCAACAGGTGCCGGATTGTCGTTAACAACAAGACGAGGTGGTCGGATTAAATTATTAGGATTCATTTTTACGGAGGTGAAAAGATTTAAAGAAGAGACTTTTTTTTTCTTTTAAAAAAAAAAATCGGCTTGAGAGTGCTTATTAGATTTCTAGCTTTTATGGATAATATGATATAATTTAGCTTATAAAAAAATCGTATAATTCAAGTTTGAATATTTTGTTCACTTTAGTTAGATTTGATTTATATTTATTTGAGAATTATAAGCTAGCTTACATAAAAAACAATCCCACGATGTGCATTGTCCCTTATGGAGTTCTAAGATGATCCGTCGTGCACTTTACCCGGTGAGTGCGTTGGTTTGGTTGGGGCTGAGGGCGGTCTTTCAGATGAAACTGTATGGTCGGCTGTTCTCGAGCTGAACTCCTTTTTACTGGTTACACAGTTACTGGGGGGCCTTAGTTTTACCACTACACTGTTACACTGATTTCATAGGTCTTTAAGCTATTAATTGCCACCTGTCAAGTCTTCATATACTAGAATTAAGTGAAGCTTTGGTTTTTACTTGTTATCAATTTATTTTTTTTATTCTTGATTATTTTATTTTAGTTCACTTTCTGATTTTAACTTAAAACACTACTTTATTATTTTCCAAAACACTTTTTAACTTTCACAAATTCACTCGATAGGTTTATATGAAAAACTTTCGGCCTTACCAATAATCAACTTAAGTCTGGCAGTTTATGCAAAGACCCCACACTTTCCAAAATCCCTTTACCAATAAACAAATATAGTTGCCAGAATATCGCTAACTGTAGGGTTAAATGTTAATGTTCCGAAACCCATGTTTATCTCGGGCATTAGCTAAATAAATCCTCCCGAAATGTCATTTTGCAGAGTTGTGTTGCCCAACCCTCCTAAATAATGGTATGAAATTTCGTAATAGGAGCAAATTTACATACGCTGTTGTTCAGCCTGACCGTTTATAATTATAAACAAATTTTAGTAAATTGTTAATATTTTCTGATTTTATTCGTTGGAATACAACAATGCAAGTGGTTTTTAAGTCTAGCAAACACAAATTTGTACAAATGTATGCACAAAATTGAAAAATAATGCATTTTTGTTTTATTTCTAAGCACTTACCCCCGTATTAATAAACGAAAATGTGCACAAGGAAGTTACATAATACGCATCAGATAGCATACAAAAATTTTACGTAACTGCTGAATAACGAGTTGATAACTTTTACGCAGCGTTTATTAATACTTGGGTTAAAATATGTACTTCGAATATTTTGATTAAAAGAAATGGTTAGTGCTTTATCTTGTTTAACCGCTAGTGCTTGCTTTATGATTGATTTTCATTTTAGTTTGTAACGAATGCATGCTAAGTAAAAAATAAATTTGATATAAGTTTGGGATCTTTCCAAGAATTTCTTGAGAGTAGTCGCTGAGAGAATAAAATATCTGTTCATTTAATAGTGGACAACTCATACCTGAATACTTTTTTTTACAATTCTCAGTACCTTAGGCGGCAGGTAGATTTTGGATGAAGATCTTAAATATTGGTGTGGAAATGGTTGCTGTGAAAAGGTACACTTCGCGGAAAATATAGATAGGAGAATTGTCAGCAATCAACAAAATCCACGCGAAATAATAAATTTGGGAACTGCTGGAGGAATATCAGGTAGTATGTGCGAATTTAAGATATACAAAGTTCTGTATTACTTGGTGCGAATTCATCTAGGAGAAAACATGACAGCATTCGTGTAGAAGAATGTCCACTGCTTTATATTTTTTTTCCCGAATTAAGTAATATACCTAAGCTATGCAATTTTTAAAAGATCAAATTGTATTTGTTTTCACACCTCCATAATACTTTTGCAAGTAAATACTGTTTTTCAAACGGAAATGAATAAGCAGGTTAATATTTCGAAAATATTCACTTGCTAACGATCTAAATGTGATCTTTAGACTACCAATAAGTTTTGATTTGCATTATCAGCCAACGAATAAATGAAAGCATTCTAATAAACTGTGTTCCGTTTATTGAATAATTTAAAATATACGACACAAATTCACTCATAAATCAATCGTGAATAGGTATTAGAAAACAAGAAAGCGTACTATAAAAAGTACCGAAAATTGTGTCCGATCGAACAATAGGGCATTACTGATTTGCATGCGATATTTGAGAGATCAGCGGATATGTTGTGCATTTCCTATTTTCTGTTTTGTTTTTTGCTTATGATAAGCTTCAAAAAGCCTTTAAAAGAAATCTGTTGGGCAAATTAATTTGCAATTTAAATATTCCTTTTTTTAGAATAAAATCCTCCTGAAATAAGCCATTGACCTTGTTTTTCACGAAAACAAATTATGAAATTTGAATTCTGCGATGGCAAAAAATGTAATAGTTTCTAAGAAAGTTGTCGCACTAGCAAATGTTGAGGTCTAATTGTTTATTGGTACCGTTTCACTAATGCTGTACATTTGTACTAAAGCTGGCAACCAGCTTATCGTCGACATTAATGTTTGATTATTAGTAAGGCCGTTTGTCTTCTGTCCCTGCTCGGGCGCCAGTTAATAATTCAACGCGATGTTTAATTAAAAAAAAGTTATTTTATGAGGAACTACCTCTTTATTGCCATCAAAACTTAGAACTAAATTCACATCGATACTGGCACATTTATTTATTAATTATTTTTGCCTATTAAGCTATTTGCATCATTCAAATGTATTCAGGTCAATATCCTGGAAATTTGTCTGGAATGTGTAAATTCTTGGAATTCGACTGTGGGAGCTCGTGTATTGACTATTGCAGTGCAGTTGAGATTCGTGGAATTCGACTGTGGGAACTCGTGTGTTAAATTATATAAGGACTATAGTACTATCATCAACACGAAAATTTTCTTAGCCGGACACACCGTCGGATGGCGTTGCTGTCTTGCTAAGTTTCTTGTAGCACCAAAATAGAGAGGAATAGCCACACTTGTGGTGAGTGAAAAGAAACATTTGGTTGGTGGTGGTGGCTGGTCGGTAGGTAGCAATAAAGGGATAAAAACATCATAAGGGTTTCTTTTCTCTGTTACTCGCACAATGAGGTTCTATCTCTTCATGCATGACTAGTTTCTTTGAACAAGACATGATGACAAATTTCTGATTTGGAATTTCGATCGTATGACAGGCAAATCTGGATATTTGTGCTTATGAAAGAAAATGATTCTGTTCGTGTTCCTTTTTATGATGAGATGACGGTTGATCTTTTATTTTAGATTTGAAAATTCGTTCTTATATATATTTGAATGTAAATGGAGTATATTTCAAGTTAATCTTTTTGTTGTATTTCTGTTAGTTATTAGTTAGTTAGTTATTCATGACCAACAATTTAATTATATTATTGATTTGATATAATATCTACAATTAATTAACCCCAATTGCGAAATTTTAGGGTGGATGGACTGATGATCTTTCATCGGATTGTTTTTTATCCTCGTATAAATAGGTATATTATGCATTAGTGGTTTGTTTTGCAATTATCATAATCAGAATGACATAGAAATACCTATGTTTTATAGAGAATTAACTGACAACTTTAATAAGTTGCACAGTATTGCTTTGAGGTCAGTTCATTTAAAAACAAAATTTGGAATAAAAACGTTCGCATGGGGATCTACATTAAAAACGACAACGTATATAAGCTATTCAGGATAAAATTCGGTACTTATTTTAGATATGTTGTTTAAAACACCAGCATAGGATAGGATTATTCGAAATTATTATGACACACTGTCGAACAAACTAAGTAGGCAATTTGTTTTTTAGTTTAATTATTTCGGTTTTATTTTTGAGCTGTTTTTTTTTTATTAAATTCGTAAGGTATATATACACAACCACCGGGTAATAATTCTTTTATCGTATTATTTTTTTTTTTTAATTCTATCGGTTTATTCAAATTAAACTCAAATTAAAATACATTTAATACACTCTCGCAGGAAATGGGTAGATACCTAGGCAATACTATTTATTTTATGGAATAGGTGAGTATGTATTGCCAGATTTGTCAGTTAAATGCGAACACTATAAATGAAATCAGGTTTTTATGCACTCCACATATTACCGACTCATTGGAAATATTCGAAAAATAAGACAGAGCGTCATCTAAATTTTGGTAATGTGAAAAACCCATAATAAGGGCCTCAATGATCTCAAAAACACGGAGAAAAATATGCATATACTATATGTAGTTGTAAATAAAATAAAGAATGGTGCTTTTGCCCAAATTTAAAATATAAACCAACAACTTTAAAAAATCAAATAAAAGTTACCATCATCTACCTGTATTCGAAATTATATTTATTGCTTCTGCAAATTCTAAAAAAAAGGGGTTAAATTTATAAATGCACTACCTGTTTTAACAATTCTTCCGAAAACCTTATCGCATTCAATACCTGTTATGAACTTGTGTTTTTCTACATTTTGTAAAAATGTAAAGTTATGAAGAAATCCTATAATGTTGACAATTTTTTGATTTTTAGATACCTGTACAAAACTAGCTGACCGGGCGAACTTCGTACCGCCTAAAATTGATTAAATTATTAACATCACAATTCTCGCTTCTGCCATTCGACAGAGTACATCCAGAAACGCAATTGTCCGAAAACACTGTGCTTAACGATAAAGTCCATGCTCGTGTTAAGTTTTGGTTTAAAAAATCGTGCGTGATGTCATTACCGTGTGTATGACATCAGCACAGAGTAAACATAGAGCACACGCTCATATGCGCCTAGTTTTTTTTTTTTTTTTATATGGACAAAATCAGATATTGACATAACTCACGAACGTTCAAACTTCAGATAAACCAACTACACGACCATGAGAACAAACCCTAATTCGATCGAATTCGGTTTGACCGTTCGTGAGTTATAAAGTCACAACGCTTTTGCAACTCTCTTTTATATAGGTATATAGAGATATGCGGTTGGTGAACTCTATTCGGCGAATTGTCCTGTTTTTTGGAATCATTATTTAAATTAAGTAAATAGACCTAAGTGGCTTGCATAGCGTCAATATGATAGTTTTTAATAGCACCAATATAGGTCAGCACTAAGATGTAAAAATATAAGACATGTTAAGCTTCCTGTTATTTCTAAATTTCCAAAGAAAGACATTATGAATTCCATGGCTTTATGAAGTATTTTAGAACGAGTCTTTAGTTAAATAAAGAAGTATGAAATATCACGTTGGAAGGGAGGTATAAAAGTCAATATCAATTTAAAAACTTTCAGAAATGAAGACGTACCCACCCGTACGCCGTAAACATTATGAAATTTTCATTATAGTTTTGTAACTGTAACTGACTGTTTCAAAAAAAGTTCCATACTTCTTATTAATAACTTAAAGCATACCTACATTCCAAACATGAGTTTTTTTTTTAAAATACCTTCAAGATCCGACCACCATAATCAATTAAATAATCCGAGTAAATCAGAATAATCAATCATTTATCCATAGAAGAAAGAAATCCAATTCTCAATTCATATGTGCTTTGGGCAGAATTGAAGAATCTCGTGAATCGTAAATGCAGAAATTCTTCCAAAGAAAAAGAAATGCATATCCAAATACACACAAAGTAGGTGCCTGCTCATCTCATTCATAAAGCAACAGACGACAAACCTGACAAATTATGAAATCGAACCAAAAAGGGAGAGAAAGAAAAAGAATAGACTACAAAACCCACTCTCATCCACACTCTGAAATCGGAAAGGGAAAGCATATTAGAAAACAGCAATGCAAATGTATACGCATACGCATTCATTCAAGTAAGGATGTTCGCTTTCCATTTGGGTTAAAAATATATCAGCCACCAGCGCTGACACCACTGCAACCACCACCATCGAGGTTTCTGCGCCTTCTAAAGTAAACCAACGAAATCATCACCCTCTAAAATATTTGAGCTTCGGTATGAAGACGATGGTGGCGCAATGGTAGGATACACGAAGTGATAGTACTATAATGTTTATCTACAATGCTTTGACTCAACGAGTGCGTTGTATACCTGTTTTTGGACCTGTGGTGTTGAGTGGTATCATTGTATATAAACATTATAGTACTATCACTTCGTGTGTCCTACCATTGCGCCACCATCGTCTCCATACCTAAGCACAAATATTTTAGAAGGTGAAGATCATAGATTTCGTTGGCTTACTTTAGTAGGCGCAGAAACCTCGATGGTGGCGGTTGCATTGGTGTCAGCGCTGGTGGCTGATATATTTTCTAAAGGAAAAGCAAGCCAAGTGGAACGCGCACATCCTTACATGAATGAATGCGTATGCATAGACATTTGCATAGCTGTTTTCTGATATGCTTTCCCTTTCCGATTTCAGAGTGTGGATGAGGGTGGGTTTTGTAGTCTATTCTTTTTCTTTCTCTCCCTTTTTGGTTCGATTTCATAATTTGTCAGGTTTGTCGTCTGTTGCTTTATGAATGAGATGAGCAGGTACCTACTTTGTGTGTATTTGGGTATGCATTTCTTTTTCTTTGGAAGAATTTCTGCATTTACGATTCACGAGATTCTTCAATTCTGCTCAAAGCACAGATGAGCTGGGAATTTGGATTTCTTTTTTCTATGGATGAATGATTGATTATTCTGACTTACTCGGATTTTTTAATTGATTATGGTGATCGGATCTTGAAGGTATTTAAAAAAAAACTCAAGTTCGAAATGTATGCTTTAAGTTATCAATAAGAAGAATGGAACTTTTTTCGAAACAGTCAGTTACAGTTACAAAACTACAATGAAGTTTTCATAATGTACGTACGGGTGGGTAGGTATTCATTTCTGAATGTTTTTAAATTGATAATAACTTTTTTATCTGTCTTCCAACGTAATTTATTTCATACTTATTTATTTAACTAAAGACTCGTTCGAGAATACTTCATACAGCCATGGAATACTAATTCATAATGTCAGTCTTTGGAAATTTAGAAATAACAGAAAGCTATAACATGTCTTATATCTTTTACATCTGAGTGCTAACCTATATTGGTGCTATTAAAAACTATCATATTGACGCTATCCAAGCCACTAAGGTCTATTTACTGAAAAACGGACAATTCGCCGAATAAGTGTCACCGGCCAACCGCATATTATATGTTTTGTATACTAGTGCATTTTTATATGGGGCCATAAATCTTAAAATCTTAAAATTGTCAACTTAACTTTATAGGATTTCTCTATAACTTTACATTTTTAGAAAATCTAGAAAAACCCAGTTAATTTTATTGAATTCGAATGAAATAAGGTTTTCGCAAGAATTGTGAAAACAGGTAGTTCATTTTCTTTTTTCATTTTGCAGTAGCAAAAAATAATTTTGAATACAGGTATTATTTTCATTTCATTTTTTTGCAGTTTTGGGTAATAAAATAGACTATTGTGTTGGATACTCTTTTTAATTTGGGCAAAAGCAGCATTTTCTATTTTATTTACAACCCTATCCGTATTTTTTCTTCGTATTATTGATTTCATTGAGGCCCTTATTTTTTTACAGTACCAAAACATAGATGAGAGCTTGTCTTATTTACGAATAATCCAATGAGTCGGTAATATTTCGAGTGCATAAAAACCTGATTTCATTTATACTGTTCCCGTATAACTGACAAATCTGACAATACATACATAAAATAAATAATATAGCCTATCTACCTATTTCCTGCGAGAGTGTATTATACGTATTATTTGAATAGACCGATAGAATTAAAAAAAAAATAATACGATAATAGAATTATTACCCAGTAGAAGTGTATATACATTTACGAATTTAATAAAAAAAAAACGAGCTCAAAAATAAAACCGAAATAATTAAACTTAAAAAATTGCCTAGTTACCTAGTTTGTCATAGAGGAACTAAACTAGAGGGCCGACTTTCAGCACACCTACCCGATTTTCCCCGCAAATTTTGAATGACAGCCCTCTCTCGCGCGCTCTTTTTTTCCTGTCTGTGAATACGTGTATTAATGGCCGCCGGGTGGAACAATTTCCAAAAACAAACAATTTGTAAATAGATTTATAACAATAAATGTAAAAAAGCAAATGTTGATTATGGTTTTTTTAAATAGCATAATTTCTTCTCTACCCATTTTCGTCACCAAAAACTGTTCATCCATTCAAATTTCAGTTTTTTTTTTATTTTATTTGTATGAATTCTATTTTTGACAGCAAAATTTATGCTGCTGCATAAAAGGGGTTGTTCCAAAAATTATGCATTAAACCCAAGCTTTCACTAGGGCATAAGTGAATTTTCTAAAATGTTTATAAACATTCAATAAATTTTTATAAGGTTTGGTGAATGTTTTCGAATTTGTTTATTTAACACCATATTTGTACAAATTCAAAATATGATTGGAAATTCTGTAGTTTAATAACACTTACAGTGTTGAATAATGTTACTTTGGTATTTCAATCATACGTAAAAATACATATTGTTTTGTTAATTGTTGGTATTTGCATGCTATATTTCGTTTTCTGTGCATATATTCTTTTATAAATTTTATAACAATGTATTTTGAAATGTGCACTGTTTTTTTTTTACAAACCTCTTTAAATTATTAATTGAGAAAAACAAGTGCGTTCTTTGTGTTTTTGGAATACAAAAAGTGATCAAAACATTTTTTTATTGTTCCGAGTATTTCTTAGGTATAAATAAAGGGCGATGTACGAGGATTTTTATATTATGGCTTTTACCGGAAAAAGCCGAGCGCATACATAGTTAAATTTGAGAGCAATATATGTAGTATAAAAAAATAAAAAAAATATCGAACTTATTTTTCAATTTAGCATTATGCATACTTGGATATAATTACTGTACAAGTATGCATTTGCTAAAACTAAAAAATCTTTTTCACGAAAAAAAATAAAGGATTTTCTTAAACGGTGTTCAAATATTTTGTTTCGATATTTTGAAATTAAAACCATTAAAATCAACGAAAAAAATGTTCTTTCCTTAAAATATACAAAAAAAACTTGAATTTACAAAATCTCTTAACAAAAGTGAAGAAAACGTTAATTTTTCTCTGATTGTTATTATGAGTTAGATTTCTGCAAGATATTGACAAATTATTATTTTATTGTAACGAAATTATAAAAGGAATTCCATTTGATTCCAACAAGTTCATAGACATTAAAAACTCTTAAATTCAACTGTGATGTGAACTAAATGGCACAAAATATGACGAACACAGTCTCCCAATGGCGGCTCGATTGACATAAAGTTGTAACCTTAAATTGTATAAGTATGCGTGCGGCATTAATGGCGCTCCTTTGATTTGTACAGGCACGAACACTTATGCAATTTGCTGTTACACAGGCAGCTTGTAGGCAGATTTCCCGTTTCTGCTCTCAGTTGGCCCTCTAGTTTAGTTCCTCTATGTAGTTTGTGCGAGAGTGTGTCATAATAATTATCCTATCTTGCTGGTGTTTTAAATAACATATCTAAAATAAGTAGCGAACTTTATTCTGAATAGCTTATACCTATACCAGTTGTAATAACGTAAAAGCATTTGCTTCGTTGTCGTTTTTAATGTAGATCCCCATGCGAACGTTTTTATTCCAATTTTTTTTTTAAACGAACTGACATCAAAACAATACTGTGCAACTTATTAAAGTTGTCAGTTAATTCTCTACAAAACATAGGTATTTCTTTTTTGAATACCTATGCCATTCTGATTATGACAATTGCAAAACCATAAACATTAATAAAAAAAGTGAGTTAAACATTATAAAATTATTTTCTTTCATTTTCATTGTCCACTCAGACTCAGTTTTCGGGAGTTTTTTTTAGATCGGGTTCAAGTCCCTCACTATTGAAGAAGGCTTCCTCACTTTATACCTCTACAATGTCTTTCGATGATTTTTTGATTTTTCCTTTCAGCAATTATCAAGAGAAATAAAAAATTGTGTCCCCTACAAGACAGTATATTTCTTAAATTTTTTTTTCAATCAACTGTTCTGAAACCACATTTTACACGGGCGAAGCCGTGCGGGTACAGCTAGTCAATAATATAATTAAATTGTTGGTCATGAATTCATAACTAACAGAAATACGACAAAAAGATTAACTTGAAATATACCTACTCCATTTGCATTCAAATATCTACAAGAACGAATTGGATTTTCATATTAGCATTTTTGAGGGTTTTAAATACCAATTCTATGTTCTTGAAATGTTCTTCTTCGGTTTCACCGAATATGACGATGTCGTCAATATATACGTAGCATCTTTTTCCTATGTGCTCTTTAAGAATGTCGTCTAAAGCGCGCTGAAAAATCGCGGTGGCATTTTTCAGTCCAAAGGGTAAGCGAACGAATTCAAACTTCCCATTGTTGACCGAAAATGCTGTTTTCTCTATGTCAGTATGTTTGAGTAAGATTTGGTGGAACCCGCTTTTGAGGTCAATAATGGTGAAGTATTTCTGTTTGCTAAGATTAGAAAAGACTTCGTTTATCTCGGGGATAGGGTACCTATCAGGGATAGTAACCGAATTTAGGATGCGTCCATTTTCTTTGGAACGATCCAAACCTGAGAGTTATATGGCGATTTCGATGGTCTAATTATTCCTTCATTAAGTAGTTCTTTTAGCTGCTTTTCCACTTCGTCTTTCAATGCCATTGGATAAGGGTAGGATTTGGAGTAAATTGGTGTATCTATATTAGTTCGTATTTCGCCTCTTACTGTCGTAGTGTATGTCAGTTTCTTGTTGGGTTCTGCAAAAAGTGTAGGGCAGTTTTCGATAATTTTATTGAGTTTACCTTTTTGATTGTCGGAAAGGTGCGAAAGTCGTAAATTTATGTTATTAACGTTTTCTGTAATATGCTGTTTAAGTTTTATTTGGATGTTGGGGAAGATAGTCATATAGTTTTCGTTGGTATGAATAACAGCTTTGAGTTCTCTAAGAGAATCGTTGCCTATTATTCCATCGAAGGAGATCAGGCTGGGAAGAATGAAGAATTTTAATTTTTTCCCATTTTGTTTAAATAAATTTATAAATGAGTGATGGGTAATTTTTATATTACCTCCTACGGAGTTAGCAAAAAAAATTTTTCCTTAGAAATAGGGAATTTTATACGTTTAGGTTGCACGTAATTTTTGTTAGAGCCCGTGTCTATTAAAAATTTGAGCGTTTCTCCACTTTTCACCTTAAATTACAAATAGGGAAGTGAAGAACGACTTAATCTAAAAAATAGATATCGTCTAATTCTTCTGTTTCGTCGAAATGGGGGTTACCGTAGTATTCCACATTTCTTCATACGTTTGCGTATTTTGATTACTGTCCGCATTCTCGGGATATGTTTCTCCTTCGCAGTTGTCCGGTGATGGTTCCGTTTCTTGTTCGTTGTTGTCCTGTTCGGTGTTAAAGATTCTTTGGAATTTATTTGGGTGGTGAACCTGATTGGAGTTACCTTGATGATGTCGTTTCTGTATCTGCGGAATTCGTGGTCGATTAGCATAGTTCACCTGTCTTGAATGAATGCTTTGATCTATATCCATAGGCTTAGGTGGTAGTTGGGGTCTGTGATATTGTGGTCTCATTGGATTGACATTTTGTGGCCAAGAATTTTGTTGAATAGCGTTTTGATAATGTGGTCTAGACGGTTGACCATGTTGTGGCCAGGGGTTTGGTCGTCTTTCAGGTGTTGGTCTCATTTGCATTTGTGGGTTGTGTAGCAATTCAGGGTAGAAGTTTCCTTCCGGAGCTGGTATTGGTTTTGGGGATAGGACAGGGGGTAATTGGGTTTTGCGCGAAGAGTTTTGGCTGTTATTTGCATACTGTGTTCTGAAATCTACGTTTTGCAGCTTCAGGCACAGATGTAAGGCCTGTGGAAGGTCGACTGGTTCTTTAATGCTTAAAAGACGTGGTAGATCGCCTCGCAATCCCCTTACGAAGGTGTCTAATGCCTTGTCTCTGTAGGATTGAGTCATATTATTAAGCGACTCCGTACTCATCTCTATACAGGATAGTTTGTTTAGGATTAGCGAAAGATGCTGATAAACAACCTGAGAGAATTCAGGAATTGAATTAGGTCCTTGCACGAGAGTTGTCATCTGGTACTCAAGTGTACCAAGATCTCTTTTGTCGGCGTAATGCAAGGTTAAGCACTTTGAAATGTTGCTCCAATTCAAAGGCGTGTTATACGATTCGAGGGCAATATCAGCTTGCCCTACGATTTTATTTCTTATTGTACTTAATATTCCATAATACTTTGGAGTCCCTTTAAGATGGTCGTATATCGTAAGGACTCTATCTACACTCTTTTTCCAGGAGCTAAACTCTCCCGGTTGGCCTGAAAACTCGCGAAGACTTTTGGCGATATCAGGTACTTTGTCTAGATCTGAGAGGTCCCTATTAACGTTTATGTCGATAATCTGGTCAGTGTCATTATTAATGTCGGAACTTGGATTGAGTATATTGTTAATAATATGTCGTCCTTCCCTTGCTAATACTTGCGGCAACAGGTGCCGGATTGTCGTTAACAACAAGACGAGGTGGTCGGATTAAATTATTAGGATTCATTTTTACGGAGGTGAAAAGAATTAAAGAAGAGACTTTTTTTTTTCTTTTAAAAAAAAAAATCGGCTTGAGAGTGCTTATTAGATTTCTAGCTTTTATGGATAATATGATATAATTTAGCTTATAAAAAAAATCGTATAATTCAAGTTTGAATATTTTGTTCACTTTAGTTAGATTTGATTTATATTTATTTGAGAATTATAAGCTAGCTTACATAAAAAACAATCCCACGATGTGCATTGTCCCTTATGGAGTTCTAAGATGATCCGTCGTGCACTTTACCCGGTGAGTGCGTTGGTTTGGTTGGGGCTGAGGGCGGTCTTTCAGATGAAACTGTATGGTCGGCTGTTCTCGAGCTGAACTCCTTTTTACTGGTTACACAGTTACTGGGGGGCCTTAGTTTTACCACTACACTGTTACACTGATTTCATAGGTCTTTAAGCTATTAATTGCCACCTGTCAAGTCTTCATATACTAGAATTAAGTGAAGCTTTGGTTTTTACTTGTTATCAATTTATTTTTTTTATTCTTGATTATTTTATTTTAGTTCACTTTCTGATTTTAACTTAAAACACTACTTTATTATTTTTCAAAACACTTTTTAACTTTCACAAATTCACTCGATAGGTTTATATGAAAAACTTTCGGCCTTACCAATAATCAACTTAAGTCTGGCAGTTTATGCAAAGACCCCACACTTTCCAAAATCCCTTTACCAATAAACAAATATAGTTGCCAGAATATCGCTAACTGTAGGGTTAAATGTTAATGTTCCGAAACCCATGTTTATCTCTGGCATTAGCTAAATAAATCCTCCCGAAATGTCATTTTGCAGAGTTGTGTTGCCCAACCCTCCTAAATAATGGTATGAAATTTCGTAATAGGAGCAAATATACATACGCTGTTGTTCGGCCCGAACGTTTATAATTATAAACTAATTTTAGTAAATTGTAAATGTTTTCTGATTTTATTCGTAGGATACAACAATGCAAGTGGTTTTTAAGTCTAGCAAACACAAATTTGTACAAATGTATGCACAAAATTGAAAAATAATGCATTTTTGTTTTATTTCTAAGCACTTACCCCCGTATTAATAAACGAAAATGTGCACAAGGAAGTTACATAATACGCATCAGATAGCATACAAAAATTTTACGTAACTGCTGAATAACGAGTTGATAACTTTTACGCAGCGTTTATTAATACTTGGGTTAAAATATGTACTTCGAATATTTTGATTAAAAGAAATGGTTAGTGCTTTATCTTGTTTAACCGCTAGTGCTTGCTTTATGATTGATTTTCATTTTAGTTTGTAACGAATGCATGCTAAGTAAAAAATAAATTTGATATAAGTTTGGGATCTTTCCAAGAATTTCTTGAGAGTAGTCGCTGAGAGAATAAAATATCTGTTCATTTAATAGTGGACAACTCATACCTGAATACTTTTTTTTACAATTCAAGATCTTAAATATTGGTGTGGAAATGGTTGCTGTGAAAAGGTACACTTCGCGGAAAATATAGATAGGAGAATTGTCAGCAATCAACAAAATCCACGCGAAATAATAAATTTGGGAACTGCTGGAGGAATATCAGGTAGTATGTGCGAATTTAAGATATACAAAGTTCTGTATTACTTGGTGCGAATTCATCTAGGAGAAAACATGACAGCATTCGTGTAGAAGAATGTCCACTGCTTTATATTTTTTTCCCCGAATTAAGTAATATACCTAAGCTATGCAATTTTTAAAAGATCAAATTGTATTTGTTTTCACACCTCCATAATACTTTTGCAAGTAAATACTGTTTTTCAAACGGAAATGAATAAGCAGGTTAATATTTCGAAAATATTCACTTGCTAACGATCTAAATGTGATCTTTAGACTACCAATAAGTTTTGATTTGCATTATCAGCCAACGAATAAATGAAAGCATTCTAATAAACTGTGTTCCGTTTATTGAATAATTTAAAATATACGACACAAATTCACTCATAAATCAATCGTGAATAGGTATTAGAAAACAAGAAAGCGTACTATAAAAAGTACCGAAAATTGTGTCCGATCGAACAATAGGGCATTACTGATTTGCATGCGATATTTGAGAGATCAGCGGATATGTTGTGCATTTCCTATTTTCTGTTTTGTTTTTTGCTTATAATAAGCTTCAAAAAGCCTTTAAAAGAAATCTGTTGGGCAAATTAATTTGCAATTTAAATATTCCTTTTTTTAGAATAAAATCCTCGTGAAATAAGCCATTGACCTTGTTTTTCACAAAAACAAATTATGAAATTTGAATTCTGCGATGGCAAAAAATGTAATAGTTTCTAAGAAAGTTGTCGCACTAGCAAATGTTGAGGTCTAATTGTTTATTGGTACCGTTTCACTAATGCTGTACATTTGTACTAAAGCTGGCAACCAGCTTATCGTCGACATTAATGTTTGATTATTAGTAAGGCCGTTTGTCTTCTGTCCCTGCTCGGGCGCCAGTTAATAATTCAACGCGACGTTTAATTAAAAAAAAGTTATTTTATGAGGAACTACCTCTTTATTGCCATCAAAACTTAGAACTAAATTCACATCGATACTGGCACATTTATTTATTAATTATTTTTGCCTATTAAGCTATTTGCATCATTCAAATGTATTCAGGTCAATATCCTGGAAATTTGTCTGGAGTGTGTAAATTGCAGTGCAGTCGAGATTCTTGGAATTCGACTGTGGGAGCTCGTGTATTGACTATTGCAGTGCAGTTGAGATTCGTGGAATTCGACTGTGGGAACTCGTGTGTTAAATTATATAAGGACTATAGTACTATCATCAACACGAAAATTTTCTTAGCCGGACACACCGTCGGATGGCGTTGCTGTCTTGCTAAGTTTCTTGTAGCACCAAAATAGAGAGGAATAGCCACACTTGTGGTGAGTGAAAAGAAACATTTGGTTGGTGGTGGTGGCTGGTCGGTAGGTAGCAATAAAGGGATAAAAACATCATAAGGGTTTCTTTTCTCTGTTACTCGCACAATGAGGTTCTATCTCTTCATGCATGACTAGTTTCTTTGAACAAGACATGATGACAAATTTCTGATTTGGAATTTCGATCGTATGACAGGCAAATCTGGATATTTGTGCTTATGAAAGAAAATGATTCTGTTCGTGTTCCTTTTTATGATGAGATGACGGTTGATCTTTTATTTTAGATTTGAAAATTCGTTCTTATATATATTTGAATGTAAATGGAGTATATTTCAAGTTAATCTTTTTGTTGTATTTCTGTTAGTTATTAGTTAGTTAGTTATTCATGACCAACAATTTAATTATATTATTGATTTGATATAATATCTACAATTAATTAACCCCAATTGCGAAATTTTAGGGTGGATGGACTGATGATCTTTCATCGGATTGTTTTTTATCCTCGTATAAATAGGTATATTATGCATTAGTGGTTTGTTTTGCAATTATCATAATCAGAATGACATAGAAATACCTATGTTTTATAGAGAATTAACTGACAACTTGAATAAGTTGCACAGTATTGCTTTGAGGTCAGTTCATTTAAAAACAAAATTTGGAATAAAAACGTTCGCATGGGGATCTACATTAAAAACGACAACGTATATAAGCTATTCAGGATAAAATTCGGTACTTATTTTAGATATGTTGTTTAAAACACCAGCAAGATAGGATTATTCGAAATTATTATGACACACTGTCGAACAAACTAAGTAGGCAATTTGTTTTTTAGTTTAATTATTTCGGTTTTATTTTTGAGCTGTTTTTTTTTTATTAAATTCGTAAGGTATATATACACAACCACCGGGTAATAATTCTTTTATCGTATTATTTTTTTTTTTTATTCTATCGGTTTATTCAAATTAAACTCAAATTAAAATACATTTAATACACTCTCGCAGGAAATGGGTAGATACCTAGGCAATATTATTTATTTTATGGAATAGGTGAGTATGTATTGCCAGATTTGTCAGTTAAATGGGAACACTATAAATGAAATCAGGTTTTTATGCACTCCACATATTACCGACTCATTGGAAATATTCGAAAAATAAGACAGAGCGTCATCTAAATTTTGGTAATGTGAAAAACCCATAATAGGGCCTCAATGATCTCAAAAACACGGAGAAAGATATGCATATACTATATGTAGTTGTAAATAAAATAAAGAATGGTGCTTTTGCCCAAATTTAAAATATAAACCAACAACTTTAAAAAATCAAATAAAAGTTACCATCATCTACCTGTATTCGAAATTATATTTATTGCTTCTGCAAATTCTAAAAAAAAGGGGTTAAATTTATAAATGCACTACCTGTTTTAACAATTCTTCCGAAAACCTTATCGCATTCAGTACCTGTTATGAACTTGTGTTTTTCTACATTTTGTAAAAATGTAAAGTTATGAAGAAATCCTATAATGTTGACAATTTTTTGATTTTTAGATACCTGTACAAAACTAGCTGACCGGGCGAACTTCGTACCGCCTAAAATTGATTAAATTATTAACATCACAATTCTCGCTTCTGCCATTCGACAGAGTACATCCAGAAACGCAATTGTCCGAAAACACTGTGCTTAACGATAAAGTCCATGCTCGTGTTAAGTTTTGGTTTAAAAAATCGTGCGTGATGTCATTACCGTGTGTATGACATCAGCACAGAGTAAACATAGAGCACACGCTCATATGCGCCTAGTTTTTTTTTTTTTTTATATGGACAAAATCAGATATTGACATAACTCACGAACGTTCAAACTTTAGATAAACCAACTACACGACCATGAGAACAAACCCTAATTCGATCGAATTCGGTTTGACCGTTCGTGAGTTATAAAGTCACAACGCTTTTGCAACTCTCTTTTATATAGGTATATAGAGATATGCGGTTGGTGAACTCTATTCGGCGAATTGTCCTGTTTTTTGGAATCATTATTTAAATTAAGTAAATAGACCTAAGTGGCTTGCATAGCGTCAATATGATAGTTTTTAATAGCACCAATATAGGTCAGCACTAAGATGTAAAAATATAAGACATGTTAAGCTTCCTGTTATTTCTAAATTTCCAAAGAATGACATTATGAATTCCATGGCTTTATGAAGTATTTTAGAACGAGTCTTTAGTTAAATAAAGAAGTATGAAATATCACGTTGGAAGGGAGGTATAAAAGTCAATATCAATTTAAAAACTTTCAGAAATGAAGACGTACCCACCCGTACGGCGTAAACATTATGAAATTTTCATTATAGTTTTGTAACTGTAACTGACTGTTTCAAAAAAAGTTCCATACTTCTTATTAATAACTTAAAGCATACCTACATTCCAAACATGAGTTTTTTTTTTAAAATACCTTCAAGATCCGACCACCATAATCAATTAAATAATCCGAGTAAATCAGAATAATCAATCATTTATCCATAGAAGAAAGAAATCCAATTCTCAATTCATATGTGCTTTGAGCAGAATTGAAGAATCTCGTGAATCGTAAATGCAGAAATTCTTCCAAAGAAAAAGAAATGCATATCCAAATACACACAAAGTAGGTGCCTGCTCATCTCATTCATAAAGCAACAGACGACAAACCTGACAAATTATGAAATCGAACCAAAAAGGGAGAGAAAGAAAAAGAATAGACTACAAAACCCACTCTCATCCACACTCTGAAATCGGAAAGGGAAAGCATATTAGAAAACAGCAATGCAAATGTATACGCATACGCATTCATTCAAGTAAGGATGTTCGCTTTCCATTTGGGTTAAAAATATATCAGCCACCAGCGCTGACACCACTGCAACCACCACCATCGAGGTTTCTGCGCCTTCTAAAGTAAACCAACGAAATCATCACCCTCTAAAATATTTGAGCTTCGGTATGAAGACGATGGTGGCGCAATGGTAGGATACACGAAGTGATAGTACTATAATGTTTATCTACAATGCTTTGACTCAACGAGTGCGTTGTATACCTGTTTTTGGACCTGTGGTGTTGAGTGGTATCATTGTATATAAACATTATAGTACTATCACTTCGTGTGTCCTACCATTGCGCCACCATCGTCTCCATACCTAAGCACAAATATTTTAGAAGGTGAAGATCATAGATTTCGTTGGCTTACTTTAGTAGGCGCAGAAACCTCGATGGTGGCGGTTGCATTGGTGTCAGCGCTGGTGGCTGATATATTTTCTAAAGGAAAAGCAAGCCAAGTGGAACGCGCACATCCTTACATGAATGAATGCGTATGCATAGACATTTGCATAGCTGTTTTCTGATATGCTTTCCCTTTCCGATTTCAGAGTGTGGATGAGGGTGGGTTTTGTAGTCTATTCTTTTTCTTTCTCTCCCTTTTTGGTTCGATTTCATAATTTGTCAGGTTTGTCGTCTGTTGCTTTATGAATGAGATGAGCAGGTACCTACTTTGTGTGTATTTGGGTATGCATTTCTTTTTCTTTGGAAGAATTTCTGCATTTACGATTCACGAGATTCTTCAATTCTGCTCAAAGCACAGATGAGTTGGGAATTTGGATTTCTTTTTTCTATGGATGAATGATTGATTATTCTGACTTACTCGGATTTTTTAATTGATTATGGTGATCGGATCTTGAAGGTATTTAAAAAAAAACTCAAGTTCGAAATGTATGCTTTAAGTTATCAATAAGAAGAATGGAACTTTTTTCGAAACAGTCAGTTACAGTTACAAAACTACAATGAAGTTTTCATAATGTACGTACGGGTGGGTAGGTATTCATTTCTGAATGTTTTTAAATTGATAATAACTTTTTTATCTGTCTTCCAACGTAATTTATTTCATACTTATTTATTTAACTAAAGACTCGTTCGAGAATACTTCATACAGCCATGGAATACTAATTCATAATGTCAGTCTTTGGAAATTTAGAAATAACAGAAAGCTATAACATGTCTTATATCTTTTACATCTGAGTGCTAACCTATATTGGTGCTATTAAAAACTATCATATTGACGCTATCCAAGCCACTAAGGTCTATTTACTGAAAAACGGACAATTCGCCGAATAAGTGTCACCGGCCAACCGCATATTATATGTTTTGTATACTAGTGCATTTTTATATGGGGCCATAAATCTTAAAATCTTAAAATTGTCAACTTAACTTTATAGGATTTCTCTATAACTTTACATTTTTAGAAAATCTAGAAAAACCCAGTTAATTTTATTGAATTCGAATGAAATAAGGTTTTCGCAAGAATTGTGAAAACAGGTAGTTCATTTTCTTTTTTCATTTTGCAGTAGCAAAAAATAATTTTGAATACAGGTATTATTTTCATTTCATTTTTTTGCAGTTTTGGGTAATAAAATAGACTATTGTGTTGGATACTCTTTTTAATTTGGGCAAAAGCACCATTTTCTATTTTATTTACAACCCTATCCGTATTTTTTCTTCGTATTATTGATTTCATTGAGGCCCTTATTTTTTTACAGTACCAAAACATAGATGAGAGCTTGTCTTATTTACGAATAATCCAATGAGTCGGTAATATTTCGAGTGCATAAAAACCTGATTTCATTTATACTGTTCCCGTATAACTGACAAATCTGACAATACATACATAAAATAAATAATATAGCCTATCTACCTATTTCCTGCGAGAGTGTATTATACGTATTATTTGAATAGACCGATAGAATTAAAAAAAAAATAATACGATAATAGAATTATTACCCAGTAGAAGTGTATATACATTTACGAATTTAATAAAAAAAAACGAGCTCAAAAATAAAACCGAAATAATTAAACTTAAAAAATTGCCTAGTTACCTAGTTTGTCATAGAGGAACTAAACTAGAGGGCCGACTTTCAGCACACCTACCCGATTTTCCCCGCAAATTTTGAATGACAGCCCTCTCTCGCGCGCTCTTTTTTTCCTGTCTGTGAATACGTGTATTAATGGCCGCCGGGTGGAACAATTTCCAAAAACAAACAATTTGTAAATAGATTTATAACAATAAATGTAAAAAAGCAAATGTTGATTATGGTTTTTTTAAATAGCATAATTTCTTCTCTACCCATTTTCGTCACCAAAAACTGTTCATCCATTCAAATTTCAGTTTTTTTTTTATTTTATTTGTATGAATTCTATTTTTGACAGCAAAATTTATGCTGCTGCATAAAAGGGGTTGTTCCAAAAATTATGCATTAAACCCAAGCTTTCACTAGGGCATAAGTGAATTTTCTAAAATGTTTATAAACATTCAATAAATTTTTATAAGGTTTGGTGAATGTTTTCAAATTTGTTTATTTAACACCATATTTGTACAAATTCAAAATATGATTGGAAATTCTGTAGTTTAATAACACTTACAGTGTTGAATAATGTTACTTTGGTATTTCAATCATACGTAAAAATACATATTGTTTTGTTAATTGTTGGTATTTGCATGCTATATTTCGTTTTCTGTGCATATATTCTTTTATAAATTTTATAACAATGTATTTTGAAATGTGCACTGTTTTTTTTTTACAAACCTCTTTAAATTATTAATTGAGAAAAACAAGTGCGTTCTTTGTGTTTTTGGAATACAAAAAGTGATCAAAACATTTTTTTATTGTTCCGAGTATTTCTTAGGTATAAATAAAGGGCGATGTACGAGGATTTTTATATTATGGCTTTTACCGGAAAAAGCCGAGCGCATACATAGTTAAATTTGAGAGCAATATATGTAGTATAAAAAAATAAAAAAAATATCGAACTTATTTTTCAATTTAGCATTATGCATACTTGGATATAATTACTGTACAAGTATGCATTTGCTAAAACTAAAAAATCTTTTTCACGAAAAAAAATAAAGGATTTTCTTAAACGGTGTTCAAATATTTTGTTTCGATATTTTGAAATTAAAACCATTAAAATCAACGAAAAAAATTTTCTTTCCTTAAAATATACAAAAAAAAACTTGAATTTACAAAATCTCTTTTAACAAAAGTGAAGAAAACGTTAATTTTTCTCTGATTGTTATTATGAGTTAGATTTCTGCAAGATATTGACAAATTATTATTTTATTGTAACGAAATTATAAAAGGAATTCCATTTGATTCCAACAAGTTCATAGACATTAAAAACTCTTAAATTCAACTGTGATGTGAACGCCGTGTAACTAAATGGCACAAAATATGACGAACACAGTCTCCCAATGGCGGCTCGATTGACATAAAGTTGTAACCTTAAATTGTATAAGTATGCGTGCGGCATTAATGGCGCTCCTTTGATTTGTACAGGCACGAACACTTATGCAATTTGCTGTTACACAGGCAGCTTGTAGGCAGATTTCCCGTTTCTGCTCTCAGTTGGCCCTCTAGTTTAGTTCCTCTATGTAGTTTGTGCGAGAGTGTGTCATAATAATTATCCTATCTTGCTGGTGTTTTAAATAACATATCTAAAATAAGTAGCGAACTTTATTCTGAATAGCTTATACCTATACCAGTTGTAATAACGTAAAAGCATTTGCTTCGTTGTCGTTTTTAATGTAGATCCCCATGCGAACGTTTTTATTCCAATTTTTTTTTAAACGAACTGACATCAAAACAATACTGTGCAACTTATTAAAGTTGTCAGTTAATTCTCTACAAAACATAGGTATTTCTTTTTTGAATACCTATGCCATTCTGATTATGACAATTGCAAAACCGATCACTAATTCATAATATACCTATTTATACGAGGATAATAAACAATCCGATGAAAGATCATCAGCCCATCCACCCTAAAATTCGCACGACCAAAGCCACCTGTAGATCAAGGCTGTCAATTTTATCTCCTTTCGCATATATATAATGTAACATTCACATCCGCAATTGGGTTTAAATAATTGTAGATATTATATCAAATCAATAATATAATTATTAAAGTTGTCAGTTAATTCTCTACAAAAAATTGGTATTTCTTTTTTGAATACCTATGCCATTCTGATTATGACAATTGCAAAGCCGATCACTATTGCATAATATACCTATTTATACGAGGATAATAGACAATCCGATGAAAGATTATCAACCCATCCACCCTAAAATTCGCACGACCAAAGCCACCTGTAGATCAAGGCTGTCAATTTTATCTCCTTTCGCATATATATAATGTAACATTCACATCCGCAATTGGGATTAATTAATTGTAGATATTATATCAAATCATCATCATATAAATAAAATTGGTGTAGTTCTGTTCGACTTCGGTTGAATTTGACTGCATGTCTTTAAATGCAAAAATCTTAGAAACTACTGAATATATTCTGGTCAATTTTTCACAGGCCTATAGAGGATACCTAGGCCTACAATCTCCACTTTGTTTCAAATCTATATTTCTATAAATTTCGGAAAAAATTGGACAAGAGTAACTTATTTTTTCGTTTTGTTTCGCTTTTTTCGTTGCAACGCTTTCCGTTCGAAAATACTGGGAGCATTTAAATATAGTAAACACCATCTTATAGAGGACATTTGGGGGTACAACTTAGGCCATCCATTAACTCGAAAACTAAATAGGTTTTTAAATAAATAGGAAAATTTTTAAACATTTCTACGATTTTCACCTGCTTGAGTGGATATACACTTCACTCTCAAATCAAACATACTAACCGCGCGATATATTTACATCTGTTTTAACCTTATTTTACTCCTGTAAGGGAGAGGGAGACAGACAGAGGCAGTGTGCTGTTTGTTTGTTAAAAAAGGAAAAGAAAAAACAATAAAAGAAATGTCAAATAGGTATAGGTATCAGTGTTACTAGATCGTGGGTAATTACCCAATTCGCGGGTATATTGCATTTCAAAAAAAGCTAAAAGAGCGATCAAGGGCAGTAAATTAGCCGCTCGAGTTTTTAAATAGCATTAGAGACCATGGCCATCGCAATTTGAATACCCCCCAAGCTTTGTAATGGAACCAGATTGAGAGTGATTACAGGCACTTCGAGACTTTACAGTAGAGTTGTTGTTATCGCGTGTTGAAAATTGTACTTTACTATGCTTTGCTGAGATCGAAGCTAAAAAAAAACACGCCTATCGTTCGTTAGAGAAAAACTTTGATGCGTTCATTTTAACTGGGTGTGGTAAAGGAGAAACCGTGTTTATAACAAGAAT
Source organism: Cheilosia impressa (assembly GCA_948293265.1). Lineage (NCBI taxonomy): Eukaryota > Metazoa > Arthropoda > Insecta > Diptera > Syrphidae > Cheilosia > Cheilosia impressa. Next base: position 58,659,305 of record OX411880.1, read on the forward strand.
ACCTACAATAATTCCCAGCAGTTATTCATTTCAGTTTAAACGGATTCAATTTCCTATTTATGTTTGTTCTTCAATGACAATTAACAAGTCGCAGGGTCTAACTTTAAGAAAAGCGGGAGTTGATTGAAGAAAGAATTGCTTCACACACGGACAGTTATATGTAGCGTGCTCCAGGGTAATTAATGCAGGAAATATCACTATCTTAGCCAATAGAAACAAAACCGCGAGCATAGTATACAAAGAAGCGATACATTAATAAAAAAAGTGACTTAAACATTATAAAATTATTTTCTTTCATTTTCATTGTCCACTCAGACTCAGTTTTCGGGAGTTTTTTTAGATCGGGTTCAAGTCCCTCACTATTGAAGAAGGCTTCCTCACTTTATACCTCTACAATGTCTTTCGATGATTTTTTGATTTTTCCTTTCAGCAATTATCAAGAGAAATAAAAAATTGTGTCCCCTACAAGACAGTATATTTCTTAATTTTTTTTTTCAATCAACTGTTCTGAAACCACATTCTACACGGGCGAAGCCGTGCGGGTACAGCTAGTCAATAATATAATTAAATTGTTGGTCATGAATTCATAACTAACAGAAATACGACAAAAAGATTAACTTGAAATATACCTACTCCATTTGCATTCAAATATCTACAAGAACGAATTTTCAAATCTAAAATAAAAGATCAACCGTCATCTCATCATAATAAGGAACACGAACAGAATCGTTTTCTTTCCTAAGCACAAATATCCAGATTTGCCTTTTATACGATCAAAATTCCAAATCAGAAATTTGTCATCATGTCTTGTTCAAAGAAACTACTCATGCATGAAGAGATAGAACCTCATTGTGCGAGTAACAGAGAAAAGAAACCCTAATGATATTTTTATCCCTTTATTTGCTACCTACCGACCAGCCAAGCCACCACCGCCAACCAAATGTTTCTTTTCACTCATCACAAGTGTGGCTATTCCTCTCTATTTTGGTGCTACAAGGAACTTAGCAAGACAGCAACGCCATCCGACAGTGTGTCCGGCTAAGAAAATGTTCGTGTTGATGATAGTACTATAGTCTCTATATACAATGGTGGTATCCAAGGTAGTATACGAGGGATTTGTTGATCTCTGAGCGAAGTTTTTTGATATGCTTATCCCAGAGCAAATGGCTGTCGATGGTAACCCTTAGATATTTGAATGTTTCGACAACATCAATGACCTGATCTGGAAGATTACCTTAACATATGTTGCTTTTTAGGATGACCCCTTGGTCTGTTGCTTTGTGATGAGGTCCACGAATGTGCATAAGTTTTGTTTTGGAAGCATTCAAAATGATGCCGTTATCATGACACCAATTCACTGCTTTGTCGAGCTCCGCTTGCATTATACCATTGTACGAGTATATAAACATTATAGTACTATCACTTCGTGTATCCTACCATTGCGCTACGAGTGGCATCATACTGAAGCTCAAATATTTTAGAGGGTGAAGTTCATAACTTTTGTTGGTTTACTTTAGTAGGCGCAGAAACTTCGATAGTGGCATCATAACTTTAGTTGCTTTACTTTAGTAGGCGCAGAAACCTCGATGGTGGCGGTTGCATTGGTGTCAGCGCTGGTGACTGATATAGTTTTTGAAGGCAAAGCAACTCAAGTGGAACGCGAACACGAACATCCTTACTTGAATGAATGCGTATGCGTATACATTTCCATTGCTGTTTTCTGATATGCTTTCCCTTTCCGATTTCAGAGGGTTTATGAGGGGTGGGTTTTGTAGTCTATTCTTTCTCTCCCTTTTTGGTTCGATTTCATAATTTGACAGGTTTGTCGTCTGTTGCTTTTATGAATAAGATGAGCAGGTACCTACTTTGTTTGTATTTGGATATGCATTTCTTTTTCTTTGGAAGAATTTCTACATTTACGATTCACGAGATTCTTTAATTCTGCTCAAAGCACAGATGAATTGAGAATTGGATTTCTTTCTTCTATGGATAAATGATTGATTATCCTGATTTACTCGGATTATTTAATTGATTATGGTGGTCGGATCTTGAAGGTATTTAAAAAAAAAACTCATGTTCGGAATGTATGCTTCAAGTTATTAATAAGGAGTGTGGAACTTTCACATTCAGTCAGTCACATCACATTCAGAACAGTCAGTAACAGTTACAAAACTACGATGAAAATTTCGTAATGTATACGCCGTACGGGTGGGTAGGTCTTCATTTCTGAAAGTTTTTAAATTGATATTAACTTTTATACCTCCCTTCCAACGTGATTTTTCATACTTCTTTATTTAACTAAAGACTCGTTCTAAAATACTTCATAAAGCCATGGAATTCATAATGCCATTCTTTGGATATTTAGAAATAACAGGAAGCTTAACATGTCTTATATTTTTATTTATTGGTGCTATTAAAAACTATCATATTGACGCTATGCAAGCCACTTAGGTCTATTTACGTAATTTAAATAATAATTCCAAGAAACAGGACAATTCGCCGAATAAAGTTCACCAACCGCATATCTCTATACATATATATAAAAGAGAGTTGCAAAAGCGTTGGGACCTTATAACTATTATTATTATTATTATTATTAATCTTTATTCTCGATTCATTAATTCAACTTTTAAGTAGTGATAACAATATTTCTTATAAGTATCTAAGTTAAGAGAATAGTTAGTGACATTCATATTCATAGAAAATAAATAGAGGGGAATGTCACATCGAATTACAATGTTTACAAAGTGGGGTGAACAATTATAAGTATGAACATCATGGTACTTTAACAATTCAAATATAAAACAAGTAAAAATCGGTAAAGAAAAAAAGAGAAAGAAACAACAAACAATGGAATGTGCATAGGATTTTACAAATTATAAAATAAAAGCATACATAAATTCATGAAATAATAGGATAATTCAAATAATGAAGCGCAACAAAATTTCAATTTCATTGTAATTAAATGAGAGAAGCCAGGATTTGACTTTTTTTTTAAATACAGAGGCAGTTCTAATAATACGTATATAATCAGGAAGACTGTTAAATAGTTTGCAAGAGGTAATTGAATAAAAGTTTCGCATGGTAGTTGTTCGAAAAGGAGGAATACAAACGCTGTAACCGGTGATGCTTCGTAGATTATATGTGTCAGATATAGGGCTGCGCATATAGCCACCTCTTATGAAGAATACTTTAAGTACTTTAAAAAAGTATAAATGTCTTACAGGCAGGACTTGTGTTCTTCTAAATAGGTCAATGCAGTGGGTAAGACGAGCCGCTTTGCATACTCTTCTTATCGCACATTTTTGTAAAACAGCCAGCTGTAGGGTTTGATTAAGGCATGTACCTCCCCAAGCACTAATTCCATACTGCAGTCTGGAGTGAAAAATACCAAAGTATATTGTTCTTAGTGTCTTTGATGAGCAGTATTTCCTAAGACGGTAAAAAACACGTAGAGCTGATCGAAGATACTTTTTTAAAGTTGAAATGTGCTCGCTCCAACTTAAATTTCGGTCAATAACTACACCAAGGTATTTATAGTACTTAACTGTTTCTATTTTAAAACAATTTGGATTGCAGACAATATTTTCGTCATATAGAGTATAGACACCTTGCATAGCACAGACGCAGTTAGCCAAGCTATGTCTACAGCAAGTTGACGCATGAAATGTAATGTCAAAGTCCGATGAGTCTTTTGCGGTAAGACTGAAATGCATTAATTTAGTTTTACTGCTTACTACTAGCTTGTGTTTGGCAAACCAAAGTCTAAGCAAGTGGACATCATGATTAATGTCAGCAGCTAGATTTAACAGATTGGCTGATTCATATGCGAAAGAAAAATCGTCAGCAAAAGCAAAATCGTCAGCAAAAGCCTTAACTTTACCAATGAATGGGAGAGCGAAAATAGAGTTAACATAAATTAAAAATAAAATGGGACCAAGGACAGATCCTTGTGGTACACCTCGATTTATTACCCTAGAGCCACTTAACTTGTCTCTGACTTGTACCTTTTGTATTCTGTTTTTGAGATAAGAAGCGAACCAATCAAAAATAAAACCGCGAAAACCCGCACAATGCAATTTGTTTAAGAGAATGCTGTGATCAACCATGTCGAAGGCCTTCGAAATATCTACAAAAAGTCCGGCGCAACATTTCTTGGTATCGAGACCACTGTAAATAAAGGTACAAAAGTCTAGGAGAGCGTCTTCCGTAGAGAGGTTTTTTCGAAATCCAAATTGATTTTCGCTAAAGAAGTTGATTTTATTAAGATATTTTAGAACTCTGTCTTTAACAGTTTTCTCAAATATTTTTGAAATTGTAGAAAGTAAAGAAATCGGCCTATAATTGCTTTTTTCTTTCTTGTTGCCCTTTTTAAAAATAGGTATTACATTGGCGGATTTTAATAAATCAGGAAAATTACCTGAGAATATACTCGAATTAAAAATGATAGCCAAAATATCCACGACATTAAAAGCAATTTTTTGTATGACAATGTTAGAAATACCATCGTCGCCACATGAGTTTGAATTTTTTAGTGAATTTATAGTTTTTAGCAACTCAAGCCCTGTAATAGGTTCAAAGAAGAAACTGCTCCTTTCAGGGAGTTGGTATCCAAGACTAGATGCAGTACAACAGTTGCAGAGATTTGGAAGGTCAGTAAGGAAGGATAATTGTCCCACTGAGGCAAAGTAGTCATTCAATTCGTTAGCAACCGCATTTTGTTTTCAACTTCCCATTCTTTTTTTGGATTACCTTGTGCGTTTCTCATACTACTGTGGTAGAAACTATCACGACAGACTATGATTTCTTTCTTAATTTTTCGGCACAAGTGAGCGTAACGATTCGTTAGAGCAGAGTTAAGTGGATGCTTATTGCATTTATTACGCAACTTATGTTTTAGTTTGATTTTTTTAAGAAGATTATCGTTCATCCAAGGTTTTAGTATATTATCAGATTTTCTTCGCTGTGTGGTAAAGCTGGAGATATAAATGTGTTTCTTAAGAATTTTTAAAAATAGGTCATACGCCTGTGAAGCATTTATAGTGGTGAGGATTTCATCCCAACTTTCGCGCAACAGGTTATTATTTAATTGTCTGAAATTGATTTTACTTATCATGTGAGGAGCATTATCGAAAGACTTTTTATCATTTTGGTTACATAGGATTAAGCCAGTTAAACAGTGATCAGTAATTTGCAGGTCTATGTTTACACCCGCGCATAGGTTATTACCGATTTTCACAAATCGACCAAATACATGATCAAGACAAGTGTTAGTAGTCGGTCTTGTATGATCATTAATAAACGAGGTAAATCCATGCTCCGCCATTAGGGATCCATATGTGTCAACCACAAGGCTATCACTTAAAATATCTAAGTTGAAGTCGCCAAGTATAATAGGATTTTCCCCGTTTTCATTACGCAAAAACGTAGTAAACTCTTCCAAGAAAAAATGAGCAGACATCAACTGGAGCCTATACACACAAATAATGTGAAAATGTTCCTTCTTGATATCAAAGGAGACTTTAATTATATCAGCACTGTTCAAACTATAAGAAACAACATCGAAATCATGCGAATCACGCACATACGAGTCTCGCACAAATACTCCTACACCTCCCGCAGAATACGTATCATTAGCATTAGCAAAAAATTCATAATTAGGAATATGGTAGTCTTCCTTTTCACATGAATAAATCCATATCTCGGACAAAAAAATAAAGTCAGGCAGATTCACAAAGCCTTCAATATTACAAAGTAGCAGATCAAAATTTTGTCGCATACTTCTAATATTTTGATGTACAATGAAAATTGGTATTTTATTATCAGAACTAGGATAAAATATGCTATCATAAACACTTCTAATGGTTTTAATGGTAGTGGCGTCGTATATGAGATCTATAGTATCATTCATAATTATTTTAATTTGTAATTGCTGTTAAATCATCAAAAGATCTTATAACGACAACACTACCATTATCAACCTTTCTCATCAAGATTTGAGATTTACTAAACCATAAATATTTATAGTGTTTATCCAATTTTACTTTTCTTGCTGCCTTAAACAAGGCCCTATTGTAATTTGTAAAGTAATGATTTATATATATACTTTTTTTGTCTTGACCTCCAAATAACGAAGTGTTGAGGTTTTTTTTCCCAGACCTTATGCTTCTCATAATCTTCTGCTTAGTATCATTAGACGATAGATGAACGCATAAAACATTTCTCTTCAACTCATTAGGATTCGAATGTACATTCTTGCTGTTGATGCGTTTAACGTAACATTGTTGGATGTCATCCGAGGAGAGAGAAACATTCAAAGCGGCACTAAAGATTTTGTATGCACTCTCTACAGCATTTTCGTTGTTAAGATCAGGCACACCAACTATTTCAATTGCGCTCTCCAACTGCTTCTGTTCTCTCCAGTTCAGTTTGTTTTCTAAGCTAGTGACCCTCGATCTAAGTGTGGTATTTTCTTCTTCTAGCTTCTGCACCGTGTGCAAGAAGTCGGCGTTGATTTTTTTTAGAAGTAAAATCTCTTCGTAGAGCAACTGGAGTGTTATTGTATTATTGCAAGCGCTGAATTGTTGCGATTGCTCTACTGCCGTGATACTTGCACCAGTCTTCTCATGCTGTTTGGTGGTTGATGCCGTTACACTCGTTTGTGCAGTATTTGTTGTTGGTTTACGCACAGGTTTTGGTTGGAGTTTTGTTGCTCCCGCATTTGTATGGTGCTGCTTTTGTTGTGACGATTCAGTTGTTAAACTTGGCAAAGCCACAGGTTGTTGTTGTAGTGACTTTCGTCGCAGAGCAACACACTTGTCGCAGCGAAAAGGAATGTTGTTCAAGTTCATATAATCAAAATCAGATTTTTGTAAATTAGCACAAGCACAATGAAAGTAACACTTGCAGTCAGTACAATCTATTTTTAAAGGATCACTTCGATCAATTTTTTCCTTGCAATTTGAACAGTTCATATTGAATTATTTTGAAAGGTGTGTTGAATACAAGAACCAAAATGAAATCCAAAGCGCGCACCCCACGACACTATTGAAAACACGTCCGCTCTTGTCGAACTTATGTAAGTAAGTGAACTCACGAACGGTCAAACCGAATTCGATCAAATTCGACCATGAGTGTAGTTGGTTTATCTAAAGTTTGAACGTAATTGGTCAACGCGTTCTTGAGTTATGTCAACATCTGATTTTGTCAATATAAAAAAAAACTTTGAACACTCTGAACACACGGAGTATCGAAGAGAGAATAAATAAAAGTGGTCAAAGCTTAGATTCTTGAGGTATCCCATAAGGAGCTAATTTTTCGTCGCTGATTTTAATTTTGACCTTGAAGTATCTCCCGCACCGGTAGTTGCGCAGCCAATCAGATGGCTTTCCTCGCCGAGCCTCCTTAATGCATTCAAGAGCTTTGAGTGGTCTAGCGTATCAAATGCTTTACTGAAGTCCATAAACTACCAGGAAATGGTGGCTTTTATTAAGACTTTCGTTAATGGTATTTGTGAATTCACCAAGAAGCTTCCCCGTACTTTTGTTTCTTTGAAAGCCGTACTGCCTATCATTAATTATTGAATGGTTATCAATAAAATTCAGTAATCTTCTTGCCACTACTTCTTCCAGACACTTCTCAACTAGTGGCAGAATAGATATTGGCCTGTAGTTAGAAACTAGACTCTTAGCGCCTCCTTTATATACAGGCCTTACTACCGAATTTTTTAATATGTCAGGGATTTTCGCTTGATTTAAACTTAAATTAATAAACTTAGCAACAAATGAAGCAAATATCTCTGCATGCATTTTCATGTCCCCCTTTTTAGATCGACTGTAGTATTATCTCTGATAACATTAATTAATCCATCAGAAGCCAGCATCTCTAAATAATTATTCACGTGGTTATTATATTCGTCTCTTACATTTATATTCATATCACCCATCACAATGATGTCTCTACCTTTCTTTTTATCATTTTTTTCAAGAATAGTTCCAAGTTCACTTATAAAGTCTTTCACACTGTAGCCGGGTCATCTATAGACTGCATAAACGTATTCCGCCTTAGCTCCTTTTATAATTCGTATCTCAAGAGATTCACATGATATGCTATTTAAGTCCTTAAATTCATATTCGATATTGTTTCTTAAATATATTGCAATACCTCCACCTTTTCGCTTACTCCTATTTATAAATTCTTGATTGAATCCCTCAATTTTGTAAAGCTCATTTTCATTATTTCAAATCCCTCTTGCTTTGCCCGCTGCTTCGCCGTGTATAGCAGGTTCTTGTTGTGCTTTGTCAGCTGGTTGTTGACGTAAGCATGCATATCAGCAATAGACTCGGCTGGGTTCGGGTAAGATATGTTTTCCATAACCTTCTTTAGTGTGACAAAACGATTCGATCGAGCGAGTTCAACGAAAGCGGATTTTTGTGTATGGGATGAAAAAGATGCGGTAATTGATGATTTTTCGGCATTTTTAGTTTTTGTCCTGTTGACGTCAGTGATGTCAGTATCTTTGATTTCATGGTTAATTGTTTTGCTAATTGCTTAATTACTTCAATTAAATTTTCGTTTTGTCTTGGTGGAACATTTCTTTTTTCTATGTTGTTTTTAATCAGTTGTTACTCGATTGTATTAATTTGTGTGCTCTCGATAATTTCATCTTTCTTTTTGTTATTTTCCTCGAGTTAAATAATTTATTTTGATATGTTTTCCATTAGGTCATTGTTTTTTTTAAGGTTTTCATTTATCTCATCGTATTTGTCCAACAAGCTTTTTGTAATATCTTTTATTTCCTCTCTAAGGTGTTTAATCTCTTCAAGAACAATAAAGTTCTTATCCCGGATGATTTTAGGGTCGCCCGGACTGTTAGTAATATCACGGGGGCGCTTCATGGCTTGAACATCTGATGTTGATGTAAGGGTAGTCGACCTGGTGGTCATGGTATGCTGCAATGGTGTTATAATGTTTTTTTGTGCTTCTGTGCCAGATCTGCAGAACTGACATTTCCAAGCTTCACGTCTGGCTCCCATCTTTCTCCAAGACTTTTCGGTTACAGTGGTGCAGGGAAAATGCAATTTGCGGTCACAATTTGGGCATGATGCAAAATCGCCTTCAGATGGAAGAGGATCATCACAATGAGAACACACATCCATTCTTTATTTGTATGAGAGAGCGGAAACTAAAAAAAAACGGAGATCACGAAGGTTCTAACCGTACTTCGACGGCCGCTGACTATATGAAGTGGTGGTGCATGTTCGAGATGGATTCTGCGTCCGAGGAAGAAGATGCTTGGGGTGCTGTTAGTTTGACTGTGTCAGTCGAATCCGAGGATGGCCGTGTGGGTGGCAACGTTGGTGAAAGCGCCGCGAATTGCACAATTGTTGCAGTCCAGAGAGCTTAAAAAGACGAAAGGAGGAATGAGTTAAACGACCACCGTGCACAAGTCATTTACTTTTTTTCCTCATTAAATTTATTATTCTAAATACCTACTTAAAGGACGTTTTATTTTCATTGGGTAAAATACTCTAATACCCGTTTGCATTGATGTAGTACTCTTTTTGCCTTCCGGACTTTCTCATCAAAATGGTAGTTCCAAGTAACTGTTGTATCTGGATAGCCTTGTAGATACATAACCTTCTTGGTAGTTGTTAGTTCCGATCCGAAATGTTTTTAAGGGCTGAAATTCCAGATTTTTCCTCTCCACATTGAAGATTATTAGATCTGTTTTCCCTGCATTAATTAAGCCCTTGTTCCAGACACCACCGTTCAACCACGTTTAGTGCATTCCTCATGATGTCTGCCGTGACGACTATGTCGTCGACGTATCCCACTGTGTGAATGCCAGTCGCCTTAAGTCTATCGAGAAGACCGTGATATTACACAGTGTAGGTGAAAGAATGCCTCATTGTGAGCAACCTCTGCTTACCCTTCCTCTAAGATTTTGAGATTCCCGTCTGACAACATATTGTCCTTCCATCTTAACACCAGTGGTAAGTTTTTGCGTTTTTCAAGGGTTGTTTTAGACTTTTAAAGCATATCTTATCGGAGGCACCTTTAATGTCTATTATAGTGGCCATCGCTATGATCCCGCAACGCATACTACTGCCCTGCCTGGCATGCTGTCTACTATTCAAGGAAACGTCTTAAGCGCAGTACTCTCCATAGGTCTGTTCCTTTACTTTTGTAGTAAAATGGAAAAGACTGTCAAAATGGCAGTGGCGGGGATAAATTCTCTCACGGAGAGAGAAACTTACGAACAAGTTAGGGTACGTTTTTGTAGTAAACTACGAATAATGACAGATACATAATTCAAAAATTAAAAAAAGTGCTACGAAAAGTCGTTAAAATTTCGTATAAACTCGAAGAATTCGCTAATTTACTGACAAAATTAGTTGATTCATCTCCCTAGCGATGTAAGTGATTCGAAATTATTCGAACTTCTTCTTCATGATTGAACTACAAGCATTCGAGAAGAGGAAAAAGCGACACGGCATTAAAATTTTCGTAGAGACGATTGTCCTTTCTTACTCCTTACAGCAAGTAAGAATTTCGTCGCGACTTTCAAAAAGAATCTAAGGTAACATTCAATTTTATTTTGCTTCCTGTTGATACCATTTTAATACGCAAGAAATCAAAACAAATGCACTCATATTGCAAATAGGACAACAAATTTCAAATCAGCTGTTAATTGAAAGGTGACTGACAGCTTTTTCAATTCTACACCAAAAAAATTGTTGAGTAAAAATTCGAAAGATTCTCAGTGGAGAGGTAATAGCTTGCTCTCTCGATGACGCTCTCTTTTACGAATTTTTCGAGTTAAGGGCGGATTGAGTAAGATTCGTAAGAACTAGTACAAATTCGTAAGATTTAAAAGTATAGGAAAAGGCCTCATATAGTCCACCATCACCCTTTTCGTTGTTTTCAACAGGAAGGATGTTAGGCTGCCTGGTCTGAATGACTTTGCCTCTTTTTTATTGGGATACACCGATTGGGATACAGGACTGTCCGTCCTCCTTTCCGCCTTTCGTCCCCTTCTTCTCAGTTTCGGGTGGATTCATGGTCCCAGAACATTTGAACCGTTTCCTAGATCCATCCTCTTCTGGAGAGGTTTCGGTCGACATTATATTGGTAACCATTTCAGTCAACTCATCGACCGATTTGTTTATGCCTTTCGCAGAGACAGATTTGACCCTTTCTTTCTGACCCTATTCATACTTTGCTGCAGGTGGTTTTGCCACTTCCGCACGTAGTCGAATCTTCCTTCCTCTTTCAATTATTCGGCTTCCGCAGAAGCCTCCTTTTTGTCTCATTTCTGCAACTCATTTTCCTCCTTCACTGACGATTGGTCGGATACTCTTTTGGTTTCCCATCAGAGACCATGTTGCACCTGAACACATTTATCTATGTATTCAAGCAGCTTAAAGCTCAATGATTCGACAATCCGACTAACCTAACACCGCGTCTCCACGAGCAATTTTTCATATCTTGATATCTGTCAAATTTGTTAGCAAGAAAAAACGACAGTGAGCAATAAAATGTAGAGTGGGCATTTCATATCTTACTATTTCATTCGTTCAAATGTCGCTGAGCAGAGCACATCGTTGCGTTCTCGCATTAAAGGCCATGAAGGAATTGCAAGAACTGCGGAAACGAACTCAGAAAAGAAAACGTAGGTTTTGGGTAAATCCATTTTTGGAAAAAAAGGGAAATGCACAATCTGGAGGAACATTTATTGAAAGATGTTTTGTGGGAAGATGACGAGTTTCGGAACTTTTGCAGAATGTATATTTCTTCTTCTCCACAACGTAGGCTGTTCGTAGGTTTTTATTTTTTTTTTAGCTCTTCGATGTCCTTTCCACTTTCTTTGGACAATTGCAACCATGCCTTTTTTATACCCTCCACAGGAAGGTATATTCACTTTGCCCATACATTTGTAACGCCAAGAAGGAGTCACCGGAGACCTCATAAAGTATATATATTATGAATCAGGATCACATTCTGAATCGATTTAGCCATGTCCGTCTGTCTGTCTGTCTGTCTGTCTGTCTGTTGAAAGCACGATAGCGCCCAAAGTAATTGACGTAGGTGAATGAAATTTGGTGAAAAGACTTCTTTTTATCGGCGTCAGGTTGGTATTGAAAATGGGCTATGTCGGTCAAGTAGTTCTGGTACCTCCCATACAAAACCAATATTGGACCCATGCCTCTCTGTCTGTTGAAAGCACGATAGCGCCCAAAGTAATTGACGTAGGTGAATGAAATTTGGTGAAAGGACTTATTTTTATCGGCGTCAGGTTGGTATTGAAAATGCGCTATGTCGGTCAAGTAGTTCTGGTACCTCCCATACAAAACCAATATTGGACCCATATGTCTCTCTGTCTGTTGAAAGCACGATGGCGCCCAAAGTAATTGACGTAGGTGAATGAAATTTGGTGAGAGAACTTCTTTTTATCGTCGTTAGGTTGGTATTGAAAATGGGTTATGTTGGTCAAGTAGTTCTGGTACCTCCCATACAAAACCAATATTGGACCCGTGCCTCTCTGTCTGTTGAAAGCACGATAGCGCCCAAAGTAATTGACGTAGGTGAATGAAATTTGGTGAGAGAACTTCTTTTTATCGTCGTTAGGTTGGTATTGAAAACCTGCTATGTCGGTCAAGTAGTTCTGGTACCTCCCATACAAAACCAATATAAGACCCATGTGTCCCTCTTTCCGTTGAAAACACGATAGCGTCCAAAGGAATCAACCTAGGTGAATGAAGTTTTGTGAAAGGACTTCTTTTATCGTCGTTAGGTTGGTATTAAAAATGGGCTATGTCGGTCAAGTAGTTCTGGTATTTTGCATGACTTGTACGCAGTGGAGGGTATCAAAGCATCGGCCAGGCCGATGATAACACTTTTACTTGTTATAAGGTCCAACCTTTTGTACTCTTTGCTTTTGTAATTCCACAAACACTCGAATTTTTCGTAATTGTTTATGAATTGAATTACTTCTTTCATTCGCCATTCAGCCATTGCAAAAAAAAAAACAACTGTTTTTTTTTTTAAAAGGAAATAAGAACCTTTCTGATCGAGATGCCAAACTATAATGCGAATGCCCCATGCGAATACGTCCTTTTCCTTTATCTATTCCCATTTACCATAGTTATCCTTGTCATGACTACATTTTGTCTCGTTTTTATTCAAATATTTTGTCTCAGCGCTACAAGCGTCGACGTCCTTTCGCCAGTCAGCCATCGTCGAAATGGAAAACAAGTGTCAAACTGCAGAGAAATGTCAGACCATATCATATTATCCATAGAAAGCAATAAGCTGAGCAATATATTGGAAGACATTTTTTTTTATCATACTATTTGTGGTCTCCACGAGCAATTTCCATAGAATGATATATTGCAAGATATAAAAAAAAAATTCTCGTGGAGACACCGTGTAACCTCGCCGCTGTCACTTTTGCGGGGGCCTGTTGTTGCCGCCATCTGCTGCCGTATCACAAAGTCAAAAATTAATCTTGGTATAAACTCATTATTATATATTATCTTTTAATTTAAATTTAATTGCCATAACAACGAATGAAGCGGATTTGGAATTAAATCTTGTATCTTTTACTGGCGACGAGGATGGGATTGATAAATTAGATCAGATTTCAAACGCAAGTTAACCCAGTTAATGGAGAACGACGAGGACATAAAGGACGAGAAAACTACGATTTCCACTCAAGCGCAAAGTGGTAAGATGACTTCCATTGGTGCTATCGAACCATTCGATACATCCAATCCAGCGGCTTGGAGTTCATAGAAGCGTCGGTTCGACATGTTCGTGGTGGCCAATTCGATTACCGACAAGCGGATACAAAAGGCAACTTTTTTGACAGTCTGCGGCCCAGTTTCGATTTGACTGGGACCAAGGGCGGATCCAGGATTTATTTCTGGGAGGGGCACAAAGGCCAGATAGGTGAAGATTGTATTGCATTGCAATTTATCTCTGGGATCGATTCTTTATCAATGACATACAAAAATAACTATCAAAAATACTTTTTATAAAGTTTTATAATACAAAATTATATGTTTAATAGGTAATGACAGTTTTCTTTTATGTCGTTAATTTCATTTGAACTCGCAAAATTCATGGATTGTTCAAAAAATAACGCGTTTTTTTTTTGTGGGTCTCCAACACTATTGTCTCACTCACAAAAAATAAACAATAAATCTGTTGAGCACCTCTATGTTTACCTCAGAGAACTAAATCCAAAATAAGTTTCTGTGTTGGTGTAGTCTAATTAACTTCGCATCTAAATCCCATACAAAAGTGACACAACGAATGTCCTTTTCGTTTTGCAGTACGCTCAATGATGCGAAATGATGACGAAAAGTGGATAATTGTAGCAGATTGCTTGGTACATTTATCTTATCGCTTTTCGCACATATTTATTGTCCGCGACATTATTTGCTTGAGAAAATTTGACATTTGTAATGCGTTAGCAGCTTTTATAACCGGTATGGAGCCACATTTGAAAAATCTTGGAGCCAAAAATAAACAGACTGAAAGATCAAAACTGCGCATTTTTTTCCAGTTTTTTAGGGTTACTTATTCTGATTACATTGCTTTTTAAAGACGACAATATTAAATTAAAATAAACACACTCAAAATTGAGAGACCTTTTTAGTTTCCATTTTCAAATGGTAACAAAATAAAACCGTCTAAGGAAACGAGTTTTCATATTAAATATTTTCGAAATTGGTTGGTATAAATGTGTGAAAATCAATTACAATAGATTTCCAGTGTACATGAAAAACAAGTGTTTTTTGCGGCCAACTCAATATACAAAAGAACCAGTACAAATCGGATTTAATTTTTGGCAGGAAAAATCTGAAATGCCCAATCGAAAATGACATAACCTTTTAAAAAGTTTTAGTCACCTATACGAAAAGAGTACGTTCGCAATAGAAGTATGAATTTCTTTTTACAAGTTCCAAAGCCGGTAATTCCTAAAAATCGCTAAACTTCGGAGTGAATAGCATAAATTTGCATAAATCCCAAAGGACAATTTTAAGGAACCAGTGAAAAGTTCGAGTAGCCAAATCAGAGATAAATAGCCAGCGCAGCTAACACTGCTATTTGTGTATCAGCTGATGGGATTCTCCACAAATTATTTTCCGCTTCCTTTTCGCAGATTTCGTTCCGAAACAGGTCCGTATTAGGCTTAAAGCTAGAAATCATGTGTATAGGTGCATATTTTACGCATGCGTTTACGCGCTGGATTCTGCATTCACGCACGCCAAGATTCACATTCTAGCATATGCAGACATAGATTTGGGTAATTTTTCGTCTTGATTGTCATCATTTGTTGGAAAAGCTATTTTTATTTTTGCCTATAGGCGAAGTGTCTGTTATGTTTTCAATATGGAATGAGGAAGCAGTAATAATGCAGTTGGTATACCTACAATTGTTAGTGTTTTTTTTTTTTCGACTGGCCTGTGTCTGGGGGGGGGGGAGGCACGTGCCTTTGTGCCCCCCCCCCTGGATCCGCCCTTGACTGGGACACTAATTGCTCCAAAAAAAAAGTAAAAGAGGTGGATTATTCGACAATCGTTGATGTGCCGACGAAACATTTTTTTTTTAAATTTTTCAAGAGGGATCAGCAGCTCAACGAGACGGTTGCCGAGTATATAGGAGAACTCCGTCGATTATTTTGACGGCGACATTATTGATCGCATGCTGCGGGATATGCTAGTTTGTGGATTGAAGAACTCCCACTTACAACAGAGTTTACTGGCGGAGGACAAAATTACTTTACAGATGGTGCAGTGGCAGCAGAAGCAGCAGCAAAACACCAACAAGCGATCCAATCGACACACAAATTCATTCAATCCTTATCAAGAACAATATGAACATGGTAGACTGTAAGAGTGGAAGTGACAAATCAGACAGTTTATCTACGTGCCACGGATGTGGTAACAGACATGCCAGTTTGACTGCTTATTCAAAGCTGAGAAGTGTAACAAGTGCGGGAGAGTCGGGCATATTAAGAGAGTCTGTCAAGCGAAGCAGAGCTCGGGCAGCCCAAACATCAAATCAAAATTTAGCAAGCAGCATCAAGTAAATTCTATTCAGACTCACAGAAACGCAAAGAAGGTACCGACGATAAACATCAACAATATCGACTGTCAGTTCGAAGTGGACAGTGGGTCGAGCTACACGATTATGTCCGAGCCAGCGGCAAACGAGATTTGGAAGCAAACTCCGCCGGAAATCATAGAAACAGGTTTGAGTTTATTTGATTACGGTAATAACCGCATTCCAATTCTAGGTCTTACGAATGTTGATATTGTTTGCAACAAAAAGCATTTAGTTAATCTCCCATTGTACATTATTGCCGGCCACCGAACAAATGTACTTGGCTGTAACTGGTTCGATCCGTTGGGATTTGTCGTGCAGGGTGAGCACATATTCGTTCGCCGCTAGAAGAATTGCTGGAGAAATACTCGTCACTTTTCTCGGAGGAGTTGGACACTTACGTGGGTGAGGAGATAAAACTTACGCTCGATCTAACCGTACGACCAGTCAAGCTGTAAACCAGAAAGGTTCCCTACGCTCACCGACAAGCAATTGAGACGGAGATTGGGTTGTTTAACCCAGAAAAGCCAACTCCGATTATACTTTCGCCCAGGATGCTCAGGTGGATTATTTTTTCAAATGGATACAACTACTTCAAAATTCAACATCGGCCCTGAGAGAAGAACTGCAATGCTGACGCACCCAGTCATTTACCAATTACATCAACAGAGATGGATGACAGTCTCCAACTGAACAACATGATAGAAGAAATCGTCGCACACATTTTGGAGTCCAGCGACAGGCAGGATGACTCACAAGGATAAAATCATAAACCCAATTTTTCATTGCTCGTTAAGAGGATGGCCGGATCTCCTGACAGATAAACAATTTAAGCCATATCTACAACACCTGAATGAGATTACAATAAATAAGAACTGCTTACTTCTTGGTTCTCGTCTTATAATCCTAGATGCCGCGCGGGACCACATTTTAAAGCCGCTACATGCTGGTCATCCAGGTGTTGTTAAGATGAAAGCTCTCTCCAGAAGCTACATCGAAGCAACAGTGAAGAGGTGCATAACGTGCCAACAGACACGGCCAGAAAAGCCGAAAACTGTTATTCATCCTTGGGAGGAGACATATAAGTCATGGTCGCGTCTGCATGTGGATTTCCTGGGGCCTTTTCAAGTCTGGGTTACCAGACTCTATCGTCTCCAAAAATGGATCAGCGTTTACTTCGGATGAATTTGACGGATTTTGCAAAAGAAACCTGATCTCTCATGTACTAACAGCGCCTTTTCATCCAGCGAGCAACAGACAAGGTGAGAGGATGGTTCGCACAACGAAGGAGTACCTAAAGCGAAACCCGTGGTCAGTTTGCAATTTCGACTGGCAAGGCTCTTACTTAAGCAGCACACATTACCATCAGGGTAAATCACCTACGGAGTTGCTGCTGAGAAGGATACCGACGACTTATTTCGACAAGCTACAACCTCACAACAATCCAGTGCGATTTAGCAAGAAGAGAACTTCAACTACCCCTGCTAAGCTAAATGAAAACGAACGAGTGTGGGCGAGGAATTACTTCAGTGGGCCTGTATGGATTCCAGCCTTAATTGCAAAACAAAATGGCTCCGTTTCAAACGCTGTGACAACTGAAAAGGGTAACACAATCAGGAGGCATTTAGATCAACTTCGCTCTAGAAACCAAGAGGATAACGCAGACACACCTGAGCGAGAAGAAGATCCCCAGAGTCACTAGGAGCAGCAAGAAGAGAAAACACTGAGGCGTTCAGAAAGAATTCGCAGCAGAATTTTTTTTATAAATAAATTTTTAAAAATGTTAATGTTTTTGACTTTATGTTTTCAAGTTGCAACAAGAGATAACTAACAATAAGTATGTCTGTGGGGCACTTAAGAACTTCGGTGATTGTGTGTAAAAAACAAACAAATTAAGAAAAAATATATACATATAATATTATTGTTCGTTTTTGGTTTTACTCCGGGATTCTCGATTTCAAAGGAACATGTGAAAACTATATCGGTGATACGAAAAATTAAATCGCTTAGCAGTTCCATTTTTCTATTATTATGTCGATTAATTTAAAATAAAATAAGATAAATTTGCAGTTTTATTTATTTTATTTCATGAATAATTGGTAGTCGTATATATTTACGAGTGAATCAGAGCGCCCTCTTCTTGTGTGTGTGTGTTTATTTTTTTATGTAAACAAATTAAACAATAAAACAAATTTAAGACGCTAGTTGCTTCTATTACATTTCTCAATAGTTTTTTTGATGGTAAGCCTGATGCCATTATGTACAAAGTTGTGGTTGGTTGATGTTGCGAAGCACACTCCAATATTTAATTGCAATATGTGCGGTTGTATTCCTTGCAAATCTAGTGAATTAAAAAAATGTGTGGGATAATTCACCGCTTCAGCCTTATTCATGATTTAATTTTTTTTAAAATGTTTTTGTTAGTTTTATTTTTTATATTTTTGAAATAACTTGCGGTAGGGGGAAACATATAGTATATAGTTATATAGATTTTTTTATATATTTTATAACCACAAATGTATCTAAATTTCAATACATTTCTACTTAAAATAACAGGATTACCACAGTTGTCAACGACAACTTTGATAAGCTAACACCATCAATCAAATTGGCCCATATCCGTCTCTTAAGAGCAGTATCCAAATACAGTATAGGACTTCAATGGATGAAGAAAAGCAAGTCATGGCGTTACTTAATAAAATATTGCAACGGAAATCACACTCTTTATGTAGTAAGAGAGGCATCGAACTTATTATGTGATATTTTGCATAAATTCTCAACGAAAACATACGATGAAGAATTGTGTCTACAAATATTAGCTGAAATTTTGAAGCCAATAAATCAGAACGTGTATGAAGATAGTTCAAAGATTGTAAATGTCGATGATTCAGACGTTCAGAAAGAACTGGTTGCTACATTAGATTTGATATCGATGGTGTTTCAGAAAAATGTGGAAAGCAATGAAAAATCGTCTATTCCGCATTTATGCGAAGTACATCATAAACTGGAGACTAATATTTGGAAACTAGCCGAAATGGCACACAACGAATATTTTCTAGGAAAAATTTTAAAAGCTCAGACCAGCTATAATTTTGCATTGCTTATATACGAGAAATGGAAAAGCAATGAAATTGATCCGCTGGAGTTCAATCGCTTTGGCGTTAAATTTTTTAACATAATGAAATGTTGTATTTCGCGAAGAAATTGTAGTAACTTTTTAAAGTTAACAAAATTCAATCATCATTTATGGAAAAAATTAGGATGCAGGGCACCATCAGAGATATCAATAGAAAATGAAATTATACAGTTTGAAAATCAACTTGTTATGTTCCAAGTTTTGCCAGTATTATGCGTAGTCGTCAAAACTCTAAATGAGGATGAAGATATATTTGATCAGTACTTGATGAAACTGTTCTCAATTTCAAGTGAATTCACAATAAGAATTTGTTACTCTTTCCGTGATATTCTTTTAGATTGCCCGGATCTAAACGCGCATTTAGCTTACAAATCAATTCATGAAATTTTATCTATGAATTCAATTTTGAACAAAGACCAGGCTGTTCTTATATTTCAAGCACTGGTTTATGTCCTCAAAGAATTTGCAATTGACGAATATTCAAGTGATAATGCTATGAATGAAAAGCACACACATAAGGACTTCGTTCTGGCTATACCACAAGTTTTGTATGCCACTCTTGTTTGTATCCAGACGTTAGTTAACAAGTATAATATCACTTGGAAAGATTCTATAGAAACCATGTGTTTGACCGACTTCGTTTTACTAATTCTGAAGAATCCTAATTTAACAACTTTGGTAAGATATTGCTACTATATATCGTAATACTAATCATTTATTGTCTTCTTCCCAGATGGTAGTACAAGCAATTAAACTGACTCAACTATCTGTTGAACATTTCCATTCACCGAACATGGCATTGCTAGTTGATAACTTAAAAGGCTCTGGACTTGAAAATCTTGGTCCAATTATAATTAAAAATCTTTACAATATTGAATGGGAAGTGAGAGACAGCATTCTTGAGCTGGTAACATCTGTTGTTTCAATATCACGATTAAGTACGCCAATTGTAATTTTTATTCGACCTATAAATCTGGGATATCCTTAAACAAGATATTAATATATGTGATTTTAAGATTAAGTAAACCTAATCATAAGATAATCCAAAAAGGCAGCTTTCATTTTATTTGTAAGTAATTAAGTAGTATTTCAATCCCAGGCATTGTTGCTAAAAAAGTTTCTAAAAGTTAGAGTTAAAGGATGCCCTATTGCCTACTCTAGGAAATGTTGTTAAATAACATTGCTACAATCCTAACTCCCTGCATGAGACAGTGCAGTCTTCTATTTTATCGATGCTGATACTTCAGGTATTGCTACCATTTTAACAGACAAAGAAGTCGGCTGCTTCATTTACTTTTCTTTCGTCTACATTTTTAAAATATATTGCCAATAACAACAGATTCGCTTGAGCCAGGTGACTATAAAGGTAAAACGAACTACCTTTTGTGCCTTTTGCACATCTGTAAGCATGGAATATGCTTTCGATATCCGGAAACTCCTGATTACTAAGACTGCAGAACATACGTTTTGTTTTATTGCTTACTAACTAATTTTAACTTACTAATGTTAACCTTGAGTTTCTGTCTTTTAATATGAATGAAATTTTGTATCTTCTAAACAATAACATTATTATTGAAACTACATAAGCAGTCAAAGCAACTAATTTTGCCCACATAACTACGTTCTATTTTGTCCTCACATAATAGACACTTCATAATTGTATTGAGATAAAAATTATTAGATTAGAAAAGCGCGCACCCCACGACACTTTAAAACAATACCTCCGTTCTTGTTCACGAACAGACAGCAGCGTTTGTTATGGTATTAAAGTGACACTTCTTATTTTTAACATAACCTTCTGAAGAGGTATCGTCTTGCATTGATTTGTGTATTTCGCTGACAATTGGAATCTTTTTCATGAATTTGATTGTGAACAATTAGCTTCTTAATTTTTTAACTTTAATTTTTTTATAAATTAGCAAATTTTGTAGGTGACTGTAATTTACATATTCCGTGAACACTATGTAGGAGACTGTTATCGGATATCGGCATTTAAAATTCCCGTCAATTCATCCCACATTTTATTTAATTGATTTTACCCTTCGACAGAAATGGGTTTATAGCCCTTTGCCAAGTCCGGATGTATCTCCATATATTCTATATAAAAAATATGTTAGACCATTATGTATGTTATTAATCAAAAATTACAAAGATTAATTATGTACTTAAATTTTGCAATGAGAATCAAACAATTCGTCGGCACCAAACACAAAAACCGAAATCGTTTAACAAATAATGTCTTTTATGACAATTCCGATGACGTTTAGTGCTACTTCCAACTACAGTTTTTGATGGGAGATACCGAAAGTTCTCAAACTTTGTGTAAAATAAACGATGGACGAAACGATACTATTATGGCGTTTTCGATTGAAGAAAAGAAGTGCCCTTTCTATGAAAAGAGCAAATCTAGAAGTGCTCTTTCTATGTATTCTATGTTTCATTAAAAAAAAAGTGCACTTCCAGGTCAATTCTTAACACGAAAGAAGCGTCCGGAATATTATTAGAGTTACGTGAGTTAAGTATGTTATGCTAAAAACATACCACAATTTTCGATATTTATGTTGTTGTTTTTAATCCTAGAAGGGTAATCATCGTCGATTCGACGAACACAAATTTATTTTTTTTTAATTTTCCCTTGAATCTTCATTCCGATCGCATTTTCTTCTCGTGTCAGACCAATTATCCCCAAGTTGTTGTAGTGTGCGGAAGTTCTCTGCAAAAGCTGCTTGGGTAAGTGTTGTTTTTATCAAAAAATGGCTCCAATGTTCGTCGAAACGACGAAGATTACCTAAAAGGTGACTTTTAATGTTCGATTTAATGTTTTTTCTGCGCATGAATTTGTGTATAAATTCAGTTGGGGAGGTACAACGTAAATACTAAAATTGAAAGGCCCTTGAAACGTAGTGATTTTATGAAGGAACTGCACTCGAGTCTTGTAGAGTCTTAGATAAAGAAGCAGTTAGAAGCCACAAGCTTGCAAGGAGAATCATTTAAGTATCGCATTTGACTATCACAAAATTGCCTATAATCTTCGGAGTGAAGTTAAGTGGATCACAATTTTTTTTGTTCATAAACTAGGTATTAATAGACCGTTAGCTCCAGCGCTTCTATCCAATTACCTCACAAATTTTTTAAAATAAAATTCTCTTTTATATTTCCTATCTGTGCAGGGCATGGTGAATGAAACAAAAGTATATCTCTAAATCATAGTTCATAGTACACAATTGCGTAGTTAAAATTAAATTTAGTAGAATTAAACTTTTTCTATTGGTAATATTTGCAAAAATAAGCAGCAAGAAAACCTCTTTCTTTTGACACTTCATTTGTTAAGATTGGTTGAGCGTGTGAACCGTAGAAGGTAAATACACTACTACAGAAACTACGGAAATAATATAGAGCCGATTAATGTAGTAAAATTTAACTTTTTTAATTGTTAATATTTGAAAAAAACTAAAAATGCTAAAATAAGCAGCAAGAAAATTAATTTTTTTTGACACTTCATTTGTTAAGATTGGTTGAGCGTGTGAACTGAAAGAGGAAAATATACTACTACAGAAATAATATAGAGCGGATAGTGTACTAAAATTGTAATGATGATGTAAAAGGGACTGATGAAACATTGCCAATTAGACTAACTATAAGAAAAAAAAAATACTCATTTAAAACGAAAGCTACCTTAAAAAATCTTAGTATTAGGCAATTTATATAAATACATACAAATAAATTCTTTTTTTTTCACAGAATTTCCGGCATTTCAGCAGTATATTTTAGACAATGATATATGCTCTTTAGTTTGCTCTATTGTCAAAAACGATAAAGAATCTTACGTGCGTGCTTCAGGTATAAAATGCTTGACACAAATGATATCGGTGAATGTGCTTTGGGAACAAAACCTCATCCAATCGAATTTGATTGTAAGTAAATACATGAAATTTAATTATTTAATAACAAGCGAATCCGACAGACGTGGTTCTGTCCTTCCTGTCCATATCTTCAGCCCCATACCCGTCACTATTCACGTCCCGGACATGTGAACGTTATCAATGTTTATTGTGATGTAAAGATGATTTGATCTCATACAAAATTTGTATATGCTTATTGCAATGCTTTATATATGTAAGTCCTGTTTTTTTTTTAGCTTCGATCTCAGCAAAGCAAAGTAAAGTAGGATTTCTGCACGTATATGTCAATAGGAGTCAGATTGAGGATTGCCTCCAGTCCAGCTGTGGGTGCGGAGTTCATCGCGCTGCCAAAGATGCGTTTGCGTTAGCCGCTTTCTTTACTCTTTCACTGACGTTGGGCTTCCAATTAAGTTTTTAATCAAGGAACATACCTAGGTATGCCACCTTTGGATGTGGTGGCTCGAACTGTGATATTATTCTTGTGTTTGTGAGCACGACAAGCTCTGTATTCTGGGGATTAACCCCAAGGCCGCATTGCTTTGTACACGAACTACCTAACAGGTCGCTTATGGTCGGTAAAAATTTTCATTTTGAAGCAAGACTACATCGTATGCGTATGCAGTTACCGTGACCCCCATGTTCTTGAATTTCATTCTTCTGCTTCTTAAGGTTCCTCTCCGCTCCGGAGGTTGGTAATATGTCTTTTACTAAAACGCCGTAGATCTTTTTATAGGTCTTAATTCATTAGCCGATCACTTACAACTAACTTAACATAAAGCTACGCTACTTACTCACTAGTATTTCATGTGCATATGTTATATATAAGTTATGTATGTGTGTATTGTTATTTATGATATTTATGATATACATCAATCCTCCCTAACTTTTTATTTTTTTTTTACATCTTGAATTTTTAGTAACTATTTAATTTTTTTATTAAATTCTATTTCGTCTTTCATAAATTGTTGCTTCAATTGTATTCTATCTAATTCAAAATCTTTTCAGCACTAAGATAGGCATCATTTTCCTCCTCCAATTGATTGGCTCTTTCCATTGTTTTATCCTTGGTCTCTTTACTTCTTAAATCCGTTTGGATAATAGTAGTACTGGGACCAAACCTAACGGAGCGGTTACATTTTGTTGTAATAGAGCGTACTTCTATTACATTTGAATTTAATATCCTCGTTACTAATGTGGTATTCGATTGGGCGCTCTCAGATCCCTTTTTTTGCTCTCAGAGCAATTCTTATGTTCGTTTGGTACAAAAAAAGCAGTCTTTCAGATTTCAGAGCACTTTTGCGAATCTGGATATTTTCTTCAGATTTACCAATACACGTGCGTTTGAGTTTGACAACTAGTGGAGTTTGTTTACATTTTAGTGAAATTTTTCAACTGCAAAGAAACGCATTGCATCGGGTGGATCCATTTTTGTTAATTATTTATGTACAAATGTTTAGAAGTCAATCTGATCAAGCATTTTGAATGTTTTCATATAAAATTTAACCAGTGAATGAAAAACGCTTAGAAAAGTGTCGAAGGCTGCACATATTGCAGTCGCACAAATATTAACAAAAAAAAGAGCAAGTGCCGTTTTTGTGTTCGATTAGCCACACGAGGCGTTTTTCTCTTTTAGTTCAGAGCTGAGCTCTGAACTGAGCTCGAGCATTACGAGCGCGCTCTGAAGCGAGCGTGCTCAGATTGTTCTGAGGTATTTATGAAACACACTTGAGCACATAGTTGTCGTAAATGCATACATTAAAATTTATTAATTGTTATTTATTAAATTGGTTAATTTTCAGTTCCAAAACAACAAGGTTCGTCCAACATTTCAACTATTTTGCTTATCCTGTTTTTTTTTTTTTCTGTCAAATGTGAATGGCCGTGTGTAATCAGCTATTCACTCAGCCTGCTCAGTCAATTTATTCTGAGCTCATCGAGCGCGCTCTGATAGCGCTCTGAACGAAAAAAGAAACACAAATTCTGAGCTCTGATGTATCTGAGCTAAAAAAAAAAAAACACGAACTTTATGTATAACAGTTCAGGTTGTGCTCTGAACTAAAAAAGAAAAACGCCTACGAAATCTGAAATCTGAGAGCAAATCTGAAGAAGTCCAATCGAAATCGGGCCCAGTCCATGCTTAATATAAATCGTGTTTCAAAAAGAATATTTTTTAAAAGAGTTTGACGCAATCGTCATTTTATTGGATGCAAAAGAACTTCGCAGATTTTCATGATGTCACAAAATGTATTGCCTTCAATAGAAAAACTGAAAGGTCGTGGGAAATTGGATTCCTGGAAGTTTGCGGTGAAGACCTACCTAGAACTGGAAGACCTTTGGGACTGCATCGAACCAGGCACAACAACCGACAACAAGAAAGTGACGAAAGCCCGAGCGAAAATAATTCTTTTGATTGAGCCAATAAATTTTGTCCATGTCCAGTCTGCAAAAACTGCGAAAGAAGCATGGAATAATTTGGAACGAGCTTTTGAGGACTCAGGACTGACGCGCCGAGTTGGTCTTTTACGGACTTTAATCACTACACGTTTGGAGGATAGTGATTCTGTCGAATCATACGTAACCAAAATTGTGAGTACTGCGCATAAGTTGAGATCAGTGGCCATGGAGGTAAGCGACGAATGGGTAGGCACTTTGCTGTTGGCTGGATTATCTGAGGACTATCGACCAATGATAATGGGACTCGAGAGCTCAGGAACTCCTATCACCGCTGATGCGATTAAAACAAAATTGCTTCAAGACGTCAAAGGAGCTGGAGCTGGTTCGGATTCTGCTGTTTTTATTTAGTAAAAGGAATACGACGAAGATACCCCGTGGACCATGGTGCTATGAATGTAGGGAATATGGACATATTTCTCGAAATTGCCCAACGAATACAAAGAAGGTCAATGATACTAAACCAAAAACCAATTTCAAATCCCATGTTTTGTACACTGCACTTACGGCTAGTACGGGAAACGACGATTGGTAAGTTGACTCAGGGTTTTAAAATAAAAGACAGTTTCTTTTGGTTTTTACTTGTGCGAGTCTGATTATCAACTGCTTTCTGTTCACCGTCATCGCCACCTTGTTGCCTCCGATCGTCACCAGTTTCCAGGTCAGCCACGCAAAATGAACCGTACCCTTGACACAGTGCATTGCATAGAAAATGCAACACATTTCCCACTTGACTTCCTCACTCTGCGGTGGGTCAGTATTGCTTAGGTTTGCAATATGACACCGTTGATTGTTGTGTTGCTTTCATGTTTCATGTTTCGATAGCACTCAATTGTTTTATGACGCAATTCCATGAATCACAATTGGAGTTCTAGGGCACAAGTGGCCGCCATCGACTATGTCTAGGGCGTGTGTGTGATCTCTGTTTTGAGGGCACAACACTATGAAGCGCGACTGTCTTATTGGTATTGCTCAGCCAGCTAGAAGTGAGATAATATGTGCCAATAACTCTCGCCTGTCTGTAAAGGGCATAGGCGACTTAAGCCTGCGTGTTGCTGTACAAAAAGATGTTCGAGATATTGCTGTTAACGACGTGCTGTATATACCCGAATTGTGTGTTAATTTAGTATCGGTTAGTCAGATAGTAAAGAGGGGTAACTCCGTGTATTTCGATTCAAAGGGTTGTAAGATTTTTAGTTGCAATAAACAGCTGATTGCCACCGCCTCGCATGTTGGCATGTTTAAATTAGATCGACCGAATGTAAACGTGAGTCTGATGGCAAATGTCTGTTAAATAAAACGAAAGCAGAGGACAGCAAATTGTGGCATCGCCGCATGAGTGTGTTTCTGGTGTTAATTTTAACAAAATCGATAAAGAGGACTGTGAAGTTTGTGTTAAGCGCAAACAAACCCGACTGCCTTTTAAGGAAAAGGGGACACGAGCGACTGCAATTTTGGAGCTGATCCACTTAGATCTGTATGGTCCTATTGATGTCATTTCACGTGGTGGTGCACGTTATATTATTGTAATTGTCGATGATTTCAGTAGGAGAATTGTTGTTTATTTCTTGAGAGCAAAATCCGAAGCTTATCAAAGATTTGTTGATTTTAATAATGTTTCTGAAAGACAAACTAATAAGAAAATTAAAATCCTACGCACCGATAACGGCACCGAGTTTTGCAATAGATCGTTTGAAAAGCTTCTGAGGGAAAATAGGATACGACACCAGACGACTACTCCGTACACTTCAGAAGAGAACGGTTTGGTAGAGAGAACTAATCGAACCATCGTCGAGAAAGCACGATGTATGTTGTTTGTCGCTGGACTTGATGTAAAGTTTTGGGCTGAGGCAGTATCTACCGCTGTATATCTAATCAACAGATGTCCTAGTAAGTCGACAACTGGTGTCACTCCTGAGGAGACGTTTTTTGGAAGTTTGTACCAGCTTCAGAATAATAAAATCATTATCAGCCGAGATGTCGTATTTTTTGAGAACGACCAATTGGAGAAGAGCAAGGTAACCGAGCCAACTAATATTAATTATTCTTACATATTTTCAGATCAGGCGACTTCAGTGGGGGATGGTAGTGAGAGTGGTAGCGCCAATAACGAGGAGAGTGCCAGCGATAGCATCGAAGAAAGTAGCGAAACTTCAACTTTAGGTCCAGACTTGAACGTAAATACATCTTTAGAGGAAGACAACACCGCAACTGATACGTATTACTCCGACGGGGGAGAAGTTAACGAATATTCAGAAAGTGATGTCAGTTACTCGCCATCGGTACCAATGCAACAGGTCAGCGTCGCTGTGCCGCGACGCACTCAACGTACACCGAAACCTGTCCGAATGGATGATTTTGTTTGTGAAGCTAAGTCCATCGAACTCTACGATCCGTTGACAGTTGATAAAGCATTAAATCGAAGCGACTCAAAGTTCTGGAAAGATGCAATGAAAGAAGAGTACAGTCGTTAATTGAAAATAAGACTTGGGTGTTGACTGATATTCCATCCAAAAGAAAACCGATTGATTGCAAGTGGGTTTTTAAAACGAAAAAGGATGCAAAGGGTAATATCTATCGCTTGTAATAAAAGGTTGTGCGCAAAGAAAGGGGATCGACTACGACGAAACCTACTCCCCTGTGGTGAGATATACCTCAATCCGATTCCTACATGCAGTGGCTGCCAAATACGACCTTGATATCGATCAAATGGATGCTGTGACGGCATTCTTACAAGGCGAACTGAACGAAGATATTTTTATGTTGCAGCCAGAGGGCTTTAACGACAATAGTCTTAAAGTCGGCAAATTAAAAAAAAAACTTTATACGGTTTAAAACAGGCCAGTCGCATATGGAATGAAAAACTAGATGCGGCACTACAGAACTTCGGCCTTGAAAAATCTTAAGTAGATCCTTGTATCTACTACAATGTATCTGCTGGAAAAATGCTCTACGTAGCAGTATATGTGGACGATGTCCTCATCTTTACAAACGATGCGAAGCAAAAGTTAGATTTGAAAAACAGCTTAAAAACCACATTTAAAATGAAAGATATCGGTGAAGCCCGCTTCGTTTTAGGAATTCAATTCATTAGAGATCGCAAAAAGGGCACAATCTCGTTAGATCTGAAGCTTTACATTCAGGAAATTTTAAACCGGTTTAACACGCTTGATTGCAACTCAGCTAAGACCCCGATGGATGCAAACCAAAAGCTGACAAAGCAGATCTGTCCACAGAGTGAATGATGTTCCGTGTCAACAAGCTGTCGGCAGCATAATGTTTGCGGCTCAAGTTTCACGTCCTGATCTCAGCTTTGCTGTGAGTACAGTCAGTCGATATAACCAGAATCCTGGAAAAGCTCACTGGGCTGCAGTTAAGAGCATTTTTCGATATTTGAAGAGCACTGCCGATATGAAGCTTGTTTACACTGCTGGAGAAAACAGTGTATCCGGATTTTGCGATGCTGGTTGGGCGAGTGATGCGGATGAGAGATGATCGGTCACCGGCTACACTTTCTTGCTCCATAATGGTGCTATCTCCTGGAACTCGAAAAAACAGCCCACTGTTGCCATCTCCTCCACCGAAGCTGAATATATGGCCCTAACGGCTGCGGTTCAAGAAGGGACTTGGTTGATCAGCTTACAGAAGGAGCTTATCACAAACTCACCAGATTCGACTACAATTGATGCAATAACAAAAGCGCTATAAGCTTGGCTCTTACTTGCACATATCATGGAAGGACCAAACATATTGATGTCAAACATCATTTTATACGAGAGAAGATCAATCAAGGAACTGTTATTTTGAAACACGTCAGTACGGACGACATGGCAGCTGATGTGATGACCAAGGCTCTGCCTGTCTCGAAGCACGTCACCTGCTCAACTGCATTAGGTCTCAACTTTGGTGATATCTAATTCAGTGGGGGTGTTGTAATAGAGCGTACTTCTATTACCTTTGAATTTAATATCCTCGTTACTTACTGAACCCTCTGAACTAAAATAAATCTTTACTCTTTGTTCAAATGTCAAACGTGTCGGACTCGTGTTTTATTAATTCTTTGCTGCGGTTTTCTAATTTTCAAGACATTTTTTTATTTGATTTATGTGTGCTACTCTTTGATTTCCATTTATACAAATTAAAAAATGATTGTGAAAGTTGTCTAATGATAAAAGCTGGAACCCATTTAACAAATGACTTCAAATTTATTTATTTAATTTTTTTTTTTTGTCGGAGGTTGTTACTATCCGATGGAGCACTCAGACACAAACTACAGGTCCATTGTACTGCCAAACAGACACCTTACATTACTTTACTTAGTTTTCCCGTCTTTCGAAGAAAGATGAGAAGGAGCTTCAGTGATGAAGAGCTTAGATGTTCGGCACTCACCACATCAGCCCCAAAGATCCGCCACCTGATGCGAGCAAAGGCGGGACAGCTACAGAGGAAGTGTTCCGCTGTATCATCGCCCTCTGCACAAGCAGGACAGATAGTGGTGTTGCTCAAGCCCAACACATTTAAGTGTTTAGCAAAAGCTTGGTGGCCCGAAAGGACGCCCACAAGCAGTCTGCAGTCCATTCTCCTAAGGGATAGAAGGAAAGACGCGGACCTTTTGCAGATGTCCGGACGCAGTCTTTTGGTCTGCCTACACCCAGCACAGTCACCCCACCGACGCTGGTGTTCACGAGAAACTCAAGTATCAATGGATGACCTAACCACAGAAGCAGGCAGACCCAAGGTTCAGGTCCTGAGAAAGCCTCTTCTGAACCCCGTCTGGCAAGCTCATCAGCGATCTCATTTCCCTGGATACCAGTGTGACCTGGGGGTCAATTCTCGTTCTGTAAAAAAGTGAAACGAAAATGTTTTCACCCTTTCATAGCAATTTCAATTCTCGTTCTACGAAAATGTGAAACCAAACTTCAAAAATTTTCATATGAATAATTTTTTTTTCACGTTCTCATTTGCAAGTGAATGTTTTTTTTTTGTTTTTTTTGTCGCAGTAGGATTTCTGGGGTCATTGCGTCAGACGGCATTTCCATAAGACAGGGGTCAAAGGACAATTCTCGCACAAGTTCCTCAAAATTCCAAAGCGCGTGGTACCAAAAGCCACCTCTCTTTAATGGTTTTCAGCGTACACCCCATGATAAAAATATCAAGGGAGGTTCATCATAGCATCTAGAGCAGAGCCTGGAGTGCTAGGGAATGCCCCTGTGTATTCAAGACAAACCGTTCTTTGAAGTTTGGCAAAAGAGGCAGTAACACGTTTCCGCGAAAGCCTGTTCCACCATACAACCGATGCGTATGAGAGAAGTGGTCTTATCATTGCCGTATAGATCCAAAGGACCCTTTTAGGAGACAAGTCCCATGTCTTGCCAAGAGCGCCTTTGCACTGCAGGAAAGTTGACAGCGCTTTATCGGTTTTTGATTCAACATGCTTGGACCAAAGAAGCTTTCTATCGAGGGTTACTCCCAGATATTTGACTTCATCGGATATCGGGATAGTGACGCCTTTTAGCACAAGCTGAGTCAGACCAGTGATCTTTCTCCTTCTCGTGAAGAGAACAACCGTAGTTTTAAGAGGATTCACTGAAAACCCATTTCTTGTGCACCAATCGTCGATAAGGCCCAAAGATCTCTGCGCCCGAGAGCAGACGGTCCTTAGGTCTGAACCGACAGACAGAACGGCGACATCATCCGCATAGGCTTGTGTGTAGGTTCCAGGAAGATTGAGAGCCGTTAGCAGAGAGTCCACTACCATACACCATAAGAGCGGAGAAAGAACACCACCTTGAGGGCAGCCTCTGTTCAACCCAGTCATGACGCATTTGCCACAATCCGCCTCGGCAACCAACGTCCTGTACATTAGCATTGCTTTAATCCACAAAACCAATGTTTCATCTACACCATGATGTCTGGCTGCATTGCACATGCTATCAAAAGTCGCATTATCAAAAGCACCCTCGATATCGACGAAAATACCCAGCGCGTACTCCTTCCGATCAAGAGCACTTTCAATCCTACCAACAAGGTTTTGAAGCGCGGTTTCACAGGATTTTCCACGCTGATAGGCATGTTGCATCAAAGAAAGAGGATGCGATCGAAGAGCAACATTGCGCACGTGCAGCTCAACCAGTCTGTCCAAGCTTTTCAGCAGGAAGGAAGACAGACTTAGGGGTCTGAAACTTTTGGCGAGAGTGTAGTCGGTCTTACCTATCTTTGGTATCGTCGGCATCAGCTGACTAAAACCTTGTTTCAGCACAGCGTCTGGACCCGGTGACTTGAAACTCTCAAAAGATGCAATTGCATATTTGATAGCTTCATCCGTCACCACTCTGGATGCAACATACCAACTAAGCCGCGTGGTGTTTGTTAGTTCAGAAGTGGCCACCATAGGCTGTACCACTGAAGAGCACGTAATGACCTGATTTCCCGGGAAGTGAGTCTCCAGCAGGAGACTAAAAGTCTCCGCCTTTGTCTCAGTGTAGGTACCATCAGATTTTTGGAGCAATTCCAGTTTACTTGGTCTGTCCCTATTGAGGACTTTAACAAGCCTACTGGTTGCACTTAGTGAAGCGACCTCCTCACAAAATTTCCTATAAGAGTCGGTTTTCGATTTACGAATTAGTCTCTTAAATTCTCTTTGTTTTAATCGAATCAGATTCCAGTCTTCTTAGAAGTTAGTTTTTAAAGACCTATTTAGGAGCTTTCAGGTTTCTCTGCGAATACACTGCAGTTCGGTATTCCACCAAGGTACCGGTTTTCTACAGGAGTTTTTTGAAACTGGACACGCTAGTTCAAAGCAACGGATAACGACGCTGCTCAGATCCTGAACAGACCTCTCTACTTCCTGTATTGATCTCAGTTTGAGTGATGCTTTAACAGAATTGCCAAGCTCCTCCTCAAACCGATCCCAATTTGTTTTTCTCGGATTTCTCCTCCCCAGCGAAGGTGAAACTTAACAGTAGATTTGAAATTCGACGTATCTGTGATCTGACAAAGTGCTATTCAGGCGATACTCTCCAATTTATGATAGTCTTGCAATGCCTGTTGGACAGGGTAACATCAATTACTTGCTGTCTCCTGGCTGTAACAAATGTAGGTCGACAACCTACATTGTTGATGGTGATGTCAGACAATAGGATGAAGTCCAGAAGACGATCTCCTCGCATATTACACTTGCTGCTGCCCCAAACAGTGTTTTGAGCATTAGCATCGCAACATAAGATAAGACCTATCTTTTTGGACTCGCAGTATTCTACGAGCTCAACAACTAACTAATAGTTGCAGCAACCAGATCCTGGCAACAGAACCGTTTGATTGTAACTGCCGTAAGGGATTTCGATACAACAAGACATGTACGACAGCTTATCGTAAAGAACGTTGTGCGAACCGCTTAACTCACCAAGGCCACAGATGCGATTTTTCCACACCCACGGTTCTTGGATGGATATTATGCAGTTCTTTGTTCTACGGACCGCAAGCCAACTACTTAAAAGAGCAGTAGCAGCCTTGTAGTGTTGTAGGTTTATCTGACTAAACAAAATGAATGTAGACTCTGCGTTACGTCCTCTATTTCCACTATTTGGCATTGAAATGGAAATGAATCCTACCAAAATGCAGATATTGACGCATGTTGTACCTAGACTTAATTATCTCAACAGAAACCATTCTATGCTCACAACCAGAGAGATACCATCTTCATCGTGACGGTTTCTGCTCTGCCTGTGAGAACGGACAATCCAGGCTTTTGTGTCGAGACCAGGGTTCTGGGCATTCAGAAGCTTAAGCACATCCGCCAATTTCTCCAGTTTCCCAGGGATCCAGCAGACGGCACACATAAGCTTGGGTGGCTTGTAGAACTCAAAAATTGTGGTCCCAAGGGGAGGGATCTTCGGCACGATACTGCTAACCCATTCAGAGGTTTGCTGCGAGGGGGTCTTCACCACGAAGGTTCCGTCCTTGAACTCACAGCCCTCAACCTGTATACAAGCATTCGTTGCCGCGACAAGCTCCAAAAGATGGGCTTTGCAGTGTTTGCACACTGCATCACTCATGCTATTATCATTGCCTGCTTTCCCTATACGAACTGCTAAAGAAGAAACAGCAGCATCCTTATAGGACAGCCTACTATCTCGTACCTTAGCTGTTCTGCGTTCAAAAGAAGCACGCATCTTGCTTTTTGGTTCGGCAGACGAGGAAAAAGCGCCCAGTCCAAGGGGTTGGTTTGCTTCAGTTTGTGAGACCTCCACCGACCTGTTCCTTTTCAAAGGCACTGCCGAAGAGCTGAGAGAAGAGCATTCAGCCGGTAAGGCTTCTTTGCGCTGCGGATCCAACAGTTTGTTCCTTTTCCTCTTCCGCTGTCCCTTAGACAGGCGCCGCTCAAAGCCCGTCTCTTCAGGAGCCCGTTCAACCATAGAGGTATCCCGAGTCTGGCCGTCAGTGGCAGTGCAGTCAGCAGCAGCTTGTCTCATGCTCAATTTGCCGAGGAAATCGGACATAGAGCCGCAAGAGTCGCTTGTGGGTTCGGGTATGAATGTTAGGGCCTCCAGAATCCGTGCCCCGGCCGTAGTCGAGAAGACTACGGGTGCATTTTGGCTATTGCCATTACCACCTGGAGTAGACAATTCCTTTTGTTTCTCCATTCATAGCATTGTTGAGTGTTAACCACTGGCTCCTGTTGGTTAGAATACACTAACAGTTTGATTTTTACTGAGGATATGCTAAAAAAAAAAGCTGTTACCTCAAACCATCCTCCTTTACCCGGGCTTTGGACCGGAATGCTACTTTCGTAACAAGGCGGAGTTAATGATTTAAAATTGTTTTTATAGCAAATATTTTCATGGCGTTAAAATTGTATATTTTGTTTCACATTTTTGAATTAATTTTCCCTAAAATTATTTTGAAGTGCATGCTTGTCGTTTTTTGTCTGTAGATTAGATTAGCAAAATTTAAAAAAAAAGTTATCGGTTTAAATCTAAAAATCATATTTGCAGGAGTTTGATTGGTCGAAACTGTGGGTGTATTGCGATATTTCAACAAAAAATTTACTATTTTGTAGTTATCGGTTTTGTTTCGATTAAAAACTTATTAAGTGCTGTTTTTAGTGTTTGAACGGCTCTTTCTGCAATGCCGTTCGATTGCGGATGATATGGTGGACTTTTTAGGACACGAATGCCATTAGAATTACAAAATTCAACAAATTCCCCGGATTGAAATGGCGGGCCATTATCGGAAACTATCTGATTAGATAGTCCAAAAACAGAAAACCAGCTGCGGAATTTTTCAATAACCTTTTCCGCACGAGTAATTTTCATTTCCGCTATTTCTATCCATTTCGAGTAACTGTCAACTAGTAATAAGAATTTTAACCCCCCAACTTCAAAAAACTCTACATGTACCCTTTCAAAAGGGTGTGATGACGGTATCCAATTCGTTTCTTTTGCCACTTTGGTCAAATTCTGTGTCTGGCAGCAAATTGCACAGGATTTTGCAAACTCCTCTACAGTGCACTCGGGAAATCGTCAACGCTCGTTTACGTCAACATCCCAAAACGTCAACCTTCTTTTTTTTACATTAACTACTCTAAAACGTCAACCCAACCACAAAGCTCTAAAACGTCAACTCTGAATAAAACAAATTTTTGAATTTAGCAGCAGTTAAAATACACAAATTTGTACACACACACATTTATTTTATGAAATCATTTCTGAAATTGGTGATTCCCCTTATAAGTAGAGTAGAAAAGTAGTTGCAACTGCACGTATTATCTTTTTATTTATGTTCAGTTGCTTTTTTGTTTCTAGTCAGGTTGAATGCCTTTTTTGTTTCCTTTTTGAATTTGTTTATGTTTGGTTTAAGTGTATAATTAATAAAAACTTTTAAAAGCAGATGTTTTCTATTTAAAAATTTTACATTCGTAAACGTCAACAATTTTTTAAACGTCAACACCCGCGGTTTTAATTAGTTGACGTTTTCCCGAGTGCACTGTATATCAGCATCTTAATGTCGCCACCAAACATAACTCCTAGCTAACATTTTCATCCTCGCAATCCCAATATGTGTATCATGCAACATTTGCAATACATTATGCTTCAATGTTTCTGGGATAACTACCCTATTTCCATAATATATACATCCCTTATTTCATGAAAAATTCAAATGTCTATCAAAGTAATACTTAGTTTCTATATCTACATGCCTGTTATCTTTATTTATAAGTACGTTATACACTTTTTTTTAACAATTTATCCTATGTTGTTTTTGACTTAATCACCCTTATTCCGAGTGGCGTTTTACTTTCACGACGTTTGTCGCTTTTTGTGGCGTTCACCGCCTTACAGAATGGCAATAAAGTTTCTCGCATGACGTTCGCCGTAAGCGAATAGGTTCAACATGACCTTCAGTGACAAATGGCGTACAACGACTGAAATTCCAAATTCTCGTAATTCCAAATTCCAAATTCAAATTGGCGTTTTTTAAATCGTCGTAAACGCCACTCGGAATAGGGGTGAATATCTTCCAGTTTTAAAAGTCTTATATTGTCGGGTCCAAATGATAATACGTTTAAAAATTCTTGAGATATATTTGTTGACCCTTAAATAGGTAACCTAGATAAAGCATCAGCGTTACCAACTTGAGACTCCCTCTTGTATTTAACATCGAAATCGCACATCGATAATTGGATTGCCCATCTCTGCAATCTTGCGGCTGCTACCGCTAAATGGCCTTTATTGACACTAAAAATTTCCCTTAATGCTTGATGATTCGTAATTATAGTGAATCTGTGCCCATACAGATATTTGTGAATCTTTTTCACTGCATACACAATAGCCAGTGCCTCCCTATGAGTCTGTGAATAATTTTGCTCAGCTTCACTAAGCGAAGTCGATGAAAATATCACGGGTTTTTCTTCATCATTGACTACATGAGCAAGCACTGCTCCAACACCATAAGGACTAGCATCACAAGTAACTGTTATGGGTTTTTTGGGTCGAAATGCTCTAAAATGTTGCTACCTACTATGAGTTGCTTTGCTTCTTCAAATACTTTTTGGTGTTCGCTTTTCCATTCAAAATTATTGTTCTTTTTTAACAGGTCATACAGCATCCTCAATTTGGAGGCCAAATTTGGAATAAAGCGATTATAAAAATTTTGTAGGCCAAAAAAACTTTTGAGTTGTGTGATATTTCTTGGACTGGGCGCTTCTAAAATAGCTCTTATTTTTTCCTTGTTGGGTTTTATGCCATTCCCCGTAATAACATGCCCTAAATATTCTACTTCTGTCTTAAACCATTTGAATTTATCAAAATTGACTCTAATGTTATGAACTTCTAATCTTTCCAGTACACTCACCAATTTTTTTCTCACATTCCCTTACGTCTGAACCTCCAATCAACATATCATCTAAAAATCAAACTAACTTATCTAATGACTTCAAGATCTCGTCTATTACTCTCTCAAACTCGGCTGGTGCTACTGAAACTTCAAATGGTAATCTTGTAAACTTAAACAAACCCTTTTGAGTGTTTACTGTTAATATATCCTGACTCTGTTCATTGCTAAATTTTGCAAACAAATCATCCATTCTCGGTAGTGGATATAAAGGGTGATTTTTTAAGAGGTTTAGAACTTTTTTAAAAAAAAAAAACACGAAAAAATCGAAAAAATGAATGAAATATTTATTTGAATCGATAGTTTGAACCTTGCAATTTAATGTTTAAAGATAATTTCATGCAAATGTTGACCGCGGCTGCGTCTCAGGTAGCCCATCCGCTGAGTCCAATTTTGGCATACTCTTTCACACATATCGGCCGGTATCTCACGAATGAATGCATGGATGTTGGCTTCCAGTGCGTCAATCGAAGCGGGCTTGTCCCTATACACATTAGCCTTGGCATACCCCCACAAAAAATAATCTAATGGTGTCAAATCGCACGATCTAGGCGGCCAATTGACCGGCCCGAAACTTGAAATTAACTGTTCACCAAACTCGCCTCGCAATTGCGCCATTGTTTCGCGTGCTGTGTGGCATGTGGCACCGTCTTGTTGAAACCACATATCATGCAAGTCAAGAACTTCCATTTCGGGCAAAAAAATGTTTGTTATCATCGCTCGGTAGCGTTCACCATTGACAGTAACGCTGCGATTCGCATCATCTTTGAAGAAATATGGCCCAATAATGCCGCCGGCCCATAAACCGCACCAAACAGTGGCTTTTTCGGGATGCATTGGTAGCTGTTGCAATGCTTCTGGCTGATCTTCACTCCAAATGCGGCAATTTTGCTTATTTACGTACCCATTCAACCAAAAATGAGCCTCATCGCTGAACACAATTTTTCGATAAAAAAGCGGATCCTCGGCCAGCTTTCCAAGAGCCCATTCACCAAAAATTCGGCGTTGTGGTAGGTCGGCTGGCTTTAGTTCTTGCACCAGCTGTATCTTAAAAGGCTTTACGCCCAAATCCTTCCGCAAAATTTTCCACGTAGTGCTGTAACAAAGGCCTAACTGCTGGGAACGGCGCCGAATCGACATTTCGCGGTCTTCTGTCACACTAGCTGATACGGCCGCAATATTTTCTTCACTACGCACAGTATGTAAACGTGTTGGTGGTTTAATGTCCAACAATGTAAATTTGGTGCGAAATTTGGTCACAATCTTCCGAATAGACTGCTCAGAAGGTCGAGAATGCCGATCTGACAGTGACACAAGGTACTAAACACACGTCAGCTGTCAAAACCAGTGTTGCCAAAACCAAACCAGCTAAAAAATCACCCTTTACTTGGCATTCAATCGCCTTGTTGACGGCTACCTTGCAGTTCAAACACAATCGTAAATCGCCATTCTTTTTCGGTACAATCACCATTGGTGACTGTATTTAACAGGTACTAATACATTCTCTGAAACTAGTCTATCAATCTCTTCTCCTACTCTGTCACGAATCCCAAAAGGGACAGTGTATGGCTTCGAAAAACTAGGAACAACATTTTCCTTTAACTTCAACTGCACTTTGTAACCGATAATTGGATCCCGCATATCTTTCGAAAAAACCTTTGGAAACTTCAACTTCAGCGCTGTTATCTTGTCGCACGATATATCATCCACTATTTACAGCAAAATTCGCTCTCCAATTTGGTAGCAAAATGTCTAACCAATCGCGACCCAAAAGTGGAGTAAAATTTCGATTAGATTTTATTACAAACATATCCAATTTGTAATAGTGAGATGTGCTATTTAAATCTTGCACATCTATAATAACCTTACCCACAATTTCCACCTCATGCCCTGTCACCACGTTCAATTGCTTTCTAACAGGTAAAATATTCAATTCTTTAAAATACGTTTTGTAAAATTCATAATTTATAACCGTCGAGCATGCACCACTATCCACTTCCATATCAATAATAATTTTATTTATCCACAACGGAATTATCTGAGCAAAATTTGAAATATTTGACAATGTGTTTATATATCCAATTGATAAATCGTTCAGCTCGTCAGTTATGTTTTCAATATTATTAATGTTAAACCTTTTGTTTTTATACATAACATTATTCCTATTTTACTTCCTACAGTCTTTTTTGAAATGTCCACTTATTCCGCAATTAAAACAAACTGGTTTTATAAATTTGCTTTGTTCATATTGATTCCTACTATTATATTGATACCTATTATCATTGTGATTTCTGTTGTTGTTTCTGCTACTAGTTGCATTGTTGTTTGTTTGTTGTTTGTGCTGATGATGCTGCTGTTGACGATTGTGGTGTGGGTGAAACTTTTGGTGCGTTGACAAATTCTTAAACGTCTCTGGTCTCATCTGGCGTAACTGCTTGTTTGTCATCTCCATGTTTGTTGCGAGTCCGC
Source organism: Cheilosia impressa (assembly GCA_948293265.1). NCBI lineage: Eukaryota > Metazoa > Arthropoda > Insecta > Diptera > Syrphidae > Cheilosia > Cheilosia impressa. The sequence goes on from OX411880.1 coordinate 58,698,770, forward strand.
ATGCTTTGCCGAATGAGAGCTCCGTTTCATTTAAATGCTTTTGTTGTATATATTCTTGATATATACCACACACTAACTTATCTCTGAGAGCGTCATTTAAAAATGTTTTAAACTCGCATGATTGCGCTAACGTTTTCAGCTCTAGTATATAATCACTAACTATCTCATGGGCTTTTTGATTTCTTTTATGAAACTTAAATCGTTCGGCTATTACATTCACTTTGGGTTTAAAATATTTTTCTAATATTTGAATTAATTCTTCGTAAGTTTTCGTATCAGGTATTCGTCAATGATTTTAAGATTTTGTAGGATTCCGGACCTATCAAAGTAATTAAGTACGACACTTTCGTTTTGTTGTCAGTTATTCTATTTATGGTTAACAAATGTTCTAGGCGCTCTTTATAGTCCTCAAAATCCTCACCGGGAGAAAAAAACTCAATTGTCCCAATGAATGCCATTGTATGAAAATGTTCACTACAAGGTTCAGTTTCCAATTTAATTTTCCTTTTTATTTCTTCTGATACACTGTCTTCCATAAGAACAGATGTTTATTTTATTTTATTTTGAAACTTTTAACTAAACTTTAATTTATTATGTTTGCGCACATTTTTCTTTTCACTTTCTTTTTTTTATCCTCGTCGCCATTTAATATGTCTTTTACTTAAACGCCGTAGATCTTTTTATAGGTCTAACTTAACATAAAGCTCCTTTACCGTACTTACTCACTAGTATTTCTTGTGTATATGTTATATATAAGTTATGTATGTTTATTGTTATCTATATATATAAAAGAAAGTGATGTTAGTTACTACGCTTATAACTCGAGAACGCCTGGACCGATTTCGATGATTCGCGCCATTTCTGACTGGTTTCGGGCCAAACAAGAAGAATACCCAAGAAAATTCCCGAAAAATCCCCGGAAAAAAAATAATTTTCCCATACATTTATGACTTTTATTTTTAGTTTACTTTCTGACAATTTTTTTTCCCCATTTTTTTTTTTATCTTTTCACAAAATATGTGAAATGAATAAAAAATTCCCGAAAAATCCCAAAAAAAAAAAAATTATGAAGAAAATAAATTTTCCCATACATTTTGTATGGAGAGATTTTACGACGCCGTCTTCATGATAGATGACTTTTATGTTTACGTTACATTGTGAGAGTTTTTTTTGGAAATTTTTTTTGACAATTGTTTTTGCAGCAATTTTTTTTTTGTCACGCGTAAAAGCGAACATGATTGAATGCTGGTTCCGGTATTGCCAGTATATGGCGTTGTGTGCATCAACTTTTGACAGCTGATTCATTTGCACAGTCTTTACATCGCATACGTTTGTGCTGTCAGCTTTTGACAGTTATTGTAATTCAATTTGATTAAATACATTGTTTTGAACCAATTTTGTAAAAATTACCAGCGAAAAGTGATTTCATTAAGGTGAGTTCAGTTGGATGAAGTGCGCACACTGCGAATGGTTATGTTCATATGAATCGACAATCAATCCAAACGTTATTTTCGGATTGTGCAATTAATTTTTAAGTGGTTTACTTTTAAAATCCAGTCTATTATTTTTGTAGTTTTGTAATATATGTATTTACCTCTTGCGGTTCACAAGCTCAACCAATCTTAACAAATGACGTGTCAAAAAGAAGAGATTTTCTAAGTTCTCATTTTTACTTTTTGAAAATATTAAATATTAATATGATTCAGGGTAGTACTTTTATTTCATTCATCCTGCCCGTACAAACGACGCAATGAAAGGGAGTCGACGGCAAAATGGATTACAGATACAAGAGTATTATAGTGAAAACATGATACTCTTATGACTTTTCACACGTATTCACAAATCACAATTTCACATTTCACTGTTCACACAAAATTTTGCGGGGGAATTGGGTAGGAGCGCTGGAGCTTAGTTTATGAACAACATTTTGTGTAAGGTGATAGATGATACTTTTATAACAGTCAAATACTTTAGGTGATCACAAAATAACTGTACGAATTTGGCATCACTTTGTTATTTTAAAACATAGTTTTGTTGTCAGTTGCCATTTGCACCGAAAATTCAGGTACTCTTGATATAATCTTAATATTATAAATGCGAAAGTCAGATTGTTTTCTTTTCACGGCCGCAAAACCAACTTTTATTAATTTTGGTACCTATAGGAATAGATGGGACCTCTGAGAATAATGATATATAGGATATGAATATTTAAATTGAGTTACTTGAAGTACTAATTCTACGCAGACGAAGTCGCGGGTACCAGCTAGTTTATGATATTTATGATATACATCAGTTGGAAATCATAATTTCTATACCCTCCACAGGAAGGTATATTCACTTTGCCAATACATTTGTAACGCCAAGATGGAGTCACCGGAGACCCCATAAAGAATTTATATATTCTGAATCAGGATCACATTCTGAATCGATTTAGCCATGTCCGTCTGTCTGTCTGTCTGTCTGTTGAAAGCACGATAGCTCCCAAAGTAATTGACGAAGATGAATGAAATTTGGTGAAAGGACTTCTTTTAATCGGCGTCAGGTTGGTATTAAAAATGGCCTATGTCGGTCAAGTAGTTCTGGTATTTAGCATGACTTGTATGCAGTGGAGGGTATCAAAGCATCGGCCAGGCCGATGATAACACTTTTACTTGTTATAGTTTGTTTGTTCATTACTAGTCTCATTATTTCTGAGGTCGAGAAATCAAGCCATTCTCCCATGTTTGACAGCCATGTCAGCCTTTGTCTTCCGACCGCTCGCCTTCCTTCTATCTTTCCCTGAAGTATTAGTTTCAGAAGTTTGTATTTCTCGTTTCTCAAAATGTGTTCGTACATTAGTTCTCTTTTCGTTTCTATTCGCAGTACTTCTTCATTTGCTATCCTGTCGACCCAGGAGATGCACAGTATTCTTCGATAGATCCACATTTCGAAGGCCTCTATTTTTTTTAATTGTTGCTCTGTGTAGTGTCCACGCTTCAACTTCATATAAGAGTACCGACCAGATATAGTATTTTACTAATCTTATCTCGGTGTATAGATTCATTTCTCTGCTGCATAATCCTTTTTTCATTTTGCAAAATACTGTCCTCGCTTGTTCTATCCTGCACTGTTTTTCTTTACCATAGTTTTGCGTTCTTATTGATTATCGTTCCTAAGTATTTCATGGTGCCAACTCTTTCTATGTTTCTATTGTTAATTATACCCTCCACAGGAAGGTATATTCACTTTCCCAATATGTACATTTGTAACGCCACGAAGGAGTCATCGGAGACCTCATAAAGTATATATATTCTGAATCAGGATCAAATTCTGAATCGATTTAGCCATGTCCGTCTGTCTGTCTGTCTGTCTGTCTGTCTGTTGAAAGCACGAAAGCGCCCAAAGTAATTGATGTAGGTGAATGAAATTTGGTGAAAGGACTTCTTTTTATCGGCGTTAGGTTGGTATTGAAAATGGGCTATGTCGGTCAAGCAGTTCTGGTACCTCCCATACAAAACCAATATTGGACCCATATGTCTCTCTGTCTTTTGAAAGCACGATGACGCCCAAAGTAATCGACTTAGGTGAATGAAATTTGGTGAAAGGACTTCTTTTTATCGGCGTCAGGTTGGTATTGAAAATGCGATATGTCGGTCAAGCAGTTCTGGTACCTCCCATACAAAACCAATATTAGACCCATGAGTCCTTCTTTCCGTTGAAAACACGATAGCGTCCAAAGGAATCAACCTAGGTGAATGAAGTTTTGTGAAAGGACTTTTTTTATCGTCGTTAGGTTGGTATTGAAAATGGGCTCTGTCGGTCAAGTAGTTCTGGTACCTCCCATACAAAACCAATATTGGACCCTTGTGTCTCTCTGTCTTTTGAAAGCACGATGACGCCCAAAGTAATCGACTTAGGTGAATGAAATTTGGTGAAAGGACTTCTTCTTATCGGCGTCAGGTTGGTATTGAAAATGGGATATGTCGGTCAAGTAGTTCTGGTACCTCCCATACAAAGTCAATATTAGATCCATGTGTCTCTCTTCCTGTTGAAAACACGATAGCGTCCAAAGGAAACAACCTAGGAGAATGATGTGTGGTGAAAGGACTTATTTATATCTTCGTTAGGTTGGTATTAAAAATGGGCTCTGTCGGTCAAGTAGTTCTGATACCTCCCATACAAAACCAATATTAGAAAACATGTTATTCTAAAAACACGATAGCGTCGAAAAGAATCTACCTAAACAAGTGAAATTTTTTGAGAAGACTTATTTTTATTGTCGTCAAGTTGGTATTAAAAATGGGCTATGGCGGTCAAGTAGTTCTCGTACCTCCCTCACAAAACCAATTTTGCATGCCTTGTATGCAGTAAAGGGTATCAAAGCATCTGCCAGGCCGATGATAACACTTTTACTTGTTATACCCTCCACAGGAAGGTATATTCACTTTGCCAATACATTTGTAACGCCAAGAAGGAATCGCCGGAGACCTCATAAAGTATATACATATATTCTGAATCAGCATCACATTCTGAATCGATTTAGCCATGTCCGTCTGTCTGCCTGTCTGTCTGTTGAAAGCACGGTAGCGCCCAAAGGAATTGACATAGGCGAATGAAATTTGGTGGAAGGACTTCTTTTTATCGTCGTCAGGTTGGTATTGAAAATGGGCTCTGTCGGTCAAGTAGTTCTGGTACCTCCCATACAAAGTCAATATTGGATCCATTTGTCTCTTCATCTGTTGAAAACACGATAGCGTCCAAAGGAAACAACCTAGGAGAATGATGTTTGGTGAAAGGACTTATTTATATCTTCGTTAGGTTGGTATTAAAAATGGGCTCTGTCGGTCAAGTAGTTCTGGTACCTCCCATACAAAACCAATATTGACGCCCAAAGTAATCGACTTAGGTGAATGAAATTTGGTGAAAGGACTTCTTTTTATCGGCGTCAGGTTGGTATTGAAAATGGGCTATGTCGGTCAAGTAGTTCTGGTACCTCCCATACAAAACCAATATTGACGCCCAAAGTAATCGACTTAGGTGAATGAAATTTGGTGAAAGGACTTATTTTTATCGGCGTCAGGTTGGTATTGAAAATGGGATATGTCGGTCAAGTAGTTCTGGTACCTCCCATACAAAGTCAATATTAGATCCACGTGTCTCTCTTCCTGTTGAAAACACGATAGCGTCCAAAGGAAACAACCTAGGAGAATGATGTGTGGTGAAAGGACTTATTTGTATCTTCGTTAGGTTGGTATTAAAAATGGGCTCTGTCGGACAAGTAGTTCTGGTACCTCCCTCACAAAACCAATTTTGCATGACTTGTATGCAGTGGAGGTTATCAAAGCATCGCCCAGGCCGATGATAACACTTTTACTTGTTTTTAATTAAAAGTTCTCCAAATGTTGTTTCCGACTTCGAATAATAAACTTTGTTTTTGCTGTGTTTATTCGTAGCCCGTAGTTGTTGCTTGCATCATTTAGCTTATTCATCATGTTACTTAGCTCGTTCATGTCGTTTGCTATTATGACGGCATCATCTGCGTATCTTATGTTGTTTAAGTTAACTCTATTTATTCTTATTCCACCGTCGCTTTCTGAGATTGCTTCTTCAAATATTTCTTCCGAATACATGTTGAAAAGGGCAGGAGAATGCATCCTTATGTATGTATGCATTTTTATTGAGACTTATAAATGTTTACATTAGATTTCAATTTACATAAATAGAATTAAATAAAAAAGCCGACTCGGAATTGGTCTGGCTGTTACAGAGGTACTTAAAAAGAAATTCTTTGTAACTTAACGAGAATGGTATATTATAAAACTTGACGTTGTTAGATATACATACACATGTTCGCTCAATAAAAACATGACAAAAAAGGGGGTGAGAACTGCACTCCAGATATACCAAACCACATGGATGGTGGGAGCAGAGATGTTTTAAAGAATAAAAACTTAGTGAATAATGATATACATTACATTACAGTACATAATAGTACGATTCTTAGCTAATATGCTAGTATGAAGTGTAGGGGGTAGTCGAAGGCCAGAGTAATAAAACTTCACCGGACTTGCTAGTGGGTTCGTTGTTGCTGTCTAATACATATGGCTATGTCTCGACGAGGGGGAAGGGGTGTTCATCCTTGGATCGGGGGAAGGGTACCGAAAATCTCCGACGACCCCAGTTGTACGAAATGTCTTCGAATATTTACGAGGGGTGACCGAAACAGTGTACCAGGTAACCCGTCTACAGTTAGCCTTCGGATAGGCGGGTGGTAACCGTAACGGTTGGACCCTCGCCTGTATCCTCTTGTAACTTATCGGAATATGGATAGGGGGAGGCGTAGTAGTAGTAGTGATTGGATCCATCGTCATGGTTACTACACAAATTGTAAGGTGTAACAAATTGGCAAAAAGGTGAGTTTGACCGAGTGACGGGATTGTTTCGGATGAGTACGAATGTGTAACCGAAGCAGTTTCCCCTCTGTTGCCATCCATAAACAATCTGTCTAAATAGTAGCAGATGGGATCAGCTGCTAATGCTGAAAGTATGTAAATGATCATTGGAGCCATTTGGTCTTGCTAATATATTTGCTGATGCTGTGTGTATCTGTGAGATACAAGTCACTGAGATCTTCGAGGAAGTAATTACCTAAGATTGTAATGCGCATTTTTGCGAGAGCTGGGCAGATGCACAGAAGATGAAGAAACGTTTCCTCTTCCTCCTTATCCATGCAGCTTCTGCAGAAATCAATCCTAATCTACGAGCGTGTCTGCCTATCAGACAATGCCCTGTAAATGCTCCCACTACGGAGCTGATTCTATTTCTACTAATAGAGAGAATTCTCTGAGTCCTTTTAGCATCCAGTTTTGGCCAGATTTGCTTGGATGTGGCGCAGGTATCAATACTGTTCCACCTGTTGCTTGCGATCCTTATTGCCTCCTTAAGTAAGGAGGATTGCATAGGAGCGCGCTGTTCACTATTGTTGTTCGAGTGAAAACCGCTTCCTTTTCTGGCTAATTCGTCCGCCTTGCAGTTGCCAGGAATGTCACTATGCCCTGGTACCCAACACAATGTGAATGAACATCTGTCCGCAATCTCGTTAAGAGATTCCCGGAATTGTTTTACCAACTTTGATCAAGTATTGCTGCCTGGCTGTCTATGTATAGTACGATAGCTTTTCCATCTATCGCAAACAAGGCGAGTCTGCAGGCTGCCTTACGTATAGCCATTATTTCAGCCTGAAAAACGCTACAGTGGTCTGAAAGGCGTAGGGCAATGTTGATTTCGGGTGATGAAGAATAGACTCCCGCTACCGTGCCTGCCGCCATTTTGGAACCATCTGTATAAACTTCAATTGCATAGTTATTTTCTAATGTGTTATTCTCCCATTCGGAACGTTCTGGGATTATTGCTTTGTATTTTATGTTAAAGTCCTCGAAAGGAATAATATAATCCGTTATATCTGGGATTGTATCAGGGAGAATGACCGTATAACCTATTTGATAGTTGGTAAATTTCTGGGATTCCTCAAGTGTTAAGGCCGCCACAGACGCGACTAGTTTCCCGTAGATATCGACAGGAAGAAGGTGTAGTATTGTGTCTAAGGCGGCCGAAGGGGTGGATCTGAGTGCCCCTGTGATGCATATGCTGGCTGATCTTTGTACACGTTCCATAGATCTAGAATTGCATTTTTTCTTCAGAGCGGGCCACCAAACTAGGATTCCGTAAAAAAGGATTGGTCTGACTACCGCAGTGTAGAGCCAGTTTGTTACCTTAGGCAGGAGGCCCCATGTTGGACCCAGGGCCTTCCTGCAGGTAAAGTAGTTCTGGTACCTCCCATACAAAACCAATATCCACAGACTCAACGTTAGAACGAAACACGCGTAGTTTGGTGTTAAAGCTAATTGCATTACTTCGCCAAATTTTAGATAGCATTCCAAACGCAGACTTCGCGTTTTTGTTTTTGCCGTATATTTTTGGCTTACATCATCTGCGTAGTCAAGCGGCCTTACTAATAATCAAACACTAATGTCGACGATTAGCTGGTTGCCAGCTTTAGTAAAAATGTACAGCATTAGTGAAAGGGTACCAATAAACAATTAGACCTCCACATTTGCTAGTGCGACAACTTTCTTAGAAACTATTACATTTTTTGTCATCGCAGAATTCAAATTTCATAATTTGTTTTCGTGAAAAACAAGGTCAATGGTTTATTTCACAACGAGGATTTTATTCTAAAAAAAGGAATATTTAAATTGCAAATTAATTTGCCCAACAGATTTCTTATTATAAGCAAAAAACAAAACAGAAAATAGGAAATGCACAAAATATCCGCTGATCTGTCAAATATCGTATGCAAATCAGTAATGCCCTATTGTTCGATCGGACACAATTTTCGGTACTTTTTATAGTACGCTTTCCTTTGTTTTCTAATACGTCACGATTGATTTATGAGTGAATTTGTGTCGTAATAAGGTCTCTTTTAAATTATACAATAAACGGAACACAGTTTATTAGAATGCTTTGATTTATTCGTTGGCTGATAATGCAAATCAAAACTTATTTGTAGTCTAAAGATCACATTTAGATCGTTAGCAAGTGAATATTTTCGAAAGAAATATTAACCTGCTTATTCATTTCCGTTTGCAAAACAGTACTTGCAAAAGTATATGGAGGTGTGAAAATAAATACAATTTGATCTTTTAAAAATTATATATATATTACTTATATTACTTAATTCGGGGAAAAAATATAAAGCCGTGGACATTCTTCTACATATACATAAACCGTCATGTTTTCTCCTAAATGAATTCTCACCAAGTAATACAGAACTTTGTACATCTTAAATTCGCATATACTACCTGATATTCCTCCAGCAGTTCCCAAATTTATTATTTCGCGTGGATTTTTCTGAATGCTGACAATTCTTTTATCTATATTTTCCGCGAAGTCAACCTTTTCACAACAACCATTTCCACACCAATATTTGAGACCTTCATCCAAAATCTACCTGCCGCCTAAGGTACTGAGAATTGTAAAAAAAAGTATTCAGGTATGAGCTGTCCAATATTAAATGAACAGATATTTTATTCTCTTAGCGACTGCTCTCAAGAAATTCTTGGAAAGATCCGAAACTGATATCAAATTTCTTTTTTATTCAGCATGCATTCGTTACAAAGTAAAATGAAAATCAATCATAAAGCAAGCACTATCGGTTAAACAAGGTAAAGCAGAGAAAAGCACTAACCATTTCTTTTAACCAAAATATTGGAAGTACATATTTTAACCTAAATATTAATAAACGCTGCGCAAGAGTTATCAACTCGTTATTCAGCAGTTATGTCAAATTTTTGTATGCTATCTGATGCCTACTAGCTAACTTACTTGCGCACATTTTTGTTTATTAATACTGGGGTAAGTGTTTAGAGAAATAAAACAAAAAATTATTTTTCAATTTTATGCATACATTTGTACAAATTTGTGTTTGCTGGACTTGAAAACCACTTGCATTGTTGTATTCCAACGAATAAAATCAGAAAACATTAACTATTTACTAAAATTTGTTTATTATTATAAACGGTCAGGCTGAACAACAGCGTATGTAAATTTGCTCCTATTACGAAATTCCATACCGTCATTTAGGATAGTTGGGCAACACTCCTCTTCAAAATGACATTTCGGGAGGATTTATTTAGCTAATGCCCCAGATAAACATGGGTTTCTGAACATTAACATTTAACCCTACAGTTAGCGATATTCTGGCAACTATATTTGTTTATTGGTAAAGGGATTTTGGAAAGTGTGGAGTTTAGCGTAAACTTCCAGACTAAAGTTGATTATTGGTAAGGCCGAAGGTGTTTGAGTTCAGATGTTAGAGTCCATTGAATTCCTCCTATTCCCATCGATAAAGCCGCATTTAGCACATCGCTGATCACTAATAAAAAAAATATTAGGTCTGTTCCTTTACTTTTGTAGTAAAATGGAAAAGACTGTCAAAATGGCAGTGGTGGGGATAAATTCTCTCACGGAGAGAGACACTTACGAAAAAGTTAGGGAACGCTTTTGTAGTAAAATTCGAATAAAGACAGATACATAATTCAAAAATTCAAAAAAGTGCTACGAATAGTCGTTAAAATTTGGTATAAACTCAAAGAATTTGCTAATTTTCTGACAAAATTAGTTTATTTATCTCCCTAGCGATAAAAGTGATTCGAAATTATTCGAACTTCTTCTTCATGTACCTATCTGGAAGAGTTTGTACTGATTGAACTACAAGCATTCAAGAAGAGGAAAAAGCGACACGGCATTAAAAATTTCGTGGAGACGATTGTCCTTTCTTACTCCTTACAGCAAGTAAGAAGTAAGAAAGGACAAGGATAACAATTAGTTTTATTTTGCCTCCTGTTGATACCATTTTAATACGCAAGAAATCAAAACAAATGTACTCATATGTCAAATAGGACAACAAATTTCAAATCAGCTGTTCATTGAAAGGTGACTGACAGCTTTTTCAATTCTACACCAAGAAATTTGTTGAGTAAAAATTCGTAAGATTCTCAGTGGAGGGGTAATAGCTTGAATTAGTACAAATTCGTAAGATTTAAAAGTAAGGGAACAGACCTATTGATGAAAGAATGCGCAAGGCACGCCAAATAAATTTCCGCTTGACACTATCAAACGCCTTTTCGAAATCGATGAACAGCAGGTGGAGTGGCGATCGATATTTAACGCACTGCTTGATGATGATCCGCAGGGTGTTGATGTGGTCGACACAGGAGGATCCAAAGCGGAAACCTGCTTTTTCGGCGTCGAGTGTGTCTTCAAGGTGTTCTTTAATTCGCTCCAAAAAAGTTTTAGCTATAATCTTAGCCGCAGCAAGCAGCACGCAGATCTCTCCAGTTTTCGCACTGCATTAGGTTGCTTTTTTTAGGGAGCTTGACGATCATTCCCTTTTTCCATTCTTCCGGAAAACTCTCGGCCCCCCAGGTTCTCCCAACAAGTAGCAGTAGCTCAGCCGATGCAGTTGGCGCAGCTCGAAAAAGCTCTGAGGGTATGCCATCAAGTCCTACCGCTTTATTGGTTTTCAGTGCTTTGATCTTTACTGGGGGTAGTGATGCGAATTCGGGCATTTCTTTCCACGGACTCCTCAGTCTGACTTGGGTGCATATTGCTGGTGAATACTCGATTTAAAACCGTTCTATCTCTTGAGCTGATCCTCATCCGATATGAGCAAAGAAGGGACTTTCTAACGTGATAGTTCATTTTCCACCTTTCGTGAAGTAGTAAACCCAAGTAGGTTATGGCCGGTTTCCTTGGAATAATATTTCCCTCCCCATTGAGATAAATCTGCTTACTTTTTTTCACAACAAAATGATGTCCTTTTGTGGATGCATTTCTGAAGCAAATAAGCTATCATTTGGAAATGTTTAGACTGATAGCCCACGATTTGAAATAATTTCGAGGTGTTATTTTATGCCGTAAAGGGCGATATGAGGTCTTTCGTGGGAGTCGAAGATTATGGTGTCGTCGGCATATTGTATCGGTCTCGAGGTTTGAAAGCGTGATGGAAAGTCATGGAGGAAAATGTTAAAAAGAAGAGGCCATAGAATCGAACCCTGGGGTACTCCTGAAGATACTGGTATGGGGGAGGATGTATTATCATCAAGGTTAATATTAAGGCAACTGAAGATGATTTTGGTGAAAAAAGTTGGAAAGTTTAATGAAATTAATTTTGAAAGCAAGCCGTCAGCCAAACAAGGTCAAAAGCTTTTGTAAGGTCCAGAGCGCAAGGGACGGTGCATATTTTCTTTCTGAGGTTGTTCAAAATAATGTTCTGCATGTGTAAGAGGGCGTGTTCAGGCAACGTGAGTCAGGGTTGCGTCATTGAAAGGGTTTCACAGTGGAATTGTAATAACACAATTCCACTGCAAAGACGAGCTGTCTTACGTGACGAAATGATTCAATGGGCCGCGGCCTACTAATTAAATGCAAACACTTCCGGGTCATGCTGACAAATGCATTTTCCCGAGGTGACCAAAGCGAAGTTCCAGGTAGGTCTTGGAGAATCGGCGAGTCGAATTTCAACCATCGTAACTATCGGACTTAACACCTATAAGGGATGATTCTGTGCTCAGAGATGAAGTCTTCGATTTTGAGGTAAAGTACTCTTTCCAAAATTTTTTCTATATTTGAAAGCATAGATATCGGTCTGAAATTTGCTGTCATTGGAATTACCTTTTGTATACTGTCCACAGGAAGCTATATTCACTTTGTCATTACATTTGTAACGCTAAGAAGGAGTTACCGGAGACGGCATAAAGTATATATAATCTGAATCAGGATCACATTCTGAATCGATTTAGTCATGTCCGTCTGTCTCTCGGTCTGTCTGTTTGTCCGTCTGTCTGTTGAAAGCACGATAGCGCCCAAAGGAATTGAAATAGGCGAATGAAATTTGGTGAAGAGTCTTCTTTTTATCGTCGTCAGGTTGGTATTGAAAATCGGCTATGTCCAAGGGCGGATCCAGGATTTATTTCTGGGAGGGGCACAAAGGCCAGATAGGTGAAGATTGTATTGCATTGCAATTTATCTCTGGGATCGATTCTTTATCAATGACATACAAAAATAACTATCAAAAATACTTTTTATAAAGTTTTATAATACAAAATTATATGTTTAATAGGTAATGACAGTTTTCTTTTATGTCGTTAATTTAATTTGAACTCGCAAAATTCATGGATTGTTCAAAAAATAACGCGTTTTTTTTTGTGGGTCTCCAACACTATTGTCTCACTCACAAAAAATAAACAATAAATCTGTTGAGCACCTCTATGTTTACCTCAGAGAACTAAATCCAAAATAAGTTTCTGTGTTGGTGTAGTCTAATTAACTTCGCATCTAAATCCCATACAAAAGTGACACAACGAATGTCCTTTTCGTTTTGCAGTACGCTCAATGATGACGAAAAGTGGATAATTGTAGCAGATTGCTTGGTACATTTATCTTATCGCTTTTCGCACATATTTATTGTCCGCGACATTATTTGCTTGAGAAAATTTGACATTTGTAATGCGTTAGCAGCTTTTATAACCGGTATGGAGCCACATTTGAAAAATCTTGGAGCCAGAAATAAACAGACTGAAAGATCAAAACTGCGCATTTTTTTCCAGTTTTTTAGGGTTACTTATTCTGATTACATTGCTTTTTAAAGACGACAATATTAAATTAAAATAAACACACTCAAAATTGAGAGACCTTTTTAGTTTCCATTTTCAAATGGTAACAAAATAAAACCGTCTAAGGAAACGAGTTTTCATATTAAATATTTTCGAAATTGGTTGGTATAAATGTGTGAAAATCAATTACAATAGATTTCCAGTGTACATGAAAAACAAGTGTTTTTTGCGGCCAACTCAATATACAAAAGAACCAGTACAAATCGGATTTAATTTTTGGCAGGAAAAATCTGAAATGCCCAATCGAAAATGACATAACCTTTTAAAAAGTTTTAGTCACCTATACGAAAAGAGTACGTTCGCAATAGAAGTATGAATTTCTTTTTACAAGTTCCTAAGCCGGTAATTCCTAAAAATCGCTAAACTTCGGAGTCAATAGCATAAATTTGCATAAATCCCAAAGGACAATTTTAAGGAACCAGTGAAAAGTTCGAGTAGCCAAATCAGAGATAAATAGCCAGCGCAGCTAACACTGCTATTTGTGTATCAGCTGATGGGATTCTCCACAAATTATTTTCCGCTTCCTTTTCGCAAATTTCGTTCCGAAACAGGTCCGTATTAGGCTTAAAGCTAAAAATCATGTGTATATGTGCATATTTTACGCATGCGTTTACGCGCTGGATTCTGCATTCACGCACGCCAAGATTCACATTCTAGCATATGCAGACATAGATTTGGGTAATTTTTCGTCTTGATTATCATCATTTGTTGGAAAAGCTATTTTTATTTTTGCCTATAGGCGAAGTGTCTGTTATGTTTTCAATATGGAATGAGGAAGCAGTAATAATGCAGTTGGTATACCTACAATTGTTAGTGTTTTTTTTTTTCGACTGGCCTGTGTCTGGGGGGGGGGCACGTGCCCCTGTGCCCCCCCCCCCCCCCCCCTGGATCCGCCCTTGGCTATGTCGGTCAAGTAGCTCTGTTACCTGGTATTGAGGGATTTTGGGTAAGCATTTTTTAATTATAAAGTTTGAAATTTTATCTGGCTCTGAGGATTTTTTATTATTGAGGTTTTGAATAATGGATTCGATCAGTTCAACTGAAGCAAATTCTTCGGCGAATGTGGAAGATGATTTATTGTTATTGGAGAATTCAGTTAATGTTTCTAAATTGTTTGTTTATATGTATTTTTATTTGTTTTTTTATTGAAATGCTTAAATAGGTGATACGTGACGAGAGAGAAATGTAAGCTGAGTTGATTCTGTTTTCAACTCTCTGAAAGATTCTTTTAAGTTTTACTTTCTAAGCTATCCTGAGCTTAATTAGTTTCACTTTTCCCAGTGGTACTCTGTGCAATCTTGGATGGAACTAGAGAGAAGCTGAACAAATTGGTATATTTCTTTCTTTTCAAGGTTTCTGTCGACTGGGATCTGAAGGGCCCTGAGTTTATGTGAAAGATCGTTGTTAAAACACTCCCAGTTAGTATTTTTAAATGAATTTATTTGTGGTGGATGTGACAAAAAAAAGGGATATGTTACCAATCTCGATTGCAAGAAAGACTGAAAGTGATCAGAGAAGTGGTCCAATGTACTACTTACTTACTTAACGGGCTCCCGACCCGTGGAGAGTCTCTGCCTGAGACACTGCAGCCTTCCATCCTCTGCGATCCCGGGCACGCTGCTTCCAGTTATCCAGACCAAGCGCTCTGGCATCCGCGATGGCTTGGTCTTTAAAACGGAGGTTCGGTCTTCCTTGTCGTCTCGAACCTGGCGGCTGGGATTCGAAGATCCTCTTAGCTGGAGCATTATTGTCCATTCGCTCGATGTGGCCGAGCCAATGTAGTCGACGTATTTTGGCCTTTTGGACTACATCCACATCTTGGTACAGCTCATAGAGTTCGCGGTTGTATCTTCTCCTCCATTCGCCCTCCTCGCACACAGGACCAAAAATCCGCCGAAGAATTTTTCTTTCGAAGGAGCCCAGTATCAGCTCTCCCTTCCTGCTTATCGTCCAGCACTCGGCGCCATAAAGCAGAACTGGCAGGATAAGGGTTCTGTAAAGCATACATTTTGTCCTTCGAGTTAGGAGTTTTGGACCCAATTGCTTTGCCAAACCGAAGTAGCAGCGGTTTCCTAGGGTAATTCTTCGCCGGATCTCCACTAGGATGTCATTTGTGGAGTTCATGTTTACTCCGAGGTAGATAAACTCCTTAACTACCTCGAAATTGTTGCTATCAATAGTGACGTTCTGTCCTAGGCGGTGGACAGATGCTGGTTTGTTTGTTGATAGCATGTACTTAGTCTTGTCCTCATTTACTACAAGACCAACGAATTTCGCCTGTTCTTCAATCGCCGTAAAAGCCTCTATCACGGCACGCTGGGAGCGACCGATGATGTCAATATCGTCTGCATACCCCAGTAGCTGGACGGATTTGTTGAAGATAGTGCCTTCCGTGTTGACACCTGCCCTGCGCACTATCTGCTCTAGCACGAGATTGAAGAAGTCACATGATAATGCGTCTCCTTGCCGAAATCCGGTGCATGTTTCGAATAGCTCGGAGGAACTACTTCCAAATTGCACGTTGCAGCTTGTGTTCTCCAGCGTCACGCTACATAGCTGGATCAGTTTTGCCGGGATCCCGAATTCGGCCATCGCCACATAAAGCTCCTGACGATGAATGCTATCATATGCGGCTTTGAAGTCGATGAATAGGTGGTGAGTCTCGACTTGAAATTCATTGGTCTTTTCCAGGATTTGCCTCAGTGTGAAAATTTGGTCTATAGTCGATCTGCCGGGCCGGAAGCCACACTGGTACGTGCCGATTAGTGTGTTGCAGAACGGTTTGAGACGTTCACACAGTACGTTGGATAGGATCTTGTATGCGACATTAAGCAGGGATATGCCTCGATAGTTCTTGCAAGACATAGGATCGCCTTTTTTGTAGATGGGGCATATGGAGCTGATAGTCCAGTCATCGGGCATACTTTCCTCCACCCATACTTGGTTGATATTTTGGTGCATGCGCCCTACCAAAACATCACCACCGTATTTGAAGAGTTCCGCTGGTAAACCATCAGAGCCGGCGGCCTTGTTGTTCTTTAGCTTTTTTATTGCTAAGCCAACTTCTTCTATACTGGGCGGTGGAACTGGATCTTCATTGACTGGACGTGGGTTCTCTTCTTGCCCTATCACTCTCTCTACATGATGCCCATTTAGCAGCTGCTGGAAGTGCTGCTTAAACACATCTACTATTCCCTGCGCTTCGGTGACTAGGTTTCCATCACTGTTTCGAAGAGCCTGCGTTCCGGTCTTGAAGCCAGCAGCCAGTTGCTTGGCTTTCTTGTAGAACTTCCGGATGTTGCTTCGATTGCGGGACTCTTCGATCTCCTTGAGCTGGGAGACTGCGTAGGCCCTCTTCTTTCTACGCAGGATTTTCTTCTCCTCCCTCCTCCTGGCTCGATACTCTTCCCTCGCTGCCCTTGTTTTGCGCTGCAGCGCCTTTATATGTGCATCTTCTGTCACCTTTTTCCTGCGTACGCATTCATCATCATACCACGGGCTCTTTCTCTGGGGTGGCTGGTACCCTAAGGTGGTTTCGGCTACCTCTTTGATGATGTCGCGATACTGGGACCACTGGGTGTTGGCATTTGTGGTAGGTGAATGCACTGCGGAGAGTTTCTCACTCAGGCGCTCTTTGTAGACTCTGGCTACTCCAGGTGTGCTAAGGCGTCCAACGTTGAATTTCTTCTTCTGGGCGGAACGCAGCTTCTTCTCGTTGGATAGTCGAGCTCTGAACTTAGCCGCAACAAGAAAATGGTCAGAGTCGACGTTTGCCCCTCGGAATGTGTGCACGTTGAGGATGTTGGATGCGTGCCTCGCGTCGATTAGCACATGGTCGATTTGGTTGGCGGTTCGACCGTCTGGAGAGCGCCAGGTTGCTGTGTGGATCCTTAGCCTTGGAAACCTAGTGCTACTTATCACCGTATTACGAGCTGCCGCGAAGTCAGTTATTCGGTAACCGTTGTCTGTGGTCGTATCGTGGATTCTGTGTTTACCAACTAACCCGCCAAAGATGTTTTCCTTTCCGATTTTAGCATTGAAGTCCCCGAGCACAACTTTGACATCGTACTCCGGACAGGCTCCGTAGGCTCCATCCAGGAGGTCATAAAACTCCTCCTTGATAGGGTCTTCAGCCTCGTCGGTAGGGGCGTGTGCACATATTAGGCTTATGTTTTGGAAAGTAGCTTTGATGCGGATCACAGCTAGGCGATCACTTATCGGCTTAAAGTCAATGACTTTTGTCCTAAGCCGATTTCCCACGACGAATCCGCATCCTAATACATGCAATCTTTTATGGCAGCTGTAATAAATATCGCAATTTTTCCTTTTCATCATACCTGATCCTATCCATCGTATCTCCTGGATCGCGGTAATATCTGCCTTGTACCGCGTGAGGACAGACTCAAGTTTTTGAGTAGCACCTGGGGTGTACAGCGTTCGCACGTTCCAGGTACATACTCTCAAATCGTTGTCCGTTGACGTTCCGGGTCTAGTTGCCGTTTGAGGGAAATTGTTATCCGAGGCTCCTCGTGTCTCTCTCAAAACTATTCTTTTTTTTACATGGTCGGGAAGTTACCCCTACGGCACAACCCCCAACCTGGAGTGCCAGGCCCTTGACCCTAGGACAGCAGGCCGGTTACTCCGGTGCCAGTAACCCACTTTGGGATGTGAGCGCTGCCGTTGGCCCATTAAGGGTTCATCCGCCACCAACTCTTCTCCAACACCCTGGCTCGGTATTGGAAATCCCTATAGACCTGGTATCCGAATATGTCAGAGCAGCTCTATAGGGATTACACTAAATAGTTCGGCCTGACTGGAACTGTAGACGCCACCGTTGGCTCCATCTAGGGAACTCCTCCGCTGCCGTCTGGTACCAGAGGAGGTGTCTTAGTGAGAAAACAACACTCCTCCCCTCTCTCGTCTGCTGCCACCAACGACCTTCCAAAGGGGTTGGTTACCCAATCTCCAGTCGAGGTACTAGGCACCCACCAGTCACCACGTGGAGGTGAGAGTAGGAGTTGATAGTGAGAGGCTAGGTGAGAACGCTTGTGTTCTCATGACATCGCATCACTACCCTTCAACACCGGCAGTGGTCCAATGTAAGGAAATTAAAATTCCGTGCAGCGTGCTGAGGTACAACCAGATTCGTCAATACAAGTAAAAAGTCAATAGTGGATAAAGAACTAGGTCTGGTGGGACTATTGGGTGAAATAATGTCCACATTTAGGAAAGCGTGGTTCTGAAACCAAGAGAAATGATGGTGACCATTAGGATTTGTCATTGTGTCACCCTAAATGTTGTCAAGTTCATTAAAATCACCACCGATTACAAAAAAAACAAATCTGGAGAGAATGAAGCAGAGATCGTTCACGGCTCCATTAACCTGGCACCGGTGTTACAAGGAATGTAAAGCGAAACGAATGCTATAGATTTATTGAGGCCCGTAGGTTGAGTTAGAGTTATCGAGACTATTGTTGTGGATATGGTATTATATTGGAATGGGATGATTCTGCCCTTTGTTGTATCTTTAATTAAAACGCCTGTGCCTTTACCGGAATCGTTTCTCAAAGGAATGTAGTTATCGAATGTCCTTGATTGATTTCCCTTTAAAAGGGTCTCTTCAACCATAACTGCCGTCGAAGAGATGTCTTGTAACAACAGATTTAGTTCAGAACATTTATCGTGAGAGATAAGAGAGTTGATATTGGCAGTTAAAAGCTTAAGGATCATGGAGAAATATGTAGAGGTAATAAAACCTAGATAGGCACCAGGCTTCTCAGATTCATTAAGTTTTAAATAAGTTGGCCAGAATTCCCGAACTCTTATAATTAATAAATTACAGTGGGTGATCAAATTATTACGGCCACATAAAACAAAAAAGATTTTTTGAAAAGTAACCGTACATAAGTTATGTTTACTATTTTTCAATTTTTATTTATTTTTATATATTGAGAACGTCTTATAAACTTATAAAGGACATATTTTTATTAAAGAAGGGCTATGAAAAAATTAAAAAAAATATTTTGCTACCCATACTATTGTAGATTAAGCCGCCTTGATGACTCTCTTGGTCACACTTTTAATGGATTTCCTGATCAATAATTTTAGCGATAAGAAAAAATTTAAGAAAATGCCAAATTTCCCAAACGTTATAAATTTTATATTTTTTCTTGTGTAAGATCAAGACAATTACGATCGATAGGAACGATGCTTCGCGGATGGTGGTTACTAGCTAAGAGAGCGAGAAAAATCACCGCACCATCGGCGAAGCATAAGCATGCCCAGTGTGTTGTAATAGCATTTAGGAGTTAGCGGATTAGGTGTTACAGCAAAAAAAACGATATAGCAAATATTACATAGGGTATGAAAGAAAAGATTGGTTCAACATCTAAATATTAGAAAAATAATTTTACATAAATAACTAATACTACGGTTTTAAGAAAATTGAGTTAAATGGTCGACGTAATCTCAAACACGCCGGCCGCCCTGAAGGAATTTCAGGAACAAGGTAATGTAGCCAGCTTGGTTACTGGGCGTTTATATGTGTCATTCTTGGTGCGAATAGAAACCACTCGTACGAGACCATCTACGCCGGGATGAAGTTTTTCAATTCGCCCTAGTGCCCATTTGGATGGTGGCATATTGGGCTCCTTAATAACAACTAGGTCATCAATTTGCAAGTTCCTGGTCGTATTTTTCCATTTGGGGCGCTGTTGTAGTGATGTAAGATAGTCGGAGCTCCATCGCCGCCAAAATCCCTGCAACATATTCTGTATGAGCTCCCATCTTCCAAGTCGATTAAGTGGGACCTCTAAAGAGCTCGGCTCCGGAATGGCCGTGTATGGTCTGCCTATAAGGAAATGAGAAGGGGTGAGTGGGTTTAAATCTGAATCGGATAGAGTACAAAGAGGCCTAGAATTTAGGAGTGCTTCAATTTGGGAAAGCAAGGTCGACATCTCCTCAAACGTCAAAACATTATTTCCTACCACTCGTCGAAGATGCTGTTTTACACATTTGACCCCCGCCTCCCAAAGCCCTCCAAAGTGAGGGCTATGTGGTGGAATGAACTCCCACTTGATGCCTTCACCTGCCAATGTCGTTACAATTTGCTCATTGTGCTCCTTGGATCGAACCAATGAATACCATTCGGACAGAATCCTGGCTGCTCCTTGGAAATTACTGCCGTTGTCGGAGTAGATAACCTCGCATTTTCCCCTCCTGGAAATAAATCGTCGAAGCGCCCCTAAGAAAGCATCGGTGGACAGGTCACTGACGACTTCTAGGTGCAAGGCCTTTGTAACCATGCAAACAAATAACGCGAAGTACCCCTTTATCAACTTCGGATTCCTTCCTTTGGCTAAGCGGAGCATGATTGGTCCAGCGTAGTCGCAACCAGTGTGAGCGAAGGCGAAAGATGGTGAAAGTCGGGAGGAAGGCAAATTTCCCATGAGTTGTGATGAGGTGACTTGGCGTTGTCGAAAACAATACATACAGTCGTGTACAATTTTCCGGATAAGATTGCGGCTTCCGAGAATCCAAAACTCCTGACGTATAAGTGAAAAAAGTTCGGATACACCTGCGTGGATAAATTTCAAGTGAGCGTCCCGAAGAATCAGTTGAGTGACCGGATGATTCTTAGGAAGGATTATAGGATGTTTTACACTGAAGGGTACATTAATAGCATTAGATAGTCTTCCCTCAACTCGTAGCAATCCCCTATTATCAAGGAAGGGTGATAAAGACGAAAGTTTAGATCGATTAGAAACACATTTATCAGACTTTAGGGCCTTAATATCATCGGTAAACTCTGCTTGGGCAAACAAAAGACAGGTTTCCTTAGCAGAAAATAGTTCCGAAGATTGGAGAAAACCTCGCATCCGATCATTTGGAGACATTTTGCAATTTTTGGCGAAACGAAGAACGAAGGCTACAAACCGAATGATTCGGGACCACGAAGATACGGCTTTGACTAATTTATCCAGGGCTCCTTCCTCCGCCGACAGTACCTGGACAACCACAGGTTCTCTTCTCTTTTCCGGAACGTCCTCTAATCCGCAGCTTTCTGCAGCGGTCGGCCAGGAGCGTGTGTCCATAGAGAGCCAATAAGGGCCTTTCCACCAAATTCCCAACTGCAAGAGTTTCCGGGGCTCAACTCCTCTCGATGCACAATCGGCTGAGTTTTCCTCAGAGCGAACATAGTTCCAAACCGAACGGGGAAGAACATCCAAGATCTCGGAAGTACGATTGGCAATAAATGTGTTCCACCGGCGAGGGGGAGAGGAAAGCCACGCTAACACAATTTGCGAATCACAAAAAACAAAAGTTTCCACGGGTTTTACGTCTAACGAAGTACGAATCATGTGAACTAGACGACTTAAGAGAAGGGCCTAACAAAGTTCAAGGCGGGGAATGGTTAGTTGTTTGACAGGTGAAACGCGAGTTTTTGCAGCAACGAGCTGGACCTCGATGTCTCCACTCTCAGACAAGCTACGCGCGTAGACAACCGCCGAATATGCCTTTTCGGATGCATCTGAAAATCCAATTAATTCGAAACGCTTAGCATTTAACGTACACCTCCTCCAAATTTCCACTTTCTCGAAGTAGACCAAATCCTTTCAGATGGCAGTGGATCATCCCAACCAATTTTTGTTGTGTACACCCATAGCTCCTGGAATAGCATTTTAAATAAAATGGTAGCAGGAGCCAGAAAACCCAAATTGTCAAAAATTTTTGAAATCTCTGACAAGAGCATTCGCTTTGTGGGTGAAAACGACGATTTCTCCAACGAAATTTTAAACGTGAAAATGTCGCGATGAGGATTCCAGATAAGCCCGAGAACCTTGGTCCAATGCTGGGTGTTGTTGAAATCAAGAAACAACTTTGACTCGCAGTCCAACCCCTCCAAAATCGGCCAACAATTTGAACTCCATTTTCCCAACTGCAACCCTCCACAAGATAACAATTGAAGTAGCTCCTCCTTTAACTTTAATACCTCTGACACTGAATCCGACCCGGTCATAATATCATCAACATAACAGTCATTCAGAATAGAATGTGAAGCAATGGGAAACTGATCTTGGTATTCACAGGCGAGTTGCTTGAGCACTCGCATTGCCAGAAAGGGAGCAGGGGAGGTGCCATATGTGACTGTGTGCAGGCGATAGTGTCCAATCGGTGCACCAGGATGTTCTCGCCACACGATACGTTGAAAGACCCATTGCTTGGGATCGACCCAAATCTGCCGGAACATCTTAACGATGTCAGCACAAAAGACATATTTACGGATCCGAAAACGCAGACAAACATTTATTAAATTGCGCTGAAGTGCGGGCCCTACATACAGCATTTCATTCAAGCTGGTACCATTCCTATCCTTATGGGACCCATCAAATACAACCCGTAATTTGTTGGTGACCACAGCATGATGTGGCAGATACAAAACCCTCCCAGAAATGGGTTCAATTTCGTCCTCTGGAATACGTTCCATGTGCCCTAACTCCTGATACACCTGCATAAACCGACAATATTCCAAGCGCAAATTTTCACAGCGCGTAAAACGACGTTCCATCGCTGATAGTCGAGATAATGCTCCTGCGACAGTATTACAAAATTTTAAATCAGGGTTTCGAAATGGCAAGTTTACAATATATTTGCCATCCGGGCCTCGAGAAAACGTATTGCAAAAGTGTGCATCCGCCAAGTCCTCAGAGCTTATTGATGCACTGTGAGGAAGCTCCTCAATTTCCCAAAACGATTTAAGAAGAATATCAACATCCTGCCCCAGCCCTACGTGCAGCGACACAATTTCCTTGTTTGGAATATTCCCGGTTATCACCCAGCCAAAAATTGTGTTGTGGGCAATCAAATTACCTTTTATGTCGGTACGACGGCCATCCCGTAGGATACTCCAAGCCTTGTCAGATCCCAGCAAAACATCAATGGGTCCTGGAGTATTAAAACCTGGATCGGCCAATTGCAAGTCCTCTAGCAGTAAAGACTTATCAAAATCGAAGGGCAGTAAAGGGGTCTTTGAAGTTATTTTACTCAAGATGAAGGCTTCAATTTCCATTTCATTTGAATCAATACAAGATTTCAGAACAAGATTTACAACACCTTGGGTAACACCAGCTTCTAGTGAGGAGATACCAGAAATAGGAAGACGAGCATGACGACGACGAAGACCTAATCGTTTGACTAAACTTTCTGTTACGAATGATGCTTGGGACCCAGTATCAAGCAATATGCGACAAAGCTGAGAATTGCCAAATACGTCTACAACTTGAACCACAACTGTAGGCAAAATACCGGTTGGACGAATTCCATTTTGAGTGTGATTACTTACAATTGATAACAAGGCAGCTTCTGACGTTGAAGGCTTCTCTGAATTTAGATTACACGCTTCACTAACGGGCGGATCCAAATGAACTAAGGTATGATGACGAACACGGCAATGAGAGCAACGAGTTTTTGAACGACATCTCGAGGAAGAGTGATTGCTACCTAAACAATTGTAGCACAATTTCTGATCCCTAGTATAATTGCGCCGAGACATAATGGACAATGCCAGAAATTGCGGACACTGCGGGAGAACATGGTGCTCACTGCACATGGGACACACGGGATTTAACACGGCGAGACTTTTGATGTTATTCGAAGCATTACCCGGACGCGCCGCACGTTTATACCCACGATTTTTAATTTCACTCGATCTGCTATCACATGCTTCTAAAGCATTGCACCTTTCTTAAAAAAACTGATAAGTTCTTTAACGGTCGCTTTCTCCGAATTATTAATATGAAGCGCCCAGGCCCTACGCGTTTCTATATCTGTTTTATTTAGCAGGAGATATATCAGCCAAGGATCTCTACTTTCGGCTTCAAGAGCTTCCAAACCGCGAATCACCTCATCAGCTTTATCTGCTAGCTTACGTAAATGTAAACTATCCGCGACTGCCACCGTTGGCATTTTCAAAAAACTTTCGATATGCGCGTTTATAATGTATAACGGCCTATCATAGCGACGCTCGAGTTTTTCCCACGCTTGTTCATAATTGGAATCAGCGATTTCGATACCGTTCAACAATTTTGCGGCATCATCGCGCAAAAAAGATTTCAAATAACGCATTTTTTGAGCACCGGGAAGTTTTTGTTTACAATCGATGCTCCCTAGGAACATGTCGCGAAACTCGGGCCATTCGCGATAATCGCCCCCGAACGGAGATATTTTAAATTGCGGTAGTTCTATTTCGGCCGATACTTTTGCGACTGAACTGGTAGCCGCAGTTTTGATAATGTTTTCTAACAAGACGGCTTGTTTTTTCAACAGTTCATCGGAAGAATTAACTTTATCGGAAACACTCGGTTCAGGTAGAATCGCAGGTGTGTTTTTACGAATAGCTTTTATGAATGCACTTTTTGCCTCAATATATTTTATTTTAGTGGCTTCAAAATCGATTTCAGGATTACCGTAACCCTCTTCCTCGAAATAATTAAACAGTTCATTCTGATTTGCCCGAAAGGCCTTCCACGTTACTTTCAACCGAGATAACCGCGTTTCTAGGCTACTTATGTCATCGTCTTCTACCTCAGAAATATAGCTATGCGCGCGAGTTATAGCACCCTTTAAATGTCCACGTGATTGCTTTAACACATTCATTTCTATTTTTTATTAGAACCGAAAAGTCCAAAGTCAAACAAACGACCACGTGAGAACAAAATTGCAACTACCAATTTGATACCTTTTAACCGCAATATCAGTATATTCGAAACCGATCTTTAACAGCACTTCAAACAGCCTAACAAACAGCAAAACCCCAGCAAGCAGCAGCACCAAATATACAATATATATATATGTTCGATACAATTTTACCTTAACCCAATAGGTACTTGATTTTGGTCCATATTCTCCAAATAAATAAACTAGTAACCAAACCACCTACACGAGTATAAATGCGTTTTATTTCAATTCAGAATCCGGCTCGAAGGACCAACTTTGATCAATAATTTTAGCGATAAGAAAAAATTTAAGAAAATGCCAAATTTCCCAAACGTTATAAATTTTATATTTTTTCTTGTGTAAGATCAAGACAATTACGATCGATAGGAACGATGCTTCGCGGATGGTGGTTACTAGCTAAGAGAGCGAGAAAAATCACCGCACCATCGGCGAAGCATAAGCATGCCCAGTGTGTTGTAATAGCATTTAGGAGTTAGCGGATTAGGTATTACAGCAAAAAAAACTATATAGCAAATATTACATAGGGTATGAAAGAAAAGATTGGTTCAACATCTAAATATTAGAAAAATAATTTTACATAAATAACTAATACTACGGTTTTAAGAAAATTGAGTTAAATGGTCGACGTAATCTCAAACATTCCTACAACACGTATTTTTTATATTTTCGCTACTGTGCGTCATACTTCAATTAATTTTTCTTATATTGTAGCTTATTTGTTAATTTTTCATTGCATATTTTTTTTTTAAACTAGCTCTCCAAGATTTTCTATTGGTTTGAGATCTGAGGAGCTTCCGGCCTTTCAAGGATTTTTTTTCCACCAAAAAAACCTACTCCGTTTGCCTTAAGACAGCGTGCGGAGTTCTGCATAAACAAATAATTGCCATTTGGAACCTTTCCTTCAATTGTGGCAATGTCTTCGTTGCATTAAATCCTCAAAACAAGTATTTTTCTTAGGTGGCCGTAATAATTTGATCACCCACTGTAATCGGTAGACCAAATAACCGTATAATCTGATTACGTTTGATCGATTCCCATCTTATTCTATGGCGAAGGATATTCTTAACATTTTTTAGCTTGTTAAGGCTTTCCCTGTCGTCCACAACGGAAGTGTAGATGCCAAGATCCATTTCATTTTCCTTAGACCATTTCGTAGAAAATGGTTTTATTAATACCCTCAATGAAGGGTCCATCCTAACAATATCGTCCTCTATCAGCTTGGTGGTGAAACCATCTGAAAGGCCTTTTAAGAGTATCGAAAATTTCTTAAGTTGTTTTGAAATGAACGAGAAATCATCAACCTTCATGTCGCTAAGGCTTTTCATTAGGAGCGAATGTAAATCTATATCGTTCACAAACATTTTTAGTCTACCTAAACCTCTATTCTCCAATTTACCGTGTTCTAGGATCTCAGTATAATTATTTTTGAGAAACTCGAGCAAGTGCCTTGAGCTTATCCCTTTCGCAAATATAGGTGGACACCATTCATTGTCCTTTTTTCTTTTATTCACCCCTATTGCGCAGATCAACTATCAATATTTTTTTTTCAAATGGTATTGCGACGAACAATTATCAATGAATTTTCATTCATAATAACTTTATTTTTTTGCGTGATGTTCACAATAGCTTACATTTTTATCAATTGTAAATTTAAATTTTAAGGGCCGATGTTGAATGTGAACCACACCTAAACGCCAAGATTTTTTCTGCATTTCATTTGACATTTCTCAATTTCAGACTAACTCAATTTGAACCATGGAAAGATACACAATCGAGCAACGCTTTAAAGTTATTCAGGCTTATTATGAAAATGGTCATTCAAATCAAAATGTAAAATGAAAAAAAAAAAACATCTTCAGTGATGAGGCACATTTTCACCTCAGTGGATTCGTCAATAAGCAGAATTGCCGTACTTGGGCGAATGATAATCCAAGAGTGATTGTCGAAAAACCAATGCACCCACAAAGAGTGACTGTTTGGTGTGGTTTATTGGCTGGCGGCATCATCGGGCCTAATTTTTTCCAAAATGAGGCCGGTCAGGCAATTACTGTGAATGGTGTTCGCTATCATGAGATGATAACGAACTTTTTATGGTCCGAATTGTAAGATATGGATGTGGACGATATGTGGTTTCAAAAGGACGGTGCCACTTGCCACACAGCTAACGAAACAATGGCTCTTTTGCGCGACAAATTCAATGGCCGTGTTATCTCACGTGGTGGCGATGTCAATTGGCCGCCAAGATAATGTGATGTGATTCATCGAAAATTTGGACCATCGGATGGAGGTGTGCCGCCGAGGTCGCGGGGCCATTTGGCCGATATTTTGTTGGATACACAATTGAACCATACTAATATTATCATAATGAAAAGAAATGACAATTATTTCCCAAATAATTTGTGTTTTATTCAAAATCAACATCGGCCCTTAAAACTTAACCATCCTTAATTTCGCAATACCAATATCAATTTGAATTGATAAATTTTGTCAATAGCCAACCGATTATAAGTTGATCTTCGCAATAAGGGTGATTATTCGGCTTAAGGATTGGAAGTTTGCTGAGGCGTCTCCTCCGCAGTCAAATTCTCAAGTAATGCAAAACGATTGGTTGATGGTGGATGTTCCTCGCTTATGGCCGATTTCTTTAAAGTAGATTGGTTGTTAACTGAAATCCTCCTTTTCCGATGGTTAACAATTTTGCTCGTACGAAGTAGTATCGTCCTTTTCCGCCGCCTGGCTAAAAATGGTGTAGCTTTCTTTTTCGTAACTCCAAATTGAGTTAATTTCGGCCTTTTTAGTTTTTTCGGATTTTTTCACGTTATTTGGCTTCACTGAAGTAATAATGGTCGACGCCGATATGGCGTCGTTTTCCTTTAAATTTTCGTTTACTAATGGCGTTTTTCATTGAAGATCCGAGAGAAGTGCCCCGAAGTTCAGAATAGCTCTTTTCAATAAAATTCGTTGGAGCACTTTTGCAACAGTGGTAGACTGTGGACACCATATGTGTGTGATTTGATTTTCTGTTGTTACTTGTTTTTTTTTTGTTTTCTACAGTAAATATGAATGTTTAATAGACCAAATCAATATATTATAATATTAAGTTTACATTTTGCGCTCGTAATTGTATATTTTCGGATCACAAGCGAAAAATTTGTTTCTAATAACACAACAAATATTTCAATTTGACATTTTGCTAGTGTGTGTTGGTGAGTTCAGGGCAATTCTCTCAAAATATTCCGGACACTTCTGTCGTGTTAAGAATTGACCTGGAAGTGCACTTTTTTTTGAATGAAACATAGAATACATAGAAAGAGCACTTCTAGATTTGCTCTTTTCATAGAAAGGGCACTTATTTTCTTCAATCGAAAACGCCATAATACACTCTCACTTTCCCAAGTATCCATAGAGGCTGTAGAATTGCCGGCTTCGTCGATGGCCTCTTATCCGAACTCTTTTTTTTCACAAAATTTACACGAGTAACACAAAGAAAAATATAGATTTTCAATCAGTCTTATGTCATTCATGTCTAATGTTTTCTGTCAAGGATTTCGATAAAATTTTTTTGTGTTGAACTGTATCAAAAGCTTTTTCATAGTCTACGAAGCATGCGAAAACATCTTTTCTCATCTCTTAGCTACGTTGAATTAGCATATTGAGTGCGAATAATGCCTCTCGCGTACGAAAGCCAAACTGCGAGGAGTCAATGACATCTTCTAGCTTCTTGTATATATTTTTGTAGATTATTTTAAGGAAGATCTTTAGTGTGTGGCTCATTGGGCTTATTGTTCTATAATCAGCACAATGTGTTGCATTATTTTTCTTCGCTAATATTACAAATACAGTTTGTAGCCAATTATTCGGAATTTTGCCATATCTATAGATTGCATTCAATAGGTTAACTAGGATCGGTGTATTTTCTTCTTCTACGAGTTTCAAAAGTTCGTTAGGTACTCCATCTGCTCCTGTCTATTTTTTGATTCCATTAGCACTTTCATGACTTCCTCTTTCATGATCTCTGGCCCCTCTGATCCGTAGCGAGATTGTAGTTGGGCTCTTTCATCACAAAAGAGTTCTTCGATGTGTTCTTTCTTACTCAATAAAATCTTATCTTCTTTGTTCTTTAGTCCGTTCTTGGCCTCTCTAATGTTATGTTATGTTCGTTTGGTACAAAAAAAAAACAATCTTTTTCAGATTTCAGAGCACTTTTGCGAATCTGGATTTTTCTCAGATTTGCTTCAGATTTACCAATACACGTGCGTTTGAGTTTGACAACTAGTGGAGTTTGTTTACGTTTTAGTGAAATTTTTCAACTGCAAAAAAAACGCATTGCATCGGGTGGATATATTTTTATACCCTCCACAGGAAGGTATATTCACTTTGCCAATACATTTGTAACGCCAAGAAGGAGTCACCGGAGACCCCATAAAGTATATATATTCTGAATCAGGATCACATAAAGTAATTGGCGTAGGTGAATTAAATTTTTGGAAAGGACTTCTTTTTATCATCGTTTGGTTGGTGTTAAAAATGGGCTATGTCGGTCAAGTAGTTCTGGTACCTCCCATACAAAGTCAATATTGGATCCATTTGTCTCTTTACATATATGTTTAAAACACGATAGCGTCCAAAGGAAACAACCTAGGCGAATGATGTTTGGTGAAAGGATTTCTTTATATCTTCGTTAGGTTGGTATTAAAAATGGGATCTGTCGGGCAAGTAGTTCTGATAGCTCCCATAAAAAAAACAATATTAGAAAACATATTATATTAAAAACACGATAGCGTCGAAAAGAATCTACCTAGGCAAGTGAAATTTTGTGAGAAGACATGTTTTTATTGTCGTCAAGTTGGTGTTAAAAATGGGCTATGTCGGCCAAGTAGTTCTGGTTCCTCCTTCACAAAACCAATTTTGCATGACTTGTATGCAGTGGAGGGTATCAAAGCATCGGCCAGGTCGATGATAACACTTTTACTTGTTAAGTAAGGGATAAGGAAAGGACTAATTTATGAATGACGTGATTGCGATTGGGCATGCATGCCTAGCGTATTGCTCTGTAACTAGCTCGTCGGTGAGGTGTGGATCCTTGCAATCAGTCGAACATGTGTACCCATACATAAAATTATTGCACGCGCAAAATGACCAGAAAAAAAGGAAAAATAAAACCTAAGGGCTGAAGCTACAAAAAAAAGAAAGTCACAAAAAACTAATAAAGAAAACTAAGGATACTTTTGTAAAGGCTGACAATAATCCTCCACAACCAATCACATCTGGAGGAAAAGATGGTATATCCTCCAAGCGGTTCTATACCCACCCATCCGTGTGCCGAGGTCCGCTGAAAAGTACAAAATGAACGGCACCCTTAGGAGCCTAAGGCCCCTTCAAAGAAAAACAACAACCCGTAAGACGCTTCAACTAATTTTTATTATTAGAAATCCATTAGCAGAAATTTATTTGAAAAAAAAAAACTTAATGATAAATTACTGCATATAAATATATAGTTCATTATGTAGGGATTAAAAAATATATTTAAACGGAAGGATGGCAAATAAAAAAATTAAGCAACTTATTTTGCATGTTATAGTTAAGTTTTATTAAGTAGGTAAATAGAGGACGAGAGAAAAAAAATTTTAATTTATATGAATAACGTTTCATTTCATAAATATAGATATATTTTGATATATATATGTCGGAATTTGGTTGCCTTCATGGATCAGTTCTTCTTCCTGCGCTTCTCTATTGATTTCACGGGCCTTGCGTTTCCTTGTCTGCGACATTATTGTTTTTGTGGCTGTCTTGCCCAAGCATCAGATTCGAACTGCCTGAATTTCAATTTCACAACGAGCATCTGACACCTGCCGGTTATGCACTATATCCCTCTCGCTCTAATTCACTGTCGCAACAAGGCTACACAGAACAGAGAACTCTGTCGGGCGCGCAACATCACACAGACAGAAAGCAGCAGTATGAAGAACAAAATAGAATGAGGGACACACCAAACTACGCATTATACTCCATTACATTCTGTTTCTTTATTGATGATGACATTAGTGATGTGACTTAAAACTATACAACAGTTCGATAGCTAATAATTATACGACACGGCCTTCCTGACTATCACACGTCCTCGTGTGTTACAAATAGAGTTCAAGTTCGGACCATGTCAAGCTCAATCTGAAAAGATCACACAAAATTTATTAAAAAATATAAAATTATTCGCTTTTACTAATTTTACTATTTTAAATTTTCAAATGGCCAATCTAATGGCAGAGGGTTAGAAGATCGTGTTTCTCACTTAATTAATTTTATACTACGTATCCGCCAGACAGAGAATCCCAAGAGTTAAACATTTTTTTTTTTTTTTTTTCATCCAGGATACATCATTACAGGGTGTTACCACGATGATAGCCACCAGACAACAAATAAGTCAACACATTAACTCGTGTACCCATTAGCGCTGGTAACCCAACATCGTGGCCTGACCCAGGAGTATGATGTCTGGAATCCCACATTGAAATCCATCAATGTCTCTTACTAGTTGGAATCCTCCAACTCGTCTATATCGTCTGTTTCGACGCCATTAAAATTGGAGTCCACCAACGTATCTCTAACGTCTCTTTCAACGTCTTCACTCTCATTGGAATCCACCAATGGATTTGTAACGTCTCTTTCAACGTTTTCGCTAACTTCACACAAATCCAACTCTTTAGGAATCTCTTCTTTTGGCATACTTCTTTTGGCATACTTCTTAGAGCTTCATGCGAGTACTTATAAGTCCGTTTATTAACTAAGGACTTCAAAACATATCGATCTCCTTCTATTTAGTACCTCTGCCACCACATATGGGCCCTTAAACTTTTGATCTAACTTTGTTTGGTGTCTCTCTTCGTTTTTGAGCAGAACATAATCGCCAATTTTAAATCTATTAAGTTTAGCTTTATTTTTGTCAAATCTAATTTTATCATAACAAGCGTTTTTCTTCATATTTTCTATTGCTATTTTTCTTACAGTACTTACATCTACCTTATTGTTTTCGTCGCATATAGGTAACATGTTAAATGGTCTTGCCTCTTTTCCAATAAGTAATTCTAGTGGACTAGATTTCGTTATCCGACTTATCGTACAATTAATAGCTAGTTGTATTTCGCCTAAGGCGTCTGGCCATGAACGCTTACTACTTTCAACAGCGGTTAACATACGTTTTAACACACTCATAACGCGTTCTACCTGTCCGTTTGCGCGACTAGCGCCTGTTGCTATCAGGTGCAATTCTATTTTTTGCATTGAACAAAACTCACTAAAACTGGTTCCAGTAAATGATCTACCCTGATCTGCAATGACTCGCGCCGGTACACCAAATATCGATATTGCTGATTTTAAAGCGTCAATACAACGTTCGCTATTAATATTTACCGTGTGGTATAGATAAACAAATTTAGTAAATGCATCTATCTGAACTATGATATACTCCTTTTGATCCTTTTTGCCGCTCAATTTGCCCGTAATATCGATGTGTATCGTATGCCATGGAATTTCTACCTTGGGTATGGGGTGAAGCTCGACTGGCAACTTTCCTGATGGAGGTTTGGTCAGTTTACAAGTAATGCAGTTATCTACAAACTTACGAACATATTTTGCCATATTCTCAAACCAATATAATTCATACATTTTGTCCAATGTTTTTTCCCAACCAAGATGTATAATTGCCTCATGAACATGGTTCACTACTGACCATCTAAATGATCTAGGGACAACGGGGAGGCACCTAGTTTTACCATTTCTTTGGATTTTTCGAAAAAGCATTTTCGAGCGTAACTCGTAAGTTTTTCCTACACTCTCCCCAAGTTCATTATTTTGAATTTTCGAAATAATTGATGAAGTCTCTGAATCCCTTTGTTGTTCAGCGAGTAGCCAATTGTCCGATATTTCAGCCAACAGAATACGCTTATTTTCTGAACTTGTATGAACATGGGCAGGCGGCTTAGACGGTATCGGATTACGTGAAAAGAAATCAACATGAGCCATTTTGACTCCTGGCCTATACTGGATATCAAAGTCGAACGACTGCATATATGCCCACCAGCGATGAACTCTTGGTGTTAGATCGATTTTACTTCGCGTAGCTTTCAATGAATTACAATCGGTAAAAACAGTAAAATGTCGGCCACGTAAATAGTGTCGGAAATGTTTCATGGAATTGAATACGGCTAATGTTTCAAGCTCATATGAATGGTACCGCGATTCAGCAGGGGATGTTTGTTTGCTATAATACTCGATAACACGAGGTTTATTGTCAATTTTATGGAGTAGAATAGCTCCGTATCCATCCATACTGGCGTCAGTATGCAGTTCTATAGGATACTGAGGGTCAAAAATAACGAGTACAGGCTCATCTGTCAGTGTTTTAATAACTCTTTGGCGTATTTGTTCGTGCTCAAATTTCCACTCAAATATTTTATTTTTGCAAGTAAGACCATACAATGGTTTCATTATTTCTGAAAATTTCTGTACAAATTGCCTAAAATAAGACGCTAGACCAATGAATTGTCTCACTTGGGTAACCGACTATGGGGGAGGTAAATTATGCAGCGCTTGTATTTTACGTGGATTGGGTCGAACTTCACCTTCTTTAATTTGAAACCCAAGATACTCAACGCTTGATTTTAAAAATGAGCATTTAGCTACGTTGAATGAAAAACCAGCCTGAGATAAAATTTTCAATACTGTTCTCAATCTTTCAAATGCTTCTTCTTGTGTTTGTGAAACGACCATAATGTCATCCATATAAACGATAACATATGAATGGGCGAGCTCACCTAACGCTTTCATTACAGCACGTTGGAACACGGATGGTGCGTTTTTTAGTCCAAACGGCATGGTTAAAAATTCATATTGCCCCTCAGGCGTCACAAATGCCGTGCGCTCAATTGAATTTGGGTGAATGGGAATCTGGTGAAAACCGCTTGCCATATCCAGACATGAAAAATACTTTGCACCACGTAACCTAGAGATTTGATCGTTAATTAGCGGTAAAGGGAATTTTTCAGAGACCGTATTCTCATTCAACTCCCGGTAATCCACGCAAAGTCGATCAGAACCGTTTTTCTTTTTAACAAGCAGCATTGGACTGGCAAACGGGGAACAGCTAGCACGAATAATATTTGATGCCAATAATTCCTTAATTTTGTTTCTAACTATTTCTTTTTCCTCGATACTAAGTCGGTATGGTCGCCTCTGCACAGTCTTGTTAGGGTTGATCAAACGTATTTCCAACTCACCAGTTGTAACCCGACTTTTCGGAAACCCGTCTATAAATGAGATTGTAAATTCATTTAAAATCCCTAATAAATATGACTTATCCACACCACATAACTCGGTATCAATATTGTCAAGACCGGTACGGTTATTCAAAGCAGACAAGGTGTACACGGATTTTGTTTTATATAGCTCAAACGTATCAATTGTCATCTGAACACCAAAACCCTGAGTTAAAATTTCACGACCAATTATAATATTATAATTAATGTAACTATTTAGAACTACATGAAAAACAACTTCAAGAGAATATCCACTAATAATAATATTTGATAAAATTTGCAAAGTACTCGTTATTGTATTATCTCCAATACCCCTTAAAACTACGACATTATTGATTCGTGTGCCCGCGAGTTGCTGAGACATAGATTCCTTGACAAGTGAGCATTCGGCTCCTGAATCAAAACAAAATGAATACGACTCACCGGATGAGATTAACATACCAATTGGTTTGGTTACATGGCACAAGTTTACACGCTTCTCGCCCATTTTATTTTCAGCAGCTGATGTCTGTCGTGCAGTACAAGCCGACGCAATGTGTCCACGGTTTCCACACTTATAACAAGTAATTACTCCACTCTTTGCGTCAGATGAACGGCCAAAATTTGAATTGGATCCTTGCTGGGGTTTAACGTTGTTTTTCCTCGAACGGCAGTCAGCAAATTAGTGCCCCATTTTTCCGCAGAAATGACATTTAATGGGTGCGTGTGTACGTTGTCTCTTGCCTACAGAATTTTCCTCGACAGGATGATCTTTCCTTTTTGCAAAAGCAAATGCCCGCAGCTCATTTTGTAACTCGTTACGCGTCTTGATGTTTGTCGTATATACTGTACGTTGCAGCCTACTGTCAATATGGGCAGCATGTGCCAGTACAACAGACACGGCGATTTGTTCAGTAGTCATTGACTTCCATTTTGCCATAAGTGTTGTTATTAATCGGCTTCCATAGAGAGAAAGATACTCGCCGTTTTTTGGATGTCCATTAAAAACGTTGTAAACTGTGGCTGCAGGACAGTGGTGGGACTTGAGTAAAGCGAAACGGTGGTAGATAGCCTTAAAAAAAGGTGGTAGAAAAGTGGTAGAAAATAAAACGTTCCACTTGCAGTAAAATAATGCAAGCATTAGAGAAAGCACACTAACTTGCTGTAGGAACCAAGAATTTACGCATTTTCACTTCCAATAGTTCTAAATATTATTTGAAAATTAAAAGTTTTTGAAACTACCAAAAAAACATCATAGATTCAACTCATCATTAAACACAAAATATCCAAACATAGCAAAACACCCTCTCACAAATACAGTCAAATATAGAAATTTTAGCGCAGTAAATGGTGTACTGGACTGGAAGTTTTTGCTGATGCAAATCTCAGAGAGAAATACTGATAACATAAAGCTGAGTCTGTATGGGTAAAACTAAGGCGAGTATAGGTATAGCAACAGTTTTCAATTTAATGCAATGATGGAAAAGAAATATTATTAGCTAGTAGCGATGAGTAAAAGGTGGTAGATTTCGAGTTCATGTTGGTAGAATTTCCGAAAGTGTAAAAAGTGGTAGAAATACCACTTAAGTGGTAGAAGTCCCATCACTGCTGCAGGAGTTTCGTTGCCTTCAAACTGCTGTAGAAACAATTCTTTGAATTCGCTCCATGTCATTCCAGAAAAACATATCTGCGGTAGCCAGTTGGAAGCGCTGCCTTCCAGTGATTTGCTTAATGCGATGAGCAAAGCACTGCCATCCAGGGGGTTTTCTGACAAAACAAGATCCACTGTGGAACACCAAGCAGCTGCGCTAGCGCCGGTAGAGTCGGGGTTGAACTTTGGCAATACAACCACTTTACATTCGCCTTGCATTGGCTGTGCGCTTCTAACTGCATTTAAAACGTCGATCAGATTTCGATGCTGCGACTCCAAAAGTGTGCACAAACGGTCTTCGGAAATAGCTCGGAGTGGAGGCAATCCCACTTCTGATGTCGGAATTTGGTTGCCTTCATGGATCAGTTCTTCTTCCTGCGCTTCTCTATTGATTTCACGGGCCTTGCGTTTCCTTGTCTGCGACATTATTGTTTTTGTGGCTGTCTTGCCCAAGCATCAGATTCGAACTGCCTGAATTTCAATTTCACAACGAGCATCTGACACCTGCCGGTTATGCACTATATCCCTCTCGCTCTAATTCACTGTCGCAACAAGGCTACACAGAACAGAGAACTCTGTCGGGCGCGCAACATCACACAGACAGAAAGCAGCAGTATGAAGAACAAAATAGAATGAGGGACACACCAAACTACGCATTATACTCCATTACATTCTGTTTCTTTATTGATGATGACATTAGTGATGTGACTTAAAACTATACAACAGTTCGATAGCTAATAATTATACGACATATACCTATATGTCTATATTTTGTCTTAATTGTTTTTTAGTATTTAGTAAAATTTAGTTTTAAGAAAGAGTAACCAAATCTTCGTCGAAGTATCTATGTTTGTTTTTTTTTTAAATACATCATCACAAAGGAAAGAAGGACTTACTGTTATTCCGGGTATCCACGTCGTCAGGCCTGATGATCTGGATGCAAGTTAGTCAATTTGCTAACGTCGTAATTCGCACATTTGCTGAAAATAGACACTTCACATAAAAAGGAATTGGTTTCGCGTTAGGTATAAATCAACAGCTTTTATTTTCGCGCCATAATTCACAAGAGGTTGACATTGGATTTCACTGTCTCGAGTTTCGATTATTTTTACTTTTCGTACGGTCTTAGTTAGTTAATAATTTCAGTTTTGATTCATTCTTTTTGCTTGTGTGGCGGAATTAACATTTGCGCACTTTTTTGCTGGCGAAAAAAAAAAACAAATCATTTATTTTGTAGCTTTGTTTTTATAAGAAACACTTTTCGCACGTGAGTATGTGTTGCGGTTTAGTTTTTATTTCACGTTTGCGTTCAAAATACAGAAAATTCGATAAAATCGGTTTACTTTTAATTTCAGTTTTTTTTTTTTTTGTATGTCCTACTGTTTCTTCTTAAATTGGTAACAAAGAAACTAAGAATCGAAAACTCAAAACACAAAACAATTTTCCGTAGGCTCGATTTTGTGGACCGCTGCTGCCCTTTCCAAATCTTCCGCCCAACTGACCTTCTCCACTCTGGTCTAGCTTTTTTTTTTCTTTTTTCGTTCTTTGCCGTCACCCACTGTTATATATACCCGAGATGGGCTACCAAGCAGTGAACTGTGTGACACCCACACAACCACCGGAGAGAGCAAGTGCACTTGCAAAAATAAACATCGCAAATAGCTGAGCGTTTACAAGTTACCCGAGCTAGCGGGTCAGCTCTCTTGTCAGCGCATGTCACAGGTACAGCAGTTCACGGCGGCAAATAGATCTGTATTGTGACCAAAATTGAAACAAAAACTGATGTTTCCCACGCTCGTACATTACCTATATGCAATGGTCCTACGGTAAAGCTTAATTGTCAAAACAACAAGAGGTGGTGTGATCCATGTACATAACCATTGGGTCATACGATCATAGAAAATCTTTTCTAGACAAACAAAAGAAAGATGTACTTGCCAGTCCGACTTATACAGAATTACAATTTTTGTGGAGATTTAATTCTATTTTTCCTCGTTATGGCTTTTTTTGAACTTTTTTCAACTTGATTTAAATTTTTGCAATAATAGTGTTGTGATCTGATCTTACATCTGCACCTAGGTAGGTCTTTGTTGATTTAATCATATTCCTATATCTTTTGTTAATAATAGCCGTATTTTATTATCAGCATGATCTGATCCGGATCAGATCACGATAATAAAACAATACGGATCATTGCAAAGTTTAATTTCTGAATTTTGGCAACAGTTGCTTTCAAAAACAAAACAGATAACAAAGGGGTATTACAAACTTCATATTGCTGCCAGCCATATTGCAAATATTCTGCTCAACGTGACGTCACACAAGGCACATGTCATTTCACTTGCAATGTCGGGGGTGTTACCATATTTGAATCAAATTTGCATAGTTTTTCTTTTCCATATTTTTAAAAAAAAAAAAAATTATTTTATATACATATTTGCAACACATGAACAATATTTTGCAGCTAGCATTTGAGTTTATCTTGGCATATTAAGGTGTGTCCAGACCAGCCAAACATTTCAGAAATGTTTACGAAATGTTTCTGAAGCAAATCGGACACATTTTATAAACATTTGCAAAAGATTTCTAAATAAATTTATTAAATGTTTATAAAATATTTCAATTTCATCCTTTTTTGGATAAGAAGAAAAATATGTGGTAGGATTATAATTAGCAGCGAGTAAAGTTATTATTGTAATTTTGGTCTCGGGAATCACGCGACACGTGATTTAATTCAAATAATTGATTCATTCATCACTTTCTCATTAGGTATTCCAAGCTTTTCTTGATATTTGTATTTTATTTACAAATAATCGAAAAAAAACGCTCACTTTCAGGGAAACTTGTAAAACAAAAGTTATTTCCCATCACGATTGGGGAACTGTGAAAAATTTCATAAATGTTTTCAAACCAGCAACACATTTCATAAAAATGGTTTTGTTTAATAAATGTTTAAGAAATATTTATGAAATATGTAGGTATTTAATTGTTTATCAAGTGTTTGGCTGGTCTGCATATACCTTTAAAGACCGAAAAAAAAAATAACTCGGAACTCGAATGCGAAAAAATCAATTGGTTTTTTTTGTTCCACTTTTTATACCATGTTCCCACCAACGTGATTTAGCTAAATCACCAACGTGATTTAGCTAAATCGTCTTGATTTAGCTAAATCCTCTCATAAATTACGTGATTTATCATACATTTTCGTAATTAATAATTACGTGATTTAGACATGTTTAATTTTTAATTACGTATCTGTCATCGCAAATCCACAAAAAATAAAACCGAACATACCTGTTTTCTCTTCAGCACTTTATTCAGTAAACAAAAAATACAAAAAACTGTCAAAAAAAAAATTGCAAATTCAATTTTTTAATTTTTATTAATTACATACATTCAAAAATTCGTTTATTCATGACAGGTATGGCAACAAAACAGAAAAAACAAAAAAAAAAACTATCTGCTCCGAAAGTTGACAAAAATTTCACACTTAAACACGTAAAGTTCGGTGGAGACGCTTTCGTGATTTATAAATCACTTCGGCTAAATCACGTTGGTGGGAACATGGTATTAGTCTGGCAACGTGATTGTGTGGCTATCGTTTGCAGGCACACCAACACTTAAAAATGAAACAAGCCATCTAGTGGGAAATAGTGGAAATAATTTTCAGATCATGATTCATGATCTCGATGAGAAGCAGGATCATGTGCTGTTGTTGTAATTGCATGTAAATCGATGATCTATATGGATCATAGCTGATAATAAAAAACAGCTAATGATGAGAGACTGACGGCATCTCGGGGAGGTCCATGTATAAAGTCTTCTTGGGGGTAGCTTCAACCATGTGTTCATGACAGTTAGTTCGTTTATTTGGCAAAATTCGATCAGCCTTTGTCCCCTTTCGTTTTTATTACCTATGCCATGGTCGCCAACCACATCTTCAATTCTTCCCCTACCCACTTCTGCGTTAAGGTCTGCTATTACCATCGTGCTCTCTTTTCTTTTAGTTTAATTAATTGCTTGTTCCAATTGTTTGTAAAATTCATCAATTACTGGTTCTTCACAGTCTGTTGTTAGGGCATACACCTGAATTATGTTAATTAAAGTATTTTTAGCTTTAAGTTGCATTAGTATTACTCAGTTTAATAAATAAACCACTCCTATTATTGACTTATTTTTAAGTTTTTCAGTAATAAGAATTGCTACCCCATATCTATGTTGGTTTGCTTCAGAACATGCATAGTATACTGTGTAACCATTAATAGATACATTTCCTTTTCCAAACCCTTGTACATCTGCTATTCTCAAAATATCTACTTTGAGTCTACTCTCCTCCTTTATTACGTTATCTAGTTTTCCTTCTTGATACAAACATCAAACATTCCATGTTCCAATATTTAAATACCCATCGGGGATTATTAGCACCCTCTGGCCATTTAAGGCCTGCCGGGGACTGAGATCGGTTGTATTTGTTTGTGTATTCATGATGATTAGTATCTCATTAATGACAAATACCCAGTGTTAATGGGAGATGACCCCTTTTTGTGGAGTGCCTGTTGAAGCAGTTACTTTAAGGTCAATAAATATCACCTAGTTTCCAGTTGATGTTCCTTTCGTTAAGTAAATTTACAATAATTTTAGTGAGAGATTGGTAGTGCTCTCTTTACTGCGCACGTTTTAACATTATTGAAGGAACCTTCAATGTCCAGGAACGCCGGTAGTATGTATTGCTTATCACTTAATGACTTCTCTATAGTGATCACCACCTCATGAACGGGGAGAATGTATCAATTGCCCTAGTTTATCTTTGGTTTATAGTTCTACTGGAACTGTCGCTATTGTGGTATTAAAACTACCTAGTCCTGCCATAAGTTCTGTTACACATTTTCCAGCGCTTATCGTTAAAAACTTCTTGTGGGAATTGCACCTTTAACTTTTTTTTCGGAACACATGCATTGATTAGTAAAGAAAACTTGCCAGTTTGGTCTCAGCTTGCGATCTATTAACATGGGGTGGGGCGTTAAAGAAAATCGAGTCGTGGTAATTGCGTTGCATAAGTGCAGGAAGAATGCTGAGTTGCTAAAACCACTCGGCATATCGAGAATTTTTGTTTATCGGGCTATTGGTCGTTTCTGCGAATTGTCTGGAGTGGAGGACAGGTCAAGAAGTGGTCGCCCTCGCGTCGTTCGTACAAGTGCGGTAGTAAAGGCAGTGCGTGAACGAATTCGGAGAAATCCACTTAGGAAACAAAAGATCATGTCCAAGGAATTGGATATATCAACCAGATCCATGTCAAGGTTGATTCGGGATGATCTTCACATGAAAGCCTATCGTCGGTCCACGGGACATCTCCTAACTCCTCAATTGAAAAAAATTAGGCTGGAAAGATGCAAACGACTTCTGCAGTGGCACGCGGCCAATGGGCATGAAAACATTCTGTTTACGGATGAAAAAATTTTTACCGTGGAAGAAGTTTTTAATAAACAAAATGCGAAAAAATCGTTCCCAGAATTCAACGAGGCCATCATACAGCTTCCGTAATGGTTTGGTGGGGGGTATCCCATCAAGGTGTCACATCCCTCCATTTCTGCGAAAAAGGCGTAAAAACTGGGCAAAGGTTTACCAAGAAGACGTGCTAGAGGGCGTTGTGAAAGATTTGACCAATACTCTTTTTGGCGGAAACAGGTGGATCTTCCAACAAGACTCTGCTCCAGCGCATAAATCCAAAACCACGCAGGAGTGGCTCAGGCTCAATATTCCTGGCTTTATAGCAGCTGAAGATTGGCCCTCGGGGAGTCCAGATCTGAATCCACTGGATTATGGTTTGTGGTCAGAACTTGAAAACATGGCCTGTAAGACTCCCCACAAAAATTTGGAAAGTCTTAGAGCCGCATTGACCAGAGCAGCGTCCACGATCTCTATTGAAACCGTACGTGCCGCTATAGCCCAATGGCCACTACGTTTAAGAGCTTGTGTGAAAGCCAAAGGCGGCCATTTTGAGTGAAATTATTTTTATTCTATTGCCAATAATAGCCGTATTTTATTATCAGCGTGATCTGATCCGGATCAGATCACGATAATAAAACAATACGGATCATTGAAAAGTTTAATTTCTGAATTGTGGCAACAGTTGCTTTCAAAAACAAAGGAGATAATAGAGGGGTATTACAAACTTCATATTGCTGCCAGCCATATTGCAAATATTCTGCTCAACGTGACGTCACACAAGGCACTTGACATTTCACTTGAAATATCGGGGGTGTTACCATATTTAATGGAATTTGGATAATTTATCTTTTCCAATTTTTTTTAATAACAAATTTATTTCATATGTAAACAATTATGCAACACATGAACAATATTTTGCAGCTAGCACTTGAGATTATTTTGGCATATTAAGGTGTGTCCAGACCAGCCAAACATTTTAGAAATGTTTATAAAGCAAATCGGACACATTTCATAAGCATTTGTAAAAGATTTCTGAAATTCATTTATTAAATGTTTATGAAATATTTAAATTTCATCCTTTTTTGGATAAGAAAAAAAATATGTGGTAGGATTATAATTAGATTAGGGAATCACGCGGCACGCAATTTAATTCAAATAATTGTTCATTCATCACTTTCTCATTACGTAGGTATCCCAGCTTTTCTTGACATTTGTATTTTATTTACAAAAAAAAATAATCGAAAAACAGCACTTACTTTCTGCAGGGAAACTTATGAAACAAAAATTATTTCCCATCACGATTGGGAAACTGTGAAACATTTCATAAATGTTTTCAAACCAGCAACACATTTCATAAAAATTGTTTTGTTTAATAAATGTTTAAGAAATATTTATGAAATATGTGGGTATTTAATTGTTTATCAAGTGTTTGGCTGGTCTGAATATACCTTTAAAGAACGAAAAAAAATAACTCGGAACTCGAATGCGAAAAAATCAATTGATTTTTTTTTTCCACTTTTTAGTCTGGCAACGTGATTGTGTGGCTATCGTTTGCAGGCACACCAACACTGAAAAATGAAACAAGCCATCTAGTGGGAGATAGTGGAAATAATTTTCAGATCATGTTTCATGATCTCGATGAGAAGCAGGATCATGTGCTGTTGTTGTAATTGCATGTAAATCGATGATCTATATAGATCATAGCTGATAATAAAAAACAGCTAATGTAAGCTAATAAACAAAACTATTTTCAATACGATATGTTAACTCGTTTTTTTTCTACAGCGCTTTGTATTTGTAACAGAACTTATGGCAAGACTAGGTATAATGATTGGTCTGATTCGTAGTACAGTCCAGAAAATGAGTCTGCAGTAGCAGACTAAGGGTCTTCGCAGGATTGTATCCAAATACCATTAGTTTTAGCAATTATTGCAGTTCCCTTGGTTAGCGGTAAGTCCTCCATTTGGAGTACCAAGGTCGACGATTTCGACGCGAAGACTTTCCTTCACTTTCTCAAATTTCAGCTTTTCAGCCTGCCTACCTACAACCGGGGAAATTGTATCGTTATGCCTACATCTTTAAGAGACTCCAGGAGCGTTCTCAAATTTGGACGTATACTTGTCTGGGACAGCTCCCAGCGGCCCGCGATCGGTCACAGTCGAGGTCAAAGACAAACTGCAATTCGCCCCTGCTGCTGTAACCAATTCCATTACGACTCCTCTAGAGGCGCGTGCCCTAGGCTTGCTCATCTCTAATTTGCTAACTTGCAGAACCTTCCTTGAGCAGTCAGGTATCTCCTCAGCCTTGGACGAGTACTTAACTAAGTTGACGCATGGTTCTTCGGCT
The DNA here is from genome assembly GCA_948293265.1 of Cheilosia impressa. Lineage (NCBI taxonomy): Eukaryota > Metazoa > Arthropoda > Insecta > Diptera > Syrphidae > Cheilosia > Cheilosia impressa. The sequence goes on from OX411880.1 coordinate 58,742,458, forward strand.
TTTGACCTACGCAAGAAGGAAGGTAAAAAGCATTTCTCCCTTGGTCCAGTCATCTTCCATTTGATTTTTAAATATATAAAGGGCTTTCCAATAAGAAGTGTTATTGTGAATGACCCGCTATTTCGGTAGCTGACATTTTTGAAGCTTTTATTCTTTGAAGTAGAAACTACGCCATTACTAAAAATGGAACGATACAACGCAATGAAATTATTAAAACTCACTACAAAAATAGTGAAAAAACGTAGTGTCTTTGCTTATTGGGTCCTTGAAATCTAAAAAAATGATCCCGAATTCCATTGAAAAATCATCTTGACTGATGAGGCCCATTTCCACCTCAGTGGCTTCGTCAACAAGCAAAATTGTCGCATCTGGGGCTCGGAAAACCCAAGAGTTATTGTTGAGAAGCCTCTCCATCCTCAACGTGAGGCTATCGAGGACATAGGGCAGCCACTTTGCGATTTGGTTATGGAAAATTTCATGAAAAGGATATGGTCCTGTATGTCTGCTCGTGGTCGCCATTTGGCTGATGTTGTTTTTCATTATCAACGGCATAACTTCCTCTTTATTATGAAATAAACATCCAATCATTTATCTCAAAAAATTTAATTTTTCCTTGAATACCAAAATAACACCTCTTATTGGAAAACCCTTTAGATAGATAAAGTGCTAAAAATAAATACATATTGCGATCTTTTCTAATAATTATAATAATAATAATTAATGGTACTCTGTAAAGGGTTTTTCAACAGGGACGCTACAAAAGTAGAGCGACAGCGACAGCAAACGACGCCGAATTTCTTGCCGCTCTTTTGACATTTCTCTTCAGTAAGATTTGCCATTTCATGATGGAAAAATACAACGAGTCGAAATTATTAAAATTTACTACCGGAATTCGGAGTCAGTGGCGTCAACGTTAAGAGCGCTACGTCTAATTAATGGTCGTCATAATCGTCCTAGCAGATCAACATCTACAGGCACAGTACAAATGTTCCCGTGCCAGTGAGAAAAGAAAGAAAGAAGTGCCCGTAGTGTCGAGAATATTGCTGCCGCTGAGGCTTCAGTTGAAGAAAGCCCAAATGTGTCTCTCACACGTCGTTCTCAATGGTTGGGCATCTCTGTGACGTCGTTGTGGCGAATTTTGAAAAAAGATCTTGGCCTACATCCTTACAAGATTAAATTGACGCAAGAACTGAAGCCGCTTGACCAACAGAAGCGTCGTATGTTCGTGAATTGGGCTGAGCAACAACTTGAAAATGATTCGGATTTTCATCGAAAAATCATCTTCAGCGATGAGGCTCATTTCTGGCTGAATGGCTTCGTCAATAAACAAAATATGAGGTATTGGTCAGGCAGCAATCCACACGTACTCCATGAGTCATCATTGCATCCCGAAAAAATTAGGGTTTGGTGTGATTTATGGGCCGGTGGCGTCATTGGGCCGTACTTCTTCCGTGATGATCAAGACCGGCACGTTACTGTGAATGGGAATCGCTACCGTTCAATGATTACCGAATATTTTTGGCCCCAATTGGATGATATGGACTTGGAGGACATGTGGTTCCAACCCGACGGCGCCACAAGCCACACAGCGAATGTCACAATCAATTTATTGGAAACCAAGTTTGGAGAACGGGTTATCTCACGAAATGGTCCAATCGCTTGGCCGCCTCGGTCGTGCGATTTGACGCCGTTAGACTATTTCCTGTGGGGCTACGTCAAGTCTATGGTTTATGCCAACAAGCCAGCGACGATTGATGAACTTCGTACGAATATCGAACGTGAAATTGATCGGCCGATTTATGCTTGAAAACCGTCGAAATTTGGGTTCAGCGTCTGGACTTCTGCAAGCGTGCCCGTGGTGGCCATGCAAAAGAAATCGAGTTCCATACATAATGCCATCGAACGTACTCTCACAGGAATAAAGAATTTCATTGATATCCAAAACCGTTTTTGTTTTATTTAAAAAAAAACCTTTGTAGCGCTCTTATTGAAAAACCCTTTATATTAAATCATGAATATTACATAATTACCACAAATTGTACATTTAAGCATGGCCTAGTCGTCTGCTGAAATTTGACACCAGATTTTTTTTTGTACACACATCCATAAAGCTTAAAGTAGCTGCATTTAAAAGCTTATGGAACAGACAGTTTCTGTTAACAGTGTCAAATGCGGCTGTTCCGAACTGAGGCGAGTTGGAAATCAGGATGATGCTAGGGCTTTCCTTAGCAAGGCGAAGTATTCAATTGGATGTACCTTGACACTACTTTTTATTGCCCAAGAGGTGCTTGGCAATCGATGATACAAAAGAAACTCGTTAGGGAAAACGTTATAATACTTTATTTCTGTGTTACTTGTCGATCTAAAAGCGCGTGATCTGATTTTCTATGCAGACAATTGAAATAATCTCGGTGCTCTATATATTACAAAAACAGCTGTTGTGTAGATTAGGTCAATGAACCTATCATCATTTGCAATTGGTATACAAAAACTGGACTTAGCTCTATTCCCCTACAATTTTACTGCATCGATAGTTTTATTTCATTAATGCCCCATATTAAAGGATTACAGTAAGAGGGTAACGCAACTATTTTTTTTATACAATGCATAGGGTTTTACTTGTTTGTCTTACAACATATGCAAATTAGTTCGAGCCTCTGTAGTTAGTCGCATCATTCGGGTCACCTTTTTTAAAAATTGGGATGATTATAGACATTTGGAACAGGTTTAGAGACGCGATAGTTTTTCGTGTGGTCTTTAAACAATTTTCGTCAAACCACGATTGTTTTTTTACAACATTACTTCTCATTGTTCTTGGTTGAGCTATATAACCACTCTATGTTATTTCTGTAATTTCTGTAGTAGTATATTTACCCCTTGTGGTTCACACGCTCAACCAATCTTAACAAATGAAGTGTCAAAAAAAATGGATTTTCGGTTTGCTTATTTTTGCATTTTTACTTTTTTAAAATATTAACAATTGAAAAAGTTGAATTTTACTACGTTCAATTTTAACTACGCAGTTGTGTACAAATTTTCTTTCTTTCATCCTGCCCACAAATGACGCCACGAAAGAGAGTCGACGGCCGAAGAGAGTACAGTCATAAATAAGAATAGGAAATTTAAGAGAGAATATTATTTTCAAAATTTGCGGAGGCAGCGTTTTCGTTGTGCGACTAAAGTTGCAATTTCGGCAGTTTTTTCGAGAGCCTGCCAACATTTTTATGCTATTTTGGCCCATTTTTAATTGGAGAAGGCGCCGTAACCCGTACAAACGACGGAATCGGGGGAATCGGGTAGGACTTGGAGTGGGAGTGCTGTCTGCTGTTATGTTATTTCAAAACATAGTTTTGTTGTAATTTTAAAATTTCGAGATAGCCTTGATATAATCCTAATATTATAAAGCGAAAGAAAGATTATTACCTTTTAACGACCGCAAAATCGATTTATTGGTATAGGGTTAGATGGGACCTCTGAGAATGACATAGACTACATTTTGTCGCGAAAACGTGAAGGGGATGATGTAGGGGATCCACATTTAAATGACAAACCGATTATTTCTCAAGGGATAATAAAATTCATCATAGGTATCTATATTTGGTAAGAAATAAATATATTTGCTGCGTATTTTACCAATGAATTTAAATGTGTAGGGCTAATTGGTTGCCTTGAAAGATAGGATAGCTTTGGACCACATAAGGGGCGCTGTTGTTGATATAAATATTTTAATTGGGTTACTCATAGTACTAATTCTACGCCGACGAAGTCGAGGGTACCAGCTAGTTGTACAGGGTACGGCAAGAAAACTTTCTAATTAATTTTTGGCGCCAAGCGGATGTGGGTGGAGAGTGTCTCATTTTTTAGGGGACTTCCTGAAGTGTCATCTATCATGCATTGGACGAAAGAGCAACGCGCATTTGCCCGCGAGGCTTACTTTTCCAACGGTTGTTTCATGATTTCCACTCAACGTGCCATCCGTACTCTCCTTCAACATCCATCCCGCAGGCGATATTGGAGTGCTCACAATCCACGTGAAATTCATCATACGCCACTGCATTGTGAACGTATTACCGTATGGTGTGCTGTTTTGAGAGTAGGGATAATTGGTCCATACTTTTTCGAAGAAAACGAACGCACTGTTACGGTGAATGCAGCTCGCTACAGAGAGTTGATTGAAGAATTTTTCATCCCAAAACTCGATGAACTGGACCTTGGTGACGTGTGGTTTCAACAAGATGGAACCACGGCCCACACAGCACGAGCATCGATGGATCTTTTGAGGGAACATTTCCCCGATCGTCAAATCTCCTTGAGGGGCGACCTTACGTGGCCGGCGCGCTCACCTTATTTGACTCCGTGCGATTTTTTTTTATGAGGTTACCTTAAATCTATCGTTTACACCGATCGGCCTCAAACGTTATATCATCTGAAGGACAACATTCGTGGAGCAATAGCGAATATACCCGTCGATATGCTTCAAAGAGTTCAGAGGAACGAAACGGAGGCCATCACTTGTCCGATATCATCTTTAAAAGCATGTAATGAAAAATTCAGATCGTGTGTAACAAGAATAAACAAGTTTTGTAGCGGTATGTTCACTACTTTTGGTTTTATTTCCTTTGAAAATCAGCAAGTTTTCTTGCCGCACCCTGTATATACTTGTGAAGAAGCTGGGATATAGTAGAGCATGGTTCCAGGATAGGGTCATATTCATTTAGTTGTTTGCGGTGTTCGTTAGTCCAAATATCTTTCCAAATAAGTTTTGTGAGAAGCGATAAATCCCACGCAATCGGGGATTTTGTACATACGGTACAATCAATAATCAGGTGCATGTGGTCTGAAAATGTCTGATTAGCTATCTATTGTCATATTTAAACGCACTTGTGCTGTGAACGCGATCATTAACTTCGTCCATTTTTAACGAATCATCGCCGTTCAAAGTTGAACGTAACGTTCATTTCAGTCTATCGTCGTCAAGCTATCTTTGTGCTTAACTTACTTTATCTCTGAAATATTGTATTGCTTCTCGTGTCTCTAACTCATATTAATAAAACTTATTGCTTTTGTTTTGCTAAAACTGCTTGCTACACTATCTGCATGTCCTCCAGCAGGTCTTGGTAATCTCCGCTTATCAGAACATTCGTTTCCTTTTACGTACCTAAATTCGCCCTCTATACCGCTTGTTGTTCTTCCGTTGATTAGACATAGATCAAACGACTCACAGGTTTCTATTAGTTTTTTCCTCTTCGTATCGACTGCTTCATCCTTGGACATTCTGACAATGTTTTGAAAACATACAACTTCACCTTTGTTAATAGGGGCTAATTGTTCTCTTCCAACTCTTTCATTATAATCGCCAATAGGCATCGTATTTTTACGTCCTGTGGTAAGAAGGAAATCAAGCAGTTCATTATAATCCGCTTGCCAGTTGCAGCAGTTTAAATATAAATGAACAATCTCCATTACTATTCTCAACAAAACAGATAACATAAAGATTCGAAACTTAAAAAAGTACAAAAATAAATCCTAAACCGATCTCAATGGGAGAACTGTAGGTAGAGCTGCAGTCCAGGGTGAACCAGCGTGTCAACCAATTAATACACCTTTTAGCTCTTCGGGTTGATGCTTTAGTGTCCATTTGCTTCACATCTCCTATCCATTTAAGACAACTAATTTGCGCTTTTCTGCCCAGGTCCATGTCGCTGTACAGCTCGTAGAGTTCACCTAATACCGGCAATGCAAATCGGACCGAAAATCAATCGAAGAATTTTGTGTTCAAATGGACGATAATTTTTGCCGCTTTTGCTAACGTCCAAGGTTCTGCGCCTAGATGCGGATTGTCATACGAAGTTCGCTACCTGGACGACAACTCAGTCGCGTATCATATATCCACATGTAAACAGCTGCTGGCGCTGCTCTTTATCGTAGTCACCGTAGTAGATGTCACAGTTTTTCTATCTTTTAGTCCGGCCTTCTGGGCGGCAGTTGTGCCTATTGCTATATTTGCTGATTGTTTTGTTGCACGGGCCCTGTTTAGGGTTCGAATATTTAGCGTGCAGATCCGTATGTCGTTGTCATTTTTCCGTTTACTTTAGGGTCGGTAACAGTAAATTCATCATTATCCTAGGTTTTTGGTTGCTTCTTTACTACATTTCTTGTTATATGGATGGCTAGTCGGTTAGCATGTCGGTTATTCTGGTGTCAGTTAACCACTTCGATGCCTATTATTCATTCATTATATATTCATACAACACCCAACCACATAAGTCTGATAAAATGAATTCCACATATCTTCATTTTATTAATTTGTTTATTTAACTTTTTTCTAGGACTATTTATTATGGATTATATGCAATGAAAGCGAAGGGATTGTAAGAAAGGAAGCAATAGCTTGTATTACTCAAATGTATGTGCATCGCCGTATCAGTTCGCCGAACTGTATTACTTTATATAGAACATTGGCGCATTGTGCTGTACATGATTTATACTGGGAAGTTAAAGTTTACGCTCTTAATTTCTGGGATATAGAAATTTTGCAACAATTTAAAAACCAAGGAATGATTGACGGTACATTTCCAACTGTAACTTTTTCAAAGGAGAATAAAAAAATTGTAACTTTAACTGAAACAGAAATTTTATTAAGAATCAATAAAATTTTAAACGAGCTTTCCCAAATCGGGTGCTTGGATGTGATTTTGAAATGTCTAGACGATGAATGCGATTCGGAAGCTGTAAAAGTTGCTGTGAGAGTAGTTCAAAAACTTTTTGAAAAGTTAGAAAAATATGATTACGAAAAAGCACTTGGGAGTGGTATTGACAATAACACCAATAAGGAAAGTTTATTGAATGTGACACATAACGACGCGTCAACCTTTTGTGAAATTAAATCGAACTCGCAAAGCTATGAGAATATGAAAAGCAACGTTATAAATGACATTGTTTCCACCAGTGATATACAATTACTAATAAAATCTTACAAAACGCAAATGAATGTTGGCAATCAAAATAATTCTGGCGTCATACCCAGAAAACCAAACAAAGTTGCAGTTATTTCACCACGAGAATTTGTTATTCGGATTAAGGCTCTTGATTTCGATAAATTGATTGAAAATCGAAATAATTGGTTTATTTGTTCTGAAAATCTTTCTTCTCTTTTGGATGATATGATACTTTCCAGTGGAATTAAACATCCATTGTACTCCGACTGCTATTAAAAAAAATGTATTACTGAAGACGGAAATATTAAATATATACAAAAATTCCAGTGGTTTAAACGAGTGGAAAAATATAGTACATAATTAAGAAACAAATCAGTTCTTTAAGTTAACTTATGACAACATAAAAACGCTGCGTAATTGCTTGATATATTCTGCTTATGGTGGTGAAATTTCTATTGATTCTTGCTGGACTGACTAAAGTTTCACACACAAGTAAGATAAATATTAAACATGCTTAATGGAATGACCGAATGAGTTAAACAATATTTGGTCTACAAAAACGCTATCTGATTTTGAAATTAAGCAAGCAGCTATATATGTATTGTTGACAAAATATCAGCTAGAAATATATAAAATGTTGTATACATATTACATATTTGTATAGAATTTATATAAAAAAAAATTTTTTTAAATCGTATGGTCTAGTTTTTTGTTTGTACATTGAGAAGCTGTCGTTTCCTCACTCCATCTTACTAAAAACTTTGGGTGATGGTCCCTCATTTAAATGAAGCTGTTACGGATACAAAGTTATAAAATTTTATAATTTATCTGCTTTCAATATAAAGTAAAATTGTGTCGTATACAAACAAAAAAAATAAAAAAAGATAATATTGTGAATAAGCCATAAGCATATAATTGACATTTGTCAATAAAAGTCTACACTGAATTGTATATAAACAAAGGTATAAATGTCAAACAATTTTCGATACATAAATCATTTTAGAAATAAAACCCGAACGTTGTTAGAAATTACCGTGTGTTTTCTCTTAACTCATCCGTTTTTTAACAGAAAATATTTTCAGCGGAAAGTTTACTCATTTTTACACAGTCTCCTCTTTGTGTGATTAAAATACAGTTATTGGACAAAATATTTGGTCCATTCGATCCAAATTACATAAAATTTATACGTGTACATATTGAACATATTCGGCCTTACCAATAATCAACTTTAGTCTGGAAGTTTACGCAAAGACCCCACACTTTCCAAAATCCCTTTACCAATAAACAAATATAGTTGCCAGAATATCGCTAACTGTAGGGTTAAATGTTAATGTTCAGAAACCCATGTTTATCCGGGGCATTAGCTAAATAAATCCTCCCGAAATGTCATTTTGCAGAGGAGTGTTGCCCAACTATCCTAATGGATGGTATGGAATTTTGTAATAGGAGCAAATTTACATACGCTGTTGTTCAGGCCGAACGTTTATAATTATAAACTAATTTTAGTAAATGTAAATGTTTTCTGATTTTATTCGTTGGAATACAACAATGCAAGTTTTTTTTAAGTCTAGCAAACACAAATTTGTACAAATGTATGCACAAAATTGAAAAACAATGCATTTTTGTTTTATTTCTAAACACTTACCACCGTATTAATAAACAAAAATGTGCACAAGAAAGTTACCTAGTAGGCATCAGATAGCATACAAAAATTTTACGTAACTGCTGAATAACGAGTTGATAACTTTTACACAGCGTTTATTATTATTTGGGTTAAAAAATGTACTTCGAATATTTTGATGAAAAGAAATGGTTAGTGTTTTTCTCTGTTTTGTGTTGTTTAACCGCTAGTACTTGCTTTATGATTGATTTTCATTTTAGTTTGTAACGAATGCATGCTGAGTAAAAAATAAATTTGATAAAAGTTTGGGATCTTTAAAAGAATTTCTTGAGAGTAGTCGCTAAGGGAATAAAATATCTGTTCATTTAATATTGGACAGCTCATACCTGAATACTTTTTTTTTGCAATTCTCAGTACCTTAGGCGGCAGGTAGATTTTGGATGAAGATCTCAAATATTGGTGTGGAAATGGTTGTTGTGAATAGGTTGACTTCGCGGAAAATATAGATAGAAGAATTGTCACCATTCAGCAAAATCCATGCGAAATAATAAATTTGGGAACTGCTGGAGGAATATCAGGTAGTATGTGCGAATTTAAGATATACAAAGTTCTGTAGTACTTGGTGCGAATTCATCTAGGAGAAAACATGACAGCTTTCGTGTAGAAGAATGTCCACAGCTTTTTTTTCACCGAATTAAGTGATACAAGCTATGCAATTTTTAAAACAATAAATTGTATTTATTTTCACACCTCCATATACTTTTGCCAGTACTGTTTTGCAAACGGAAATGAATAAGCAGGTTAATATTTCTTTCGAAAATATTCACTTGCTAACGATCTAAATATGATCTTTAGACTACCATTAAGTTTTGATTTGCATATCAGCCAACGAATAAATCAAAGCATTCTACTAAACTGTATTACCACACAAATTCACTTTTAAATCAATCGTGAAGTATTAGAAAACAAAGGAAAGCGTACTATAAAAAGTACCGAAAATTGTGTCCGATCGAACAATAGGGCATTACTGATTTGCATACGATATTTGACAGATCAGCGGATATTTTGTGCATTTCCTATTTTCTGTTTTGTTTTTTGCTTATAATAAGCTTCAAAAAGCCTTTAAAAGAAATCTGTTGGGCAAATTAATTTGCGATTTAAATATTCCTTTTTTTAGAATAAAATCCTCGTTGTGAAATAAACCATTGACCTTGTTTTTCACGAAAACAAATTATGAAATTTGAATTCTGCGATGACAAAAAAAGTAATAGTTTCTAAGAAAGTTGTCGCACTAGCAAATGTGGAGGTCTAATTGTTTATTGGTACCGTTTCACTAATGCTGTACATTTTTACTAAAGCTGGCAACCAATTAATCGTCGACATTAGGGTTTGATTATTAGTAAGGCCGATTGAATTTAATAAACTATATACATGGATTCAATTTATCTTAAAAAGCAACTTAAACTTTAAAAAAACACGCTATCGATTCTCGAAATGAATTTTAATAGTTTCAATTTGGTTTCGCAATCGAAAAGAACAAAAAATATGTTGTGGCAAACGAAAGCCATTAATGAGAACTTGATCTCATTGTCGGATGAAGATGTGTTCATTAAGGAAATCGAAGAGATTATGGGAGATATAATGGAAGGTTATCTAGAATATAGAACTGCGTTGATGGATTGCTTGGATGAGGTAACTGAGTGCGCGTCTAAAAGCACTCCGACACAAAGCTGTTCAAATACGCTCGGTATACGCTTGCCAGGAAGCTTTATTATCTAAAGTCAGGTTTATCTGGTGAGGCCGAACGTTTACTGCAGCATTTGGACATCGATACCGGAAATTATGATAAGTCTTGGTATATTTTTAGTTCGCGATACGACAACAAGCGTTTTTTAGTGAATATGCATTTGAAAATGTTTTTTAATCAACCGATATCCAAATTGAAAACGCCATAGGTGTAAAAGCCATGCTCGACACGACTACAGAGTGTCTGCATTCCCTAGAGAACCTCGGTCTGCCTGTAAAGCAATGGGATTTATTAATTATTTACATTGTTTTTCAAAAATTACCTCCGTATACTCAGCAAATGTGGGAAGAGAGCTTAGGAACTAGAAAAGAGTTGCCGTCGTTTGATGAATTCAGCAGGTTTCTCGAAACTAGATTTCGGACATTAGAAGTAGTGGAACAGCAAAAGCTGAAGTCCAAACCTTCTAGTCAAAAGGGCCCTGCTACAAAAACAGCATTCCACGTTAGGCAAAACAAGCAGAGGGAACAGTTCAGTTGCAGAAGTGTAGCAAAGGTCAACATCCGATTCGCACCTGGCAAAATTAATGTTGTTGAACGGTGCAATGTTGTCAATAAAATTGGTGTTTTCAGCAACTGCTTAGCATATAGCCATACCACGCAGCAGTGTCCCAGTCAGGCTCGTTGTTATTTTTGTCAGCAGAAACATCACTCACTATTACATCCAAAATAACACACAAACATATCACAAACCCATGCTTTATCATCCGTTGAGTCACATTCCAACCCCACACCACCCACATCAGGTTTTCTCTAATCGTTGCAAGGCTCACACCACAAAACTAATTAAAGAATGCGTGCATTTAAAAACAAAGGCAAAATAAACTATATCACCACAATTGGTGTAGACACACATGATGTCTGACGTTGCATTGGTTGTTGCTGTACCCACGAATACTCATAGCCCTATAGAAGAGATCGCGATGGCAAACCGATTCTTCCCGGGACTATCCCCGCCCTTCCATGGTCACTTAAGAGAAGTTAGTGACCCCTAATGAATTTGCTTACCCGCTGATACTTGTACTTCTTCACCACATGAAAACCAAAATAGTTAAAAATTTATACGTTCATTACTAACATATTTTATTCGGCAATTAAGTTTCCCTTAATTATTATAAGACTGTATAACCTTAGCAGTAATTAATCAAAAATTTACAATTTTGCATTTCCAATTCATGGAAAATTATAATATCCTTCAAACAAAAAAAAAATAAACAGCAGGTTAAGAGAAACGTTCGAGCCGAGAATGTCGCAATCGGACATGGAACGTACGATATGAAAGAAAACTATTACGTATCCCTAACACCCTAACTTAACGGCAGCGCTGACGTAGAGTTACATGTGTCCTAACTATAATATCCTCTAAGGGGACAACGAGTAGTCGCGCACGAAGTACAATGAATAAAAACTATATCGTTTCTTTAAACCTGGGTCCTGTCTTACTAAAGCTACAAAAAAATAATATTAAGTCCCTTATAATTCGATATAAGTTTCTAATCTGCACTAAATTTACGTGATGATACTTAAGGCTATTTGATGATGATGAACTTCCTTCTGGGTTCTCGCCGGGTCTCTTTACAGATGACTTGTGGTAGTTTTCACTTTGACCTTTTCGGTGGGCCCTTGTGATCTAAGACGCACTTATAGATGGACTGTCACACACACCGTTGGAATAGCGTGGTCTTCAGACGGAGGTGGATTCAGAGAGTACAGGGGGTGAAATTTTTTACACTGGTCACCGGATGACACAAAAACGGTTTAACCGGGTGAGGTACACAATGCACAGCCTCTAGCCCGAGAAGGGGAACAGTAGAGGAACCACATAAAATGAGTCACAGTTCGGGGATTATAATGCACGTGATTTGCACTACACACAAGAACAATTAAAAATTTTCCCGTCACCCTTTTGGGCGTCCCCAACGCGCTTGTTTTACTCCCCAACTAGATGTTGCTTGTACTTCACGATCACCACGACCGTCCTCATTCGCTTCCCAATCTTGTCCTTTTAACTTCAATAAATTCTCACTCCAAACCATATCCAAACCACGCCATCAGCAATCGAGCTCGTAAACATGTTTACGAACAATTGTCACCAAAATCTCGCCACTTATAAGAACACAAGGCAATAGAAATCCCGCTATGCACTTTTGCTCGTAAACAAGGTGTTACGAACTCAACTGACTGGTACCGCTAAGTGATTTAGCTCGAAAATAAAGTAAGTCAGCGCTCAGTGCGAACATCGTTACATTACCCCATGCAGTGGTTCGACACACCAGCTTACAAAAGAGTATGTTGTACGAAATATGTGCGAGATCGTGATATTGTTACCGAGTGGCCAATATGCCAAGCGACGGTACGAAAGGAAAGAAAAATAATATTTATTCTTCCTTTTCTCCAGAATTTTGTTTTCGTGTTGGTAAAGTCAGGGGTCCGATAAGTGGACATTACAGAGATGAACTGTTACCGATAGCACAAAACACACAATTAGGATGGATACTGTTAGGTAAGGTATCCGGAGATCAACACAAGACTGTGAATAGCTTTCTTCAAACAATAGACGTTGACACCCAATTGCGGAAGTTTTGTGAAATTGAGGAAATCCCGTTTGAAGAAGACAACACCGAAAAGAATTTGAAGTGTGAAAAACATTTCAATGATACAACGAAGCGTCTGTCTAACGGGCAGTACGAAGTTTCACTTCCATTTATTAACGGATATAAGCCCGCGTTTGGATCCTCGAAACAAGGAGCCCTATGTAGGTATTATCAATTGGAGAGGCGATACAAACACAACACAAAACTACATACCGAATACATCAAATGTTTAGACTGGAGAGAGTTAAATACCAATCAATTTCAGCTACCACCATTCGAAGCCCGCGTGAACTCGATCCTCGACCATATCAAGTCCAGGTCAAGTCACCATATTTGGGACTCGAATGGAAGGCTTGTTAGACAGTGGGCGGGCGTGAGCTGTTTAGGTGAGGCAAGGTGTCAAATATTGCATGACCAAGGCATTCACTTTAAACCTTTTCACTCCGCAGTAAATACCGCAGATGGAGTGCGACAACCGATTATCGGCGAAGTCACGGCTTAGGTAGAATATAAAGGGCTCAGCGTGCTAATAACTTTACATTTAGTACCTTTCTTAACATAAACGTTATATTTAGGAGTGAAATTTTTGGGGGTGTTCCGATGCAATTTTTGTACATCCACTTGAAGAAGAGGAAATGTCCTCAGATTGCATTCGCAAGCCTTGGGAATTTTCGGTATAATAAACAAGAGAATTGAAGGGCGTATTGGATACCTTTCCATCGTACGCTAAGCTCGGCCTAGGTAAGATCAGTATGGAAGAGCATGTAATTGACATGGGAGACGCGGAACCGATCAAACAACGTCATTATCCCGTTTTTCCCGCGGTACAACACCTTCTATATGAGCAATTAGATCACATGCTGGATCTTGGAGTGATTGAGGAGAGTTTAAGTGCATGGAGTTCGCGTGATGCCATTTGGCCTAAGTAATGCGCCTCAGCGTATGACGCGTCTCATGGCCAAAGTGGTGACACACGAACTGAAGGAAAATGTGTTTTTGTGTATATTGATGACCTTCTGATACGATCATCCACTTTCGAGGATCATATCCCTATTTTGGAAGTAAAAGCTTCTAAGTTGAGAGATGCAGGTCTAACCATCAATTTGGAGAGGTCCAAATTTTGCTAGCACGAGCTTAAATATTTAGGCTTCATCGTAGGTGATGGAGGTTTGAAGGCGGATCTAAGCAAAGTATCAGATTTCCGAAAATTTCCAGTTCCAACCACTCCCCGGCAGGTTCGCCTATTCATGGGAATGGCTGGCTGGTATCGCAGGTTTCTAAGTAACTTTTCGTCGTTAGCGACACCAATCACAGATTCACTCAAAAAGGGAGTCAAATTTCATTTCGGCGAAGACGCAGTCGAAGCTTTTAATAAGTTGAAGTCGTTATTGATAACCGCTCCAGTCCTGGCGAACCCTAATTTTGGCAAGAAATTGTTTATTCTGTGGCATGCTTCAAACTCAGGCGTAGGTTGCGTGCTGAGTCAAAAAGATGACAGTGGTTCAGAACGCCCCATATATTTTTACTCGCATAAATTGAATTCAGCGCAAAGGAATAATAGCGTGGCGGAGAGGGACTGTTTGGCGGCGGTCTTAGGTATTATAAAGTTCCGAGCGTATTCACCGTGGTCACCGATCACGCGAGTCTGAAATGGTTAATGGGTCAGAAAGAACTAAGTGGTCGGCTGGCACGGAGCTTGGAGCTTGAAGTTGCGAGGCTTCATTTTTGATATAGTCTATCGGAAGATAGCGCAGCACATTGTACAGGATGCGTTATCCATTGTGTACGAGGTGGAAACATTAACTAGGTTCCTTCCCTAGGATCCCTCGACTGGATCAGCTAAACACTCCGCCATTGGTATATCGCCTTACCAGGCGTTGTTTGATCAAAGAATGGTGGAGCATGGCACCGTATATAAGATTCTTAGGAAGTTGAACGCTTTAAATAATGCGGAAATAGACGTATTGCCAAAAGCGGACCATATGAACTTGTTGCACTTGCAACTAAAAGGAAGTGTTACGGTTGAAATCAAAAATGGAAATGTTTGAGTTTACCTTTCGTAGCATACGGGAAATTGGTTCGTTGGAACCATAGGACGTGCGGTGGGTTCGTGGATAGAAGAGGCAGGGTGTCTTAGATTACGAGGGTTTATATTAAAGAAGATGGAGTTGTAAAGAGACATGCAATCGATAGAGCCTGATAGGAGTTGATGAAAAAAGAGAATGTCTGCAGCATCCCTGCGTTCTTCAAGGCTATTCAAGTTAATGAGTTTGAGGCGGTCTTGATAGGAAAGGAGAATTAGGGGATCGTTCAAAGAAAGCCCGCGGAGGGCAAATCGAAGAAAACGTCTTTGTATGTTTTCGATTCTGCTTACATGAACTTGCTGAAAGGGTGACAACGTTTGACTGGCGTATTCGAATAGGTGGCGGACAAAAGAGTTTAGAGAGAACTGGTCACGTAGGGGTCGGAGAAATCCTTTGACCACCGTTTAATGAACCCAAGCGATAAATTGGCTTTACGAACTATCTCATCAATATGCGAACGCAAATTGAGCTCGGGGTCGTTAGGTTAGGTTAGGTTAATGGGTGGATGCTTCAGAGCAACCCTGGAGCACCCCACTTAGGTCCGTGTGGACCCATTGTGATGCCCTTGTTGAGGGTTAGCCGATGTTGTTGGCGATAAAGCTCTCTCCCTCACGTTTACTCGACTTTGTCCAGCCATCCTGATAAGTTTATGAACCTGCAAAGATCAGATAAAGAGACATTCGAAAGTACATGTATGCGATAGAAGTAGTTAGTATCTACCAAGTGTTCTATTCCTCAAGTGACAAAGACTAGGGCATTAACAGAGGAAGTGAGGTGTATCATCGTGTACCTCCTCGTCTTCGCACCCCCTACATATGTCGTCATTCTTGAGTTTCAGTTTCATTGTGTGGTTTCTTAGGAAGTTGTGACCTGTTAGGGCCTCTAACAGTTTATACATCGACGTTCTGTCAAACTGCATGAGTTTGCTAGTCCGACTTGGATTGTATTCCGGCCATAGCTGCCGTGATATTTCGCAGGTAGTTAATTCTTTCCACCTGTTGTTGGCTTTCATACGGATCTTATCTTCCACCCTCTCTCTGAGATTACAGAGTGGTGGCTTGATAAATTTGACCGCTAGATCATGATCCATAGGAACCCAGCATAAGCGCGTGGTGTGCTGCGAGCAGCGAACCTTGGGCTCTTCACGGCAGCGGCGAACTAGTTTCGATTTTATTTCAATAGCAGACACTGCTTTTATAGCCGCCTGGCTGTCAATGAATATTCCAACATTGACACCATATGGGCAGCTTCGCCGATAGCCAGAACCTCCGCTTGAAACACACTTCTATGGTCAGGTAATCTGATCGAGTGATGTATATTCAATTCTTCAGAGAAAATTCCAGCACCTGTTCCACAGTCCATCTTAGATCCATCTGTATCGATTTTCTTTTTGTGGGTTCATCTGTGTTCCATTCTTCTCTGCTGGGAAAATAGCAAGAGAATGGTTTATCGAAGTCAAGGTAGGGAGACAAGTAGTCAGAAGTGACAGCATCTCCCATATATTTGTTCAAAATCTGTGCGTGTCCATTTTATAGGGTTTCCAGCTTTTGGATTGGCTGATCCTAAAGCACTTTTGGCTGCAGATTTTTGCAAATAAAGGTCTAACGGTATCAGGTTGAGGATTGCCTCCATTCCAGCCGTAGGTGTTGTCCTTATTGCACTGGTTGTGCCAATACACGCTAGTCTTTGTATTTTGGTCATTATTTTGAGATTCGATGCTTTGTTTGTGGCTTGCCACCCAACTAAGCTTCTATACGTGAGTATTGGGCGCATAATAGCCGTATACATCCACAAAATTATTTTAGGGTTTGGTCCCCACCTTTTGCCGAAGATTCGATTACATGCGTAAAAAGCACCTGGCTTTGCAGCTTTTTTTACTCTTTCATTGACGCTCATTTTCCAACTAAGCTTCCTATCTAAGATTGTACCCAGATATTTAGCACTCCCGGCTACCCTGAGGGGTATGCCTTCAATAGTTGGAGGATCGAAGTTTGGAATCACTCTTTTGTTACAGAACAAGACTAATTCAGTCTTCTGTGGATTGACTCCAAGGCCGCATTGTTTTGCTCACATATTGAGTGTTCGTAATGCGTTTTCTAGCAGTTCGCTTATGGTAGGTAGGAATTTGCCTGTACCAAGTATTACTACATCGTCCGCGTAAGCGGTTACTTTGACCACTTTATTTTCGAGTTTCACTAGTATTTCATTTATGACAAGGACCCAGAGTATGGGGGATATGACTCCTCGTTGTGGTGTACCTCTAGAGGCTGTCACTCTAAGGTCAGTGTCACCTAGTTTTGCATTAATTTTTTTTTTTCATTGAGTAGGCTTTCAATCACATTGATAAGTGATTGGTCATCATTGCAATTTAGTAGCGCTCTCTTTACTGCGTACGTTTTGACATTGTTAAATGCTCCCTCAATGTCTAGGAACGCGGCTAGTGAATATTCTTTGTCCTTTAACTCTAGAAGGCTAATGTTCGTCGATTCGACGACGTCGCATTCTTAATTTTGCTGTCTCTTTTTAAATGCTGTGTTTTTTAAAAGACTCCTTAATAATAAAAAAATTAAGAATATACTTAGTAAAATCAAGCTTTTCATTTGGGAATACAATCTTAATGTTTCAAAATAAAAAAAATAGAACCATGTGTATTAAATAAAGCTTAAAAAAACATATTTTAGTACAGATCGTCGAATCGACGAATGTTTAGCTTATTAGGGGTACTCAGCAACTTTAGCCTTCTAGGGTTAAGGACTTTTCAATGGTGCCGATGACCTCA
The DNA here is from genome assembly GCA_948293265.1 of Cheilosia impressa. Lineage (NCBI taxonomy): Eukaryota > Metazoa > Arthropoda > Insecta > Diptera > Syrphidae > Cheilosia > Cheilosia impressa. The sequence goes on from OX411880.1 coordinate 58,760,277, forward strand.
TGTAACGCGGTCTCAACTCCTTTACCTTTAATGTAGGCATGTTGTGCCGTTGATATCACATTGTCAATCCGACTGCGGATAAAAACATTTAAAAGCTTTTCGAAGGTTTTAAGGATGAAGGATGTTAGGCTTATAGGCCTGAAGTCCTTCGCAGCCGTGTGGTTGAACTTGCCTGCCTTCGGAATAAAGACGACCCTTACTTCTCGCCATACCTTGAGAATGTGACCGCATTCCAGGCAACGTGTAAAGACTCTCATCAGGGCTGGTATAACGATTGACCTGGCTTTCAGGAGCATTTTTGGAAAGATTCCTTCAACCCCAGGTGATTTAAACGGTGCAAAAGTATCGATCGCCCATTTAGTTTTTTCCTCGGTTATAATACTTACTTACTTACTCAATTACTTAACGGGCTCCCGACCCGTGGAGAGTCTCTGCCTGAGACACTGCAGCCTTCCATCCTCTGCGATCCCGGACACGCTGCTTCCAGTTATCCAGACCAAGCGCTCTGGCATCCGCGATGGCACTGGTCTTTAAAACGGAGGTTCGGTCTTCCTTGTCGTCTCGAACCTGGCGGCTGGGATTCGAAGATCCTCTTAGCTGGAGCATTATTGTCCATTCGCTCGATGTGACCGAGCCAATGTATTCGACGTATTTTGGCCTTTTGGACTACATCCACATCTTGGTAAAGCTCATAAAGTTCGCGGTTGTATCTTCTCCTCCATTCGCCCTCCTCTCACACAGGACCAAAAATCCGCCGAAGAATTTTTCTTTCGAAGGAGCCCAGTATCAGCTCTCCCTTCCTGCTTATCGTCCAGCACTCGGCGCCATAAAGCAGAACTGGCAGGATAAGGGTTCTGTAAATCATACTTTTTGTCCTTCGAGTTAGGAGTTTTGAAACCAATTGTTTTGCCAAACCGAAGTAGCAGCGGTTTCCTAGGGTAATTCTTCGCCGGATCTCCACTAGGATGTCATTTGTGGAGTTCATGTTTACTCCGGGGTAGATATACTCCTTTACTACCTCGAAATTGTTGCTATCAATAGTGACGTTCTGTCCTAGGCAGTGGACAGATTCTTGTTTGTTTGTTGATAGCATGTACTTAGTCTTGTCCTCATTTACTACAAGACCAACGAATTTCACCTGTTCTTCAATCTCCGTAAAAGCCTCTATCACGGCACGCTGGGAGCGACCGTAATGTCAATATCGTCTGCATACCCCAGTAGCTGGACAGATCTGTTGAAGATAGTGCCTTCCGTGTTGACACCTGCCCTGCGCACTATCTGCTCTAGCACGAGATTGAAGAAGTCACATGATAATGCGTCTCCTTGCCGAAATCCAGTGCATGTTTGGAATAGCTCGGAGGAACTACTTCCAAATTGCACATTGCAGCATGTATTCTCCAGCGTCACGCTACATAGCTGGGTCAGTTTTGCCGGGATCCTGAATTCGGCCATCGCCACATAAAGCTCCTGGCGATGAATGCTATCATATGCGGCTTTAAAGTCGATGAATAGATGGTGAGTCTCGACTTGAAATTCATTGGTCACCAGGATTTGCCTCAGTGTGAAAATTTGGTCTATAGTCGATCTGCCGGGCCGGAAACCACACTGGTACGTGCCGATTAGTGTGTTGCAATACGGTTTGAGACGTTCACACAGTATGTTGGATAGGATCTTGTATGCGACATTAAGTACGGATATGCCCCGATAGTTCTTGCAAGACATAGGATCGCCTTTTTTGTAGATGGGGCATATGGAGCTGATAGTCCAGTCATCGGGCATACTTTCTTCCACCCATACTTGGTTGATGATTTGGTGCATGCCCCCTACCAAAACATCACCACAGTATTTGAAGAGCTCCGCTGGTAAGCCATCAGATCCGGCGGCCTTGTTGTTCTTTAGCTTTTTTAATGCTAAGCCAACTTCTTCTATACTGGGTGGTGGAACTGGATCTTCATTGACTGGACGTGGGTTCTCTTCTTGCCCTATCACTCTCTCTACATGATGCCCATTTAGCAGCTGCTGGAAGTACTGCTTAAACACATCTACTATTAGCTGCGCTTCGGTGACTAGGTTTCCATCACTGTTTCGAAGAGCCTGCGTTCCGGTCTTGAAGCCAGCAGCCAGATGCTTGGCTTTCTTGTAGAACTTCCGGATGTTGCTTCGATCGCGGGACTTGTTGTAAAGTTCTATCTTTGTATGCAGATGTTTAACCCAACGATCAATGTTGCAACTTTGTAACAATATATTGATTGTCCCAAATAAACATCCTCCCAAATTGCTATTTCAGCTTGCCACTTCCAGCGTCAATGCCCAACACTTTCTTCCTAAATAAACAATGTTTATTTATGGTCTTTCTTTATTTCTTCCTTGCACAACTACGTGCACAAGTCAATTAACTCGTTGTGCTGATGTCGCAATCCACTTTCCATACGAACGATCGCTTTATGTATCGATCGTATGCGCGACAAAGTAACATGAGCCACTTGACTTATCCGGGAATTCCCTTCCGGATTTCTATATTTCTTTTGCTTTCCAACTTCGTTCATCGAACATCGAATTGAATGATTCAATCGAGGCTATTTATATTGGTCACTGGGCAATGACGTGGAACTCGGTATTCACTCTCAGTCAGTACACGCACTCAGTTCTAAGCAACCGGAAAACTCGGTCGCATTTTCTATATCGTGTTTCTATATCTTAATTCCAAATCGTCACCCTGAGTATCCTACACCCGTTTTACTATTTCATTTTACATTATAAATAGTTATAAGTATATTCGTAAGCATAGGTGTTAGTAGTACTAAACTAATTTAAATAAACGCATTATAAGTGTTTGTTGTTACTTGGACTTGTGGACTTACAGAAGAATAACACGCCAAAAAAGGTAAGACCCAACTGAGAGTAGTACCTCTCAGTATAAAGGAGAAAAAGTACTACAGAAATTTGGTGTCAGATGTGGGGTCTGCCTGAAATGTGTTAAAAAGTCCAAAGTCGCGAACTAATACCCAGTGGAAAAACTCATAAACTATCCAGTGATATATATTAATAAAAACAAAAAGCGACTATCAGTAAAGAAAAAAGAGACTATCAGTGAAAATAAAATAAAAGAGACTAATAAAAACCAAATCATTGACGGCAGCAATCATCACCATCATCCTCTCGAAGCAGATCCAGCCGCGGGAGTTCCAGCAATCCAAGAGTAAATAAGATTAAGATTTTTTTTTCTCTTCTTCTCTTTCTTTCTCGTTACTCCTATTACAATTCTTTTTAATATTATGTTAGTATTATATATATTGTTATTACCTTTTTTGTACTAAGAATAATTTTTGTTGTGTTGCGAAAAACTATTAAATAAAATTAGATACTTAGCTATAGATCTTAAGAATTTTTTTTATATATCACATGTTCTTAGGCTAGTCCCCATCCTTCCTATATGTCCTCTGATGATAGTTTAGTGTCCATACCTGATTCTGAAGATTCTAGCACAGTGCATAATTCTTCTTCTTCCGAACCCAATAGTAACGAACAAGAATCTCTTCTCGAAATGGCTCCAAAACTAGACAGATATTTCGCTTTCAAGCTCATCCCTGAGTTTGATGGCAACCGTGCCAACCTACATAAATTTTTAAATGCCTGTGATCTGCTAGCCCAAGAAACTTCTACTTCCGAATTGCCCCTCTTAATGACTATCATAAAAACGAAATTGATCGGACCTGCATACAACATCGTTGAGTACGCAGAGTTCGAAAATTGGGAAGACTTAAAAAATAAGTTGCTACAACAATTCTTAGAAACAAAATCCCTATCTCAACTCCAACTGGAGTTAATCCAAATAAAACAAAAACCTAATGAGACTGTCCGCATCTATGCGAATCGCCTGGAGCAAATCCTAGCAAATCTAAATGACGCTTGTATAGCAAGCGAAGGCAATGATAATGCCGACGTGATACAAAGTCTTAAAGTCTTAAGCTCTTAAATCTTTCGAATGAGGACTATCCCCCAAAACGTCTCTGATAATAAAAGCCACCAGATTCGAGTCCCTCACAGAGGCCATAGAAGCCGCCGTTCAAGAGGAGAAAAGCTCATCCTCCTATTATACGCATAACCAAAGTTCCTCTAATACGTCTTCTACCAAAATGAAGACCATTTTTAATTATTGCTCTAAACCTTGTCATACTATTGAACAATGTTACACCAGGAAGAACAAGGAAAAACTCCCCACTATAAAAAGTGAAGTGAGGACTATCTCCATAACTTGTAGTTATTGCAAAAACCATGGACATCATATCCAAGAGTGTAGGAAAAGAGAGTACAATAATAGACGCCGTCGAGAAAATTCTCAACCTCAAAATTCTCAACCTCAGGATCGGAATCCTCCTCCTCCGAATCATAATCATCATTCGGAAAACCATACAGAGGCCGGAACCAGTGGCAGGATCCGGACCGACAACTAAAATCTCCTCGCCACATCTTCAATATCAATCTCCAAAGCAAAGTTAGTCGTGTAGATTCTATTGAGATTTCTTCTAAAACCCTACTAAATCCGAATCCTTCTAAATTCCTTATTGATGGAGGTAGCGAAATCTGTTAAGTCAAAATCGATAAATTAAAGCCAGAAGTAGCAATCGACTCTTCCCTAATTCATTCCTTGTCTGGAATTACTGAATCCGTTATCTTAGCCCAGGGAGTCGTTTACTTGAATGTAAATTTACCATTAAACATCACCATCACGTATCCATTTCATGTAGTAGACAGGAACTTTCCCATTATTATTGGAATTATTGGTAATGATTTTCTCAATGATCATCAAGCTCAAATTAATTATGGCACCAAAATTCTAACTCTTTTTTTAAAAACCATATCATCGAATACGATTTAATCCCTTCTAACTTTGTGAATATTCCTGCTAGAACAGAAATCTTACTCCCAGTACTAAAAGAAACTAAAGTTGACAGTATTTGCCTAGCCCAACAATTTCCCAATGGATTGTATATTGGCAATAGTATCACTCCTGCCAATAGTACTATCTCTTATATATCCGTGGTCAACTCTTCCGAATTCTCTATTGAATTTAATACAGACGAATTAATTTTCGACGAAGTCTCTAACTACAATATCTTCCAAATCCAACAGCATCCTACTTCATACTATAGAATCCAAGCTATCAAAGAATTAGTCGTGACTGATCACATGACTAATGATGAAAAAGACTATCCTAAATCTGTGTATGTTGTATGGCGATTTATTCTACCTAAATGGAGATAAATTGACTCATACGCCCGATTCTACCCCTACTTATATCAAACCTTACAGGCTACCTGAAGCTCAGCGTCAAGAGGTAAATAAACAAATTCTTGAGATGATGGACGATAATATTTATTATCCAACCATCGAATAGTCCATGGAATTTTCCTCTTATCATTATCCCTAAGAAGCCTGATAGGAATGGTAATAAGAAATGGAGGATCGTAGTCGATTTCCGTAAGCTCAACGACAAAACAGTCGGTGATGCTTACCCTCTTCCCAATATAACTGATATCCTAGATCAGTTAGGGAGTTCCAAATTCTTTTCCACCCTAGATCTCGAATCCACTACCACCAAATCGAAGTTAAACCTGAAGATACTAATTATCAAACACTAATATTTTCGAAAGAAATATTAACCTGCTTATTCATTTCCGTTTGCAAAACAGTACTTGCAAAAGTATATGGAGGTGTGAAAATAAATACAATTTGATCTTTTAAAAATTATATATATATTACTTATATTACTTAATTCGGGGAAAAAATATAAAGCCGTGGACATTCTTCTACATATACATAAACCGTCATGTTTTCTCCTAGATGAATTCTCACCAAGTAATACAGAACTTTGTACATCTTAAATTCGCATATACTAAATACCTGATATTCCTCCAGCAGTTCCCAAATTTATTATTTCGCATGGATTTTGCTGAATGCTGACAATTCTTTTATCTATATTTTCCGCGAAGTCAACCTTTTCACAACAACCATTTCCACACCAATATTTGAGACCTTCATCCAAAATCTACTTGCCGCCTAAGGTACTGAGAATTGTAAAAAAAAGTATTCAGGTATGAGCTGTCCAATATTAAATGAACAGATATTTTATTCTCTTAGCGAAATTCTTACAATTTTTCACTTTGAAACCTTGAACTAATGTCTCGAGGTGATGTAAAGATCCTCTTATTGTTATCCAAGTATTTAGTACTTGTGACGGTTAAATGTTACTGAATGTATCTACACAATTTTCAGCTAAAGCTCGTCGGACGGGGGTGTTCTTGCCCCCTTACCACATACCACCTGCTCAACAAACTCTTATCCATGCCAAAAAAAAAGGAAAGAAGAAAGGAAAGAGGAAGAAAGTTACTCTACGTAGACCTCGGACGGACTTCAAAAAAAATAGGACAGAGAAGAAAAGAAAGAAAAGAAGCAAAAATCCAAGGACTTATGCCAATAGCCCGGAGGGAGGACGGGAAAGAACCGCGGAACTATTCCTAACTATCCTAAACTATACCTAATCTAACCTAACACTTAAGCTAGGCCCTACACTACATCTACGCTAACTTATTACTAGGCTAATCTAACCCTAAACGCAACTTTCATTCCCATTGTCCCTCCAGGGTAAAGGTTCATCATGTATCCGAGACTTGCCAGAAGTTGGTGGCACGGAATGGCCAGCCCACCCTTATGTCAAGCGACATAATCCAATCGCTATCACTCCGGCCGATGTTGTGAGTGATAGCCCCTCAACGTATCCGCCAGTCACAATGGAAAATCTGAAAAACGATTGAAGTAAGTCGTCACGTCATGTCGTCACCGTCAGTGGAAGTCGCGTCAAGTCATCGTTAAACCATAGACGGACGGCCTTCCCATTCCCCCACACACCAAATGCTCGAGGAGCTTAACTACACATTATGTGTAACCGTTTCCACAAAAAAAAAGGTTTGACAGCTACAGAGGGAAATTATAGTGCCAATTTATTTCTAATTTACTAAAACTAATACCGAAATTCATAAAATGAAAGGAATAAAATTAAGTAAAAAAAAAAGGAAAATTCAAAACTTAAAAACTATAAAAAAAAATTCTGCACTTAACACTACTATCTGAATAACTCAAAACTATAATAAGAAAAAATAAAGGAATTTACTCACGTTGCAAAATTCGTCCCTCGTTGTTCTGCCGGCAGCACAAGAAGAAACGCTGATCCAAACCTTCCAATTATGGCTTAAGCTAATCGCGAACAAAGGCAAAATGTTGAACGCAGAATATAATAATTAAAATTAACTAAGCCTAACCTTATTCCCTCACCTTACTCTAGTTAAAAAATTCAAAAAAATTCAAAAATCCACAAATCTAATGCAAAGCTAACACAAACAAATTTGGCACTTCACAAAAACGTTGTTGTTGCTTCTCGTACTTCGACGGGTCCCGGTTTTCGTGGGACACAGTGTTCTTTGTACGGGGGGCGGAGCACCTTGCTTTCGCCACTTCTGTTCCGTTGGGGGGGTTATGTTTTATGTTGTATTATGTTGGTTTTGTTGTATTATGTTGGTTCTGTTATTATATGTTAGTTATTTTTTTTTTTTTTTTTTGTTGGGGGGAATGCTTTCCCGACGCCGAAAGGTTCCGGTATCTGCACCGGATCGGTGGTAGTGGGGGAGACCGCTAGGAGACCGCTAGCCCTTTGTAACGCTCGTTGGGGTCCGTTTGGCTTGGGGCTACAATTGCCCAAGCCGTGAAACGGGAGCTAGGACGCCAGCCACGACTTTGAGGACGTTAAAATGACCCTCTACGTCTTTCTCTCTAAGGAAACACTCTTAGTTGTTGGCCGCACAAAGAAAAAAAATTAAAATGTCCACCTACCTCTAAGCAAGGTCTTTTTGACTAGTTTTCCTCCAATTTCCCACCTTTCAAGCGACGTTTGTTTCCTACACAAAATTTTTTACTTAATTTTCGCCTTTTAAAAAAATAAGAACAAATTCTCCCTTACCTATTTTTAATAACTTGATAATCTTCCTCTCGCTGGGGCAGTAATTTTTTTTTCGCAACTGTGCGATCACACAAAAACTATTTTATAATACGATATGGCCGCTATAGGGCATTGACCGCGCTCTATGAACATATGGCAGATTGTGGGCTCGTCGAACAAAAGAAAACGCAAACTCTGTTGCACGAATTTCCCCTCCCTTTGTTTTTAAGCCTTTCCTAGTTCTATCTTTGTTTTGTCCATACATCCTAATTGCCTAGTTCCTCTATTTTCATCTATTTCCTTCTTCTAACATTGGTGTTTTTTGTATTTGTGTCTTAACTACTGTTTCTCGGTTTCCCCTCATCTTTTTGCGAGAGAGTGTCAAAAATCGCGTTTAAGAGAATGTTGTCTGTCTTTCTTTTTGTCATATTCATTAAGTCAGTCTTTACCTCTTTCATTCTACATAAATTATATAACAAATACCTACACTTAATCATACATAAAATTGAATCAATAAATAAATACATAAATAAACAAAGTATAACGATCACGTATTGCATTTTGCATTGATAAAGTGCAACAGACAGAACTGCGCGAAACGGTACAGACGGAATTGGAACGAAACAGCCACCAAAACGAAAACAAAACTTGCCAAACTTTGCAAAAGCAAAACGTCAAAACAAAAAAAAGGCATGGGGACATCGGATGGACAAGTTTCTGGTAATGAACTTTATTTCATTAACTACCGAATATTAATTCGATTTTCATTTCAGGTGGGTGGGATAAACAATCACTAAGGTACGTAGAATGTTTTCATATTGGAGTTTGCTAGACAGGATGTGTATTTCACGGAAATTTCCTTCGGCAAACTCCAATCGAAATTTTTGTTTACATCCGTGGTACTAAACAAAAGGTTTTTTTTTTTTTCCTTTTTTTTTTTTTTTCAGGTATGATACAAATAATGTATGCCCCCGTAACACAGTATCTACTTTGTATTTATTTTATCGGGTAGGTTTTTTAACTTTTCACAACAACAATTAATGTAACACAAGAAATAGACTTCACAAAATATAGTAATCGTAGCTGGACAGGTTGCAAGCTGCGTCTTAATCGTATGCGTTTCGGTAACCAACTCTCGCTTCTAAATTGTCTGCTCTGCCTTCGAACATCAAAATTTGTTTGGCATCTAGCATTATCTTTTAAGAAGATATGCGACACGCTTGAGAACGCTGGCAGTGACCAGGTCACATAGGTAATTTGAATTAAAGAAGATAACGAGTGCACATTACACATTGCATTATTGCGTTTTGAATTTGAATTAGATTTGTAAGAAATAGGAGTTTTGCGCATGCAATAAATTGGTAGACGATATAATATTTCGTGTGAATTTAAGATAGGAAAAGTTATATTACGAAATGTGAGTTATGCGCATGCAACAAATCCTTCCCCCATAATAAAAGAGGATTATTCTTAGAAGAGGAATAAGACTCGGAAAATTATTTTAAATATTCGGTACCAGTTTGAAGGCAGAACAGGACAATTCAACGAGGTTTTTCATAGTTTAGTATTATTTTCAGTTTTAACATTATCAATTTATTATATAGTAGTTAATTATGTATGTATATTCTTTTTGATATTTAATCCTATGTTTTATATTTTTATTAAAGTATTACATAGCCAAGATCTATATTTATTTATTATTTTTTCCTTACAAATAATTGGTTCATGCTATTTATTGTAACTCTTACATTATATAAATTTTTATTTATTTACTTATTTTTTTTTTAACATTTTTACCTAGATTTACAAATTAAAAGAAATTCTTGGAAAGATCCGAAACTGATATCAAATTTCTTTTTTACTCAGCATGCATTCGTTACAAACTAAAATGAAAATCAATCATAAAGCAAGCACTATCGGTTAAACAAGGTAAAGCAGAGAAAAGCACTAACCATTTCTTTTAACCAAAATATTGGAAGTACATATTTTAACCTAAATATTAATAAACGCTGCTTAAGAGTTATCAACTCGTTATTCAGCAGTTATGTCAAATTTTTGTATGCTATCTGATGCCTACTAGGTAACTTTCTTGTGCACATTTTTGTTTATTAATACTGGGGTAAGTGTTTAAAGAAATAAAACAAAAAATTATTTTTCAATTTTGTGCATACATTTGTACAAATTTGTGTTTGCTGGACATGAAAACCACTTGCATTGTTGTATTCGAACGAATAAAATCAGAAAACATTAACTATTTACTAAAATATGTTTATAATTATAAACGGTCAGGCTGAACAACAGCGTATGTAAATTTGCTCCTATTACGAAATTCCATACCATCATTTAGGATAGTTGGGCAACACTCCTCTTCAAAATGACATTTCGGGAGGATTTATTTAGCTAATGCCCCAGATAAACATGGGTTTCTGAACATTAACATTTAACCCTACAGTTAGCGATATTCTGGCAACTATATTTGTTTATTGGTAAAGGGATTTTGGAAAGTGTGGAGTCTTAGCGTAAACTTCCAGACTAAAGTTGATTATTGGTAGGGCCGAGAAAGAAGACAGCCTTCTCCTCGCCGTTTGGTCATTACGAGTTCATTAGAATGCCTTATGGATTAAAAGGTGCCCCCGCTACCTTCCAAAGGTTAATGAATAACGTTTTGACTGGTCTTCAAGGTATAAAAACCTTCGTATACATCGTGGTCTATGGAAAAACACTGGAAGAACACAATTCTAAGTTAGTCGAAATATTCGATCGTTTGAAAATGCACAATCTCAAACTACAACCCGAGAAATGCCAGTTCCTAAGATCTGAGCTTATTTACTTGGGTCATTTTATAAATGAATCTGGTATTAAACCTGATCCCCAAAAAATCGAGTGCGTTAAAAACTTCTCTCAACCCAAAAATGCCAAAGAAATAAAAAGCTTCTTGGGTCTCGCTGGATACTATCGCCGCTTCATTAAGGATTTCGCAAAAATTTCTAAACCTCTTACTAATCTTCTTCGCAAGGACATCCCTTTTGACTGGACTCTCTGTACTAATTCCTTTCATGGGTTAAAAGAAAAACTTATTAATCCACCCCTTCTTCAATATCCTGATTTTACACAAAAATTTATCCTTACGACAGATGCTAGTGAAGTTGCTGTTGGTAGTGTGCTTTCACAGGGTGAGCCAGGAAATGACTTGCCTATCGCATATGCCTCACGCACGCTGACTAAGAGTGAGAAGAACTATTCCACTACAGATAAGGAATTGCTTGCCATTGTATGGTCAGTCCGGCATTTCCGTCCCTATCTCTATGGAAGAAAATTCCTCCTTATCATAGACCACAAGCCACTCATCTATATCCACAATTGCAAGGATATTAGTTCCAGAATAATGCGATATCGTTTGCAACTCGAAGAGTTTGATTACGAAATCATTCATAAAAAAGGCGTAAAGTACGAATGCCGATTGCCTTAGCAGGATTGCTAAAATGACTCTTCGATCATCTTCAAATTCGTCTCCTATATTGCCTTCAAATTCGTCTGCTACATCGTCTACCAATTCGTTTACTAACTCGTGTACTTATTCTTCTAAATCGTCTACTAGTTCGTCTACTATATCTTGTTCCAAATCGTCTTCTAAATCGTGTTCCAATTCTTGTCCTTATACTTGTACTAAATCTTGTTCTAAATCGACTTCTAGCTCGTGTTCAAAATCGCCTACTACATCGTGTACCAATTCTCCTAATTCTTTTACTAATTCATCTACTAATTCGTGTACTAGTTCTTCCAAATCGTCTATTAGTTCTTCTACTAAATCAACTCCTATATCATCTTCTAATTCGTCTCCCAACTCTTGTTCCAATCCGCCTACAAACTCGACTCTTACTACTAACTTATCCCCTACTTCGTCGTCAAACCAGCCTACCATTTCGTCGTCTAACATAACTACCCCGTTTCAAGATCCGTGTACTTCTTCACAACTCACTAATTCATTTGCTAATTCTCCTCCTACTCGTGAACCTACTCGTGAAGAAATGCAAATTATTGGAGGACATTGTGGAGTAAACCGAACTTTCAATCGTATAAAATTATATCATAAATGGAAAAATATGTTCCAAGATATAAAAGCATACATCAAAAAATGCGAACTTTGTCAGAAAAACAAAGTCACCAAGTATACCATGGAACCTATGGTAATAACTTCTACCGCTGTTGACGATTATATAAGTCAACAAAGGTGTAGGTTGTACTAAACGCACCCTAGGTGGGAAATTTCCCCAAAGGGAAATTGTGACCGAAACGTCAAATGTCAAATAATGTAAACAAAAAGATCATATAAAAGAGCCTAGTATTCTCAAATAATACATAATTCTGTTTATAACGTTTTAAAAAGCGGTGGTTTTATTTTACGGAATTGTTTAAAGCGTTTTCTTTCCTTTTTAAGAACAGTTGCAATTGCGAACAGTTTTTTCTTGCTGTTGTTCCATACTGAACATTTGGTCACTTCAAGCCGGATTACAATATCCCGTCATAAATTTTCGCATTGCAAGATTCCATTGTTCTTTTTTTAACAAATATTTTACTTTGATTCGATTTGGTTTGTACTGCAAACAACACATTGCTGGACCTGGGACTTAATGTGATTTTATACTGCAAACTAATAACTCATCATTACCAACAATTACAACTGGTAGCCAAGCCGATCTGATTTGGACTGTGTGATTCTCCGGATAATTTGCAAGTAAGTACATCACTTGCACTTCTTGTACTATTTCTTTGTGTGTCTGCAAATAAGGCAGAATTTGAATTATGAAGCCAAAAATGCTTAAACGCGTACTTACCCGCTTAGAAAAAGATATTGAAAATTTCGGCAAACGGGGATCCAGTACTCGAACGGCAAATTATTTGTCGGGCCGCTTACTTATGCTGAATGAAACAATGCAGACTGCTGAAAGAGTTAGTAGATGGGCAGGATGATGAAGATGATTGTTCTGAAGTAGAGGAAATGTACGATAAATTGCGCGAGTTGTATTTAGACTACAGAACTGTGTTGTGATCCGCACAACCATACCCTAACCATGACCTACTCCAAATCATCGCCTTCTCAATAGCAATCCATTCCATACACCAACCAGAGCGCACAGCTATTAACAGGTCATTCGCTTTGTTTTCATTCGTTTCCCATTTACTCAAACGCCACCCAAGCGCAATAAGTCAAGTGCATACCTACCCAATACGATACACATGTAACCCAACTCCGATTACACAGCGGCACGCCGACATATGGCAAAACTGCAATAGTTGCATATCGGAGGAGTACTACGTTGTGCTATCGGGAAAATAATAACAATTTATGAATGGATGACACTTGACACCAGCGTAAGGCAAATGACACCCAAGATGTCATTTGGGCACTTTTAATGGGAACGGAAAACAATTAAGCAATGCCTAAAAATAGCGCGTATGCGCAATGGTAATTGGTAAGGAAACCAATGGTGCGTGGAGGGGGAAGATAGGAGATGGGTCATGAACAATGATTGTATAAAAGGCAAAGGTTGTGACAAGGAAAAGTGAGAGTTAATTGTAATATCCTAATGAATAGACTGCAGCCTAGCTAAAGACAGCGGGTCTACTTCAAGAAGCTAAATACAAAATAAGAGGAACAATAAAGATTTAATACAGAGTCGCAGCCTCGCAATAGACAGCGGGCTCTGTTAATACACAAATTCTTTCGTCTTTTTACTTTTAACTTCTCCGCGATCCACACTCTTCTCCGTTGATACGGAAAGCACGGTGTGAAATCTACGATACAACATTTGGTGGCAGCGGTGGGATTACCCAAAGAGGTCCCAACTACCGAACCAAAAAACGAGTCTACCTTGAACTCGATGCGTACTGGGGCTATACACCAGCAAAAACGTGAAAGTGTTAAAATAGTGTAAAAAGTCCCATAAAAGTAAGACCTGGCGGATTCCCTTGACGGACGCCGGAGGCTAATTTTGGGCAGTGTATTTTAAAGACCAGGAGACCCCAGCTTTAGGGCGTGAAGCCTGCCTGGCGAGAAACAACAAGAACAGGATCAATAGAGCACACAGTAATAATACAGCACCACCAACAGTTCATCAACAGCGGCAGCGGCATAAGATTATAAGGTATTTCCAATAAGGCACTAAGAAAAATAAACATAAATACATACGCAAACAGTTTCTTTCACATATAAATAGTTTTCCCTTGTACACAAATTTTTTTTAAAACACACATACCTTTTGCCCCATAAAAGTTTTTTAAAATTTTCACGAGACAACGAAAATTAACAGTAGAGCTCTTCAAAGCCCTACCGTTTTCAAATATGAGCCTTCCCCCCAATAGTCCCGTCCGCTCTAATATTGACTCCAGGATGGAAGTCAAGATAAGTCTCAACGACAAATATAGTATTGTGCCAACTTTCGATGGCAACCCTGCAGAACTAAATAAATTTATTGCCTGCGGCAATACCCTATTCTCTTACATCGGTGATGACCGAAGCAATTCGCTTTTCCTGGATATAATTAAAACCCGACTGCAGGGACCAGCCTTCGATTTGATTCAGGTCAAATCATTCAACAAGTGGTCAGATATGGTTGCTGAATTGGAGGACCAGTTCAAAGCTACCAAATCTCGGTCCACTATCCAGAATGAATTGACAGCATTAATGCAAAAAACGGAATCGGTTAAAGAATTTGGAGATCTAGTCGTATCCAAGTTAAACGAATTAGATACTGTTACCTTTAACAGTATCAAAGAGGCGCCCATACGGGAATTTTTGCTGACAGAGAACAAAAATCTGGCTCTACGGATATTTGAAGACGGACTTAAATGTCCCACTCTGAAGATACTAGTCAAAGCCCAAAACACTAGAGATATAAAAACAGCGGTAAATTACGCTGTCGAACAATCAATCCGTCTAGAACCAGCCCTTCTATTAAGTTCCAAAACCCCAAACACGCGCACAACCGTATCATGCCAAATATGTAACAAGGTTGGACACACGGCTGTCACTTGCTACAGAAACCAAAGGAACGTCCACGCCAATGAACCTCCTCGACCTGTCTGCCAAACGTGCAACAAAATAGGGCACACTTCGGCAAATTGCTTTAAGAATACGAATTTCCCTAATTTCATACCCAATAACATAAAAAGGGAAGTCCAGGTAATTCGGTGCGAATACTGCAACGAGTGTCGGACTCGTTTATCTCGGGAAAACCGACAAAATTCAGGACAGGGAACAAATCGAAATCCCACAAACCACAGAACCTCTAACCCCAACGTAAGACACCATACGTCCAGGCGTCAACGTAATGCACCTCGTAGTTCGGGAAACGAGAATGCTCGGGAGGAGACTGTGAACAATCATTCTCGAGCGATAGTTCAGGCTACCGTTCACCAATCCCAAGATTAAATCCCCTTGTTGCATTTCAAATGTCCGTATCACTGCTTCCAGAATTTAAGGAACCAGTGATTCGTATTAAATTTCATCCTGAAGCTAAAGCCAAATATTTAACTTTCCTAATTGACACAGGAGCCGATATAAGCCTAGTCAAAAGAGACAATTCAGGCCCTGTAGACAGACAGCAAACACCTGCCAAATATCGACACTAGCTGGGGACTCTTTTCGTACCATAGGAGAAATTCCAGCTACCCTAGAATTTGAAGCAGATAATCAATCAATTTTTCTAGATCATATATTCTACGTTACTCCTTCACGGATAAACCTCAGGTATGATGGAATAATTGGCAATGACTTCCTAAGTAGATTTGAGTGTCACATAAACTACAAAAATAATGAAGTACAAATGAAAATAAATAAAGAAAATATTCACAATAAAATACGCCATGACGAAGTAGCCGTTTGTAGCCCAGCGCATCCATATCAGGACACCACTGGGACCCAACCAAACTTTGATAGCGAACCAAAAGTGGACACCGATTGTCTCCGGGCCGGGTTACACTGTTCGCAATCACTACTTCCTGAGGCTAAGAAAGACCCAGCACGAAATAAGACTGAGGCTAAGAAAGACCCAGCACGAAGTAAGACTGAGGCTAAGAAAGACCCAGCACGAAATAAGACTGAGGCTAAGAAAGACCCAGCACGAAATAAGACTGAGGCTAAGAAAGACCCAGCACGAAATGAGACTGAGGCAGTAACAAAAAATTTCAGTATCAAACAGAATTTAGTGACACGCAAACCCCGAACTCAGCAGGTAGTAGACATCCCTGTTCCCCTCAAAACCAATTTTAATATCGTTATCAAAAAACAAATAATCAAGCCAGGAATTTACCTAGGCGAATCTCTAACTAAACCCACAGATTCCAAAGTCAGAGTCATGATGATGAATACCTCGGATACTGAACAAGAAGTTCGGTACCAGGACATCGATCTCGAGTGGGACAAGTTAGACAATTTTAACGTTATAACAGGCAAAACTCAGGATTTTATTAAAGAAAGACTAACCAAGTTAGAGTCGGTAATAGACCTTGATCACTGCAATAAAGAAGAAAAGGATTCAATACTCGAAATTTGCAGACAATACAACGACCTCTTCTATCTAGAGGGTGACCAGCTAACCTTTACCGACACTGTTAAACACCCTATCATAACTGATCCCCATCAACCACCTTTGTTTGTGAACCCTTACAGACTTCCAGAATCACAAAAAAGTGAGATCCACAAACAAGTGAACGAAATGCTGCAAGAAGGCATAATCACTCCCAGCGCTAGTCCATGGAACTCTCCGTTGCTCCTGGTTCCGAAGAAACCTGACAAAGAAGGCAACAAGAGGTGGAGAGTAGTAGTCGATTTCAGACGGTTAAATGATTTGACAGTTGGTGATGCATATCCCCTGCCGAGCATTACTGATATTCTGGATCAACTAGGAAAAGCCAAGTACTTTAGTACCTTGGACTTGGCCAAAGGATTTCACCAAATCCTCATGGACGACGACGGAAAGTGTAAAACTGGTTTCAGCACTCCCTATGGACACTACGAGTATACCCGTTTGCCATTTGGTCTTAAGAATGCACCAGCTACTTTCCAGCGACTGATGAACACGGTGTTGATAGGATTACAAGGTTTTGATTGTTTTGTGTATGTCGATGACATAGTCCTATACGGATACGATCTCGAGGAACATAATAACAAATTAATACGAGTCCTAAGCAGGTTGCAGGAACACAACCTCAAGCTTCAGCCTGATAAGTGTAACTTTTTAAAAAGAGAATTAATGTATCTCGGGCACATTATCACTGAAGACGGTCTTAAACCAGATCCTGAAAAGATAAAAGTGGTTAAAACTTACCCTATACCTAAAAACGTAAAGGGAATTAAATCTTTCCTAGGTTTCGTTGGTTATTATAGAAGATTCATAAATAATTTTTCAACCATAGCCAAACCTTTGACCAAATTATTAAAAAAGGACGTCGAGTTCAAATGGGACGCGTTTGCCGATGAAGCATTCCGCAAACTCAAAAGCTTGCTCATCGAGCCACCACTTCTGGCCTACCCCAACTTCGACCAACCCTTTATAATTACAACTGACGCCAGTGACATCGGATTAGGAGCCATTCTCTCACAGGGTCAAATAGGAGAGGACAAGCCAATATGTTATGCCAGTCGTACATTAAATGATGCGGAAACCAGATACACAACTACGGAAAAGGAACTTTTAGCCATTACTTACGCAGTAAAGCAATTCCGACCTTACGTGTATGGTACGAAGTTCATTATATGTACTGACCACAAACCGCTTCAATGGCTTATGAATCTGAAAGACCCAACATCAAGGCTAGCTCGTTGGAGGATCCTCTTGGACGAATACGAATACCAAGTTCTGTATAAAGCAGGCAAAAACAACTACAACGCCGACGCACTAAGTCGCATTCCGAAGTCTAATACAGAGACCCTTAACGGACACGTTTTAGTAACCACACGTGGACAGAAACAAAAACTGGGGGAGCCTTCGCGACAACCGCACAATGACCCAGACGAAATTCAGGTTATATCAAGGTTTCTTCTACAAGAAGAAAGAAAATCCATCTTTAAAGATCAAACCATACAATTCAAAGTAATAATACTTCCCTTAATAGAATCCAGAGATGAAGAAATTCTTAAGGAAAAATTCACTGATTTCTCGAAACCCCAAATAGGTGAAATGGTTTCACTCCAAACAGACAACAACCAAATGATACATATAGTGACTCTACCAATACCTTTCAGAAGCACTAGAGATAAAATTATTTCTAAAAATTTTTTGGGAGAAATCAAGGAAATAGTAAGTAAAAAAGGTCTAAAAAGTGTAGGTTTTTCCACGGCAGTTCTAGGGGCCGAAACACGGCTCATCTTCAAGACCCTCCTCGAGGAAGTCTTTCAAAACCTAGACGTGACCTTACAGTTTTTCATCGATGATAGAATCTTTCTAGCTGATCAAGACTCCATAAACAAGGTATTATTTGAATTTCACGATTCACCATTCGGTGGCCACCAAGGAGCCACACGAACATTAAAGAGAATAAAACTTAAGTACTTTTGGACAAATATGGCGGAGGATATAAGTGCCTACATAAAAAAACTGTGCCTCTTGTCAACTCAATAAAAGTATTAAGAATCCCAAAATTCCCATGAAAATCACCACAACAAGCTCCAAACCATTTGAAAGAATCGCTCTAGACTTGGTAGGACCTTTACCTGTGAGTTACAATGATCAAAAGTACCTACTAACCTTTCAAGACGATTTAACAAAATTTTCGGAAGCTTATGCATTACCCAATATGGAAGCTTCAACGGTGGCAAGAATCTTTGTGGAAAATATCGTTTGCCGACATGGTATACCAACTTCACTGTTAACAGACCAAGGTTCAAACTTTTTAAGTACTCTCTTTAAAGAAATTTGTTCGCTCATGAAAATTAGGAAATTAAATACAACTCCCTACCACCCACAAACCAACGGAGCTCTTGAAAGAAGCCACAGAACCTTGGCCGAATATCTTCGTCACTATGTGAACCAAGACGCACTAACTTGGGATACATGGATACCGTATGCTATGTTCGTATACAATACTACACCCCATAGTAGCACTGGTTTCACTCCTTATGAGCTTCTATACGGTTACCCCGCTAACATTCCCAGTACCCTTCAACAAACTCCAAAAACCTCGTACAACTACGATAATTATGCCAATGAACTCCGAGCCAGACTCCAACACGGATATCAAACTGCTAATAAAATCCTCCAACGAAGGAAAGAATGTTCAAAACGGCAATATGATAAAAATAGTCAACCAAAGAATCTTAATATAGGAGACAAAGTCTTGTTGAAGAAACACGTTAGGAAAAATAAATTCTCTTCCTTATGGGAAGGTCCCTATGAGATCATCAAACTTATCTCTAACGAAAACACCATGATACAAGTAGGCAACAAAAACAAGGTTATCCACAACAACGACATAAAATTATACAATGAATAACATACTCTGATAAGTGATGTATGTTTTGTTCATTTCTTCCAGACCATGGAAACAATAGACTACATACCCAACTCCCAATGGAGCTTGCTCAACATAGTGTCCCAAACCGAAATCCCTCTACGAACCGGACAAGTACATATAGGCATCGGATACCCTAGTAACCTGCGCATCCCAAGCCTAATAATTTCTAACAACCATGCTATTATCCTAGTAAGTCCAGATGATAGTGTGGTAACTCTAATAGACTGTGCTGACTCTAATGGCACATATATCAATGGTGTGAGGCTCGACGGAGACACAGAGGACATCGAGATGGGGGACGTCATCAGTTTTGGAATTCCAGACGAAGATTTCGATCTGCGTCTCTGTCCCGCGTACATCCTTAAACGCCAGCCACAAAGACGTTGGAATAACCCTTTCCCCATGGTCACCCTCGATGATGACCAAACATCCACCGGGTCTTCAGACACCGAGGTATGGGAACCATTAGAGGACCCAAACAACTTCCATACATATGATGACCAGGTAGACAGGCTGTTGCAGATACTAGAAGAAATTGATGAATTTGAAGAGCTCGAAGACTTTGGGGAGTAAAACCTATATTAGGACGAATATAAATTAAAAAAAAAAAAAACAGTCTTCTTGCTCGAAACATCTATTACCCACACAATAAACACACACGCACACGCACATTATGCCCTATTTTTCGAACAGAGATATCTAGTCACAGCATGTCCTTTGAAACTTTACAGAAAATGAATCTCGTCACCATACTTGGACTCATAGTAGTTACCTGGGGACAACTTAAAATCTCGCCCATCAACCAGCAAGCTGGTATTTATTTCGAAGAAATAGGAAACACTGAACTATACTCCAACGAGTGGAAGTTAATAGTATACTATGATCTAACACAGTTAATGACTGCCTTAGACCACGCAGCTAGTTACGTTATGGAAATCAACGAACTATGTCACTTACTCCAGGGAAACCCCTCCTTCGGCATAATTTGCGACGGAGCAATAAGCGAGATGAATCATTTAATGATAGACCTTCAGGGAAAATATAACCTCCTCGGATTAAAGCGCGAGAAAAGGGCTTTGCTAAATGCAGTAGGCATAATAAGCAAGTCACTATTTGGCACACTTAATGAGGATGATGCCAGACACTATGACAAACAGATAGAAAAAGTTAAATTTAATGAAGACCACTTGTTATCACTGATAAAAAACCAAACTATTATATTAGAAACTACAAAAAACATATTTAGTAGATCTGAGACAGCAATCGAGAACCAATTATCAGCAATCAATAGCAAAATCGAAAACATTAAAGAAAATTTAAAAAACTTAGTAACATCAACAAACAATCAAAGAATTTTTTCCGAAGTAGAAGCACTTACTTCCTTAGTCACCCTAATCATAATAAGATACCAAAACACAATAGACGATATAATCGACTTGGTAACTGACGTTAAACATGGCAAGCCTCATCCAGCCATCGTTACACCAACTCAATTAAAAACAGCACTAATTTCCATTAAACAAGCGTTACCAAATGGAATAAGGTTACCTTATATGGCCCAAGACGATAACATCATCTCTTTATATCAAGTATGCTTCACTAACGTAGCAATAACAAAGCAAAAAATTATATACCAACTTAAAATCCCTTTACCACTTGTAGATAATTTCCAGTTGTTTAAGGTCACACCTTTCCCTACTAAGCATAATGACCATTTCGTTTTCATACAACCCTCATACCAGTTCTTAATTGTCGACTTTAAAAGAGAGCATTATTCAGGTCTATCCCTAGATGAACTGGCAGAATGCAAAAGCAAAGACAATCGATTCTTATGTCCCATATTACATCCATTAATGAAAGTAGACTCAACCAAACCATACTGTGAGATCGAACTATTAAAAGGTAACGCACTCCTACCTAACCCATGCACTGTAAAGAAATCTAATCTAGAAACGGTATGGGTACAGTTATTTCACCCTAATAAGTGGTTATTTTCAACTTTAAAACCTCAGGTTGCTAACAAGATCTGTGAGGATAACGTTACAACTCACACACTTCAAAATTCAAGCATTATAGAACTTTACGGTAATTGTTACCTGGAAACCAAAGATTTAACCATATACACATTTAATGAGAAATCATCAAGGTTAAATAACTTCTACATTCCTCCTGTAAGTGTCTCCAAATTCTTAACCAACGCCAATATAAGTTTCGTTAATAATAATAAAACTGCTGTCATTAGATTCTCTAGCCAACAAGATCTAAATCTAATATCTCAGAGCATAACAGATTTAAAGTCTCGTGAACTTATATCACTAGAGACACTAGACACACATGATATCCACCATTACATTCTTATTTACCTGGTAGTCGCAGTTTTAATAATCCTAATTACATGCAAAAATTATAAAATATACAAAATAAATCAAAGAACAAGAAATAACACTTCACGAAATCCTAAAGAGAAACCCGAAGAAGAAAACATTTCCGAAAATCCCTCTCCTCATATTTTTGTACTTAAATAAAGGTATGTGTGTATATATAAAAAAAAAATATATATATTTATCCTACAAACTATGCATTAAGTTAAAAAAAAACTTTCAAATACATCTTTGTACTAGTTGTTTAAAAATAATTTTTATACTACCCTTAGCATTAGAATGTTGCTTATACTTCCTTTAAAACTTCATACATAAAAATTAAGCATTTCCTTATAAGCATTCGAACGTTGTACTTAATCTAAGCCTTTTTTACATTGTATTTAGTTTAAGCACAGCACTTAAATTTTAAAAGAAATTTTATTGTAATTCAAAAAAATTTTATCATCATTAAAATAATTGTAAACTCCTCGTCACATCCAAGCCTCTTGCAGAAAATTCTAACCCTTCAGGTAAGAATTTTCTTTTTCTAAGGGGGGTGGGATGTTGTGATCCGCACAACCATGCCCTAACCATGACCTACTCCAAATCATCGCCTTCTCAATAGCAATCCATTCCATACACCAACCAGAGCGCACAGCTATTAACAGGTCATTCGCTTTGTTTTCATTCGTTTCCCATTTACTCAAACGCCACCCAAGCGCAATAAGTCAAGTGCATACCTACCCAATACGATACACACGTAACCCAACTCCGATTACACAGCGGCACGCCGACATTATGGCAAAACTGCAATAGTTGCATATCGGAGGAGTACTACGTTGTGCTATCGGGAAAATAATAATAATTTATGAATGGATGACACTTGACACCAGCGTAAGGCAAATGACACCCAAGATGTCATTTGGGCACTTTTAATGGGAACGGAAAACAATTAAGCAATGCCTAAAAATAGCGCGTATGCGCAATGGTAATTGGTAAGGAAACCAATGGTGCGTGGAGGGGGAAGATAGGAGATGGGTCATGAACAATGATTGTATAAAAGGCAAAGGTTGTGACAAGGAAAAGTGAGAGTTAATTGTAATATCCTAATGAATAGACTGCAGCCTAGCTAAAGACAGCGGGTCTACTTCAAGAAGCTAAATACAAAATAAGAGGAACAATAAAGATTTAATACAGAGTCGCAGCCTCGCAATAGACAGGGCTCTGTTAATACACAAATTCTTTCGTCTTTTTACTTTTAACTTCTCCGCGATCCACACTCTTCTCCGTTGATACGGAAAGCACGGTGTGAAATCTACGATACAACAACTGCTCTTCTTGATGCAATGGACAAGGTTGAAGCTAAGGAAGATCAAAGTGATGGCACGAAAGCGGAATTAAACGACATAACGGCGTCGCATAATCCAGAGGTTAAACTAAGCAATATTCCAGTGCCTGTTTTTTCGGAAATTATGAATCTTGGCGATAGTTTCGTGATTTGTTTGTTTCTCTTGTACATCAGAATGCATCGTTGTCTGAAATACAGAAAATGCATTACTTGAAAACTAGTGTGTCAGGCGAGGCAGATAAAATTTTATCGCATTTATCCATTTGCAATGGAAATTATGCAAAGGTGTGGGATATTTTGCAAGATAGGTATGACCACCAATGATTTCTTGTTAACACCCAATGAAGTGCCTTTTTAATCAGCCTTCAATAACGCTAGAGCTATCCGAAGCGATAAAGCAATTGTTGGATACGTCTACCGAAATAGTTCATAAAAATTAGCATTAATGATCGTTGTCAAAGTATAGGTAAATTAGGTCTGTGTAGGAATTGCTTAGCTTACAGTCATGTGTCTGCCAATTGTCCAAGTACCCGTAGATGTTACTATTGTCAACAACCACACCAATCCCTTTTGCATAACTCGTCACTTAACGCTCCGCAACCAAATCACTTGTCTCACAATTGCAATATGTTAACCTGTAATCGAAATTCGTCACAACAGACAACAACCATGTTTAAAAAGTAAAAATGTTCTCACCTCAACAATAAACCCGGGTGGTCCAAGTTTTACGCCACCGAATATAGAACAGTCAGGTCCATCTTCTGCATCTCAACGTCGAACTGTTCAGACGACAAACGAAGAGCCAGCCTGTTGCCGCAGGTCTCTTAGCACTTATCACTCTATGCCAAAGACGAATACTCAAGTAGTGTTGGCAACAGCAATCGTAAAAGTAGTCGGATCATCAGGACAGGCTTCGCGCGTTGTTAGACTCAGGATCTGAGGCTTCATTTATCACCGAGTCAGCGGTTCAATTGCTTCGTCTAAACCATAAACCGACTTTTGTCGAGGTTTCCGGGTTAGGTATGGTCAGCAGCGGCCCATGTAGAAAGGTCATTGATATAACGATTGCTTCTCACCATTCGGCCTTTCAAATCACCACACCTGCCCTCGTGTATAAGTCGCTGTCTGGGCATATTCCGACCCGGACACTTCCCGTCCTCGATTGGAAACACCTTGATGGTTTGAGCTTAGCCGACCCTTCCTTTTTTAAGCCAGCCCAAGTTGATTTGTTGTTAGGAAGTGACGTATTAGCCGATGTTCTTTTGCCGGACTTGATTGAGCCCAAAAATTCCAATTTGCCAGTGGCACAAAAGACCGAACTCGGATGGATTCTCTTTGGACGTGCACCATTTTCGTCTCAACCCGTAAAGAGTTTCCATCAAACCTGTACTCTGAATGCAAGCATGCAAAAATGTTGGGAGTTAGAAGAAGCCCCATTTCTAAACCCAGAAACTCCTGAAAACATTGCGTGTGAGGATAATTTTTTGAAAAACATCAAACGCTTAGCAGACGGACGATGTCAATTTGCACTTCCTTTCAAAGGGAATATACGACCTCTACTAGGCAAATCAAGAGAAGGTGCGCAACAACGTTTCAAACAATTGGAAAGACGTCTACTAAAAAACAAACATTTGAACACGGATTATTCTGCATGTATCGAGGATTTTTTTTTTTTTTTTTTGTCGGAGGTTGTTACTATCCGATGGAGCACTCAGACACAAACTATAGGTCCATTGTACTGCCAAACAGACACCTTACATTACTGTACTAAGTTTTCCCGTCTTTCGAAGAAAGATGAGAAGGAGCTTCAGTGATGAAGAGCTTAGATGTTCGGCACTCACCACATCAGCCCCAAAGATCCGCCACCTGATGCGAGCAAAGGCGGGACAGCTACAGAGGAAGTGCTCCGCTGTATCACCGTCCTCTCCACAAGCAGGACAGATAGTGGTGTTGCTCAAGCCCAACACATTTAAGTGTTTGGCAAAAGCTTGGTGGCCCGAAATGACGCCCACAAGCAGCCTGCAGTCCATTCTCCTAAGGGATAGAAGGAAAGACGCGGACCTTTTGCAGGTTAAGCAATGCTTTTAATGCAGCTTGGCTATCACTGCAAACGCATATGCTTCTAGCCCTCCACCTGTTTGTCACGATGTAGCGCATAGCCATAAGGATAGCGAAAATCTCCGTTTGGAAGACAGACGCTTGGTTACCTAAGGGGTAGTGTAGTCTAATATTCTCGCTTTCCACAAAGACACCAGAACCAGACCCTTGTCCAGTTCTGGAGCCATCCGTGAATACACGATGACATTCTTTCCCAGGCTCAGAGTCTGACCGAAGCCATTCCTTTTCCTGAGGAAAGTTGACATGGTAGTTTTGTCGCAGTAGGATTTCTGGGCTCATTGCGTCAGACGGCATCTCCATAAGACAGGGGTCAAAGGACAATTCTCGCACAAGTTCCTCAAAATTCAAATGCGCGTGGTACCAAAAGCCACCTCTCTTTAACCGAGAAATGGTTTTCAGCGTACACCCCATGATAAAAATATCAAGAGGGGGGAGGTTCATCATAGCATCTAGAGCAGAGCCCGGAGTGCTAGGGAAGGCCCCTGTGCATCCAAGACAAACCGTTCTTTGAAGTTTGGCAAGAGAGGCAGTAACACGTTTCCGCGAAAGCCTGTTCCACCATACAACCGATGCATATGAGAGAAGTGGTCTTATCATTGCCGTATAGATCCAAAGGACCTTTTTAGGAGATAAGCCTCATGTCTTGCCAAAAGCGCCTTTGCACTGCCAGAAAGTTGACAGCGCTTTATCGGTTTTTGATTCAACATGCTTGGACCAAAGAAGCTTTATATCGAGGATTACTCCCAGATATTTGACTTCATCGGATATCGGGATAGTGACGCCTTTTAGCACAAGCTGAGTCAGACCAGTGATCTTTCTCCTTCTCGTGAAGAGAACAACCGTAGTTTTAAGAGGATTCACTGAAAGCCCATTTCTTGTGCACCAATCGTCGATAAGGCCCAAAGATCTCTGCGCCCGAAAGCAGACGGTCCTTAGGTCTGAACCGACAGACAGAACGGCGACATCATCCGCATAGGCTTGTGTGTAGATTCCAGGAAGATTGAGAGCCGTTAGCAGAGAGTCCACTACCATACACCATAAGAGCGGAGAAAGAACACCACCTTGAGGGCAGCCTCTGTTCACCCCAGTCATGACGCATTTGCCACAATCCGCCTCGGCAACCAACGTCCTGTACATTAGCATTGCTTTAATCCACAAAACCAATGTTTCATCTACACCATGATGTCTGGCTGCATTGCACATGCTATCAAAAGTCGCATTGTCAAAAGCACCCTCGATATCGACGAAAATACCCAGCGCGTACTCCTCCCGATCAAGAGCACTTTCAATCCTACCAACAAGGTTTTGAGGCGTAGTTTCACAGGATTTTCCACGCTGATAGGCATGTTGCATCAAAGAAAGAAGATGCGATCGAAGAGCAACATTGCGCACGTGCAGCTCAACCAGTCTCTCCAAGCTTTTCAGCAGGAAGGAAGACAGACTTAGGGGACTGAAACTTTTGGCGAGAGTGTAGTCGGTCTTACCTATCTTTGGTATAAACACGACTTTAACCATACGCCAAGGGGAAGGTATGTAGGCCAAGGCCAAGCTAGCGGTGAAAATTCTTTTCGGCGTCGGCATCAGCTGACTAAAACCTTGTTTCAGCATAGCCGGATAAATTCCATCCGGACCCGGTGACTTGAAACTCTCAAAAGATGCAATTGCATATTTGATAGCTTCGTCCGTCACCACTCTGGATGCAACATACCAACTACGCCGCGTGGTGTTTGATAGTTCAGAAGTGGCCACCATAGGCGGTACCACTGAAGAGCACGTAATGACCTGATTTCCCGGGAAGTGAGTCTCCAGCAGGAGACTAAAAGTCTCCGCCTTTGTCTCAGTGTAGGTACCATCAGATTTTTGGAGCGATTCCAGTTTACTTGGTCTGTCCCTATTAAGGACTTTAACAAGCCTACTGGTTGCACTTAGTGAAGCGACCTCCTCACAAAAATTTCCTATAAGAGTCGGTTTTCGATTTACGAATTAGTCTCTTAAATTCTTTTTGTTTCGATCGATACAGATTCCAGTCTTCTGCTAAGTTGGTTTTTAAAGACCTATTTAGGAGCTTTCTGGTTTCTCTGCGAATACGCTGCAGTTCGGTATTCCACCAAGGTACCGGTTTTCTACAGGAGTTTTTTGAAACTGGACACGCTAGTTCAAAACAACGGATAATGACGCTGCTCAGACCTCTCTACCCCCTGTATTGATCTCAGCTTGAGAGGTGCTTTAACAGAATTGCCAAGCTCCTCCTCAAACCGAGCCCAATTTGTTTTTCTCGGATTTCTCCTCCCCAGCGAAGGTGAAACTTCACAGTAGATTTGAAATTCGATGTATCTGTGATCTGACAAAGTGCTATCTGGCGATACTCTCCAATTTATGATAGTCTTGCAATGCCTGTTGGACAGAGTAACATCAATTACTTGCTGTCTCCTGGCTGTAACAAATGTGGGTCGAGAACCTACATTGTTGATGGTGATGTCAGACGATAGGATGAAGTCCAGAAGACGATCTCCTCGTATAGTACACTTGCTGCTGCCCCAAACAGTGTTTTGAGCATTAGCATCGCAACATAAGATACATAAGACCTATCTTTTTGGACTCGCAGTACTCTACGAGCTCAACAACAGCCTTTGGTGGTGGAGGAGTTAAAGAGTTGTAGGGAAAGTAAGCCGATGCAATGACAAAGGTTTCCCAATTGCCGTTAGCATGGTAAGTTATAGTTGCAGCAACCAGATCCTGGCAACAGAACCGTTTGATTGTAACTGCCGTGAGGGATTTCGATACAACAAGACATGTCCTAGGTCTCTCGAGGATTACTTACGATTGGGTCATATGAGAAAAAATGTACCGCCAAATCTGGATAAATGACAGAGATTCAATGTATCAGCTAATTCTTTGCCGAGGGGATCCAAGTGAGGCGCTAAAAACATACCGACTCAGAACAGTGACGTTTGGTACCACTTCAGCTCCATATTTAGCCATCCGTAGTCTGAATTGGTTAGCCGAAAATTCTCGCTCCCAATATCATCGAGCGGCTAAGATGATTCAGGAGGAGAAGTACGTAGACGATCTGTTATCTGGTGCTGATACAAAACAAGAAGCTGAAAGGAAAATTAGGGAGGTAAAGACAACATTTGAAACAGCTGGGCTGAACTTACGGAAATGGGCCTCCAACGCAGATGATCTTTTGCGAGGTATACCTCCTCAAGATCGAGAGGATAAATTTTCGCTACCTTCCGACGGTTTAAGCCAACTCAAGACGCTCGGAATCCACTGGATCCCTAATACGGACAGTTTTCTCTACAGCTACATACCACCAAATCATCCACAAACAACGAAAAGAGCCATCTTATCCACAATAGCCAGACTTTTCGATCCCTTGGGTTGGATTTCACCCTGTATCATCAAAGCAAAGTGTTTTCTACAATTGCTTTGGGTCAGAAAGTTAGAGTGGGACCAACCAGTCGGCGAAGAAATTCTAAGAGAATGGAAAATGTTATTTCATGATTTATGTGCTATCATGCTATAACAGCATTCGTTTACCTCGATATGTACAGACTAGAGGACGATTCGAAAACGTGGAAGTCCACGGATTCTGTGACGCTTCCGAAAAGGCATTTGGAGCTGCTGTATAAATCCGTGCTCTGGATGAAGAAGGAAAGATTCATATGAATCTGCTCCTCGCAAAAACCAGAGTCGCCCCAGTCAAACCAATAAGCATCCCACGATTGGAATTGTGAGGAGCAGTTATTTTAGCTAAGCTCCTGAGTCACGTCGTTAATACTCTAAATCTCGCTGACAAGAAGATACATGCCTGGACGGACTCAACCATCACTCTCTGTTGGATCAAGTCGCCACCATCACGTTGGGAGACATTCGTTGCAAACCGAGTTGGAGAAATTCATCGGTTGACAGACTCGTGCATCTGGAAGCACATACCTACACAGCATAATCCAGCCGATCTAGCATCTCGAGGAGTACTGCCCTCAGTGCTAATAAATGATCGGCTCTGGTGGAATGGACCATCGTTTCTTCAATCGTATTGGAATTTTGAAATTCCGAACCAACCAATGGACTTATCAACCGATGAAGGCCAAAGACGAGTTCACAGACTGGTAATAAAAGAAAGTCCAATTATTCTGTTAATTAATAAGGCTTCTAAATTTCAGAAACTGGTAAGGATAGTTGCTTACTGCAACAGGTTCGTCAACAACTTTCGTCGACATTACCCTTAATATTGTCGCTACATCCGAGAGCTCAAAAATAAAAGTACAAAAACACAGGTCAGGAACCCTTTTACACCAGTAGAGCTCTATAACGCGACGCAGGTTTTGATCAAAAATGCCCAAACGGAAATATTTCCAGATGGCATTACCAAGGCAAGGGGCACTGCATCACTGAACCCCTTTATAGATAGCAATGGTGTTATTCGAGTTGGCGGAAGACTTAAACATGCAGGCATTCCATACGATCAACAGCACCCTGTCATATTGGATTCAAGGCACAATCTGTCAAAACTAATTATACGCGAGTCACACACAAACACATTACATGGAGGAGTACAACTAATGATGACCCACCTAAGACAAAAGTATTGGATCTTTCTGCTAAAAAGAGCGGTGAAGAAATACATTAACGGCTGCACCACCTGCTATAGATTTCGAAGCCAGACAGCTAAGCAGTTAACTGGAGAGTTGCCAGCACCTCGAGTCAAAGCGTCGAAACCCTTCACTAACACCGGCATCGATTATGCAGGACCGATAAATATTCGAGCGTGGAAAGGTCGCGGAGCTAAATGTCATAAAGGTTACTTAGCCTAGCAACTAAAGCGATGCATTTGGAAGCGGTCACAGACTTAACCACCCAAACTTTTCTAGCCGCCTTTCGACGATTTGCGGCAAGACGTGGGGTTTGCGCTCAGATATACAGCGACTGTGGCACAAACTTCGTGGGAGCTGATGCTGAATTACGACAGCTTATGAAAAGTGGAACTCAGGACTGAAAAGATATTGCGGACGTTCTAGCAACCCACGGAACTAAGTGGAACTTCATTCCACCGGCTTCTCCCCACTTCGGAGGATTGTGGGAAGCAGGAGTGAAGAGTGTTAAGTTCCATCTTAAAAGGATTGCTGGAAACGGGACGCTAACTTACGAAGAGCTCGCCACGCTTCTGAGCCAAATCGAAGCGTGTCTAAATTCGAGACCTCTATGTCCCCTTACAGAAGACCCAGAAGACTTTCAAGCATTAACACCGGTACACTTCCTGATAGGCGAGACTCTTCACAGTTCCTGAACCAGACTTCACCATAGGCAAGCAAGTCTACCTTGATCGTTGGAAGACGATTCAGGCGCATCTGCAAGTATTCTGGAAGCAATGGCAGACAGAATACCTAAGTCGCCTACAACAGCGCCCGAAATGGCTAAAACAGCAGCCCGAGTTAAAGACAGAAGATCTAGTTCTCATTAAGGATGAACGACTCCCCCCAGCAAAGTGGAGTTTAGGCCGTATTGTGGAATCCAATTACGAAACTCTGCCCTCTTCCAATTAACGAGACAGAACAACAAGAGAATTCGAAACAAACAAAAACTCATTACACGCGCACAACCAATGAAAAATAGTAACAACAAATTTCAATCAATAAGCACACAAATAATCACACGTAAAACACATAAAAAAAAAAAAACTAAATTGATTATAAAATGACAGTATGAAAACTAATGCACACCACTGTCGTCATACCCAACACAACAAATATAAATTAAGAGCACTCAAACTCAATGGGATCTTACTCACTCTTGCACACAATTATTCAATATTCACAAATTAGAGCAATTCCTCTTTCTCACTCTTGCACAAGATAATTCAATAATCACACACTAGTCAGTCACAAAATACAGTCCATTTCTGCTCTCTACTATCACTCTGAAAACCTGGAGAGAACACCCGTGCAGTACAAATAAGATCCCATTCAAATCAAAACAAGCAAATTCTTCGATTACCTATTCAGATCACACAACACAAAAAAAAAAAACCAATCACACACTTCACGCTCTCATTGCAATTCCCGTATTAGTCACACACACATAAATCAATGGACGCAGCACACGAGCAAATAATAAAAAAAAAAACCCCAAAGAAAATCACCAAATGAATATAATTTATTTTCTATCAATAATCCACTTACCTGCATTACGTGTAATTATACACAAACACCACAATAAAAAAAAAATTAAAATTAATTAAACAAATTATAAAATCGAAATAACACTTAAAACAACGAAAACAATCGATAATTTCCCGCACAATTTAATAAACCGACACCGAAAAGCATAGACAAACCATACTGAGACCCCCAACTCACAATCCTCTTGCCGCTGGCCCCCTCAGTTTTTTTTCCAATTCGGCATTTTGCATTCCTATCGGTGTTATGTCAAATATGAATCCGTGTGACATGCAAAAACATACAAAAAATACAAAAATAAATGCTGCCAACCTCGGCAACCGTGGGGAAATGTGAAAGTGTTCGGGAATACCACATTTCAGCATAACTGAATGCCATTAGTTAGTAATTATAAATTTTTGAAGGTGAATAATTTGATTTGTGTGGTTAATAAAACTATCTAAAGTAGATGTTTAATATCCTAGAAATATATTGGGAGAAATATGGTTGCGTATTTCCCGCTTTTGGATATAATTAACTTCGATTTCGTGTGTAAATTTTTCTTAAATAATAAGGAAAATTTGCTCAAAATGTTTTTATTTTCCCTCAACCAACCTACATTCTTAATTTTTCGTAAATATTTTAGGTAGATGTACACTTATTCCTAAAACAAATTATTATTCACACGCACATAACGAACAATTTCAAATTCAAGGGATAAAATTCTATGAACGCTGCAAGGCACTTTGCTCAAAGCGGAAGTGGCATATGCAAGGTGCGAGTGTATTTGTGAGCCGGAATTTCTGAAGTTACGTGACATTTGTCAATACGAATTTCTATGTAACAATACAAGCGCACTTAGCATTTGCCACCCCATAGAAATATAGCTTGTAGGCTATGTAACGGGAAATCGGCCGAAGTTGGTGGTCTCAGTATTGTCTCTGCCGAAAAGTAAACACCAAAACTGATTTGCATTATCATCGTCTTCGTCGTCGCCTGCAACATCAAGAGAGCATTCACAAGTATTCTACTCTACGCCAACAACAGCTGCATTGGATATCAGCTTCTTGTTCGTCGTCGTCATCGTAGCAACAACAACAACAACGTGCAATGAGCGCAAGTTGTCTTCAAATCTCTCTCGTTCTCTACCCCTACCAAAAACACAAACCATAAATGGTTCTTATTCGTCTTCAACCGAAACTCGTACCAATCCTAGGTACAAGTTTCGTTCTTAAGGGGGGAGGTATAGTAAAGTGCACCACTTGACGCATACCAAGCACTTTACAACTTCTTACTTTGTATGCAGATGTTTAACCCAACGATCAATGTTGCAACTTTGTAACCAAATTGCTATTTCAGCTTGCCACTTCCAGCGTCAATGCCCAACCCTTCCGACCTAAATAAACAATGTTTATTTATGGTCTTTCTTTATTTCTCCCTTGCACAACTAAGTGCACAAGTCAATTAACTCGTTGTGCTGATGTCGCACTCCACTTTCCATACGAACGATCGCTTTATGTATCGACCGTATGCGCGACAAAGTAACATGAGCCACTTGACTTATCCGGGAATTCCCTTCCGGATTTCTATATTTCTTTTGCTTTCCAACTTCGTTCATCGAACCTCGAATTGAATGATTCAATCGAGGCTATTTATATTGGTCACTGGGCAATGACGTGGCACTCGGTATTCACTCTCAGTCAGTACACGCACTTAGTTCTAAGCAACCTGAAAACTCGGTCGCATTTTCTATATCGTGTTTCTATATCTTAATTCCAAATCATCACCCTGAGTATCCTACACCCGTTTTACTATTTCATTTTACATTATAAATAGTTATAAGTATATTCGTAAGCATAAGTGTTAGTAGTACTAAACTAATTTAAATAAACGCATTATAAGATTTGACTGCCAGTGTTTGTTGTTACTTGGACTTGTGGACTTACAGAAAAACAACACGACAGAAGGTAAGACCCAACTGAGAGTAGTACCTCTCAGTATAAAGTACTACAGACTCTTCGATCTCCTTGAGCTGGGAGACTGCATAGGCCCTCTTCTTTCTACGCAGGATTTTCTTCTCCTCCCTCCTCCTGGCTCGATACTCTTCCGTTGCTGCACTTGTTTTGCGCTGAAGCTCCTTCATATCTTCTGTCACCTTTTTCCTGCGTACGCATTCATCATCATACCACCGGCTCTTTCTCTGGGGTGGCTGGTACCCTAAGGTGGTTTCGGCTACCTCTTTGATGATGACGCGATACTGGGACCACTGGGTGTTGGCATTTGTGGTAGGTGAATGCACTGCGGAGAGTTTCTCACTCAGGCGCTCTTTGTAGACTCTGGCTACTCCAGGTGTGCTAAGGCGTCCAACGTTGAATTTCTTCTTCTGGGCGGAACGCAGCTTCTTCTCGTTGGATAGTCGAGCTCTGAACTTAGCCGCAACAAGAAAATGGTCAGAGTCGACGTTTGCCCAGCGGAATGTGTGCACGTTGAGGATGTTGGATGCGTGCCTCGCGTCGACTAGCACATGGTCGATTTGGTTGGCGGTTCGACCGTCTGGAGAGCGCCAGGTTGCTGTGTGGATCCTAAGCCTTGGAAACCTAGTGCTACTTGTTACGAGCTGCCGCGAAGTCAGTTAGTCGGTAACCGTTGTCTTTGGTCGTTTCGTGGATTCTGTGCTTACCAACAAACCCGCCAAAGATGTTTTCCTTTCCGATTCTAGCATTAAAGTCCCCGAGCACAACTTTGACATCGTACTCCGGACAGGCTGCGTAGGCTCCATCCAGGAGGTCATAAAACTCATCCTTGATAGGGTCTTCAACCTCGTCGGTAGGGGCGTGTGCACATATTAGGCTTATGTTTTGGAAAGTAGCTTTGATGCGGATCACAGCTAGGCGATCACTTATCGGCTTAAAGTCAATAACTTTTGTCCTAAGCCGATTTCCCATGACGAATCCGCATCCTAATAAATGCAATCTTTTATGGCAGCTATAATAAATATCGCAATTTTTTTTTTCATCGCACGTTCCAGGTACATACTCTTAAATCGTTGTCCGTTGTCGTTCCGGGTCTTATTGCCTTGGAGTCTCTTCAGAGGACTGCGTGCAGTTACCACTGTTGTCTTAAGGATATCCTGGAACCGCAGGTTCTTTGGATAGGATTTTCCTAAGTCTACTGATTCCCTAGTACTTTCTATTTCATTGCAGAATTTATGCCAGGCTGTGCGTTTAGCACTTGTGGCAGCACTTTTGACCGGCTTTGTATAGATCCCAGTCTGACTGTAAGTTAGTGCGTTTGGCCAAATTAAACAAAGATCTGACTTTCCTTCTGATTTCAAGGAGGTCTTTGGACCAACACGATTGAGTATTCCTTTTCCTGATTGTCCGTAGAGGAGAGGCTACCTCGAATGCATTGCTTAGGATTTTATTTAAACTCTAGCTCGGGGTCGTACAATATGCCAAGGTCACGAAGAGACTTTACGATGGATATAGGTTGGTCATTTAGTAGGTATATACGGGAAGGTTACTTGTTATACTTACGTGATAATGTTACGTCTCAGTCCGTGCTTCCTCGATAATCCGAGGGAAGAGTACTGAGCGGAGAGCCGAAATAAATTAAAGACAATTTGTTCTTTTTATTTTAACTGCAGAGCCCGCTGTCTATAGCTGGGCTGCGACTCTGAGTTTATTTATTAAGATTCAAAATATAAGTCGTTTAATTTGTTTTAAAGAAATAAAGGTCCGCTGTCTTCAGCTGGCTGCAACCTTGTAGTTTCAGTGTTTTAATTAGCTCTGCCTTTCCTTGTCACAACCTTTGCCTTTTATACAATTATTGTTCATGACCCATCTCCTATCTTCCCCCTCCACGCACCATTGGTTTCCTTACCAATTATCATATGTGCATACGCGCTACTTTTAGGTATTGCTTAATTGTTTTCCGTTCCCATTACAAGTACCCAAATGACATCTTGGGTGTCATTTGCCTTACGCTGGTGTCAAGTGTCATCCATTCATAAATTATTATTATTCCCCTGATACCACAACGTAGTATTCCTCCGATATGCAACTATTGCAGTTTTGCCATGTGTCGGCGTGCCGCTGTGCAATCGGAGTTGGGCTACGTGTGTATCGTATTGGGTAGGTATGCACTTCACTCATTGCGCTTGGGTGGCGTTTTGGGTAAATGGAAAAACAAATGAAAACAAAGCAAATGACCTATTAATAGCCGTATGCTCCGGTAATGTATGGAATGGATCGGTAGTGAGAAGGTGATGATTGGGGTAGGTCATGAGTAGGGTATGGTTGTGCGGATCACAACATCCCACCCCCCTTGGAAAAAGAAAATTCTTACCTGAAGGGTTAGAATTTTCTGCAAGTAGGCTTGGGTGTGACGAGGAAGGAACTTACAATTATTTTGCTGATTTTTTTGTTTTTGAGTTACAAAGATATTTTCCTTTAAAATTTAAGTACCTTGTTAAACAAAATACAATGCTTGAATGCTTATAACGAAGTGCTTAGACTAAATACAATGTTTGGCTCCTATTACAAAGGAAGTACCTATAACAATATTCTTATTCTAGTATACAAATTATTTTGAAGAATTAAAAAATGTTTTTTTTTTGTAATACATAGTTTTATAGTAAGATAATTATGATATAATATATATATATATTTTTTTTTTTTTTATTTTATTTTAAACTCCTGTAGTTAATACAAATGTTGGTTTAGGAGATGGTGGTTTGATTTGATTATTACTTATTTCTAGTATGTGTTGGGTTGGAGGATTTATGTGTTCAGTTGGGATAGGATGGGATATTTGTGCTGTTAGTTCGTTGGTATCTTTCGTTATTTGTGTTTTTAAATTTCTTCTAAAGATGTATATAAAGGTAGCTACTATTGCCAGAATTACATAGGTCGAGATATAGTGGTGGATATTGTGCGAATCTAACGGTGTCAGTAGTTCTTTTTCTGCAGTTTCCAATTGCTTTATCTGGTTGGATACTGATTTAAGTTCGTCTTGACTAGAGAACCTTATGTAGGCTACGTCGCTTGTTTGGTTGAATTTTATGTATGTGTTGTTTTTTAGAAAATGTGAAATATTGAGTGGTGGTACATAAGAACTATGAATGGAGGAGGATTTTTCGTTGTATGAGTGTATGATTAACTCCTTGGATTTAATGTAACAATCCCCTGTTATTTCTATTGTCACTGTGTTTTCTAGTTTGTATGACGTTACATTGTCTTTGCAAATTTCGTCAATTTCGTACTCGCCGAGTGATGAAACCAGCCATTTATTGCCTTGGGATAGTTGAACCCATATGGTTGATAGGTTTGTTTGTTTTATGTCACATGAAGTGGGGAAAGTACTAACCTTACGTAGTAATTCTACTTCACATAGGGAGTGTTTGGAATTAATGTTGAACAAAGGGTGTAACATAGGGCATAGGTATTGATTCCCTTTGACTTTGCAATTAGCCAAGTCGTCGGTACTCAAACTGGAGTAATATTCTTTCCTGAAGTCTATGAGTAAGTATTTTGCGTTTGGTTGTATGAAAATAAAGTTATTTTTGAAATTCGTGGGTAAAGGGATGGTTTTGTAAATATGATAATTCTCTATGTAAGGTAGTGGGATTTTCAATTCATATATCACTTTGTTGTTTCGAACAATTGCGCTCATTGTAGTAATGTGGTATAGTGATAAAATATCGTCAGTAACGATGGAAGAGATTTTCAATCCGTCAGTAAGTTCTTGTTTAATTTTTGTTACTACTGTCTTGAGCTGTTCTGGGGTAACTATTGACGGGTGTGTTTTACCATGTTTAACATCAGTTATTAGGTCTATAATGTCGTTTACTGTGTTTTGGTATCTAATAATAATTAAAGTGACAAAACTAGTTAGTGATTCTATTTCAGAGAAAATACGTTGTTCGTTTTCGGTGCTAGTTAGTGTGTTTACCATATCTTTTAATGTGTTAAGTTTGGCGTTGACGGTGCCTAATTGGTTTCCTATTGTTTTTTCGGAGTTCTTAAATATGTTTGCGGTAGTTTCGAGTATCATTGTTTGATTTTTTAGTAGTGTGAGTAAGTGATTTTCGTTCATTTGTAATTTTGTTATTTGTTTATCGTAAAAAGTTGCGTCTTCGTTGTCTAGGGTGCCGAATAAAGATTTGCTTAACATACCAACTGCGTTAATCAATCCTCGTTTCTGCCTGCTGTTAGTATTTAATAGTTCGTATTTGTTATTCATGCTCATCATTAAGTTGTTTAGTTCGCTCGTAGCGCTGTTACAGAGGATGTCACAACTTGTTTTTCCCTGCAGTCGTGAACATAGTTTATTGATCTCTAATACATACTGGTGGATGTGGTCTAATTCTTCTGTTAGCGTTTGTAGGTCATAATACACTATTAGTTTCCATTCTGTGGAATATAGTTCTGCTTTTCCTATTTGCTCGAAGTAGATCCCTGGATTATCTTTTATAGGAGTTAGCTGAAGTAATCCGTTTATAAGTGGGATTAATCTTATTAGTAAGGTAATAGATTTCATGATCTGGAAAGAGTTTATCGATGTACTTCATTGCTTTTGTAATGGCGTTTAGAAGTAAATTTTTGTTTTTTTTTGTTTTATGTGTGTGTTGTGTGTGTGTGTAAAATAAAAAACGTTGGATTATATATTTTTTTTTTTTTTATTGTTGCCTGGTATTTGATGGTTCCCACACTACGGTGTCGGAAGATTCATAACCCGATGCGCCGTCATCGTCGTCGTCGTACTCGATTCGGTGTGGCGGACTACGTGTAATGGGGTTCCAACGTCGTGGGAGTGGACCTTTCAGTACGTAGGTAGGACAGAAGTCTAGTTCGAAATCTTCCTCCCATACTCCGAAACTGATTGTGTCCCCGAAATGGAGTTCTCTTATGGTGCAAGGGGTGAGTATTTCTCCGTTGACATATGTTCCACGTGAGGTATGGTAGTCAGCTATGTGCACTTTTTGATCGTTAAGATCTACGTGAATTGCTGATTGTCCAGGGGACACAAACGGGGTATCCAACTCAATGTCGTTTGGATGTCCTCTGCCTATCTTAGTGGTCCCACGACGCAACCGGAGTTTCTTTTGCGTAACCGTGTTAAAAAGTCCCCATTCCGAATCTGGCTCGTAGTATGTTGACTCCATCTTTTAAAAGACGAAGGATAGGGTGAGATTTACTTGATGACTTTAATCGTGTTTGTGTGTATGTTGGTTTATGTAGTGAAATTTACGAGATTATTATTATGTACTACTTTCGATTTATTTCCTATTTTAATTCTTGTATTCTCATCGGATAATATTTCCAATACCTCGTAGGGGCCTTCCCAAAGGGATGAAAACTTATTTTTTCTTGCTTGGTTTTTTAGAAGAATCTTTTCACCTATATTAATTTTCTTGGTTTTTGTTGACAGATCATACAGTTCTTTGGAGATTACTTTCTTTTTATTTAAAATTTCTTTCGCTGCCTGGTATCCGTGCTGTAATCTAGCTTTTAACTCGTTGACGTAATTTTCGTAGTTGTATAGTGTTTTTGGGATTTGTTGCAGGATACTGGGGATATTGGCAGGGAATCCGTAAAGGAGTTCGTATGGCGTAAAGCCTGTGCTGCTGTGTGGTGTCGTATTGTATACGAACATAGCATAAGGGGTCCACGTATCCCAAGTTAAAGGAT
Organism: Cheilosia impressa; assembly: GCA_948293265.1. Lineage (NCBI taxonomy): Eukaryota > Metazoa > Arthropoda > Insecta > Diptera > Syrphidae > Cheilosia > Cheilosia impressa. The sequence goes on from OX411880.1 coordinate 58,799,462, forward strand.
CTCGCTGAACATAGTGTCGTAGGTATTCAGAAAGGGTTCTATGGCTACGCTCAAGCGCTCCATTTGTTTGCGGGTGGTAAGGTGATGTAGTAAGTTTCTTTATTTTCAGCAATGTGCATAATTCTTTGAACATAGAACTCAGAAAATTTGTACCTTGGTCGGTAAGTAAAGAAATCGGAATACCATGTCGGCATATAATATTTTCGGAAAAAACTCGTGCTACCGTTGAGGCTTCAGCATTAGGTATAGGAAAAGCTTCGGAAAATTTAGTCAGGTCGTCCTGGAATGTTAACAAATATTTTTGATCGTTGTGGCTTACAGGCAAAGGACCGACTATGTCCAAAGCAATTCTTTCGAATGGTCGTGAGCTGGTTGTCGTAATCCTCATAGGTACCGGAGGGTTCCTCCTACTTTTGTTAAGCTGGCATGATGTGCATTTTCGTATGTGTTCAACAATATCTTTCTTCATACCAGGCCAGTAGTACTTATTTTGGATTTTTTTAAGTGTTCGCGACACGCCTTGATGTCCTCCGAATGGTGAGTCATGAAAGTCAAAGAGGGCCTTTCTTATAAGTTCGGGTTCATTCAGAGTGATTCTTTCATTAGTATAGAGCCGAATTTCCAGATCGTCTTTGTCAAATAATTTTTCCAGTAGTATTTTTATAGTATTTTTTGCGTTGTTGCCCAAGTTTGGTAGTGAAAACCCGATCATTTTAAAATGTCGGTTTTGAATTTTCTCTTTTATATTTTTCAAACATTTTTCTGCAACTGATTCATCCTTCGTGCTTCTAAAGGGTATCGGTAAGGTAACAACAAAACAAAACTCTGTCTCAAAACATTTACCTACATCAGGTTTAATAAAGCTTGGTATGAGTTCTTTGAGTGCTTCCTCATCTGGTGAATTTATTAGAGGCAAAATTACGGTTTTTAATGATAAATTATAATCTTTGTGGATATCACCGGTTTTTTCTGTCAGAATAAAGCTAGAAACCTGTAGCAACTCGTCTTCGCATGACCGAGTATTGGTATTGGTTTCATTTCGGTCTTCCAGACGTTGTCTTTGATTTCGAGTTACTACCATTACCTTATTACTTTGTTCGGAATGGGGAGTTACGTTGTTTTGGCTCTTTTTCGTTGTAGTTGTCATGGCTACTGCTGGTATACGACTTAAAGCGTCAGCGTTGGAGTTATGTTTGCCAGCTTTGTATTTGATTTCGTATTCGTATTCCTCTAGATCTATTCGCCAACGTGCTAATCTAGATGAAGGATCTTTCAGATTCAATAGCCATTGTAGTGGTCTGTGATCTGTTAGAATGGTGAATTTTCTTCCATAAATGTAAGGACGAAATTGTCGTACTGCAAATATTATTGCGAGTAGTTCCTTTTCAGTAGTTGTATACTTGGTTTCTGCTGAATTTAAATTACGACTAACGTAATAAACAGGCTTGTCTTCACCTATCTTCCCTTGGGACAAAACAGCGCCTATTGCGAAATCGCTTGCGTCTGTGGTTATTAGAAAATGTTCCTTAAAGTCAGGATATATCAATATAGGGGAAGTGATTAATTTCTCTTTAAGTCTTGTGAAAGCCTCTTCGCAGAATGCGTCCCATTTGAAATTTATACCCTTTTTTAAAAGATTCGTTAGGGGTTTTGCTATGAGAGCAAAATTAGGAATAAACCGACGGTAATAGCCAACGAAACCTAGAAATGCCTTTATATCTTTAGCCTTCTTTGGTCTCGGGTATGTTTTTACTACTTCTATCTTCTCTGGATTTGGTTTAATACCGTTGTCACTTATGACATGCCCGAGGTACATAAGTTCCTTTCTGATAAAGTGACATTTGTCTGGTTGTAATTTTAAATTATGCTCTCGTAGTCTTGCTAATACGTTTCGCAATTTCTCATTGTGGTCTGTTAAATTGGAACCATATATAACGATGTCGTCGACATATACGAAACACTCAATGCCAATCATTCCCATAAGAACATTGTTCATTGTCCGTTGGAACGTAGCTGGAGCGTTTTTAAGTCCGAATGGCATCCTGTTATACTCATAGTGACCGAAAGCAGTGCTAAACGCGGTCTTTTCTCTATCTTCTTCTTCTACCAATATTTGGTGAAAACCGTTCGCCAGATCGAGCGTACTAAAATATTTAGCTTTGCCTAACTGATCTAATATGTCAGTTATGTTGGGGAGAGGAAATGCATCACCTACAGTGGCATCGTTCAGGCGCCTATAGTCTACTACTACCCGCCATTTTTTATTTCCTTGTGCGTCTGGTTTCTTGGGGACGAGCAGCAAGGGTGAGTTCCACGGGCTGTAACTTGGTCTGATTATATTAGTGTCTAACATCTCGTTTACTTGTTTATATATTTCATTTCTACTGGTTTCGGGCAGCCTATAAGGTCTTACGTATATGGGTGGTTTTCCTACTTCCGTTATTATTTTGTGGGTACTTGCTTTAGTAAAAGACAATTTATCACCCGGTAAAAAGAATAGATCATTAAACTCACGGCATATCTGTATAATAGCAGTTTTTTCTTCATGGTTACAATGATCTGTGTTTAACAATTTTTCCAGATTTTCCAATCTTTTATATACTGGATCCTGTTCTAGATTTGGCTTAATGAAATCAAATTCTTCTAGCTTGTCCCATTCTAAACCCATATCTTTTGTGTTGATATTTACTTCTTTTTCATTAGTGTTGAGAAGTAATATTTTGGCTCGATTCTTGTTTGATTCTGCAATGGAAGAGGCCAAAAAGACCCCAGGAGAAACCTGTTTCTTCCTGAACACTACGTCTTGTTCTGAGTTAAATGCAATCTCTGTCACTAGCCTGCTTCTAGGGGGAATACAGATTTTATTGAAATGCTGTTCTACCCGACGTGATTCCGCAGTTGTGTCCTCGGGATGTGGATATGTAGCATTGTACTGTCCCCCGGAGTTATCTACTTCAGCGATTGAATCATCATTTTCTTCCTGCTCCGTTTCTACGTTGGTGTACTTTGGATATGGAAGTTTATCTTCCCCATTTTTGTACGTTAGACCTGTAGATTTGTTCGAAACGTATGGACGAATGCCTAAAGTGCTAGTTTTATGACAAATGTAACAAGAGTATTTTTGCAAAAAATCATTGCCAATGATTCCGTCGAATTCTGGAATGTAGTCATTTTTTACCACGTGAAATACATGTTTTAATTTAATTTTTCCTTCACCTGAATGAAAGACTAAAGTTTCTGTTGCGGTGAAGGGACTAATGATACTTTTTCCTACTATGGAGGTTATTACCATTTCGTTATGGTTCAATGGTTTAAGGTTTGTATAATTTTTAATTACGCTAATTTCTGCTCCTGTGTCTATCAGAAGAGTTTTCATTATACCATTTTCGAATGGGATGCGGATCATGCTTAAATTATTTTGAGGGATAAGGGAAATTTGAATCAAAATTGAGTTTAATTCCTTGCTTGGTGCACCTCGGCTTGAATGTTTACTCGGGAAGGATCGCCGGGGTTTTCCTCCCGAGACAGTTCGTTTCCCTGAAATTCGATTTCGTTGCTTTGATTGGACGGATTTTGATGATCCAGTATGTGGTGGTAATTGATTTGCCGATTAGGGTTGGTACGCTGGTCTTGGTAATGATTTTGGTTCTGATTATGATTATTGCTATTACGGTTTTGATAATTATTTTGATTATGGTTATTATAATTGTTGATATTGCCTCTGTTTTGTTCGTTTTGAACATTTTGTCGAACTTGCGCTAGACGAGTCCTACAGTTTTGGGACGAATGATTAGGTTTTTGGCAAAATGTACACGAGAGGAATTGCACTTCTCTTTTAACTGAGTTTGGAAATTGTGGGAGTCTGTTAGTATTTTGGTAGCAAGTTTCAGACGAATGCCCTACTTTGCTACATGTTCGGCAAATGGGTCTGGTTGCGTTTGATGTGCTACCGGTAGGTGAAGAAAAATGATGAGGAGATTTGTCCAGTCGAAATGACTGTTCAACTGCGTAGGCTACTGCGTTTTTGAGGTTATCTGCCTTATGAGCTTTAACCAAAATTTTTAGGGTGTGATTCCTGAGATTATCTTCGAATGTTTGCAGAGCCAATTTGCTGTTCTCTTTCGTTAAGAAATCCCTGACTGGTTTTTCACTAACAGTTCCTAACGTGGCTGAATTTAAAGCAGAGAGTAGTTGTGCAAGTCTGTCGCCGAATTCATAGACACTTTCCTTGGCCCCTTGTTTGGCGGTCATTAGTTCGTTTTGGGCGGAAGATCGCGACTTCTCTTGCTTGAATTGGCTTTCGAGCTCTTTAACGAGTTCGTTCCATGTGGTAAAAGAATTGAACTGAATCAGTTCGAAAGCTGCCCCCTGTAGTCTGGTCTTGACAATCTCAAGGAAGGTTTTATGTTTGTCGGTATCGACAGAGGAAAACAATATGTTACCGCATGCGATAAATTTGTTAAGGTCGCCTGGACTTCCGTCGAAAGTTGGCACGATATTGAATATATCGTTTATGCTTACTTTGAATTCCATCTTGGGTTCTTCTAGTATGGAATGGAGAGGAAGGAATTCGAATAATTCCGCTATTCGCTTATTTCGACGCGTAAGAATTTTGGCAAGAATATTTAAAAAAAATGCTCACAAAAAGATACCGAACTTAGCACGAAATAGTAATTGGGGGAGTGTGTTAAATTACAAAAATAATTGGTTGTGTTCTGTATGTATAAAAAATAAAATATCTTAATAGAAATACCTTATTTAATCTTTACACTGCTACTGGTGTTAATGATGCTGCTGCTATTGTGGTTGATGCTGGTAGTGCTGGTCTCACTGGTCCTTGGTCCACACCGTTTCCTGTGTTGTTACTGTTTCGTTGTCGTTGGTGCTGGTAAAATTTTTTTTTTTTTTTTTTTTTTTTTTTTTTACACTGTTCTGGTGTTACAGCCCCAGGTACGCTTTTTCACTAATCACTTTTTTAAAATGACGATTTTCACTACTTTGTCAAAAAAAAATCTCTTTTTTTTTTTTTACTACTTTTCCCTGGTGTATAGCCCCAGAGACGCCTCAAGATCTTTGTCTTGTATTTTTGGTAGTTGGGACCTTTTTAGGTATCCCACCGCTGCCACCAATGTTACGTCTCAGTCCGTGCTTCCTCGATAATCCGAGGGAAGAGTACTGAGCGGAGAGCCGAAATAAATTAAAGACAATTTGTTCTTTTTATTTTAACTGCAGAGCCCGCTGTCTATAGCTGGGCTGCGACTCTGAGTTTATTTATTAAGATTCAAAATATAAGTCGTTTAATTTGTTTTAAAGAAATAAAGGTCCGCTGTCTTCAGCTGGCTGCAACCTTGTAGTTTCAGTGTTTTAATTAGCTCTGCCTTTCCTTGTCACAACCTTTGCCTTTTATACAATTATTGTTCATGACCCATCTCCTATCTTCCCCCTCCACGCACCATTGGTTTCCTTACCAATTATCATATGTGCATACGCGCTACTTTTAGGTATTGCTTAATTGTTTTCCGTTCCCATTACAAGTACCCAAATGACATCTTGGGTGTCATTTGCCTTACGCTGGTGTCAAGTGTCATCCATTCATAAATTATTATTATTCCCCTGATACCACAACGTAGTATTCCTCCGATATGCAACTATTGCAGTTTTGCCATGTGTCGGCGTGCCGCTGTGCAATCGGAGTTGGGCTACGTGTGTATCGTATTGGGTAGGTATGCACTTCACTCATTGCGCTTGGGTGGCGTTTTGGGTAAATGGAAAAACAAATGAAAACAAAGCAAATGACCTATTAATAGCCGTATGCTCCGGTAATGTATGGAATGGATCGGTAGTGAGAAGGTGATGATTGGGGTAGGTCATGAGTAGGGTATGGTTGTGCGGATCACAACAATAAGGTGATAGATTGGCATTTGGGAACATTGAGCTCTAGGCAGTTTTTGAGACACCAAATAGAAAAACTATCTAGATCTTGTTGTAGTAAACAGGGATCTTGTGATATATGTTTGAAATATTTGGTATCGTCCGCATGGAGAGAGAAAGAGGAGTGTTTAGTGATCCTTTCAAGATCGTTAATGGTTAAGATAAATAGAAGAGGACCAAGGTGACTGCCTTGAGGTACACCAGAGGTTGCCAGGAAGGGGGCGGATAGGACAGACCTGAAGCGGACAATATAAAAACGATTTTCCAAATAAGAGGATATCCATTTCAGCAGTATTGGTTCAAAGCCGAGAGCAGACAATTTGAAAAGAATTAATTTATGCGAAAAAGGCTTTAATAAAATCGGTAGCAATAACATCAACTTCTTTACCACTTTCTAAGGTCGAAAGTGCAGAGGACACGAATTCAACAAGGTTAGTGGTAGTTGATCTGCCTTTGAGAAAGCCTGGTAAGGGGAAATTAAAGACTTGCAATGAAAGCTTATAGTCTAAGAGCTACTGAACGTTTTGCTAACCTCATAGTTAAATGGGAAATTTATAAATATTATTGCTAATTGGTGTCTTTCATCGCAGATATCACCGTCTGGCAGCATGGAGCTGGTGCATTTGCAAGGGGCAGTGCCCCAAAGATGTTAAAAAAAGTGATCAATTACGTCATCGTTGCATGGCTGAGTTTTTCTCAGGTAATAGTATTCGTACCCAGAAAACATTTTCATATAATGCCAAGCGTTTTTGACGGGTCCTTAAGGCTGCCGCTATTAAGTCATCGTTTCATGGAATTTTTTTTTATTCAGTTGCCAGACGAAAATTCAGGTCTTTCATCCTTCCAGACCCAAGGGAAAAATGTTAAATCAACATTTATTCCTCTAAAGTGCTAAAAATAATACCTCAAAATCTTAACATTTAAATAACTTTCGACCATTAAATTTGGAATTGTTACCCACAATTGGTTAAATAATTATTCACAGTTTTCACATTAACCATCAGAACCTTTTATACCCTTCAAAAAAAGAAAACGTTAAATGTTTCGTTGTAATTCAAAGAAATTTTATTTCATTTTATTAAAAAGAAATAACTGCCAGAAAATTGAGGAAATCTGTATATATAAAAATGGCGCAGGGTCATAAGTCCACAGGCCAAAAGTCCACAATGGACTTTTGACCCACCAAAGCGGTTTTCTTTGATTCTCTCTTAGACTATGATGTGTCTCTTGAACAATATTTCAGGAGCGGATTGACACAAAATGTAAACAAATTGCACAAGTTGAAAAATTTTTTGTTAGTTCTTTTCAGGTAGATCTTATTTTCAGTTAGGTGTTGATGTTTGTTCAATTTTTCAATCTCAGAGTATATCGGTAAGCCTTCACTGGCTGATAAGAGTCTATCAAAGGAAGTTGTTGAAGAGCGTTTTTGTTATTGTAGATAAAAAATATAATAATAAATTCGCTTTATAAATTTTTACAGTATTTTATTTAAACACGAAAAGTTTTTCAAAAATCATTTATATTAAAAAGTTTGTGAATTGTTCAAAAAATTTATAAAGTTTTTTTGAAAAATTCGCGCGAATTTTTCCAAATAACTTTATAAATTTTTACAGTATTTTATTTAAACACAAAAAGTTTTTCAAAAACAATTTATATTAAAAAGTTTGTGAATTGTTCAAAAAATTTATAAAGTTATTTTGAAAAAATTCGCGCGAATTTTTCAAAAAAACTTTATAAATTTTTTGAACAATTCACAAACTTTTTAATATAAATGATTTTTGAAAAACTTTTCGTGTTTAAATAAAATACTGTAAAAATTTATAAAGCGAATTTATTATTATATTTTTTATCTACAATAACAAAAACGCTCTTCAACAACTTCCTTTGATAGACTCTTATCAGCCAGTGAAGGCTTACCGATATACTCTGAGATTGAAAAATTGAACAAACATCAACACCTAACTGAAAATAAGATCTACCTGAAAAGAACTAACAAAAAATTTTTCAACTTGTGCAATTTGTTTACATTTTGTGTCAATCCGCTCCTGAAATATTGTTCAAGAGACACATCATAGTCTAAGAGAGAATCAAAGAAAACCGCTTAATTTTGTTGTACTTTAAATTATGAGAATTGTGGACTATGACCCACCATAGTGAGCCATAAGACCACAGTCAGTGAGTCAAAAGTCCACAAGAATTTTGTGTGGACTTTTGGCCACAATTTGTCCACAAATCCATTGTGGACTTTTGACCCACCTAGGTGGGTTTGTGGACTTTTGGCCTGTGGACTTATGACCCTGCGCCTATAAAAATTGGGTCTTAAAATTGTGTTCGTTTGTCGCCAAACCAACCAAACTTTCACATATCGTGAAAAAATCAATTGCTGAGGGTTAGTCGGGTAAAAACTCAAGAACGGCTCAACGGACTTGATTATTTTTACGGTCTTTGTATTCGTATCGAGTTTTGGGCATTTTAGTGAACATACCTGTGGCGACCTCCGAAACCCCTCAACCGATTTAAATGAAATTTGGCCGATGTGTATGGTTGGTTGCAGCTTAAAGAATAGGATAGTTTTGCTGGCCACCCGACAGGTGGCGCTGTTGTCAATCTCCAAAACTACTCAACCAATTTTAATAAAATGTTGTGAATGTGTATGATTGATTGCATCTTAAGGGATATGATAGTTTTGGGGCCGATTGGTGGCGCTGTTGTCAATGTCCAAAATTAGGTCTAACTGCCTATTCATATAGTTAGAGATGCCGCTAACTTGGCATAGATTTAAGTCGGTTAGTCGATCAATGAAGAGACATTCTTTTATTGAGTTGGGATTTGACGGAATAAAAAACGATTCATCATCAGATAAAACCCAATGCAGTTGTGGCAGATTGAAGTCGCCGAAAATGATGATGTCGTCAGAAGAGTCTGATAACTCGAGTTTTGCAGACGAAGAAGTAGCAATCAGAGGAGAGTCCCGGTCGTTGTGAATAGCGAGACGAACACCTCGACAGGGGGAGTCATCTGTTGGGCGGCGGATATCGTCCCGAAAGACATTAAATGTTTGTGGGAATAATTTCTGGTTCTTTATATCGGCAATCAGATTGTTTTTAGTTATCGCATAGATATCAAATGGAAGAGCATGAGATTGGCTGAGAACAGCTTGGGTTTTTAAACGTAGGCCCCTTACGTTCTGATAGTAAAAGGTTAGAGGAATGCTCTGATGGGAAGATGGCTGTGATCCTGGTATTGAGTTAGGGACAAAAAAATTGTTGTGGTCAGCATGGCTCCGTTGAAGCTGCGAGATATGTTTAGAGCTGATATGAGAAACAAAGGCAGACAGGTCTTTGTCCACTGTGGCAGACGAAATGTTAAAGCCATCGTGAAAACGGTTGTAGATTTCTCGCAGAGCAGCCGGATGAATAGGGAGGCCTTCTTTTTGTATATATATCTGAACGTTTGTTTTGGTTTTACCATCGATGCAGATGGATTCAGGCTTATCAAATAAGTAGGCATGGTAAAGTCGAACATTTTCAAAAAGCCTGTGGTCTCTCAGCCTTGACAAGATATATCGGCCATCAAGGCCGTTGGGGAGGACATATGATTTGAAAACTTGGAAGTAAGTTTAACCGCTGGGGGGGAGTAGAGGATCAAAAATTGCAGAAGCCTTAGAGATTTGGGTAGGTGTCTCATTAAGGGTAGATGAATTGGGAAGAACAGAATTAGAGGTAGAAGAGGTAGACGGGGCAGGATTGAGAACATGGGAATGAATGAAGTTCGGGTAGTAGGAAGTCGGTGGTGAATTAACAGGGGATAGTCAGAGGGGAGACTTTGATCAAGCTGAAGACATCGGTTGAGGTGTTCGAAAAAATCCAGGCGTATTTGGAAGGTAAGTCGAGCTTAAATCGGTTTTTTTTGTGTTAGTTTGAGAGATTATTTGACAGTTACGGATGGAGATGCTAAGTTTCTGCAGGAAAAAGTTATTCATCCAAGAGACGCCTCCATGCTGAGGAGCGCATGAGAATAATACTCGCAGGCAGTTCTGTGTAATTTTTCGAGCCTTTTATTCCAGTCGACGAGTGTCCAAAGTGAGCCATATCGGTTTAAGGGCGTTAACGTTGAGGTTAGGGTGGGTGGGGGCATTACTGCGGCTGTTGTACTTGTTGTTGTGGTTGTAGTCGTCGCTGATGTTGTTGGCATTGCAGTTGTAGTGGTTGTTGGTGCTGTTGAAGTGGTCGTTGATGCTGGTTAAGAATTAAATGGGATTGAATATTCTGCTGATTCCAGGAATTCGGTTAGTATTGACTTGTTGTTGACTGGGCTTGATTGTGGCTGTATGAGCTCAGGTATGAAATCAATTTTGCTTGAAGCTAGTCTCAGGTTTTCATCAATATCGCCCATAACTAATCGGAAAGCTGCGACATCATTGCTGACCTTATTGATTTTGTTGATGATGTCAAGCAGTAGTGGATCGATGAGTTGATGGGATGGGGCACTTGGTTTTGAAGAGCTTTGTAGGTAGGTATCCAGAAAGGTGCGAAAGGAGTGGAAATGGTCATTAATCGCTGATATATGTGGGTTTAGAATTGAGTTAATGTCAGATTTCATATCACTTTTTAAACTCAAAGACTTAAACTCAGACGGTAACTTTTTGGTGGAGACATCTATTCTATTGGATATTTCTTCGACACTTTTAAGCAACTCATCATATTTTGCAAATTGCGTCACGGTTTGCTTGTATAACAATTTGCATTCTAAGGAATTTCAGTTAAGGGAGTCACTAATGATTTTATAGCGAGTATAACGTGCGAAAGAAATATGCCCTTGCATTCGTCGCAAAAGAAAAGGAAATTGTTGTTATAATCATTGAGGTAGGTAATGGAACGCGTACTTAAACCTATGCAGAGAGCATGAAATGATTTTCCGCATAGCTCATTACAATTTACCAAATCAGAACTAAAGTCTTGCGATGTTAACACACAATCAGTATTACCGCACTGCTTTGACATAGTTCTTATTTGGGTCTATTAAATTTTGCAATCAAAAGGTAACAGGGGAAAAAATGTCAAGAATACAAATAAATTAATTTGAATTAAATTGATTTAAACTCGCGAAGCGGGAGCAAAAGAAAAACACGTCCGAACGGTTGGAGGTAAGAACTTCGCAAACGCCCAATTTGCGTAATCGCGTGGGTGAGGAAGTATATAAACGGAATTTCGTTCCGGCCAGGGTAAGGAAAGTGTTCGGGAAGAATTTGTATGAGCTTGAAGACTCACGAGGTAGGACAATAGGAGTTTATCACAATTAAGATTTACGAAACTAAGAAGGGGTAGTGGAAAATGGATAAGGATCATTCCCCAAGGATAGAGACTAGAATGGAGGTCCGGCTTCTCTGCGTGAGCATGAGACTGTCGTGGTCACACCTGCAGGACAAAGGGTTTACTAGCCCCTGAAAATATATTTTGGTCCCACTGTAAGGTTAAATCTTCATACAGTACCATCGCGAACATCACCCAGCTGTACATGCGACTCAGGCATTCGCATGGTCCACAGGAATGGAATTTTCCATTTGGTCGTGGGTGAGAGGGCCAAATTGTGTGTGTGGTAAATGTGATATCGCATGGGGAGTGCGGGGAGGTAGTTTGTCTGGTTTTGCACTATTGACTTGGGTAGGAAGCTAAGTGCGTTTTGTAAAGCAAGCACACCGGCGAGATATGCGAGGTACATTATAGTTTTTTGTGGCTCTTTATTTTTTTTTCTTTTTGGCTTGGTTGGGTAGACCGTTGATCGCGTGATCGCATGCACCATGGGATGGGTACAAGGCAACCGTAAATTTATACGGGACAAATTCAGGCAATGGGAAATTTTGTGGCGTGGTAGTTTGTTTCTTTGGTTGCGTAGGTTTTCTTCGAGCACGAGCAGTTAAGTCAAGTCAGTTGGCTTTTGGATTCAAAGTCGTAAAGAGGCAGTTGGTTGGGTGGGTGTTCGCGACACGCTGACCATTAAGTGGGGTAGTACCTCAGGCGTGGGTATTCGGGTTACGGTGTGGCAAAGTTTTTTACGTTTAAATTTAAGCCGCGATAAAACTATGACCGAACAATGGTCACAATATCAAAGTCAGATGCTTAAACAATTAAGCAATGCTTCATTAACGACACAAAGTGCCACGGCGTTAAAGCATACTTCATTTTGGTAGTTGTCTTTGTAAGAGCCTCTTTGAATTAAGCCACTACGTGCCGTACCTTATCGGGTTTTAATTACGTTTATTCCCCCCACCAACAAAAACCCTCTTGGTGAGCCAGCGGACGTGGTACCGGTGGTAGCGAACGAACTTGAGTTCATTGGGGACCGCCATCGCAACGCGGCGGATCCTTCGAAAGCTATCCACCCCCACTTAAGCGTACACAGACTGGCAACCGGAACAGCAGCGTGACGCCTGCAGCATTCAGCATTTACAGTGATCGGGCAGACCAATTGTGGAGTTCCAAACAGCTTTTTTTCGCGGTGTACCCAGTGAGAGATTGTATTTTTTTTCCTATATATTATCTTTATATATATAATTCTACTTTACGTGTGTTATGCGAACTCCTCCTAAACGGCTGGACCGATTTGCACAAATTTTTTTGTATGCGTTTGGGTTGCGCCCCGGGTGGTTTAGATTTACAATTCGGTCCAATTGGACAATGGGGCGTGGTACCTTCCATACAATCCACAAATTAAAAATCTATTGTTTCTGCTCCTGATGACGGTATTTGCACAAAATTTGGTACGTCAGTTTGGTGTGAATTTTTTAAGTGCTGCTGCAAATATGGGCGGGATTGTACAAAGGGGCGTGGTACCTCTCATAAAAAAAAAAATAAGAATCAAATATTTCTGCTCCTGCTAACGGTTGGTATTTCGGTTGAGTGAACATATTTTAAGTTCTGCTGCAAATATAGGCGGGATTTGATAAAGACGCGTGGTACCTCCCATACAAATCTTCTTTATGTATATTATTCTACTGTACGTGTGTATGTCACTGAATAAATTTTTTTTGGTCATCGAGCTTATTTGTTTGCTTTTAGTTTTTGACATATCACAAATTCGTTCTCAATCGTTCAAACAAAAGTAAATTTTAATTTACGCAAGAGTGGTTTGTTTTATTTCGAATTGCGAGACAACGAGTGTGGTGTCATTGAAAACAACACAAACTTGAATCAAGCAACAACTACGGCCACATGTAGGTATTCTAATTTAAGTGTATTGCATTAAGTGCGTTTCGTTATTTTCATATTTAAATTTTTTTGTATCTTTGGATATTTTTGGTGTCGCATTTTCAGTAAATATTAAGTGTATTACATTCACATATAAGTTACGTAACTGAAACAATGCCACGTCTTCGTGGACGAGGAGGAAATATTGGTCGACGGACTATCCATTCACAATTACAGCACAACCATCGGTTAAATACATCGGTACAAGATCAATTGACGGACAATGGAAATGTAATAAATCTGACTGCAATCACACGTGCTAATGAAAGTCAAGAAAGTCACCGCAATGAACGCCTTCGAGCTAATGCATTGACACAAAGACTGGCCCGTCAACGAGTCACCGACACATTCAGAACACGCGAACAACAGCGTTTGCAAGTGTATCGCACATTGACACGTGCATCACTTCTTCGCCTTGCGTTTGAATATAAGTCGGACATCGACTATTCGTCACAATAGTTGTGAGCTAGGGTAGGCCACGGGGGCAACTTCTTTGATGCAGGTGAGGAGGGCGCGGCACGCTTGCGGAAGCTCGGCTCAGCTCGTCGGACGGGGTAGTTCTTCCCCCCTCACCGTACACCACCTGCTCGCACACATTATGTTTCGTGCCAAAAAAAAAAGATAAAAGAATTTAAAAAAAATCAAAAATAGTAGAAAGCTACGTTAATTGGACTGCGGCCGGATCAAAATGGACAAGTGAGAAAAAGACAGTCATTAGAAGGACAGAAAATGAAACGCTCAAGCACTTCTGCCACCGCTAAGGAGAGGGAACGGGAAAGCTACCGCGAAGCTTACTCTAACTAGTCTAATCTAAATCTACTCTAACCTAGAATTCAAAATAAACCCTACTCTGGGCCTATTGTAACTTAAAACTACCCTACAACTAACACTTCCCTAACCGCACTTCCTTTCCCACCGTCTCTCAAAAGCGATGGTTCGTCACGAACCCGAGACATGCCTGGTGACGCTGGCAAAGGTTGGCCTGCCCTCCCTTCGTGTGGTAAACACAACCGAATGCTACCACTCTGGCCGATATTATGAGTTGTAGCCCCAATATTTCCTCCCAGCCACAATCTACAACCTCGTCCGAGAATAGTTAGTCTAAGTCATGTTTTGTCGTCAAAGTCAGTGAAGGTCACGTCCTGTCTCCATCTACCCATTAAAGGACGGCCCGTCCATGGTCCACACACCGAACGCGAAAAGCTTTTAGAAGCACATATTCAATTAAATATCACCACGAAATTTAGAGATAAGTGACAAACATTTTATTAAAACAAACTAGAACCTATGATTTCTGCCCTTAATATTATAAACTTAACTAACCTAATTAAAAATTCAAAACAATAACTTATTACTATATTACTCACGGTTGCAAGACGATCCCCCGTTGTCCTGGCGCCAGCACGAGGAAGGACGATGATTCTGGTTTGGCAATGGACCTTAATCGCGAGCAAAACAACAATACTAAATACTAAAAGCAGATAAAAACTACTTAAACTAATAATCCTAACCTTACGTTAATTCACAAAAAAAATAAATAAAAAGAAATCAAGGCTAAACTTATATCTAATGTAGTTGATTAATAATTCATTGAATTCACAAAATAATTTTTAATTTCGACACTAACGGATTGCCAATTTGAATCTGCGGTGTCTTGGACAACAACGTGGCTGAAGCGGGTGAAGGCGGAGCACCAATTTGTGAGTAGTTTTACTGCGTCTGCTCTTCTCCTTCAAGTTGGGGAATGTCTCCCCTCTTGTCCGGGGATCGTAGGCTTTTCGTCCCCTTTTGTTGGAAGGTTCCAAGCTGGACCGTTGGACTGGATGGCTGTTGGAGTCGGGTGC
This sequence comes from Cheilosia impressa, assembly GCA_948293265.1. Lineage (NCBI taxonomy): Eukaryota > Metazoa > Arthropoda > Insecta > Diptera > Syrphidae > Cheilosia > Cheilosia impressa. The sequence continues at coordinate 58,814,484 of OX411880.1, forward strand.
CCGATTGCTATATTCTTTGCGGTAGCGGTATGTTTCGGTGCACCGCTAGTGACTCCAACTGTTTGGACCACCAGTTAAATTTTTCCCCAACAAATCCCCGGTCAACGTCCTGTGTTTCTTGGCCACACTGTGGAACCGAAATTCCGGGATGCACCACACTCAGTTTAATGAAATGTCCGTTTTTAATTTTTTTTTTTTTCAAGGGTCTAGTAGCCGGCAAATTGCAGCGTAAAATTGTTGTCTGCTTTTTGATTAAAAAAGGAACTTGTCTCTTTTTTTTTGAAAATGATATGATTAGTGCGCGCCACTGTACCACTTTTCTTCTTCTGTACTATTGGCAAGTTCAATGACCATATACCTCTCTTCTACAATGATTTTGAAATTGACCCATATATTTGATTTCCCCTCTTATATTATTTTTTCCGTTCTCCTTTCTTTCTCTCACTATCCTCTTTTAGTTCTTTCATTTGCTTTCTTTTCATATTTATGTTTCTCTTTTCTTTACTTCGTCTTTCTTTCGTCTGTAGGCAATATAATTATTTTCGTCAAGTTGAAGGCATTCAGTCGTCATGTCGTCCTATTCAAAATAAATACTTAGCCTTAACTTATAATTTCTACTTATTATATACCTTGAGACACCTAACATAACTTATAGCCCTACAGAAATTAATAAATTAACATTAATTAATAAAAAAACAAAAAAAATCAATAATGTATCAACACATAATTGCACTGAGTGACGTCATTCTTTACGATCGAAAGTTACAGGGGGCATGACTAAAAAAAAGGGACTTAACGAAAATGCGACAAACTGCACCATAGGGGAAAACGAAGAACAAGAAGAGGCGAGACGCAAAAATTTGTCAAAACAAATGACTTTTGCAAGCCGGTCGGCCATAATGCTTTCGTTTTTATATATATTCTTTTTGGTTTAATTGATAGTTATCAAATATGTATTTTGTTTTATTTTTGGTGTTAATATTTGTGATTGTCGTTGTCGCGGATTTCTCGTTAACTGAAATCCTTTGTTTAGTGTTCTCTACTATCGCTATGCGATCACCTATCGAAATTGGAGTAGTTTGTGTTTTACCAATTGGGGTGTTTCGACCCTTTTCAAGTGGCTCATCTGACGCCAAAATTGTGTTCTCCATGGAGGTGGTATTGCGGATGGTCTACCGTAACACATTCACAAATTCTAATCGGTGCTATGAGCAAACAATGCCAACACTGTCATGCACTCAAATACAAAGGTGAATCGGCCGGTTTCTGCTACGCGTCTGGAAAAGTTGTATTGCCACCATTGAATTCGCCGCCAGAACCATTGAAAGCATTATTGGCTGGAGGTACATCTCAATCTAAATTGTTTTTGCGTAAAATTCGCAAATTCAATTCGTGCTTTCAAATGACATCATTTGGAGCAACAAAAATCGTTCACAATGAGGATGGTCGCAATTTTCAATCAGATCATACGACCTTTAAGATTCAGGGGCAAGTGTATCATCAAATTGGGTCTTTAATACCGCCGTGCAAAATGGTGTGATGGACTGAAAGGGAGAAGGTACAACTCAGTAAATCATTGGAATATAAAGAAACCTGTGCCTGTTCTGTAATTATCACATCGACACTTCTTCTCTATAAATATAAAAGAGAGTTGCAAAAGCGTTGTGACTTTATAACTCACGAACTGTCAAACCGAATTCGATCAAATTAGGGTTTGCTTTCATGGTCGTGTAGTTGGTTTATCTAAAGTTTGAACGTTCGTGAGTTATGTCAACATCTGATTTTGTCCATATATAAAAAAAAAAAAAAATAGGTGCCTATGAGCGTGTGCTGTATGTTTACTCTGTGCTGATGTCATACACACGGTAATGACATCACGCACGATTTTTTAAACCAAAACTTAAAACGATCATGGACTTTATCGTTAAGCACAGTGTTTTCGGACAATCGCGTTTCTGGATGTACTCTGTCGAATGGCAGAAGCGAGAATTGTGATGTTAATAATTTAATGAATTCTATGCGGTACGAAGTTCGCCCGGTCAGCTAGTCTTATTATATATTTTAAAGTGTATTGAGCCCCGAGCGATTTAAGGGGTTGGATATTTCAAAAACTGTGAAACTGCATTATGATAAAATTGAACATATCTAAAAATGTAAATCAATCTTAATGCATATAAAAGAAAATGTCCCGCACCAAAGAACACATTTTACTTGCAGTTTAAGTTTTGAGATAGGTATTTCTATTAGCACGAACATATGGGTATAATTTCAATTGATTGAATGTATTTTCTCTACACTAGTATCGCTTACATTTCCTTTTATGAGTATGTAATAATGGTAATATGTCTGTGTTCTTTTTTTTTTTTTTTTTTTTTTTCTCGTCGGAGGTTGTTACTATCCGATGGAGCACTCAGACACAAACTACAGGTCCATTGTACTGCCAAACAGACACCTTACATTACTGTACTTAGTTTTCCCGTCTGTCGAAGAAAGATGAGAAGGAGCTTCAGTATGAAGAGCTTAGATGTTCGGCACTCACCACATCAGCCCCAAAGATCCGCCACCTGATGCGAGCAAAGGCGGGACAGCTACAGAGGAAGTGCACCGCTGTATCATCGTCCTCTCCACAAGCAGGACAGATAGTGGTGTTGCTCAAGCCCAACACATTTAAGTGATTGGCAAAAGCTTGGTGTCCCGAAAGGACGCCCACAAGCAGTCTGCAGTCCATTCTCCTAAGGGATAGAAGGAAAGACTCGGACCTTTTGCAGATGTCCGGACGCAGTCGTTTGGTCTGCCTACATGCAGCACAGTCTCGCCACCGACGCTCGTGTTCACGAGAAACCCAAGTATCAATGGATGACCTAACCACAGAAGCAGACAGACCCAACGCAGGTTCAGGTCCTGAGAAAGCCTCTTCTGAACCCCGTCTGGCAAGCTCATCAGCGATCTCATTTCCCTGGATACCAGTGTGACCTGGGACCCAGACAAGATTCGCGGTGTTGAGCCTTCCGACTAAGTTCAGAGAAAGCTTGAGTTCGAGCACTAACTTGGACGAGGTAAGAGGGTTAAGCAATGCTTTTAATGCAGCTTGGCTATCACTGCAAACGCATATGCTTCTAGCCCTCCACCTGTTTGTCACAATGTAGCGCATAGCCATAAGGATAGCGAAAATCTCCGTTTGGAAGACAGACGCATGGTTACCTAAGGGGTAGTGTAGTCTAATGTTCTCGCTTTCCACAAAGACACCAGAACCAGACCCTTGTCCAGTTTTGGAGCCATCCGTGAATACACGATGACATTCTTTCCCAGGCTCAGAGTCTGACCGAAGCCATTCCTTTTCCTGAGGAAAGTTGACATGGTAGTTTTGTCGCAGTAGGATTTCTGGGGTCATTGCGTCAGACGGCATGTCCATAAGACAGGGGTCAAAGGACAATTCTCGCACAAGTTCCTCAAAATTCCAATGCGCGTGGTACCAAAAGCCACCTCTCTTTAACCGAGAAATGGTTTTCAGCGTACACCCCATGATAAAAATATCAAGAGGGGGGAGGTTCATCATAGCATTTAGAGCAGAGCCCGGAGTGCTACGGAAGGCCCCTGTGCATCCAAGACAAACCGTTCTATAAAGTTTGGCAAGAGAGGCAGTAACACGTTTCCGCGAAAGCCTGTTCCACCATACAACCGATGCATATGAGAGAAGTGGTCTTATCATTGCCGTATAGATCCAAAGGACCCTTTTAGGAGATAAGCCTCATGTCTTGCCATAAGCGCCTTTGCACTGCCAGAAAGTTGACAGCGCTTTATCGGTTTTTGATTCAACATGCTTGGACCAAAGAAGCTTTCTATCGAGGATTACTCCCAGATATTTGACTTCATCGGATATCGGGATAGTGACGCCTTTTAGCACAAGCTGAGTCAGACCAGTGATCTTTCTCCTTCTCGTGAAGAGAACAACCGTAGTTTTAAGAGGATTCACTGAAAGCCCATTTCTTTCTCTGCGCCCGAGAGCAGACGGTCCTTAGGTCTGAACCGACAGACAGAACGGCGACATCATCCGCATAGGCTTGTGTGTAGGTTCCAGGAAGATTGAGAGCCGTTAGCAGAGAGTCCACTACCATACACCATAAGAGCGGAGAAAGAACACCACCTTGAGGGCAGCCTCTGTTCACCCCAGTCATGACGCATTTGCCACAATCCGCCTCGGCAACCAACGTCCTGTACATTAGCATTGCTTTAATCCACAAAACCAATGTTTCATCTACACCATGATGTCTGGCTGCATTGCACATGCTATCAAAAGTCGCATTATCAAAAGCACCCTCGATATCGACGATAATACCCAGCGCGTACTCCTTCCGATCAAGAGCACTTTCAATCCTACCAACAAGGTTTTGAAGCGCGGTTTCACAGGATTTTCCACGCTGATAGGCATGTTGCATCAAAGAAAGAGGATGCGATCGAAGAGCAACATTGCGCACGTGCAGTTCAACCAGTCTCTCCAAGCTTTTCAGCAGGAAGGAAGACAGACTTATGGGTCTGAAACTTTTGGCGAGAGTGTAGTCGGTCTTACCTATCTTTGGTATAAACACGACTTTAACCATACGCCAAGGGGAAGGTATGTAGGCCAAGGCCAAGCTAGCGGTGAAAGTTCTTTTCAGCGTCGGCATCAGCTGACTAAAACCTTGGTTCAGCATAGCCGGATAAATTCCATCCGGACCCGGTGACTTGAAACTCTCAAAAGATGCAATTGCATATTTGATAGCTTCGTCCGTCACCACTCTGGATGCAACATACCAACTACGCCGCGTGGTGTTTGATAGTTCAGAAGTGGCCACCATAGGCGGTACCACTGAAGAGCACGTAATGACCTGATTTCCCGGGAAGTGAGTCTCCAGCAGGAGACTAAAAGTCTCCGCCTTTGTCTCAGTGTAGGTACCATCAGATTTTTGGAGCGATTCCTACAAGCCTACTGGTTACACTTAGTGAAGCGACCTCCTCACAAAATTTCCTATAAGAGTCGGTTTTCGATTTACGAATTAGTCTCTTAAATTCTTTTTGTTTCGATCGATACAGATTCCAGTCTTCTGCTAAATGGTTTTTAAAGACCTATTTAGGAGCTTTCTGGTTTCTCTGCGAATACACTGCAGTTCGGTATTCCACCAAGGTACCGGTTTTCTACAGGAGTTTTTTGAAACTGGACACGCTAGCTCAAAACAACGGATAATGACGCTGCTCAGATCCTGAGCAGACCTCTCTACCCCCTGTATTGATCTCAGCTTGAGAGGTGCTTTAACAGAATTGCCAAGCTCCTCCTCAAACCGAGCCCAATTTGTTTTCCTCGGATTTCTCTTGTCCAGCGAAGGTGAAACTTCACAGTAGATTTGAAATTCGATGTATCTGTGATCTGACAAAGTGCTATCTGGCGATACTCTCATATTTATGATAGTCTTGCAATGCCTGTTGGACAGGGTAACATCAATTACTTGCTGTCTCCTGGCTGTAACAAATGTAGGTCGAGAACCTACATTGTTGATGGTGATGTCAGACGATAGGATGAAGTCCAGAAACAGTGTTTTGAGCATTAGCATCGTAACATAAGATAAGACCTATCTTTTTGGACTCGCAGTACTCTACGAGCTCAACAACAGCCTTTGGTGGTGGAGGAGTTAAAGAGTCGTAGGGAAAGTAAGCCGATGCATTGACAAAGGTTTCCCAATTGCCGTTAGCATGGTAAGTAATAGTTGCAGCAACCAGATCCTGGCAACAGAACCGTTTGATTGTAACTGCCGTGAGGGATTTCGATACAACAAGACATGTCCTAGGTCTCTCGGACAGCTTATCGTAAAGAACGTTGTGCGAACCGCTTAACTCACCAAGGCCACAGATGCGATTTTTCCACACCCACGGTTCTTGGATGGATGTTATGCAGTTCTTTGTTCTACATACCGCAAGCCTACTACTTAAAAGAGCAGTAGCAGCCTTGCAGTGTTGTAGGTTTATCTGAGTAAACAAAATGGTTGTAGACTCTGGGTTTCGTCCTCTAATTGCACTATTTGGCATTGAAATGGAAATGAATCCTACCAAGATGCAGATAGGGACGCATGTTGTACCTAGACTTAATGATCTCGGCAGAAACCATGTCAATGCTCACAACCAGAGAGCTACCATCTTCATCGTGACGGTTTCTGCTCTGCCTGTGAGAACGGACAATCCAGGCTTTTGTGTCGAGACCAGGGTTCTGGGCATTCAGACGCTTAAGCACATCCGCCGATTTCTCCAGTTTCCCAGGGATGCAGCAGACGGCACGCGTGAGCTTGGGTGGCTTGTAGACCTCAAAAACTTTGGTCCCAAGGGGAGGGATCTTCGGCACCATGCTGCTAACCCATTCAGAGGTTTGCTGCGAGGAGGTCTTCACCACGAAGGTTCCGTCCTTGAACTCACAGCCCTCAACCTGGATACAAGCATTCGTAGCCGCGACAAGCTCCAAAAGATGGGCTTTGCAGTGTTTGCACTCTGCATCACTCATGCTATTATCATTGCCTGCTTTCCCTATACGAACCGCTAAAGAAGAAACAGCAGCATCCTTATAGGACAGCCTACTATCTCGTGCCTTAGCTGTTCTGCGTTCAAAAGAACCACGCAACTTCTTGCTTTTTGGTTCGGCAGAAGAGGAGGCAGCGCCCAGTCCAAGGGGTTGGTTAGCTTCAGTTTGTGAGACCTCCACCGACCTGTTCCTTTTCAAAGGCACCACCCAAGAGCTGAGAGACGTGCTTGCGCCTTCAGCCGGTAAGGCTTCTTTGCGCTGCTGATCCGACAGCTTCTTCATTTTCCTCTTCCGCTGTCCCTTAGACAGGCGCCGCTCAGAGCTCGCCTCTTCAGGAGCCCGTTCAACCATAGAGGTATCCCGAGTCAGGCCGTCAGTGGCAGTGCAGTGGGCAGCAGCTTGTCCCGTGCTCAAATTGCCGAGTGAATCGGACATAGAGCCACAAGGGTCGCATGCGGGTCTTGAGCTCACGTCCGTAGGTGCGATCGCAGCATCCGGTTTCTGTCCACCAGCACTGATTCCATTGCTGGTAGCAGCACCGGTTTCATTTGGAGACCGTGCACGGTCGGACTCACAGACTTGAGCAGGTTTGATTCTCTTTACGAGCTTGGGTCGCTTCTTCTTGCTTTTCAGTTCGGCAGAAGAGGAGGCAGAGCCCAATCCAAGTTGTTGGTCAGCTTCAGTTGGTGAGACCTCCACTGACCTGTTCCTTTTCAAAGGCGCCGCCGAAGAGCTGAGAGAAAAGCTTGCGTCTTCAGCCGGTAAAGCATCTTTGCGCCGCAGATCTGACAGCTTCTTCCTTTTCCTCTTCCGCTGTCCCTTAGACAAGCGCCGCTCAGAGCCCGCCTCTTCGGGAGCCCGTTCAACCATAGAGGTTTCCCGAGTCTGGCCGTCAGTAGCAGTGCAGTGGGCAGCAGCTTGTCTCATGCTCAATTTGCCGAGGAAATCGGACATAGAGCCGCAAGAGTCGCTTGTGGGTTCGGGTATGAATGTTGGGGCCTCCAGAATCCGTGCCCCGGCCGTAGTCGAGAAGACTACGGGTGGATTTTGGCTATTGCCATTACCACCTGGAGTAGACAACTCCGTTTGTTTCTTCATTCATAGCATAGTTGAGTGTTAACCACTGGCTCCTGTGGGTTAGAATACACTAACACTTCTATTTTTTACTGAGGATAAGCTAAAAAGCTGTTACCTCAAACCATCCTCCTTTACCCGGGCTTTGGACCGGCATGCTACTTTCGTAACAAGGCGGAGTTGGATTTTAGTCGCCTCTTACGACAGGCATGCCTACCTCGGGTATATTCTTTCCCCTACCCGAAGGGGTACCCGAAGGGGTAATGTCTGTGTTCAGAAAAAATTTCAAACTTGACTGAATGCATCCAGAAGATTTATTAGTACACTAAATGAATAATATGAGTTATCTCTGTTCCTTCTTAGATAGCTGCCTCTGTCTGTTTTTCTTCTTTTGAATTTAATGCATCTTCTAAAAATATAACCGAAGTTGTGAAATTGCTTACTGCAAGGAATGCAATATTATTTTTCTTTATTCTTTTAATAAAACAATACCAATATAATACATCGTATTTTATTAGGTTATGAGCCCAGAGAACGTAAGGATTATAATATAATTCGTTCTGGTTGAATAACTAAAATAAATAAAAATGACCGACAGGTTGAATGTAATTCACATTAACAAATTCGATGGTAAGAATATCCATCGATGGAAGTTTAAGCTAAAATGCGCCTTGCGAGCGAAAGGAATATTTGATAATGTAATTGGGATATCGAAGTGTTCAGCACCTGCAGTTGATGGAAGTAACGAGACGAAAATCAGTCAATGGAAGAAAGATGATGCGCATGCTATGTTCCTACTCACGTCCGCAATGGAACTCACACAAATTACGCTTGTGGAAAATTGCGAGACATCAAGGGAGATGATGGACAAACTAAATTCCATATATGAGCAGAAAACTGAGACAAACAAAATGTTAGTACATGAACAATTTCACCAATACTCGATGGATAGGAACGACTCGGTGGTACAACACATGGCGAAAGTTGAAAATCTTGCACGACAAATTCGTGAGTCCCATATGGTATACCGACTCGAAGACATACATGAGAAAGCTGGGAGCATTCGAAAGAAAACTCTTGCGAATATGCACAGGACTGCACTACGATCCAATTCGGAAGAAAAACGTCAGAAGTTCAAGACTCTACGAAGAAGCCAAAATATTACCGCTGGATAAGTATATGCCCAAGTAGAAATTTGTGACTACTATCCAAATTAAATTTAAATTATGGTTACCACACGGTAAATTTGACTCAATTTTGTGTCGATATAAGCATTCCGATAAGATGGTAACTATTAACATTTTTGTAACCATTACACGACTCAAAGATAAATGTCATTACAGCTACGCAAATTGACTGCGCACAGTCTGATTTGTGACCATTAAATATTTTGGCGCTTTTTCTGCAAACAATCAATCACATACTACGAACTAACGTCTCCTTTAGGTGTACACAGACGAAGTTGGTACAGCATTTATACTCACACATACACCATGCAAGGATAATTATATGAAATTCCTTCTCAAGTGTAAAGTATCTACACAGGGTGGCGTAGCAAAAAAATTCTTGATTTGTGTTATGATGAATATCTTAAAGGAGTCTATATATGAAATTTTTTTGTATATTATATGTTCATCTTTTAACTAATGTTCCCCTAAAAGCATTAATTTACATTTTGTTGGGGAAAAGTAAAAGATTTTAATTTAATTCAAACAAGTCGTAGCTTGGGTGTCGTTTAATACACACGTTTAATTTTTTTGCTCTGTAAAAATGAATTCAATGTGCGCCAAATGCATAAGTTCGATAACTAACCTTGACTTTATATCATGCGGCATTTGTGGATTAAACACTCACAGTGAATGTGCTAATATCCCTAATAGTGACATTGAATTTTTTAATTCTAATTTAAATATTTTCTACAAGTGTAATAAGTGCATAAACAGCCCACTATCAATATGTGTGCAGAAAATGAATGATCTTTTCGCATATTTGCAAGCCAACTTAAGTGATATTAATGAATTCGCTTCCTCATTAGATGTGAATGCAAAAAAAAAAATTCCCTAACGTAATTAGTAATGTTTTGGATGTCAGCCGCGATATTCGCGTCAGTACCCGCCATCAGAGGAAAGTTAAGGTCAACGAACCTTCCAAACAACTATCTACTGTAAAGCGTGGAATATCATTGCCCGCTTGTAACTCGCCTCTCTGTGAAGAACAGCAAGTGTTCTCCCATGAGCGGTCGCTCTGTTGATAATGATGCTGCTTCTGTTAGCGGATTGAAAAAAACATCAGCAAAAAAAATATTGCCATCAAATAATCTTTTGTGCTCTAGTAATGCTGACTCTGATAAGAGTAAGACTATTGTTGAGATAATTATTAGATTAGATATAGCAACAGCAAGCAGTAACACTTGATATCTTGTTGGCTGTGTGGTGAAACAAGCACTTGAACCTGTTCACCGTAAAAGGGGAGTAAAGAATAGCTAAAAGAAAGGCGTGTTATATGAGTCAATAAATGATATTGATTGATTTTATTTTTGGGCCAACGCCTCTTTTATACCTATAATTACTTACTTAAAGTGCTACGATAAACAATATATTTGTTACATATTACTTAATGCTACCATAGCCTACATATTACATATTGCTTAATGCTACAATAGCCTACATATTACATGTTGTTTAATGCTATATGTGGTGTGTCAGCGCAACAAGCGATTGTTACTTCTGTTGTGCTGACGGTGTTATTGGTGGTGACTGGAGTGGGTCACTAGGTGCGGTGTTCGTTGCACCTGGTGTGTTATGTTATGTTGTTACTGAACATTCTCCCCGCGTTGAACTGCGTTGCATTCAAGTTGTTCTTATGCTTCGCTGACATTGTATTGTGATCGGGTTTGCGGAATAGTTTTCGGTTTTTTGGATGACGTATTTCGGCTGCGCAATTTGCAGATGATTGTAATTCCGACGGCAATTGACACCAGAAGAGCCAGATAGCTGATTGAATGATGATGAATGCTATTGGTGAATACCGTATCCTGTAGTTCTGGGAGGCCTTGAGGTTGCAAGTCTGCAAGTTGGGTTTGAAGAGTCGTCAAGGATTTAATGGATGTGTTGTTAAATGCTGGAATTAATTTAAGGATGGTGTGTGCTTCCTTGTGGCTAATGATTGAAGAGATGTTCCCAAAACTGATGTAGGAGGAGTGTAGTGTGCTGGTGATCTTTCGATGTGCCTGGATGGTGATTAGATGGTTTCTTATTACGCAGTCTTCGTCGAGTGAGAGAAGTCCGGATCTAGTCAGTTCGAGTTGAATTGTTTCTGTTTTACATATGGCAGTTAGTTGCACGTTTAGGAGTGTGCCGAATATCCACTGGTTGCCGCTGCGTAGCTGAGTCCACACCATGTTGTTGGTTGGATTTATTAATTTGCATGATGGTACTGTAATATTGTTGAACAGATTGAGTTCACAATTGTATGCCTGTGAACCAGCGTTGTATTTTGCCTTTTTGTTGGAGCAGAAGAATTGCAGGTCCTTGCCTTTGTCGCATTCTTGAAGTTCGGCTGCCGTCATTGCGAAATACTGATCTCTGTGACGATTTATGGCGAGAATTTCCATTGACGGGTTGATAATTAGTAGAGTGTTGTTTACTGTTGCCGGGAATGGTATCAATCGAAATAGGTTGAAAGATTCTTGCTCGACGAGTGGAATATTGATGACGAACAGAAGATGATTATCAGTTGCTCCTCCCTTTGCTGTTAGAATTTTGTAAAAGTGAATCAAGTCTTCTTGTTCGAATGGTAGTTTTTGGTACTGCGGCAGATGGTTTTTGATGTTTGTGATTTCTGCTCTTAATTGTGCTGGAGAGAGCAGCAGTGGACTGATGGTTCCATAGTGTGCGTCCGTTAATGTGTTGAGAATTGCAGTTTCAATTTGTTGTATGTTAGATGCCATAATCATTAGTTGTGTCGTCAAGGATGTAAAGATTTGGAATATCTTGGATTGTTCAGTGGCTTCTCCAATTCGAGCAATAATCTGTTTGGCTTGGGTTTGAAGGAGGTTCATGTGCTCTCTTGCTTCGAGTTGATCCCGTTTCATGATATTAATCGTGGAGTCTATGATGGACGTTCTTTAGCATCGTCCATAAGTTTGCTTCATTGCCCCTTAATTGATTAATGGTTTGGGATAATTCGTCTGCGTAATCAGAGTCAAGAAGTCCGAATAACGTGTGTGCTACATTGGCAACAAAGTTAATAGCTGCTCGAGGGGTTCGACGTTTTGAGAATAAGCTGGACTCTGCTTGTAGTCTGCTCCTAATGGCGATAAAATGTGTTACCAACGCAGTACATGTTGCTCTTTGTTGTAATTGGTTGCAGAGGTGTTGAAGTGCCGTTGTGCCATTATTGAATGCTCTCAGCTCTGTTTGAATAGGTGCCAGGTCATAGTACACGATAATTTTCCATTCGGTCGCAACTAGGTTTGTAGATCCGAGATTTTCGAAGTATATTCCTGGCTGATTATTGAACTTGGTTATGTTCACTGGCAATGCGCATATCATTGGTAGCAGTAATAATGACAACATTATTGTGGTCGCTAGCGAGACGTATGATATCCTTCTTCGTTTTGGAGATGTTTCCGTTGTAACAGTTGTAGTCGACGTGGATTGTGATGATGGTCCTGGCGTTTCAGCTGTATTTGCTTCACTATCATCTGATTCGTTAAATAGTGGGGCTAGACGGTGGATTGGTCGTTTCCAGATTCCTGATTTGGTTTTGACGTTGACAACTCGTACCATGTTGTCGTCCCCTTTGAAGATTTGAGTTACTTTTCCAATTGGCCATTGAAGTGTTGGTGTGTTATCTTCTTTGATTATGACCATGTCGCCAACATTGATATTGTTCCTTTCTTGGTTCCATTTGTGCCTATATTGTAGTTCGTTCAAGTATTCGGTTGACCATCGTTTCCAGAATTCGTGTTTCAACTGACTAATTGCCTTCCAGTGGGTAAGCAGAGTTGTTTTAGCTGGAGTGGTCTCACTATCGACTTGAGCAACCAAAGGCTCGCCAATAAGAAAATGCCCAGGGGTAAGCGCAGATAGGTCGTTTGGGTTTGATGACAGCGGGGTAAGTGGTCTTGAATTCAAAATGCTTTCAATTTCGACGACTACGGTTTCCAATTCTTCGTGTGTCAATGACGCCGATGAAACTGTTTTTACCAGGAGGTGCTTTGCGGATTTCACTGCTGCTTTCCATAGGCCGCCAAAATGAGGAGCTCGAGGTGGTATGAATTTGAATGCTATGCCTTTGTCGCTGCTGGCCTTGATTATGGTCTCTTTTGCTTCTGGCACATGGAGGACATCGAGCAGCTGGTTTCTTGCTCCCACGAAATTGGTTGCAATGTCGCAGTAGAGTGTTTTAATGCGGGCGCGTCGGCTGATAAATCTTCGAAGGGCTCCAATAAAGGCTTCCGTTGTTAGGTCAGTGACAATCTCTAAATGTACAGCCTTGGTTGCAAAGCAGCAGAAGACTGCTAAGTATACCTTGTGCGGCTTTTTTCCTCTGATTTTGTAGTGCACCCATAGGGGTCCGCAGAAGTCAACACCGGAGATCATAAATGGTCTGTTTGGTGAGACGCGATCGGCTGGGAGGTTTCCCATTACTTGATTCATCAATTGTGGTTTGGTTTTGGTGCACTTAACGCAATTATGAACTGTGTGACGAGCCATGATCTTTCCCTTGATTGGCCAGACCTGTTGTCTCAGGATAGAGAGGAGCGTCTGTGGCCCACAATGGTTGTGCTCATCATGTTTCATTTTGAACAGCATTTTTGTTACTGATTCATTGTATGGCATTAGTATGGGATGTTTTGCGTCGAAAGAGATGGGAGCGGCTTCTAGTCGGCCTCCGACTCGTAGAATACCCTTTTCATCTAGAAATGGTGCTAGGGTGATCAGTGTGTTAGATCTGCATAAGCCTTTGTGACTCTTGAGGTCTTGGATTTCCTTCCCAAACTCAGATCCTTGTACTTGCCTTATGATGACCGTAAGAGCTTCGTTGAGTTCCATAGGTGAAAGTGTGATGTGGTTTACTTTATTTGTGTCTATTTTTCTGGATCTCTTGATGAATCGAAGAACGTAGCCAATCGTGTGCTGAAGGAACTTGAAAGAATTTCGATGATTGATGTGGTAAATCATTTGCTCTGTGTTCTTTTGTGTCAATGCTGCAGCAACTGTATGCTTTCTCTTTCTTTCCAGGTCGGATTGTGGGTCTTGTTCCTTTGTGAAGGGTGGAGGCCATGCTGATTCCTTCGCATGCAAGAAGAGTGGTCCATAAAGCCACATATTGCATGACATAAAGCTGGCTGCTGATATTCCTCGTGATAGGAGATCTGCTGGGTTTTCCTTGGATGGGACGTGACGCCATTGGTTTGCCAAGGAACATTCCTGTATTTTGGCCACTCGATTTGCCACAAAGGTATGGAGTGATGACGAGGTTGAATTGATCCATGACAGTACAATTTGTGAATCGGTCCAGAAGTAAATCGGAGTGTCTTCAACTCTTAAGTCTTCTCGGACTTTATTTGTAAGTTCAGCCCCTAGTACGGCAGCACACAACTCAAGTCGAGGAAGTGACTGTTGTTTCACTGGAGCTATACGTGATTTTCCACAGAGAAGTCTAACGAGTGTTGTTCGATCCGTATATGTTGACCGCAAATAAACTGCTGCTCCATAGGCTTGTTCGGATGCATCCACAAATGTATGTATTTGAACGGATGTTGGAGTCTTTTTATTGAACATGTGCCTTGGCACCTTGGCCTCATTAAGAGTGGAAAGAGTATTTCGGAAAGTTATCCATTCTTGCCTTAGGGAATCCGGTAATTCCTCATCCCACGATAATTTCAGGTGCCAGAGCTGCTGCATAAAATTTTTTGCTTTAACAACAACCGGTCCAAAGAGTCCTAATGGATCAAAGATCCGTGCGATATCTGAGCTGACCGCTCGCTTCGTGAGTGTGGAAATTTCGGATAGGTGAGCTCTTCCATGTAATTGGTCTGATTTCGGCTGCCAAATCAGGCCTAATGTTTTGATTGTGCAATTACTGGATTCGCTGAAATCAAGGCTGATTTCTTGGTCTTCTATTGGAAGGTCTTGAAGTAGTGCCGGGTGGTTTGCACACCACTTACGGAGCTTAAATCCAGTGCTGTGAAGCAGTGAAGTAACCTGGGTTTGTGCTTCTTTCGCCAGTGGGATGGTATCCGCACCGCTGATGCAATCATCTACGTAAAAATCATCCTGAAGTATTCTTGATCCAGCTGGATGTGTGAGCTTATTTTGTTTTGCTAAGTGTTGTAAACATTTGGTAGCCAAGTAAGGGGCTGATGTTGTTCCGTATGTTACGGTGTTTAGTTTGAAGTACTTGATGTCCTCTGTTGATCGCCTCCTCCAAACGATGAGCTGGTAATTCTGATCTTCTTCCTGCATCAGGATTTGCCTATACATCTTCTCGATATCGGCTGTGAAGACATACTTGTGCAGGCGAAAACGAAGGAGTATGGATAATAGTTCACTCTGTACTGTAGGTCCTGAATGAAGAATGTCATTGAGCGAAAGCCCTGATGACGTTTTTGCTGATGCATCAAAAACTACTCGTAATTTTGTAGTGCTGCTGTCTGGCTTCAATACGCAATGGTGTGGAATGAAGTAATGTGGGCCTTTGATGGCTTCTGGCTTGATCTCCTCCATATGTAGAAGAGACGCATATTCGTCCATGAACTTGACATAGTCTTCTCTCAGCTTCGGGTCCTTGCACAGTCTTCTTTCCAAAGATATGAAACGATTTATCGCAGTTTGTTTGGAGTTTCCTAGGGCCGCCCCATTTTCTCGAAATGGTAATCTGACGATGAAGCGGTTGGAGTCCGATTTTGCGATATTTTGAGAGAAGTGTGTTTCGCAGTACTTTTCCGTTAATGTAAGCTGTCTAGGTATGGTTTCAAAGTCGTCAAGTTTCCAGAATTTTTCGATAAGGTTGTTTGTGCAGTCTTCCTCGCAGAATATTCCACAAGTTGCTGAGATGGGTGTTATGTCTCGAATTTTTCCAGATACGACCCAACCTAGTACGGTGTTTTGGAGGATTGGCATCCGGTCACCAATATGAATCTTTTCTGGTCGCATGAGATGATGATAAAATTCTGCTCCTAGTAGAATATGGATTTTGTCAGATCGGTGGAAGTTTGGGTCAGCTAATTTGATGTTTTCAGGTATGATCCAGGTGGTGATGTCCAAATTTTGACTGGGTTGAGGTGAAACAATGTTTGGAAGTATGAATGCTTCTACCCTGCATTCAAAGTTTCCACTTGTCGATCGTAATCCAACGTTAACTCGTTGGTTTGAGCTTCGTGTTCTCCCGCCAATGCCTTCGATGCAGAGTGAAGATGGTGTTGGTGATAGAGAGAGTCGTTTGATGAGTCTCTCAGTTATAAGATTTATCTGCGGGCCGGAATCCAGCATGGCTCGTACTTCGTATCTTTGTCCATTGTTTGCAGTGATGGCCACTCTTACGGTGGCTAGAAGGACGTAACCTTGCTTGTTGTTTACTTGCTGGATCGTGGCTACAGTTGTCGGAGCCGTCCTTTCGCTCGGTTGTGTCGTTGTAGTTGACCGGTCAAGATGCACCAGGGTATTGTGCTTCCCTGGGCATTTGGTGCAACATCGTGCAGAGCATGTTTTAGCACTGTGGTCGGTTTTGAAGCAGTTGACGCAAAGCCTTCGTTTTTGGATCCATTTGAGGCGTTCCGCTGTTGGCATCTTGAGAAACTTTTCGCAATAGTACATCGGGTGGCCTTTGATTCCACATACCTTGCATCCTTCGATATTGGAGGTGGCCACGGTTGTTACCGCTCTGGCCTTGTTCTTTTCTCCAACAGCTCCTAATGCCTCGAATTGGGATTTCAAAAATTTTAAGAACTCATCTATTGTTTGCAGTTCTCTTGGATTTCGCAGTGATTGCTCATATAGAAGATGGCTTGGCCGATCTAATTTTTTGATGAGTAGGTGAATGAGGAGTGGGTCCCAGGAGTCTGTCGGGATACCCAACGTTTTAAGTGCTGCTAGGCATTCATGAATGGTGTCATGAAACTCTCTAATTGACTTCATCTCTGAGGTTATCCTTGGTAACCCAGTAAGTCGTTGGATTAATGCTGATGTGAGAGCCCTTTTGTTACTGAAACGATCCTGTAGCGTTTTCCAAGCTATATGGTAGTTATCTTCGGTTAGCTCAAGGTGTCGCAATAATCGCTCTGCATCGCCTGACACGTTTGTTTTTAGATACCACATTTTTTGAATTGGTGGTAATGGCTGATCGTGTATCATTTTCTTGAAGATGTCTGAAAATGTCTGCCATTTCAAATGATCTCCGTCAAATTTAGGTATTGTCATCTTGGGCAGTTGAATTGCAGGATGATCAACAATTTGCGATGCCGTGTTGTTCTGCTGAGTTGTTCTTGTTGGTTTTCCCAAAAGAGCTTGATTCTTTAGAACTTCTGCCTCCAACTTAATGTATGTATTCATGTCATAGCCCTCGGCTACCGGGTCGTCATCTGTTTCCCAAATCGAGTAATGAATTTCCTCAATTTGGCTCCACAGTTTGTTCATCGCCTGTAGACACTGAGTCGGAGCTTCTTCTTTGGCTGATCCTTGTATGATGCGGTTTAAAGAGTTCATCATTGCCTTCTGACGTCTTTGTAGCATCTCCCGGCCCTGTTGGTCCTCTTGTATTGGCGGATGTTTGATTGATTTCGGAGATGAATGCTGTTTATCTGACCTTGCTGTCGGGTTTTTCCCTATTACCGTCTTTTCGTCGTTGCCCAGCTTTAGTTGTGCCAACGATTCACTTAAGATAAGTCTATACTTGTTGTATAGCTGCTTTATCTTAGTGTAGTAGTCCGAGGAGAAATATTCGTCTTCTAAGGGAACTGCCGTTAGAGAGCGAATATTGGTGTCCGTGGCTTCGAACTCCTCCCATATGGCATCTAGTCTGTTCAACCGGGAGGTGAAGTATTCTTCAGTTGTTTTCCGCGTTGGGGAATCCTTCGTGAAGTTCCTGATGATTTGCTGGATTTCGTCTCCCAGCATTCTTTGACTAGTAGTCAATTGCTCCATTGTTCGTCTTCTTCTGATCACGTCGGGGTCACCAAAAATGTTGAGATGATTATTAGATTAGATATAGCAAGCAGTAACACTTGATATCTTGTTGGCTGTGTGGTGAAACAAGCACTTGAACCTGTTCACCGTAAAAGGGGAGTAAAGAATAGCTAAAAGAAAGACGTGTTATATGAGTCAATAAATGATATTGATTGATTTTATTTTTGGGCCAACGCCTCTTTTATACTTATAATTACTTACTTAAAGTGCTACGATAAACAATATATTTGTTACATATTACTTAATGCTACCATAGCCTACATATTACATATTGCTTAATGCTACAATAGCCTACATATTACATGTTGTTTAATGCTATATGTGGTATGTCAGCGCAACAAGCGATTGTTGCTTCTGTTGTGCTGACGGTGTTATTGGTGGTGACTGGAGTGGGTCACTAGGTGCGGTGTTCGTTGCACCTGGTGTGTTATGTTATGTTGTTACTGAACAACTATTTCTCAGCAAGTTGAGTGTGATGTCGATAACAACATAGTTCATGCTGCCGTCTCTAATATTTCCGGTCCCCTTCCTGTGTCTACTTGTGTAAATATCAATGATAAGGGGACTCCAAATTTAATTGATTCCTCTGCTGTCGCTAATAATGATTCGTTGACCGATGTTGTGCATCTTATTGACCGTAGCAATACCGTAGCTGTGTATACCAGCGCTGCGCTTGATATTAATGCTGATAATCTTGTGGACATTTGCAATGATGATGCTATTATTGTGACGTCTAATGCTGCCGCCATATCCGAGGGCAGTTATGCCGGTAATAAAATGAATGCTGCTGCTAAATCTTCAAATGTGATTGTTGGAACAAATTCTTGCGGTGATCTTAAAGTTGCCAGAAAAAATTAAATGGTTTCATATTGGAAGTTTTCGGTCGACTACCACATCCGATGAAATAATTGACTTCATATCAACTGGTCTTGGAATTGATTCCTCATTTATTATGTGCCATAAGTTAATTAAACTTGCTGATGCCGATCGGGATTTTAAATTCATTAATTTCAAGTTTGGTATTCCTGTTGAGTACGCCAAAGATGTTTTTGATGATACTTTCTGGCCGATTCGTCCCTTCGTGTATAAATCAAAAAACTACTTGGAGGAGAGAGCCTAAGGGCTGACTTAAATAATAACGCACTGCCGCCTAATTTCAATGCTAATCAGTCTATAATTCTGCTCTTAAAATCTATTACCACAATGCCAGTGGGATTCGAACTAAAGTGGATCAGGATTTATTCAACAAATCAATTCAATCAAATAAATTCTATTTCGGAATGGTGTAACCTCAATGATTTAAAGCTTAACATAAAGAAGTGTAATGTGATAACCTTCTCAAAATTGATCTCGATTTCACAATTTGATTACGTCATTGACACTAATCTACTTTGTAGGGTTGATAAAATCAAAGATTTAGGCGTTGTTCTCGATTCAAAATTTTGTTTCAAAAATCATATTGACTATATTGTCTTGAAAGCGAATTCTGCTATCGGTTTTATTAACAGAAACTGTAAAGATTTTAAAGATCCATATGCCCTCTTATCTTTATATTTCTCCTTGGTAAGATCGCTTCTTGAGTATGCCGATGTCATTTGGAATCCCGCGTTTAATACTCACTCCGATCGCATCGAAAGAATACAAAGGCGTTTTACGAGACTAATATTCTTCAAAATGCGTTGGAATTTCCGCCCAGAATATTCAGCCAGATGCCAATTACTTGGAATTAAATCATTAAAATCGAGGCGAACTATTCATGACGTAATGTTTGTAAGAGATATATTAAGTTATAATATCAAATGTCCACCCCTTCTTTCAATGGTACCTATCTATGTACCTGCTAGATTACTAAGATCTAGAGATTTTCTTTTTCAAAACGCGCACAGAACTAAATATGGGAGTAACGAACCTTTATCTAGAGCAATTATATCTTTCAATGATGCTTGCAGTAATATTGACTTATGTGTATCTAGAGATAAATTTAAGGCAATGCTTTTGGATATGTACTTTCTTTAATTCATTTTTATACCTCAAATATCTGTTAGCTTTAAGCGGCTTGTAGATTTAAATAAATAAATAAATAAATAAATTCCAATTCGGGATTTTTATAAATATTATTTGTGAGACTACATACTCGTGGTAGACTGAGGTCTGAAAGGTTAAGTTGAACAATGAACAATGAGAAAAAATAGGAAGAGAATACGAAAAGAAAATGAAAAGAATTATGTGTCAGGTTGGCAACATTGAAGAATGCGGTGTAGGGCAGCCAACCGGTTGGCGATGAAGTGCGGCCGTGTGCAGGGTTGGTACAGATCTTAAACATCCTGCCCGGTCAAACTACCAGGTTCGAAATCATTGGCCTCCACAAGTAGACAAAGCTTCTGTACTGCCCGGGTGCATAACCGATCATATGCGACCAATATTATTACACCAGGTGCACCTAATATTGACAACCTATAGCAACTTTATTTTCGACGAACGTCCTCACCCTCACAGATTCACACAATTTGTTTCCTTTTCCGCCATGCATGGCTACCCACCAGTGGCGTGGTGTGAACATTTTAAAATGGGAATTCGAAGCAGTATTAATCACCTACAAATGTAAGAAAAAAAACTCTAAAACACTGCATTCTGCCAACTGAAACAAAACACTTATGCCATGTTCCCACTAAACTGAAATCGCGAGGTTTCGATGAACTTTTTCCGAAACCTCGTAAGTCGTTCCCACCGAGTTGAAGTGATTTCAAAAGTCAATTTTGAAGTGGCTGCCAAAACAACTGTTTGCTGACACAAAGTAATAGTGCTGAAAAAAGGAATTACTAAAAATTAATTCTTAACAAATTCGGGAAATAACTGCAGCATTTATAAAAATATTTCCCTTTAAAATATTACTTACCCCTTTTTTTGATAGAGATTTTGATTTAGATTCTATTTTTCTTTTTTTAGTTTTTTGATTGTCACAATTGTTTTGGCGTTTAATATTTTATCATCCATAAATGACACCAAAATAAACCAAAGTTCACGCTGTAGGCTTGCTCTATTTGATAACTTCTCACGGATGGATGAACTCAGAGGGGTTACAAATAAGTTTCGATGAAATCCCGAGGTTTCAAAACCTCACAAATGTATGGCGAAACCTCAGAGGTTTGGATGAATTTTACGAAACCTCGCGGTTTCGTTTGGTGGCAACATAGCATTACCCTACCTACCTCAACATAGTACCTGAAATTATCCACACAAGACCCAAGAAAAGCGTGTTATTTTGTTCATATCATAACCAAGCTGGTGTCAAACACATACCCAAAACCCAACCCAGTACTCAAGGAAGAAAAATAGGGATAGATACAAATGTTCACTCAGCCTCAGCGTCAGCAGTCAAAATTAACTTAGTGAGAACCGAGAATAACTCGAAGAAAATCGCGTTATTTTCTACATAACAAAGTGGGTGTTGAACAAAGAGGTGTCAGACACAGTGCTCAGGGAAGAAAAAAAGAGATAACAAGCAAATATTCTCTCAAAATCAACTATCAAGTGAGAGCTTTAATAACCCGACATACTTTGGGTTCCCTTCGCTTTGTCGTGAAGAGACGATGACGATGTTGTATGAAAATGGATGCACACACAATATTTATTTGACGGCTTATTGTAAGTGTACCATTTTGTAAGTATTAAAATTAATTTGTGTTTCATGTAGGTATATTTGGTTTTTAGTAGATAGATAGTCGGTAGAAATCGGGTGATATGGACGCCACGCCTCTGCTACCCACCCAGCCAGCCATAACAACATTTGGCTGGGTTCATATGTGTGATTCACGCATACTAAACAACCTACCTACCTGTGCGTGAAGTAGTCTCGATTATGTTTGGAGTTTGGCAGATGGGCCGGTGCACCAAGTATGGAAGTTCCGAGCTCAGGCTACTGTGGGGTCACAGGGGGCGGATTGTGGACGGCCTGCAAATATGTACCCCTGTGAATTTTTTGCGACAAGACGCATAGGCACCGTCTTTAATAAAGTGCCCCCCCACCTCACAAGGTGGCTACGGTGGATACAGAATAATGTGATTGCCGAGACCTAGACGTACCCGCCACAACGTGGCGTCGCGTCTATTTTAATAACTTCTACGAAGTTACACCGGTACTCTTTTATTTCTTTCGAATTAAGACTGAGCCCAGTTAGGTCAAAATTATGGCATACTGGAAAACAAATTGGAATGACAGATATGAGAGCTGACGTTTGTAGTATTCTGTTACCTGAGTAAGCAAGAGTGAAATTTTGCGGAAATGGCTTTCAGGCTAATGCTGCAAGCGCCCCCGTCCCGTTAAAACCTTGGCAGGACTCAAAGTACGTTTAATGTTTCGTCACCATTAAGTTGGTGGTGTAGGTCCAGATGTAATATTCCTAGTTAGCACCGATCCGACTCTGGCACAAAACCCCATAATGGTTAGTGTCAACCCTCGCATGGCCTCTGAGGTCACCAGTGGGCCAAGCAGCAGCATCTCAAATGTACACGGAGCAACGCGAGTCACCTGCAATAATAAATATGATGATCGAACCACCCACCCAGCAATCTGATTTCCACAAGCTTGGTGAACAAATTAGAGGGCTGGTAGAAATGCTGGAAGATCTATTAAATAATCTATACGAGCTTACGGCGATCCAGCTGCACGATGAGAAACCGAAGGGAGTGATTCGCCAGAACAATTCCTCGCAAACTTCACCGTGGTTAAAGGCGACATCGGAACCCAAGAGAAGACATTTTGAGGACAGCGAACCCCAGCAGCCAAAGCGGAGGCAGCAACACCCATCAAATAGTGATGCAAAACAATATACAACCGGAGCCAAAGCGGAAGCAAAAACACCTAGCCTTGCTAAACACCAAGTGTAATGACGTGACATCCGGCATTGAGACTCCAGTGAGCAGAGATAAGCAGAAAAATACAGTCACAAGCAATAAACAGGCAATAGGAAAAAAAAGGTCAAATACCACCACAAAGAAGCAATAAGAGGCAAAAAAAACCCAGATATAGACCCGACGCTATTGTTATTTAAACGACGAGGAGCCTCTCATATGCGGAGATACTACGCAAGGTGAAGGCAGATCCTAAACTGGAAACAGTGGGAAACGCAATGTCTAGAATAAGGAGGACACAGAAGGGAGATCTTCTAATACAACTGAAGAAGACGGGAAGTAAGACCACAGAGTTTAAAGGCATCCTCAGTGAGGTTTTAGCGGAGCAAGCGAATGTAAGGTCACTTGCGCACCGCACTACCATCGAGGTCAAAGACATAGATGAGGTGACTACTACTGAAGACGTAATCGATGCCATTGAAACCCAGTTTGGAGTAAAAGTTTCACCGGCGGACACCTTGTCTCTGCGAAAGGGGTACGGAGGAACTCAAATAGCAACGGTTACAGTTAGCATGCCCACAGAGGACGTAGGAAAGCTACTAGAAGCTGGAAGGATAAAAATCGGCTGGGTTAACTGCCGCATGCGCGAGCGGAGTCTGCTTAGAAAGTGCTTTAAATGTCTAGAGTTTGGTCACCTAGCCTGGCAATGCAAAAGCGATGGAGACCGCTCCAAGTTATGTAGGAGAAGTGGAACAGAAGGAAACATAGCGAAGAACTGCGATAAAGAACCATCCTGCATGTTCTGCAAGAAAGGCCATCCAAACGATGCGAGAATGTAGCTAGCAGTGCCAGATGCCCAGTCTTCCGGAGAGCTATAACAAGTAACAGACCATGAAGATACTACAGATAAATCTAAATCACTGTAGAATAGCCCAGGACATCGTAGCACAAACTGCCAAGGACGAAAGGGCGGACGTTATCATGATCAGCGAACCTTATAAATGTCCTGAAGGGAACAATAATTGGATCTGCGATAGGGCAAAACAGGTGGCAATATGGATATGTGGAAGATATGCCTTCCAAGAAATAAACGTCCAGACAGAAGGCTTCGTGCGTGCAAAAATAAATGGGATCCACTTCTATAGATGCTAAGCCCGACCCAGCTTGACGACCAGCGAATACCAACTAATGCTGGACAATCTGACGGCTGATGCGCTCCAGAGAACACCAGTGGTTATAGTAGGCGACTTTAATGCGTGGGCCACAGAATGGGGCAGCAGACTCACCAACACTAAAGGACAGGCCCTACTGGGAACATTCGCTCCCTTATCGATAGGTATTGCTAACAAGGGCCGTGCAAATACTTATTGGAAGGCCGGAATAGGCTCTATTATAGATATCACCTTCGTGAGCAACTCCATCATGAGAACAATAAAGTGGAGGGTTAGTGAGGAATACTCACACAGCGACCACCAAGTAGTAATAATAAAAATGAAAGTAAAGAAACCAGCTCTGCCCCCAAAACTTACGGGCCCAAAATGGAACAACAAATCTTTCGATAAGGATGCATTGGAAGAGATGTTGAACGGGGATTTAACAATGAATGGAACAGCGGAGACCCTCGCACATCGCCTTACAACCTCCATTACCACAGCGTGCGATGCATCCATGCGTAGAAGATTAAGCAAAAGGAAGGCAGCACCGTGTTACTGGTGGAACGAAGAAATAAGGCCACTTCGGACAAAATGCCTCCAAGCCCGACGTAAAGTCCAGCGATCAAGACGGAGTCCAGACTTCCAACAACGCCTGGACACTTTTAAACTAGCAAGAAGCAACTTAAATAAAGCCATCGAGGAGAGCAAAAACACATGTTTCAAACGTCTCTGTTAGGAAGCCGACATTAACCCATGGGGCTCGGCATACAGAATGGTAATGACCAAACTGATAGACTCCTCCAATAACATGCTCAATAATGCTGAGATCCATAGTAGAACACCTATTTCCTCAAATACCAGGTAATATGTGCAATATCATAAGAGAGGTCAGTCCAGCGGACATTCCACTAATTACTTTGGAAGAACTGCTAAAGGCATGCAGCAATATTGGTGACACCAAGGCGCCCGGACCCGATGGTATTCCAAATAAGGCAATAAAGGCGGCCATAAAAAAGAGACCAGACATCTTCTTTACGACAATGCAGAGGTGCCTTGAAGAAGGAACCTTTCCTGAAAAATGGAAAATGCAACATTTGGTCCTGCTACCAAAAGGAAAGAAGCCTCTAGGAGAACAATCGTCCTATCGCCCAACTTGCCTACTGGATACTATGGGAAAGATTCACGAGAAGATAATCTATAATAGATTACTCGCAGTGGCAGACGAAAAAGGAGCTCTCTCAGACCGCCAATTTGGGTTCAGAAAAATGCGATCTACTATTGATGCCATAAGGTCAGTAGTTGATAGTTCAGTCTTAGGGCCGTTACTGTCGAATATCATGTATGATGGAGTCCTAAGATTAGCGTTGCCTGGGGGGGGTAAGGGTAATTAAATTCGCCGGCGACATTGCCGTCGTGACAGTCGCTAAGCAGATTGGTGCAGTTGAATCAGCTACAAACGAAGCAATTGTCCGAATAAAGGATTGGCTAGCAGTCGCCGGACTGGAACTAGCCGACCATAAAACAGTAGCTGTCCTCTAGTCTAAGGAGAGCAGCAGAAGCAACAGAAGCCTCGGTAGCAAGCGACACAACACGAATAGCTTGAATGCTAACCACTCCGCAAAGTAATACCTCAAGGCAGTCCCGCGGGGAGAGTGGTTGAAGTGTGCAGGGTGTGTGTTTAGTACGCAGGCGTATTCCTGAAATCGATTACTCGGGTTTTGCGAATCGTGCATGCTAGTAGCACGGGCAACTAGTATCTTTGGAAGATTACACATTCTTTGGCGCATCAAAAAAAAAAAAAAACTACCTGTGCGCAAAGGAAATGTATTTATTTTGCAAGGATCATTCTACCCATACCTACTATAATTACTGTGGGTCTGGACATATTGCATTTGCCTAAAAATAACGACATATACCTATTTTTAGGTGCCAAGTTGACGGAGGGGCCAGCAGTACAAGTGACGCCAGCCAACCTGCAGCCAATTGATGTGCAGGTACAGATGCCAGTACAACTGCAGGATATAAACAATTCCTGGTTTGAGTTCGATGGGTCGCTCACGAAATGGCAAGGGTGGCAGCGACAATGAGCGAGTGACGCCAGCCTTTAAATTCTCTTATTTGAGGAAATCGCTTGTGGGCAAGGCAGCTACGACATTGGGTGAGTGGCAACATACTGACGACAATTACCACGAGGCTTGGGAACATCTCAACCAGCTCTATGTCAAAAAGTACCCTATATGTCGAGAGTTACTGCGCCAGTGTATTCGTCTGCTCTCTCTACAAGGGCATCCGAGTTCGGACGACTTTCAAAGGATGTCGAGTGTTACGCATGAGACATTGCGCCAGCTACACACAGAAAATGTTTGTGGTACATATGTTTCACGAGCGGCTAGACAGCGAGATAACAAAACAGTAGGAGCTAGACTTCCTGGATAAGCAACTAGCAGCCAGTCCGCCAGTAAGCATTTCGGTTCAATCGATTCGCTCAGCAACACCCGATCAGCAGCCAACCAGCACCAGCTTTACAACTGCCAGCAATTTAAAGAATTGATTTTGCGGTCTAGGAAAGGGTTTGCCCAGACGAGAGGACTTTGCGAGAACTGTCTGAAGAAGTGTCACAGCGTTATCAGTGTTATCAAGGTGCACGTCCTCGATGCCCAGGGGAGCAGATTTTTTTTTTTTTTTTTTTTTTAATAGTTCCCATGCCCTGATGGCTGATACTGCGACCTAAAAAGATCTATTGTATCAATGGGGATAAGTTATTCTAAGAGACCTCCCTGATGAAGGCCAGTAAGTCCTCAATAGCAGAGTTTCTTAGATCTGGTGGTGAACGAGTCTCCCTATTAAAGACCCGTTTTCTTAACCAATTAAAAACGCCGGGCAGTCACAAAAGATGTGCTCGGAGGATTCGACATCCTCCAGACAAAATCTACACTCAGTTTCCGGACAAAGGTTCATCTTGTTGAGGTGGTATCTTAAGCCATAGTGGCCTGTGAGGAAGCCCACTACCTTTCTTATGTTATCCTTACTGAGTCTAAGGATTCTCTTGTAGGAGTAGGGCTTGATTAAACGTTTGGATTGTCTTAGACCAGGGACATTTTCCCAGTGGTTAAGACAAAGTTGTTGTTCCCATTCATTAATTAGTCTTAGCGCAGTAGCCCAGTTGACTCTGCAGTAAGGTTCAGGTCCATATAGAACAGTTTCGGATCCAGCCCTAGCAAGTTTGTCAGCAAGTTCGTTGCCGGCAATACCTTGATGACCAGGTACCCAACCAACTTTGACCTTGTTGTGTTTGGCTAGGGTTTGCAGGGCATCGTGACAGCTCTTAACTGTTTTGGAGTCCATTGTATTGGACGCCAGAGCTTGTAAAGCTGCCTGACTGTCCGAAAAAATTTGTATGATGGCGCCTTTAATACCTTTACTGGAAATAGTATTAGCGCAAATTTCTATTGCATGGATTTCCGCTTGGAAAACCGTGGGACACATCCCCATGGATAGCGAGATTTTGGTGTTGGGACCAGAGACGCCAGCTCCAACTCCGGAAACCATTTTTGAACCGTCGGTGTACCAAACTAAACTTTTAGGGTCTATTGTCGGAACCCCATTGGTCCAACTAGAACGATCTAGTAATTCTACTTCAAATAGTTTCCCAAAGCTGTACTCCCTGACCATAGTGTCAGGTACGGAGCAGAACATATCCAGGTTTGGGATTAAGTTAAGTATTTTCAGATGTCCCACATGTTCATCTGGTCTAAACTTATATTCGAGTTGCAGTTTAATGGCGCATCTAGCAGCCGTCTTCATAATGAAGAATTGCAGGGGTGAGAGCCCAATAATGGCCTCAAGTGCTATTGTTGGGCAAGTGCGCATTGCACCTGTAATGCCGAGACAGGCAATCCGTTGAAGCTTCTGAAGCTTGTTTGCCGTTGTTCGTTCAAGTACTTTCGGCCACCAGACGATTGCCGCGTACGAGATGATGGGTCTTACCATCATTGTGTATAACCAGAAAATCATTCTGGGATTAAGACCCCAAGTTCTGCCGTACAGACTCCTACAGGCCCACATGGCTTTAGTGGCACGCTCTGTAGCAGACTTGATGTGTAAATTCCAGTTCAGTTTCTTGTCCAGGATAATTCCGAGATATTTTACTTCACTGGAGTAGTTTAATGTAGTTCCATTAAGAATAATGGGTTGTAAGTTGACCAGTCTCTTTCTGGTAAAAGGAACTAGGATAGTTTTGTTAGGGTTAATGGATAAACCCTCCTTATTACACCATTCTAATACATGAAGTAGAGCATTCGTCATTCTACTAACAATGGTGGCGCAATGCTTACCACTAATGATGATTGCCAAGTCGTCGGCATAACCTATGGCATCATAACCAATGTTATGTAAACTGACTAATAGACTGTCTATGACGAGCGACCACAGCAAGGGGGAAAGTACACCTCCTTGGGGACAGCCCTTGACTGCTGTCACAGACACAGCCACTCCTCCTGAAGAGGATGTTATAATTCGACTTTCCAGCATGGCCCGTATCCATCGGTTGGTCGAGTCTTCAATACCTTTAGAACTGATTGCCCTAGCTATCGAGTCGTATCCGGTATTGTCGAAAGCGCCTTCAACATCTAAGAATGCACCCAGTGCGATTTCTTTACGTATAAAAGTTTTTTCTACCTTTTTAACGAGATGATGGAGAGCACCCTCAGTGGACTTGCCCTTTCTGTAAGCAAATTGGCTTGAGTGTAGAGGGTTAGATATTACTATCTGCCCTCTAATATGAACATCAATTAGTCTTTCCATAGTTTTAAGAATAAAGGATGTTAGACTTATGGGTCTGTAAGATTT
Source organism: Cheilosia impressa (assembly GCA_948293265.1). NCBI lineage: Eukaryota > Metazoa > Arthropoda > Insecta > Diptera > Syrphidae > Cheilosia > Cheilosia impressa. The sequence continues at coordinate 58,843,145 of OX411880.1, forward strand.
AGGCAGTTCGCTTGGTCTATTGCCATTTTTAGGGATAAAAATTACGTTTACTTGTCTCCAAGTAGATGGTATGTATCCCCAATTGTAACTAGCTCTAAATAAAGTAATAATTGCCGGCAGAGTGACGTCAATGACCCTCTGAATAAGAGCTGGGAAAATGCCGTCACCCCCAGGAGCTTTGAAAGGTTTGAACGAGCCAACTGCCCATTTAACCTTATCTGGACTAAAAATCTTACCAGATAGACTGTTGACTCTACTAGTTACAGAGATCCTTGGATCAATGTTAAATGAGTTTTCGTGAAAATCACGTATGGTCGAACCCGGGAAATGTACCTGTAATAAGGTCTTAATTGTTTCCGTTCGGTCCGTCGTGTAAGTTCCGTCTGTTTTCTTAAGAAGACCTACACAGTTTGTATGATCTTTTCTCAGAGCTTTATGGATACGCGCTGCAACTGACATATCAGAAATGTCTTCACAGCATTTTTTCCATGAAGCCCTTTTGGATCGTCTCAATTCCGAATTGTAATGTGTAAGAGCAGATCTATAATCGTCCCACATTTTGGTTTGTTTTGCTCTGTTAAAGAGTTTTCTAACCTTCTTTCTAAGTTTGGCAAGCCTGTCATTCCACCAGGGAACCTTACGATTGTTCGAGCTGGTTTTATTGATACAACTACTATGGTAAGAGGTTATCAACACGTTGTTGAGCTGGTATGCTGCTTCATCTAGGTCCCATATGGACTCAATAGTTGAAACGAACATATCTGTTTTTGAGAGAACAAGTTCCCGATACATATTCCAGTCCGTCGACTTGGGTTCGTATCTGTTTTCGGCAGGTGTTGAATTACCAGGTATATCGAACCTTATGTGTTGGTGGTCTGATAATGAGGCTTCATCGGACACATGCCAGTTTGATATGAAATTTGAAATAAATGGACTCGCAAGCGTGAGGTCAAGTACCTCCTCGCGAATAGCATTTATAAAGGTTGGTTTAGAGCCTTTGTTTAAGATATCAACATTATTACTAACCAAAAATTCTAAGAGACACTCACCTCTTTTGTTGTTGTCACTGCTTCCCCAGGTCTTGTTGTGGCCATTGGCATCGCACCCGATGATGTAGTGCAGGTTCATCTTGTGGCAGTAGCTGATGAGGTTTTGTACCTCCATTGGCGGAATGTTGGCTTCGTCGCCGGGGAAGTACGCTGATGCACAGACGATGTTGTGGGTACCCCGCTCGGTTGGTACCTCAATTAGAAGTGCCACCAAGTCTCTTTTAATGAATTCTGGAATGGGAAGGAAGGAAGGAAGGGGAAGGGGAGCAGATAGTATGTTGTGTCCATCCCGGGACGCCAACAAGATAGCAATAGTAATGAAGACAGAGACAGCAACGAAAAGCAAGCGAAAGGGTACTAAAGATTGACTAGCGGATCAACATGCCAGCGGAGGAAGATAGCGAAGAGAAATAGTGTGCCAGAATTTATTAATTTAAATAAAGCCCATCGCAGCTTGTTTGCTTCTTATTTGAACTCTGTCAATTCTTCTTCTAATTCCGCAGCAGATAGAACATCTACACTGATGCCAACAATGATAGTAAGGATACAGTCAGATGGCTTGTTATCTGGGCCAGTGCGTGCTCTTCTGAATTCGGGGCGCAGCCGAATCTTATCTCGCATGACATCATGCATTCACTTCATATAGTGACGATGTCTACAGCATAAAGATTATAACGATTTATGGTAATCCCATTCGATTATACAAGCAAGCGACGTTACGGATAGTATCTTGATTTAAATCAAATTCCTTTATATATTACTAGCAGGTACCCGCGACTTCGTCCGCGTGGGACTCTATTAAAATGTACATTTTTAGAAAAATTCGTACTTAAATAGTTTTTATTTTTAAAGGATTTCTTTATTAGACAATGTTTCTTGTAACATTACCAGACTTGAAGGTGAACTTACATGAGAGCAAGCTACGTAAAACTGACAGAGCGTAAAGCAATCTTCCCTTAAATCTATACCAGCGTATTTCAAAGATTGGCCCTGAGACTTATTGGTTTGTCATGGCGAGGTACACTTTAAGGGGAAATTGTAATATCTTAACGTTAAACGGGAGGTCATAAGGTATCAGAGGAATGCCCGGCACGAATACTTTTTCCCCTTGAGCAACCCCGGTCAATATAATAGCTTCGATTAAATTTGTATGCAAAGCTTTGATTTGCAGTCTAGTGCCATTACATAGTTTTGGTGGTTTTAAGTTCCGAAGGAGCATTACGGGTGTTCCCTTTCGAAGAGTTAGCCTATGTCTATGGTATGAAATACCCGATGGTTACAGGGAATTTAAAAACTCTACCGGATAGTTAACGGCTTTATCAACACATTCTCACTCAGACTTCACCAATACAGCCAACACCAAACGGCACAGCTCACAGCCATGCACGCACGCATGGGTTGCTATGGACGTAGAGTAGACTGCACTGCGATTATTATTAATTTCAGTCATACTCACTCGCATGCCTGTCGCACACAACCCAAAGTCAAAAACCGATACGGAATGGAATATGGAACGGCAAGTTGTAACAATATTAAAAACGATTGTAAACAGCGGTGCCGTTGACTTTTCGAAAAATGTATCGTTTTTTTTTTTTGAAAAATATATCAAAAGTATCTAAGTTCAAGCCTCTAAAATGTATAACAAGAAAATATTGTTTTTTTTTTCAAATTAATAAATTTATTAAAATGAAAGAAACAAAAATCCTTACAACAAACATCACATTTTACATCACCTAACAATCAGTCAATTCATTTAGTACAAAAAAATAAATAATAAAATAAAAAAAATCCTTAAAACACACTTGAAAAAATTTAAATAAGTGTTGCAGAGTAATTTGTACTGACTTAAAATTCATTCGTCTTCGAAATAGATTTTTAGAATTTGTATAGAATTTAGGTATCTACATATAATATTCACCGTTTAATTGTTTCGAAAACGCGGGAGTTAAAGATAATTAATGCTGAGATTATTGGCATTTGACAACTGTAGAGAGTAGGGGCTTAGAGGACCTTGAATTGAAAAACTCTCATACTCTCATAAATTGGGAGAAACTTGCGAATGGAAATGGGATAGTGCTAGACAGTACAGTATCTGATTGGGTGGGAACATCAGTACAGAATGAGCAATAGTCAGTTTCAAAAATAAGAAAACATTTTAATATTGCAAGTTGCTAGATCTAAAAATTTAAATTTGTATTTGAAAAATGATTTAAAATATATGGAAAAGGGAGATTGTGCAGAATTTTAATTGAAAATTGAAAAATTTATCTAATTGAACCAAAATCAAAAAAAAAGTATCTAGGTATCAATATTTTGCACGGAGGCAAAAATGTAGCTAGTTTGATACAATTGTATCTTTGTGGCAACGCTGATTGTAAAGAATAACCGAACGCACTGTGGCTGTGGGTATGTATATTTGTATCCATCTGTTATGCTTTCCATGGGTACGATATAATCAACCCCTCACCCCCAAGCAGAGCTGGCAATCGAGAAATCAATTTAAATTTCTTGCTCATAAAATAGATCTGTCTTTAATTTCTTCTAGCTCTGCCTCTGGAAGGAGCAGAAAGATAAATGATGGCTTAGAATACTCGGGGAAGTATTGACTAAAGAGCATTTTTAGCTTTTTTGGATTGGCCAAGCCTTATGAATGTAATAGCAGGTTGAGTGAAGTAAGGTTAAATAAAAAAGTTTGCATCCTCTTTTTCAACCTTTATAACTCGAATTTTGAAAAAAGGCGAAATAGGTATTCGATGATTTTTTATTTTCTATAAACTTACAAATTTTCAAGTTTATACGATTAACGTATCGTGAGTAACAGAAAAACCGCTCTAAAAAGGGCAGGGAGGGTCGTATCAAAAAATTACTCCTTAGTGAGCGTCTACACAGCTAGTGGAACATATCCTGAAAGTTTCATGAACCTACAATTAGCGGTTTGGCCTGTACGATGTCTGTCAACTCAATCACGCTACTCTTTTATGTATATAGATGAATTTTGGATTCTGCCAAATGTATCAAACTGGACAGTCTATACACAGCAAGTGAATCTACAGCCGATAGTTACTAGTCGCGACAGACAATTTTCATATTCATAATGCCAATAATTGCTGAATGCACACACTTATTATTGCATTCCGAACACGTCCCACGAGCACACCGATATGCAGCGAAGTGTCATTCTTTCCGGTTTTTTTCGTCAGGGCCTCTTTTTATTTTTGGTATCCTCTCTTGGCTGGAGCTTGTCGGCACATTTTCTTGCGTGTACCAAGATACACTTATTTGTATTTAGTAATCGTAATTAATAAAATTGAACTTACGTCTAACGTAGTGAAAAATTCATTATTTTATTTCATGCATGTGCTTCATTGGGCACGACGTATTGAAAAGTGGTGACCCCGACGTGATGACCACGGGATAAACACGTGGCGCAACACACAAAAATTCATCCAACAACATCAACAACATTTGTAAAAAAAGCCGAAGTAGCAAGAGAAAAGGCCGCCAATACCATTCTCTGCCGACAACCAACCAACAACGCACGCCAAGAGCAACAAAAGAAGAATAAAAGCAGCGTGCACCAAAACACCACCAACCTCACGAGTAAATTTTAAAAATTACCACCACAGCTACCACCGCCGAAGTGTGTTCACCAGTTCCGAGTCGACCTGCCGGTTGACTCCCCAAGCGTCATCCACGAACAAATTTTCATCGGCAGAATAACAGCTCAGCCGGTTCGTGAACACAAATCATACTCCCGTCTCACCGGTGAACCATCAGCGTACGGCGAACCTGAGCACGAGAAGCAACCGACGAGACGGCAGACGTCAACACCTTAGAATCAGCAGCAGCAACGCGGGACATAATCAACCAAACCTGTAAGCAGGTAACCTTCAGCCATAGTAGTTAGTTGTAGTCGTATAATCATATAATTATTGTTGCGTCTGAACACATTCACTCTACTCAGGCAGCTAAAAGCTCGATAATTTGAAAATCCAGCAAACATAACCTTTTGATCTGTCTTTTTGCGCTGCACGTGTGGGATCGATGGTTTTGTCGAATAATAATTTTCCCTTAAGTAATAATTTTTTCCTTTTTAACATTATAATAATATATTATCTTTAATAGACTGAATTGTTACAACCAATTCCAAAAATGGCCAATTCGATCACCGATAAGCGATTACAAAAGGCAACTTTTTTGACAGTCCGCGGCCCAGCGTGTTTCGATTTGACTGACACACTAATTGCTCCAAAAAAGGTTGAAGAGGTGGATTATTCGACAATCGTTGATGTGCTGACGCTCAACGAGACGGTTGCCGAATTCGAACTTCGTCGATTAATTATAGACTGCAATTTTGACGGCGACGTTATTGATTGCATGCTGCGGGATAGGCTAGTTTGTGGACTGAAGAATACCCACTTACAACAGAGTTTACTGGCGGAGAACAAAATTACTTTACAGATGGTGCAGTGGCAGCAGAAGCAGCAGCAAAAAAGCAACAAGAGATCCAATCGACATCTATATCGCACACACAAATTCATTCAATTCGTGTCAAGAACAATAGGAACATGGGAGACTGTAAGAGTGGCAGTGGCAAATCAGACAGTTTATCAATTTGTAACGGATGTGGTTACAGAAATGCCAGAGTTGATTGCCCATCAAAGCTGCGAAGTGTAACAAGTGCGGGAGAGCAGGGGATATCAAGAGAGTGTGTCAAGCGAAGCAGAGCACGGGCAGCCCAAACACCGAATCAAAATTTAGCAAGCAGCAACAAGTAAATTCTATTCAGACACACATAAAAGCAAAGAAGATAGCGACGATAAACATCAACAATGTCGACTGTCAGTTCGAAGTGGACAGTGGGTCGAGCTACACGATTATGTCCGAGTCAGAGGCAAACAAGATTTGGAAGCAAAATCCGCCGGAAATCGTTGAATCAGGTTTGAGTTTGTTTCATTACGGGAATAACCGCATTCCAATTCTAGGTCTTACGAATGTCGACATTGTTTACAACAAAAAGCATTTATCTAATCTCCCATTGTACATTACTGCCGGCCACCGAACATGTGTACTTGGCTGTAACTGGTTCGATGCGTTGGGAATTGTCGTGCAGGGTGTGCACAATATTCGTTCGCCGCTAGAAGAATTGCTGCAGAAATACTCGTCACTCTTCTCGGAGGAGTTGGGCACGCTCAACGACAAGCAATTGAGACGGAGATCAATAAACAAATTCAACAGGGAATTCTAGAGCCGACCGAGTACAGTGAGGGGCACCTATTGTTCCGGTTGCTAAGTCTGATGGGTCAGTCCGCATTTGTGGGGACTACAGGTGCACCGTTAATAAGGCACTAACCCCCCATTGTTTTCAAACACCATCGATCGCGGATATCTTGGCATCCATACCAGCAGGTAATACGTTCGCTAAAATCGATTTAGCCCAGGCGTATCAGCAAATGGTCATGGACGAAGAGTCGGCCAAGGTACTCACACTTATTACACACAAAGGTGCGTACAAGGTAAAAAGGCTGCCGTTCGGAAAATCCACCGCGCCTGGGATTTTTCAGATGCGAATTGAGCAGCTATTACGAGATGTACAAGGAGTAACAGTTTACTTTGATGACATAGTGGTCATCGGTCAAAATTCAGCACAGCTAGTGAAACATTTGGAGGAAATCTTCCGACGCTTAAGCGAGGCTGGGTTGCGTCTCCGAAAGGACAAGTGCAAGTTTAATTTGTCTTCTACCTCGTTTCTCGGCTACGACATCGATCATCGTGGAATTCGTCCGTCAGTTGATAAGGTCCGCGTTATCCAAAAAAACTCCCCGACCTGTGGATAAGAAGCAGTTGCAAGCATTCCTGGGTCTTATAAATTTTTACCACGCATTTATGAAGGATAAAGCAAGCATCGCAGAACCACTGCACAGGCTGCTGGACAAAAAGGCCAATTGGAAGTGGGACACGCAACATGAATATGCATTCAATCGACTCAAGACCTTACTGTCAGGTGAGAACATTCGAATTACTTACAGTGAGGAACTTCCAATTGCAGTGGTCTGCGACGCATCGCCATATGGGATTGCTGCAGTACTAACACATATTATGCCCAATGGTCAAGAACGCCCAATTTCGTTCTACTCGCGTACGTTATCTATTTACAACGGAAAGGAATTACGCACAGATTGACAAAGAGGCCCTAGCAATTATCGCAGGGGTGAAGAAGTTCCATAGTTTCCTGTATGGACGACAATTTTTGATCATCACGGATCATAAACCGCTGATTAGGTTGTTTAACCCAGAAAAACCAACTCCGGTTATACTTTCGCCCAGGATGCTTAGGTGGAGTGTTTTCTTAAATGGGTACAACGTCAAAATTCAACATCGGCCCTGAGAGAGGAACTGCAATGCTGACGCACTCAGTCGTTTAGCAATTATATCAACAGAGACGGATGACAGTCTTCAACTGAATATGATAGAAGAAATTGACGCACACATTTTGGAGTCCAGCGACATTGGCAGGATGACATCCAAAGACAAAACCCTAAAACAAATGTTTCATTGGGCGTTAAGGGGATGGCCGGATCGCTATGCAGATGAACAATTTAAGCCATTTCTATAACACCAAAATGAGATCACGGTAAATAAGAACTGCTTACTACTTGGTTCTCGTCTTATAATTCCAGATGCCGCCAGGGACCACATTTTAAAAACGCTACATGCTGGTCATCCGGGTGTTGTAAAGATGAAAGCACTCGCCAGAAGTTACATTTGGCGGCCAAACCTAGACGCCGACATCGAAGCAACAGTGAAGAGGTGCATAACGTGCCAACAGTCACGTCCGGAAATGCCGAAAACTGTTATTCATCCTTAAAAGGAGACATATAAGCGATGGTCCCGCCTGAGTTATGTTAGAGATAACAAGTAACAGACAACACACATGTCAACCAAATGGCGATGGAATACCCTCACTATCAACAGACCGAACAAACATCCCAAGTATCTTTATGAGAAGAGATTAAGAGAAACAACAAGGAATAACCCAAGCAACAAGCTAACACTCGTTATTTATTTTTAGGTATCATTAAACAGTATCGATACCTCATATCCACGAAGTATATATATAGGAACATTTTGGTTCCTTTAGTTAGTTATAATTGTATCGTAGAGAAATACTACTTGCTGTTTTAACTCCTAAGAAATTTTATAAATAAAATTAAATTGTCTTAAAGATTCTTAGTAATTTATTTGGCGCAGTCGGTAGGATATTTCTCAGATCTATACCCGCATATTATTATAGTGAGAGAAAATATTCAGTGATAAAGTTAAAATTTTAAAATTAACTTACAACCTACGAAGTAAAATCAGTGAATGTGTTAAAATGTTCAGGAGCAAATTATAATAGCCCAATACACGAAATCCGCAGAGGAAATTGATACAGAGAATCGCAACTGTTTGAAGAAATATTCAAACAACTCGATATATCAATTCACCAACTTTACTCGTTCTCCAGAAAGCCAACGAAAATTTTTTCAACCAGCAGCAGCAACAATAGCAGACCAGAAAGTGACTCTATAAAGACTAGAGAAAGTCCCTATATACTCAGGAAAACCCGAAGAAGATGTCATTGCGTTCATAGAGTACATTGATTATGTGTACTCTCACATTACGGATTCAAATAATGCAGTAGCGACGCTCATCATTAGAAACAGAATACAAGGAAACGCAATAAACACACTACAAAGGATATTGCAGCCCACATGACCATTAATTAAAGCAGCCCTCATTCAGGATTATGGTGTACATGAGACGTACGAAGAGATCCTGCAAGATTTGCATGCCATCCAAAGCAGAGACGTCCATCAACTATACACACAGACTGAAGACATCCTCCTTAAACTTAACAAAAAGAGTAAATTAGACGTAAGTCCTATATATAACCCTACCATTAACGAAAACTTAGTTATGAAAAAATTTATAAATAATTTAAATGCTAATCAAGCATCTATTATTATTGCTCAAAAAATTAAAAATATAAGGGAAGCTTATGAATTATTAATTTAATTAGTTATAACCCCAAACCAAATAATTCAAACCAATCCCAGAGGCAATATAAATATAAAAATTATAAGCAAAGACCTCAATATATATAGAATAATCAACAATGCCATCAAAGAAGTAAAATAGAAATGAATAGTAATCAGATTAGGGCAAATAATAATAATATACTTAGAAATAATTACCAATATAGGCCACCTTATAATCATCATATGCAGAATAACTATAACAATACTAGAATTATTCAATTCAAGACAAGAGCCCATGGATGTTAATAATGTAGACGTAGAACATCATGAATTAAATTTTACTCTGATAAGGGAAACCGAAGTACTTGCCATAATAATCGCAACCATTAATAATAAAAAACTAAAAATTCTAATAGACACAGGTTCGACTACAAGTATACTAGACGAATATCAACTACTAGAAATACCACGAAATCCTGTAGAGATACCAACTCAAATAAAAGTCGCTAATAATGCAACTAGTACCATTAAAGAAGAAATCATAACTAAAGTGCATGTTGAATTCAACGAACATGAAGCAACAATGGCATGGAAGTTGATGAAAATAAAAAATTCGATGGAATAATAGGTCAAAACCTATAATAAATAATAGAAAAACATAATTTCGAAAATTATAGGAATAAAAATAAATGTCCGTATGAAATCGAACAAATCCATACACTTAACTATTGTAACTCAACTGAAATGAGTCAATTAATTAGTGAGGATTTCAATTAAGAAGAAAAAAACATTTTAAATAAATTTATTAAAAAAAATAAACACGTATTTTTTAAAGAAGGAGATAAATTAACTTCTACCACTCAAACCATGCACAATATTAGGACCGAACATGATAGTCCAATATTTAGCAAAATATATCGTTATCCTAAAATACACGAACAAGAGATCGAAAAACAAGTTAAGGATTTATTAGCTCAGGGTATTATTAAGAAAAAGTACCTCACTCTTCAATGCACCCATTTGGGTAGTCCCAAAGAAAGAAGACAATTCTGGAAATCAGAAGTGGCGTATGGTGATCGACTATCGCAAATTGAACGAGAAAACCATCGAGTTCAAACACCCTATACCTAATATCGATGAGATACTGGACAAACTTGGAAGAGCCCAATATTTTTCGACATTAGGTCTTGCGAAAGGATTCCATCAGATTAAAATGGATCCGTCAAATATTAAGAAAACTGCCTTCTCAACTCCATATGGACATTACGAATGGTTACGTATGCCATTTGGATTAAAAAACGCCCCAGCCACCTTCCAAAGAATGATGAACGAAGTCTTAGACGAACTGATTAATAAAATCTGTGTAGTGTATTTAGACGATATTCTAATCTTCAGTACTTCTCTCGAAGAACACATGATTAATTTGAATTTGGTATTCCAGAGATTAAAGAAATATAACCTAAAAATTCAAATTGATAAATGCAATTTTCATAAAAGAGAAACCAAATTTTTAGGTCATATTATTACTGACAAGGGTATTAAACCTAATTCTGACAAAACTACAGTTATCGAAAGAATACCACTGCCTACTACACAAAGAAAAAATTAAATCTTTTCTGGGTATAACAGGGTATTACAGAAAATTTATAAAAGATTATGCAAAAATTACCCAACGTATAACTAAATATCTTTAAAAAGATACGAAAATTGATAAAATTGATATAAGCTATGTAAAAGCACATCAGGAGCTCAAAAATGCACTTCAAACAGAACCTGTACTTGCATATCCTGATTTTAATGAAATATTCGTATTAACGACAGATGCATCCAACTATGCAATTGGTGCAGTATTATCTCAAAAAGGTCATCCAATAACGTACATTAGTAGAACACTCAACGAACATGAGAGAAACTGCAGTACGACCGAGAAAGAACTACTTGCAATTTTTTGGTCAGTAAGACATCTGCGACCTTACTTATATGGTAGACGTTTTGAGTTATAAACAGATTACCAACCGTTAAAATGGCTTCAAACCAAAAACCTCGGAAAAGATATTTCAGCTCGACTCCAGAGATGGGTACTTCAACTAGGTGAATATTTTGTTTATTTGTTTGTCAACAAAGTTATTATGTTATTATTATTATGTTTATTTCATTTCAATTTACAATAAATATTCAAATAATACAATATTAAGCAAAAATTCTTATACAAAAGTCCAGAACAATGGTTACATATTCTAAGCTTAATTAAATAAGAATTAAAAACAGCAGTTGAATACAGATTATTAATTTTAAAAATCACGCAAGTAAAAGAGAAATTTGTTGCTATTAACCATGAATTAATAATTGAAATGTTGAATCTTATACACTTTGTGGTAAGAGTACCAGTTTTAAGTGTATTATTTATAGAAAAAAGTAGTTAAAGTGCCGCACTGAGAAGGGTAAGAAGGAGCGATGGAATGAGGTTGAAAGAAAGAAAAGCAAACGACAAAGTAAAGGAAGTTAATTGGTCAACGTTGACATATCAAAGCGTAAAGGAGTTGTGGAGGCAATTTAGAATTTAATATGGGTTTATATGAGACTATACAATATTGTTTAAGCAAGCAAAAATATCTTAAGTCATTATTTGAATCAAATCATCTACACCTGATTTGGACAATAGCCAATTTCTGAGATTTATAAGGAATCTATTAAATCCGACATTTCTGAATATATCTGCAGGGAGTTTGTTATATATATGAGGCGCTATAACAGTAATGGAACGTCTTAGGTGTTCTGTTCTAGCTCGTGGAACAACAACATTATTTATAGATCTAAGTGAATAAGTTAAATTATTTCCAACTAAGTTGTTATAACCACTTCTCAGATAGAACAGTCTTAATACTTTATACACATATAAATGTCTAAGTGGCAATACGTTGGCAGATTTAAATAGTGGAAACGATGGCTCCCATCCTGGTTTGAACATCATCACTCGGATTACCTTTTTTTGGGCTGTAATGATAGGCCGCAAAATGCTGTTGTAGGCACAACCCCAACAAGAAATGCCATATTCCAAGCGAGAGTTGACTAACGCGTAGTAAACAGATGTAAGCAGGTTTGGTGGCAACATTTTACGTAAGTGAAATATTTTATTGCCTTAAATAAAATTATATAAATATATTTTTTTAAATTTATGATATGTGCCTTCCAATTAAGTTTTGAGTCAAGAGTAACTCCTAGATATTTAAATTCTGAGACAGATTCTAACTGTACGCATGAATCATTGCAATTACGATGATCACAATTTGCGCTATGTAGGCCAACCCCTAGGATCGATTACTCATTTGAAAGTGAGAAACACATAACTTTAGATTTGTTGCTAACGATCATTTGATGGTGCCAAAGCCACCTTGTCTAAATATCTAGGTCAATATTCATTTCGACTTTCACCTTTTCGATAGAGGAAGCAGCATACGACAGAACTAGGTCGTCAGCATAAGCGGTGATGTATCCATTTAGTGGGAGTTTAAATATAGGGTTTATATAAATAAGGAAGAGTAATGGTCCAAGGACTGATCTTTGAGGAACCCCTACATCTGGAGAAGAAATTGGATCACTCAAGGTTGCATTAGCACGAACAAGTTGTGTTCTATTTTGAAGATAGGACGAGACCCAATTCAAGATATTATCTCTGAATCCATAACTGAACAGAATCTTCAACAACAATTTATGGTTAACAAGATCAAATGCCTTTGTCAGATCGAGAAACAGAGCGGTAGTTTTGTTACCTTTATCTAATGCCAGGTTTATATTTTCCAAAAATGACTGAATAGCATCTTCCGTAGATTTTCCTTTCATAAACCCAAATTGGGATGTACTTAGGATTTTATATTTATTGCAAAAACGTATCATTCTTTGAGTAATTATTTTTTCAAATATTTTTGAAAATACGGACAATAAGGAAATTGGTCTGTAATTATTTGGGTCACATTTGTTACCTTTTTTGTGTATTGGAATTATTATTGCTGTTTTCAAGTACTCTGGGAATATACCGCTTTCGAAACTAATGTTAACTAGATATGTTAATGGTTCAATAATGAAATTGCTGACCTTTTTTATAACAATGTTACTTAGGCCATCTATTCCACAGGAGTTTTTCGATTTTAGATTGGAAATCACTTGAAGTATTTCAGCTTCAGACACTACACCAAAGAAGAATGACGATAAGATTTCATTATCAAGACGAGAATCTTGGTGAACATTTTCATTAGAGGAAGATGATCTAGGTTTATGACTTTCAGCCACATTTTTGAAGAATATATTAAAACCATTCCCAATTTCTTGATCATTTTCAGATAATATATTTTCTGAAAACTTTATGCGTTTAAGGGCGTTTTCTTCATTCCTTTTTCCTAATAGATTATAATTAATATTACATTGTTGCTTAGGATTAAATCTATTTTCATCCAACTTTCTTTTGTAGTATATTTCTTTTTGTGTACTTATTAGTTTATGAATATCCTTTTGCATCTGTTTGTATGCGTTTCTTATGCGTGGTAAATGTAGGATGTTTTTGTTCCTAGCATAATAAATATTCTTAGCATATATTTGCTCGCAGATATAGTCAGTCATCCATGGCATTATTTTTCTACATTTCCGATTTTGTTTAATGAACTTACTTGTAGAAACATGGATCAACAGAGTATTTATGAAATTACTAAAAGCGCGTGACGGACAATTGCAACTGTATATATTACTCCAACTTTCCGTAGAGAGGCATTCGCGTAGCACCGAGTAATTAATTTTTTGAAGGAATTGAGTTTCTAAGTTTTCATTTGTTCGTTGAGGGTTTATAAATATATCTAGAAAGGATATAGCAGTTGCAAAATGATCAGTTATGTCCCATTCAAGTACGATTGGACGAAAATGATCAAAGTTTTTAGCCCGAATAAAAATATGGTCTATACATGTTTTGCTTATTGGAGTTACTCTCGTAGGAACATTGATTGAAGACTCAAAGCCCAAAGAAGCGAAAAGGAGCAAATAGTTATCACTACCAGGAGAAAAGCCAAGTAAATCAATATTCATATCGCCAACTATACAGACATTGTGACTGGTCATTCCGGTAAGAAGGTCTTCAATATCTTTTAGAAATATATCTTGGTGAACAAACTGGAGCCGATATATGCAGACAATGTCAATAAAAACATCACTATTTAGTTTGAGTTTTACAATAATGCTATCAGCACTTTCCAAATCAGGTGAGATAACCTCCTCAACAATAATATTCTTTTTCACAAAAATTACAACTCCACCCGCCGGATATTGCTCATTGCATTCAGCATATTGTATATAGCCCGGAATTGAATAGTACTGTAATTCATGGTCAAATATCCAGATTTCAGATAAAACTATAATATCAGGTAAGATTTTAAAAGAATTGTTTAAATACAGGCAGAAACTATCAAAGTTTTTCCTCATACTTCTGATATTTAGATGAAAAACAGTCAGATCGTTTAAGGATGAATCATAATAATTAGAGCCAATAAAGATATTAGTACTTGCACTACTACTACAGGGATCAAATAATTCATTATGTTGTGATAGCAAAACAAAGAAAAGAAAAACGACTTAATCATAAATGATTAAGATCTTCATTGCATCTGATGAACTTGATCTCCATACCAGCAGCCTTACGCATCATTATATTTCCTTGTCTCACCCAGAGAAATTCATATTTATGTTGTTTTTTTGCCATTTTCGCCTCCCTCAGCAAAATCTTCGTATCATGTGATAACCAATCGTTTACATATATGTTACCTTTGCACGAAGTAAAACATTTTTCAGCTTTGATCGGCGCTTTCTTAGCATATGAAGCAGCCAAAATTTCCTCCTTCACTTTCCTGCTGCGAAGTTGAACAATCACAGTACCAGATGTTTTCCCCTTGGTCCTCTTCCTATAACACGCATCCACATCGTTCTCAGCTATTTCTACATCGACGCCCTTTTTGATGATTTGGACAGCAGTTGCACGCACATTTTCGTTCTCCAGAAGAGGTACATCACGCAGTTCAATGTAATTTGAGTGACACATATATTCAGCGCTCACAAGTCTCTTTTTCGTTGCTTTGAGCTCAGCTTTTATCATTTCGTTTTCTTTTCTAATTTCTGACAATATTTGTGTCGTCTCTTCAAGCGCACTGATTTGTTGCTGCATAAGAAGCAATGACTTTACAGTGTTATCAAGTGTTTTTTTTATTTCAACTACGTTAAGGTGAATGCCCTCAAGAGTTATATTGCAGTTTTTGTTTTCATCTCCGTCACTGTTCGCATATGATGACAACGAACGTCTTAGCGGATTATTTCTTTTTTTTTGTAGACAAGTGTTACAGGTCCACGGTTTTTTTGATTTGGATATAAAATCTACAACTGTGGTTTTTAGTTGTACACACTCCGCATGCATAAGAAGTTGACAATCACTACACTTTATATTGCATGCATCTCTTCCGATTCTTAATGTACAGACTTTACAACTCATTTTTTGTTTTATATTATTCACTGCTCTCGCTTACACGTCTTTACTCTTTGGCGGCTAGTATACGTATGTACTTGGCCTTTCTTAGACATATTACAAAAAAGTGACTAAAAATTGAGGAACAAATTATGTAAAAAAAAGAAAATACAGAAAAAAAAAGAAAATGCAAGTACAAAACTAATTCAAATTTGAGCAATACAATTACAACTGGAAATAATTGAACAAGATGGATTTTATTAATGGTATTGTCATATTAAAGTCAATTAAAGACGCACACTCATTATACAGTAACATTAAACCATTTAAAGAGCAGGATCTACCGTAATTAGTACGAGAACGAGGAACATAAAAGAATCTGTTATTACGCAAATTAAGTGATGGAACATTAAGACCCAAAAGACTTAAAATATCAGAACAGTCAATCTCCCCAATAAGTATTCTGTGGAGAAAAATAACTTTTGACACCTTTCTCCTAACCTCAAGGGACTCAAGTGCAATAAGTTGTAATCGGGCTGAATAAGGGGTAAGTTATTAAAATCGGACCAAGGAAGACATCTGAGGGCAAACCTAAGAAATCTCTTTTGAATTGCTTCGATTCTAACAACATGAGTATTGTAGTATGGACACCAAACAATGGACGCATATTCTAACAGTGATCGAACAAACGACAATTATAAAATTTTTAGCGCATAGGGGTCAGAGAACGCCCTAGCATAACGTTTAAGCATTCCCCATGCTCTATTGGCTTTATTTGAGATATATTCATAGTGGTAAATGTAGGATAGTTTACTATCTAACATAACCCCTAAATATTTTATCAAAGAAACACGCGGAATAGCATTACTGTCGAAGGAATAAGCATGAGTGAAAGGTGAGGTACGACGGGAAAATGTAATAACCGAACATTTACTAACATTAAGGGACAAGTAGTTTTTAGTGCACCACAAAACGAAATTTTGGAGATGTGCATTTAATCTATGAAAACTTTTCGGATCATTGCATGAAGGGTATATTTTAAAATCATCGGCAAACATCAGGATTATGCAATGTGGAACAAATTTGACAACATCATTAACAAATAAAATAAATAGGAGTGGGCCTATGTGACTTCCTTGAGGGACACCGGATGTTACCCTGATTTCTTTGGATAAGTGTCCACGGAACTTAACAAATTGGTATCTGTTTCCTTAATAGGATGATAGCCATTTAAGAAACAATGTAGGAAACCCTAAATGTTCAAGTTTGTAAAGAAGAAGCCTGTGGTCAACTCGGTCAAACGCTTTACTGAAATCAGTGTAAATGGCATCGACCTGATTACCCTTAGATATCTCACTAATAACAAAATTTGTAAAAAGGAGAAGATTGGTAACAGTGGATCTGTTTTTTACAAAACCGTGTTGGTTATTGCAAATTAAATTTTTACAAAAAAAATTCAACTTATCAGTCACCACCTCATCAAACAGCTTAGGGATGGTCGTTTGTCTACAGATTCCTCTATAGTTTTCAATATTATTTTTCCTACCAGATTTAAATATTGGTACAATAAAAGAATTTTTCCATAGGGAAGGACAGATACCCGTCTTTAGCGATACATTGAATATGTGGCAAAGTACGGAATGTAAAGGCAGGGCACACATTTTTAAAAAGCCAGCTGGAATACCATCGGGTCCAGGATTGAAATTTAGAGCCAAACTTCTAAGTTTAATCAGTATCATATCTTCGGGAAAGGCAATATGACTAAAAATAGAGGAATGTGGAGCACCTAAATAAGAAAAAAAGTGTTCATCTATAACTGAACCGGGATTTGAATACACTGATTGAAAAAGTGCTGCAAAACTATTGCAGATAATGGGGGGATCATCTATTGACTGATCTTGAAAGAAGAAAGAGCCCGGAAAACCATCACAATTTTTTTGTAAATTAACCAAATTCCAAAATAATTTAGGCGATGATTTGATTTTTGATTCGACGTCATTGATATAAGCTGAGTAGGCTTGGTGAATAGAAGTTTTAAACTCGGTTCTGAGCTGACGATATAAAGTATAGTCGTTATTCGACATACTCGAGTGCCACTTCTTATAGGCTCTATTTTTAAGAATTTTAAGTCTACGTGTATCATCATTATCCCAAGGACAAATACCATTTATAAGATTTTTAATTTCAACAACTGGGACAAAATCAAAAATTATGTTCTTTAAAACGCGATAAAATATCGAACAAAGTTCAACTACTCCAAGAGTTAAAAATGGACTCCAGTTAAAATTGTAAAGCTCATTACAGATGTTATAGTAGTTAGCGTTTTTAAAATCAAATTTGTAAGAAGAAGAAACATTTAAAATATTAAACTCAATATGACAAAACAAATATAATGACGGATGATAGGTGGCTTCAAGAACCAGCGGAGTTAGACTTCTAGTTACATAACTATCATCGTTATAATTGGAGAATATTAACGAGCGATTCTGATGGTTTTTAATTGGATTCATTTGAAAAAGTCCAATCGATTGAAAGCAGTCGATGATTTCGGCCTCAATGGTTGATAAGTTATTAGCATGGGTTAGATACGTGCAATCAATATCTCCGGCAGTCCAATCAATTTTGGGTTGGTTAAAGTCACCAAAGACATAAAGCCTGTCAGAAGCGGATGTAAGATTTTCAACATAGCGAATGGCATCCAAGTATCTAATCACTACGGAAAGCT
The DNA here is from genome assembly GCA_948293265.1 of Cheilosia impressa. Lineage (NCBI taxonomy): Eukaryota > Metazoa > Arthropoda > Insecta > Diptera > Syrphidae > Cheilosia > Cheilosia impressa. The sequence goes on from OX411880.1 coordinate 58,861,433, forward strand.
GTGTTCTAGGAGGTATATAGACACACACGATGAAGATTTTCGATGAGGCGAGATCAAATTTACTGCCACAGATTTCTATATCCGAGAAATCGTCAAGTTTTAGTTCCTTAGGATTTAAATCTTTTCTGATTGCTATAAGAACACCACCAAATCGTTCGAATGAACTATTTTCAGGTGATCGATCACAGCGATTTACAGAATAATAGTTTGGGAAAATAACAGCATCGGAAAAGCTGTCATCCAATCCAGTTTCTGTGATGACTATGACATCAGATGAGGAGCTGAATACATTTAATAGGAACTTCGTACATTTTGTCCTTAGCCCTCTCACATTTTGATAGAAGAGGGCAAGCTCGGTAAGTTTTTTGGCTTCCTGTTAGAGTTGTTCTTGTTAGGTCGATTTGTAAACTCCTTTACAATCATATTTTTCGGCCAAAAATTTGGGTTTACTAAAACTTTTCCAATATCCGATGGAGCGAGCAACTTAAATGAGGCTGATATTCGGTCCGGCAGGTTTTCAGGTGTAAGGCTATGACATTTGATAGCATCGGTGTCAATGCCCTTGCTTCTTATAAAGTTGATTATATCCACAGGTTTAGTACCGTATTGTAAGCGTGCTTAAAACACGGCAAAAGGTGGAGGCACAACTCTGAAAGAGCTGTCAGAGTTGCTAGCCACTGACGATGGAACGATGGAACATGTACCACCGGCAGCAAGCGGGTTAACAGCAGCATTAATTGTTGGCTGGTTACTAACAATGGACGCTGAGGGTGACGTGGATGGTACAGGTTGTAAAGATTTTGACGATTTGTCGAATGAGACTTCCATACTGGGAATGACAACTGATGGTACAGGTGGTAAAGATTTAGCCGATTTGTCCAATGAGACTTCAACACTGGGAATGACAACTGATGTGGTTGAATTAGAACGCAGAATCCTTTTTGGTTGTAAAAGTTGAGCCTCAGTGTTTAAGCGTACAGCGAGATCATTGCCCAACTGCTGGTGAGCATTAGATTCCTTTGTATTATGTGTTGGCAAAATGCGTAAAGGCTCTTAAACTGATAAAGGACTCAGCAAATTAACGATAATATGCTTTGGTTGTGGTAATTGTTGATGTAAAGTGTTCTCAATATTTGCAAAACTATGCTGCATCCTATCGATATTCGCAGAGTCAAAATCCAACGTCTTCTGTAGTTCGGCAAATATAGATGGTGTCCTTCACCAGGTGAGATATTTCGATGATTTTCACAATAAAAACATAGACCAGGAGTAGAAATGATTTTATCTACATCTTAGGCCTACGCTACGCATTTTGCATGAACAGGTTCAAGACAAATTCCACACGAAACGCTGACATCGTTCGTGTTTTTCTTACAAATGCAACAATCAGGGTTACTCATGATCTGGCAACTCCGTAGCGTAGATAGTACAACAACCAAATTAAAAGTACAGCAGATAATGAGGTTGATGAAAATGATGAAATGAGGTGCGTGCAGAAGATAAAAATATAAACAAATGTGGTGAATATCAAACTTGCTTTAGAAGGCAGAACATACACCCAAAAGTTGTACTCCCACGGTGGAGAAAGTAGGAAGAATGCAGGTGTACTCCAAAATGGTAGAAAAGGATAGAACCACTTTCTCACTCAAAGGCAGCCGTTAAACGTTGATGCAGTTTAAAATATGTAAAGACAACCGTTTTGAGCTTTAAGTGTAGGCCAGCAAAATTTGCTTCAAAGGCAGAACAAATACTAAACGTTAGAGCTCACCGGGATAAACGAGACAGGCAGCTTTAAAAGAATGTGATAAAAGGAGATGGGTGATTGAATATCACTCAAATATACACACAGCAAAAAATGTATATGAAAATTAAATTAAATTGTTTGTTAACACTTTTTAAGTAAAAATAAATAGCAGCACAACTCGCGATGTATCTCAAACTGTGAAACAACTTGACGAGATTTTAGTGCAACACAAGTTGCGCCTTGGTAACTCAAATTTAACAGATAGAAATGAAAATAAAGCAAGAGGCGAAATGAGTAGGTATGACACTATCAGCGACTTACGTCTAATGTGACATGAGAATCGAGTATCTCAAAGGAACAAGCAATACAGTTGCAGACTTTCTCAGTAGAGGAATCACAAATAACGAAGAAATAAACGCTTTAGACTCTGTAGAACCAACGATCCATTCTCAACACGAAGAAGCAAATGACCACTTCTCCATAAAGAATACCTGTATAAATCTATGTAGTCAGCAAATAATACTGACATTAGGTTATCAAATGAAAGTTAAAATGTTAAATAAAAAACGAAGAATATTCGTAGGTATAGATTCTTTAAAACAAAAAGATATAGAAGATAGGTTAATACGAATACCTCTAATAGAAAACAAAATAAGAGGAATTTATGTAAATCCTGTAGTAAATGAAAGTGACTTCAATTTATTACAACAACAATTAATTAGATTAAAAACAAAGATCTATTTCAAAAATCTGAGAGAACTAATTAACGACGTGATAAATTCATGCAATATTTGCAAACAAAGCAAATACGATAGGGACCCCATTAAAAAGGAATTCTGCTTATCAGACACACCAAAAGAAATAATTCATTCGGATATCTACTGTATAGCTGAGACTAAATATTAAACTAGCATAGATAAATTTTCTAAATTAACCACAACCACATATGTACCTAATTTTTCACACGAAACTTTAGAAGAAACAATTTTACAACTAATAGCTTCACATGGTAAGCCCAAACGATACGTAATGGATAATGAATTCAACTTCCCCAGAATAGCAAAAATGTATTAGGTATTGAAATTAATTTTTCTAAGCCCAATAGTCACACAGGGAGTTCAGATATAGAGGTATTTCATAGAACACTTGCTGAAAAAGTACGTGCTATTTTAAATGGAAAAACTACACCCAACATACACAAAATTCGCATAGCCGTACACAAAGCAACACTTTATTATAATAACTCGGTTCACTCAAGAACAAAACATACCCCATATGAAATTCAGAAGGGTGATTTTGCTAAAGAAAAAATATACCAACACATTCATACAAACAAACAAAAAATTATCAATAAAAGAAATGAGAACCGTGAAAATTACGATGAACAGAGATACCAAGGCTTTGTTAAAAACTCTAGAACAGAACGATATAAAACTGAACCACGATATAAATTTAATAGATTAGATTAACAACACCACAACAACATACAGAAAGAAAGAAAATCAAAATTTAAAAATAAAGACAATAAAATCAAAGCAAACCCCAATAGCACATACGTTCAAACCAGAAAACAAACCACTGAAAACTGCCCTGCAACGTCAAAAATACGACTAGTAGGTACATAACACAGTACCTGACCCAGAATAAAAGATCAAAAAGAAATAGAAGATCAGTTAGAAACAATTAGCAACAACAATCATAACCTCATAACAAATAACAACAAACAGATTAAAATCAATAACCAGTTTCAAGAAGAGATAAATATTTTGAAACAAAGCCTAACAATGGACGTCAACATAGAGTTAGGACTTAAAGGAAAATTAAATTTTATTGAGCAAAGACTTAATATTCTTGAATATCGGAGAAGACTAGACTCATTAAAAGAACTTATTGGAAAAATCCAAAATATAGTACTAGCTAGTAGATTACAAATAATGGTAGAAAGTCTTCTAACATCTGAGGAAATTAATAAGTATGATGTTGATCTTTTTAAACTAAAACAAATTAAATTATCAGTTGGAGAATTTCACGAAAATTTATTAATATTTGTAATCCAAGTTCCTGATCAAATGTTAACGTTTGATAAATATTTCTTTACTTCAATACCTACCTAATAAAGACAATGAAGAATTAGATATTGAAAGTGATTTTTTTATTAAAATAAATGGAAGGAATTACGTGTATAAAGAAATAAAACATCTAAAACCACTTGTAAATTGTCTCAATAAAATAGGAAATTGTACTAAGAAAACAAATAATAATAAAAATGTAATCGTAGAACTAATGAAAGGAGCAGTACTTGCAATAAATAGCGATATTGAAATAAATAATAATTGTGACGAGAGAAAATTTATTTTAATCAAAAGAAACTCTTTGATCAGTTTTGAAAACTGTACATTGGAAATTAATAATAAAACGTTTTCTAACAAATATGCAATTGTTAATCAACCCATCCCTATAGATATAGAAAATCCATATGATATAACGAATGTAAAATTAAAAAAAATACTGATTTAAACATAAACAGCCTTATTTATTAGAATTTGCTAAACACGCCTATACACCTGTATAGTTATGCAGTGTATAAGAATTTATACAGCCCTTATACACCCTTCCAAAAATTGTTATTTATAAAACATTTTTCCACGCATACTAGTTATACAGGGCTTGTGTCAAAAAATGTACTTAAAAAGAGAAATCTATTACATTTATCTGTCCGAAATGATAAAAAAAACCTAAGCAGCTTGTGGGAAATGCAAATTCAAACACAAATAGGAATAAGAAAATGGAAAACTAAAAAGAAAAAGATGGGATTTTTGAGACTCTATGAAACGATAGTCTTATGCAAATTAAAATAAATTTTTAAAATATTTAAAAATAACTCATATCTGCACATATTTCTTGTTCAGGATACTTTTAGAATCTTTAAAATTGGAAATAAAAATGTCGATACAAACTATCCAATTTTATTTTGATTTCATTTAAAAAATGTGACAAATTTTTTAAGTCAAAATGACATTTCGACTATTCCACCTCTATACAGGCTCTAAACAACGTCCAAGCGCGTTTTGCTCATACAAGCTCTGTACAACGTTGAAAATTTTTTATAAATAAGGTTTTTGCGTTTAGAGGCATTATAGAGCGTGCATAACTTTATACACTCTTTATAATACGTTTATAAATAAGGCTGAAATAATATAAACGAAATAGAAGAAAAATTTCATTCACACAAAAACGTAAAACCTTAGTATGCATGGATTTACTTTTATTATAGCTATAATAATTTAAATTTTTTTAATACACTTGTTTCGCGAGAAACAAAAGACAAAGGAGGGAGGAGTTATGTTAGAGATAACAAGTAACAGACAACACACATGTCAACCAAATGGCGATGGAATACCCTCACTATCAACAGACCGAACAAACATCCCAAGTATCTTTATGAGAAGAGATTAAGAGAAACAACAAGGAATAACCCAAGCAACAAGCTAACACTCGTTATTTATTTTTAGGTATCATTAAACAGTATCGATACCTCATATCCACGAAGTATGTATATAGGAACATTTTGGTTCCTTTAGTTAGTTATAATAATTGTATTGTAGAGAAACACTACACGTTATTTAGCTCCTAAGATATTTTAATAATAAAAGTATATTATTTTTAAAATCAAGAATCTTAGTAATTTATTTCCTGCATGTGGATTTCCTGGGGTCTTTTCAGGGCCAAACCTTTTTTATACTCGTCGACTCATACTCCAAATGGATCGAGATGAAACACGTCTCAACAACCAGCGCAGCGTGTGCTATCAATAGCTTGTGCTCCATCTTCGCAACTCTAGAAACGCAGAGACATCTGAGCGAGAAGAAGAGCCCCAGAGTCACCAGGAGCAGCAAGAAGAGACAACAAAGCCACCGGACGAACATGAACAGCCAAGACCAGATTTGAGGCGTTCGGAAAGAATTCGCTGCAGGAACCCTACTGCAATTTAAGTGGGAGGGGTGTTGCGTCTGAACACATTCACTCTACTCAGGCAGCTAAAAGCTCGATAATTTGACAATCCAGCGAACATAACCTTTTGATCTGTCTTTTTGCTCTGCACGTGTGGGATCATTGGTTTTGTGCCGCCACCCGCAGTCGAATAATATTTTCCCCTTAAGTAATTTTTTTTTTCTTTTATAACATTATAATAATATATTATCTTTAATATAGACTGAATTGTTACAACCAATAAAAGTGAATTGGAATCAGATCTTGTATTCTTCAATTATTATGTCAGAAAGCGAGGAAAATGGTGAAACTTCGCATTCGAGGGAACATTTTATAAATTCCGGGAAATCACTTCATTCGCCGGCCAACAATGCACCGTTGCATTCGGTTTCATACAAGCCGAGGCACAATTTAACGTTTTTAATTTTAGTAGTAAGGAAACAAAATACTGCCTCACCGTCGCGGCGTTGCCCATTGAAACATGTAAGTCAGTCATAGACATTCTTTCGGAGCCTCCGGTTAGGGATAAAAACAACGTTGTGAAAAGCGTTCTCATCGACAGACATTCCGTGTCCGAGATAAAGTGATTGGAGGCGCTATTGGAGAAGGCGGAGATAGGTGACCGAAAGCCCTCGGAAGTTTTTCGCTCCATGAAGCAATTGGCAGGAACTTCATTCAACGAGTAGGTCATTAAAAATTTGTGGATGCGCCGCCTTCCGCAGGCTATCAACATCGTTCTTCTCTCAGTCGGCTCAAAAGGCGTAGAAGGATTAGGTGCCTTGGCTGACAAAATCTATGAGGCGTCTCAGAATACTGGTATATTCAGCATAGCTTCTTATAGAAGAGAGCCATTCTCAGAACAGGGTTCGGATCTGGAACAGCGTCTAACAAAAATTGAATCTATGATTCAGTAGCTCAATTTTCGGCCCCATTTTCAAAACAGGTCCAGGTCCAGATCAGGGTCAAGGAGTTTTCGCAATCGCACTCCAAATAGGGCAAATCTCAATAATAGGGCAGCAAGATGCTGGTTTCACAGGAAGTTCGGTTCTAGAGCCCGAAAATGCGATCCAGCCTGCGATTTTGTTTCAAATTCGCGACCACACTTATCAGGTTTTCAGCCATCGAGCTCCCCAAATTAAATCGAACTACTGTTATGGCGGCAAACAGTCAGTTCTCACATCGCCGCATTTTCATTAAGGGCAAAAACAACAACCAGAATTTTCTCGTCGATACAGGTGCGGACGTTTCGGTAATTCCCATGAAATAGTCAAACATCAGACACAAGTCAACAGGTCTCAGCCGCAAATGGTACCGCAATTTCAACCTTTGGAACCAAACTTTTAAGATTCAATATTGGCCTTCGTCGAAATTTTACACACACTTTCATCTTAACATCGGTTAACCGCCATTTCATAGGAGCAGACTTTTTGGAGAAATTCGGCTTGTTAGTAGATATGCATAATAAACGCATAATAGACCCTGAAACTAAAATTCATTCTCCAGGAATCATCAGGACTGAGATGACCCCTTCACCTATTTTTTACACTCTTGATAACCAATACGGGCTTGTACTAAAAGAATTTCCAGTGCTCACGCAAACCCCAAACTACTTCGCCCCGGTTAAGCACCCTATTGTGCACCATATTCTAACTAAAAGGCCGCGACCGTCGCCGCGGAAGATATACACAAAACAGACATCACAACTCCTTTCGGGTTGTTTGAGTTTCGGCGCGGAAGATATACACAAAACAGCCATCACATCACATCACATCACAACTCCTTTCGGGTTGTTCGAGTTTCGGCTTAAAAAACGCCTCACAAAAGTTTCAACGTTTCATAAACTCTGTCTGTCAAGGTCTTGAATTCGTTTTCATCTATGTGGATGACATACTGGTATCGAGCGAAAGCGAGGAGGAGCACCAGCAGCACCTAAAAACATTATTCAAGCGTTTGGCAGAGTGCCAAATCACAATAAACACCTCCAAATGCATTTTTGGGGCATCTGAGATAGATTTTCTATGACACAGAATCAATGCTGATGGCATCTTTCCATCAGAGGATCGCATTGAGTCGATCCTACATTTCCCAAAGCCTACCTTCACCAAGCAGATGCAACGGTTTTTGGGAATGATAAATTATTACCATCGTTTTATTCTAACTCTAGCGAAGATCGTCTCTCTGTTACATTCCCAAGTGGCTAACGCAGGCACATCTCGAAAGTCCGGAAAAACGTTTTAGTGGACGGATGATCTCATTGAGGCTTTCAAATAAGCCAAATTGAAATTATCATAGGTAACCCTATTGGCTCACCCTAGAGATAATGCTGAGTTTTCCATAGCCACAGATGCGTCGAACACTGCCGTCGGAGGCGTGTTACAGCAAAAGACAAACAACGCGTGGGAATCGCTCTCATTCTTTTCGAAGAAACTGTCACCAAGCGAAACTTAATACTCTGCCTTCGACCGTGAGCTATTAGTGATTTATTTAGCTATCAAACACTTAAGATACTTTGTCGAAGGGCAGCAATTCAAAGTATTTACCGACCACAAACCCCTAACCTACGCCATCACATCCAAGGCCGATAAAAGCCCACGTCAAACACGCCAGCTCGACAATATCATCGACAGCATTGTCGCCGACACCTTATCTCAAAGGACGAACACGAAATCTCTTCCGCTGACAATTTTCAGTTCGACTGCAAGGCAATGGCGCGACTCCAATCGTCCGATGAAGGCTTGGGAAAATTACTAGAAGAGAAACACAAACTGCGATACTAATAATAATTTTTAGTGTCCAGGCTAAATTTTTCGAACTCACAATGACGAAAATTTCAATACAAAATTGCATATTGTGACCTACAAAATATTTAGTGTGGAGGTTAAAAATGATTATTAGTAAGGCCCAAAGATCAAACAACAAAATTTAACATTCAGAAATTAAAGTTCCCGGGGTTTGAGATCGCTTGCGAAACCTCAACGGGTAGAAATAGACCTTTCGTACCTCTCACTGCTCGTCGACAAATTTTTGACTCTCTGCATAACCTCTCGCACCCAAGCATCCGAACCTCAAGAAAACTTATTTGCCAGCGTTATTTCTGGCCAACGACGTTACTCATTGGGCAAGGTCTTGCTCGGCGTGCCAGAAATCAAAGGTGCACAGACACACAAAGTCTGCTCTCGGTCAGTTCGATCTCCTCTCCGAGCGGTTCGAGTACATTCACTTAGATCTGGTAGGCCACCTACGGGAATCCAACATCTGCAGGTTTGGGGTTCCTCTCTTTTTTTTTTTTTTTTTTTTGTCGGAGGTTGTTACTATTTGATGGAGCACTCAGACACAAACTACAGGTCCATTGTACTGCCAAGCAGACACCTTACATTACTGTACTTAGTTTTCCCGTCTGTCGAAGAAAGATGAGAAGGAGCTTCAGTATGAAGAGCTTAGATGTTCGGCACTCACCACATCAGCCCCAAAGATCCGCCACCTGATGCGAGCAAAGGCGGGACAGCTACAGAGGAAGTGCTCCGCTGTATCATCGTCCTCTCCACAAGCAGGACAGCTAGTGGTGTTGCTCAAGCCCAACACATTTAAGTGTTTGGCAAAAGCTTGGTGGCCCGAAAGGACGCCCACAAGCAGTCTGCAGTCCATTCTCCTAAGGGATAGAAGGAAAGACGCGGACCTTTTGCAGATGTCCGGACGCAGTCGTTTGGTCTGCCTACATCCAGCACAGTCTCGCCACCGACGCGTTCACGACAAACCCAAGTATCAATGGATGACCTAACCACAGAAGCAGGCAGACCCAACGCAGGTTCAGGTCCTGAGAAAGCCTCTTCTGAACCCCGTCTGGCAAGCTCATCAGCGATCTCATTTCCCTGGATACCAGTGTGACCTGGGACCCAGACAAGATTCACGGTGTTGAGCCTTCCGACTAAGTTCAGAGAAAGCTTGAGTTCGAGCACTAACTTGGACGAGGTAAAAGGGTTAAGCAATGCTTTTAATGCAGCTTGGCTATCACTGCAAACGCATATGCTTCTAGCCCTCCACCTGTTTGTCACAATGTAGCGCATAGCCATAAGGATAGCGAAAATCTCCGTTTGGAAGACAGACGCATGGTTACCTAAGGGGTAGTGTAGTCTAATGTTCTCGCTTTCCACAAAGACACCAGAACCAGACCCTTGTCCAGTTCTGGAGCCATCCGTGAATACACGATGACATTCTTTCCCAGGCTCAGAGTCTGACCGAAGCCATTCCTTTTCCTGAGGAAAGTTGACATGGTAGTTTTGTCGCAGTAGGATTTCTGGGGTCATTGCGTCAGACGGCATGTCCATAAGACAGGGGTCAAAGGACAATTCTCGCACAAGTTCCTCAAAATTCCAAAGCGCGTGGTACCAAAAGCCACCTCTCTTTAATGGTTTTCAGCGTACACCCCATGATAAAAATATCAAGGGAGGTTCATTATAGCATCTAGAGCAGAGCCCGGAGTGCTAGGGAAGGCCCCTGTGCATCCACGACAAACCGTTCTTTGAAGTTTGGCAAGAGAGGCAGTAACACGTTTCCGCGAAAGCCTGTTCCACCATACAACCGATGCATATGAGAGAAGTGGTCTTATCATTGCCGTATAGATCCAAAGGACCCTTTTAGGAGATAAGCCTCATGTCTTGCCAAAAGCGCCTTTGCACTGCCAGAAAGTTGACAGCGCTTTATCGGTTTTTGATTCAACATGCTTGGACCAAAGAAGCTTTCTATAGAGGATTACTCCCAGATATTTGACTTCATCGGATATCGGGATAGTGACGCCTTTTAGCACAAGCTGAGTCAGACCAGTGATCTTTCTCCTTCTCGTGAAGAGAACAACCGTAGTTTTAAGAGGATTCACTGAAAGCCCATTTCTTGTGCACCAATCGTCGATAAGGCCCAAAGATCTCTGCGCCCGAGAGCAGACGGTCCTTAGGTCTGAACCGACAGACAGAACGGCGACATCATCCGCATAGGCTTGTGTGTAGGTTCCAGGAAGATTGAGAGCCGTTAGCAGAGAGTCCACTACCATACACCATAAGAGCGGAGAAAGAACTCCACCTTGAGGGCAGCCTCTGTTCACCCCAGTCATGACGCATTTGCCACAATCCGCCTCGGCAACCAACGTCCTGTACATTAGCATTGCTTTAATCCACAAAACCAATGTTTCATCTACACCATGATGTCTGGCTGCATTGCACATGCTATCAAAAGTCGCATTGTCAAAAGCACCCTCGATATCGACGAAAATACCCAGCGCGTACTCCTCCCGATCAAGAGCACTTTCAATCCTACCAACAAGGTTTTGAAGCGTAGTTTCACAGGATTTTCCACGCTGATAGGCATGTTGCATCAAAGAAAGAGGATGCAATCGAAGAGCAACATTGCGCACGTGCAGCTCAACCAGTCTCTCCAAGCTTTTCAGCAGGAAGGAAGACAGACTTAGGGGTCTGAAACTTTTGGCGAGAGTGTAGTCGGTCTTACCTATCTTTGGTATAAACACGACTTTAACCAAACGCCAATGGGAAGGTATGTAGGCCAAGGCCAAGCTAGCGGTGAAAACTCTTTTCAGCGTCGGCATCAGCTGACTAAAACCTTGTTTCAGCACAGCGTCTGGACCCGGTGACTTGAAACTCTCAAAAGATGCAATTGCATATTTGATAGCTTCATCCGTCACCACTCTGGATGCAACATACCAACTAAGCCGCTTGGTGTTTGTTAGTTCAGAAGTGGCCACCATAGGCTGTACCACTGAAGAGCACGTAATGACCTGATTTCCCGGGAAGTGAGTCTCCAGCAGGAGACTAAAAGTCTCCGCCTTTGTCTCAGTGTAGGTACCATCAGATTTTTGGAGCAATTCCAGTTTACTTGGTCTGTCCCTATTGAGGACTTTAACAAGCCTACTGGTTGCACTTAGTGAAGCGACCTCCTCACAAAATTTCCTATAAGAGTCGGTTTTCGATTTACGAATTAGTCTCTTAAATTCTCTTGGTTTTAATCGAATCAGATTCCAGTCTTCTTAGAAGTTAGTTTTTAAAGACCTATTTAGGAGCTTTCAGGTTTCTCTGCGAATACACTGCAGTTCGGTATTCCACCAAGGTACCGGTTTTCTACAGGAGTTTTTTGAAACTGGACACGCTAGTTCAAAGCAACGGATAATGACGCTGCTCAGATCCTGAACAGACCTCTCTACTTCCTGTATTCATCTCAGTTTGAGTGATGCTTTAACAGAATTGCCAAGCTCCTCCTCAAACCGAGCCCAATTTGGTTTTCTCGGATTTCTCCTCCCCAGCGAAGGTGAAACTTAACAGTAGATTTGAAATTCGATGTATCTGTGATCTGACAAAGTGCTATTCAGGCGATACTCTCCAATTTATGATAGTCTTGCAATGCCTGTTGGACAGGGTAACATCAATTACTTGCTGTCTCCTGGCTGTAACAAATGTAGGTCGACAACCTACATTGTTGATGGTGATGTCAGACAATAGGATGAAGTCCAGAAGACGATCTCCTCGCATATTACACTTGCTGCTGCCCCAAACAGTGTTTTGAGCATTAGCATCGCAACATATGATAAGACCTATCTTTTTGGACTCGCAGTACTCTACGAGCTCAACAACTAACTAATAGTTGCAGCAACCAGATCCTGGCAACAGAACCGTTTGATTGTAACTGCCGTTAGGGATTTCGATACAACAAGACATGTACTAGGTCTCTCGGACAGCTTATCGTAAAGAACGTTGTGCGAACCGCTTAACTCACCAAGGCCACAGATGCGATTTTTCCACACCCACGGTTCTTGGATGGATGTTATGCAGTTCTTTGTTCTACGGACCGCAAGCCAACTACTTAAAAGAGCAGTAGCAGCCTTGTAGTGTTGTAGGTTTATCTGACTAAACAAAATGAATGTAGACTCTGCGTTACGTCCTCTATTTCCACTATTTGGCATTGAAATGGAAATGAATCCTACCAAAATGCAGATAGGGACGCATGTTGTACCTAGACTTAATTATCTCAACAGAAACCATTCTATGCTCACAACCAGAGAGATACCATCTTCATCGTGACGGTTTCTGCTCTGCCTGTGAGAACGGACAATCCAGGCTTTTGTGTCGAGACCAGGGTTCTGGGCATTCAGAATCTTAAGCACATCCGCCAATTTCTCCAGTTTCCCAGGGATCCAGCAGACGGCACACATAAGCTTGGGTGGCTTGTAGAACTCAAAAATTGTGGTCCCAAGGGGAGGGATCTTCGGCACGATACTGCTAACCCATTCAGAGGTTTGCTGCGAGGGGGTCTTCACCACGAAGGTTCCGTCCTTGAACTCACAGCCCTCAACCTGTATACAAGCATTCGTAGCCGCGACAAGCTCCAAAAGATGAGTGTTTGCACTCTGCATCACTCGAGCTATTATCATTGCTTGCTTTCCCTATACCAACGTCTAAAGAAGAAACAGCAGCATCCTTATAGGACAGCCTACTATCTCGCGCCTTAGCTGTTCTGCGTTCAAAAGAACCACGCAACTTCTTGCTTTTTGGTTCGGCAGAAGAGGAGGCAGCGCCCAGTCCAAGGGGTTGGTTAGCTTCAGTTTGTGAGACCTCCACCGACCTGTTCCTTTTCAAAGGCACCACCCAAGAGCTGAGAGACGTGCTTGCGCCTTCAGCCGGTAAGGCTTCTTTGCGCTGCTGATCCGACAGCTTCTTCATTTTCCTCTTCGGCTGTCCCTTAGACAGGCGCCGCTCAGAGCTCGCCTCTTCAGGAGCCCGTTCAACCATAGAGGTATCCCGAGTCAGGCCGTCAGTGGCAGTGCAGTGGGCAGCAGCTTGTCCCGTGCTCAAATTGCCGAGTGAATCGGACATAGAGCCACAAGGGTTGAGCTCACGTCCGTAGGTGCGATCGCAGCATCCGGTTTCCGCCCACCAGTACTGATTCCATTGCTGGTAGCAGTACGGGTTTCATTTGGAGACCGTGCACGGTCGGACTCACAGACTTGAGCAGGTTTGATTCTTTTTACGAGCTTGGGTCGCTTCCTCTTGCTTTTCGGTTCGGCAGGAGAGGAGGCAGAGCCCAATCCAAGGGGTTGGTCAGCTTCAGTTGGTGGGACCTCCGCTGACCTGCTCCTTTTCAAAGGCGCCGCCGAAGAGCTGAGAGAAAAGCTTGCGCCTTCAGCCGGTAAAGCATCTTTGCGCCGCAGATCTGACAGCTTCTTCCTTTTCCTCTTCCGCTGTCCCTTAGACAAGCGCCGCTCAGAGCCCGCCTCTTCAGGAGCCCGTTCAACCATAGAGGTTTCCCGAGTCTGGCCGTCAGTAGCAGTGCAGTGGGCAGCAGCTTGTCTCATGCTCAATTTGCCGAGGAAATCGGACATAGAGCCGGAAGAGTCGCTTGTGGGTTCGGGTATGAATGTTAGGGGCTCCAGAATCCGTGCCCCGGCCGTAGTCGAGAAGACTACGGGTGGATTTTGGCTATTGCCATTACCACCTGGAGTAGACAACTCCGTTTGTTTCTCCATTCATAGCATTGTTGAGTGTTAACCACTGGCTCCTGTGGGTTAGAATACACTAACTGTTCGATTTTTACTGAGGATAAGCTAAAAAGCTGTTTCCTCAAACCATCCTCCTTTACCCGGGCTTTGGACCGGCATGCTCGTTTCGTAACAAGGCGGGTTCCTCTCAGAATTACAACAGATCAGGGGACACAGTTCGAATCCAAGCTTTTCAACGAGCTCTCAAGAGTTCTAGTGTTGTGATCCGCACAACCATACCATGACCCACCTTTCTCATCACCTTCTCATGATTTCCCACTCAACCCATACACCAAATATACTACCAGAGCGCACGGCTATTAATAGGTCATTCGCTTTGTTTTCATTCGTTTTCCTTTTGTCCAAACGCCACCCAAGCGCAATGAGTCAAGTGTCTATCTACCCAAAACGATAACTCTTGAGTTACGATTGCCCAGCGGCGCGCCAACATATGGCAAAACTGCAATAGTTGCATGTCGGAGTTGTACTACGTTGTGCTATCGGGGACGTAAATAATAATTTATGAATGGATGATACTTGAGACCAGCGTAAGGCAAATGAAATGTTTAGTTTTAATGGGAACGGAAAACAATTAACCAATACTTAAAAATAGCGCGTATGCATATATAGCAACTGGTAAGGAAAGGATGGTGCATGGAGGGGGAAGATAGGAGACGGGTCATGTAGAACAAATTTGCATAAAAGGCAAAGGTTGTGACCAGGAAAGGCAGAGTTTTAACAGATTTGTGTTTAGTAACATATAAAGAAGGTCTCAGCGACGCAATGGACGGCGGGCCAACAATAAAAGGAAATCAGTGAAAAATCAAAAAAAAATAAACTATCTGGGAGTCGCAGCCAAGCTAAAGACAGTGGGCTCTTCAGATAAAGTTAAAATACAAAAAAACATCTTTTCTCTTCTCCCTTTATTGGGAAAGCACGGTATTGGGACGTAACAACTGGTGGCAGCGGTGGAATACCTAAAAGGTCTCGACTACCAAACAAACTAAGAACAAGACAAGACAAGATCTTGATGCGTGTTCTGGGGCTATACACCAGACAATAATAAGTGAAAAAAGTGAAAAAGTGAAAGTCTCGTAAACATAAGACCGGGCGGACTCCTTACATAGGACGCCGGCGGCAAAATTCGAGCAAGTGCAAGAAAGACCAAGAGTCCTCAGCTTTAAGGCGTGAAGCCTGCCTGGCACAAAAGGAGGAAACATCAGCACCAGAAGCAGAGACCAGCACCACAACAAAGACCAGCACCTTAATAAAACTTAAAGTAAGCTAGACATAAGTACAAGCCTCCTATCAAACAAACAAAAACCCTTCCTCTCACCCCTTATCATTAACCCACTCAACATTCTCACACGAAATAACCGTCGCGTTGCGGAATTATTCAGATTCCTGCCCTTCGCTGATTCAGGGAGTACTACGGTAGAAAAGGTAGAAGCCATGGAATTCAAAATTAATATCAGTGACATATACCAAATCGTCCCGCTCTTCAATGGGAATCCTAAAGACTTAAACAGGTTCATTGCTTGCGGAAACACGCTCTTCTCCTTAGCCAAAACTCCAGAGGAACAGTCGTTCTATCTGGACATTATAAAAACCAGGTTAGAAGGTCCCGCTTTCGAACTTATACAGTTCAAGTCCTTCGCCATATGGACCGATCTGGTGCGTGAACTAGAATCGCAGTACAAGGAGCAAAAATCACGCTCCTCAGTACAAAATTAACTTTTAGCCGCCAAACAAAATACAAAAGAATCAGTAAAAGAATTTGGCGAACGTGCTAGTGACCTCTTGAACCGGCTTAATTCAGCGACGTTTGCTACAATAGTCGAAGAAGCGGTAAGAGACTTTCGAGGACGGCCTCAAAAACGAAAGCCTTCGTCTGATGACTGAAACGCACGAAGAATCAGATCTTAGAAGAGCAATAGATTACGCCGAGGAGCATTCCACTCGAATAGATAGGTGTGCCTTAGCACTCAGAACTTCAACCCCTAGACTAAATTACCTTTCTTTTCCTTCAAGACCTGTTTGCCAACTGTGCAATTAATTAGGTCACACACGGGAAACTTGCTATACTAATTATTCGAATACCCAAAACTTCCCACCAAAAATCAAGAGGGAACTTCAACTTTTAAGGTGTGAATATTGCAATAAACTGAACCATTCCCATTATACATGCAGACTAAAACTAGCCCGTCAATATTTAAACCAATCTCCCAGCCCAAACCAAAGCACCCCCAGAAACAATTACCCTTCCAATTTCAATCCGAACATTTCGCAACGAAACACACAACCTCAGCGCAGGTATAACAACCATGACAGGCGACAAGTTAACCTTCAACTAATACCGCCCCATGGTTATGAAAACCAAGAAACCCCTCTAAATAATACGGGAAACGATTACCCTCTGGAAGGAACGATCGTCAACCCCTCCCGAGTAGCCACCCAGGTCGAAGTCTACGGGAATTAAATCCCGCACACAAAATACACGTTTCCCTCATCCCCAATAACGAACTCTTCATGATCAGAGTTCCGCTCGAAAATGGTGAGTTAAAAATTTTTTTAATAGACACCGGAGCGGAAATATCTATCATAAAATCTTCTCTCAACAAAATTAAAACTATCCACAAAGATATGATTATCTCCAACATCATCGGAGAAAATATCATCGATTCAACTTCCACTATCGAAACCATAGTATTTCAATCAGAAAGTCATCGCTATGAATTAGCACATCCTCTCCATATCCTTAATGGTAAACTCGGTACAGACTTCGACGGAATAATCGGCAACGATTTCCTGAAGAAATACTCATGTTCCATTAATTACGTCAAAAATACTCTGGAAATACATTCATTCACGATATCCGGTTCCACCGTTGTATCCAACACCTCTGAAGGAAAGTCTACTGATGCTCGTCCACCAGAACCATGTGATGATACCAAAACGGAAAAAGAAATTTCGGGTGAAATAAGGATAAAACCCGGAGTGAGCAAATAGTAGAAATACCATTTAACTGCAATAATGATATAGTATTCCGGAAAAAACGGGTCTGCCCTGGAGTCTTTATGGCCTCTTCCGTAGCCAAGTCTCATCAAAATCGCGTTAAAATTCTACTGCACAACGTAAATGAGATTGAGTCAAAACTACAGATACCAGACCTAGGATTGGAATGGGACAATTTGAACGACTTTGAGTGTATAAACCTGACCGAGATCCTGTGCATAACCGACTAGAAAAATTAAAAACTCTACTCCAACTAGATCACTGCATTCTACAAGAGAAAACAGAAATTACCAAAATTTGCAGGAACTTTAACGATTTGTTCTTTTTACCAGGCGATGCATTAACATACACTAACGCAATCACACACGTTCTTGAAACTGAGCCTAATAAACCCCCTATTTTTATACGACCATATCGACTTCCCGAATCTAGCAAGACTGAAATTCATAAACAAGTCAGTAGACTTGACAACGCTAGACAACGATATCATAAGGCCCAGTCATAGTCCGTGGAATTCACCCCTGTAGCTTGTTCCAAAGAAACCTGACGCCCAAGGTAACAAACAATGGAGCGTAGTCGTAGACTACCGTCGACTAAACGACGCAACTGTGGGAGATGCGTTCAATCTCAAACTACAACCCGAAAAATGTCATTTTATGCGAAAAGAACTAATGTACCTAGGACATGTGATAAGCGAAGAAGGAATAAAGCCAGATCCCAAAAAAAATTAAAGTAGTGAAAACGTACCCTAATCCTAAAAACGCTAAATGCATTAAATCCTTCCTGCGATTCGCAGGCTACTACAGAAGGTTCATAGATAATTTTTCAATTATAGCAAAACCTCCTACGAAGCTCTTGAAAAAGAATGCCCCTTTTAAATGGGATGCATTTTGTGACGAAGCATTCACAACACTGAAAAATAATCCGGTTAGCACATAATTTACAATGCAGGCAAATACAATTCAAACGCTGACGCATTAAGTCGAATACCGACCGTAGCCATGGTAACAACTAGAGGACAAAGCCAAACCAACGCAATCCAAAATACGACAAATCCCATACAAAGTAACGATATGCAAATTCAAACACTTTCCAGTTTCACCCTACAAGAAGAGCAGGGGTCTATATACAAAAACAAATTAATTAAATTCAAAATAATCATACTACCCATAATATTGTAAAACAGAAAATACCCCAATTTATTAAGCCTTCAATAGGAAAAACTGTAGACTACCCACAAAAAAATGGAACAACAATTTCTGTCATTACTCTCCCAATCCCACATCGAGGTTCAAATGAACAAAAAAACTACTGAGACATGTTTAAAAAATATAAAACAATTTTGCGATAATAATGATATCCAAACCTTAGGCATAGCCCTACTAGTCATGGAGAACTCATTTAAAAGAAGAATAAAACTCTTAATAGAAAACATTTTTCAAACAAATATTTAGAATATTACCATTTGCAATTTTTCTAACTACAAAATTCTCCTCACCAACCAAGACGACATAACCAAGGTTCTGTACGAGTACCATGATTCTCCTTTCGGAGGACACCAAGTGAAAACTCGAAATATCCAAAGAATCAAGTCAAAATACTCCTGGCCTACTATGGCCCAGAACATAACTTCTTACATTAATAAATGTAAATCTTGCCAACTCAATAAGAGTATAAAAAATGCTCCAGTACCCATGAGAATAACAACAACCAGTTCAAGACCTTTCGAAAGGGTCGCATTGGATATAGTCGGACCACTTCCTGTAAGTCACACCGGTCAAAAATACATTCTGACTTTTCAAGACCACTTGACAAAACTTTCCGAAGCATATCCCCTTCCTAACGCTGAAGCGCCCAATGTAGCAAGAACTTTTGTTGAGAACATTGTCTGCCGTCACGACATACCCCTTATTAACAGACCAAGGAACAAATTTCTTGAGCAATGTATTCAAAGAAATGTGCAGCCTCCTGAAAATCAGGAAGATAAACACAACGCCATATCACCCACAAACCAATGGCGCATTGGAAAGGAGTCATAGGACGTTAGCTGAATACCTACGTCACTATGTCAACCAAGACCCCCTAACTTGGGACTCATGGGTCCCATACGCAATGTTTGTCCATAACACTACTCCCCATAGTTTTTTTTTTTGGTTCCGCCAATGGATGTGGTAATCTTCTAAAGATGCGGTAGCCCGTTCTGCCAACATGCACGATTCGCAAGCCCGAATAATCGATGCCAGGAATGCGCCTACGTACTAATCCACACCCAACACACTTCAACCACTATTCCCGCGGGACTGCCGTTAGGTATTACTTCGGGGGGCTGGTTAACATTCAAGCTATTCGTGTTGTGTCACCTGTTTCCGGTGTTTCTGCGGCCTCTAAGGCCTCTACTGTGGCTTTTCTTTGCCTTTCAATTCTCCGTAGCTCATTTTGTAGGATAGTTATAAAATAACATAATTCCGCCCAATTCTCCTGTGGGCTGGCCAGAGTAGTTCTCCATGCCATGAAGCGGGGGCAATAAAATACTGGGTGCTCGGTGTCTTCATATTAATTTATGCATTCGGGGCAAAATGGTGAGCTGTCATGCCCGAAACGGTGCAGTTTCCATGGTCACGTTCTATCCATTCCTGGATTACCGGTATAAGTCGGTATGTCCATCTGCCTTTCGTTGTATTATTCCAGCGAGCTTGCCACATTGCTATTGACGCTGCCTTTTCTTCAACTTTAATCTTCTTGATTTCACCACCATTGGTTTAAGGCTCTTCTACTGTATATCCTCAACATTTCGTCAGCAAGAATATCGACAGGAACCATTCCAGCTATTACAAAGGCAGCCTCGTCCGATATGGTTTGAAAGCCGCTAATTGTTCGTTGCGCGGAGAATCTGTATGTCGAAAATAGTTTCCTTTTAGTCTCCTTTGTCCTCAGTGCCTGCGCCCAGACTGGAGCTGCATACAGTAAAACTGATGTAACAACTCTGGAAAGTAGGATCCTTCTTGCGTATCCAGGTCCACCAATGTTGGGGAGTATGCGTAAGAGAGCACCTTGCATTTGCGATGCTTTCTTGGCTATATAGTCCACGTGTATTTTGAATCGCAATCTATTGTCCAGCATTACTCCAAGGTATTTAATCGCTTCTTTGAACCTAATTATTTGGTTACCAGCCTGGAAGTTGGCGAACTCGGTTTTTCGACTTGTTATGAGGACAGCTTTTGTTTTATGATATGCTAGTTCTAGGCTGGCTGTTGCTAGCCAATTCTTTATCCGGGCAATTGCTTCGTTTGTAGTGGTTTCAACAGTATGAATCTGTTTACCTACTTTCACAACGGCAATGTCATCGGCGAATCCAATTACCGTCACTCCCTCAGGCAGCGCCAATCGTAGTACTCCATCGTACATGATGTTCCACAATAAGGGCCCTAAGACCGATCCCTGTGGAACTCTGGCAGTGACATTGTAGTATCTTTCACCTTCATCTGTGTTATATCTAAACTTCCTGTTGTTGAAGTAACTTGCCACTATACGTAGCAGGTAGTACGGTGTATCCATTTTGGCGAGGGATCTTCTAATGAAAGACCAGTTCGCCGAGTTAAAAGCGTTTCTAACGTCCAACGTTACTATCGCACAATACTCCTTTGTCCCGTGGAGCCATCTTTCGCCTTCGATGGCGCCTTTTGCGATGTCAACTACTGCTCTTATGGCATAAACAGCGGATCGCATTTTCCTAAGGCCAAATTGGTAGTCTGAGAGGGCTCCTTTCTCTTCTGCCACTGCAGGTAATCTATTGCAGATTATCTTCTCGAGGATCTTTCCCATGGTGTTCAAAAGGCATATTGGGCGATAAGAAGATGGTTCTCCTGGAGGCTTCTTCCCTTTTGGTAGCAGGACCAAATGCTGCATTTTCCACTTTTCGGGAAACGTTCCTTCTTCGAGGCACTTTTGCATTGTACTCATGAACAAGTCTGGTCTCCATTTTATAGCCACTTTTATTGCCTTGTTCGGGATGCCGTCGGGTCCTGGGGCCTTCTTGTCGCCTATCTTGATGCATGCCTGAAACAGCTCATCTTGAGTAATTAGCGGAATGTCCACTGCCCTGACTTCTCTCACGATGGTGCACATAGTAGTTGGTATTCGCGGGAAAAGATGCTCCACTATGGATTTTTGGACATGCTATTGGAGGGGTTCTGTAGCCCTTCAGTTTGGTCATAACCATTCTGTCGATCCCCATGGATTAATTTCAGCCTCTTCGCACAGAAGTTTAAAACAATTCCTTTTTCTCTCCTTGATGGCTCTATTTAGACTGCGCCTTGCGAGTCTAAAAGTGTCCAGGCATTGTTGGAAGTCTGGTCTTCTTCTTGAACGCTGGATTTTGCGTCGAGCTTGTAGGCATCCTGCCCGAAGTACCTTTATTTCCTCGTTCCACCAGTAACATGGTGGTGCCTTCCTGCTGTTTGTTCTTCTAGGCATGGATGCGTCGCACGCGGTGGTGATGGTGTTTGTGAGGCGATGTGCGAGGGTCTCCGCTGTTCCATTTCGGGTTAGGGTGTCGCTCAACATCACTTCGAATGTTTCTTTATCGAAAGCTACGTCGTTCCATTTTGGACCCGTAAGGTTTGGAAGAACAGCTGGTTTCCTACTCTTAATATCCTGTATTATCATTTGGTGGCCACTGTGTGAGTATTCCTCACTAACTCTCCACTTTACGGTTCTCATAATAGAACTACTCACAAGGGTGATGTCGATGATAGAGCCTATTCCAGCCTTCCTGTACGTATTTGCTCGGCCCTTGTTGGCGATACTTATCGATAGGGGAGCGAATGTTTCCAGTAGGGCCTGTCCTCTGGTGTTAGTGAGTCTGCTGGCCCATTCCGTGGCCCACGCATTAAAGTCACCACCAATAACCACTGGGAATTTCTGGATAGCGTCCGATGTTATATTGCCCAGCATTTGCTGGTACTCGTTGAACGTCAAGCTGGGTCGGGCATAGCAGCTGTAGAAATGGATCCCATCTATTTTCGCCCATACGAAACCTTCTGTTTGGTCGCTTGTGTCTTCGAAAGCATAGTCTCCGCATATCCATATTGCCACTTGTTTAGCCTTATCGTAGATCCAGTTATTGTTCTCGTCGGGACATTTATAGGATTCACTAATCATGATGACTTCCGCCCTTTCGTCCTTGGCCGTTTGCGCTAGGATGTCCTGGGCTATTCTACAGTGATTAAGGTTTATCTGTAGTATCTGCATGGGCTTTTGCTAGTGATAGCACTCCGAAAAACTGCGTATTTGTTACTGCCAGCTACATGTTTCGCGTCATCTGGATGGCCTTTCTTGCAGAGCATACAGAATGGTTCCTTGTCACAGTTCTTTGCTATGTGGCCTTCTGTCCCACATCTCCTACATAGCTTGGAGCGGTCTTCTTCGCTCTTGTATTGCCAGGCTAGGTGACCGAACTCTAAACATTTGAAACATTTTTTGAGTAGGTCCGTTCGCGTATTCGACAGTTAACCCAGCCGAGTTTTTCTGCGTCTTCAGCGGGGAGTCTGATTGTTGCTGTTTGAGTTGATCAGCTAGTGTTTCACTCAAGACTCCTTTAAACTCCGAGGTCTTAATACCCGTCTCCTTGAGTTGTATAAGGAGGTCTCCCGTTTGTGTCCTCCTAATTCTTGAAACCGCCTTTCCCACTTGAAGTATTGAAGTTGACACGTTCGTTTCCAGATTATAATTCATAGCTTTATTTCAAATGACACATATACATAGTTACTACCTGTTGACAGGTGTACAGTCAAAACAAGATTGAGTGTACATTACAATACAAAATATACTGTAAGGGTGAGATTACAACATCTCCTCCACACCCAATTACAACGTTTCCAGCTGTTCATATTAATTCAACCTCCACTTTGAAACCGCACCTTCTTCTGTCTGAGACGTTCGGACCTTCTGACCTCAATAGGTGGTACTGCGTCCACTAGGTTACCGGTAGTCCGCTCCTGCTGTTCTTCCTCTCTGAACTGCCTCACCAGGTCCCTTTGCTCCTGATCTTGTTCGCCTTTGACAGCCTCAGCCTCCTCCACGTCTTGGCTGAAAATTGAAAAATCGTTATTACCACCATTATCATTACCTTCCCCAGGCCCCGGTTCGACACTTGGCTCAGGTATTGGAACAGCTGCGAAAGTTGAATCTGTTTCTTTTAATAACCGAAGCTGGTTCTGATGCCGTCTTAGGTACCCTTCCTCAGTTTGGATACCAAACATGTTGCTACCCAAAATTTGCACGATGGCTCCCCTAGGCCATTTCCGGGATTTCTTGTACTGGCGCGCTAATACCTTTTGAGTAATTTTATATTTGGGTTGTTGTCTTGAAAAAATCCTTCCATTTTCTGGTCTGAAGCATGACAGTAAGTTTCGGTGTTGACGTCCATGCAACAGCTCTGCGGGAGACCTCTGCGAGCTCGTATTCGGAGTTGCCCTATACGTCGCTAGAAACACGTTGACTGCTGCTTCTGAGTCCCTTTTATCCACCATAATTTTCTTGAACGCTTCTTTAAAAGTTCTCACAAACCTTTCTGCCTGCCCGTTAGAAGCTGGGTGATATGGTGCTGTTCTCCAATGCTGAATGGAGTGATATGTACAAAAATCCTTAAAAAGCTGCGCTGTGAACTGCGTACCGTTGTCTGTCACCACCGTTTTCGGCAGACCTTCGATAGCAAAAATCCTCTGCAACGCCTTAATCGTGGACTCTGACGTCACCGAGGCCATTGACACCACGAATGGGAATCTTGAAAAAGAATCCACGCAAACCAGCCACATTTTGTCAAAGAAAGGACCAGCAAAATCCAAATGGATTCTTTCCCAAGCCTCCTCCGGTGGAGGCCAGTTGACGTATTCCCTTTTTGGATCGACGGCTGCCGATTGACAAATTGAACAGCTGGCTGCTAGCTTTTCGATCTCCTTGTCCATTCCTGGGAACCAGATGTACCGCCGTGATAGCTGCTTCATCCTGGAACAGCCCCAGTGGCCCTCGTGAACATAGGATAGTGCCCTGGACTGCAACGCTTTTGGTATGATGACCCGCTCATAATCTGAACACAGAAGAATAACATTATTATGAGTTGATAAGGCTAACTTACGGTCGTAAAATGGTTTCAACTCTTTTTCGCTGCTTGAAATGTTAGCAGGCCATCCGTTCTGTATAAATGCACGCACTTTCTTCAGCAGCTTGTCCTCCGCAGTGAATTTCCCAATGACATCAGCGTTGATTGGACTACTGTCCAAATCCTCTAAGCTTAAGTTGTTGACTCTATGAAGCTGGTTATCGAGCTTGTCAAAAGCCAGATCCGGCCCAACGGGAAGTCGCGACAGCGCATCTGCGTTTGCATGTTTAGCTGTGGGTCGATACTTGATTTGATACGTATACGCCATTAGAATCAAAGCCCAATTTCGTAGCCGGCGCATGGTCATCTCGGGGATCTGCTTACCGGGGTTGAAGATTGCCGTAAGAGGCTTGTGATCTGTCTGAAGTTCGAAGGTGCGACCGTATAAATAACAATGGAACTTCTTTACGCCGTAAATAATCGACAACGCCTCCTTTTCGATTTGGCTGTAGAGTTTCTGATGACAATCTAGCGTTTTGGACTCGAACGCGAACCCGTCGGGGTAGCGGTGAGAGATAACCGCTCCTATGCCATAGCTGGATGCGTCGGTTGCCAAAATGACGGGTAACGAGTCATCAAAATGGACAAGGCGGGTAGCTTTGAGAATACTGCCCTTTAAGCTTTCAAAGGCCGCTTGCTGCTGATTTGACCAAATAAATTTAGCACCTTTTGCACGAAGTGCATTCAATGGGCCTGCGACCTGTGAGAAATTCGGAATAAATTGGTTATAGTAATTTAATTTACCTATAACTGCTTCCAATTCTTTGATATTTGACGGTCTTGGTAAATTTCGAAGAGCTTCCAAATGTTTCTCCGATGGACGAATGCCTTTAGCGGACAGTGTGTGTCCCAGATACTCGAGCTCCAGAGCGGCAAATGTGCACTTCCGCTTATTGCACCGAAATCCGTGTGCATCCAACCGCTTTAGAACCTCTTGCAAAATCTGTAGATGCTCTTCCTCCGTCGCCCCAGCAATGACTATATCGTCGATATAGATCCCTACGGGAAGATCCGCAAACAGCTGCTCCATCACCCCTTGAAACTCCCCTGGTGCGCTGCTCACACCGTACGGTAACCGATTGAACCGTAGAAGACCGAAGGGCGTATTTATTACCACATACTCCTTAGATGCCTCGTCCAACTCAATCTGTAGATAGGCTTCGGACAAATCGATCTTCGTAAATACTTTACCCCCCCGTAGCTTATGAAATAAGTCCCGGGGCCGCGGAAGCGGATGGCGATTTGTTATTAACTGCGGATTTAAAGTAGTTTTAAAATCGCCACAAATCCGTAACCCTCCATTCGCCTTCTGCACAATAACTATTGGTGCCGCCCACTGCGTCCGCTGCACCCACGACAGGATGCCTTCGGCCACCAACCGATCGATTTCTTCTTTGGTTTCCTTCAGAAGCGCGTATGGAATTTGTCGATGACGAACAAACTTTGGCACTGCGCCTTCCTTAAGTGCCAGATGAGCTTTGAAGTGCATGCATTTTCCCAATCCCGCAGAAAACACGTTCGAGAAGGACATACATAACTTCTCAATGCTGTTGAGAAGAGAAATATTAGAGTTAATTTGCAAAACTGAATGGTCCACCTTCAAGCTGAGAGCTTTAAACCAGTCCAATCCTAGAATGTTAGCACCTGACGTGTTAACTACGAGCAACTTCGCTTGCTGTGATGATTTTCCGTATTCAATCTCAACTTCTAATTCGCCTTTTAACTCCAGTGGTGTTCCTCCATATGCTTGCAGGCATTTATTCGTTGTACTACACTTTGGCTGCCCCAACTGACGAAATCCTTCTAGCCCCACAAGGGAACAAGACGCCCCCGTGTCTACCTGAAACTGCATCGGGCATCCATTCACTGCAACTTCCAACATAATCCATGGCTTAGACCCCTCATCTACAAGCGAACAATTATGCGACTGGACCACCTCACTGAAATGAATTTGTTCTGCAAAATTAGCCACGAGCTTACCGCGTGACTTGTTCCTTCCCCTGCGGTGATTACCCATGCTCTTGTTTCGGCGACTACTTCCTCGCGGTGCATTACTGGATGTTCCCTCCGCAGAACTCCCCAGACAAACCGCTGCTACATGACCAACCTTATTGCATTTATTGCAAACGGTTTTGTAGTGCCGACAGTCACTCCTGTGATGATTAATAAAACAGCTTGGGCAAGATTTCCGTGTTGACGGTGATTGCGCCTGGAATTTCCCCTTACCGTGGGTCACCGGCAAGTGATTTACCTCTACCTCGTCGGACTGTTTGATTGTAGAGAAGGTCTTTTGCGTGGTCTCATATGCGCTTGCGATGTCTAAAACATCTTGCAACGATGGGTTAATCTTCTGAAGTGCTTGCGATCGAACACTATCATGCGGAGTGTAAAGTACAATGATGTCCCGAATCATGCTGTCCACGTACGACTTAGCATACGACTCCTCGGGGCACGTAAAGAGACAGTTGCGTGCCACTCCTCTTAGGTCCGCCACCCACGATGCGTACGTTTGCCCGGCTTTCATTGCCGTTTTATGGAACTGATATCTGGCTGCAAGAACATGTATTTTAGAAGTGAAGTGCTCGCTTAGCTTACCCGATAGGTCTTTGAAAGTCTTGGGAGCCAAATCATCTACACCGTAAAGTTTTTGAAGAGTTTCGAAATTCTCTGCCCCAATCCAAGAAAGAAAGAATGCGCGCTTTTTATTGTCGTCTGCGACGCCACAGGCTTCAAAATGCTGCTCCATTTGTTTCAAATACGTCTTCCAGTTGTCTTCTCGTTTATAAGCCGGAAAAGGTTGGATTACTGACATATTTGAGCTCGATGAGCTCCGCGTGTTTGCTTCCATCCATCTTTTTTGATCCGCCAACACTCCCTCCATCCATTCACGCTGTGAATTGAGAATTACTTCCAATGTGCCTCTGTCCATTGATGCTGCGTTCTGAAGAATTATTTCTGTTAGAAATATTTTTGTGCTTCAGGTTCGATGAATTAAAAAAATCCTCGTCGCCAGTGAAGTATTGAAGTTGACACGTTCGTTTCCAGATTATAATTCATAGCTTTATTTCAAATGACACATATACATAGTTACTACCTGTTGACAGGTGTACAGTCAAAACAAGATTGAGTGTACATTACAATACAAAATATACTGTAAGGGTGAGATTACAACACCACTGTTTCCAATTTCGGATCTGCCTTTACCTTGCGCAGGATATCCGCGTATGAGAGGGTCCCTGTCGCTTTGATGACGATAGCGCCAGGTCTAGCTTTTTTAGCCTCTAGCTGTTTATTTTTGGCAGCCCTCATTTTGGTAGCATTTTGCCATTCTACCTCTCCTTCCGCCTGTTCCTTGTTAGTGGCTGATGTATTTTTGTCCCTGGTCACTGGAGACTCAGCGCCGGTTTTTCCATCTTCATCCTTGGTTATTTGCTTACGGTCACGTGGATGTTTTTGTTTACGTTTTTCATTCGGCTGTCGTTTGTTCGTAAAGATTGTTTCAGCATTTACTTCTCTCCGTTTTGGTTCTGGAAGTTCGTTTTCTGCAGTACCATTTGGTAGGTATTGATGCATCCGTTTGGGCTCCGGGGGCTCGTCGTCTGCACTCTCTCTCTTCTTGGGCTCTATTGCTGCCATGGCGAAGTTTGCGATGAATTGTTCCGACGAATAACTTCCTTATTACGGTGGCGTCTACAGTTCCAGTCAGGCCGAACTATTTAGTGTAATCCCTATAGAGCTGCTCTGACATATTCGGATACCAGGTCTATAGGGATTTCCAACACCGAGCCAGGGTGTTGGAGAAGAGTTGGTGGCGGATGAACCCTTAATGGGCCAACGGCAGCGCTCACATCCCAAAGTGGGTTACTGGCACCGGAATAACCGGCCTGCTGTCCTAGGGTCAAGGGCCTGGCCCTCCAGGTTGGGGGTTGTGCCGTCGGGGTAACTTCCCGACCATGTAAAAAAAACACTAGTTATGGGAGAGACACGAGGAGCCTCGGATAACAATTTCCCTCAAACGGCAACTAGACCCGGAACGTCAACGGACAACGATTTAAGAGTATGTACCTGGAACGTGCGAACGCTGTACACCCCAGGTGCTACTCAAAAACTTGAGTCTGTCCTCACGCGGTACAAGGCAGATATTACCGCGATCCAGGAGATACGATGGATAGGATCAGGTATGATGAAAAGGAAAAATTGCGATATTTATTACAGCTGCCATAAAAGATTGCATGTATTAGGATGCGGATTCGTCGTGGGAAATCGGCTTAGGACAAAAGTTATTGACTTTAAGCCGATAAGTGATCGCCTAGCTGTGATCCGCATCAAAGCTACTTTCCAAAACATAAGCCTAATATGTGCACACGCCCCTACCGACGAGGCTGTAGACCCTATCAAGGAGGAGTTTTATGACCTCCTGGATGGAGCCATGTCTGGTGATGTTACTGGTGGAGTTGCAGTGCGATCAGTCGTCAATATTTTATCCTCTGCTCGTCAGGGTATCAAAGTATGTTATCTAAACGCTAGAAGCCTAAACTTAAACAAACTTGATTATTTAAAATATATTTTCAATGATGCGGGGGTTGATATTATATGTGTTACAGAGACTTGGCTGAAAACAGATCCAAATCAAGCTACTGACTTGTATGACATCCCGGGGTATAAACTCATACGTAATGATAGGGTGACTGACACCACTGGTGGAGGAGTTGCTGTGTACTGCAGTACCTCTCTTAAGTATAAAATACTAAGGAAATCTGAAGGAAGTGTTGTAGAATATCTGCTGCTTGAAGTTAGTGACTGCAACTCGAAGTGTCTGATAGGTGTTGCGTACAACCCAAACCAGTGTCACTCTCCAGAGCCGCTGTTTTCGGCAATCCTCGATTTCACTGCTCTGTATGAGGATATTATTATCTGCGGTGATCTTAATGCTGATCTACTTAAAAATGACAGCAGAGCACGTCGGCTCTTAGATTATGCGGCTGTGACCGGGCTGTCGATAGTTAACTCCTTTGCTACTCGATTTGCTCCAGATGCTCCTCCCAGTCTGCTTGACGTTCTCATGGTGTCAAATCGATCTAATGTCTTACTTCACGATCAGCTGTCCTTAGTCGGCATATCTGACCATGATTTAATATATTGCGCATACAATGTTGACTTATCCCGTTCCCCTAAACCATCATCTTTCCAATTTAGAGACTTTTCCTCTGTAGATAACAATATTTTGCAATTGAATGCTAGCCTTCTCCCGTGGCGTGACTGCTATTATTCCTCAAATGCTAATGAAAAAGTAGATCATTTGCAAACCCTGTTGGTTGATCTCTTTAACAGGCACGTGCCATTAAAAACTGTTGCAATACGGAATACAAAATGCCCGTGGTTCACACGTGAAGTTCACAGTGCCATGAAAGCTCGTAACAAATTATACGCCAGATGGAAGCTTAGGCCCTTGACTCTAAATTGGGAGATTTTTTGTCGCGCACGTAACTACTCAACGTTCGTTACAAGAAGAGCAAAAAAAAGATATTTTCTATCAAAACTGAGTACTGACCAAACCTCTAAGAAACTGTGGAGCAATTTACGCTCCATTGGAGTTGGGAAAAAGGCCGTTATTGATAGCGTGCCGAATGTAAATGACCTTAACGATGTATTTCTTACCAGATCTGTAAATAGTACGTGTTTTACTCCGGATAGCCAACTATCTTTTAGCTCTGACTTTAACTTTGAAGTCGTCTCAGAAATTGATGTTATAAATACCATCCGTTCTCTAAAGTCCAATGCTGTAGGTGAGGATGGAGTACCTCTTCGTTTTGTGAAGATGATATTACCCCATATCTTAAGCTGTCTCACACATATCATTAATTTCTGTATTACGTGCTCTACCTTCCCTGATATTTGGAAGGTCGCTAAAGTCATTCCTGTTCCGAAAAAACCTCAGCCATCTGCGGCAACCGACTTTCGCCCAATTAGTATCTTACCTTGTTTGTCAAAGGTTTTGGAGAAAATTCTTGCACACCAAATTTCAAGCTACTTAAATCAACACTGTTTGCTATCCCCTGTTCAATCTGGTTTTCGAGCACATCATAGTTGCTCGTCGGCTATGATTAAAATTCTTGACGATATAAGGGTCGAATATAATAAAAACAATATAACGGTGCTTTGTTTGCTTGATTTTTCTAAGGCCTTTGACAGCGTGGATCATAAGGTACTATGTCACAAGCTAAGGTTATATTTTGGATTTAGTGAAAGATCTGTGCATTTGATAAAGACCTATTTAGAAAATCGCTTCCAAAGGGTTTGTCATGATGGCAAAACTTCACGGTTTAGATCATTGGTTGCAGGAGTACCACAGGGATCAGTTTTGGGACCTATACTCTTTTGCATCTTCATCAACGACCTGCCTAAAGTATGCTCGAATGTGAACATTCATCTCTACGCTGATGATGCTCAGATTTACTTGTCGCGACCAATAGGGCTCGTTGAGGATCTTATTGTTAGAATAAACGAAGATCTGTCGGCAATATTCAACTTGTCAGTCTGTAATGGACTCGATCTAAATCCTAACAAATCCCAACTTATTCTTATCTCTAAGAAACATTGCGATACCGACCAATTGCAGCCTGTATTCTTAAATAATAATCAACTTAAATTTGTAGACACTGTCACCAACCTTGGTTTCAAGTTAAATCGCTCTCTTTCCGCCGTCGACCATACAAACTACGTTATTGGGCGAATATATTCTGGGCTGCGTAAACTTAGGTTATCCTCAAGTTTTACTCCAGTTGACACTAAGCTTAGGTTAATAAAAACGTTATTTATGCCTATTATTGATTATGCTACTTTAGTTTACTGTAAGCTTGATTCCCATTCTCAGCACAAGTTGCTTGTTGCGTTCAATGATTTGATTAGGTACGTGTATGGGCTACGTCGATATGAACACATTTCACACTATCACAAACTGGTTCTTGATTGTACGTTTCAGCAGTTTCTCGATATTAAATGTCTTGTATTTATGCACAAAGTTATTAACAGCAGATCCCCCATGTATCTTTTTGAAAAACTTCAATTTGGTCAGTCCTCTAGAACACATAATCTTATAATGCCTTCCTCTAGCTATCTGAACTCTTCGCGTCTTTTCTTTGTGTATGTCACCAGGCTTTGGAACTCGTTACCGGCAACAATAAAACAAATAATTGGGGCTACTAAGTTCAAAAACGCCGTAATGGAATACTTTGAATAATAAAAAAGCAACAAATACTCACTTCTAATCTTTTTACTGTTCTTGTACTACTCTCTATTTCACCATCTTCTCTTCATAATCCTTTCTTTTTCTAATTATAGCTTCTTATTTTTAAGTATCTAATGTTCATAGTAATTTTAGTCCTATTTTTCATTACTGTTATAAATTATCTGCTAATTTAAGTACTATAAAAGACCAAGTCTTATTTGTACAATGTTTAAATTAAATAAATTGAAATTGAAATTGAATTGAATTGAATTGAGCCTACGGAGCCTGTCCGGAGTATGATGTCAAAGTTGTGCTCGGGGACTTCAATGCTAAAATCGGAAAGGAAAACATCTTTGGCGGGTTAGTTGGTAAACACAGAATCCACGATACGACCACAGACAACGGTTACCGACTAACTGACTTCGCGGCAGCTCGTAATATGGTGATAAGTAGCACTAGGTTTCCAAGGCTAAGGCTCCACACAGCAACCTGGCGCTCTCCAGACGCTCGAACCGCCAACCAAATCGACCATGTGCTAATCGACGCGATCCACGCATCCAACATCCTCAACGTGCACACATTCCGAGGGGCAAACGTCGACTCTGACCATTTTCTTATTGCGGCTAAGTTCAGAGCTCGACTATCCAACGAGAAGAAGCTGCGTTCCGCCCAGAAGAAGAAATTCAACGTTGGACGCCTTAGCACACCTGGAGTAGCCAGAGTCTACAAAGAGCGCCTGAGTGAGAAAACTCTCCGCAGTGCATTCACCTACCACAAATGCCAACACCCAGTGGTCCCAGTATCGCGACATCATCAAAGAGGTAGCCGAAACCACCTTAGGGTACCAGCCACCCCAGAGAAAGAGCCCGTGGTATGATGATGAATGCGTACGCAGGAAAAAGGTGACAGAAGATGCACATATAAAGGCGCTGCAGCGCAAAACAAGGGCAGCGAGGGAAGAGTATCGAGCCAGGAGGAGGGAGGAGAAGAAAATCCTGCGTAGAAAGAAGAGGGCCTACGCAGTCTCCCAGCTCAAGGAGATCGAAGAGTCCCGCGATCGAAGCAACATCCGGAAGTTCTACAAGAAAGCCAAGCAACTGGCTGCTGGTGTAGTGATAGTGTTCAGTACTGTAGTAGTGGCACATCTGTAGGACACTACACCCTGTGCCAACTCTACATAGAATATCTCTACACTCCTGTTTAAGAAGTATTAAGTAATATGTAGAGTGAGTAGTAATAAAGCAGTCATACGATACAGTTCCCCAGCGTGTACTCTTTGTTTGATCAATATATACTACATGGCGCAGTCGGTTTGAACCTGTTTAAAAAAAAAAAAAACAGTTATCTTGCATGTGAAATTAGCAATGCTGTTTATATATTAGCAGATGGGAATTGCAAAACGAGTGAACCATCATCCGATACTGGAAAAAAAACCTCGTGGAAGACCGCCAAAAACGAGAGTGATTTTCCACAACACCAATATGGATTACATACGAAAAATCGACGAATTAAAATTGGAGGGAAATATTTCAGAAAACTGGAGGGTATTTTATCAAAATTTTGAAGTTTTTGCCGCTGCTATAGAGCTAGCTAAAAAAGACGAAACAGTTAAAGTGGCAATTTTCTTAAATGCTTTGGGATCAGAAGCTATAGAAGTCTTTAATTCACTGGATTTGACAGCGGCCCAAAAGGCGAAGTATGAAGAAGTGGTCAATGCATTCAAAAATTTCTGCAAGCCGAAGTCTAATGAAGTGTACGAAAGCTTTTTGTTTCATAGTAAAAAGCAGACACATGGAGAACCATTTGACCAATTTCTATTGGAACTGAAGAAAATGGTTAAAAGATGCGGATATGGAGAGCAGGAAACTAGAATGTTACGGGATAGAATCGTGCATGGAGTGTGTGATAGCAAATTACAAAAGAGGTTGTTGGAGACAGAGGGATTAACAGTAGAAAAGGCAATTGAGATGGCGAGAGCGTCAGAAGCATCTAGTGCACAGATGAAAATTATGGGTGAACAGGCAGCAGCAACGTCAGCGGCAGCAGTAGACATCGTGAGAACATATAAAAGTCAGGAGAGTAATTATAAAAACAAATATGATACAAATTCGTATAAAAATAGTTTTAAGTTGAAGGATATACAAAATTCTAAAAGCAATAAATTTTCTACATATAGGTCTTCAAATTCCAATAGAATATGTAACCAGAGAGAGGATAATTACAATAATAACACTTGCAATTTTTGTGGACAAATTCATATGAGAAGGAAATGCCCAGCGTACGGTAAAACTTGTGCCTATTGTAGAGGAGCAAATCATTTTGCTGCAGTTTGTCGACGCAAAGTCATTCAAGAGATATCGGCAGAAAGCAATAAAACAGGTGATAGTGACAGTAGTTTTTGTCTTGATTCAATATTTTTGCATGAAAACAATATTTATAAAAGAGATACAGCATGGTTCGAAAGTCTTCAAATTCAATCCACAAATATTAAATTCAAGCTTGATACCGGTGCGGATGCTAATGTAATTCCAGCATCTTTTTTGAAATAACTTAAGAATCACAAAATTGTCGAGAATAAGGAAAAATTACTGGCATATGGGGGTAATGAAATTAAAACTGTGGGATGTGTGGAGTTAGAGTGTAACACTATGGACAAGAAAAAGGCAAGATTACGATTTTATGTGATAGAGGGTGAAAGTATTCCAATTCTAGGACTTCAAAGCTGTATTGATTTAAATTTAGTGAAGCGAATCCAAAGCCTAGAAATCAGTAGTAAAGAAAAACTTATTTTGAAATATAAAGGTTTATTTGAAGGTTTAGGGTGTCTATGCAAAGATTTTTGTATTGAGCTGAAGAGTAATGTTGTCCCAGTAGCCAAACCTTCGCAAAGAATTCCGATCTCTTTGCGAATTCCGGTAAAAAATGAGTTGCAGTCACTTTGCGACAAAGGAATAATAGAAATTTATAATGAGCCAGCCGAATGGGTTTCGAATATAGTAATCGTTGAAAAGCCAAATAAAAAGATTCGGATTTGTTTAAACCCAAAAGGACTAAGCGAGTCAATTAAAGAAAATTTGTATCAAATCCCCACATTTGATGAAATAAAGTCCAAATTAGTAAACAAAAAAATATTCTCTGTTCTTGACCTGAAGGATGGTTATTGGCAGGTAAAATTAGATGAAAACTCAAGAAAGCTTTGTACATTTAGTACTCCTTTCGGAACTTTTCGTTTTATCAGATTACCTTTTGGACTTAAAATTGCACCAGAAGCATTTCAGAAATTAATTGAGAAAAATTTTGGTGACATAAAAGGATTAGTAATTTACATAGATGACTTTTTAGAAGCAGCAGAAAATGAGGAAGAGCATGATGAAATTATAGAAAAAATTATGAAGAGGGCAGCTGAAGTTGGAATCAGATTCAATAAAGCAAAAGTTCAGTTCAGGCAGAAAAGTGTTAGATTTATGGGCCATGTTATAAAAGAAGATGGAATTCAGTGTGATAAAACGAGAATGGAGGCAATTGAAAGATTAGGAATCCCAAAAACAAAGACTGAGTTGCAAAAGCTGTTAGGTATGGTAAATTATTTGAGGGACTATATACCAAATTTAGCAGAGATGTCCACCCCTCTTAGAAATCTATTATCCAAGGATGTATTATTTCAGTGGCTAGACAGTCACACAAAATGTTTGGAAGCGATTAAAAAAGCTATAGTTGAGTCACCAGCACTGCGGGCGTTTAATTGTAAAGAAAACATTTCTATCCAGACTGATGCATCGCAAAATGGATTGGGTTGCTGCCTAATGCAAAATGCTAGACCAGTATGTTTTGCATCAAGGAGTTTGTCTGTAGCGGAAGTGCAGTATGCACAAATAGAAAAAGAATTTCTAGCGGTAGTGTTTGCGTGCCACAAATTTCATCCATACATTTATGGAAGGTCTTGTGAGATTATTACTGATCATAAGCCTCTGTTGGGAATAATGTCTAAGGACTATCATAAAATTCCATCAGCCCGTTTACAAAGAATGAAGCTTAGACTTCAAAAATATGATTTAAATTTTAAATATTTGCCAGCAAAAATTTTTATATGTAGCGGATCTATTATCTAGGAATTTTGGCGAAGAAAAATCGAAAGGTGAAATTAACGGATTAAACGAAATGGTGCATACTATAAATGTAAGCGATAAAAAGAAAGAATTATTTAAGCTGGAGACTGAAAAAGATATTGAATTAAAAAACTTAAAAACTGTAATTTTGAAGGGTTGGCCAACTAACAAGTCAAAACTAGAAGATTGTATGAGATTATACTGGAAATTTAGGCACGATTTAGTAGTAACAAATAACTTAGTATTTTTTAATTGTCGTATATTTGTTCCAAAATCATTGAGAGGCGATACTTTGAACAAGTTACATAGTTCGCATCTAGGCATTGAGAAAACGAAAAATCGTGCTCGAACATTAGTTTATTGGCCTTCTCTCAATGACGATATAGAAAATTTAATAAGGAAATGTAAAATATGCCAGAAATATAGATCACACAATAGAAAGGAGCCAATGCTTTGTCATAATATTCCGGACATGCCTTTTCATAAAATTGGAATGGATTTTATGGAGACAGATGGAAAAAACTTTCTTGTCCTGGCTGATTACTACACAAAATATTTGGAAATTGTGCAGGTAAAAAGGAAAACTGCTCAAACTGTTATACAAGCTGTACTCCCCATATTTGCAACTCATGGTTTGCCTAGAACTATTATTGCTGACAATGTACCGTTTGGATCATTTGAGTTCAAGGAATTCTGTAAAAAATTAGATATAAATATTACTTTAACTAGTCCAATATATCCCCAGTCAAATGGTTTCGCAGAACGCATGGTACAGGTATCAAAAAAGTAAATTTTAAAATGCAGCTGGCTTCAAGACCGGAACGCAGGCTCTTCGAAACAGTGATGGAAACCTAGTCACCGAAGCGCAGGGAATAGTAGATGTTTTTAAGCAGCACTTCCAGCAGCTGCTAAATGGGCATCATGTAGAGAGAGTGATAGGGCAAGAAGAGAACCCACGTCCAGTCAATGAAGATCCAGTTCCACCGCCCAGTATAGAAGAAGTTGGCTTAGCAATAAAAAAGCTAAAGAACAACAAGGCCGCCGGCTCTGATGGTTTACCAGCGGAGCTCTTCAAATACGGTGGTGATGTTTTGGTAGGGCGCATGCACCAAATCATCAACCAAGTATGGGTGGAGGAAAGTATGCCCGATGACTGGACTATCAGCTCCATATGCCCCATCTACAAAAAAGGCGATCCTATGTCTTGCAAGAACTTTCGAGGCATATCCCTGCTTAATGTCGCATACAAGATCCTATCCAACGTACTGTGTGAACGTCTCAAACCGTTCTGCAACACACTAATCGGCACGTACCAGTGTGGCTTCCGGCCCGGCAGATCGACTATAGACCAAATTTTCACACTGAGGCAAATCCTGGAAAAGACCAATGAATTTCAAGTCGAGACTCACCACCTATTCATCGACTTCAAAGCCGCATATGATAGCATTCATCGTCAGGAGCTTTATGTGGCGATGGCCGAATTCGGGATCCCGGCAAAACTGATCCAGCTATGTAGCTTGACGCTGGAGAACAGACGCTGCAATGTGCAATTTGGAAGTAGTTCCTCCGAGCTATTCCAAACATGCACAGGATTTCGGCAAGGAGACGCATTGTCATGTGACTTCTTCAATCTCGTGCTAGAGAAGATAGTGCGCAGGGCAGGTGTCAACACGGAAAGCACTATCATCAACAGATCCGTCCAGCTACTGGGGTATGCAGACGATATTGACATCATCGGTCGCTCCCAGCGTGCCGTGATAGAGGCTTTTACGGCGATTGAAGAACAGGCGAAATTCGTTGGTCTTGTAGTAAATGAGGACAAGACTAAGTACATGCTATTAACAAACAAACCAGCATCTGTCCACCGCCTAGGACAGAACGTCACTATTGATAGCAACAATTTCGAGGTAGTTAAGGAGTTTATTTACCTCGGAGTAAACATGATCTCCACAAATGACATCCTAGTGGAGATCCGGCGAAGAATTACCCTAGGAAACCGCTGCTACTTCGGTTTGGCAAAGCAATTGGGTTCAAAACTCCTAACTCGAAGGACAAAATGTATGCTTTACAGAACCCTTATCCTGCCAGTTCTGCTTCATGGCGCCGAGTGCTGGACGATAACCAGGAAGGGAGAGCTGATACTGGGCTCCTTCGAAAGAAAAATTCTTCGGCGGATTTTTGGTCCTGTGTGCGAGGAGGGCGAATGAAGGAGAAGATACAACCGCGAACTCTATGAGCTGTACCAAGATGTGGATGTAGTCCAAAAGGCCAAAATACGTCGACTACATTAGCTCGGCCACATCGAGCGAATGAACAATAATGCTCCAGCTAAGAGGATCTTCGAATCCCAGCCGCCAGGTTCGAGACGACAAGGAAGACCGAACCTCCGTTTCAAAGACCAAGCCATCGCGGATGCCAGAGCGCTTGGTCTGGACAACTGGAAGCAGCGTGCCCGGGATCGCAGAGGATGGAAGGCTGCAGTGTCTCAGGCAGAGACTCTCCACGGGTCGGGAGCCCGTTAAGTAAGTAAGTAAGCTTGTGGAAATCAGATTGCTGGCCAGTTGGTTCGGCCGTTACCATTCTTAATGCTGGTGACTCGCGTCGTTCCGTGCTTCTAGTACTCCCCATAGTAGTACCGGCTTTTCGCCATATGAACTTCTCTATGAATTCCCCGCAAACATACCAAGCGTTTTCGAGCAAGCTCCTAAAACCTCGTATAACTACGAAACTACGCCAACGAATTACGAGCCCGGCAACAACACGGATATCAAGCGGCAAATAATATATTACAGCGGAAAAAAGAATGTTCCAAAAGACAGTACGACAAAACTATTGAAGCCAAAAAATTTACCGTTGGAGATAAGGTTCTTTTGAAAAACCAAACCCGAAAAAATAAATTTTCATCATTATGGGAAGGTCCCTACGAAATCTCAAGAATAATATCTGAAGAAAACACCGAGGTTCAAATCGGTATCAAATTTAAGGTTATCCACAATAATAACCTAAAACCTTTTATCGAGTAAATAATAATAATCCTGCCCGGAATAAATCCCTATTCCTAACCCTGCGCAACCACAACTTCATCCAAGTACACCCGGTCCCAAAGATCATAAAATAAAATGTTTGTTCTCTCTAAACAATTAACCTCACATACTCTTTCCGGCTCCGGTATAATAGAACTGAAAGGACAATGCTACCTTCGCAGTAAAAACCTAACCATCTTCGGCCATAATTTAGGCAAGACAGTCTTATGAAATTCATACATCCCTGCTATAAACATTTCCCTACTATCTCCTATAGCTAAAAACCCTGTTCAAGCTCACGACAGCCCAGTCAAACTTTTAAGATTCAATGACGACAACATGTTGAAGAAACTAACCGCAGATATTAAAAATCTAGAAAGCAAATAAAGCGCGGGTCTTCAAACATTAACCAAACATGATGTACATCATTATACGTTGACGTACACTACCCTAACAATCCTAGTACTCGCAATATGTATCATTATCAGATACCTCAGGGGCAGGAATTATAAAACTCCTAAAATCGACAATTTAGAAATGGAGACAGCTCATACAAACATATCCCTCGATCCTAACCCTTGCATAACCATAGAAACCTCTCCCACGGATCTTTCCCCAAATCCTATTCCCAGAATGGTACTTTCTACGAGAGACTAAAATATCAATATTTTATTATATTTATATATTCAATAGGAATAAGGAATTCAAAAAAAATATATAAATAAGTTAATTTTTTTTCATATATAGTTATAATAAATATAAATATAGTTAAATAAACAAATTATAAATAGGAATAAAGTAAAAAAATTGTTACACAAAAAAAAAAATATTATATGATTAAATAACAAATAAGAAAGCAGATATACTCTCCTTTGGGAAGTACTGCAAATAAATGAAAAACATTATAAAGAAAAATGTTACACAAAAATAAAATGTTATGTGATTAAATAACAAATTCTATCTCTTGGGATAAGAAAGCAGATATACCTACTCTCCTTTGGGAAGTACTGCAAATAAATTAACAAAAAAAACATTGTAAAAAAAAATGTTACACAAAAATAAAATGTTATATATGATAAATAACAAATTCTATCTCTTGGGATAAGAAAGCAGATATACTCTCCTTTGGGAAGTACTGCAAACAAAAAATAATAATAATAAATAATATAAAAATGTATACAAAAAAAAAAAATGTAAAGAAAAAAAAATATAACACATAATCACACATGTTCTGCATTCCGAGTGAAATGAATTGGAAACGAATTTCAATTTCACTCGAAATAAATTTACGTGTTCTATATTCCGAGTGAAATCAATTTTTTTTCAATTCACTTCGAATTCATTTTCGAAATGCCAAAATCAGCTGTTCGTATTTTTTGATTGATTATTTTGTGAAATTTGAAAAAGTAAAACACAAATTTCTTTCAAAAATGGACGGATTAATATTATTGTCAGTCGTAAGAGAAAGGAGAGTGGAAAATCGAGGAGAAAGAGTTCACAGGAATGTTTTACGCGATAAATCCAACATTTTGGATCTTCCAGATCCAGTGTAAGTGTATAAATGTTGTTGTTTTTTTTTTAGAAAAGCCCAGAGTGGAACCTTTTTTATAATAGAGAAGGATATTTTATCATTAATGCATTAGTTGCAAGTAGATTTTACATAATCACACATGTTCTGCATTCCACTCTTTGTGAATTGAAAGCATAAAGTGAATTTTGGGGTTCTGTATTCCATCCAAAATGGATTATGTGAAATAGGGTGAATTGGTTTTTCGAACATGAAGTTTGGTGTTCTGTATTCCGAAGAAAACCCATTTTGAAGTGAAATCAAATCATGTTTGTTTCATGTAGTGAATAGCTTTCATTCTAAGGAATAATTTGAAAAATGTAAGTAAACATGTAAAATAAAAACTTTAAAATTTAATTGAATTGTTGTTTATAGTGGAAAACATAAGAACTCACGACAGGAAAAAATATTGCTGCAATTTATGGAAGAAAATATTTATATCGCCAAAGAATTCTTCAAGGGCGATAAAATGCATATGGAGGAATTGTGGAAGGACCTCACAAAGCTGTTAAATGTTGAAGGTCCTCCAACCAAGGAACCAGGAGGTTGGAAAAAGGTACGAAGTTGTTATGCACATACATCTTTGAGTATCTATGTTTTTACAAAACAAAATAATTTGTAGGACTGGAAATTAAATATAAGAAAAAAACTTGCTCAAAATAAAAGGGAGGTTAAAAGTACCGGAGGTGGGCTTATAATATTCAACCAATTTCGTCGATCGAGGATGCTGTTGCGAAAATAACTGGTATTTATAGCGTCGTCGATGGAATTCACGGCACATTTGCGTTTGGTGATGACCAAGTACCAGCTGAAAATAAAATTGATGCGAGGGAAGATACCTTCAACCCCTACCCCGAACCTCAAAGTCCACGGGTCGCACATCTACCAACATCAACCCCTAGATCTAATGTTGGAAAGGTAGAAAAGCAGCTCCAAAACTAAATACATGTTTAGCAAGCACCTGAACCTAGTTTTTAAGTTACCAATTGTCCTTTCAACAACATTTCTAGCTGATGCATGCTTTTTGTTAAAGTTTGACTGCATTGTTTGTGGTTGGGCGAATTTGTACGGTGTTAATACAAATGGTTCAAGACCGAAACCAGCATCACCAAGCAACCAAGAGCCTCGTCGACCACTTTTATGTTTTTGAACAAAATGCGAAGTATTGCAACTAATTTAAGTGTTAAAGGAATTGAAGATGAATTTATCATAAAATGAAGTTGAAAACTATCGATGCAACTCGCCCTGGTTTATTTTAAATTTTAACTTCCATTTTGGATGGAATACAGAACACCAAAATTCATTTTATGATTTGAATTCACAAAAAGTGGAATGCAGGACATGTGTAATTGTA
Source organism: Cheilosia impressa (assembly GCA_948293265.1). Classification (NCBI taxonomy): domain Eukaryota; kingdom Metazoa; phylum Arthropoda; class Insecta; order Diptera; family Syrphidae; genus Cheilosia; species Cheilosia impressa. The sequence goes on from OX411880.1 coordinate 58,903,152, forward strand.
AACTAATCCAACAGACAACCACAAACCTCTTCAAGGTTGGTAATTACTTGTAACTTTTACTAAATATTCTTACTAAATTATTGTAAGTTCTTTCTTGTTTATTCAGATGCCTACTTGCAGAAAATTCTAACCCTTCAGGTAAGAATTTTCTTTTTCTAAGGGGTGGGATGTTGTGATCCGCAGAACCATACCATGACCCACCTTACTCATCACCTTCTCATGTTTTCCCACTCAATCCATACACCAAATACACTACCAGAGCGCACGGCTATTATTTTTTTATTATTTATTTATTTGTTCTACCGAATACAAAATTCTTACAGACTACGCTAGCTTATAGTTCAATAGTAACTCATATCTAAATTAATTTTGAGCTATGCAATATTATTTAATTGCTTTTTTAAAGCATCTCTGGTATCAGACAAATCAATTACATTACAAACACTATTATAAGATTTGCAACAACGATTTATTGGCTCATTTGACCGTAAGCTGTTCTGTGTTCTTCAATATACAGTAATGGTCTATCGCGTAGTGATCTCTGCGGAGCATATAGACCAAAATTCAGTAGAAGCTCTGGGCAAATTATTTTATTACTAAGAATATCCCCTACGAAGAGAATTTCGAGATTTTTTCGTCTAACTGACAACATTTTTAAATCAATGAGAAGACATCTTTGCTTATAAGAGGGTAAAAATCCTCCCCAATGAAATTTACGTAACATTTATCTAGTAAAAGATTTCTGGACTCTCTCAATTCTTAAAATGTGAATGATGTAGTGTGGATTAAATATGACAATACAGTATTCCAGAATTGGTCGCAAAAGAGATATATACAAAGACTTGAGAGTATAAGGATCTGAAAATTCCTTGCTAGTTCTTTTAATAAATCCCATCATTGAGAAAGCTTTTCGAATGATTTGATCAATGTGCATATTGAAGTTAAGTTTTTCTTCAAACTTTATAACCAAGTCATTAACATATTTACATATAGTAATAGCATAATTTTGAAAGAGATATTGAGTTTGAATAGGGGAGCAATTTTGTAGAAGGAAATTTGCTTGCACTTTTTAAGGTTTAGTAGTAACTGATAATTACCGCACCATATAAAAAATGCGTTTAAGTCATTTTGAAATAAGACTGCATCGACGGAGATTTAATTATGGCAAATAACTTAATGTCATCCGCGAAAAGTAGATACTTACAGAATGATAAGGAAGTTATGATGTCATTTATAAAAAGATGGAACAGAAGCGGTCCAAGGTGGCTTCCTTGGGGAACGCCGGACTTGACATCAAAATATCTGGAGCAGATTCCATTTATTGCGACACAGTGTTTTCCATTGGAGAGATAGGATTTTAGCCTATCAAGCATCCTCGCGTGAAACCCAAAGGATTTTAATTTATGGGTCAATAAACAAATATTGACTTTATCGAAAGCTTTTGAGAAGTCAGTGTAAACCGTGTCGACTTGATACCCGGCTTTTATATTGCAATAGGGTAGTTCGCGACAACGTCAGTGTCAAATAAGAAGAAGAAAAATCGAAGTGACAGCTAAAAAACTTGTAGGAAAACAAAACGGATTTTGTATGGTTGCTGTCTAATTATGTTAAAACATTACTGAAAAGTGCATAAAAAAGTGCAAAAAACAAGACAAAAGCATTGTTGAATTAAAAAATTATATTTATCACACGTATTTGGTAACAACTGAGAAGTTAAATTAATGGCATTTGTGCGCTTTTCAACAATATTTAAACAAAACACTACTCTGGCCATTATAAAACAGCTTTGTTATCCTACAAGTTTTTTTTGACGTTTGAGCAAAAAAGGTAGCCCATCTGTGAAAGGATGGGCTTCGCGAAACACTCTATAGAATTAGGGATAGGTACCGGTTGTTTTTCTTTTATTATTTAAGTAAACCCAAAATTGTTTACTATTCAACTTTATCAATGTCAAATATATATTTATTGTATAAAAAATTGTGAAGAGTCTCGAAATCATTCCTTAGCTTTTCAAATTTGATCCTATTTTCAGGATTTTTCAATTTAATATAAGTTGAAGACATCAAAATTCATGCATTCATGTATAATTTGTTAGAGCATTTCGTACATCTCATCAATGTTTTTATTTTTAAACTTACTTAGCCAGTCAAATTGAGCCAAATGAGTTCATAAATCAGTGAGATTTGCTTTACTAAAATTGTATAACTTCATATTTGGATATTTTTGAATAACAGAGTACTTATAGGAATCCACTTTCATATTCAATGTTTTGTGGTGAGAGTCACAGTCGCTGATAGTGGAATCACTTTCCGATACTTCAGCACGTAAAGCGAACACCAACTTGTTCAATTAGCTTATTATGATAGTTTATCTTTACTTCACCATAATGCATGTTAGTTTTGATTGCGATAAGTACTCCACCTTTAAATTTACAAATTCACAGTCTTTAATTCCATCATGTAACCAAGTTTCTGTAATAACTATAACATCAAAATCATTTACGCAGGTGAATAAATATAATTGTTTTAGTTTAGTCCTCATTCCTCCAATATTTTTTTAGTAAAAAGAACATTGCTTGGAACTAACACAATTAGTGTCATTTACAGCGCTAGCAGCAAGGGATTGATCAAGCATGTTTGTAGCAAGGGATTGATCAAGCATGTTTGTAGCCGCATCCACAGTCCGACCAAGACCAACAAGAGAGCAAGAGGTAGTAGCAACAGCAACAGCATAATTTTCAGCAGCAACATCAACATCAATGAGAGAATAATTCGTAGCAACAACAACATTTTTGGCAGCAGCAACATTTATAGCATTCTCATTTAAATCAGATTCTCCCCCAGCTGAATGGAGGGAGCATTCTCGTTTTTTTGGAAAGAAATTAAAACGTCTTACAGTGATGCCTTCAGGCCATAATGATGGATCCAGAACATCATTGATTTTTTGGGATGGCAGAGATATTTTGAAGCTCATAAATTTCAGTTTATTGACATCAGTGTCTTTCTTTACTAAGCGGTGACATTTGATTTTGTTTCTATTGACGTCAAATTTATCAGCAACATGTTCAGCTAATGCATTCTCAGCTATGTTTACATTTACACGGGAAACATGTATCCATTTAGTCAACGGCACTCCGCTGATTCGACATGGTGTTTTGTCACACCCAATAACTTTTTTTGTATGGATTTTTTTGTTCTATTTGTCGCAGTTTTCCAGCTAGGTTCAATGACATTCAATGATGCAGCAGAATTAGCAGATGAGGTAGCGTTATAAAACTCTGAGACAGATAATTGTGTATTACCAGAGAGAGTTTCTTTAACAGCAGCAACATTTCTTTGTGTGTTGTCCCATTGATTTACTGAGTCATTCGATAAAGATGTGTTTTTATACGGATCAGTGGGGAAGAGGGATATAGAATTTTTTGCAGCACCAGCAACAGATTTTTGAGGTGAGTTCCAGTGGTTTACAAAACCACTTGATGGTGACATATGTTTATGTAGATTAGTGGAGACGATGGATTTGGCAATTTCAGCACCAATAATATCGTTACTATCATCAATGGTTATAACAGGTAAATCATCATTTTCCTTCACAGCAACACGAGGGCAACCACTATTAGATTTAATTGATTTGACTTTATTATTATCTGCGGATTGTAGTAGCGATTTAATGTCATTTCCAATGACATTTATCTGGAGCATTAGTGGTTCAATTGATGAACTTGATTGAAGGCAATCAATGCAATTGTAGACACAATGTTTATTTTTGCGCATAACACCGAATGTTTCACTATTTAGGCCAGAGCATTTAACATGAAATTTACGTTGGCAAAGTGATTTGCATTGCACTTCGTCACTACGAATGACCGATGAACATTTCAAGCAAATTGACTTCTTAGACATAGTAGTAGCGAGTGTAAGAATTAACCGCACTCAGCGAAATACGTCTGATCTCACACACGGTTGAGACTCAAACTACCCAAAACGATAACTCGTAACCCAAATCCATTTGCCCAGCGGCACGCCAACATATGGCGAAACTGCAAAAGTTGCATATCGGAGTTGTACTACGTTGTGCTATCGGGGACGTAAATCATAATTTATGAATGGATGATACTTGACACCAGCGTAAGGCAAATGACACCCAAGATGTCATTTGGGTACTTTTAATGGGAACGGAAAACAATTAAGCAATACTAAAAAATTTGCATATATAGCAACTGGTAAGGAAAGGATGGTGCGTGGAGGGGGAAGATAGGAGACGGGTCATGTAGAACAAATTTTTATAAAAGACAAAGGTTGTGACCGGGAAAGGCAGAGTTGTAACAGATTTGTATTTAGTAACATATAAAGAAGGTCTCAGCGACGCAAAGGACGGCGGGCCAACAATAAAAGGAAATCAGTTAAAAATCAAATAAAAATTAAACTATCTGAGAGTCGCAGCCAAGCTAAAGACAGTGGGCTCTTCAGATAAAGTTAAAATTCAAACAAACATCTTTTCTTTTATACTCTCCGCACGATACTCTTCTCCCTTTATTGGGAAAGCACGGTATCGCGACGTAACACTAGGTTCTCACAGAATTCATACCACGCCGTACCATCCGCAATCAAATGGGATGGTAGAACTTTTCCACAGGCAATTAAAAGCTTCATTGAAAGCAAGAGGCAACACAGCTGATTGGAGTTCTGAGGTGCCGATTCGGAATACGGTCCGCAATCAAGGAGGATTTGAAATGCTCCCCAGCAGAACTGGTCTACGACCAGAGCTCCCGGGAGAAATTTTTGTAAAAGAATCTAGTAGGAACATATCTGAAGAAACTTTTATTGACAAATTACGTAAATCAATGAGAAATTTAATTCCAGCAGACACGCGCAGGCCCGTTAGTGACACCTTTATGCCATCCACCCTGAAGGATTACGACTCAGTCTTCGTCGAGTAGACAAGGTTAAGACTGGTCTCATGTCTCCATATAAGGGACCCTACAACGTCATTCGGCGGACGAGGAAGTTTTTTGTTTTGAAAATAAAAACGTCTCTATTTCAATTGACAGATTTAAGCCTGCTTACCTTTTAGAGAATTTTGAAAAGAAAAAGTGCTTAGTACAGTAACGAATTTAAATGAATTGATACTGTTTGAAGTTTTCACTGGGGGAGGGTGATGTAGTGAATTCTGGAGTTATTCCCTACTTTTGGTATTTAAGCGTACCACGCTGAATAGATAGGCGATTACTCGCCGCAACTAAAGGAAAAAGGGACAACTGTCGACTCTGGTATCCAAATCAAATCATGTCTTTATTATTAAAATTGCAATTCTTAAATACTATTTACAGTGACTGTTATACTTATCTTCTATCTTATTTCTACTCACAATAGCGATAGTGAATAACTTATTCTAAATTCTTATTGGCTATGCGCCATTCAATAGGATCTTGTTTCTATTGAGTGACACTCAGTTCAATTGAGTGCATGACACATCTAGCTATGTGATATGCTGTGCATATCAACCTGTGTGACACATTGTACTCGATTGAACTATACATTCTGTCGTCACTTTGTTGTCGTGTGAAATCTAATCTATGATTAATGTGTTGTGGACAGTGGTGTCTACAAGTGGCTACACTACACCCTTGCCCTTAAGAAAAATTTTTGGTTGTAAATTATTTATGAACAAAAAAAAATTTTAAGTACATTGGTTTGGTTTATATGGTTTCAGGAGATTATTATGTATTTCTTTATTTATTCCGTTAAAATCTATAATGGAGTTCACTCCTTTTCTTTTTATTATTTTAAATGGACCTATATATGGTGCTTGATTTTTTTTCTTATTTTCTACTTTCAGTAATACTAGGTCATCTATGTCTAAATCTAATTCTTTATTATACTTCTTATTTTCATGGAGTGTTCTTTTCTCTTTTGTTTTTGTTGTCATTTCTTTTGCTTTGGCGAGAGCATATTTTAACCTAATTCGTAGCTCGCGAGCATAATTGTCGTAGTCATAGATTTTTGTTTTATTGTTTATGGTGTCGGAGGGTAAACATGGTAATTTCCCATAAACGAGTTCATATGGTGAATACCCGGTATCTATATGTGGTGTCGTATTATAAGCGAATGTGAAGTATGGGACCCATTTGTCCCATTCATTATCGTCGACAAATGATAACAAAAATTCGTTAAGTACCCTGTGATTTCTTTCAAGTGCACCTATCGTTTGATGATGGTATGGGGAGGAGAATGTTTGCTTGATTTTTAAAAGTGAGCATATATTCGTTATCAGTTCGTTATTGAATTCTGACCCTCTGTCTGATTTTAAAATTTTGAAATGTCCATATTTAAGAATGAATTCCTCTACCAAAGTCTTAGCCGTTGTTGTTGCATCTTTTGATGTCATAGGATATGCAATAACGAATTTCGTTAATTCACACTGCATTGTGAGAATGTATCTTTTTCCATTCGATAATCTTAATGGTCCGACAGTGTCGATTGACACAACTTCAAAACTGTTGTTGGGGGTGTCGGTTATTGTTTGTGGTTCTTTCGTATGTTTTGTTTGTTTATTTCTTGCGCATGAGTCGCAGTTTGCTATGAATTTCTTCACCATTTGGCTCATTTTTCGCCAGATGTATCTTTGTTTTAGTTTTGTTAGGGTTTTTCGAATACCTAGATGTCCTCCGTGCAAAGAGTTGTGGAATTCATCGATGAGTTTGTATTTGGTAATGTCATCAAATATTTGTTTGGGGGCGTTGTATATTATGATTTTCAGCATAGGATTCTGGCCGTTTATTTTTATGTTTGCGTACGCTTCTTTTAATTCTTCTTTATCAAAATGCTTAAATATCTCATCGTCGTTTATTATAGCAAGTTCATTTATATTTTCTTTCTTCATTCTGGATGCTAATTTCTTCAGTGTCGACTCTAGTGTCGCTGAGTTATCGTTAGATCCTCTATGCATAGTATATGTTTCCGTATCTGATGTATGCTTCCTCAAGGTTGAATCTGGATTCGTTGATTTGTCGCTACATCGCACGTGCACAAAATTCTTATCAATCGTAATTTTTGAATTCCTAGCGTTTTTATCAATATTGAATTTTAATTTCTTCATGTTTTTGACATCATTAATAGATATACATTCCCAAATTTGAAGTTGATCAGGCTTCTGTTGAGAGTTGCATTTCTCCTTGCTATTGTTTGTATTATTTTTATTTGTCATCCCCCTTGTGATGATTAGTGTTCTCTTTGCGTTTTCATCGATTTCTGTTGGTATCATATTTTTAAGTATGTCAGAGTCTATTTTGATTCTAGATAGAGCATCTGCGTTTGAATTCATTTTTCCTTTCTTGTATATTATCTCAAAATCATAGTCACATAAATCCAGACGAATTCTAGTCATTTTTGATGATGGATTTTTATGTGAGAATAGTGATACCAAAGGTCTGTGGTCTGTGACGACAGTAAATTTGTTTCCGTATAGGTATGGTCGGAAAAATTGTATTCCCCAATGGATTGCAAGCAGTTCCTTTTCTATGACAGATTTGCTTAGGTCATGTTTTTGAAGTGATTTGCTTGCGTAGGATATAGGTAGATCTTTACCTATTTCGCCTTGCGATAGTATTGCTCCTAGTGCATAATTCGATGCATCTGTAGTTAGAATAAATGGTTTTTCGAAATTCGGGTATTGTAGTATTGGGGGCTCAATAAGTTTATTTTTTAATGTATCAAATGCTTGTTGACAGTTTGTACTCCAATTAAATTTTGTGTTTTTCTTTAGTAGTGCATTCAAACTTTGTGCGATTTCAGCAAAATCTGGTATGAATCTTCTGTAGTAGTTACAGAAGGCTATAAAGCATCTTACTTCATCTGAATTTGTTGGGGTTGGATATTCTTTAATTATTTTGTGTTTCGCTGGGTCAGTTTTTACACCGTCTCGCGTGATGAGATGTCCCAAGTATATTACTTCTGGACAAAGGAAATTGCATTTTTCTGCATTTAGTTTTAGGTTATACCGTTTGAGTCGTTCAAGAACACGTACTAAGTTTTCATTGTGATGGTTAAGACTACAGCCGTAGATAATGATGTCGTCTACGTACAAAAAGGCTTCGGTGTCTAGTCCTGCTAGAGCGATTGTTAGCATTCTTTGGAAACTGTTGGACGAAATTTTTAGTCCGAATGGAAGTCTTTTAAATTGGTAGTGACCATTGCGTGTGGAAAACGCAGTTAGTGGTCTTGAATCCTTGTGGAGTCCTATTTGGTGAAATGAACTAGTCATGTCAAGTGTGGAAAACCATTTAGCTCGTCCTAATCTGTCGAGTATGTCTTCTAAACGCGTCAGTGGAAATTTGTCGTTTACAATCTTATTATTTAGTTTTCTAAAGTCTACTACGACTCGCCATTTCTTTTTGTCTGCGATGTTTTTCTTTGGTACCAGCAATAATGGAGCGTTATAAGGACTTTTTGAATGTTCTATTATGTCGTTTTTTATCATTTCTTCGACTTGTTCTGATACGATGTCTAAATGAGTGTGAGGGAGTCTATAGTTCTTAATGTAGACTGGTATGTTGTCAACGATTTCTATTTTCTGAGTGTAGAAATTGTTTGTTGTTAATGGTTCGTTTGTTAAGTGAAATACTTCTTGGTATTCTTTGAATATGTTAGTTAATGTGTGTTTTGCATGTTCGTCTTTGCAATCAATTTTTATTTTATCTAAAATTGCCTGAAAGCGGTTTTTGTCATGTTTATTTTCATCTTTGCATAAAAGTATGTCATAGTCTGTAAGTTTTTCTGTGTTTAAAGAGACATTATTTAAGGTTACTTCATAGTCGTTTGTGTTTAGCAACTTTATATGTGCCATTCCACATTTTGGTACTATTGTATTACTTATGAATACACCTTGTGCTATTTCTTTGTTGGTAATGAGAGTGTCGTTTTCTAATTTTAGTCTTAATGGTTGTATCATTTCTGTTCTTGCAGGCACTTTTATTGTGAGAGTGTGCAAGGGTTTGGTTTGCATTGGCAATGTTATGGTTTTTTCTTCATCATTTAGGGATATTGTGAAGGTTTCGTAATCTATTTTGCATAGAAATTTTTGTAGAAAATCTCTGCCTAGAATGCCGTCTGTATCAATTGGGAATTTCTCTTCTACTAGTTGAAATTCGTGATAATACTTGGTTTCGCACAGTTGGAGATTCAATTTTATAATGCCTAAGGAGTATATTTCTTCATTTGTTATACCAGTTAGTTTACATCTATGTTCGGGAAAGTATTCTTCGTCTGCAAGTTTGTTTGAACTTTTGCAAATTGAAATGTCGGCACCTGTATCGATGAGAAAAGTCATAGTTTTGTGATTATGCTTTGCTATGATGAAATTTGTATTGGTATCCGATATCTTGTACACTTTTAATTTTGGCTGTGCGGAATATTTATGTATTCCGAGCCGCATTCGTTTCCCTGTTCTTGTTCGTTGTTCAATATCCGTATGCGATGTGTCATATTTCTGTTGTTGCGATTGTTGTAGTTGTTGTTTTGGTTTCTGTTGTTATTGTTTTGGTTACTTGAGTTGTGCCAATTATTTTGGTTGCGATTGCTGTTGTAATGCTGGCGATTGTTGTTCCGATTATTAGTAGGTTGATGGGAATTGTTGTTGTGATTATAATTTCGTGTTTGGTTATCGTTGTTGCGTCTATTGCGGTTATTGCCTTGGTTTGTGTATGTAGGGATAGGTCGGTTTGTATTTTGTCTATATTGCATTATTGTATTTGTGCTCGTTTTTTCTAGTTCGATAGCCAGGTTTGATGCTTCTGTTAATGATTTGGGCTGAGAGGCGAAAATGGTTTGTTTGAGATTATCATTTAAACCGTTCTTGAAAATGTTCAGTGCGTATATCTCATTCATTTTGGTCTTAATGTAGTCGTTTCTTCTCGTAGTCTTCTGTATTCCGTTATGCTTATTGGTTTTGGTCCGGCGTTGACTGGAGTTGGAGAGTATACTGGGATGTCTTTATTGGTGATCTTGGGGATGTATTCTTCCGTTGGCAGTTCTCCTGTTTTTAAAAATTCTTCCCATTTATCTGCTATGTCGTCTATTTGTTCGCAATTCATCTATAATCAGATGTCTGGCAGGATCGCCATGTAGTGAATTCTGGAGTTATTCCCTACTTTTGGTATTTAAGCGTACCACGCTGAATAGATAGGCGATTACTCGCCGCAACTAAAGGAAAAAGGGACAACTGTCGACTCTGGTATCCAAATCAAATCATGTCTTTATTATTAAAATTGCAATTCTTAAATACTATTTACAGTGACTGTTATACTTATCTTCTATCTTATTTCTACTCACAATAGCGATAGTGAATAACTTATTCTAAATTCTTATTGGCTATGCGCCATTCAATAGGATCTTGTTTCTATTGAGTGACACTCAGTTCAATTGAGTGCATGACACATCTAGCTATGTGATATGCTGTGCATATCAACCTGTGTGACACATTGTACTCGATTGAACTATACATTCTGTCGTCACTTTGTTGTCGTGTGAAATCTAATCTATGATTAATGTGTTGTGGACAGTGGTGTCTACAAGTGGCTACACTACAATAACTATAACATCAAAATCATTTACGCAGGTGAATAAATATAATTGTTTTAGTTTAGTCCTCATTCCTCCAATATTTTTTTAGTAAAAAGAACATTGCTTGGAACTAACACAATTAGTGTCATTTACAGCGCTAGCAGCAAGGGATTGATCAAGCATGTTTGTAGCAAGGGATTGATCAAGCATGTTTGTAGCCGCATCCACAGTCCGACCAAGACCAACAAGAGAGCAAGAGGTAGTAGCAACAGCAACAGCATAATTTTCAGCAGCAACATCAACATCAATGAGAGAATAATTCGTAGCAACAACAACATTTTTGGCAGCAGCAACATTTATAGCATTCTCATTTAAATCAGATTCTCCCCCAGCTGAATGGAGGGAGCATTCTCGTTTTTTTGGAAAGAAATTAAAACGTCTTACAGTGATGCCTTCAGGCCATAATGATGGATCCAGAACATCATTGATTTTTTGGGATGGCAGAGATATTTTGAAGCTCATAAATTTCAGTTTATTGACATCAGTGTCTTTCTTTACTAAGCGGTGACATTTGATTTTGTTTCTATTGACGTCAAATTTATCAGCAACATGTTCAGCTAATGCATTCTCAGCTATGTTTACATTTACACGGGAAACATGTATCCATTTAGTCAACGGCACTCCGCTGATTCGACATGGTGTTTTGTCACACCCAATAACTTTTTTTGTATGGATTTTTTTGTTCTATTTGTCGCAGTTTTCCAGCTAGGTTCAATGACATTCAATGATGCAGCAGAATTAGCAGATGAGGTAGCGTTATAAAACTCTGAGACAGATAATTGTGTATTACCAGAGAGAGTTTCTTTAACAGCAGCAACATTTCTTTGTGTGTTGTCCCATTGATTTACTGAGTCATTCGATAAAGATGTGTTTTTATACGGATCAGTGGGGAAGAGGGATATAGAATTTTTTGCAGCACCAGCAACAGATTTTTGAGGTGAGTTCCAGTGGTTTACAAAACCACTTGATGGTGACATATGTTTATGTAGATTAGTGGAGACGATGGATTTGGCAATTTCAGCACCAATAATATCGTTACTATCATCAATGGTTATAACAGGTAAATCATCATTTTCCTTCACAGCAACACGAGGGCAACCACTATTAGATTTAATTGATTTGACTTTATTATTATCTGCGGATTGTAGTAGCGATTTAATGTCATTTCCAATGACATTTATGTGGAGCATTAGTGGTTCAATTGATGAACTTGATTGAAGGCAATCAATGCAATTGTAGACACAATGTTTATTTTTGCGCATAACACCGAATGTTTCACTATTTAGGCCAGAGCATTTAACATGAAATTTACGTTGGCAAAGTGATTTGCATTGCACTTCGTCACTACGAATGACCGATGAACATTTCAAGCAAATTGACTTCTTAGACATAGTAGTAGCGAGTGTAAGAATTAACCGCACTCAGCGAAATACGTCTGATCTCACACACGGTTGAGACTCAAACTACCCAAAACGATAACTCGTAACCCAAATCCATTTGCCCAGCGGCACGCCAACATATGGCGAAACTGCAAAAGTTGCATATCGGAGTTGTACTACGTTGTGCTATCGGGGACGTAAATCATAATTTATGAATGGATGATACTTGACACCAGCGTAAGGCAAATGACACCCAAGATGTCATTTGGGTACTTTTAATGGGAACGGAAAACAATTAAGCAATACTAAAAAATTTGCATATATAGCAACTGGTAAGGAAAGGATGGTGCGTGGAGGGGGAAGATAGGAGACGGGTCATGTAGAACAAATTTTTATAAAAGACAAAGGTTGTGACCGGGAAAGGCAGAGTTGTAACAGATTTGTATTTAGTAACATATAAAGAAGGTCTCAGCGACGCAAAGGACGGCGGGCCAACAATAAAAGGAAATCAGTTAAAAATCAAATAAAAATTAAACTATCTGAGAGTCGCAGCCAAGCTAAAGACAGTGGGCTCTTCAGATAAAGTTAAAATTCAAACAAACATCTTTTCTTTTATACTCTCCGCACGATACTCTTCTCCCTTTATTGGGAAAGCACGGTATCGCGACGTAACACTAGGTTCTCACAGAATTCATACCACGCCGTACCATCCGCAATCAAATGGGATGGTAGAACTTTTCCACAGGCAATTAAAAGCTTCATTGAAAGCAAGAGGCAACACAGCTGATTGGAGTTCTGAGGTGCCGATTCGGAATACGGTCCGCAATCAAGGAGGATTTGAAATGCTCCCCAGCAGAACTGGTCTACGACCAGAGCTCCCGGGAGAAATTTTTGTAAAAGAATCTAGTAGGAACATATCTGAAGAAACTTTTATTGACAAATTACGTAAATCAATGAGAAATTTAATTCCAGCAGACACGCGCAGGCCCGTTAGTGACACCTTTATGCCATCCACCCTGAAGGATTACGACTCAGTCTTCGTCGAGTAGACAAGGTTAAGACTGGTCTCATGTCTCCATATAAGGGACCCTACAACGTCATTCGGCGGACGAGGAAGTTTTTTGTTTTGAAAATAAAAACGTCTCTATTTCAATTGACAGATTTAAGCCTGCTTACCTTTTAGAGAATTTTGAAAAGAAAAAGTGCTTAGTACAGTAACGAATTTAAATGAATTGATACTGTTTGAAGTTTTCACTGGGGGAGGGTGATGAAGCGGTTATAATTTGCATATTCATAATGCCAATAATTGATGAATGCACCCACTTATTATTGCATTCCGAACACGTCCCATGAGCACACCGAAGTGCAGCGAAGTGTCATTCTTTCCCTCTCCCGGTTTCCGTTTTTTTTCGTCAGGGCATCTTTCTTTTTTTTGGTATTCCCTCTTGGCTGGAGGTTGTTGGCACCAAGGTACACTTATTTGTATTTAAATAGTAATCGTAATTAACAAAATTGAACTGACGTCTAACGTAGTGAAAAATTCATTATTTTATTTCATTCATTTCATTAAAAAAGTTCAAGGGAGATGGCATTGAGAAGATTTATGTATTTAGAAAGGAAGTTAGGTAGGGAGCCACAGCCAGCATTAAGAGAGAAGTATGTTGACTTCATGCGAGAGTAGGATGGTCTTAGGCATATGACGAAAGTGATTGGCCAGCAAAGAGCAAGCGAGCTAGTATATTATGTACGCATCATTGCGTAACAAAGAAGTTCCGGGTTGTGGTCGATTTTAGTTGTCGGACTGATAAAGGGATATCACTCAACGAAGTCAAGCAGCAGCAGCGCGATTCAAGCGAATTGAATCCGAACGCAACGAGAATGATTGAAAGCGACCTATAGTATATGGATGACTGTGTATCAGGCGAACAGAGAGCATATGGCAGAGCCAAAGCAGTAGATAAGGTATTGAGGACTGCTGGTTTTGAATTACGAAAGTGGAAATCGTATAGTAAATGGCTAGTTTAGTGCGGATAGTGCAAAACCAATAGTTTTCGGTAGTGGAGAGGCAGCGACAGTCTTAGGGTTACACTGGCTGATTGAAGCCGACCAATTCACTTTCGTAGTCAAAACAACAGAGATAGTCGGAGAAATTACAAAACGAAAGATATTGAGTTGTATAGCTCAATTGTATGATCCAAATGGATCACTATTGAGTCGTTGCTATTGGAATTACGGGCAGCTTTGGAATGGGTGGAAGTTAAGTACGTGTTATGGACAGATTCTATGGTGACGTTATACTGACTGCAGAAGCTTCCGTGTAACATGAAAACCTATGTCGCAAATCGTGTGTCAGCAATTCAGACAAACACATACGTGAATAGTTGGAGATATGTTGGCACAAAGGAAAACCCAACCGACTTATTGAGTCACGGAATAATGTCAGCAGAGTTGATAGAGAACAAGTTATGGTCGTATGGGCCAGCATGGTTAACTTATACAGACAGTAAATGGCCCGCAAATCTGATAGTAAACAAAGTGCCAGCAGCTGCATCAGATGATATGCATATATTAGCACTGTGCAGTCACACATTTTAAGGAAAGTCTCGGCATATGGATGACGAAGCATTCTCCGATATGTATTTCGTTTCGTGAATGCTCTAAGGATGAAGAGAAGAATGAAGAGGTGAAACATGGGGCGGTGATGATGCAGTATACGACAGCGATTTTGGATTCCGAAGCTTCGTAAAGAGCTGAGGAACAGGAACTGATGTCAGAACTGGCAGAAGATAGGGTGCAAGTTCGATAGCCGTTCCTGTATACTGGTGTCCATTATGCGGGGCCATTCACGCTTAAAGTATTGGATAGAGAAGGAAGGCAAGTTGTCAGGAAAAGTCTTTCTTTTTTCTGCCTCAAGACAAGGGCGGTACACATCGATGTTGCAGGCGACTTATCATCAGTGTCCTTCCTCGCCTGTTATGATCGATTCACTAGCAGACGTGGCAGATGTCAGAGAATCTACAGTGACAATGAAAAATCCTTTGTCAGCGCTGCAAGAGAAATAAAGATAGCCTTTGAAGGGTGGGAAGTGTGTAGCGAACGCCTACCAAACTAAGCGTTAAATGCTCTGCAATATCGGTCGACGCTCCCCTCAAAACTTAGAACCATTTCCTCAACACCGCTGTTCGGCTCTGGGTTCGGGTAGTGAGAGGTGGGTGGATAAGGTGGCAGGCGATGGGCACGTCTTGCCTTGAGCACGACTCAGTTCGCCGACTGGGTGGGTTCTTGCCCGTCCTTATCCTCCACACAATTACTTATTTACGTGCCAATCCAATAAAAATTAAGTTGAAGAGAATCAAAGTGATAAAAAAAAATTTTTTTTTTTTTTTCCGAGGGTAGGTGAAAATCTTCCAAAGACACTATGAGAATAGCAAGCGCGTGCTCATAGTAGTGTCAGATTTCTACTGACTAAAAACACCACCCTTAAATTGTTAGATACTGCAACTAAGATAAAACTTATCAAGCAATTTTTCTATAACGAAATAAAAACACCTTTGACAGGTTATTTTCCACTAAGAGATCCTGCATGTTCCGCAATTAAGACGCGCTTAATCCTTATCTTGCCAAGTCGAAAGGTTTCGTTCTTTGTAGTCGGCGCAATAAATTACTCTCATCCAAAATTTGTCGGACTGTATTGTTGATATACCCGATTAGTCGGTTTCTATGCTTTCGCGCGAAGCTTCTGGTTTCAGCTTCGATTGTAGGAATTCCGAGATCCCTGTGGATATCGTCGTTTCTAGTATACCACGGTGCTTGGACAATTTCTCTAAGTACTTTATTTTGAAAATTTTGTAAAATATTGGCATTTGTTTTCTTGGTACAACCCCAAAGTTGTATACCGTAGGTCCACACCGGCTTTAGCACTTGCTTGTATAAAAACAGTTTGTTCTCGGTACTGAGCTGGGAATGATTTCCGAATAACCAGTACATTTCTCTATATTTGATATCGAGTTCTTTACGTTTCATTTTCACGTGCGAGTTCCATTTCAGCTTTGCATCGAGTGTCATTCCCAGGTATTTGGCCTCGTTAGCAAAGGGTATTCGAGCCAAGTTTAGAAAAATTGGCAATTCATTAGTTTTCTTATATGTGAAATTTACGTGAACAGATTTAGTTTCGTTAAGGGCGATCCGCCAGTCCCTTGTCCATTCATTTACTTTATTCAGTGTGGTTTGCAGCTTTGCAGTCGTTTCTTCGATCGTATTACCTACTGCAAGGATAGCGGTGTCGTCGGCGAAGGTAGCAAGGATAGTGCCATCTTCTCTTGGTATATCGCGAGTATATAACAGATACAGAAGCGGCCCAAGGACGCTTCCTTGCGGTACGCCGGCCGAAATTTCTTTAAGCTCCGAGTATTCCATACCATGTCTAACACGGAAGAGTCTGTTCCCGAGATATGGTTCTAGGATATCTATAGGCTTACGGGGAGAATTTGTCGTTATTTATATTTTAAGCCGTATCAAAGGCTTGTGAGACGTCAAGGAATACGCTTGAGCATATCTTGTTTTCTTCAAATGCTTTCTCTATTACGTCAGTAATTCTATGCACTTGGTCAATCGTCGAGTGCTTGGTTCTGAACCCAAACTGGTGGTCAGGGATTAGATTATTATCTTCTATAACCGGTTGTAGACGCCTAAGTAATATCCTCTCGAAAACTTTAGATATGACTGGAAGAAGCGAAATTGGTCTATACGATTTTACTTCATTTGGCGGTTTTCCTGGTTTTAAAACCATAATGACTTCCGCGACTTTCCATTGGCTCGGCACGTGTTTTAATCTGAGTGCAGAATTTATAATATATAGAAGCTTAATTAATGCTTTTCGAGGTAGAACTTTGAGAACTTCTCCGGTGATCAAATCATAACCAGGAGCTTTCTTAGGTTTTAGAGATTCGATTTCACGTTTTAGTTCCCTTAGCATTGCATATGTGAGTGAAAAATCGTCAGATAGTAATTCCGTCCCACCATTGGTACTGCCGTGAGCCGCTCGACCATCGTACGGTTTAAAGGTTTCCTGTAGATGGGCGGCAAAAACGTCCGCTTTTTCTTTATCTTCCCTTTCCCATTCATTTTGATTTTTGGTGCCTTTTACAGCTTTCCAAAGTGAATAACTGGAATCTTTTTTCGCTGTTAAACTTTCAAGGTAAGAACCTATCGCCCGATTTTTAAAATCCTTAATAGCTGTCTTCAACAAATTGCACAAATAATTCAAATGTGCTTTATATTGCGGAGCGCGACTCTGTTGCCATTTTTTACGCGCTTTCCTTTTTTCGTTGACCAATTCTTTTATTTCGGGCGGACATCGTAAACTGTATTTGGCCGGCGTTTTTCTTGGGTTAGGCGTATTATTCCAGGAAGCGAGCTGAACGACTTCAACGAAGCGATCAACTTCAACCTCAAGTTCGTAAGGTGTCGTAAGTGGAACGCTCAGTTCAACATTCTCTTCAATTTCTTTCCTAAAGTCTTCCCAGTTGGTTGTTTTACCAGCTGGCTCTTGGTTATTGACTAGTTTTGCGGTCAATGTTAAAATAACCGGTGAATGATCAGATGACAGATCAAAGCTCTCTTCAACTTTAATGTGGTTGGTAGATATTCCTTTCACGACGAAAAAATCTATCAGATCAGGTATTTTTGAAGTATCAGTTGGCCAGTAGGTCGGTTTGCCCGTCGAGTGGAAATCACAACTGTACTCCATACCTGCCCCATAGAGCATTCTACCTTTTCGCGAGATGAATCTAGAACCCCAGAACGTGTGTTTCGCATTAAAATCGCCGCCAATAATGAAATTTGGTTTGAGCGATTTAAGCAAGTAAGTATAATCACTTTTTTCAAGCGCGAAGCGTGGTTAACAGTACGCTGATTATTTTTTACTCAAATCGTGCACAGTTGCATAGTTTTAAGCTCTATCTTCAGGTCTTCGTATTGTTCAATGCAGTCTTTAATAAACAATGATGATCCACCTCTAGCGTTTCCCGATGGGTGACAAGCGTGGAAATCATTGTAGCCTTTTATTTTTAAAATTGATCGCACTTTTACGTGGGTTTCGGAAATCAAGCAAATGTCAATATCCTTTTCGCGCATGAATACTTCCAATTCATCTAGTTTTTGCAAAAGTCCGTTTGCATTCCAAGTACATATTTTTAACATTGGTTTTTTATTCATATTATATTTGAAGTACGCGTTTTCCTTAAATTATTTTCGAGCTTAATCAATCGATCGAGAATAAGTTTATTTATTTTGCTTTGTTCTTCAAGTTTCCCAAGAATAACTGAGAAAACATGAGAAACAGGATCTGGCGAAGTTTCAATGTTTTTTGGTTCTTCGAATGCCGCTGCCTGAGCGTAGGTCTGCACTCTGGCTGTCCGAGTGCCACTATTCGGTGGCTTTCCCGATGGTAATTTTTGGGAAGGGTTTCTTTTGACAACAGAGGTCGAGGGCTTTTCAGAAGTCTCTCTTTCTTTGATATTTTTACGTTCAGGAACCAGAGGTTTTTTATTGCTTACTATCTCCTGAGCGGTGTTACGCTTTGTTTTAGTTAGCGATTTTAATTTAGCATTTTGGGGCTTAAGGAGAGCATCTCTCCGTTTTTGCAACTCCTTGGCTACTTCACAGCCTCCATAATTTGCCGGGTGCTTGCCCTTGCAATTAGCACAGGTAGCAGAAGATTGTTTTTTTACTCCACAGTCTTGGGAGAGGTGATTTCCAGCGCACCTTGATGATATTAATGGCATCAAGAATTTTATACCCTTTGGCTTGGAGGTTGTTCATAACCTCTTCTTTTGTGCATGAGGGGTGGAGTCCGCTTGCTACAACACGATGTGGCCTCTCTGACTTTATTTCGAAAGAATACCACTGGATCTTGTCGGTATTTAACTTTTGGGATACTGCCCGGTAGTCATCGTGGTTATCGAAGTTAATTTTCCACGAATTATTCCTTAAAGATGTAACCTTAAATTTCGATGTTATCGTTCCTTTAAGGAGGCTATACAACTTATTATATTCAGTTATGCCAACGGCGTTTATTTGAGGCGGTGCGCGAATTTGCGTTCGCAGTTGTTTTTCTTGCGGTTCTTTACGCCTTTCTTCTTTAAGGGGCTCGACTTCCGGTGAAGAACCGGCTCTCCTTTTCTTACTAGGTCTTTTCTTAGCGACCTGATTCGTTTCGCGTGCTAGCTCTTCTTCGTCGGTGTGGTATTCCTGACTAGCTAAGCGTGGTGGAGTAAATTAGCGTTCTTTCATCAAATGACTGTTCCTTAGAAGTTTATTTTCTTCCTTTAGCAGATCTATCTCTTTCTTAAGATTTTGATAGAGTAAGTCCATTTCCTTAAGCTTGATTTGGAGTGCTTTATTTTCTTAATCAAAACTCGTTTCTTTCACTGAGTCCTGTTTTTAACGCGCTGGCGCTCCCGGCGGACTTCTTTTATCGGGGTTATTCGATCTTGATGGAGGAGATCGAGATACCCTTGAACATTTAATTAAATTGCCAATGGATTGCAAAAAAAATGTGATAGAAAAAGTATTTCAGACCGGAAATAATAATTGGAATAAGAGAGTGAGAAAGAGAAAAACAAGAAAACGTAGAAAATCTGGGAAAAAAACTGGTTCCTGTGTGGGAATGAAACCATGGCCTATTGTCCCTCCCTTGTAGACGTCAATGTCCAATCCTTCGATTGTCCACGGCCTTCCTTTGGACAATCCCCTAAAACAAAAACAAAAGAAATACCCTCCCTCTACTGCCCCATCACCACGCACATTAGCCCCTCTTGCCCCTCATTGAAACAAAATCACTTCGAAACAATGACTGGTTTTACAACGTCTTTGTTAATTTGATTTAATTTAATGTAAACTTCATATTTACACTAAAGGGTGTATTTTTATGAAGTTGGTTTTTCGAATACAGATAAAACTGACATTTTGTGGTCAAATCTGCCAACTCTAATGTCATTTACGTTCATTTTGGTTTGCCATTTCATCATGAACAGGTTGACAAATGAACAACACCTGCAAATCGTGCAAATTTATTTCGAAAATAATGGTTCAGTTCGCGAAGTTTACCGCAAGCTCCGTTCATTTTATGGTCGATATAATCGTCCATCAGAGCAATTAATTCGGTTAACCATGGATCGTTTGCGCACTAGGTTTACTCTATGTGATAATACGCATCCGCAGAGACGTCGAACAGTGCGCACCGAAGAAACAATCGCCGTTGTGCAAAGTGTTGAAGAGCACCCGAATGAATCGATTCGCCACCGTGCACAGCAATTGGCCATAATAACCGACTCTTTTGTTCCCGAATTGGATGGCTTGAATGTGGATGAGATGTGGTTCCATCAAGACGGAGCTACATGCCACACAGCGCACGTCGTAATCCATTTATTGAAGGAAACCTTCGATGAGCTCATAATTTCGCAGAATGGACCTGTCAATTGGCCACCAAGATCGTTTGATTTGACACCATTGGATTATTTTCTTTGGGGATATGTGAAGTCGCTCGCCTACGCCAACAAACGGCGTTATTGCCGACAGCCCCAAATGCTCGAAAAAGTGGTTCAAAATTGGACCTTTAGGCGTGGCTTTATTCGAACCAGCCGCGGGGGTCACATGCCCGAAATCATATTTAAACATTAATGGCAAAATATTGTCCTTCCAATAAAGCTAAATTGATGGACATTAAAACGATTTTCTTGTGTTTTATTTCAATTCGAGTTTCTATACCTCTAAAAAAAAACACCCTTTTAAACAACAAATTTACGCAATTTATTACATAACATGAAGCTCATACCCATCTTTCTATACAGGTTGACACCTTTCTGTGCTTTGTTGACTGCTTACGACTCCTTTCCAGTGTGCACGGTGGTCTGGGTAACGCGCGAGCTATAATTAATGTGAGTAGGATAGAAACCAGTTTAATAAACAACAAATTTACGCAATTTATTATATAACATGAAACTCATACCCTTCTTTCTATCCAGGTTGACACCTTTCTCTGCTTTGTTGGCTGCTTACGACTTCTTTCCAGTGTTCACGGTGGTCTGGGTAACGCGCGAGCTATAATTAATGTTAGTAGGATAGAAACCAGTTTATGACCTCACAACTACGAGCATATATGTACTTTTAATAAAACTATACAAAAGTAAAATTTTTTTTTTCTTCCTCTTCTCAATGTGTAATTCTGTATATAAATATATATTTTTTTTTTTCAAACTGTGTACATAAGCAATACAAATACATCAAGTGAAAGTCGCAAGAAAAGGTGACTTTATATAAAGATAGTTCGAATTTAACAAGTTTTAGTTTTGTTGTGCTTTTTAAATAAAAGTTATGAAAGAGAACATAGCGTTTGCCTTTATATATCTTTTTCTTTAAATTAGAATTCAAATTTTAAGGTAGTTTACTTCCGTTGTTACTCTTAGGACACCAAAAACAACTTTTAGATGGGTAGGTATATTTTGTATATATAAAAAAAAACATTTCTGCCGTGGTGACGGGTGCTCCTGCGGTGTCTTGAATATCAGCGTTTTCTGCGCGACACGTGGTGATATCGGTGAGGGAAGCGGCAAAGTCGGATGCGGATTTGATCGGGCGTTTTATACAAGGTGGGCCAAGAGAAGTCATCCGATGTTGTTTGGCTCTCATTTTTGTTCTAAATGGAAAACTTCGATTCTGTTTTTTGATTTTATTGGTCAAGTCTAGAATATGACACGAGTGCGAGAATCTGTCGCCCGAAGCTCTCTCCGTGATGAAAAATGCCATCAAACGAGCCCGTATGGCAATCAATTGTGACGCCCATTTGGCCAATATCATCTTCTCGACATAATCAAAAAGGAGAATCGAAGTTTTTCATTTAGAAAATGAGAGCCAAACAACATTGTAGAGCCTTTCATGAGTGTTGTTCCATTTCCTTCCTTTTCTTTCTAATTCAATTTTTCTGCCAAAACATTATTTTTTCCATTAATTTTTATTTTTTTAAAGCACAAACTTAGCCGCGCACGTTGTCAAAGAAAAGCAAATCTACGACTTTGGTTTTTTTTAATTTCTATTCTATGTCTATCTGCCTTTTACATGGGCATTTCATTACTATTTAAACTACGACTACCTTCGCACGTTCCTAGCTAAGCGGGCCATCTTTTTGTGAGGTCACCATATCTACTCACTGGGAGTTAGGGTCCCCTTCAGCGAGATACTTAATCTGGGTGGCAGCCCCCAAATGAACTAAAACAATAACCCTAAGCGCTGATGTGCCTGAATTATCCTTCCTGCACAGCAAAAAAAAAGTCCATGGTTTTAATCCTACATTTTAAATGCTCCCTTGACTTTTTCGTGATTAATCTATTTATTCTCCAGCCCCACTCAACAGTAATTGCCATTACATAAGTATTTTGTTTACTTTTACCCTTTCCTTTCAAAGCGAATACCTGGACTTTATTTGTTTCGACGCAGCAACGCACAGCGCTAAATCAGAATCCTTAATGCATCCACTGATGCATTGCGAAAAGTAGTATTTTCCATTGCAACTAACTTCACTTCGAATGTCAGGGTTTAAATTTGTTTGTTTTTGGCAGAGATGAATGAATAAAAGAGATGTATCTATCGTGTGACATAAAAAAACATGTTGCTAATGGCCCGCCTCCATTCCTTTTGAATTTCTGGGCATCGCGCAGTTCAATTGCTTTGTGTTTCGTATTGAACTTGTTTGGTTTTTGTTAAGGCTTCGATTAAAATAAAGAAAATAGTGAAATAGGTACTCATTTCGGAATAGCGAATTCTTGCATTAATTATCCTTGGTTTTCCGTTTTCTAAAAATAATATATCCCAGACTTTGTTTAGTTTTAATTCTCACCGTCATGTCCGATAAAAATTAAAAATTCTATTAATGACGGCCAAAGAGTAACCAAACTAGAGAGCCAACTTTCCGCACATCTACCCGATTTTCCCCGCAAAATTTTGAATTACAGCCCTCTCTCACGCGCTCTTTTTTTCCTGTCTGTGAATACTGTGCCGCCGGGTGGCACTATTTCAAAAACAAAAAATTTGTAAATAGATTTATAACAATAAATGTAAAAAAGCAAATGTTGATTATGGTTGTTTTAGATAGCATATTTTCTTCTCTATTCACATTTCAGTTTTTTTTTTTTGATTTCATTTGTATGGAATCCGCGCCGGTGTTCCGCAAGGATACGGCAGACGATACGGCTATCCTCGCAATGGATGAGTCAGTCGAATCATCAACTTTAAAATTCCAAAGGGCTCTTAATAAAGTATGCGAGTGGACAAAGACCTGGCGAATTGCCCTTAACGAGACCAAGTCGACGCATCTCAATTTCACGTACAAAAGGATAAACAACTTACCGGTTTTCATTAACTCGGCACAAGTGCCATATGCAAACGAGGCGAAATATCTAGGAATGACCGTAAACGCAAAACTTAAGTGGAAGCCACACGCAGCGTTGTTATGGATATTGTTTCAGAATCGTATATTTTCTCGGCTCAAAATCGTATTTGTCGTATTTTCTAATTGAACGAGTAAAAAATATGCATTTAAGAGGAAGAGGTCATTTTGTACTTAATTTAAATGTTATCTTGTAATGGTAGTGAGAAGTCGGACAGTTTGAACTTTAAGATACTTTTTTCATTATTAGTATTGTAACTATCTACGTTTCAAGCAAATTTAACTTAAGAAGTAGGTATTTACTTTCATACCAATAGTATTTATACCCTCTTAGGGGTCTGCACCCTTAAACAAGTTATTGGGCTAAGCCCGAAGTCTATTGGTATATGGCTTTTTTATGTGGTATTCGATTGGACTTCTTCAGATTCGCTCTTAGATTTCAGATTAAGCGTATCTAATCGAACATAGAAACCATAGACAAACCATACTGAGACCCCCAACTCACAATCCTCTTGCCGCTGGCCCCCTCAGTTTTTTCCTATTCCTATTCCTATCGGTCTTCTGTCAATTCGGAATCCGACATGCAAAAACATACAAAAATAAATACTGCCAACATCGGCAGCCGTGGGGAAATGTGAAAGAGTTCGGGAATACCACATTTTACCATAACTGAATGCCATTGGTTAGTTATTATAAATTTTTTGAATGTAAATAATTTGATTTGTGTGGTTAATAAAACTATCTAAAGGAGATGTTTCATATAGTACTAGAAATTTATATTGGGACAAATATGGTTGTGTATTTCCAGCTTTTGGATATAATTAATTTCGATTTCGTGTGTAAATTTTTCTTAAATCATAAGGAAAATTTGCTCAAAATGTTTTTATTTTCCCTCAACCAACCTACATTCTTAATTTTTCGCAAATATTTTAAGCAAATGTACACTTTTTCCTAAAAAAAAAAAATTATTCATACGTAACGAACAATTTCAAATTTAACGGATAAAATTCTATGAACGCTGCAAGCCACTTTGCCCAAAGCGGAAGTGGCATATGCAAGGTGCGAGTGTATTTGTTTCTGAAGTTACGTGACATTTGTCAATACGAATTTCTATGTAACAATACAAGCGCACTTAGCATTTGCCACCCCATAGAAATATAGCTTGTAGGATAAGTAACGGGAAATCGGCCGAAGTTGGTGGTCTCAGTATTGTCTCTGATAAAAACTTCACTTGGACTTTTTTTCATATTCGTGAGATTGGAATATGATGGATTTCTAAATATTTGTAGGTACATAAATAATTAACAAAAATAGATCCGACCTGATGGATGCAATGCTTTTGTTTGCAGTTCATAAATTTCACTAAAATGTAAACAAACTTCAGTAGCTATCCAGGGGCGATTCCTCTCAGTTAGCTAGTTTAGCGGCGCTAAACCAAGAAAATAAATTGAAATACATCCTACGCAAAATACAGCAAATAACGAGGTTAAAGTAATTTTGAAAATTAATAATTGCAATAATCAATGACATACTAAATAACAAAACTATCATTTACAAAGAATATTTGCCTACACAAACACACAACACAATACTCCCATGCAATAAGTTTCACTTGAAATACTCTATAGCGTTACAACTTGCGATACCGCAAATTCCCTGCCTGCACGCACACACACAATCTAAAACTCCCATAGAAAAGTCTCCTGCTTGTAGCATTTTAGCATAAAAAATTGCGCTACCGAATTTCCTACAATCTGTATAAGTGTGGAATTTGACTACCTCTACCAGTCATAAGCAAAGCACAGGAAAATATACGGAAGGGTAAGCGCAAACAAATGCGATAAAACTTGAAAGTAGAGTGTAAGTGTAAGCAAGCAGGTATATTTTGCGCGTTATCTTTTTTTGTACTTTTGTGTAAGAATGTGGCGTTGTGTTCTATTGAAATTAATTAATAGTCTTATTGAATTCCATACCAAAAGTAAAGTGCGATTTATAATTTTATATTTGCGTTGATTATAAATGTGAGTAAATACATAATAATTATTTTTGTCGTGCTTTTGGAATATGAGGGTGCGCTTTTGTTTTGTTTTTTTTTTGTTTGTGAGAAGTAAGCACGTAGCTAACCCAATGCTTAAGACCAGGAATCGCCACTGTAGCTATCTAACTCAAACGCACTTGTATTGGTAAATCTAAAGCAACTCTGAGAAAAAATCCAGACTCCCAATAGTGCTCTGAAATCGGAAAAAAATGTTTTTTTTTCGTACTAATGGAACAAAAAAAGTGACTTAGATTGCCCGAATGAATACCACATTATATAGTAATTCTATCATCATGTAAAACTGCACATCCCTATGGTAAACGACTAAGAACTCATATCCCTTAAGAACAATATATGTTTTGAGATTTTACCCATTTTAACCATTTTTATTTATTAACCAAAAAGCAATGCTTAAAATTAATGCAACCAAAGGTACCGTGTTTTTAAGAATCATGAAAAAACAATACAAAACAAAAAAACATTATTATTTATTTTATATTAGTATTTTAGCTCTATTTGATAAGCAATTAAATAACATAATACAAGTTAGAATATTAATATTAATAACGCAAAAAACAAAAGAGTATGTTGGGTAATCGATGCCGGCTAATTGCAATGGGATGTGTTGGTAAGGTAAAGTCATATTAAATGCATTCCTTCACTTTTAAAGATTCTGTTTCTGAAGTGGTATTTTATTTATCAAGACATATTTCGGTTTACGCATCGTATCTAAGTTTGTATAAT
Source organism: Cheilosia impressa (assembly GCA_948293265.1). Lineage (NCBI taxonomy): Eukaryota > Metazoa > Arthropoda > Insecta > Diptera > Syrphidae > Cheilosia > Cheilosia impressa. The sequence continues at coordinate 58,929,375 of OX411880.1, forward strand.
GTCGGAAAAAATCGGAAAATATTTACGAAATCGTAGAAATAGGGTTGAAAAGAGCAAAAATCGGAGCGTCGGATCAACCTTCGGAAATCGTAAGATTTACGATAAATACGATCACATAACAACGCTGGCCACACGTTAAGAAAAAGCGCGACGAGCTCGCAATCAGACTTAGAGAAATGTATTGGCTACTCGGAAGATATTCGAAGACAAGCGTATACAACAAACTGCTCCTGTATAAGCAAGTGCTAAAACCTTCTTGGACATACGGTATACAACTTTGGGGTTGTACCAAACCAAGCAATATGGCTATAATACAAACATTCCAAAACAAAACGCTAAGAGCAATCGTGAATGCTCCATGGTATAAAAGGAATGGTGATATTCACAGAGATCTAGGAATTGCCACCGTGAGTAACGAAGTAACAAATTTTCCTCGCAAACTTCGTACTCGCATTCACGGTCACTGCAATAATGAAATAAATCGTACTCTAGACGTAACATACCTTGAGCGCCGACTACAAAGAACAAGACCGTTCGACCTAGCGCCATAAGGACAAACAGCATGTAATGACGGTATTAGTAGGTGCGTTTGCTGGAAAGCTACCTACCAAACGCGATTAACACTACAGATTCGTAAACTACTTAAGGTAACTTAGTCGTAGTCATCACTAAAAAAAATGAGAGGAACAAATTTCTTACTACTATGAGCTCGCGCGACCGGATCTCTTAGTGTCTCTATGGGGGGTGAGGTTTAGCCCGTAGGCAGATTAGATATATCTGAATCGGGCATAACCACTGGTACGGGCTATTGGTATCTTCTGAAGATTACTCACCTCCAGGCGCAACCAAAAAAAATAAAAAAAATTATGGATTTTGACAGCAAAATTCATGCATCTGCATAAATGAAATCCGTGGGGGTTGTTCCAAAAATGAGTTAACACCATGCAAGTTAAGCCCAAGCTTAAGTGAGTTTTAGAGAAAGTTCATGAACATTGAATAAATTTCTATTAGTCTTGGGGGATATTTTCAAATTCGTTTATTTAGCATAATTTTTGTACAAATCAATGTATGATTGAGAATACTGTAGTTTAATAATGTTGTGATCCGCACAACCATACCATGACAAACCCTACTCATCACCTTTTCATGTTTTCGCACTCAATCCATACACCAAATACACTACCAGAGCGCACGGCTATTAATAGGTCTTTCGCTTTGTTTTCATTCGTTTTCCTTTTGCCCAAACGCCACCCAAGCGCAATGAGTCAAGTGCCTATCTAGCCAAAACGATACACTCGTAACCCAACTCCGATTGCCCAGCGGCACGCCAACATATAGCAAAACTGCAATGGTTGCATATCGGAGTTTCACTACGTTGTGCTATCGGGGACGTAATAGTAATTTATGAATGGATGACACTTGACATCAACGTAAGGCAAATGACACCCAAGATGTCTGTAAAGATTAGAGAAAATGTTGCAAGACCCCTTACCACTGGTGGGGGGAAGTCTAATGATAATTCTCTAAGAGCTTTTCTTTACGAATGAAACCGTATTTATTATTCTTCTTGCTTAAATACTAAAATATTGCTTACGTTAGGTACAAAAGGGCAATCAGACGTCGTCAAGTGCAGACGTGTTTTCTTTAAAGTGTCGTGGGGTGCGAAGCTTTAATTTCTCTTTTACCAAAGTCAAATATCTGTCTTTTTTAAAATGAATTGCCCGGTTTGCAATGACAAAATAGATCGCAACGATGCAACAAAAATTCAGTGCGGTGATTGTAAAAGTCTGTTTCACGGTTCGTGCGCTAACATTCAACCGGCAGATTTAGATTATCTTATAACCAATAATCTGGCTCATCGCTGCGAGAAGTGTTCTGTTTTGCGTCGCAAATCACTTCAACAACCAGTTCCAGTAACGTCTGTTTCACAACAAAAAAAGCAATCTACAACATCAAAGTCAACATCAGTTCCAGTTAAGTGCAACTCGCAGTCAACAACAACACCTAAAACGCCGGCTGCCCATGCAAATATTGCATCTCTTTCGTCTCAATGTGTAGCAGAATCTTCTCCTGGCACAGTGGACGTCAGTATTTCTACGGTACTCTCTACTTTGACCGAAAGTACACTAACGCTGCAACTGCTTTACTCTGAAATTCTCGACTTGAAGAAAATCAACAGTAATTTTCTAAGCACAATACAGCAACTGAAAGAGGATAACCAAACGTTGCGTATGAAGGTGGCGAATTTGGAGGGCAGGGTGAACTGGAGAGAGCAGAAGCAACTGGAGAATGTTGTTGAAATCGTTGGTGTTCCTCACTTAAATAGTTCAAATGCAAGAGAGAGTTTAAATGTGATCTTGGAAAAAGCTTTAAATATATCTGTTTCGTCTGATGACATACAGAAATGTTATGTTAAGCACGCTACCAAAGTTAAACATACGAGTACATCTACAACACCTATATCAAATGAGCACGGTGGTACTCTCTGTGTGCATTTCTCTTCACCCAATGCCAAGCGAAAAGTGATGGAAAGTAAAAAAAATGCAAGGAGAAAGCTGAACTCATCGCTCTTTATTGCTGGTAGTAGTAGTAGTAGTTTAAATAGGTTAAATATTTACATTAATGATAGCTTAACTAAATATTCCAAAGCTTTATATTTATATGGCAGCTAAAAGATGTAAAAAGGAGAATAAATTCAAATATGTGTGGTTCAGGAACTCTCATATTTTAATGAGGAAATCTAATTGTAGTGAGGTTGTTGTCATAAGATCTTTTGAAGATTTAACTGCTCTTCATGGGCAATGATATGAATGATTTCTTTGATCTTGTGCGCGACAGTCTCACTATAAGAACCATTAGATATAATTCCGATAGAATCTTTAGCTGTGGCAATTCTTTTTTCGTTTTACATCAAAATATTCGCAGTTTGCGTCAAAACTTTGATTTACTGATTGGTCATCTGGAAACTTTTGTAAACCTGCCAGAAATAGTATTTGTCTCTGAAATTTGGATTTATTCATGTTATTCCTAATTACACTTTTTATCCAAATCCTAATGATACGTACGCTGCCGGTGGAGTGGTAGTTTTTGTTTCGAACTTGTATGAGCCTGTTATTAATGTTTTTAAGCTAAGAAGTGCGGATGTCATCAAAGTGTGTTGCAATATCCATAATGAAGTATTTTGCTTTGTCTGTGTATATAGACTTCATTCATCATCACCCACATGTTTTTTAGACGAATTTTCTATCTTTTTGGCAATTGAACGATCTGGTAATCTCATCATCTTAGTTGACTTTAACTTAGATGTTTTAGTTTCTAACTCAGTTTCTGATTCGTATCAAACACTTATGGCTGAACACGGACTCTTTTCCTTCATTGAGGAACCTACCAGGCCAACTGCAGGCACCTGCCTCGACCATGTTTTTGCTCGTCTTGAGAACATTGCTATTGATCATGTTGCTGGAATCAACATGGATCTTAATATAACTGACCATTGTATGACAGGAATCTTTTTTGAAAACATAAAATGTAGTAGGGCATGTGATTCTTCACCAACCTCTTATAATAAAATAAATTTTCTTGTATTAAACAATAAGCTTCTATATGAAATTTGGGATAATGTATATTCGGCACAAAATGCTTCTATAGCATATGAAAATCAGAATATCGTCTTAAACCCTGGATAACTCGCTCCCTTATCAAAAAAATAAAAATTAAACACAAATTGAGAAAAAAATGCTGGAAACATCCAATGGAAAATCTTAAGAAAGAGTGGCAAGTCTGACAAACATCCGAGAGAGTATAACTGTCATGAAAGAGCTTCTCAATTAGCCGTTTGGACTCGGCATAAAACTGTAGATCCCTTCCATTCGTCCCAAAAATGAAAACTCACACAAAACGAATGGTTGTGAGAAGCTAGGCCCAGGGTCCCTACGGACATGTTGCGCCAACTATTTATTTATTTATTTTATGGATGATTATGTGTATTACTGTGTTTGTGTATTAAAATGTAATTAATAAAAAAAAAATGTGTTTTATAAATGTGGTGTGTATACTTAGGCAGTATTGTATGTGTGATGTGATTTTCCTTGTGGTTTGTATAACGTAGAATGTGTTTTCGTAAAAATAAAATACTTGTTTAAAAACGTTATAAATTTATTAAAAACTCAAAAAAACCATTAAAAAAGGAAGCTTACAGAGGATAGGTCTCCAACAAGCTCGAGGTGAATAGCCTTGGTTGCAAAACAAACGAATAAGGCTATGTACGCCTTCACATACCTCGGGTTTCTTCCTACGTTAAGACGAAGAGTGATGGGGCCGGCATAATCGCAGCCAACTCTGCTGAATAGCCGCGAATATCTAATTCGTTCACGGGGGAGATTTGCCATCAGTTGATTGGAAGTGGTTTGGCGCTGGCGAAAACACGTCGTACAATTATGAACAATCTTTCGAACTAGATTCCTGCATCCGAGTATGTAGTAATTTTGTTTTGTTATTGCGAATAAAAGAGAAGCTCCGGTATGTAAATTTTTTTTATGTTCATATTCCACGATAAGTTTTGCGATTGGGTGAGATTTATCAAGCAGGATCGGATGTTTTTCGGAGTATCTTAGGTTCGAGTACTCTAATCGACCGCCGACGCGCAGAATACCGAAGGGATCGAGGAAAGGGTTTAAAGACGAAAGTTTGTTTTTTGGTGGCAATTTTGAATTGTTTTTGAAACACATGATTTCATTTTTAAATAAACATCTCTGAGCACTTTTGATTAATTGAATTTTCGCAAAATGAAGGTCTTGAGTAGAGAGGGCACCGCCTTTACGGGGATATACTAATGGTCTAGTGTTTTGAACGAACCGAAAAATGTATGATGTGACGCGTACCGATCGCATCCAGTTAGAGGACTTATGCAAAAGAACTTCCAGCACGGAGAAGATTTTTGTGTTTAACTGTGTTAGGAGTACCTGTGGTGAAGATGACTTCCTTTCTTCCAATTGAGTTATACGTCAATGTCATCCGTATTGTATTTCGATAGAGGCCAATTGCTTCGATCCTCACTTAGCCATTGTGGTCCCTTCCACCAAATATGAGTATCTAATAGAGTAGACGGTAACATCCCTCGTGTAGCGGCATCCGCAGGGTTGAAAGCCGATCGTACATGGCTCCATGATTTGATAGGAATCGATGATACTATCTCCGATGTCCTGTTCCCAATGAAGACTGACCATTTTTTTTGGTGGGGCCGATAACCAATGCAGTACGATCGATGAGTCTGTCCAGGCGAATGTTTTGATGTCTGGTTCCTGTAATGACAGCTTAATTTTGTTAATCAACCGACTTAGTAGTAAGGCTCCACATAACTCCAGTCTGGGAAGCGGTAAAACCTTCAACGGGGCCACTTTTGATTTTGCAGCTACGAGCGAGACGACAATGGAGTTATCGGGTTTGACGTTACGACAGTAGACGACTGCTGCGTATGCATCCAAAGACGCATCACAAAAACCGTGCAATTCCCAATTGTTTTTACTGTAGATCATTATCCGAGAAATAGAAAAGGATTCAACCAGATGCAACTCATTTCGGATCGTGGTCCACCGATGCGATAGTTCATCCGAAACTTCTTCATCCCATTTGAGTTGTTTTCTCCATAACTCTTGTAGTAAGATCTTTACCGCTATTACCATGGGAGCAAGGAATCCTAAGGGATCAAATACCCGCGAAGCGTCTGACAATATACGACGTTTCGTGCAGCACCCGGAGGGACTTAAGCGGACCTTGTACGAGAAACAATCTTTCGAAGGGTACCATTGTAAACCAAGCATTTTGATTGAGTTGGACTCTTCAAAATCAACTGGTGACAGTTCTCTTTGATCGTCTGGTATAGAGGTTAACAATGGCCAACAGTTGGTGGACCATTTACGTAGATTAAATCCAGCTGATTTTAACAAATCAACCAGCTCCGTACGCAAGGTGATGAGATCTTCAATTGTGTCCGCCCCAGTTATGGCATCGTCGACATAAAAGTCGTTTTGCAGTACTACTGATGCAAGGGGATGTGTTAATGCTGAATCCATGGCTAGTTGTTTTAAGACTCTAACTGCTAAGAAAGGGGCAGCTGATGTCCCATATGTCACCGTTAGCAATCTATAGTGCTTGAGCGCTTCTCCTGCGTTTTCTCGCCAAATAATTCGCTGATGGTTGGTGTGATTTGGGGCAACCCAAATCTGCCGATACATTTTCTCAACGTCTCCAGTCATGAGAAAGATGTGTCGGCGAGATCTTAAGCAAATGGAGAAAATGTCGCGCTGGATGGTTGGACTAACTAGAAGGGTTTCGTTGAGTGATTTGGAAGTATTACTTTTTGCAGATGCGTCGAAAACGATTCTAATTTTGGTCGTAGAGCTGTCGTTTTTAAAAATGGCGTGATGAGGCATATAATAATTTGATGGGCTGTTAGAGTGAAAAATCTCATTGGGAGGAATTTCTTCCATATGTCCAAGTGATATATATTCATTTATAAAAGCTGAGTATTGGGATTTCAATTCGCTGTTCGAATTTAATTTGCGGACCAGGTTTATTGTATTGTGGATCAGCGAGTTCAACAGAGACCAAGTTTTCAGGAATGGTATCGACAGAACATGAAGGAAGAGAAGATGTAATGCTTTGTAGGACGTAGCAATTAATGTGAACAGAGTCAGTACTGTAACGCGAAACTAGGTCAAGGGACACCAATCCATTGGTAACCCCTGCCGACGTAGATGCGATTCCGATGATTGGAATCCTAGAACATTTCCGTGGCAATCGTTGAGCCGTTTGTTCGTTGATAAACGAAACTTGGGATCCCGAATCAAGAAGAACACGTACGGTTTGAAAACAGCCATTTATGTCCTGAATCTGAGCTACTGCAGTAGGTAGAATGGATGTATAACGATGTGTGGTTTCAAGAGTATGAGTTACGACGAGCGGGGTCTCAGAAACAGAATCTTGTGGTGAGGGTTCAGTGATTGGGGGTTGCGAAGGATGGACTAAAGTGTGGTGGCGCGAATTGCATTGGCGGCAGCGAAAGGTTGAGCGGCACTGGTTAGATGCATGTCCCTTGCGGAGACAATTAAAACAAAGCGATTTGTTTTTTACGAACTCGCGACGAGCGGCTGTATTCAATGATTTAAAGTCCTGACAGTGTGACAAGGTATGATCTGCATGACACTTTAGACAACCAGACGATGTTTCAGCAAGATGGGTTTGAATAACTCAAGGCGATTGCTTGGATCGAGAAAACGATATGCATGATTCAAGACACCGACAGCGTGTTTGAAGAAAATCAAGAAATTCATCTATGGTAGCGTCGTCGCGTGTGCCTACTTCTTCCGACCAAGCTCGTTTCGTTTCATGATCAAGCTTTTGTACAAGAAGGTAGATAAGCCATGGATCCCTATTAGTCATGTCTAGCGCGTTAAGACCTCTTATCGCTTCATCAGCACTATCAGTTATCTTCCGCAGTGACTGAAGATTCGCGACAGTACAAGTTGGAAGCGATATGAACGAATGAATGAATGATTGTGCAATTAAATGTTTCTGGTCGTATCTTTTCTCCAGTCGGTCCCATGCTTCCACATAATTGTTTTCCGAACACGAAATATGTTTGAGCAGACCTGCAGCTTCGCCACGCAGGAAAGATTTCAAAAATTGAAGTTTTTGCGTACACATGATAGTTTGGTTTGAGTCAACTGTTCCCGTAAACATGTCACGGAAAGTTGGCCAATCTTTGTAGTCGCCTGAGAACGGGGTTATTGTTAAGTAGGGTAACTTTACGGTTTTAGAAGTAGTGGGACCATCTGAGACAACAGATGGCGGAGGTGAATGAGCAGCAGGTTTATCTTCAGCTTGCTGTTTTTGCATATTGTGTATCGCGTTCGAAATAGCAGAATGCGCGGCATAGTATTTGGCCTCATATTCGGCAAATTCCGGCTCACGATCGACATAGCCATCGACGTCAACAAATTCGAGAAGTTGATCTTGCAAGGCAACGAATTCCTTCCACGTTTCATTGAGTTTTTCGAGACGAAATTGTAGGTTAGCTAAGGTAGCGTTTGAGTCGATCTCATTCGCAAATGCTGCGGTCAGTGTGATACAGCCCTTAGCACGACCACGCTTTGCAATAATCTTGTTCATTTTTCAGAAAGGAGTTTATAAAAGAAACACTTAAGATAATTTGCAAGGTGCTTAAAAAGTGCCTAAGATAGCGGTCACCCTGATTAAAATGTTCACTGTTAAGTACAGTCCGCTTAGGCTTTGTTAAGTAATGTACCGCTGCTTAAACCGTAAGCTATAATAGTTTTGATCGACTGTTCAACGCACGATTTTATGTACAACCTTAATTGCAAAACGTTAGATATGTATATAATAATATGTTCATTAGTGTCTTCGCGATTTCACTGGATAATTCGGCTTCAGAAGGACCAATTTTATGATTATGATATGGATGATTATGTGTATTACTGTGTTTGTGTATTAAAATGTAATTAATAAAAAAAAATGTGTTTTATAAATGTGGTGTGTATACTTAGGCAGTATTGTATGTGTGATGTGATTTTCCTTGTGGTTTGTATAACGTAGAATGTGTTTTCGTAAAAATAAAATACTTGTTTAAAAACGTTATAAATTTATTAAAAACTCAAAAAAACCATTAAAAAAAAAAACATACAAAATATCAACCGAACTCGTTGACTGTGCGTGCACGAATCCCAAAACCTGCCCAATATCCCAGCCAGCGAGTGCCGTCCATATCGTTCGTACACTTAACTGTTAAGTCACCAGGCAAGCGAGAAGCGAGTTTAGCAAGAGAGTTATTAAACAGTTTATAAGTAAGATTCAAATAGCTGAATAGAGGAGAGTGAAATATGTACAAAAAAAAACTGTATTGCATAGAAATCTTAAATTATGTACATTCATGTTCAAATAGGGTATAGTTTGTTTTGTTCTTCTCTTAAGCACAATTATAAAAAAGATTTATTGAAATTTATGTCATTCTTAAACAGTATTATTAGTCGAAAAGTTAACACTGATCCTATCGTACTAAATATCGGAGGTACTGACATTTTGAATCCTTTAGAAATAGCCAACGAGTTTAGCAATTACTTCGCCTCCATTGGAGAATCCTCTTTATCAGATAGCTCGCAAACTGCATGTAATTGTTGCACTAAGCCTGTTACTATATATAATGGCTTCGAAAACAGCTTTGTGTTTGAGCCTATCACAGGATTTGAATTGCTAAAAACTATTAATACTCTGCCTAACTCTAATTCGTGTGGTAGTGATGGGATCTCGAATTTGGTTCTAAGGAGTATTGGTCTTAATTTAGTAGATATTTTGTCTTACCTTTTCAATTTCAGCATTATGTCTGGTACTTTTCCAACTGATTTGAAATGCGCTAGTTCCATTACTTAAAAAGGGTAATAAATCAGACACATCTAATTATAGACCAATTTCGTTGTTGCCTACTATTTCCAAAGTTTTTGAAAAAGTAGTTAAATCGAGAATTTTAGCCTATCTCAATAATGTTGATTTTTTTAGTCCCCTACAGTTTGGTTTTCGGACTGGCCATTCCACTGAGGATGCTCTACTGGACTTCTGCTCTATTTTATATAAGGGTTTAGATGACAAACTTTTCTGCGCTGGCCTATTTGTCAACATTACCAAGGCGTTTGATATGGTTGATCATGTTATTTTCCTAGATAAATTATATAAGGCCGGATTCAGAGGTTTCATTTACAATTGGTTTGAGTCATATCTTAAAGACAGAATACAGCGAGTTAAAGTTGGAAGCAGTATAAGCAGTCCTAAAACGAATAACCTGGGAGTTCCCCAAGGTTCTGTACTTGGTCCAATCTTATTCCTAATATATATAAATTCCCTATTTTCACTTCCATTTTTGGGTAAAATTAAAGCTTTTGCCGATGACCTTGGTATTGCCTATTGTTCAATCAGTCCTTTAGAATTAATATCTAATATAAACCATGACGTATCTTCACTAAGATGCTGGTTTGCAGAAAACAGGCTAATTGTTAGTAGCAAAACGAAACTGATGTATTTCAGTCTAACTGAACAGGAGTTTCCTGACTCAGAAATAGTTTTTCATTCCCATGATAGTGTAAGTCATAAACTGCCGAACAACATCTGCCTAAATGATCCATCTTTCAATAGAAACGCAGACTACAGTCCTAACTGCTTTAAAATTGAAATCGTCGATAGTTTTAAGTACCTTGGTGTTACTATTGATCAAAATTTGAACTGGTCCACGCACATTTCTCTTTTGAAAAATATCTTCTTTCCTCTACTCGTTGTTTTTTCCGTCTTAGAAAGTACTGCTCTTCTGACACAATGAAAATGGTCTATTATGGCTTATTCCATTCAAGATTGCAATATGGACTCTGTAGTTGGGGTGGTGCATATTTTAATAAGCTCCAGCAATTAACAGTAATACAAAAATCTGCTATACGTAAAGTTTGTAGCTTTCGTCGTTTAGCTCACACTATGGACCTGTTTAGGTCGTTGAAAATTCTGCCTTTGCGACATTTATACTATTTCAAAGTTCTTAAGGTATTTTTTATGAGAGGCGGGTATCTGGAAAGTCCGATTTCTGACTTTCGCTGCTTACGAAGCTACTCGAACTTCATTGTGAATTTACTTTCGTTTCGCACTACAAGTTATAGAAACTTCTACTCCATTGTTTCTCGCAAAACTTTTTAACTCCTTACCAATTGAAATTCGAACCATAAGAAATTTCCGAACGTTTACAAAACTAATGAAAAGTTGGCTCCTTGGTTTCAACCATGATGAAATCAAAACGCTGTTGCGCTATACTGCATAGTAATAATAATTTATATAATGTAGAAAGGAATTGCTTATTTGCTAAATTTAGTTAAATTTAGTTTATTAAGTAGCAATACTGTTTGAATTTATTCTCTTTTATTAATTTTTTTATTTTTTCCTTTTTGTCACCTGGTAAAGATTGCTTTTACTTTCTTTCTTAAATTGCTGTAATTTCTGTAATCTTAACTTTCATCCTTTTTCTTTTTATTCACTTTTGTACACCCCACAAAGTTAAATATTATATCTAAAGTGACATCATCTCTATTTTTCTCAAATATAGATGTCACTAACTATTCTGTATGTACTAGCTATATTAAAAAATTTGCTTTGGATTTTTGTAATTTTTCTTACTTGTACATATTTGAATAAAGAATTAATTGAATTGAATATTTACAACTTAAATTACCAGGTGTCAAGCACAGTCAGCGATTAATCGTGAGAATTTTATTCTGCTGATCTTGCTGGGAACAGACATATGAAATCTTACACGTTAGAAAATAGAGCAACAAAATGATAACGCTGTCTGGTATAATCACCATGACAATGTCATTTGGGTACTTTTAATGGGAACGGAAAACAATTAAGCAATACCTAAAAATAGCACGTATAGCAACTGGTAAGGGAACAATGGTGCGTGGAGGGAGAAGATATGAGTCATGTAGAACAAATTTGTATAAAAGGCAAAGGTTGTAACCAGGAAAGACAGAGTTAAGTTAATGAGCAAACAGATCGCAGCCAAGCCTAGACATCGGATCTTGTTAGTCATTTTAATAATAATAACAATATTTTAGCAAATAAATAACTCAGAGTCGCAGCCAAGCCCTAAACAGCGGGGTCTGCAGTATAAATTGGAAACACAAAAGGCATTTTCATTTTACTCTCCGTCCGATACTCATCTCCTACGGGAAAGCACGGTATCGCGGACGTAACATTGGTGGCAGCAGTGGGATTCCCATATAGGAACCAACGAGTCTAATTGTACTCGAGGCGTACAGGGGCTATACACCAGCAAAAGTAAAGTGTGAAAGTGAAAAGAAAATTTTGTAAAAAGTACCATAAATATAAGAACTCCTGAAATACGGACGCGGAGGCAAAGATTGAGCAGTGTAAAGCAAAGACCAGATCACCTCATCTATGGGGCGGGAAGACTGCCTGGCAGTAAAAAAAGATCACCAATAGCTGCAGCAGCATCAAAGTCATCGGCGACAGCAGTAAATAGCAGCAACATACAGCAACAACAACATAAATAGGCTACATTATTTCAAACAAGAATTTTTTTTTTACACAAATACAACTAAAGGTTTTTTCATACATTATACATACCTATTATATTTATTAGTACATTTTATTATAAACAAACCTTTTTCTTATCTCCTCCCATTCCTATTGATTCCCAATCGCTCGATGTGGCCGAGCCAATATAGTCGACGTATTTTGGCCTTTTGGACTACATCCACATCTTGGTACAGCTCATAGAGTTCGCGGTTGTATCTTCTCCTCCATTCGCCCTCCTCGCACACAGGACCAAAAATCCGACGAAGAATTTTTCTTTCGAAGGAGCCCAGTATCAGCTCTCCCTTCCTGCTTATCGTCCAGCACTCGGCACCATAAAGCAGAACTGGCAGAATATGGGTTCTGTAAAGCATACATTTTGTCCTTCGAGTTTTGAACCCAATTGCTTTGCCAAACCTAATTAGCAGCGGTTTCCTAGGGTAATTCTTCGCCGTATCTCTACTAAGATATCATTTGTGGAGTTCATGTTTACTCCGAGGTAGATAAACTCCTTAACTACCTCGAAATTGTTGCTATCAATAGTGACGTTCTGTCCTAGGCGGTGGATATGCTTGTTTGTTTGTTGGTTGATAGCATGTACTTAGTCTTGTCCTCATTTACTGCAAGACCAACGAATTTCGCCTGTTCTTCAATCGAAGTAAAAGTCTGTATCACGGTACGCTGGGAGCGACCGATGATGTCAATATCGTCTGCATACCCCAGTAGCTGGACGGATCTGTTGAAGATAGTGCCTTCCGTGTTGACACCTGCCCTGCGCACGAGATTGAAGAAGTCACATGATAATGCGAAATCCGATGCATGTTTGGAATAGCTCGGAGGAACTACTTCCAAATTGCACATTGCAGCGTTTATTCTCCAGCGTCACGATACATAGCTGGTTCAGTTTTGCCGGGATCCTGAATTCGGCCATCGCCACATAAAGCTATTGGCGATGAATGCTATCATATGCGGCTTTTAAGTCGATGAATAGATGGTGAGTCTCGACTTGAAATTCATTGGTCTTTTCCAGGATTTGCCTCAGTGTGAAAATTTGGTCTATAGTCGATCTGCGGGCCGGAAGCCACACTGGTACGTGCCGATTAGTGTGTTGCAGAACGGTTTCAGACGTTCACAAAGTACGTTGGATAGGATCTTGTATGCGACATTAAGCAGGGATATGCCTCGATAGTTCTTGCAGGACATAGGATCGCCTTTTTGGTAGATGGGACATATGAAGCTGATAGTCCAGTCATCGGGCATACTTTCTTCCACCCATACTTGGTTGATGATTTGGTGCATGCGCCCTACCAAAAGATCACCACCGTATTTGAAGAGCTCCGCTGGTAAACCATCAGAGCCGGCGGCCTTGTTGTTCTTAAGCTTTTTTATTGCTAAGCGTAGGTCCTCTTCTTTCTACGCAGGAGTCTCTTCTCCTTCCTCCTCCTTGCTCGATACTCTTTCTTTCTTAGATGCCCTTGTTTTTCGCTGCAGCACCTTCATAATGTGCATCTTCTGTCACCTTTTTCCTGCGTACGCATTCTTTATCATACCACGTGGTCTTTCTCTGGGGTGGCTGGTACCCTAAGGTGGTTTCGGCTACCTCTTTGATGATGTCGCGGTATTGGGACCACTGGGTGTTGGCACTGCGGAGAGTTTCTCACTCAGGCGCTTTTTGTAGACTCTGGCTACTCTAGGTGTGCTAAGGCGTCCAACGTCGAATTTCTTCTTCTGGGCCGAACGCAGCTTCTTCTCATTGGATAGTCGAGCTCTGAACTTAGCCGCAACAAGAAAATGGTCAGAGTCGATGTTTGCCCCGCGGAATGTGTGCACGTTGAGGATGTTGGATGCGTGCCTCGCGTCGATTAGCACATGGTCGATTTGGTTGGCGGTTCGACCGTTTGGAGAGCGCCAGGTTGGTGTGTGGTTAGTCGGTAACCGTTGTCTGTGGTCGTTTCGTGGATTCTGTGCTTACCAACTAACCCGCCAAAGATGTTTTCCTTTCCGATTAACATTGAAGTCCCAGAGCACAACTTTGACATCGTACTCCGGACAGGCTCCGTAGGCTCCATCCAGGAGGTCATAAAACTCATCCTTGATAGGGTCTTCAACCTCGTCGGTAGAGGCGTGTGCACATATTAGGCTTATGTTTTGGAAAGTAGCTTTGATGCGGATCACAGCTAGGCGATCACTTATCGGCTTAAAGTCAATAACTTTTGTCCTAAGCCGATTTCACACGACGAATCCGCATCCTAATACGTGCAATTTTTTATGGCAGCTGTAATAAATATCGCAATTTTTCCTTTTCATCATACCTGATCCTATCCATCGTATCTCCTGGATATCTGCCTTGTACAGCGTGAGGACAGACTCAAGTTTTTGAGTATCACCTGGTTTGTACAGCGTTCGCACGTTCCAGGTACATACTCTTAAATCGTTGTCCGTTGACTTTCCGGGTCTGGTTGCCGTTTGAGGGAAATCGTTATCCGAGGCTTCTCGCATCTCTCTCATAACTAGTGTTTTTTTTACATGGTCGGGAAGTTACCCCGACGGCACAACCCCCAACCTGGAGGGCCATGGCCTTTCTCCCTAGGACAGCAGACCGGTTACTCCGGTGCCAGTAACCCACTTTGGGATGTGAGCGCTGCCGTTGGCCCATTAAGGGTTCATCCGCCACCAACTCTTCTCCAACACCCTGGCTCGGCGTTGGAAATCCCTATAGACCTGGTATCCGAATATGTCAGAGCAGCTCTATATGGATTACACTAAATAGTTCGGCCTGAATAAACTGTAAACGCCACCGTTGGTTCCAGCTAGGGAACTCTTCCGCTGCTCAAATATAGGGATACTCTGAAACAATCAGTTAACTCAGAGCTTTTAAGTCCCCCCTGCAATCAACGAACTTGATCTAAAAGTCAAGAATCTCACGTTGGCCTTAAACAATGTGATGTCCTCTTATTATACCGAGGGGGAAGGAAAAGCCACATTGGTGGACGTCAGATTTTTGAGTGAGTAAGTCTAATTGCAGGAAACTTTTCAATCGTGACAAACATACAAGAAAAGCGACTGGCTGGGATTCCTACAAAGAAGCCTTAAAGTTATATAAAAAAGAACTAAGAAAAGCCAAGCGAGTATCTTGGAGACTCTTCTGTGGTAAGATAAAAGGAACCTCCGAGGCATCAAGGCTAAGAAAGATACTCTCGACAAACCCAACAATGCCAAGTTGTCTGAAAACTCTTGGACGACTTCTAGCGAAGAATCGCTTAATTTGCTGATCGACACCCATTACCCAGGCAGCTCAGAGCGTATTGGGAAGTATACTGCCGTTTTATTACGCAAGGCCGTTAATTGAAAATGCAATATTAGATGCACCTATTACACAGAGAGAAATATGTAACATTCTGAAAAAACTTAAAGACGGGAAGGCACCTGGAGTTGACCGGATACCCATTGATTTTTTTAAATATGGTACAAGCAATTTTATCGAAAAAATAGCGGTGATTTTCAATGAGATGCTGGAAACAGGTAACCTACCGCCACAGTTCAAACAAGCCATAATATATCCGATTCACAAAAAAGGCAATATAGCCGATCTTGCAAATTATTGTGGAATATCTTTCCTTAACTCATCCTACGATGTTTTCACAAAACTTTTAAATGAGCGTATGACACTTTGGATCGAAAACAACAATTTGATCAAAGAATTCCAAGCAGGTTTTCGGAATGGTTATTCAACCGTAGACAACATTTTCGTACTGCAAAACATTGCTTGGACATTCCTCGATCAAAAAAAGAAATTATTCGCCTTTTTCGTTGATTTCAAGGCAGCCTTCGATAATATCGATCGAAAAGCTTTAATATACAAACTTCACAACGCTGGAATGAGCCAAAAGTTTGGGAGGGTTATCGAAAATATATACGAGGACAACCAATCGAGTATGTGGAGCGGGACCGAAACATCAGAATGGTTTGAATCAACTATGGGAGTAAGATAGGGATGTACACTAAGCCCATATCTCTTCACTCTGTACATCGATGACCTCACCGATTTTTTACCCGGAGGAATAAAGATTGCAGGACACTTAATAAAGGCACTTTTATTTGCAGACGATGTGGTTCTTTTTGCATATTCACCACAGTCCTTACAATTAATGATTAACCGTCTTGATTTGTACTGCCAATTATGGAATCTGACGGTTAACCTAACAAAATCAAAAATTATGATTTTTAAGAAGGGAGCTGGTAGAGAGTGCAGAAATGAAAAATGGCATCTCAACGGACAGCCCATTGAAATTGTGAAAACCTATAGATATCTAGGGGTGACACTAGCTAGTAATCTTATTATGGAACCTTATCTAAAGGAAAGACTAATAAAAGCTTAAAGCGCAATATCGGCTACATGGAAAAAATATTTTCCAAAGTACAGTACAAGGTTTTTCAAGCTGTATCTGAATCTGTTATGATATACGCAGCGCAATCTTGGAGATATTGCAAATATGAAACAGCAGAGAAACTCCTAAGATACTACATAAAACGATGCTTTAGCTTACCAAGAACAACACCAAACTATATGATCACTATCGAAACAGGACTGTCACCGCTTTTCATTAAATCATTAAAATTGCATGTAGATTATGTAATCAAAGTTTTAGAACTGTCAGACGATAGACTTCCAAAAATAATAGCGAAAAAGGTAGTCGAAGGAATACGCTCTGGTATAAAAAACTCGAAGAGCTTTCAAAGTACTGCAGATTCGAAGGTAATTTAGCTTATGGAAATGAAAGATACCGTAAGGATGTGCTTGACAATCTGATTACCAAAGTGGATGAACAATACAGAGCTGATTGCGTAAATATGGCTTCATCATCCGTTCACCGAGCTACATACAGGGTTTTAAAACACAATATGTCTGAAAAAAATTATTTCCACAATGACAACAGCAAATAACTTATTTCGGTTGTTTTGCAGATGAGAGGTGAACTATTACGCCTTAATTATATCCCACATCGTTCAGATCTACCAATTTAATGTAGTCTTTGCAACTTATCTGAGAGATAAGACGTTATACATTTCATCGGATGGTGTCCCATCCTTAAAGAAATAAGAAGATATTTTCTAGGAAACGACACAAAATCTGAAGAAGAAGTTATAGCTTATCTAAACTGCGAAAGCGATGTAAAACAACTTTTTTACTTCTATAAAGCAGCAATGAATTACCGTAGTAAAATTATTACTGAGAACTTTTACTTACTTACTTAACGGGCTCCCGACCCGTGGAGAGTCTCTGCCTGAGACACTGCAGCCTTCCATCCTCTGCGATCCCGGGCACGCAGCTTCCAGTTATCCAGACCAAGCGCTCTGGCATCCGCGATGGCTTGGTCTTTGAAACGGAGGTTCGGTCTTCCTTGTCGTCTCGAACCTGGCGGCTGGGATTCGAAGATCCTCTTAGCTGGAGCATTATTGTCCATTCGCTCGATGTGGCGGAGCCAATGTAGTCGACGTATTTTGGCCTTTTGGACTACATCCACATCTTGGTACAGCTCATAGAGTTCGCGGTTGTATCTTCTCCTCCATTCGCCCTCCTCGCACACAGGACCAAAAATCCGACGAAGAATTTTTCTTTCGAAGGAGCCCAGTATCAGCTCTCCCTTCCTGTTTATCCTCCAGCACTCGGCACCATAAAGCAGAACTGGTAGGATATGGGTTCTGTAAAGCATACATTTTGTCCTTCGAGTTAGGAGTTTTGAACCCAATTGCTTTGCCAAACCGAAGTAGCAGCGGTTTCCTAGGGTAATTCTTCGCCGTATTTCTACTAAGATATCATTTGTGGAGTTCATGTTTACTCCGAGGTAGATAAACTCCTTAACTACCTCGAAATTGTTGCTATCAATAGTGACGTTCTGTCCTAGGCGGTGGACAGATGCTTGTTTGTTTGTTGATAGCATGTACTTAGTCTTGTCCTCATTTACTACAAGACCAACGAATTTCGCCTGTTCTTCAATCGAAGTAAAAGTCTGTATCACGGCACGCTGGGAGCGACCGATGATGTCAATATTGTCTGCATACCCCAGTAGCTGGACGGATCTGTTGAAGATAGTGCCTTCCGTGTTTCTTATTGCTAAGCCAACTTCTTCTATACTGGGTGGTGGAACTGGTTCTTCATTGATTGGACGTGGGTTCTCTTCATGCCCTATCACTCTCTCTACATGATGCCCATTAAGCAGCTGCTGAAAGTGGTGGTGAGGTTTTCCGGTAAAGAAACCAGGGTTAGTTCGAAAGGGACTGCCCAAGATCGTTATACGTGGTGAAGAACCACACCCTGTACGAGGTGCCACTGCTTTAAACGAAATATAACGGATCTAGAGGGGAATAACTCGATAAAACCCATAATCCCGGGTGAACAACCGCGCCTATGGGATGTATGGCACAATGTTATGTGTCTTTTAGCGGTGAACTCTAGATACCTGGGGACCTCTAGTTTCAATCCAATTCCCCTTTTCTGTATACAGGGGGTGAGTACAGAATGACCTCCTCTTCCCCCTTACTCGTGGGAACAAAATAGACAAAATAACTAAAACAAACAAAGGGACTGGTGTAAATGAATCGGGCACCAAGAACTTCGGAAACACCGATTCTCAGACAAACATGACGGAGGAGGAAGAAAACCTCTTACTTCAAGAACCGTCAACGAACAAGGCCATTTCGGTTGAGGGAAGCGAGGGAACGGTTGACCTCAGACTTGAGAAACTGTTTCTCGAGGACGAGGACAATCAGTCAATCGCCAGCTCATCCAAACTCTCTATATCGTCTTCAATGTCAATTAGGAAAATTGTTATCAACTGCAAAATGACGATAAAAAAACTGCAGAAGAAGCACCACCTAGAGGACAACGACAAACGAAGGCTTCAAAATGCTCTTGACTTCTTGGAGAGTCAATCTTTGGAGTGCGATGAGCCCTGTGCTAGCACCACTCTAAAGGCTGAGTCTCCTGGAGCCTTGAGCGAGGGAGCTCTTATGCGACCACCCGTGCCTGTGATATGCCTTGGCCTATCGGGGCGCGGGCCCGTTGCATCTGACCCCGCAAAATTAGAAGCCGACAAAGAGGACATAAATGTTTCTCCGGGAGAGGCTGACTCGACCCTGGACAGTGCAGTTACTGTTGTCGGTAAGCCGGAGGAGCCAATAGGTACTGGATGTTTGGACCAAACCGAAGTCCCTGCTGTCATTGTGGCGAACCCGGCGGAAAGCAACAAGCTGTCCAACATAACAGAATACAACCCCAAAATGCGTAAGAATGCACGCCGACTGCTCAATAGGTTTAGGAGCCGTGACCCCAATTCCCTTACGGATAGGGAAACAGCTCAGCTAGCTAGGGCTCGGGAGACCATGAAGTCGACCGAAGGTGCATGGCGCAGCAGCCAGCAAGTTAGGGGAAAGAACCCACTGGGAAAAGGGAAGTTGACTGGACCAAGGGAGGAATGCCGACTGCCTTCCGCCTTGAGTAGGTCAAATCCCGGAAAACCAGTTGTCAATTCGGCTAAGGATTCGTCCAAGGCTGAACAGACACCTGGCTGTTCCAAGTGGGTTCTGCCTGCTGATAGGTCAGGGCTTAGGAAACTTAGGGCGCTTGCCTCTGGAGGAGCTGGTATGAGATTGGTCGCAGCGAGGACGAAATGCCGATTGCCTTTCACCTCGACTGCGGCCGAGCTCGGGCCGCCTAGAGCTGTCACAGATAAGGATTCGTCTAAATCTGAGAACGCTCCTGGAGTCTCCAAGAGAGGTAGGCATGACGACACAATCTCCCCGGTTGTAGGTAGGCAGGCGAAAAAACCGAAGTTCTCAGACAAGGTGAAAGAAAGTCTCCGTGTCGCTATTATCGACCTTGGAAATCCAAATCGGAAACTGACCGGTAGCCAATGGGAACTGTTGGAACAACGCATTCTCGATGGTGTCAATGACGCAATTGTGAAGGCGGATGGCAAGCTTCCACTGTTTGGACAGATAACCACCTTTAAAGGGTTTAAGGTTATGGAATGCGACGATGATGAAACGTTGGCTTGGTTAAGGAACTTCGTCCTTAACACCGTTGCTCCTTGGCCTAATGCCGACTTGCGTGTGGTGAATAGGAAGGAGATCCTTGACATCACAAGACCAAAAGGCCGAATACTATTTCGAGGACCGTATATACCCGCGGAAAGGATTGAACGCTACTTGCAGTTCCTTAATCCGGAACTTCAAAGCAGGGAGTGGAAAGTCCTAGAAACGGGTGAATATAAAGACAATGGCATGGACGTCACCATACTCCTTAGCCACAAATCGCTGCCACTACTGCGTAAGCGCGATTTTAAAGTCCGCATTGGCATAACGCGCTGTAAGCTTAGGCTTATAGCAGCAAACCCTAAGGAGGAGAGAGAGGTGGAAGCTGCTCGTGATGAAGATAGTACAGCTAAATCTTCATCACAGTAAGGCGGCCAGCGCCAATCTTGTTCTCCTTATGGAGTCCAAGAAAATAGACATCGCCCTAATACAGGAACCCTGGACCTTCCGGGGAAGTATAAGAGGGCTGAACCATAAAGACCTGCTTATCTACAGCAGTACACCAGACAATGGTAAGTCTAGAACATGCATTGTTGCTAGAAAACAGATTAAACTTTTTCTCCTACCTAGCCTCAGCGATACCGACCAAACAGTGGTGAAATGGGAAAGGGAAGGGAAGACATCGCTGATACTGGCGGCTATATACATGCCATACGAGGCCAGTAGCCCACCTTCCGTAATAACAGAATCCCTGATTAGTGCGGCAGAACGGGGGAAATGGGACGTAGTTATGGGCTGTGATGCCAACTCCCATCATACACTTTGGGGTAGTTCTGACATCAATGACCGAGGTGAGTCCGTCTTAGAATTTATTATCAAAAACAACTTACTTATAGCCAATGTAGGAAATGAACCAACATTTATAGTATGGAACAGACGTGAGGTTTTAGATATTACTCTCCTTAGTAATTCACAAACCCTTACTGTGAGGGATTGGAAAGTTTCCACAGAACCATCCTTCTCAGACCATAGATTAATAGAATTCCACATTGATGAGAAAACTCCCACATTAGGTAAATTTAGGAATCCTAGATTGACCAGCTGGGAAACCTTCTTATCAGAAGTAGGGAAATATGACCACAAATTAAAACTGCAAAAAATAGACACGCCAGAAGAAATCGAGGCAACATCGAAAATGTTGAATGATATTCTGAGCAAGGCGTATGAAAAAGCCTGTCCCTTACGGACAATAAAGAATAGGAAATCCCCACCATGGTGGTCGAAGGATCTCGCTGATATAAGAAAAAGAACTAGAGCTCTTTTTAATTTGGCCAGGGCCACAAATTCCCAGACTGACTGGGACGCATACAAAGTCGGCCAGAGGAAATTTAAGAAGGCCATAACCAGTGCTAAACGCGCAACATGGCGTTCGTTCTGTAGTGATATTGAATCAACCACAGAATCAGCCAGACTTAGGAAAATTCTATGCAGAGAATCTGCGGTCCCAGGTTATCTCAAAGACAACAATGGGACTTGGACACAATCCAGCGAAGAGACTCTCAGGCTATTACTACAAACTCATTTTCCGGGTTCTACCACGAACCTAACGAACCAGTCAAGAGATAATAGCGTAACGACGGCAATTCCTGGAGTACTCATAACTGAAGAAAAACTAATCTGGGCTATCGATTCATTCTCACCGTTCAAATCCCCTGGATGCGACGGGATTTTTCCAATCATGCTCCAGAAGGCTAAGACGACCATTATACCGATCCTTAAAAGAATTTTTATTCGCAGTTTAGAATGTTGCTATATTCCCAGAGCCTGGCGAGAAGTCAAGGTTGTCTTCATTCCGAAGGCAGGGAAATCCAGCCATACCACTGCCAAAGACTTCAGGCCTATAAGTCTGACATCGTTTATTCTTAAAACCTTTGAAAAACTAATAAACGTCTTCATACGTGATCGGCTAGATGACAATGTGTTATCCACGGCTCAACATGCTTACTCGAAGGGCAAAGGGGTGGAAACTGCATTGCATGACGTCGTAAGTACCATTGAGAAGTCACTATATGACAAAGAATATGCATTAGCTGCGTTCCTAGACATTGAAGGAGCCTTCAATAATGTCAAAATCTGCGCAGTAAAAAGAGCACTTCAGAACTCGAATGTTGATCAATCTCTCACTAATGTGAACTTGAGCTTGCTCAGTGAAAGGAACATCAACGCGAAATTAGGTGACACTGACCTCCGAGTAACTGCTTCGAGAGGCACCCCACAAGGAGGAGTCATCTCCCCCTTAACGAGATACTTATGAAATTCAACAACATGGGAGTCAAAGTAACTGCATATGCAGATGATGTAGTTATACTCACAAGGGGTAAGTTTCTACCTACCATTAGCGACCTGTTAGGAAACTCACTTAGGGTGTTAAGTACGTGGACAAAGCAATGCGGTCTTGGGGTCAATCCGCAGAAAACCGAGCTTGTCTTGTTCACGAATAAAAGAATAATTCCGCAATTCGAGCCACCAACTCTGGAGGGGGTACCCCTTAGGATGGCAGATAGTGCGAGGTATCTGGGAATTATCCTTGACAGGAAACTTAATTGGAAGCTGAATGTCAACGAAAGAATCAAGAAAGCAGCGAACGCTTTCTACGCATGCAATCGCATCTTTGGTAGAAGTTGGGGACCAAACCCCAAAATCATCCTTTGGATGTACACTGCGATCGTGCGACCAATTCTGACGTATGGCAGTGTAGTCTGGTGGCAAGCCGCCAGCAAAGCGACCAATCTTAAGTCAATGACCAAAATTCAAAGAATAGCTTGTATAGGATCAACCAGCGCAATGAGAACCACACCTACAGCTGGACTAGAGGCAATTCTTAACCTGACACCTCTAGACCTATACATGGAAGAATCTGCTGCTAAAAGTGCCTTAAGGATCAGTCAAACTAACGTTTGGAAGCCTTGTAATTTTGGGCATGCACAGATATTGGGCAAATACGTAGGGAACGTTGTCACTTCTGACTATATGTCTCCCCATCTGGACTTTGACAGACCATTCACCTGCTCCTTCCCGAGTAGGGAAGAATG
The DNA here is from genome assembly GCA_948293265.1 of Cheilosia impressa. Classification (NCBI taxonomy): domain Eukaryota; kingdom Metazoa; phylum Arthropoda; class Insecta; order Diptera; family Syrphidae; genus Cheilosia; species Cheilosia impressa. The sequence continues at coordinate 58,952,642 of OX411880.1, forward strand.
GAATACAAATGAACCCACAAAAAGTAAATCAATATCCATCTACACAGATGGTTCAAAGATGGACTGTGGAACCGGTGCCGGCATATTCTCTGAGGAATTAAATATACATTGCTCCATCAGACTACCTGATAGCAGTAGTGTCTTCCAGGCTGAGGTTTTGGCTATCGCTGAAGCGGCCCGTAAGGCGTCAATGTTGGCAATACCCCGTACCGATATTACCATCTTCATTGACAGCCAAGCGGCTATAAAAGCAGTTTCTGCTAATGAAATAAAATCCAAACTAGTTCACTGCTGCCGCGAAGAGCTCAAGGTTCTTTGCTCGCAGCATACTACAAATCTCTGCTGGGTCCCTGGACACAGAGACAAAACCGGCAATGAGATGGCGGATGAACTGGCGAGAAAGGGGTCCGTAATGGATCTCGACAGAGCACTTCAGTCAATCAAGCCCCCACTTTGCAATCTCAGAGAGCGAGTGGAGAACAAAATTCGAATGAAAACCAACAACAGGTGGAAAGAACTCACTACCTGTGAAATATCACGGAAGCTTTGGCCAGAATATAATAGAAGCCGGACCAACAGACTACTACAGTTTGACAGGTCATCGCTATCTAAGTTAGTAGGGGCTCTAACTGGTCATAACTTCCTAAGAAACCACGCAATGAAACTAAATCTCAAAGATGACGATATATGTAGAGGCTGTGGAGACGAGGAGGTCCACGAGGACACACCTCACTTCCTCTGTCACTGCCCGAGTCTGTGTCACTTGAGGAACAGAACACTTGGAAGCTACTTCTTCCATGACCTACAAGAACTCTCTGATATCTCACTGTCTGATCTTTGCAGGTTTTTGAGGACATCGGGATGGCTGGACGGTATCTATTAGTCACGAGGAGGGGGGTTGAGAAACGCCGATCCAACACCAACGGTTGACCCCAACAAGGGCATCACAAAGGGTCCACGAGGACCTAAGTGGGGTAGCGCAGGGTTCTCCCTGCTCTGCCCACCCGTTTCACCTAACCTAACCTAACCTAAACACATCTACTATTCCCTGCGCTTCGGTGACTAGGTTTCCATCACTGTTTCGAAGAGCCTTCGTTCCGGTCTTGAAGCCAACGGCCAGTTGCTTGGCTTTCTTGTAGAACTTCCGGATGTTGCTTCGATAGCGGGACTCCTTGATCTCCTTGAGCTGAGAGACTGCGTAGATCCTCTTCCTTCTACGCAGGAGTCTCTTCTCCTCCCTCCTCCTGGCTCGATACTCTTTCGTTCTTAGCTGTGCATCTTCAGTCACCGAGTCGAGCTCTAAACTTAGCCGCAACAAGAAAATGATCAGGGTCGACGTTTGCCCCTCGGAATGTGTGCACGTTGAGGATGTTGGATGCGTGCCTAGCATCGATTAGCACATGATCGATTTGGCTGGCGGTTCGACTGTCTGGAGAGCGCCAGGATGCTGTGTGGGTCCTTAGCCTTCTAAAAATAGTGCTACTTATCACCGTATTACAAGCTGCCGCGAAGTCAGTTAGTCGGTAACCGTGGTCTGTGGTCGTTTCGTGGATTCTGTGCTTATCAACTAACCCGCCAAAGATGTTTTCCTTTCCGATTTTAGCATTGAAGTCCCCGAGCACAACTTTGACATAGTACTCCGGACAGGCTTGTAGAATTCTGTTTTAATAATGAAACGAATAACTTCTTTTGTCTAATGCTTTATTACAACTGACTGTTCAAACTAAACTCTTATTCTAAAGAAGCGTCGCAGCGCTTTCATACAGATAAGAAGTGTAGCATACATATCGTCGGCTTACAAGCAAAACTGACCAACTGCAAAAAGTTCTATTTTGTATTATTGATAGAAACTATAATAGAAAAGCAAGTAGAAAATTCTGCCAAAACTGCTTATCTGATATTTTTCCTAGAAATATGCAAAGCATTTAAAATTATTGGTAGACTATCTGCTTAATGCATAGGAAATTCAGAAAACAAAAAACTTCTTTTGCGTTTTCCCACGAACTACGTTTTTGCAGTTGGTCAGTTTTGCTTGTAAACCGACGATCTGTGTTATTATTGGCGATTCAGCATCTCCTGCAAAGCTCGAGTGTCTGTCGCTATGCGGCGGTGTCTAATTTGATATTAGATAATGGATATTGCAACAAATTGTGGGAATGGAATGTTAAAAATATCTTATACCTTTCAGCTTACATATATATATGCTACATCTCACATTTTGATAGAATAATGTAATTGAAGCGCTTAGGTGAAGAAGGGGTTAAACGACATTTTCAGAAAATTAAATTTGTTTTCAGCAATGAACTTGTTATATGGCAACTTAAATTTTTGTGCAATGCACGTCTCTTTATGTGATCTATCTTTTCTTTATTTTGTTCCTCAGGTACTAGTCTGAGTTGTATTAAACAATCAAAGTTACAGTTCAAAACTTTAAGCCCAAGTATCTCGAAAGTATGTAAATGTCACTTAACTCCTTCTTCACCTAAGGGCTTCAATTATTCTACAAAAAAAAATTTTATTATTTTATCTAATTTACTATTTTCATGTTACGATTTCTTTTATTTGTTAAAATGTTTTAACCTATCTCTGTGCACAGTTTGTTTCTTAGTGTTATTTTCTATTACTACTTTATTGTTATTTCTTAATTCTACTGTCATAGAACTCTTTTTGTTTTGTTTTTGCCCTCTCGAGCATTAGTCTAGCTCTTTTATAAGCTACCTCTAGTCTGTATCGTACCTCTTTTGAATAGTCATCCACGTTATAAAGTTGTGTTATGTCATCAACTTTGTTAAATGTTTTGAATTTGTTTGGAGTTCTTCCAAAGATCAATTCATAAGGACAATATCCGTGTACTACTGAGGGTGTTGTAGTAAAGCAGTACATGAAGTACTTTAGCCATACGTCCCAGTAATTTTTATCCACAGTATATGATCGTACATATTCATTAAAAGTGCTGTGACTGCGTTCGACAGTCCCAAGGGTTTGATGATGATGAGCCGTTGATATAATATTATCAATTTTGAGGTGTTGACATAAATCTTTCATTATAAATTCTGATATTCCGTACCCATGTCCGCAATGAACGTCTTCATTGGACCATAGGTTAGTATGTGGGATTCAAATATAGCCTTTGCCACTGTTTTTGAGATTTTGTTCGGTATTGGTATGGTTACAAGTTATTTTGTAAGGTCACATATGAGTGTGACTGCATACTCATTTCCGTTTTCTGATTTTGAAAACGGTCCAATAGTATTCACTAATACAATATCGACAGCTGATTGAGGTGTTGGCGTTATGGCCATAAGTGTCTTGGTATGTTGGGTTGTTTTTGCCAATTAACATTGTTTGCATGCTTTAATATATTTTGTTTGTCCTGTTTAATCTTTTTCCAAAAAAATGTCTCTTAATTTTCCCGTACGTACGTGTTATGCCTGTATGACCTCCTTCTGCGGGGTCGTTATGGTATCTCAACAATATGGCTGCAATTTCTTCTTTATCGTTTATGATGGTCACCTTTGGTAGTAGCGCTACTTTTAAATTTTTAAATACATTATTGCCCTCTTCTTTAAATAGTTGTGGCGAGACAAATTCGAAAATTTACTGGCTAGGTGCCATTTGAAGTTGATTGATTTTTAGTACACCGGCCTCTCTTTCAAGCCTTTGGAAAAAATGATTTAGATCGAGTTTTCCATTAATGTATAAATCATCAAGATTTATTCTATATTTTTATATATTTTTAGTTCTTATTTCTTTCAAAAATGATTTTTCAATGGAAATAATTGCGAGCTCCGATAATCTTTCCTCCAGCATTTTATTCCTTGCATATGATTTTATACGCTTGAGAGCAGAAAACGAACGTTCGACAGAGCAACTCGTTATTGGGATTGTTATAATAAGCGAGCTTAATTTTACAATTTCCGAAAAAGTGTCTTTTAATTCTAAACTATCAAGCATACTCAGCATATCCTTAATAGAAACATCTTTGAACGTTGAACACTTAAAAAATACACTAAGCTCATTTCTTAGCTTTACAAAGTCAAAATAGGGGCCATATGAAGATTTAAGACATTCAAATGCTTCAGTTGGAAATTGTTTTTCGTAATCAGTAAATTTTTTTGAAGAAAGCAAAGCCAAAAATTTTAATTGTTTTAAGGAATTGAACCTTGTATCCATTTGTAGAGATAAAGTGTCGATAATTTCAAAATCTACCTTTAAAATTTTTTAAACTTTCGCCTCGTTTTGGAACAGGACTTGATACAACTTCGGCGTCTTCAAAAATACATTGAAACTGGGTTCTCAAATTTGTAATTTGTAGCTTAACAAGTTCAATTTGTTCACAGCAGAAATTTATGTCGAAAGATTTTGTTTGCAAAATATTGAACAAAATATCTGTGTGTGTAAAAATATCATTAAAAGTTTTGAGCATAAAAACTGTATTAAAAGATGTTAAAAAGTGAAGAAAACCTCTCGCTTGGATGGCGTCTGCACCCCAAGTATCCGGATCGTTAATCATCTCCTCATATAATGTAATTAAATCAGGTAAATGTGTATTAACGACATTCACAAGACGGGATGAATAATTCCACCTTGTTGGCGCAACTGTGGGAAGTCTTCTTTTTACAATTTGGTCCAATAAAAATTTTCTTTTAGTAGGCTGGGAGAAAAACGCGGACAAACCAGACAAACTTAAAAAAAATATTTTTGCTTCCCGAATAAAGTTTACTGCTTGCGATAAAACAAGGTTTAAGACATGTGCATTGCAATGTATGAAAATGGCATGCGGAAACTCAATTTTCACCCGTGCTTGTGTTCCATTTAGCTCTCCGGACATAACGGCTGCACCATCGTAGGTCTGAGCCACAAGCTTTTCACCCCACATTCTAGATTTTATCAAATCTACTATTTTTTTTGCAATTGCATTGGCAGTTCTATCACCGCTTACATCCCAAAACTGATAGAACCTCTCTTTTCCGACACCTTTTCCATCAACATACCGAAATTGTCGTGGGGTGCGCATCAATTGAACCTAAGTTTAAAGATTACTTTCACTATGAATTGTTCAGTTTGTTCAAATAAAATTGATCGCAATTGTAATACAAAAATCAATTGCAATGATTGCAAGAACTATTATCATTATGGTTGTGTAAACATTACTGAAGATGATGCTAATTTTTTTAAATCCAGTGCCCAACCTTTTCGATGCGATAAATGTGCAGTGTTAAGAAGACGTTCTCTTCATATTTTGCCAGAGACACCGGTATTACCCCAACAAAAGAACAACAATGCCGTGCAAAAAATAAACACTCATATTGCAGAAGTAGAGTCAGAGGAAAATAAGAATAGCGAAGGTCAATGCACTCTTCAGATGGTTTATGCTAAACTGTCTGCGTTGGAGGAAACTAATAAGCAATTCCTACTCGAAGTAAATGCATTACGATCGGAAAATGCAGAACTTAAATCAAGAGTCAATGTGCTGGAAAGCAGGTTGAACTGGCAACAACAATACCTGCTAAGTAATGAGATTGAAATTGCTGGTGTATCAAACGCAAATGATTCAAATTGTATGAGAATAGTACAACAAATTTTCTCTAAAGCGCTTTCCGCCGTTGTTCCTGACAAAGATATTGAGAAATGCTATATGAAGAAAACACAAACAAAATCATCTTCGACTTCTTCTAAGTCAATCATCTGTGTTAGATTTTCTAATCTAACAACCAAACCAAACTCATGCGGCTGGCGTCGATGGACTAGTTGACAACGGAGCGGGAGGTAGCAACAGCAGCAACAGCGGCAGCAATAAAAAGAGCAAAGGTACTGTAATCTACATCAACGATTCCCTTACAAAATTTACACAGGCGCTCTTGATGAAAACAAAAGAAGCAATGAAGAAGACAGGCGGAAAATATGTATGGTTCTCTAATAATCAAATTCTTATAAGAAAGGTTGAGGGGGGAAGAGTCATTTCTGTTAAATCATTCAATGATCTTGCACTTATTTAGTGCTTTGCATATCTTGCTTTGTTTTAAATCATGAATTTTGATATAGATTTAATTGATGACTTTTCTTCCCCTAATGTATGTACTTCCAACTGTGATAATGTGTTAACTGATAGTTCTTTTTGTAATGATAAGTTTTTTATAATTCACCAGAACATTAGAAGTATGAGAGAAAATTTTTCTTCACTTGTTACGCATATAGATTCTTTTGCTTGCGTTCCAGATATAGTTTTTCTGTCTGAAATTTGGATATATGAGTTTGAGGAAAATGATTACTTTATACCGGGCTTTAAGTTTTATTCAAAAACGAATGAAAATTATGCTGCAGGTGGAGTTGTTTTTTTTGTCAAAGATAACCACGTTATTATTGAAGTTTTGTGCGTTAATTTACTTAGTGCTGATGTTTTAAAGGTTTCCGTGGAAATTGATCAGGTTACTTACGTATTTGTTTGTGTTTATAGTTTGCTTATGTTTAGTGTTGCGAACTTTATAAATGAATTCACTGACTTCTTGGCTAGGGAAAATTCAAAAAATTTAATTATTGTAGGTGATTTCAATGTCAACATTTTGGATGGTAATGATAACATTGCTAGTTACTTGGCACTACTCGCATCTCATGGTCTTACGTGCTTCATTTTTGAACCTACTAGGCTAGTCTCCGGAAGCTGTCTAGACCATATTTATGGGCGTCTAAGTAATGTTGAACTTAAGGAGTGTGAGAAATGTGTTTTCGATTTTAAAATTACAGATCACTGTATGATCGGACTTGTTTTTGACATTTCTAAAACTAGATGTTGTAATCCTTCTAGGTCAGTTGAGAGAAAAGCAAAAATTGACTTTGCTAAACTTAATAATAATTTATGTTTTGAGTTTTGGGAAGATGTGTATGCTTCCAGCGATTCATCTGCTGCATACTCAATTTTCATCGACTCTCTGAAGAAACATATATCGTCCGCCTCCTTTTTTGTATCACCCAAAAAACTTATTAAGCATCTAAAGCCCTGGATATCCAGATCAATTGTGAATAAGGTTGCAACAAAAAATAAGCTTAGAATGAAATGCAAAAAGAATCCTGGTAACCAACTATTAAGAAGGAGGTATAAGAAGTTATGTGCTGAGTTAAAAAAAGAGATCCCTATATGCCGACACACCTATTACCGTGCGCAATTCAACTCTGTACAGGGTAATATAAAAAATTAATGGCGTGTTGTAAATAGCATTTTGAACAAAGCTTCTGTTTCTAAGAAACCTACTGTTTTGCTTGTGGATAACTCCGTAGTCTGCAATAAGCTCTGTATTGCTGACGCTTTCAATTACCATTTCTCTAATATTGGTTGTAATGTTGGACCGAGTCATAACCATCAAATGTGTTGTAGTTGTCTTTCTATATGTCAACGCTCTGATTTCCAAAGTAGGAGTTTCGTTTTTCAGCCTATATCTTCTTTTGAAATACTGAAAGTTATTGGGAACTTACCTAAATCGTCTTCGTGTGGAGCGGATGGTATTTCAAGTTATGTAATCAAAAAAATTGCGTATTACCTGGTAGATATATTAGCATATTTATTCAATCGCTGCGTATTTGAGGGTGTATTTCCAGAGAGAAGATTTTAAATGGTTTTCCAATTTTGGGTCATATTTGGCTATAAGATGCAAAAGCTCTATATAGTTTCCTTTGTTTTCAGATTCTTCGCTTTCATTATTTCCCCTAAATGCTAACTCTTGTAAACCCAAAAAGCACACAGTATCTATCAGCCGCTCTAAAACTTGCCTATTTTCTGATACTTGTTCATTGCGTCTAGAAATTGATACTCGTTTTTGTTCGTCAAGCATCAAGTCTATGCGGGTGGTGCCAAACGTTTTCAGAGCTACGCAACAATTAATGTGGGCAATAGTAAAATGGTTCAGATCAGAGTAACCCGAAGTCCAAACCCCCCTCTCTTGACAATTTGTAAAAAGCAGGCAAGGCCAACAGAATACTTTGTTTACAGCAGAGCAACCACACAGCCAAAGCCTGGATTGATATTTTTTTTCGTTGAAGTGCCTGGGGTCTAATCGCGTAAGCACAAAACGATAGAACGATATCGTCTCGACGATGCTTCTCCTTCGTGTAGCAACCAAAAACGATAATCGTTGAAACGATTGGACGAGCATCGTTTTTTGTTGCTTCACGTTACTAATTTAAACGTCAAGTACTCTCGTCGAAACGATTCGATTGAACGATGGCTATTTTGCTATCGTTTCATCGTTTTTGCTGCATTTTTCACTTTAAATTAGTTCTGAGAGAAGTATAAAAAATTATTAAAGAACAACACACACTTATATTCTCTTTGGAGGCGACTTGCACTTATCCAAACTGTAAAAAAATGCATTCTTTGCTAAAAAAAAAAATGGTAATTGCACTTATTGGGAATATGAAATGAATTTCATCTATTTGTTTCTTTAATTTATGCATTTTTAATGCAATCATAGAATTATGTACATTCATTGATTTCTTTTTTTACAATTCGCCCCTTACCATTCTACTACCTAGCTATCTATTTTTGCATAAAATACACAATTCCATGGCAACGAAGAAAAATAAACAAATTTATTCAAGAAAAGAAAAAAAAACACAATTTCCATACATTTTAAAATTTTGTAGCTGTCAAAGTTTGTTTACAGTCATGCTCAAACTGTTGAAAACGAGTACGACGAACGATTCGATTGAACGATGCGACGATGATGTTATATGAAGCAAACTAAAAACGATGTCGTTTTGTTCAATCGTTTCGACGACAATCGTTTCATAAATTACGCCATTAGAGCCCTGGTAAATGATTTATTTTTTGCTGATGTTTGGCAATTTAAATTTGGAAGAGGTGGTGTTGGCCTACCAGATTTAATTACATCAAATTTATCAGCTGAGGAAAGCTGCGAAAATGGTTTCGCAAGTAGCTTTTCAATTAGACGGTTGCAATTTAAAGCATGCTCATTCATGTTTGTGGTTATCAGTCTGCCGAATCGACCTTAACATTCTGACCATAAACTAAGTATTAAATAGACCGTCAGCTCCCGCGCACCTACCCGATTCCCCCCTCAAATTTTGTAAAGAAATTTCTCTCTTAAATATCCTATCTGTGAATACGTGTGAAGGAGCAAAAAAAGAAATTCTAATTGGCGGGAGAAGTAAAAAAAATAATGACACTCAGCAGTGTTCCTACATAGTAGTATTTCTACCTTTTTGTGGGAATTACGATTTCCGAAAAGCCTTCCATGCGTTAAATGAAAAAACATCGAAATTGTGTGAATATCAACAATTTGACTAGAAAACATTCAAATTACATTTCACCATGAATATCAACGCACTAAATGTACATAAAAAAGAGATTTTCCTCTAGCAACAATTTCTAGTACCAAAAAAATGCATTATAATGTTTGAAAACTGCGATTTTTATACTGAAGAATAATTTAATGTGATTTTCTTTCCGAACAATACAAATTTTACTTTTAAAGTACGGTTTGTTTCATTAAAAATTCGAGGGAATTTGAGTTTAGTGAAAAGGGAACAATTAATACGCTTAGTGGGAAAAATAAAGAGAGAGCGCTAAGAACACTGCTGAGAGTTAGTGTATTTGGTGAGTTTCTGTCAGCTGATGGATGCGTTCTGAGAGTTTGAATTCGTTGTTTTATTTCACCACGAAAACATGTGTTTTACAAAATGCGTTAAGCGAATGAAATCAATATGAATAAATAAAGGAATAAAGTGTGAAAAATGCATTCGTTAAAATGAAATAAGTTATTTTTGTTCCTATAATTATTGTGTCTGTTTTTGTTTGTTGTTGTTGGTAAAAAATTATTTCGCTTAAAATGTCAACAGAAAAACGGTAACCAATATAAAGATAAGCATTGATTAAGAACATTCAAATTTAAAATATGCTCTAGGGAAAAGATATAAACATTTCTGTGTGGGTATGATTTTTGAGTTATACTGCGAGTATTAGCTAATAACAAATTTAATATCGACTTTAAATTTACGGAAGCTCACATTTGCAAAATTTGTATAGAAGATATAACCACTGTGAACTAATCGTACTTAAATTTAGTAAGGCCCAATTTTTTCATGAAGATTCCATTTATTTCCATTTCCATTGAAAACAGAAAAAAAAATTAATTTATTAAAAAATTTGATACAATTGACATAATTAAAAATTACATTTGAAATGAATTGCGTGAGCCCAGAATATTAATAATTTTGTTTTATAATAAAAAAAAAGTCGAATAGACACAATCAACGAAAATTAGTTTTCTTTAAAATGTATACGAGAAAGAACGAAACTTTAAATATAGATATAGGTATAGGTACCCACATTGGAAATAAACATATTTACTGATTTGTACCCTGTGCCCATGTTCTGTAATTATAACATCGATATATTTATCACAAAAACTATGTGAATTGAAAGAAAATGCTTAAAAAGTATCGATGCGAAAATTTATTTACTTAACTCAGGAGCATTTTCTTTCAATTCATATCGTTTTTGTGATAAATATATCTATGTGATAATAACAGAACATGAGCACTGATATGTCTCACACATTTAAGTTTTGCTGCTTACAATTTTCTTTTAATTCCTACGATTCAAAATCATTACCTAGTAATCAGATTTTTTTTATATTAATAAGCTTCTTTTTTTTTATTTTTGTCAATGATTCATAAGTTCATCGATTTCCATTGTTTACAACAAAAATGTAAACATCCCGTACTACATAGATTATCAAGGTAAAATGAAAGAAATCCTAATAATGTATACCTACCATGCGGTTTAATATAATTTGGTACTAAAGTCACCACACCACACCCACCGCTTTCTTAACACGTCCCGATAACGGGCAATTATTTGAGTTATTTGAATTTTTTCCAATGTTACCACGGAATAAACTGTCAGAGGCATCTGTCAGGTTAGTATGTGCAAGTGTATGCGTGCGTCTAATTTACTTTAACATTGGCACACATACTTTGGCACATAGTAACACCGAAAACAGCTTATAGGCAAATTCTCTTAAGTTGAAAGAGCTGACGGTCTATTTAATACTTAGTTTATGATTCAGACGACCAGAATGGGAATGAATAATTCTATACCTACGTAATTCGTAAGAGAGAAAAACTTAAAATCCAGCTTGTGTGTGCTGTCAAAGGTTCTGCAAAGCATAGCGCACCATAGGAGAACGAAACACTAGGATGGGAATAATTGGGAATGGGGGCTCTGGCTGCTTGAGTGCTTGTATGATATTTATTTAGATACGTACTCACTACTCAGTACTCACATGTCACACTCAATGCTCAGGCTCTCTAACTGCGCCCTCTCCTCACACTCATACGCAACACACGCACTCAGAGTGGTAGAGTGGAACGATAGCGAAAATGAAACCACAAGTGCGAACTGCGAACTGCAACGAGGTGCGCTCGATGTAGGAGAACACCAAGCGAGGTAGATTTATGAGGAGAAGGGTTTTTTATTTTTTATTTTGCGAGATGAACCATGAACATTCCAATGGGTGAGTTTCATTCCATTAGGTACCACCAAGTTACTTTGGCTGCTAATTGGAATTATCGATAGTTTTGGATTTTGGTTCGATATAATTTTTTTTAACATGTTGTGTAGATTTTAAGCACTTAGTTGCAAATACTAATAATTAGTTAATATATGAATTATGCCAAAGAAACAGAAATGCATTTCTGATGAATGAACTTTAATCATGCATAATATTTGTTCAGATAAATTTGTCTTAGAAAGAAAAATCAAGCGCAATCAAATTTAATACAAGTTTATTCCTTGGCGGTTCGAATCAGACTCTCTCCAAAAAATACAATATTAGATCGACTATAGCATACAGGTGAGCGTGAGACCAAGCATTCACCGAAATGTAATACGCGTGAAGCGCGAATTCTATGTCTGGTCTCACGCTGAAACTTAAATAGTGCAAGTTCTGATAAGATATTAAACAATGCGTGGGAACAGACATTGGGTCAGTACTCAGTACATCTGATATATATAATAGCATTAATAACGGTGACACCTCGATGTCTGGTCCCACGCCTGACTTTAGGTAATATTAATACTTCAGTCTCAACTTAGCTTATCTTAACATACTCCCCCCTTTTGAGGGTTTCTAACACTCTAAACCTTAATATCTAAACGTTGACCTCAAAACGCGACGCTCTCTGTCTAGGTGCCGGCTTAGGCTTTCGTCGACGGTAGCAATAGACACCGGTCATCCCAATCATGCCAGCCAAAAGGAGATAACTTAGTCCGTAGTGGTGATAGTCGTGTGCATTTATTGTCGAATATGCTGGTCCAGCTGGTAACGCCTTGGCGTGCTTGATGACTTCGTCGATTCTGGTTTTAAGGACGTCGAATTGTGTATTGTCAATGTCATTAACCTCGGGTGGTACGGAATTCGTAGTTGTTTCATTTAGGTTAAATATCCAATTGCTGATGTTAGCACTCGGAATGAATGAGTTGCTAATTGTGTTGTTATATGTTATACGTCCATCGATAATGGTGTTTGGCATTTTTAGTACGCAGGATCTCTGAAACTCCATTAACCCATTTCCACTTACGGCTATACTTCTGGTGTTGCCTTCGCACACAAGGTGGCCGGTTGTACTGGATGCCATGGAAAAAATCCAGCCATTAGAGTTCTTTAGAGATCTCCATTGGTCTTGAGTAGCAGTTGGTTTCAATACGCATTCCGATAAGGCGTTTTGCGCGTGATTTAGGAGATCCATCGCACATCCGTTTAACTTTCCTCGCTGCGTGTTGGTTGGATGTGGCTGAGTGCATAAATAGTTTCGAGGCGGTACCAGTTTGCACGATGCTAAGTCGATTTCCGTTAGTGAGAAGAACTTATCTCTGGCTAATGAAACTTCCAGATACGGTGACGATATCTCCACTAAGTAGCTAACATTTCCATGTAATATTGGCACTTTAATCAAATTAAACACTTGAAATTCCTCGTTGTTTGTTAATGGTAGTCGCATTTCGAATATAAGAGAGTCGTTTAGACTGCGACCTTTGACAGAGGACATTCTGTACATGTCTACAATAGTTCCCTTTGGCAATCTTAAAGTCGAAGGTAAGTTGTTTCCAATCAACTGTAACTGCTCATTGAATTGTTTAGGTGTTATAAGTTGGGGATTAATCTTCGCATGATGTAAATCTAACATCACATCTAAAAACACTTCTTGGACCTTTTCGAAATTTGTTACAATTAAACTCAAGTAAGAAGTCAGCGATGCCAAATTGTGTCTCAATTCAGATGACTGCTGCTTTGATTGAATTGCGTCAATGGTTTTCGTCAGATATGTATGAAGTGCTTTACATTGCTTCTGGATTTCTAAAGTATTTCGCTTTAATATATTAACTGTGGAATCGGCTATGGAACTTTGTTTTTGCAAAAGCTCTGTCATATGACGCTCATTTTCCTTTACGTTAACTATTTGTTCGTTTATGCGCTTGGCGTCTTCTTGGTCTAGAACACCAAATAAACTATTTGCTAAGGTGCCAACGATATCAAATGGAGATCTAGCCATTCCTTTTCATACTTTGGCTCATGCCAACTGTGAAGAAGTTCATTATTGTGCTGAATTACAGTGACTCTGTGTTGTAAAGAGTCCGGTATTGGTCTGCAGTATATTTGCTCAGCCATTTCCTTTCCACATAATCCATCTAATAATTCAAGATGCAATTTTATTTCTTCAAACTCGTGCCAATATGTTGTTAAGTTGTAGTAAATATATATACTCCAAAATGTATTTACCACTTGAACTCTACCTATATCTTCGAAGTAGACTCCGACGGCATTGTCTAAATTTTTCACAACAACTTGGTCGTTCGTCTGTGCCAAGGATCCTGGGACGGCAAAAAATATGAACAGTATTGTAGAAAGAAGAGCGACTTTTGATAATTTGCCGCTTCGAAGAGCCCTTTTATGCGATTGCGGCTTTCCAGTATAAGCACCTGGATTAGGGCTTGGTTCTATCCCGCTATCAATTTCTTCAGCACTCGAATTCTCGATTGGCAAAGGACATAAATTATGTACTGCTCGTTGATAAGTGCCGCTTTGTGTTTTGACATTTGCTACGCGAACTAGATTATCTGCGCCCTTAATTACTTCTGTTACTCGACCTAATTTCCATCGCATTGGGGGTATGTTTGCCTCCTTTATCACAACCAGTGTCCCAGGTTTTAAATTGTGAAATTCGCTTTTCCACTTCATTTTTTGCTGTAGCAGATGAAGATATTCTGTCGACCATCGCTTCCAAAAATGTTGCTGTATATTTTGTATTTGACGAAATTTAGTAAGATTGCTCAATTTCGCATCAGTGACATCTGGCTCCGGCAGTGCTGTTAGTGGGGCACCTATCAAAAAATGTCCAGGAGTAAGAGCTTCAAAGTCGTTAGGATCTGAAGAGATAGGTGTTAAGGGCCGCGAGTTCAATATTGCCTCTACTTGATTGACTGCTGTTAATAATTGCTCGTATGTCAACGAGGCTTCTCCGAGATACCTAATCAGCATTCCCTTTGCAGATTTAACGGCCGCCTCCCATAGTCCTCCAAAGTGCGGTGATCTAGGTGGTATGAATTTCCAATTTATACTGTCTTGCAAGCATGCGGATTCGATGGCTGACTGCATTTGCTGTGAGGTGAAGGTACTTTTTAGCTCTATAAGCTCATTTTTTGCTCCAACGAAATTGGTAGCGTTGTCACAGAATATGGAGTGGCACACTCCTCTTCGACTTATAAATCGCTTCAGCGCGTTTATGAACGCTTCAGAAGTCAAATCTCCAACAACTTCAATATGTACCGCTTTGGTGGCGAAACAAACAAACACTGCTAAATAGGATTTGGTTGGGGCTTTTCCTCTGATTTTATGGTGTGTTTTTACTGGCCCACAAAAATCAACTCCTGTGTGATAAAATGGTCGAGATGGATTCACTCTTTCGCTCGGCAAATTCCCCATTAACTGCTCTATAGTTCTTGGCCTCGATCTGAAACATTTTACGCATTTACCAATTATTTGTTGAGCTATTCTGCCAACGCTCAAAATCCAATAACTTTGCCTTGATATTGCAATCAATGATCTGTGCGACGCATGCATATATTTTTCATGCAACTGCATTAGCAGCAGCTTAGTTACAATGTGGTTCTTTGGCATCAATATTTGATGTCTAGCATCCGGCGAAATGTGGGAATTTTTTAGTCTTCCGCCAACCCGAATTAATTTAGTTTCATTATCGATGTAAGGACTCAACGACGCTATACTCGAAGTTTTGTGTAACGACTTGCCTTCCAATAACCGCTGATAGTCCTCTGCGAAGGCTGTTCTTTGCGTATAAATAAATATTAATCGATTCCCTTGTCGTAACTCTTCCACAGATAGTCGCCCTACGTTTCGCAAGGGTTTTGTCGCCCTGCAATTGCTATAAAATCTGTAGCAGAATGAAAATATTTTTTGAAGAACATAAAATGAATTTTCGTGATTAACAGACCCTACTAAATCCGTGCCTGAAGATAAACAAGCAGCTAACACCGATTTTGTTTTACGCGCTCCCGGAACTTCATCAGAGATTGTATAGGACTCCTTCGTCCATGATTCCTCATCCTGGCTGAGGAATAGTGGTCCGTTGAACCACACCGTTGACTGAGTAAGAGCAGCAAGAGTCAACCCTCTGGAGACGATATCAGCTGGATTGAGATCCCCCTTTATGTAGTTCCATTGCTGTGTATCTGAGGATGATTGAATTTTTGCTATTCTGTTAGCCACGTATGTTTCCCAGGTGTAAGAAGGCGATTTTATCCACGCCAATACCGTAGTCGAGTCTGTGTAATAATACACCTTATCAATTTTCTTTGATAATACTTTTAGCAGTTTTTCGACTAATTCCACCATAAGGACAGCCCCTTGTAGCTCCAATCGTGCAATAGTTGTTGTTTTAAGCGGCCCAACTCTTGATTTGGAGCACAACAGCTGCGAAAAGATCTTGCCATCTTCATCAATCGATCTAAGGTAAACGCAGACCCCAAATGCATTTAAACTGGCATCAGAAAATGCATGCAATTCAATCACCTTTGCCGAAGGGATAAGTGCATGCCGTGGTATTCGCAACTCGTTCAAGGTTGAAAATTGCCTCATATAGTTATTCCATTTTTTCAATTGGTCTCCTGAAAGATTATCATCCCACGATAAGTTTGTCTTCCATAGCTCTTGAAGAAAAAGTTTGCCGAGTACTATCACTGGTCCAAGCAGTCCCAAAGGATCGAACAATCTAGCCAGATCAGCGAGAACAGTTCTCTTACATATCTGCATTTCTAACTTTTCGGGCTTATCAACTTTAAAGCTATACTTGAAACTATCAAAGACCGGATCCCAAATTAATCCGAGTGTTTTGATAACTTTTGATTGATGAAATGAAACTAACTTTTCCTTATGCTCTTCAGGAATTTTCTCCAAAATTGATGGATCGTTAGCACAAAACTTTCTTAGTTCAAAGTTTCTAGACTTCAGCACAAGCATTATTTCTTCTAGCAGCTCCTTTGCTTCCTCTATTGTTTCGGCTCCAGTGAGAAAGTCATCCACATAGACATTGCCTTTAATCACTTTAGAAGCCTTATAATAATAGGTCGCATTTTCGTCCGCCAACTTCTGAAGACATTTCGTGGCCAGGTAGGATGCAGACGCTGTACCATAAGTAAGTGTATTCAGCTGGTATGTCTGTAATGGCCGATCATGTTCCGATCTCCATAGTATTAGCTGAAGCGCCCTGTCTTCAGGACTTACTAGGATCTGCCTATACATCTTGCTGATGTCTCCAGTGAAGGCATATCTGTGCATTCGAAAATCTGCTATGATAGAGAATAAATCTGGTTGAACTGTGGGACCAACCATTAAGATATCATTAAGTGACAGACCGGATGTGCTTCTTGCTGATGCGTCGAATACTACCCTGAGCTTTGTTGTTGAGCTTTCAGGTTTCATGACGCAATGATGAGGAAGAAAATAGTGGACTTCAGGTATCATATGTTCAGATATTAGGCTCATGTGACCCAACGACACATACTCGTTTATAAATTCTGCGTACAAGTCCTTTAGTTGTGCGTCGTTTTCAAGTTTTCGTTCTAGTGATAGGAATCGTTTTCTCGCTATCTCATGGGATTCTCCTAGAAGCGTTCCTGGATCGCCTTTGAAAGGCAATTTCACCCTGAATTGACCATTTTCACTAACCGTCGTGTTGTTTCTAAAATGATCCTCGCACTCATGCTCTTCCTCGCTCATAGTGTTGACGGGAGTGTCATGTCCTTCTGTCTCCCAAAAACTTCGTACAAGTTTTTCCAATGTATTTAGTGACGGCTTGGTCGCAATATGGGTATAGGAGCATGACTTCTTATTAGTAACATGGGCTTCCGGAGCACTGCCAGCCACAATCCAACCCAAACTAGTATTCCGTAGTATCGGGAGATCATCCGACACTTTGAACTCCCCTGGGATGAGCAATTCGAAAAAGATGTCCGCTCCTAGCAGCATATTAATGTGAGGAGTCTTTGTAAAGGAGGGATCAGCTAGTTTCATGTTGGATGGTATGTTCCAATGTGGTATGTCCACCTCGTGGCTTGGCCGATAATCGCTGATTCGTGGCATAATACCGGCTTCAATGGTTGCTTTGTAAGAAGAATTTCTTGACTCAAATGTTAAAGTGGTCATAAATTCAGCCATGCACTCTTGTGCACCTATTCCGCTTATTGGAATATCCATCCGATGTTTCTTGGCACCCACTTCTTGTGCGAATGCTGCTGTTACAAAATGCAGCTGGGATCCAGAATCCAACAGTACCCGGCAGGGCACTCGCGTACCACACGAGGAAATGACATTTACTATTGCCGTAGCAAGATACACCTGACGCCTTTTTGTACGTCCTGCTACTGTAGCACTGGTCGACGCCGAATCTGCTGCCCTATCACTGTTATTAACATCAGTTTTAAATGGCTTACCTAAGCTCTGTGTAGCGCCTTCTGTTGTGATTTGCTGTTGTTGATTGTTGACAGCATCTCCTCTCTTGACTGGCTGGTTTGGGCCATGTCCTTGTTGTTGATTCCCCTTCGGATGGTAACCAGTTCGACGCTGCCGTTTGACCTGATGTAGCAGCGTGTTGTGTTTGCCATCACATTTCTGGCAACCTCGAGACTGGCATGATTGAGAGTAATGACCCGCCTTCAAACAGTTTCTGCACAGCTGCAACCTGCGTACAAGTTTATCTCGCTCTTCATCTGAAAGAGAGAGAAATTTAGAACAGCTGTAAATCTTATGCTTACCAGAATTGCACACAGTGCAATTAAATTTATCCATTGAGTTCGATACAACCACTACCGACTGCTTCCTTCTTTCGTCTCGGCTGCTGATGGCCTCCAGAGTCTGAAATCGTGACTCCACGAACTTGTAGAAGCTCTTCATAGTTGGGCTGCTTCTCGGATCCTCCAGCGACTGCTCGAAAAGGGTTCTGGTCCCCTTGTCCATCTTCTGCAGCATAAGGTGGACGATCAAAGGGTCCCATTCATCAACCTTAAAGCCAAGATTGGTTACCGCTTGCATTGCCTCCTTTGTTGTGTCGTGCAACTTCCGAAGGCTTGCCGCTGTTCCAGTGGATGAACTCTGCCCCAACAATCTGCTCAACTGCGCGGTCAGAAGTAATCGCTTATTATCATAGCGATCTACTAATGTCTCCCAGGCGACTTCGTAGTTGTCATCGGTTGCTTGGAAATGTTGGATCAATCTATGTGCTTCTCCTGTAACATTTGCTCGCAAGAAGTACAGCTTTTGAGCGGGTGGTATGGGCTGATCATGAATAAGCTGCTTAAAAAGATCATAGAACTGCCGCCAATTCAAATATTCCCCATCGAATTTGGGGAGTTCTATTTTTGGCAGCTTCATAGTTGGATTGCTGGTAACTGAATTTGCCTGTGGAACCTTTATGTCCTCATAGAGGTCAAGTAACGCCTTTTCCACACGCTCCTGCATGTCAAAATAAGTGACCACATCTTCAACAGTGACCTGGTCCTCCAATCTAATATAAATCGTGGATATCTCATCCCAATTTTGTTGGATTGTTTTCCTTTTGATTATACAAAACTGCTCCGAAAGTCTTTGCTGCTGCTCCAGTACGCACTTATCCAACGATTTCTGCAGAATATTTATTAGAAGTCGGAACCTTTCTCTCGCCCCCATCGTCCTTGGTGTCGCCATCGGTTGACTATCGGGTATGCTCTTCGTTGCCACCTGCTTGGGTGCAACTGAGCGATCCAACCCTTTTGATAATGCACCAGATCGATCCAAGCCCTTTGGTATTGCGCCCGTTTTAGCTGCTCCACCTGTCGCACCAACATCTTCCGATCCTTCCCAATTAGAGGCATTTAATCGAAGCACGATATCGTTGCGCAATTGCTCTGCGACCCTACGTACGCCTTCGAAATAATCCTTTTTGAAGTAAGGATGTTCCAATTCCTGTTGTTTGGTGTACTGCGTCAACTCACTTAATTCACTTTCCAACGACATTTTACTGGGTTTTTTCTTTGCCTATCACTTCACCAAATTTAGAAATAATAAACTAAACTAAACAAAACACCACGTTGCACTGAACTGTAAATTTCACTTTGATATAAGTGTCCTGTCACGGTCGCCAAATGTTCAGATAAATTTGTCTTAGAAAGAAAAATCAAGCGCAATCAAATTTAATACAAGTTTATTCCTTGGCGGTTCGAATCAGACTCTCTCCAAAAAATACAATATAAGATCGACTATAGCATACAGGTGAGCGTGAGACCAAGCATTCACCGAAATGTAATACGCGTGAAGCGCGAATTCTATGTCTGGTCTCACGCTGAAACTTAAATAGTGCAAGTTCTGATAAGATATTAAACAATGCGTGGGAACAGACATTGGGTCAGTACTCAGTACATCTGATATATATAATAGCATTAATAACGGTGACACCTCGATGTCTGGTCCCACGCCTGACTTTAGGTAATATTAATACTTCAGTCTCAACTTAGCTTATCTTAACAATATTAATAAGATTTGAACAGGGTGTGCAGAGAACACCTGCGCACCTTTGAATAAACGTCACTGGCTCTTGTTCAGTAGTTGATTTATTGCTTTCTCCCTTTGTGAAGGTTTTTGATGCGAATGCAGACGGAAGTTGTACGCCATTGTATTCT
This sequence comes from Cheilosia impressa, assembly GCA_948293265.1. Taxonomy (NCBI): domain Eukaryota; kingdom Metazoa; phylum Arthropoda; class Insecta; order Diptera; family Syrphidae; genus Cheilosia; species Cheilosia impressa. The sequence goes on from OX411880.1 coordinate 58,972,887, forward strand.
TGACTGAGTACTGCACCACATGCATGTTTACTAGCATCCGTCGTAATGGAAATTCTTTTTGCAAAGTTGCGTTATATGACGTGAATGTAATGATAAGTTTTTGATAAATCTTCTGTAATAATTGCAAAACGCAAGAAATCTTCTAGCGCTCTCGGCATCGGTTGGTACAGGATAATTTTTAATAGCTTCGTATTTCTTATCATCTGTTAGTATGCCTTTATCTGTACACTTATGTCCGAGTTAAGTGACTTCATGCATAAAGAATGAACACTTTTCAGGATGCAATTTAAGGTTGTATTTTCGACACAGTTCAAAAACATTTGTCAAATTTTTTAGCATATGTTTTTCGGAGCACTCTATTACGACCAAGTCATCCATATATAGAAATACCTGTGTTGGCTCTAGGCCAGAAAAAGCTAGTGTCATGCGTTGAAAAGAATTTGGCGCTATTTTCAGTCCGTATGGGAGTCGTTTGAAACTATACGAACCATTGCTTGTTGAAAACGAAGTAATATTTCTCGACTTTTCGCTAAGTTCGATCTGGTGAAATCCAGACATTAAATCGAGACATGAAAAATATTTTGCTCGACCTAATTGATCAAGAATATCCTCTATTCTTGGAGGTGGGAACTTATCTGCAATTAATTTTTTATTTATTTGTCGGTTGTCAACTACTAAACGCCATCGTTTTGCATTGGTATTAGGTAGTGCCTTCTTAGGTACTAAAAGTAGTGGGCTATTGTATTCTGAAGTTGATGGTTCCACAATGCCATCAGCAACTAACATGGAATTCATGAGGTACTAGGAAATTATTGAATCTAAGATCCAACAGTATAGAGCCTAATGACTGAATAGTTCCTTGCCCTATTCCACTAATGGCTGTAGTATGTAATATGTTTAAAGAATTATATTCATTATTACATTGTTTTAATAATGAAATGTCTGCGCTAGCGTCAACTAAGAGACTTAAAAGATGATATGTAAGAATGTTTTCAGTATTCACTGCATAACATTGCCTATATACTCTCTCTCTCTCTCTCTTAATACTAGCATGTAAGTTTTCCTAGTTCTAAGCTTGCCGTTTATCATCATCATCATCATCATCATCATCATATAAATAAAATTGGTGTAGTTCTGTTCGACTTCGATTGAATTTGACTGCATGTCTTTAAATGCAAAAATCTTAGAAATTACTGAATATATTCTGGTCAATTTTTCATAGACCTATAGAGGATACCTAGGCCTACAATCTCCACTTTGTTTCAACTCCATATCTCTATAAATTCCGGAAAAAAGTGGACAAGAGTAATTTATTTTTTCGTTTTGTTTCGCTTTTTTCTTTGCAACGCTTTCCATTCGAAAATACTGGAAGCATTTAAATATAGTAAACACCATCATATAGAGGACATCTGCGGGTACAACTTAGGATATCCATTAACTCGAAAACTTAAAAGGTTTTTAAATAAATAGGCAAAATTTGAAACATTTCTGCGATTTTCACCTGCGTGAGTGGATATGCACTTCACTCTCAAATCAAACATACTAACCGCGCAATATATTGACATCTCTTTTAACCTTATTTTACTCCTGTGACGGAAAGGGTGACAGAAAGAGGAAGTTTGCTGTTTGGTTGCAATAAAAAATTAAGAAGCCTATAAAAGAAATGTCAAATATGTAGGAAAGGTTTGTTTATCTCTGTTTTGCTTACAAAAAAAAGGATCTATGAAAGAAAATGGGAAATAAATACTTATAGGTATCAGTGATACAAGATCGTGGGTAATTGGCCATTTCGTGGGCACTTTGCTGTAAAAAAAAGCTAAAAGAGCGAAAAAGGGAATTTCCTTAAAAATGGGCATGGGCAAAAAGGGAATTTTTTGGTATTGTAACCTCATTACAAAAGAACACTCTTGGCTATGAGAAAGGTCTATTTTATAGCATCCACAGATGAACAAGTCTCTCACCTCAATAACATTATATTAGGGGAAATTCCAGGTGATACCACATAAATGCTATTTGCAATCAAGTTGAGGCAGTAAATTAACCGCTCGAGTTTTTAAATAGCATTACAGCCCATGGCCTTCGTGCCCCCTAACCCGATGATTTGATTTTTTGTTTTTTCCTTCTAGCGATTATTAAAATAAATAAAAAATTGTGTCCCCTAGAAGGCAGTAAATTTCTTAAATTTTGTTTCCATCAACTATTCTTAAACCACATTTTGCACGGGCGAAGCCGGGCGGGTACAGCTAGTATGGAATAAAGTCAGTTGTTAACTGGATGCCGTCGTGTTTGATTTCTTCTCCGCTCGATTAGAGAATATATAAAACTGGCGACGAGTAAAACGGAAAAAGCGTGCACGAGTTCCGATTACGAGGAAAGTGGTAGTAAGACCGAGTTACAACAGTTAATTGTTCAAGAAAGTGTGCAAAACTCCAAACCGATTATGTCAAACTTTATAGGGAAAATAGAATATTTTAATATCGGTAATAATCTTAACAGCTATATTGAGCGGTTAAATCATTTGCTGAAATAAAATAAAATAACAGCCGACGAAGACAAAGTATCGTTTTTAATTGGTGTCGGGGGAGGTGATCTTTATAACTTCTCAACGACTTTGGTTGCGCTACAAAAACCAGATGAACTAAAGTATGAAGAGTTGGTAAAGAACTTAAAAACACGTTTCGAACCAAAAAAGAATACAGCGCTTTTAAGTTTTTAAATCGGAATCAAGAACTGGATGAAAATGTAGCAGATTTTATTGTAGGTATTAAACAATTAGCTGAAGGCTGTAACTACGATTCATTTCTCAATGAAGCCCTGAAGGATCGTTTGTTAATGGGGCTTGTAACATCTGTCTATTTTTAGTCTCTGGGCAGCCTTGTGTAATAAGCCTAAACCATAATTTACAGTCATGCTCGATACTCGCGGCCAGATGGCACTATAGCGATCTCAACATCGAAATTCTCCAATTTCGAAAAAGGTCTAGCAGAAAAGATTTCCGGCTATAAGCTTTCTTTCGCTCAAATACCTCCGAACTATAATGTTCGCAGAAAACTAATAGCTTCGATACTTACGTTTTTTTTTCTATTTTTTTAAGATAAGAGTGCTAAGTACTTAATTTGAGTTTAAAGTTATTTTATAAAAGCATACACATTTACTATTTAAAATATAAATAGTACCAAATAGATTAAATCTCCTATGAGGAACCTAAAGCAGTCACTAAGGGTAAGGGTTTTCATATAAAGGAATGAAATTGTTCTCTTTAATAGACACCAATTGCATAATCATGCATTTCGACAGATTCTTTGGTGCCGTTGGTCGCAAAATCATTTGCAGAACGTGTGGCTTAGCCAGGTTGGAGAGATTATCGTGGTTCCGTCCACGTGGTGACTATAGCGAAGTCCAACTTTTGTTGCGAAAGCTGATTTTACCAAGTATATCAGGCTGCGCACAATACTTCGCCACACCAAATCGCCAAATCTCACCCAAAATACAGCGATTCTATTCAACACGTGGGGAAATCCTCCAACTCTCCCACAGATCGGACATTACAACACCAAGGTCACGCACCTGCACAATAATTGCTCGCACAACCGTGAAACTCACCAACCCTGTTAGTCAGATCCGCGTCGTCAGCTGCATTACATCGATTCAGACCCGTCTACCAGAAGACAGGAAATCGCGCTTGGTTCCTGAGTGTTGCACGTGTGCAAAGAAGTGATATACATAATATGCCTAACCTATAGAAAAAGTGAATTGCCTTAATACCTATTTGCTATATATAATCTAAACCTAAAATGCTAATTAAAAATTCGTAAAATACCTGAAAATTTTAAATAATTTGCTACCTACATTCTTACACATATATATATTTCTACTTAACCTATAATCTGTTCACTATAAATTACCTATTTGCCTAATTTTGTTAATACGTAAACTTAATCTTTAATATTATATAAAAAAAAAAAGAGAGAGGGTGTAAACTCAATGCTATAGTGGTTCGATCATAAATAAATAACAGCATCATTATTCCTGCCTCAAGATGTTTCCTGACATGTCACGAAGATTATCGAGCCGAAATCACAGGTAATACACAAAATTAACTTAATATCACCACTATAACATTTGTCATAACTTTCTAGTCAGTTTTAAAAATTCTTCGCCATACTTTCTAAACAATCCTTAATTAAAACCATATAAATCATTTCAATTGTCATCTATTTCATTCACACCATTCATACATATAGTTTCATTCATTAATTTTTTTAATTTTTTTTTTTATTTTCATTCAAAATACATTCAGTAATCATAATTAAAAACTCGAATAACAATAAATTATAGTAGGTATATATATATACATACATTTAAGCAAGCATAATTCATCCATAAATAAATTGAAATTTCATGCGGTTACGTATGTATATCATAACAAACTCCTGAGTTTGATTTCTGGTAATGTTATGCCTTATCACATGTATACAACACCTGTTGTGAGCAACATGAGAGTATTCATGTTCTGCTAATTTGCCCCCTCCTTCGTCGGTCATCTTCATCATCAACATCGTCCCCATTGTAATGGTTGGTAATTGTCGACACGCGCTTTTGCCTTCGCCCTCCACCATGGGAGGCGATATGGTGGAACAAAAATAAAAATTACCAGTAAAAAAGCGCTTGGCTTGGGAAGTCTGAGCGGGTATGCACGCCTAGCGATGCTCTTGCTAGCTCGCCGGATTGGGGGGGTTCTTGCTCATATCCCTTGCCTTACCGTACATAATAAAATTTTGCGTGCATGAGAGATAACAAACAAAACAAACTAATAATCCATACACCGAGGTCCGGCACACGTGTATGGACGTCGTATATTCCTATATTCCTATGATACGATACCACACACCAATCACCTTAGCCTGAAGACGGATAGATGGAAGTCCCGCACTTCGGCTGTTCCCACCCTTCCTTGGTCACTGCATCGGATTCTGAGTGACCCCACATCTGGTATAGCTTACCCTTCTGTACCTATTCTAACCTTTTCCATGACAACACAAGACCTTCAAGATTTTAATTAATGATATAATTCATCGTTTTATTCATGTAATCTACAGCTTAATTGCAATACAAATTTCATTATCATAAAGTAGGTACTTAATACAAAAGAACTACCTTTAGAAATTATTTTCTTTTACCATTTCATGTGGCCCATAAGAGGCATATTAACAAGGGTCATAACAATCATGACCGATTTTAATTTTTTTTCAAACAAAACAATATATTTTAATTAACCTAAAACTCGGGGTATTCCCTTAATTAAAATGAACTTCTTTCTTCATCCTGCATATGCTTAGAGACGCCTAAGATAGTAATTAAAGCCAAAAAAAATTATTCTCAACGGATCCTAATCCTCAGCGCTGACGATCTTTCATCTACGAAGGAATTCTCCCCTTTCAGGAGCATATTGTAAATTAAAAAAAAATTTGTCTCACTACGCTATATGCACTCTGAGTTACACGTGTATTTATTATCAAAAAAAAATATAAATCAAAAAGAAAACACAAAGAAATAAATCAAGAAATATGATCATTACAAAACTTAAATAGATCACTAATTAATAGCTACGTTAAGAGAAATTAAGATGTAGATAACATAACCTTGTAGTTGGTTCGGTGGGGAAGCCTTGGTCCCATCGTGGTATCGCCCTGGCGGCACTCTATCTGCTGAAGCTATGCGTCTGGTCCTTTGCGGAGGGGGGGTGCAAGCACGTCCGCTTGTTACGTAAAAAGACGCCGGAAAAGTCTTTAATATAGGGGACAAGTCTACCCTTTGACTAGAGACGGGTCGTAAGGCCGCTCGTAGTTCACACTACTTGAGTGATAGTAACACTGTTCGTCAGGCGGCACAAAGGTTTTAGCGCACCGAAAAGTACGTGGCGTAAGGAACAATTCTACCATTTGACTAGAGACGGGTCGTTAGGCCGCTCGTAGATCACACTGATTGGGTGGTAGTAACACTGTTCGACCGGCGGCACAAAGGTTATTTCGCACCGAAGAGTACGTGGCGTAAGGGACAAATCTACCATATGACTAGAGACGGGTCGTTAGGCCGCTCGTAGATCACACTGATTGGGTGGTAGTAGCACTGTTCGACCGGCGGCACAAAGGTTATAGCGCACCGAAAAGCACTTACGCATTCTGCGTAGATAAAAAGAAAACCACGAATTAATTTAATTTTTACCGCGAGAATTACTAGCAGATTTCGTCACGATTCACAACTTATACTTTATTTTTTTTTGTTATATCGCGAGTGATTGTCCCGTGATTCGAGCTAAAGAGCTCTCACGTCTTCCTTCGACGAATTCCCAACTTCCACTCCTTTTTTTGTTATATCGCGAGTGATTGTCCCGCGACTCGAGCTAAAGAGCTCTCACGCCTTCCTTCGACGAATTCCCAACTTCCACTCTCGATTCTTTTTCGTCTACTCCCGAGGAAAATAATTCATATCAAGCCATCACGATTTTTGCTCGTAAACATGTTTACGAACAACCTGTACTGCGTCACGCCACACCATTAAAACGTGTGTAAATGCATGGTACCGCAAGGCACAATTAGTTCGTAAACACGTTTGCATTTTCCCGCTATGCCTTCCATAGTTGAAAAACAAGCCATACGCAGTACAATGCACGAGTGCCCTTTAGTTGGTAACCAAGTCGATCGAATATAAATTTCAGCTGGGGTAATTCTCTCTACGGGAAATTAAATCCTAACAGCCATACGCCATATCACACAAAAGAGAGTTACACATCTAGGCTCCGCCTCCTCAGCGCAATCCATTCCCTATAAGCTATAACGCGTGTTCACCTGCGACCAAAATCCAAAACAACCATCACTCACAGCAATAACCAAATTCAACACCATGACTCTTCTCACCTTCCCCATCACGACATAATAAATCCCACTGGCTCCTCCTCTTCTCTCAGAGAAATGATCGTGGTGGATATCCAATGCAAGTACATGCAATGCTAGGGTTGCCATCCGTTTATTATTATTATTTTTTTGTTTAAAATTTTTTTTTTTTTTTTTTTTTTCTCTACTAAAAGGAACAACGAAAACTTTTGGTTCTTTTGCTACTACTTGACCATTACACCATCTACTCCTTCAGCACTTTCAGTTGCAGCATGAGATGAGACCTCTCATGCAAAACTGTACTACCCGCGCCCCCATACCAATCTGAACCAGCTCTGGTAATGAGAACAAATTGTACTCGTCATCAGGTAGCTGTTCCTTGAAGCGATCCGCCCCCAGTTGTTGGAGTGTGCTGTGTATAACACTTCTCAATAATAGTGTAATGTCATCGTTTTGCTTCCTTCAAATTAATAGCAGTGGTCATATGGTCGCAGTAGCAGCAACGTAAGCTACGGACATATGCTACAATTATTATGGCGCCCAACATTAATGGGTCTATTCCAGCCCAAAACCAAAAATTAAAATCATTATGTGGAGCATACAATTTTATATTAAGTCTGCCTATACAATTTAGCGAATCATTCACACACGTCGTGATCTGACCGGAGCATATGCATGCATCAGTTAGCTTCAAGTTTGTTCGGTAAAATCAGTGGAAAATGTTGTGTGTTAAGCACTGCCTAGTTAGTTAGAAGGCAAAGAAATAAAATTTATTTGTTTGCTGTCCTTACTTGGGCATCAGGTGATAGTTAGAAAAGGCGAAGAAGTGTTAGTTCCTTAACATTAATATCACTCGTCTATGTGGAAATAAGATTTTATGAATAGGGTTGTCTGTTTCGTAATTCTTTTAATTTTTTTTCCAAGAATGCAGTTCAGGCGAAGTTTTTTGGTGTGGTGCATGCTAGTTTTGGGATTTCAGGGTGTACAGTTTTTAATAAGGAGTTGATACGATGATGGAAGGTGATGGAGATGACCGATATTATATATTTAAGAATGTCTAGACAAACCCCCCTTTTTATTGGTTTCTTGAAAACAAACCATTTTTTTTGTACATATTTACATATATTTTTTTTTTTTTGCTTTTTGAATTATTTGTTATACATTGGTGACATTTTAAAGTTCATTTTATTAAAATGAAGTATCTGTGTTGGCGATACAAATTATTTATTTATAGATTGATACAAACAAAATAATTAACAATATAAATTTAATACATTTGGTAACCCATAAAAATAGATTCCACACTTTGTGGAGAGTTTTAACAACTGTCAAAAAAACTATTGTAAATAGAAAATAACATAATAAATATATCGCTTCTTGAACAGTTTTCTTTTTATGTAGTTTAAGCAAATAAATTATAACGTTTTAAAACAGTTTAAGAAAAAGGACGCCTTTTAATTTTCCCTCCAATTGTCAAGAGTTTTAAAGAAAGTGTGTTTCATTAACTTCAACCCAACCCCATAACATTTTGGTCCATTCGAGCCAGATTGAATCTATGAAAGAACAATAGACAATTAAACATTTTATTTAACAATTCATCGAGAATTTAAATTACCTAAAAGTATGTAGTGTGTTTTTTTCGCGCCGAAGTGTTCCAACAACTCTACAACTCATCAAAATTTCAATACAACCTCATATTTTTTTGTTTGCTGTCGGCTGCTGTGGTTCCTGCAACAACAATTTACAGAGAAGTCTCAAATCAGCACGAAGACGTCCGATTTCAATTTTCTTTGTCCGCAGGTGAGTTCTGCACATTTTTACTGTTTGCTCTTTTGTTCTTGTGTTTTATAAGAGAAATACATTATAAAATGTCATACGGCAAACTGCAATTAAACATTCTTGCAAGCATTAAGCAAGATAGGGTTAATTTTAATAAAGCTGATAAATCCAGATTAGGAAAACTAAATTACCTCAGAACTCGCATCGAGATGATGGAAAAGCAGTTTACGTTGGCTGAGCATTATCATCAACAGATACTCGGCACTGGAAAGGTGGAACCTGAGCTGAGTGTAGATGATTTGCAAACGACGTATGAAAACATTCGAGAAATCTACGCTGATTATAAAACAGAAGTGTTAGATGCCATCGACAAATTGGTACCAGATGACTCACCGAATATTTCCGCCAAAACCAAGGACGCTTCAGCAATTGATGCAAAGGTAAGCGAGTTAAGGCTACCCGTAATCACGTTGCCAACATTTTCTGGTAGTTATGTGTCATGGAGGTCTTTTCACGATATGTTTATATTTATCTCTGGTACACACCAACACAACATTATCAGATGTACAAAAGATGCATTTTTTTGAAGTGCAATGTAAGTGGCGACGCAGGGAGGCTTCTTCAACACTTGGTAATTATTATCGAGCTTGGGAAATTTTAACCGAACGTTATGATCACAAGAGAGTGCTGGTCAATACGCAATTAAAACTTTTGTTTGGCCAAGCTTCTATGAGCAGCGAGACAGCTGATAACATCAAACGAATTCTGGATACATCTAAGGAGATTATTCACTCCTTGGAGAATTTGGAAGTACCAGTCAAACATTGGGATGCTATATTAATTTTTGTTGTTCTCCAGAAATTATGCAACACGACCCAGCAGTTGTGGGAAGAGAGGTTAGGAAGTAGCAAGGAGTTACCGAAAACAAAGGATTTTTTTGATTTTTTGCAGTGTAGGTTCCGAACTTTGGAAGCTGTGGAGCAGCAGTCTCTCGCAAAAAACGGAAACAAGGCAAAACCAACAACACAAGTTCTTCATACTCGGCAGGTGCAGAAACGACAAACAAACTGCAAGGTCTGTCAAAAAGGACCACATTCGCTGCGGGAGTGTAAACGATTTTTATACATGGATGTAGGCCAACGAAAACAAACCGTTTTCAATATCAGAGTCTGCGAGAACTGCCTTGCTTACAGCCATTTTAAGAATAAATGTCATAGCTCAAAGTCTTGCTACCACTGTAAACAACGTCATAACTCTTTGTTACATCCCATCCCACAAAATATGTCAAATTGTACCAATATTAATCCTAATGCTCCACAATTTGTACCTTATTCATCCCAAATGCAACAATATACGGCCAATAATTGGTCTACAGCGAACAATAACTGCCAAAGCCAGGGCAATCAACAAAATAATCAAAATGTTTCACAAATACAAACATACAACCCGAACCAGCCTCATGGACAGTCACAGATCGAAAACAATTTGCCATCAACCAGTCAAAATTATCGAGTTCATCACATCAACACCAACTCGCAAGTTTTGCTTTCAACTGCGTTAGTCAGCGTAAAAGCTGGCAATGGCAGCTATTTGACGTTGAGGGCACTGGTTGATACTGGTTCAGAGGCATCGTTTATAACAGAAGCAGCACTTCAGAGGTTGAATATGAAGACCAGGTGGACATTTAGTAGGATTAGAGGGTTAGGGGAGGTCAGCAGTGGAGCATCTACAAAAATCGTCGATTTCAGAATTGGGTCATTGACCTCGAGCTTTGCAAGCCGAATGCAGGCTCTCGTCCTAAAGTCCCTGACTGGGCTCCTTCCGACCCAATATACTAATCTTGAAAATTTGTCTTACTTTAATGGTTTGCAGCTAGCTGATCCGACATTCAACATTCCGGCAAAGGTTGACATGTTGCTGGGAGGCGACATCTACGGCGAGATCATTCTCGGAGAAGTTGTCCGTAACAGTGAGTGCTCAGGACCAATAGCACAGAGGACACACTTGGGATGGATCGTGCTGGGAAAAGTGTCACCAACAGAATCAACTACAGTTCAAGCTTTTTTCAGTCATGTTGACCTCAACACAACCATGAAGAGGTTCTGGGAGATCGAAGAAGAACCATATGAGAAGTTTGAATCTGAGGAAGATAAAAAATGTGAGGAGCATTTCAAAAAATTTACAAAACGCTTACCCGATGGCCGTTACGAAGTTCGTCTGCCCTTTAAAGGTGGAGAATACCCAAGCATGGGCCCAACACAAAACGGTGCAGTCAAACGTTTTTTGCAGTTGGAGAAGAGACTGCAAGGTAATCCAACACAATACCAGGAGTATGCTAAGTGTATGGCCGAGTACCTCGAGCTCGGACATATGACCCCAGTCGAAAAATCCAATGAGGCTTTAAAATCGACATTTAATTTTTTTATTCCCCATCACGCCGTCATCAAGGAATCCAGTACCACCACAAGATTGGGAATCGTATTCGATGCAACCTTTAAACCATTTTTTGGCTCTTCCTTGAATGACAAGTTGATGGTTGGACCTAAAGTTCAAACGAATGTTATGGACATAATATTAAGGTGGCGTAAGTATAGGTTTACCTTTACTGGTGATGTCAAGAAGATGTATCGTCAGATCCGAGTCAACACAGCAGATGCAAATTACCAGCTGATCTTATGGCGGGAGAATCCCAACCAAAATCTGAAGATCTATCGTCTGGAGACGGTAACCTTTGGCACAGCTTCAGCACCGTATTTTTACTCAAAATAATTTTTTTACTTGAATTCTTACCATCTTCCTGAAAAAATCTCTGTAAACAAACAAACAGCAGCCGACTGTCTGTCAAAGTTCGACATTTGTGATTTGCGCAATTTTCCGCTGTTGGTTTCCGAGCCTAAATCGTCGCGGAAAATTATGAGATCTGCGTAAACTATTTTCCATACAAAATCTAACAGTTCGTTTACGAGGTGGTAAATTTCTGCAGTTTACGCAGTTTATGCGGCTTTTACGCGTTTAAGTGAATACCATTACTATTTAAATAATAATTTTTCTAAAAATGTACATTTTAATAGAGTCCCACGTGGACGAAGTCGCGGGTGACTGCTAGTTTTACATAAATAAATAAATAAATATTTAGCGCAACAGATTAATGTAGGTAGGTACCCCAGGCCTTACTACAAAAAAGCATTTTGCTAATGGCCGCCCACCAATCCTCTTGCTTTTATGAGAATATCGGTAGCTGTTCACTTGTTTGTGTTTCGTATTGAATTCGCTTGGCTTGTGTTGAGGGTTTGATTAAATTGAGATCGCAGTATTAAAATATAAATTACGGATCTAAGTAGGTGCAACAACCAAGTAAAATATAGAAACATACGTAATTGGTAAATAATGAATAAAAAAACACACAAATCCTAGTTCTCACACTCTCAACGCATAGGCATATTACACGCAAATTTGTAATGTAAGTAAACTTGGTCATTTCAAGTTTATTTTGTTTTCCGCTGTAAAACAGTAGCGCTCTGTATTTTTGGAACACGCATAAAGTTGGCTACTAGCAGTCCATATAATAATAAGTCAATGCCATCAAACTTTAATAGAAACTTCGTTTAATAACCCGGGAATATCTGAGTACTATACCAAAGGCATGCCAAGCAACAAAAATATCGGTAAGTTAATTAAACAAATGAATGCTTATGTAATTTTATTTATTTTAATGAGTGCGGCTTGTTTTTATTTAGCAATATATTATTTTTCAAATATTTAATTTATTCATTTAGGGCATTTTTTAACAGTTTTTTACAGAAAAAATATATAAATAGTGTTTTATTTTATTATATGTATTGTAAAAGCTTAAGTCATTTAATGCCTAATAAAGTGAAGAACATGTATTTATAGGCACTTTAAATTTTACGCTGCCCGTATTACTTTCGTTTTCGTTTAAATCGGGAATGTTGTTTGAATTGACAAAGACGTTATTATTACTATCCGGATGTTTTCTCGGTAGGCTTGTTTTTATCTCGTTATTTTTATTGGTACAATCGTTATTGTTGGCATCATTACTATTTAGTTTGTTATTAGCATTCAGGTTACTAGTCTGGTTTGAGTTTATATCTGTGCTATAACTATCATTATTATTATTATTGTCATCATTATTGATGTTAATGTTGCAAGTGCGACTCTCACTATGCTTGTTGTTATCGTTTTTAAATGCACTTTTATCCTTGCTTGAAAAACTATAGTTCTTGCTGCTGACAGTTTCGTCGTTGCAAATATTGTTGTTGCCATCCTCGCAGGATTTTGCGACAAAGGGCGGCATTTCATCATCCACTACGCTGGAAGCCATGCGATTGTCTTTTCTAATTTCAGTGAAAATTGTTTGGTTATATTGACATGATTTTTTTAAATCTGCTGAGTTTATGGGAACAAGTTTAGATGGGGTGTTTGAAACTCCATTTTGAGCTAAATTCAATACTTCTTCATTATTATTGTTGAAATTGTCACCAGCATGTGATGTCATAAGTGGCATGTACAACATTTGATGCGGTTTATTAAATATATCATTTTCCGAAACTTCACCCATCCGCTTTTCTTTCAGATCGGTTTCGCAATGCCCAAATCTTTTCCTCTTAGCTAAATATTTTTGCTGTTTTCCATGGTCTAATATTTGTTTACTTGGATTTGTTTTAAGAATTGAAAACTTATTTTTCGTTTGTTCAAAGTTTACTGGATTTACGTTATGATGAAATTGCTCCATGCCTTTAGTGTGATCGGTTGAATAAAACGTAGCGTGACATGTTCCGTCTTCTTCCTTAGATAATGATGTAGGCAATGATTGCCTGCTAATATCAACTGGAATCGAAAGGGATGATGAATTCAAAACTTGAAAATCAGTTGTACTATCTTCTCGTGAAAATTGAATCTCTTTTAAATGTTGTCCCTCTGGTTTCTATATAATATATATATAAAATACAATAATAAATTAAATATTATTAATAAAATCTACAAAAATCTACCTCTGTATGTAAACCCTTAATTTTCATTGCTTCCGCGACTTTTAGAAATGCGGGTAGATCCTCATATTTAACATTGACCTAAAAAAAAAATAAAGTTGTTTCATTTACGCAGATATACAAAAAGGAGTAGTTAGTTAAAAAAATTATGAGCGCGTGCTCATAGTAGTGTCAGAATTCTACTGACTAAAAACACCACCCTTCGATAAATTGTTAGATACTGCAACTAAGATAAAACTTATCAAGCAATTTTTCTATAACGAAATAAAAACACTTTTGACAGGTTACTTTCCACTGAAAGATCCTGCATGTTCCGCAATTAAGACGCGATTAATCCTTATATTGCCAAGTCGAAAGGTTTCGTTCTTTGTATTTTAACAAAACCAAAATAAACTTATTTTTAAGAATATTGATTGTTGTTAAATAAAATAAAAATAGATAGTTCCAAATATGGTTCTGTCTTTCATGACTTTTGATCATTTTCAACCATGATAATCTTTGGAGCAAAATCTTTTAAGCTATGTTCAGACGATTGCCAGATCTGGGGTCTAATCGCGTAAGCACAGAACGATAGAACGATATCGTCTCGACGATGCTTCTACTTCGTGTAACAACTAAAAAACGATAATCGTCGAAACGATTGGACGAGCATCGTTTTTTGTTGCTTCACGTTACTAATTTAAACGTCAAATACTCTCGTCAAAAAGATTCGATTGAACGATGGCTATTTTGCTATTTTTTCATCGTTTTTGCTGCATTTTTTACTTTTAATTAGGTCTGAGAGAAGTATAAAAAATGATTAAAGGAAAACACACGCATATGTTCTCTTTGGAGGCGTCTTGCACTTATCCGAACTGTAAAAAATGCATTCTTTGCCAAAAAAAAATGGTAATTGAACTTATTGGGAATATCAAATGAATTTCATCTATTTGTTTATTTTGATTTATGCAATTTTAATGCAATCAGGAAAAAATGCAATCATTAAATTGCATTCATTGTTTTCTTTTTATAATAATTCGTCCCTTACCAATAAAAATACTACTACCTAGCTATCTATTTTTGCATAAAATACCTAATTCCATGACAACGAAGAAAAATAAACAAATTTATTCAAGAAAAGAAAAAAAAAACACAATTTCCATACATTTTAAAAATTTTTATGTGTCAAAGTTTGTTTACAGTCATGCTCAATTTGTTGAAAACGAGAACGATGAACGATTCGATTGAACGATGCGACGATGATGTTATATGAAGCAAACTAAAAACGAAGTCGTTTTGTTCAATCGTTTCATAAATTATGCGATTAGAGCCCTGCAAATATTTACAAGTCTATATCTACCAATGAAAAATGTGTCCCAAATGTTTGATAACCGTGTGAACTTACAATTTTATCGACTTGCAGAAAAGTCATTTTCAGATTGTTGTCAGACCGCAATCTGACAATTACATTGACAGGTACCTGCCAATCGTCTGAACACACAATTTTATCATTGTCAGACCATTGCCATACGTTAGGACATTTGACGATTTTTCATTTGCAGACAAATATTTTCCTATTTGAACGATCATAACAAAGTTTCGGTGCTTTTTTCTTTTCATTTTTCTACGGATTGAAACAAAATGTTTGAATAAAATAATTTAAAACAAGTGGACGAAAAGGACAATCCAAGTAACCCTTTCGTTTATGATCGTCTTTAATTACTTTTTGTCTTATCTTTATTTCGTTGCATAACTTTTCGTTTGGAAGTTCGATAAGATGCTTTAATGCAATTAACTGGGCTCTAATCGCGTAATTTATGAAACGATTGTCGTCGAAACGATTGAACAAAACGATATCGTTTTTAGTTTGCTTCATATAACATCATCGTCGCATCGTTCAATCGAATCATTAATCGTTCTCGTTTTCAATAGTTTGAGCATGACTGTAATCAAACTTTGACAAAAAAAAATTGATTGCTAGGTAGTAGAATTTTTATTGGTAAGGGGCGAATTGTAAAAAGAAATTAATAAATGTAATTTTATGATGAAATTTTTTTCTAATTGCATTAAAAATGCATAAATTAAAAAAACAAATAGATGAAATTCGTTTGATATTCCCAATGAGTTCAATTACCATTTTTTTTTTTTTGCAAAGAATGCATTTTTTTACAGTTCGGATAAGTGCAAGTCGCCTCCAAAGAGAATAATGTGTGTGTTTTTCTTTAATATTTTTGTATACTTCTCTCAGACCCAATTAAAAGTGAAAAATGCAGCAAAAACGATGAAACGATAGCAAAATAGCCATCGTTAAATCGAATCGTTTCGACTGTAGTATTTGACAGTTGAATTAGTAACGTGAAGCAACAAAAAACGATGATCGTCCAATCGTTTCAACGATTATTGTTTTTTGGTTGGTACACGAAGTAGAAGCATCGTCGAGACGATATCGTTCAATCGTTTTGTGCTTACGCGATTAGACCCCTGAATTTATTATTTTTTTATTTGCACTCACTTTCAGCGTTACCGATGGCCAAAATGATAAAGTCGCCAAAAAAGTAACCGAGAGTTTAAAAAAGAGGCCTAATACAAATGAACAAAAATAACAAAGCAAAACACCGATCATAAATAGAATAAAAAGAATATCCTAATCTCAGACGGAAAGGCAATGGAATAACGAGGGGAACAGAATACTCCGCATTGGAATGAAATAAATCTATACTTATGGACACAGCGAATATTTCCTTATGTGTTCACTTTGTATGGCTGCTTTGATTACTTTTCATGTAAATATTGACCCGAAAGTCGCCAATGTTGTTAAAAGTGGCGAGAACAAAGAATTTTTAAAAAGTCGACGGGGCTTTAAGGCTTAAAAAGTGGCGAAATGGCTACAAATGTCGCCCATCGGTAACGCTGCTCACATTCTGAATCTGAAAGCTTAAAAGAAGGATTTATGGTGAACCAGGGCAGTTGGTTAAGAGTTTTTGAGGAGTTTACTTCTTTTCATATTTACATGAACAAAACGAAGTTTAGGTGCTAGTTTCTGAGGGTTTGTGCAAAATAAATGAACTGAATGATGTCGGATACGCGGATAATGCACACGATCCACCACTTCGCAGTCGTCGATAAAATCTAAACCTAAAAAAAACCGAAAGTGCAAAGTTCATCTTCCTCGCTGGTCTCAAATATATGTACGCACCGAAAACATACACAATTGCATATTTTTGTTTCATATTATTTTTTTCTCTTATTTCGTGTTTCTCAATCAAGACTTCACCACCGAATGAAAAAATCAATTTTTAATTTGTCTGGCAATGCATGCAAACGGATCTGCAAATATTTTGTAAACAAACATCCAACCGTATGAACTGTCAGTTTTCTACCTGGCAACGTATTCGGACAAATTGTTTGTAGACAACCCATCTGCAAATGAAATTGTCAGAGTTTGGGACAAAAACTGGCAACCTTATACTGGCAATTTGGTGTTGTAAGGTAGTTTGCTATTGTCAGATCATTGGTAGACCTGACAATATTTTCAGATTTGGCAATCGTCTGAATATAGCTTAACGGTATGAGAGAACTAGAGGGGTATTCCTAAGCTTCCGAAAGTACTACAAAAGGAGTACCTATTGTTCTCTTTTTTCGTCTGCCGTACTCACCCCAAAGACAAATGTTGCTAGTTAAGGTACCTACTTACGCTTACAACAGGTATTTAGCTTCACTTTCTACGACGTTAAATAATCTTTTACGTTTATTTCTTTATTATTAATCTAATAAATAGTTTTGTTTGTATTAATTAATCTACTGTCTTATTTATTAATCATGTTATGGGCCCAGGATAAGACCATTCGCGGATACAATAAAACTGGAATATTTTTTTGTTCAATTGCTGATATTTTATTCATTATATTTTTTTTTCTTCTATGAAAATGGCGGACTTTACAAAACTAAGAATTTCACTGCTTAATGGAGGAAATTACAATTTTTGAAAAACGAAACTGAATGCAGTCATGGTGCGTGATTATGTCTGTGCATTAGTACGGGCAGAAACTGGTAGTTGGTATATAGATTCGGACGCAACAAATCATAAGACTGTTGATAGTATTATTATATGAACAATGTCCTTTTTGTTTATTAAAACGCACACTTCAACCCTTACCAGCTTACAACTTATTATCTTCTCTTCTTCTCCTTGCGTTTTACTTACAGAAGGATGTCAGTGTTGCCGTGTAACAATAGGAACTTTTTTTCAACTCTTCAAGATAATAACAACTCGATATTTCTTGCAAATGGCTCATGCGTAAAGTCGTCAGGTGTTGGAAATGGATGGTTGAATTGCATTCTGCCAGATCGAAGTATCCGGAGGATTTATTTGACATACATTTTAT
This sequence comes from Cheilosia impressa, assembly GCA_948293265.1. NCBI lineage: Eukaryota > Metazoa > Arthropoda > Insecta > Diptera > Syrphidae > Cheilosia > Cheilosia impressa. The sequence continues at coordinate 58,990,932 of OX411880.1, forward strand.
TTGTTCCTGAACTGAAAGATGGTTTGATTTCGGTTAAACAAGTTACAAAAAATGGGCATCATTTGACATTTTTGCAACGGCAAAAAGTGATGGTGGCTTATATAAGTTGGAAATTGTTTTATATGCATCTGCTTGCATTACTGCTTCATCAGCATGCGTCCACCATTGGCATCGCGCCTAGGACATAGGGACTCATACACTCTTTCCAAAGCAGGGGCCCTACTCTCTATTTCGTTTCGAAAATCAATCCTATTCGAAATTGTTTTCCGTTCCGCTTTTAAATGGGTACTCTGTAACACTTTCGAAATATAGAAAATAATACTAAATGCTTTTTGAACCTAAGAATTATTTTTCTCGAGTCTCCAATTTATTTCGTATGGGATCTGTCTAAACAAACAAAAAAATCAAGGAAATACACGTACGTAAAAAAAACTTGAAAAGGAAAAATTATAATTTTTAGTGAAAGAATTTCAAATAAAAAAAAAGTGTAGGTAATGGTAAAGTATTGCTAATAAAAGTATTTTTCTTTTAATTTCAAGGTATGGGATCATGCTATGTTTATACGGACAGTAAATGCAAAGTATGGCGGTGCACCACATTATTCACATGTAAGGCAAATTAGAATGTGCACACATGAGCTCCACAAAAATTTCAAACTGTTTTTGTTTGGAATGCATATTTTTTATTGAAGATTCTCTTAAAATTCAAATATGTTACTAAAATTCATTATCACTAAGAGTTTGTATCACAAACTTACATTTTACGACATTTTTGAATATTTCCGTTATTGGACTTGTTGTAGAAACAAATTTTCCACATTCGAATGATTTTGACTCTCGGAAACGTGTTGCTAGGTACCAAAATTTCACTTTCGGAATTTTGAATCCGAGAGTAGTAGATTTCATTCCGCTTTCGAAATAGCGAGTACAAAACGTTCGTTTTCGAAAAATTTTACTTTCGGAACGAGATACAGAGTAGGGCCCCAGAAAAGAAAAAGTGGGGTGATAAGACTGAGAAAGACGTATTTGTTGATAGTGCAAAGGGTTATTGCACTTTAGATCCTAAAACAGATCGAGTGAGTGTCTCAAGATCATAAAAGATTATTGAAACTGAACCCAATACGTCAATCACTGTCCAAAACAAACCACAAGATGGAAGCTGATGTCGCCCCTCTAAATGATTGAGAAGGTAATTTGTTTGCAGAATTGTCATTAAACGAAAAGCCTGTGGATGTTTTCAATGAAAAACAGATTTGCGAAGACAATTAATATGATAACAGGACTTACGCGGCAACTCTCCAAATAAAAGAATTCCACCTCGACGTCTTTTATACAAAGTGCAAGTAGGTAATTAGGCGAATTAGGCGGAGCGTCATTCTTGGGAGGATTTACTTCGTTTACCAGTTCGAGATAATCGAAATCGAAAATCGCTAAGAGAACATCAAGTGTGAGAATTAGCAGAACTACCACAATAAAAAGACAGTAAGTTGCAAGTGGGTGTTTAAAGCAAATCTGTTTTGAAAGAGGGCAGATAAGCAAATATAAAGCGGTATTGGTAGCCAGAGACTTCATGTTCGTCATTTAGCCGTAAGAACCGCTCAAATGAAATCTTAGTGAGGAGATCTACATAGAACAGCCTGATTTAAGGTATTTGGACAGGAGACTAATGTGTTGAGACTTTATAAGAGATTATACGGACTAAAACAATCAGCGCGAGCATAGAATAAGAGAGCTACAGAGATTTTTAATAAAATCGGTTACAAGCAGGGTTATGCAAAATGGCAAAACCACTTTCATATTTTTATATATCGACGACATGATGGTAGTCGGAATACTTGATGAATATACTGCAATGATAAGCGAAGAAATATAGCTACATTTCATGATCAAGGACTTGGGTGAAGTGAAACACTATCTAGGTATTAAAATCAAACGCGAGCAGAATGGATCGTTCCAACTCAGCCAGAAATGCAAAATAATGGAAGTGTTGAAAACATACAGTGGCAACACCTATTGAAACAGGTTTTTTGGAAAAAAAAAGAAGTGAGTAGCCCGTAGTTTCCTAAAAACTCTGGACATCGTCAAGCTATAGGATCGCTGTTGTACGTCACCACAGTATCCGTACCGGATATAATGCTAGCAGTTATACTCTGTGAAACAAAAATTTTCAGTACAGGGAAGATAGGATGTTTGTCTCTCTTACATTAATCGGTCTCTCTTTAAAGCTCTCACAGGGTTGCCGTAGTTTGTATGATAATGTTTCCGCCTTATATACCAAAAAAGGCAATTAGAATACAAAATTTTATAACCAGGACGCAATATCATATACTTACCTACACAGATGGTAAAAAGACATAGATACCTAGATTACATACATATTTGTTAAAAAAATATTACCCAGAAGTGCAGATCTTCCCGGAAACTGAGGCAAAAAAGGATCATAAAATCCTTTCAGGGCCTTATCTTTACTGAAGACGAGTTACCCGATGTGGTAAAATCCAACGACTGACAATAAGCAGTATAGGTTTACCTGCTTCGTAATGTTGATATGCAAAAATATAGCAAAAATGGTTTAACTGAAAATTATTGGATCCCTCAGAAATACAAACAGATTAAAACCGAATGGCATCACCCCACATAAAAAATCGTTCTCAAAAGCACCAAAACCGAAAGTTTTTTTTACAAAATCCATAGAAACACCCTTAATGATATGCTTTCATTGTAACATGGTAACACTCTTCTTAAGTGCTTCAGTGAAGCGACCACAAGACGATCATGCTCATTCTGCCCGCGGTTTTGGGGCAGACTGGTCGTGGTGGACTCGTATGTCAGTGGTTTCGTTTTTATTTCAGTGTCAATTCTTGTGTTTGAGTGCCGCGAGAGTATCTACAGGCACCATTGGTAGAAAAAAAGCTCCTCCATAACGCATGTACTGACAATTTTTGTTGGACAGAGTATAGTTGGGTGGAGGCCCCAACTAAAAGTGACTGGAAAGCAATGAAACGAGTCATGCGATACCTCGCATCAACAATAAATAAAACTCTACAACTGTCTTTAGATGAGGGAAGTGAACTTATGTTTCGTGGATGCCGATTGGGCGATATGACGGATAGAAAATCGACCAGTGGCTATGTATGTAGGCCTACCAGACTGCATAACCCATAGTTGCGGTCACTTCTATATACTCTCGCTCTCGTCTTTGGCGGCAACAAACAAAAAAGTCAGTCATCATCTTGCCGTCGGGTTGTCAATATCCACTCCAATCAACCTAACGAAGTACTTTTCTTTTATTGTAATACATTCTTTATTGAATAAAACTTGTATTCAACAGTATTTATTTCCTACATGTATTTCAACTATCACGCAGCAGTATTGCTTGGTCGAGTCGAAAGCAAACGGCAGTGACCATTTCATCAACTGGGAAAGAATACGTTCGGTTTCGTATGCTACTCGGGGATTATTGTGGCTGCGAAGACTAATTTCTGAAATAGGTGAGTTGATGGACAAACAAATTACAATTCATGAGGATAATCAAAGATGCATTTGTTTGATAACATCAGACAATTGTGGAGCACGTACGTAACATATAGATGCCTGCCATCATTATATAAGAGACCTTCGTGAGAAAAAGATAATCCAGGTATCATATTCTGTTTCGGTCGAAATGAAATAGCACACCGAAATCTTAACGAAACCACTTCCAAGGGATTCTTTTTTGAAGATTTTAAGACGCTAAGGACTCAAAGGAGATCGATGGATAGGACTTGCTGCAGCGAGAGGGGGTGTTTGTTTACAGCATGTGTCTTCACTTTGATTAAATACCATAAAGAGACGTCATCTCAACAACAACTTCCGCGACGTTCAATTTTTTACATTAATTTATTTATTATTAACCTAGTAAATAGTTTTGATTATATTAATTAATCTACTGTCTTATTATTATTTATCATAATCCTATGGTAAACACGCAGCCCCAAAACGCACGATAATAAAGATTTATTTTTGTACACAATCTCTTAATGTAACTATTAAACTTTTCCCAAACTTTTAACAAACACTAAATTTTAATTGTGAAATATTTTTACGTTGTATTTCGCACTTTATTCTAAACTCTTATACTACGTTCCCACCAACGTGATTTAGCCGAAGTGATCTATAAATCACGAAAGGCTTCTCCACCGAACTTTATGTGTTTAAGTGTGACAGTTTTGTCAACTTTCGGACCAGATAGTATTTTTTTTTGTGTTTTCTGTTTTGTTGCCATAATTGACATGAATAAAAGAATTTTTGAATGAATGTATAATATAATGTATCACAAAGAATAGACGCAAGATTTAAATCGTCCGTATTCGGCATTCTTTTAAACAGTATTTTGCTAACATAAAACACTTAAGTGCGCGAATCTGAATTAACAAAGTTAATAGCTAACCACAAATTTAAAAATGTCGCCACATTTACCAGAGAGTAATTAAAAATGTTGTGATTAATATTTCTAAATAAAATCCAATCGAATCAATTCCATACTGTATATCTCTCCTCTACAAATACAATACAACAACACGTTCCAAAACACAGCAACAATCACCTCTATCAGCACCACCACCAACAAACATCGATTCTCCAGCAACAACGGCTCCAAAACAGAATAAATACAAATACCGTTTCTACACCACCAACATCTCGTATCAATACTCCAGGAATAACGGCCCTAAAAGCGAATAAATTCAGCGGAGATGGTGAATCATATCTCACGCTCGCCACACTTGAAGATCGCTTAAATAAACATACTGACATGATCATTGATCGCATTACGAATGAGATCTCCAAAATACGCCGTGAACTCCTCGAAAGACTAGAGCAAACTGAACAACATTGGTCTCAGAAGATTAACAAAGTAAACAACACGATCACAGAAACTATAAATCGTGTTCAATGCATTGAAACCAACTCTGTTGACGCTTCCACCTTTGACAGCAAGTTGGTCATTGCAAACACCGCGATTGCAGACGTAGTGAGGAGAGTGGATATCATCGAAGGAAACTCAGCTGATGTGCGTGAACTCAATTCTTAGCTTTTGTCATTGCAACAACATATTGATGAATTGGAGAAAAAATATATTGCAGCTGACTCTGTCTTGTTTGGAGTGCCTTGTTTGCCAGAGGAAAATCTAACTATGCTTTTTCATCGTCTACGTTTAACAGCCAAATGCAAACCTCCCACACTGACAAATATCTTTCGCTCACGCTCTCGCATCAGTAAGAGTCCACTTACGCCACCTGTAATACTAAAATTTATTAGTGTGCAAGAGAGGAACTCAATACTAAAGGGCATCACTGTCTATCGAAAGCAACAACAACGCCAGCAACTCTCACTGCCGAGCACCAAAGAAATCACAAAAAAGGAAGACGGTCATCAAAGATAATGGAATACAGAGATGGATAACTTTCCAGTGGAAAGTTGGCTGCCTACAAGCTGTTTTCCCGTAAAATTCATGAAGTCACGCACATTTGCTCATTTCTTTTCAAGTGTTTGTGAGTTCATGAATTGGACTTTAATGCAAGAATTCGCTATTCCGAAATGTGTTTTTCACCATTTTCTTTATTTTAATCGAAGCCTTAACAAAAACCAAACAAGTTCAATACGAAACACAAAGCAATTGAACAAAGCGATGCCCAGAAAAGCAAAAGGAATGGTGGCCGGCCATTAGCAACATGCTTTTTTTATGTCACACGTATTCACAGACGGGGGTTGAAACTACAAAAACAACAATGTAAACAAATGGGTTTTGGGGGGATAGACGTACGAAAGATATCCATCTCTTTTATTCCATTATCTTTGACGGTCATGTTAAGTGTCGTGGTCTTTTTTTTGGTTTTCCGAAAAAAGAGTTTTGTTTTTGGGAGAGAGAGAGAAGAGCGAAGCCGGTCGAATTGAAGTTGAAAAAAAAATCCATTAAAATCTGTAAAAGAATAAGCGAAAAATAAAAATAAAACTTGAATTTAAATCTCAGATGTGGGGTACCACGCAATAAAAATTATATGGTGAACAAATATTAAGTTTCACATAATTTCCAAGATGGTACGCACACGTGCAGAAATAATTCGTGTTCTGGAGGAGCTGGGAATCGACTTTCCACTAAGTGCCACAGTAGCCCAGGGGCCTAACTCTGTAATTCGATTCGAAAGTAAAAACTGTTCGAAAGTTGTTTCCGATTCTAATTTCAAATGTTACTCTGTATAACTTTCGAATCGAAAGGAAATGTTTCATAGAAACTTTTGCAACTTTCGAATAAATGTTCCGAGACTCGAGCTGTTTTTGGTCAAAAATGACATTTTAAATTCACAAAAAGTGAAAAAATTAGTTTTTGATTATTTAAATTTATTTGTTGATCGTTGATTGTCACTATGGATATAGATTCAGTTGCATTGTGGTTCAATGAAGAAATTTGTGCTGAAGAAAGGATTCAAAGTAAGATATTAAGCACTTCCACAGGTTATTTGAAGTTCTCCGAGCGTCCGCAGTTTTTAAATAGCCCTTTGATAAATCCGGACGGGAACACTACACATAAAATCAAAAATTAAAATTTTAAGTTTATTTTGTTTTGTACGGGTGGGCCAAAAGATCTCATGTTGTTTGGCTCTCATTTTTTTTCTAAATGAAAAACTTCAATTCTGTTTTTTGATTACGTTTATTTGTACCTTTAGAGTTTTATTGGTCAAGTCAAGAAGATGATATCGGCCAAATGGGCGCCGTGACAATTGATTGCCATAATGGCTCGTTTTAGCAATGACGGTGCGCGATATAGGGCCATGTAAACCGAGTCTTTTCTGCCGCAATTGGACGAATTTGGACTGGATATGTGGTTCCTACGGACGGTTCATATAAACAAAATCAAAAAAAAGAATCGAAGTTTTTCATTTAGAAAAAAAATGAGAGCCAAACAACATCGGATGAGGCCCACCTTGTATTACCATTTTTGTTAGTGATTTCCCTTTAAAATAAAACAAAATCATCAATCAATATTTGTTACGTTTTCTTCAGAATAGAATTTTATCAAAAAATATTATTTATATATTTTTTTTAGAGAAATATTCACATTTTAGCTTCCAGCTAAACTTTTTCGCATGGTAATTTGATATCGAATGAAATTTCCGAAATTCGAATGTATTTAGCTACGAAAATAGAGTTGTGAAGTACGACATATCCGATTTTCGAGCAAAGGTATCTAGATAAATGAAACTCGGATTTCACTTTTCGAATTTCAAATAAGAGAGTACCTACTTTCCGAATTCGAACGATTTAACTTTAGAATCGAATTACAGAGTTAGGCCCCAGTTACGAAACGAAATCTACTCGACGACTACGTAATCGATGACGCAGCAGTAGAAAATGGAATAGCTGAAAACCTGCGAGACTATGAACCACCCGTAGAAGTCCCCAGAGCGGGTGATAATCCACAGGTAGCCGAACCGCAAGCGTACCCTGAACGAGATGACTACGACAGCATTATCACCGAGCTTGAAAAGAAAAAACCGATACTAATGCTACGAAAGGAACTACAACTGTTGGAGGAGCAGAGCCTCAACAATAAACTACAGCGACTGAGCATTATTGACATCGATGGACTCGTCCCGACGTTCAATGGAGACGATGCATACGGAGTAGAGAAATGGATCGCCGACTTTGAAAGTGTCACGGGTAATGGGAATTGTAGCGACCACGTCAAGTTCATGGCCATGCGTCGGCTTCTAAAAGGAACCTCTGCTGTATACTTACGTACTTCCAGTGCATCCAGTTACACAGAACTCAATGCAGGCCTGCTCAAACAATTCAAACACACAATCTCTATGAGTGATGTTTACAGGCAGCTTCAAGGGCGTTGGAGGCGCATGGATGAAAACGTCATCCCCTATTTGTTGGCTATGCAGGAAATTGCTTCCCAATCTGACGTAAGTGAACAAGAGATAATAAACTTTACCATCGAGGGATTGCGCGACCGCACTGCGTATACATCCATGTTATACACTTCTTCGTCATTGGATCAATTGAAAGAACTTCTGGTGAAATACGACAAAAAGCGATTGACTGACCAACTAAATAAAGTGCGAAGCACAGCAGACACACCAAAGCAGTCTACACGGTCAACAACCAGTTGCTTCAGGTACGGACACTTTTCGTCACAGTGTAAGCAACCCAGACGACCGACAGGTGCTTGTTTCCATTGCGGCAGCACAAATCACACATTAAAGGAATGTCAACAGCAGAAGAAAGCAGTACACCTAGTCACAAAAAACGACGATGCCAACGAGAACACCACCATAGAGGTCAACCCATACCGGTTGCAGCCATTCCAAAATGTAGGTATTACCTTTCGTGAGGGGATTTCGAGTGAGCATTTTTCTAATTACGATTCGTTAATTGATAGTGGGAGTCCGCTTAGCTTCGTGTCCAATGATATACTTCCGTTTGACGTCTATATTGAAGAAATAGTTAATTCCAATCTGAGCAGTATCACCGGTACTAAACTAAAAACATACGGTAAAATTGATTGCTTTATTTCAATATTCGACAGACTAATAAATTATCACTTTTTATAGTCGAATCAAATACCTTGCCAAAACCGTTGCTGCTCGGGCGCGATTTCCTTAAACTTTTTAATGTTGAATTCATTGTAAATCCTCTTCTCAATAATACTAAAATCAAAATAACTGAGTCCAATTCCGACTTGAACTCTTGTTTCCTCTTGTTGAATGACGCTACTCAAAATACGCAAGCAATTTATGAAAGCAGTTGTACGATGAAAATGGAAAGCGAAAACCAGAAAAAAAAAGAAAGAAATCAATCAGATCGGTTCCTCAGATGTAAAGTGTAGTGATGATGAGGCAAGTGTTATTGTAAATAAAGAATTAAAGTGTATTGATTGTAATCGAGTGTTAGACGACTGTATTGCTGATATTGACCCTTCTATGGTTAAAAGTAAATATTTTGTTCTGCTGATGGGGGCCATTATGATCGCGAGAGTAAGGCCAATGGGGATGAAGTGAAAGAACTGGCGACATCCAACTGCCACCCTAGTGAAACATCTTTGGGACAAATACCAATTTGTCTTAACGACGATACTATCCCAGGCATATTTTGTATTGAAACAAGTGATTCGTATTCTAAACAACTAGATGACTATAATGTCAACTCCGAAATAAGTAAAGACAGCCAGTTTCTCATTCGGGTTATGATTTCAGATTATGAGACTGAGTCCTCTAAAAGACCATATTGCAACCATCCCCTCGAAATGAAAATTAGATTGACTACTGACAATCCGGTGTTTAGTCATCCGAGAAGATTATCTTACAAAAACAAGTTCGAAGTTCAGGGAATCATTAAGGAATTGTTAGATAATAATATTATTAGACCGAGTGACTCCCCTTGTGCTTCACCTATAGTCCTCGTTAGTAAAAAAAATGGCGAGACCCGTATGTGCGTCGACTATAGGGAACTAAATAAAATAACCATGCGGGACAATTATCCTTTGCCTTTGATAGAGCATTGTCAAGAATACTTAGGGGACAAGATGTACTTTAGTCTTCTTGACTTGAAGAGTGGTTTCCACCAAGTCAAAGTCGAAGAGAATTCCGTAAAGTTTACGTCATTTGTGACGCCCAGTGGTCAATTTGAATATATCAAGATGCCGTTCGGTTTGAAAAATAGTCCATCCGTTTTTCAACGGTTTATCTCGCTAATCTTAAAGGATTTTATAGAATCAGGAGCAATTGTTGTATATATCGATGATATATTAATTGCCACTTGTACAATAGAAGAGCAACTTAAGTCTTAGACCGACTAGCAAAGTATGGCTTGGAGCTGAAATTAAAGAAATGCAAATTTTGTTACACTAATATAGATTACCTGGGTTATAACATAAGCAAGGATGGAATACGTCCGAACGATAATCATAAAGAAGCAATTCTCAAATACCCAATACCAAAGTCCGTGAAACAGCTGCACTCGTTTATAGGACTTTGTGCGTACTTTCGAAAATTTGTTCATCAATTCGCTACAATCGCAAAGCCTTTGTATGATCTACTTAAGAAAGACTCCAAGTTTATTTTTGATGAAAATTGCAAAGGTGCTTATGAAGAATTAAAGAATCGGTTAGCGAATCCTCCTGTACTAGCAGTATATGACCCGCATAAAGAAACAGAATTGCACTGCGATGCAAGTGCCACTGGCTTTGGTGCCATTCTATTACAAGGACAGCTAGATGGGAAAATCCACCCTGTGTTTTATTTTTTTAAAAGAACGACGCCTCCTGAAAGTAGATACCATAGCTTCGAGCTCGAAACGCTTGCTATCATATATGCACTCAGAAGGTTGCGTACGTATCTAGAGGGAATTAGTTTCAAGGTTGTTACCGACTGCAATTCTCTTATCCTTACACTAAATAAGAAAAATTAAATGAATGAACCCAAGTTGCTCGAGGAGTCCCAAGGCTGCCAAAACATCAGAATTGATAAGGATGAAACCATAAAGACATTAGGAATCCACTGGAGTCCGACAACTGACACTTTCCAATTCAAGGTCAACGCTGACCTATCAGCAAACATTGATCAGCGAACAACAAAGCGAAAAACACTCTCGGATATAGCTAAACTGTACGATCCATTGGGATGCCTGGCACCAATTACAATCAGTGCAAAAATTCTTATGCAGCAGATCTGGAAGTCACAAATCAGCTGGGATGAGGTACTATCAGATGATCTACAACATTCTTGGAACCTAATTAAATTGAATCTGATAGCATTGGGGCTATCAGAATTCCAAGATGGATTGGAGTCAACAATAACCATAAATTCGAATTACATGGTTTTTGCGATGCTTCAGAAGCAGCATACGCAGCGGTAGTGTACTCCAGAGTAGCTTTACAAAATGGCACCTACCGGACGACATTACTGACGGCCAAAACCAGGGTAGCACCAATCAAAAAAATGCTTCCCCTTCCTAAAACTGTGTGGAGCTCACTTAATGGCAGAATTATTGAAGGAAACAATACGTATTTACGGATCACAGGTAGATGAAATATTTGCTTGGTCAGACTCTACTATCACATTGGCCTGGATTCAAAAGTGTCCATCCACATGGAAAAAATTCGTAGCAAATAGAGTATCCGACATACAAGAAGTCACGAAACCGAATTGTTGGAGACACGTAAGCTCCACTGATAATCCCGCCGACTCCGCATCCAGAGTGTCTTCACCAGAACAACTTAAAAATAATCTATTATGGTGGAACGGCCCGGATTGGCTACAACAAAGTTCAGATTATTGGCCAACTCAAGCTATGCCAGAGACGCAACCTCCAGAAGCTAAACTAGTATCGACTGCATCAATAACAGAAACGTACGACATAGTGGAACGATTCTCTTCTTATAACAAACTCCTCCGAGTAGTGGCTTAATGCAAGAGGTTCCTGTTCAACTGCAAAAGTCAAGTAGATAAAAAAATTCACGAACTAACGGTACAGGAAATCGATAATGCCCGAAAGTCATTTTGCCACATAACAATAAGTTCACGAAATTATTGGTCGAAATGACACACAAAAGAACTTTACATGGAGGAATTCGATTAACTTTGTCAACATTACGTCAATCATACTGGATAATTTAGGGTAAAAGGATAGTACGCCAAATGATCCACCACTGCATTCGATGTCATCGGCTTAACGCTGGGACCAAACAACAAATAATGGGAGTTCTTCCGGCATCGAGAGTGACACCATCAAGACCCTTTAGCCATACTGGTGTGGACTATGCTGGACCCATTCAGTTGTTAATGTCCAAGGGACGTGGGAATCGGACTACCAAACGATACATTGCGATTTTCGTATGTTTCGTTACTAAGGCCATTCATATCGAAATGGTAAGCGACCTCACATCAGAAACATTCCTAGCAGCAGTCAGGAGATTCACCTCAAGACGAGGGCTATGTGCGCACTTCTACAGCGACAACGGGACTACATTTGTGGGAGCCAATAAGGAACTACAAGGCATCATTAAGCAGTTGCAATGGCATTTTATACCCCCTGCTACTCCGCACTTTGGAGGATTATGGGAGGCGGGCGTCAAATCCATCAAATACCACCTGAAAAAAATAATTGGTGATACGAAGCTAACATTTGAAGAGATGACGACGTTACTAACGCAGATAGAAGCATGTCTAAATTCACGTCCTCTGACAGTCTTAGACAATGATATAGATAACACTCCAATACTCACGCCTGGTCACTTTCTCATTGGATCAGCCTTGAATGCCGCTCCTGATACAATCACGGAAGAAGCACGTAGCTATCGCTCCCGCTGGAAACTAACACAAAAAATTACTCAAGATTTTTGGAAGGTCTGGTCAAGTGAATACCTTTCCTTGCTACAGCGACGTACCAAATGGAAAAGGGAGGAAATCAATATTAAAGTTGGCGACATCGTGCTTGTGAAAGAAGATCGTTTACCGCCAACTAGCTGGATGATGGGACGCGTTGCTGAAATTCACCCAGGAATAGATAACAAGGTGCGTTCTGTTACTGTATTTAGTAACAAAAAATATATCAAGAGGCCAATTACAAAATTGTGCCCACTGCCGATTGAATCTCACACGAGTGAATCTCCAGAGGAACCAAAGAACCTATTAATACAACAAGTGAACTTAGGAACGACAAAGCCAGAAGAGCGGAAGACGAACAATCAAGAACCGAGTAGAAGAGGTCCCCGAAGAACAACCAAATTCAATCCACTATTATGGATCTGCATAATATCTGCATGTATAATTCCCGCAACATCTAAACAATTAGAAGAAGTGGAAATCACACAGTTCACTACTGAACCTGGCATATTCTTTGAAGATATTGGGAGAGTGAACATGGTTGCAAGTTCTTGGAAGACAGTAGTATATTTCAACCTAACAAACTACTGGGCCGAATTTTATACCTATACAAGGACTGCTTAAAACTGATGAACGAGATCTGCATGGCAACCAACCTTACGGACGATACCACGGACCTTTGTGAAAATACGTTTAGTCAATTTCAACGACAACTTCAGCAAATTGAGTTAAATAACGAAGTTCTCCTTCATGCTAACGAAGATGCCACTCGTAGAGTTAGACGTTCTCCATTTGATTTCATTGGAACTGTCACCAATGAATTGTTTGGAGTACTAGATCAACGCTTCGTTCGTTCTGAGCATACGTAAAGAAATCTTAGTACGCATGCGAAACGAACGCGAATGGCAACTTGTAAAATTTTGTAAATTCAGCTGTAATTTAGTATATAAGGTAGTGCATTAAATAAAAACGAGGAGTTATGATAGCGACTTCTGAGTGTATCATTTATTTTTATTGACTTCCCCCCACCCGAGGTAAGGGGTCATTAGAAATACTAAAACTAATTTTTTCACGAGGTAATTTATGGTTTTATGTCCCAAGTGAAATGGAAGAAAATATCGTGAGATGCGCTCATGAAACTATAGGCCATTTAGGGGTAAGCAAGTGCTTTGATCAAATAAGAAGCTTCCAGAAATGAAGGCAAAAATTTTAAAAGTTCATCAGGAACTGTTTAAAATGCATAATGTACTCAGCACCAGCGAGGTCCGATCAGAGAAATCTTCATAGCATTCCAAAAAAGTCAGTACCATTCGACACTATCCATTTCGATCATTTGGGCCCATTACCCTCCATTAAGTCTAAACGCAAGCATATACTTGTAGTGATTGATGCATTTAAGAAGTTCGTAAAACTTTACCCCGTAAATTCAACTAGTACTAGAGAAGTAATCACTTCACTGAAAAAGTACTTTGAATATTATAGTAGACCTGCGAGAATAGTATCTGACAGAGGGACTTGCTTCACGTCGCTTGAATTTGGTGAGTTCTTGTTGAAGTGGAACATAAGTCACATAAAGGTGGCAGTTGGATCTCCACAAGCTAATGGCCAGGTAGAAAGAACTAACCGAGTCCTAACTCCAATGCTTAGTAAGCTCTCCGAGCCCATTGAGCATTCGAATTGGGTAGATAAATTGAATGAAGTCGAGTTCGCTCCCAACAATTCGGTCCACAGCACAACACATCAGACCCCGTCTAAGCTTCTGTTTGGATTCCAACAAAAGGGCTCAGTAGTAGACTGGTTAACCGAGTATTTGGAAGAGAATTCGACTACTGATCGCGACCTTGAACTTTTCAGGTCATCAGCTTCCAACAATATAAATCTCAGCAATGCAATCAGAAATATTTTGATGAGCGACATAGACCAGCTCGTAACTTTGAGTGTGGTGATTACGTGGTCATAAAAAACGTAGACGTTTCATCGGGTAACAAAAAGTTCATACCAAAGTTGAAGGAACCGTACGTCATTTTCAAAAAACTTCCTCATGATCGCTACATAGCAAGGGATATCGAAAATTGCAAAGTAACCCAACTCCCGTATAATGGAATAATAGAGTCGCGCCACATCCGGAAGTGGAAGAACGTCGCTATACCTGTAGTAAACTAACTTCAATACGACCGATGAAACGTAAACTTAAATAACAACGCCACCTATTGACGAGCACCAAAGAAATCACAAAAAAGGAAGACGGCCATGTTGTGTCATGGTCTTTTTTTTGGTTTCCGAAAAAAGAGTTTTGTTATTTGGGAGAGAGAGAAGAGCGAAGCCGGTCGAATTGAAGTTGAAAATAAAATCCATTAAAATCTGTAAAAGAATAAGCGAAAAATAAAAATAAAACTTGAATTTAAAATTCTTTATTTTACTATCCTATTTCATTCTTCTATTTTACTTTATCTTAATATTCTCTTTAATGTAACAATTTTTTGCCAAATTTTACTTTCAAATATTATTTTTCTCATGATTCTTTCCGTCGCTTCGAGTTACTTCTCATACTTCCGCCTCGTAAACAACCACAATGCTTGCAAGTGCAAGCGCAGCTAACGACACCAGGGGGTTCACTGGCAGTAGGTTGAATACGAATTTGAACAATATGATTCGAATTTTACAGGCTCAAAATAATGGTTTAAAGATATGTCATTTAAATGCGCAAAGTCTGACCAATAAATTAGGGGAGTTTAGATTTAGTTTTTTACGGCATAACGTCAATCAACTTTTTGATATTCATGTTCCTTTAAAAACCCGTCTCATTAAGCATACGTCTCCACCTTGGCTGAATGGCGACATCTCTGCTCTAATGTTGAAACGAGATGCCGCTTACAGTCAATGAAGACGGTTCAAATTGGAGTACTTCCACAAATCTTATTGCAGACTTCGCAATCAAGTCGTCGTATTGATCAGAACAACAAAAAGGCTTTACTACGAACATAAAGTTGGTCCATTAGTTTCTGGAAAAAAGTTATGGAAAAACCTGCGAGAAATCGGTATTGGGAAGCAATCTACGAAGTCTGTTGATAACACTGATTGTGATGCTCTCAACAAAAAGTTCACATCCACGCCACCATCCTTTGACGTTGTTACACCTATTGATTCCCCTATTGAAGAGGAATGAACAGGTGTCAACTGTTCGCTGAGCTTTATAAGAATACAAGAAAAAGACATAGTTGAGGCAATATTATCTATAATATCGAATGCTACTGGCCTCGACCTAATGGAACCTAAGTTCGTTAAGTTATCGCTTCCTCATATACTGCGCTTTATAGCTTATATATTCAATAGTATCTTAACTACATCCGAGTTTCCTTCAGAATGGAAAAAGGCTAAAATTATTCCCGTTCCTAAAAAACGGGTATTGATACGGAGTTCCGACCCATTGCTATCCTCCCGTTTCTATCAAAGGTGTTTGAAAAAACCGGTGTTGAAGGGTAGTGATGCGATGTCATGAGAACACAAGCGTTCTCACCTAGCCTCTCACTATCAACTCCTACTCTCACCTCCACGTGGTGACTGGTGGGTGCCTAGTACCTCGACTGGAGATTGGGTAACCAACCCCTTTGGAAGGTCGTTGGTGGCAGCAGACGAGAGAGGGGGGAGGAGTGTTGTTTTCTCACTAAGATACCTCCTCTGGTACCAGACGGCAGCGGAGGAGTTCCCTAGATGGAGCCAACGGTGGCGTCTACAGTTCCAGTCAGGCCGAACTATTTAGTGTAATCCCTATAGAGCTGCTCTGACATATTCGGATACCAGGTCTATAGGGATTTCCAATACCGAGCCAGGGTGTTGGAGAAGAGTTGGTGGCGGATGAACCCTTAATGGGCCAACGGCAGCGCTCACATCCCAAAGTGGGTTACTGGCACCGGAGTAACCGGCCTGCTGTCCTAGGGTCAAGGGCCTGGCCCTCCAGGTTGGGGGTTGTGCCGTCGGGGTAACTTCCCGACCATGTAAAAAAAAGAATAGTTTTGAGAGAGACACGAGGAGCCTCGGACAACAATTTCCCTCAAACGGCAACTAGACCCGGAACGTCAACGGACAACGATTTAAGAGTATGTACCTAGAACGTGCGATCGCTGTACACCCAAAAACTTGAGTCTGTCCTCACGCGGTACAAGGCAGATATTACCGCGATCCAGGAGATACGATGGATAGGATCAGGTATGATGAAAACGAAAAATTGTGATATTTATTACAGCTGCCATAAAAGATTGCATGTATTAGGATGCGGATTCGTCGTGGGAAATCGGCTTAGGACAAAAGTCATTGACTTTAAGCCGATAAGTGATCGAATAGCTGTGATCCGCATCAAAGCTACTTTCCAAAACATAAGCCTAATATGTGCACACGCCCCTACCGACGAGGCTGAAGACCCTATCAAGGAGGAGTTTTATGACCTCCTGGATGGAGCCTACGGAGCCTGTCCGGAGTACGATGTCAAAGTTGTGCTCGGGGACTTCAATGCTAAAATCGGAAAGGAAAACATCTTTGGCGGGTTAGTTGGTAAACACAGAATCCACGATACGACCACAGACAACGGTTACCGACTAACTGACTTCGCGGCAGCTCGTAATACGGTGATAAGTAGCACAAGGTTTATAAGGCTAAGGATCCACACAGCAACCTGGCGCTCTCCAGACGGTCGAACCGCCAACCAAATCGACCATGTGCTAATCGACGCGAGGCACGCATCCAACATCCTCAACGTGCACACATTCCGTGGGGCAAACGTCGACTCTGACCATTTTCTTGTTGCGGCTAAGTTCAGAGCTCGACTATCCAACGAGAAGAAGCTGCGTTCCGCCCAGAAGAAGAAATTCAACGTTGGACGCCTTAGCACACCTGGAGTAGCCAGAGTCTACAAAGAGCGCCTGAGTGAGAAACTCTCCGCAGTGCATTCACCTACCACAAATGCCAACACCCAGTGGTCCCAGTATCGCGACATCATCAAAGAGGTAGCCGAAACCACCTTAGGGTACCAGCCACCCCAGAGAAAGAGCCCGTGGTATGATGATGAATGCGTACGCAGGAAAAAGGTGACAGAAGATGCACATATGAAGGCGCTGCAGCGCAAAACAAGGGCAGCGAGGGAAGAGTATCGAGCCAGGAGGAGGGAGGAGAAGAAAATCCTGCGTAGAAAGAAGAGGGCCTACGCAGTCTCCCAGCTCAAGGAGATCGAAGAGTCCCGCGATCGAAGCAACATCCGGAAGTTCTACAAGAAAGCCAAGCAACTGGCTGCTGGCTTCAAGACCGGAACGCAGGCTCTTCGAAACAGTGATGGAAACCTAGTCACCGAAGCGCAAGGAATAGTAGATGTGTTTAAGCAGCACTTCCAGCAGCTGCTAAATGGGCATCATGTAGAGAGAGTGATAGGGCAAGAAGAGAACCCACGTCCAGTCAATGAAGATCCAGTTCCACCGCCCAGTATAGAAGAAGTTGGCTTAGCAATAAAAAAGCTAAAGAACAACAAGGCCGCCGGCTCTGATGGTTTACCAGCGGAGCTCTTCAAATACGGTGGTGATGTTTTGGTAGGGCGCATGCACCAAATCATCAACCAAGTATGGGTGGAAGAAAGTATACCCGATGACTGGACTATCAGCTCCATATGCCCCATCTGCAAAAAAGGCGATCCTATGTCTTGCAAGAACTATCGCTTAATGCTTAATGTCGCATACAAGATCCTATCTAACGTACTTTGTGAACGTCTGAAACCGTTCTGCAACACTCTAATCGGCACGTACCAGTGTGGCTTCCGGCCCGGCAGATCGACTATAGACCAAATTTTCATACTGAGGCAAATCCTGGAAAAGACCAATGAATTTTAAGTCGAGACTCACCATCTATTCATCGACTTTAAAGCCGCATATGATAGCATTCATCGCCAGGAGCTTTATGTGGCGATGGCCGAATTCGGGATCCCGGCAAAACTGATTCAGCTATGTGGCGTGACGCTGGAGAACACACGCTGCAATGTGCAATGTGGAAGTAGTTCCACCGAATCTCGTGTTAGAGCAGATAGTGCGCAGGGCAGGTGTCAACACGGAAGGCACTATCTTCAACAGATCCGTCCAACTACTGGGGTATGCAGACGATATTGACATCATCGGTCGATCCCAGCGTGCCGTAATAGAGGCTTTTACGGCGATTGAAGAACAGGCGAAATTCGTTGGTCTTGTAGTAAATGAGGACAAGACTAAGTACATGCTATCAACAAACAAACAAGAATCTGTCCACCGCCTAGGACAGAACGTCACTATTGATAGCAACAATTTCGAGGTAGTTAAGGAGTTTATCTACCTCGGAGTAAACATGAACTCCACAAACGACTTCCTAGTGGAGATCCGGCGAATAATTACCCTAGGAAACCGCTGCTACTTCGGTTTGGCAAAACAATTGGGTTCAAAACTCCTAACTCGAAGGACAAAATGTATGCTTTACAGAACCCTTATCCTGCCAGTTCTGCTTCATGGCGCCGAGTGCTGGACGATAACCAGGAAGGGAGAGCTGATACTGGGCTCCTTCGAAAGAAAAATTCTTCGGCGGATTTTTGGTCCTGTGTGCGAGGAGGGCGAATGAAGGAGAAGATACAACCGCGAACTCTATGAGCTGTACCAAGATGTGGATGTAGTCCAAAAGGCCAAAATACGTCGACTACATTAGCTCGGCCACATCGAGCGAATGAACAATAATGCTCCAGCTAAGAGGATCTTCGAATCCCAGCCGCCAGGTTCGAGACGACAAGGAAGACCGAACCTCCGTTTCAAAGACCAAGCCATCGCGGATGCCAGAGCGCTTGGTCTGGATAACTGGAAGCAGCGTGCCCGGGATCGCAGAGGATGGAAGGCTGCAGTGTCTCAGGCAGAGACTCTCCACGAGTCGGGAGCCCGTTAAGTAAAGTAAGTAAGTTTGAAAAAACCATTATGAAGCAGATACAAACATATCTATCGATTAACAACCTGTTAACTACCTGTCAGTCTGGTTTTAGACCAAAGCGCAGCTGCAAATCTGCCCTACTTTTTGTTACTGACGAAATAAGAACCGCAATGGACAAGGATAATATTACACTTCTAACGCTTTTAGTCTTTTCAAAGGCTTTTGACACTGTTAACCATTCAATTTTATGTAAAAAACTTCGTAATTTCTTTGGGTTTTCTATAGAGTCCTGTAAGTTGATTCTCTCGTACCTTAGCGGAAGGCAACAACGAGTTGTGGCAAATGGTCAATCATCGATCTTTCTCAATGTTTTGAATGGAGTGCCACAGGGATCAATTCTTGGCCGAATTCTCTTCTCACTTTACATCAATGAGCTTCCAAAAGTTGTTAAACATTGTCTTATCCGTAAAGACGGATGATGTGCAGCTTCTGATAAGTCGACCTTGTGGGAAAAAGAATGATGCCGTTGCATTAATGAATGAGGAATAATGAAACATCTGTGCTTAAACCCTGTCAAATCAACAGCCCTCCCCATCTATCGCAAAATCTTTGATTTATCAGTCTTAAGACCACTGAATCTTGAAAACGAAGGAATCGAATATGTTAGCAGCGCTAGAAACCTTCGAATGGTTTTCAATCGTACCCTCATATGGAACGACCACCTAATTAAAACAATTGGTAAAGTATATGGTAGCCTCCGTGTTCTCCAAGTCACTCGAAGTTTCATCCCCACAAAAACCAAACTTCTTCTTGCCAAAACGCTTCTCTTTACTACCCATTATGTTATATGAATGTGAAATTTTTTGCAACTTGGACTCTGCCACTTACCGCAAATTAAACGTCGCATATAACAACATTGCCCGTTATGTCTATAATCTACGTCGCTATGACCACGTTTCCACCTTTGCTGTTCGCCTTTCTGGTTGTAGTCTAGACAATTTATTAAATTTTCGCTCACTTAGCTGTCTACATGAAATCATTCAAACAAAACAGCCTGATTATTTACACGGTAAGCTGAACTTTCCTCATTGAACAAGGTCTTTTGCTCTTATACTACCTCGATACAGTTTTCTTATTACTGAGCGTCAATATTTCGTCCATGTTATTCACCTCTGGAACTCCCTGCCCATAAGTATGAGAAGTGTAAAGAACACAAGAAGATTTAAATGTTTACTTTTTAACTATTTGGCAAATCATTGATCTTATCTACCTATTTATTAATTCTTCTTTTTTTGTTTTTTTTATTATTTGTTTTCTCTTTTTAAATTTCGATTTATTTTTAATAAATATATAATGATGTAAATAGCTTAATAAATAAATTAAATTCAAATTCTTAAATTAATAAAGGCTTTCAAAAATTTATAAGACTCTGGTCTTACTTTGTTAGCGATTTTGAAATAAATAAATATCTAAATATCTAAATGTAATTAATAAAAATATCAAAAACTCACCGAAACAAGAGCAAAATTAGAAAATTGAACTTGCAATAATTTTTTTGATAGTTTTTTTATTTTTTGTCAATTTAAACACGTCTAAATCACGTAAATATTAATCACGAAAATGTATGATAAAATTTAAACACGTCTAAATCACGTAAATATTAATCACAAAAATGTAGCTAAATCAAGTTGAAAAGAGACAAGATATTTTTTCAACACCAGAAAACGAACATTTAAACGTCGATAGCTGAGCGAGTTACTTCCTGAAGACCATGAAAAAAGGAAGGACCTGGGATCGTCTAATGCGGGTTGGCTTCTAGTATGATCCACACTGGACTCTCGGATTGGAACGTTTTGAATTCCTTTTCGCTCGGAAAGTGACACATCTTTTTATTTAATTTTGATCAAAATTTCCTCCCGGGTCAAGTAGTATGCAAGCATTCTTTAGCTAATTGATTTTTTTTGCCTGTCACATTGCTTATCAAAGCTCTAAATTTTACAACATTATCACCCATAAAGTGTCGAGAAATGTATTTTGAATGGGTGGCACTCACCTTTTTTAATTTAGATAAAACTCTCCACCACTGTTGCATATAGAGACTAGAGTCGGGTAATTCCGGACCTGTATAGTTCCTTCAACTATGACTGTCGTCCGTTTGTGTGGCGTCCATATAACCCGATTCCTACCGACTTTCCTTTTTAAATCTCCACCAGTCAACACTATTTATCTACCAAAAACCAAATATACCTACATGAAACACAAATGAATTTTAATACTCACAAAATGGTACACACACATAAGCCATCAAATAAATATTGTGTGTGTATCCATTTTCAGACAACATCGTCATCGTCTCTTCACGACAAAGCGAAGGTAACCCAAAATATGTCGGGTTACTAAAGCTCTCACTTGATAATTGATTTTGAGAGAATATTTGCTTGTTATCTCTTTTTTTCTTCCCTGAGCACTGTGTCTGACACCTCTTTGTTCAACACCCACTTGGTTATGTAGAAAATAACGCGCCTGCACCTGTAGTCAGAACTAAATTTCATCCGTATTTCGTCGTGTATATATTTGTATCAATACAAGTTATTTAGAATTGTGGTAGATGAGACGTGTCTTTATTACGTGGGTAAAACACCCCACAATTGGTGACCCCGACGTGATTAACTTTTTATATTAAACACTACAAGCGCAGCCCCACTACGCAGACAACGCCATTTTGCAACTCCGCATACATCGCGCGCAACACATTTTAACGAAGTCCTGTTAGCGGCATTTGCTCGTCCCGCTACCAAGATAAAGAAGGCGAACAGTAAGCATTCGTCCCGTTACCGAAGCTGAGGCAACAGTGGTTCTCAACTCACGCCACATACAACGGTCGTGTTCCCGTTACGAAAAAGCACGGCAATATACCTGCTCCTTTGTCAAGAAAGACAAACTCAAGCGATCAGCCTAGCAAACATCGTACAATATCGAGGCTGAGGTAACCGTTGTTCTCAACTCACACCATGTTCAACGGATGTGTTCCCGTTATGAAGAAACACACCAAACCATAACCTACATCATTGTGAAGAAAGTTTGCAAGGAAACCAACGGAATGCGGAAGCCCAACGAAGTCACTGCAGTTTGTGGTGTTTTGTTTTTTAATGTGGCTCCTTAAGCCAGTGTTTTATTTTATTATTCTTTCAAAGTATACATACATTTGCTTAACACAATTTTCTTAATTTAGTTTGCAAAGCGATGGTCCTCAAAAACGCCACCATCACCATGCCCAATGAACGAGATCCCAGTGTAAACCAACAACAGGATGCTGTCCAACTCCCGTCAGTGAAGCAGCGAGCGCCACCTAATCCGCTAGTCAACATGTAAGTGCTTTAGTATTTAAGAATTTAGTTTTTTGGCCTGAAAAACCTGACGTTTGGTTTACCGCACTTGAGGGACAATTCGCGGTGTCACAGATCCGGTCTGATAACACAAAATATTACACTACACTCGGTTTACTAGACGCTCGCACAATTAATATTTTTAGGGACATAATTTTAAATCCACCCGCAAGCGCATTATACGACGTATATTGAAAAACGTAGTTCTTTTGTGATTAACGGAATCCGAGGATTCACGGGTACAAAAGCTCTTGATTCATGCACTCGGTGACCGAAAACCCAGTGAATTGCTGCGAGAAATGCGTGCGTTATCAGGTAACTTATTTCCCGATA
The DNA here is from genome assembly GCA_948293265.1 of Cheilosia impressa. Taxonomy (NCBI): domain Eukaryota; kingdom Metazoa; phylum Arthropoda; class Insecta; order Diptera; family Syrphidae; genus Cheilosia; species Cheilosia impressa. The sequence continues at coordinate 59,013,936 of OX411880.1, forward strand.
CGGTTTTAAAAACTAAGGGGACGAAACTTCTCCCCGCTACGGCTCAAGCCATTCTAGCTTGATATAAAGTTGTTGGGCGTTACCCGTTTTCTAAGAAATCGCTGCGACCTCGAGCTCTAATCCCGAAACCATTCCGACTCCGAATCTTTACGACGGCATTGCAAATGACCGCACGCACGCAGATCTAAAGTAGAAAATTGCCGAATTGAGCCGCCAATGAAACCGTCGAAGGCAGTCTGATAATAGATCGACTGTAATGACAAGAAATTCTAGAACCTTCAGTTCTCACGAACGTAATAACCCTTGCGGCCGACTCCTTGATCCCAATACCGAAACACGTACGCAAGGGTTTTTGGAACACGGGTTGACACCAAAACTCTATGTACTCGCACATGGCTCAACCGATTCGCATATCCACAACTTAATTAAAAGGGTTAACATCCTGTCTAATCCAAAAATGTTCGTACGTCCGATACCGCACGGCATAACACACCCCATTTTAACGGGTATTTCACGACCGCTTTCAAACAGGCCTCGACGTCTCTCACCAGAGAAATTGCAAATCGCTAAAACCGAATTCGATTTTTTGCTGAGACAGGGCATCTGCCGTCCCAGCAGTAGCCCTTGGGCTACACCCTTACACCTTATTAAAAAGAAAAACGGTGAATGGAGCCCATGCGGGGATAACCGTCAACTTAACGCGGCAACTCAAACGGATAGTTATCCTTTCCCGCACATACAAGATTTTGAGCATCAGTTGCATGCAACCACCGTGTTTCCCACCATCGATTTGGTGAGAGCTTATCACCAAATCCCCATCGAACCAAACGATATCCCTAAAATAGCAATTTCAACCCCTTTCGGTTTATTCGAATTCACCAGAATGACTTTCGGGCTAAGGGCGGCACGCCCAAACATTCCAACGCTTTATGCACATGATCCTCAGGGATCTACCATTCTTTTTCGTGTATATGGACGACATTCTGGTGGCATCGAGCAACCGAAAAGAACACCTGCATCACCTGCAAGCCCTTTTTGATCGTCTGGAAAAATTCGGCCTCGTCATAAACGTCGACAGATGTAAATTCGCCCAAAACCACGTCCTCTTCTTAGGACACCTTATTTCCCAAGACGGAATCACACTTTCTCCAGACAGAGTTCAAGCCATTTCGGGTTGCAATCTGCCGAAGGACGTCCGTGAACTAAGACGGTTTCTAGGCATGCTCAACTTCTACCGACGTTTCATACCCAAAGTTGCCAAGGCCCAGTTTCCCTTAACTTTTTACTTGAAAGGCAAAAAGAGAAAAAGCGATGATACAATTATCAACTGGTCAAACACAGCAATCTCAGCACTCCAACGATGCGAAAAAGAACTGTGCAAGGCAACTTTGCTCGCCTTTCAGTCACCTGGCGCCAAGCTCGTACTCTGCGTGGACGCATCTGAATTTGCAGCTGGCGGAGCTTTACAGCAGTGTAAAGACAACGCCTGGCAACCTCTCTCATTTTTCTCAACCAAACTTAATACCGCACAGCGCGGTATTAATGCTCATAAATGTAAGTTTTTTCGACCTATTCAACAAGAACTATTAGGGTTGAATATATGCAGTGCCAATATGTGACAAAAAAATTCGAATTTCCGAAAACGTTTTTGTGTTTTTTTTTTTCGAAAATGTTATTTGTCAAAATTAGTGATAAAGATACTATGTAATTAGTTTTCAATTCGACTATTAATATGAACAATCTTCTTAGCACTTCATTGAGCAGTTCTTCATCCTCGGAAAACAGCTCAGACGACGAGGAGCTCACCAAATATTTGGAGGAAACCGCAACATCAACAAGTGAAAGAATTAACTTCATGTAAAAATTTGCCGATGCTGAATTCTAGAAGAGGTTTTGTTTGCCAAAATATATGGTAAGCAAATTACAGAGACGAATTGGTTCCGAACTGCTTTACTTGAATAAAACAAGCAATCCAGTCTCAGCGCGTGTTTAAATTTTCAAGGCTATTATTTGCTCTTTTTCCTTATCGGAAAGATTTGGTCGGGATCACTTGTAAGTCTTATGAACGCTTTTAAATATGCACTAATAGCTACTGATGAATAGGTTTATGAAGCTCTTAGTTTAATATTGGTCGGTGAATACCGGCCTGAAAAACATAAGACGATTAAGTTTTAAGAAAACAAAAATATAACGAGCACTTCTTTATTTAGTACCAATTAATTTTCGTCTGGTTTATTCGGGCTCGGGAGACGATATGTACTCAATTGCTTCCACTAAACTGTTAGAAACATTATGTATGGATAAAAAAATTATGACCAAAATAAAAACAGACTTTAAACAAAAGACATTTGAGGAGCACTTATATCTCTTTGGGATTCATTGGATACCAACTACTATCTAATTTAATGGTTATTGCATATGATATTGAATAAGATAGAACGCCAACTTAGTATTGGATATTCAACAAAAAATACAGGAAATTGGATATATATAAAAAATAAAGTGTTTCTCTTTAACCTGTACTAAATCTTTTCCAATATAATACAAAAATAATTTGTAATGGTTTATTGAACAATAAATACATTCAAAGTTCTAAGAAAAGTGGTTTATTGAACAAAATGGATCTCTATAACTTAAAAACTAAAAGAAGTAGAACAAAACGGATTTCACCAAATGGAAGAGTGTCCCCAAATTAGTAAGACTGTATATTTAACTCAATTTCACCAAAAATGGTCTATTGGACAAGATAGACTCAGCCGACGACGCGCAACCAATAAGAAATGCGGACGCGAGCTCAAAAGCAAATACTAACGAAAAAGTATCAGGGTACGGTAAACCACACGGTCCAGGCAAGGTCCACGCGAACTGGTCGGACGATCAACTGTCCAAGTAGGTATCGTTGAATACCACAATAGGATTCAATTGGCGGGGGAGTGATGTGGCGACAACCAAAAAGAAAACAACTAAAAACTTGAACTGCTTAGCGGCGGTTGACTGAACGCGTCGGACGAGACTCGAGTCCACACTCGGTGAATTAAACTAAAGAAAAGTAAATGTCAGAATTCAGATTTTTCTGGACTTTCTTCGTGGCGACACGTGAGATAGCGTTTTTGGTGGTGGCCTGCAGGTGTAGTCAAAACTAATTTTCATCCATATTTCGTCGTGTATATATTTGTATCAATAAAATTTATTTAGAATTGTGGTAATTGAGAAGTGTCTTTATTATGTGGGTTAAACACCCCACAGACTTTCCATTTTAAAATGTTCACGCCACTGCTAAATTGTCAGTGCAGGCCCTATGGAGGAGCTTTTTTTCTACCAATGGTGTCTGTAGATACTCTCGCGGCACTCAAACACAAGAATTGCCACTAAAATAAAAACGAAACCACTGACATACGAGTCTAAAACGACCAGTCTGCCCCAAAACCGCGGGCAGAATGAGCATGATCGTCTTGTGGTCGCTTCACTGAAGCACTTAAGAAGAGTGTAACCATATTAAATACAATGAAAGCATATCATTAAGGGATTTTCTATGGATTTTGTCAAAAAACTTTCGGTTTTGGTGCTTTTGAGAAAAAATTTTTATATGGGGTGATGCCATTCGGTTTTAATTTGTTTGTATTTCTGAGGGATCCAATAATTTTCAGTTAAACCATTTTTGCTATAATTTTGCATATCAAAATTACGAAGCAGGTAAACCTATACTATAATAGAAGGCGGAAACAATGGTTGTTTTCTTAATCGCGGCTAGTGCATATGAATAGAGAATGCGCCTATTATCTTACCGGAAAAGGAAAGAGATTAACGGAATTTCTTTCGTTCAGCAATATTTATTTTTAAATTGGAAGACGGTAACCTTAATAATATTGCTCCCTGAGTTATGGCGAATTATCATACAAACTACGGCAACCTTGTGAGAGCTTTAAAGAGAGACCGATTTATGTAAGTCATTGCAACAAGACTGAGAGACAAACATCCTTTCTTCCCTGTATTGACAATTTTTGTGGGGCAGAGTATAGTAAGGATAGGTGAGTTCATGAATTGGACTTTTTTGTTGTTTTAATCGAAGTCTTGAGAAAAACTAAACAAGTTCAATACGACACAAAAAATAACGTCGGTGAACATTAGCAATATGCTTTTTTTAAGTCACACGTCTTCACAGACAGGGATTGAAATTACAAAAAACGACAATGCAAACAAATGGGATTTAGGGAGATACCGTACGAAAGATATCCATCTCTTTTAATAAATCATCGCTGATATGAGGAGCTACATAATTGCTGGGTTTTATTTTTCCAACATTGCTTTTGTTCAAAAAATCGTTAGAATCTCAAGGAAAATTCAAAAATTGTAATTTACTGCTCAGGTTTGACAGATAAATGCTATATTCGAATTTTTTAACTTACTTTAGCAAAGTAGGTTTTTATTCATACTGATTCAAAGGAATTTCTAAGGGCTTTTACTTTGCTAAAAGCTTTTACCCAAACCAAATGCCAGTTTTTATTCACACGACCCACTGTCAATTTCCTGTAAATAAATATCTGCATGAATTCATTGTATATTTACCTGTCCGCTGTACATAAAATTTAAAAGGCCAGCCATATGATTTGCTTCCACATCAGCCATCAAAAGAATTGGATGGTTTGAAGGATTTTCTAAAAATATTTCTTGGAAATAGGGACTACAGACGGAAAGTACCTGAAATAAACAGCATTAGTCTTTTAGCATAACAAATATAATTCATACCAATTTGTGGGCTTTGAAAATTTTTCCACCGGCAGCTATTGTCACATCAACCATTTTTGCATCTTTTTGTAACGTATGAAAACCTCTTGACATATTGCCAAGAAAATTATTCCAAGATAATAAATATTGATCTATGGTGTTTGGATCTGCATATTTGTTTTGGATTGTTTGTGATGGTGGCGACTGTTGCTGTTGATATGCTGGGCGAGGAGGCATCACATTCTCATGTTTCACAACATCCTGCTGATCAGTATGTTGTTTATGGTTTTTTATGTTATCCTGCTGTTGTATAAAATTGTTATTTTTTACTGTAACGACATTAGGTTTATTTCCATGAATGCTATAATCTGTAGCTTTCGAAATACAGTTTTTTTCAGCAACAAATTTATTTTCGTTCGCCCGTCTTTCCTTTTGCCGTTTTAATAATTCTTCTATTTCCATACAAGCGCCAGAAGTGGCAGCAGCAATTGCTGAAGCTATTATCGGATCATCTTCGAAAACGCTTTCATCTAAGGATTCTTTTAATGTTTTTGTAGAAGAAAACAAACGTAAAGATGGATCATTGACTTGATCACTAAAATACACGTCCATTAATGTGAAAAAAGGCCACTCCCTCCTTTTTGGTTCCTCTGACATTTTTATTGCCTGTTGTTAAAAGCATAACATAACTTTAAACTCATAAGGGGCTTACATACATCAAAACTTACCTTGTATTCCTGCAGTAAATTGTTCCATTTTTTTATAATTTTTGAAAGTGGTAATGGGACGTTTAGCTCTCTCTCTACGACCCTAAGATAAAAGAAATTGTTAAGATTAGAAACAAACAAAGGAATATAATTCATCAAATAAAACCGGTGATCTAAAAGTTCAATAGAGAAATGTGCGAGGTCATTGCACTATGTAATGAACTGCATGTGATAGAGTAACACTTTGTCTAACCTTCTAGGCATGGAAATACTACAACTTTAAAAGAACTCACCGATGAAACTCGCTTTACAGTTTTGGAATAGTTTCATTTCATGTCCGCATTTAAAATGATATCCCTATCCTCATTATTTCGATATGATTTCATTTAATCCATCCCACGATCACTGGTATGAGACGATAGCCGTTTTTTATTATCAGCTATATAGTAGATCCTGCTTTTCATCGAGATCACGAATCATAATCTGAAAATTTATTCTACTCTTTCCCGCTGTGTGGCTTGTTTCATTCTTAAATGTAAATCACGTTGACCGAATAAAATATGAAACACCGAGCCGAACTGTTAAGTTTAATTGTCACGTTAATTCCCAACATTGAATCGCAAGCGCTACGCATACTCAATGCCCGTACTCTTATACTGGTATATACTAACCATATAGGTAATCGAAATTGTTTTTGTTTTAATATAGAGATAAAATTTGTGTACTGCAAGGAATATTGTATGAAGTAAATATAGCACCGTCGGAACAAGTCGTCATTTCTCTACGTAAGTTTTAAGACTCAAAACTGGCAGGCTGTTTAATTTTGAATTATTTTCGAAACTAATCGATAGGCGCATGTATTTTTTCAGAAAATATTGGAAAAAATTTTAATGTAGTTTTTGTTCCATTTGGAAAATAGTTTTAATTTCGTGTTGATTGGAGACCACTTTCTACAAATTACCGTATTTTTTCTGTGGGTGCAGTGCCATTGAGTGTCGGAGAGAAAGCAATGGTGCAGTCATAACGGAAATGAAATGTGAGACGTCATATCGTAACAATATTAACAATAGTTAAAAATCCGAAAGCTCTGCAAAAATATTTTATTTTTTTTACGAAATAATATTTCTTCTTCAAATGGAAAGGCAGAAACAAATGCTCTTGAGGCTTACGGCAGGATTCAAGTCGAATTTCAGCACACACAAAAAAATTGTGCACAGGAAGTGATGAATCTGTGCTTTTGTCTTCGTACTTTTATTATCGCTTTGAAAAGAAACTTTAAAATAAAGAAATTGATTTTAGAATAAGTAATTAATTCAATAAAATATATGCTTTGTTTTTTCAAATGTCATCATATTGCGACGTTTTATCTGTGTTTTGAAAACAATTGTTGCCACAACTTAAAAATTAAGTTTTTCAACTATCAATCTGGCTTTATTTTCGGGATCTAATCTGGATCAAATCACTCGGATAAGAAAAAATGGCTGATAATGTCTATTTTCTCTTTAACCATTCCATTTTTTTTCCTTTTTGAGTTTAACCATAGACATATTATTACTAGATGGTGCATTTCATACCCCGACCTGGAACATCGTATACCTCACACTTTTACTCCTAATAGATGGCGTCCCAATGCAGTTGGTCAACTTATAAACATTTTTTGTGTTCCATTTTTGTATCTAGGTAAATATTTGTAAGATTCACAAATATGTTGCAGAGAATGAAGAAAAAACTAACAAATGAAATCGATGATGAAAATCGACATCGAGTACTTTTTGCATGATATAGCATATAGCTAGTTGAATGGTGTGTGTAGTGTAGTAGGACCAGTGTACTTTTATGTCGTTTTCCATTGGACAAGAAGAAGCGTCCGGGAGAGTCCGGAATCGAAAAAATGCCGTTCCATTGGCACAAAAATACTCTTCTGGTGATTCTGAGAAGAGAATTTCGCTTCTCGATTTCAAGTCAGAATCCACTCAAAAAGCACTCATATAAGTGCAATTTATGTATTTATTACAAGTCAACTGACAGCAGCAGTAGGTTATTTTTTGGCATTTCACCAATACTTTGGTGGATTCTGTCAGAAGCAGTTTTGCTGTTCCATTGGATTTCAAAATGAGTGGATCCCCGAGTGAAACCAATGGAAAACGACATTAGAGTGACAATGACAATACTTATGAGTTATGACGATGGGAATGAAGTATCTTACGAACACAACGTTGTAAAAAGAATGTGTCTATGGAAATGTGAAATAACTAGCTATGTGTGTATAGGTCTAATGTATATTATGTAGGTCATGGATATTATGATAAATTATTTAAAGTAGACACTAGACAGGTATATAATATACTTCCCTTATTGCTGATGCTGGGAAGTGAATGGAAGGAAAATAAAGATACCACCTATTGATTGACTGACACAGCGCTTTTTTTTTAATTCCACATACAGCATTGCCACTAGCAAAATATTGCGTTTATGATCGAACTTTTATTGAGATAAATTTTTGGCTTTCATATTTGTGTCTTTGAAACTTTGATTGCATGAATAGCTAACACAAAATACACAGGGAAAAATAATTCTTAGGTACATACCTACATAGGTAGTTCCATTGTATATAGAGACTATAGTACTATCATCAACACGAAAATTTTCTTAGCCGGACACACCGTCGGATGGCGTTGCTGTCTTGCTAAGTTTCTTGTAGCACCAAAATAGAAAGGAATAGCCACACTTGTGATGACTGATGAGTGAAAAGAAACATTTGGTGGGTGGTGTTGGCTGGTCTGTAGGTAGCAAATAAAGGGATAAAAACATCATAAGGGTTTCTTTTCTCTGTTACTCGCACAATGAGGTTCTATCTCTTCATGCATGAGTAGTTTCTTTGAACTAAACATGATGACAAATTTCTGATTTGGAATTTCGATCTAATGACAGGCAAATCTGGATATTTGTGCTCATGAAAGAAACGATTCTCTTCGTGTTCCTTTTTATGATGAGATGACCGTTGATCTTTTTTTTTAGATTTGAAAATTCGTTCTTATAAATAGATATTTGAATGTAAATGGAGTATATTTCAAGTTAATCTTTTTGTTGTATTTCTGTTAGTTATGAATTCATGACCAACAATTTAATTATATTATTGATTTGATATAATATTTACAATTAATTAACCCCAATTGCGGAAGTGAATGTTACATTACATATATGCGAAAGGAGATAAAATTGACGGCCTTGATCTACAGGTGGCTTTGGTCGTGCGAATTTTAGGGTGGATGGGCTGATAATCTTTCATCGGATTGCTTTTTATCCTCGTATAAATAGGTATATTATGCATTAGTGATCTGTTTTGCAATTGTCATAATCAGAATGGCATAGGTATTAAAAAAAGAAATACCTATGTTTTGTAGAGAATTAACTGACAACTTTAATAAGTTGCACAGTATTGTTTTGAGGTCAGTTCATTTAAAAACAAAATTTGGAATAAAAACGTTCGCATGGGGATCTACATTAAAAACGACAACGTATATAAGCTATTCAGGATAAAATTAGGTACTAATTTTAGATATGTTATTTAAAACACCAGCAAGATAGGATTATTCGATTTTAATATGACACACTGTCGAACAAACTAGGTAGGTAATTTCTTTTTAGTTTAATTATTTCGGTTTTATTTTTGAGCTGTTTTTTTTTTTATTAATTTCGTAAGGTATATATACATTCCTACTAGGTAATAATTCTTTTATCGTATTATTTTTTTTAAATTCTATCGGTTTATTCAAATTAAACTCAAATTAAAATACGTATAATACACTCTCGCAGGAAATAGGTAGATATGTACCTAGGCAATATTATTTATTTTATGGAATAGGTAAGTATGTATTGCCAGATTTGTCAGTTAAATGGGAACAGAATGCACTCCAAATATTACCGACTCATTGGAAATATTCGAAAAATAAGACAGAGCGTCATCTTAATTTTGGTAATGTGAAAAACCCATAATAATGATCTCAACAACACGGGGAAAAATATACATATATAGTTGTAAATAAAATAAAGAATGGTGCTTTTGCCCAAATTAAAAATATAAACCAACAACTTTAAAAAATCAAATAAAACTTAACATCATCTACCTGTATTCGAAATTATATTTATTGCTTCTGCAAATTCTAAAAAAAAGGGGTAAAATTTATAAATGCACTACCTGTTTTAACAATTGTTCCGAAAACCTTATCGCATTCAATTCAATACCTGTTATAAACTTGTGTTTTTCTACATTTTGTAAAAATGTAAAGTTATGAAGAAATCCTATATTGTTGACAATTTTTTTGATTTTTAGATACCTATACAAAACATATACATAACTAGCTGACCGGGCGGACTTCGTACCGCCTAAAATTAATTAAATTATTAACATCACAATTCTTGCTTCTGCTATTCGACAGAGTACATCCAGAAACGCGATTGTCCGAAAACACTGTGCTTAACGATAAAGTCCATGATCGTTTTAAGTTTTGGTTTAAAAAATGGTGCGTGATGTCATTACCGTGTGTATGACATCAGCACAGAGTAAACATACAGCACACGCTCATAGGCGCCTAGTTTTTTTTTATAAGTCACATCGGTCTTGCAACTCTCTTTTATATGTATATACAGAGATATGCGGTTGGTGAACTTTATTCGGCGAATTGTCCTGTTTTTTTGGAATCATTATTTAATTTAAGTAAACAGACCCTAGTGGCTTGCATAGGGTCAATATGATAGTTTTTAATAGCACCAATATAGGTCAGCACTCGGATATAAAAATATAAGACATGTTGTAGCTTTCCGTTATTTCTAAATTTCCAAAGAATGACATTATGAACTAGTATTCCATGGCTTTATGAAGTATCTTAGAACGAGTCTTCAGTTAAATAAAGAAGTATAAAAAATAACGTTGGAAGGGAGGTATAAAAGTTAATATCAATTTAAAAACTTTCAGAAATAAAGACCTACCCAAACGTACGGCGTATACATTGTGAAATTTTCATTGTAGTTTTGTAACTGTAACTGACTGTTTCAAAAAAAGTTCCATACTTCTTATTAATAACTTAAAGCATACATTTCGAACATGAGTTTTTTTTTTAAATACCTTCAAGATCCGACAACCATAATCAATTAAAAAATCCGAGTAAGTCAGAATAATCAATCATTCATCCATAGAAAAAAGAAATCCAAATTCCCAACTCATCTGTGCTTTGAGCAGAATTGAAGAATCTCGTGAATCGTAAATGCAGAAATTCTTCCAAAGAAAAATAAATGCATACCCAAATACACACAAAGTAGGTACCTGCTCATCTCATTCATAAAGCAACAGACGACAAACCTGACAAATTATGAAATCGAACCAAAAAGGGAGAGAAAGAAAAAGAATAGACTACAAAACCCACCCTCATCCACACTCTGAAATCGGAAAGGGAAAGCATATCAGAAAACAGCTATGCAAATGGCTATGCATACGCATTCATTCATGTAAGGATGTGCGCGTTCCACTTGGGTTGCTTTTCCTTTAGAAAATATATCAGCCACCAGCGCTGACACCAATGCAACCACCACCATCGAGGTTTCTGCGCCTACTAAAGTAAACTGTTAAAATACTTAAGATTCATTCACACGACACCTTACTAAATTACTTTACGTTAATGATCTAAGTTTCAGTACTAATTTGAGTTATTGAAAAATATATTTTTTCAATCATTCTTCTTAAAACTCGAATAGAATATTGACCTAAATAAATAATTCTTAATTAAAAGACTTACTTTTTCAATTTATTAAGTACGACACTGGATATTCTTAACAGGTTATGGGCCCAGACCCTCGTACTTGGAAAATAAATAAGAAGTAGAAAAAGAAGTTTCGAGAAATGGCAGATGGACTGAAATTTTCGGTAGCCAAACTGAACAGTCAAAACTATAATGTTTGGAAGTATCAGATGCAGCTTCTTTTAATGAAGGAAGGAGGATGGTGTGCGATTACTGAATCTAAGCCAGATCCAGTAACTGTAGCATGGAAAACAGCCAATGATTTAGCCACTGTTCTTATTGGTTTGTCGGTAGAAGACAACCAACTCATCCATATCAGAAGGACTTCAACAGCCAAAAAAGCATGGGAAAAATTACAGTCGTATCATGAAAAGTCAACACTAAGTAATAAGGTGCAGTTGATGCGACAAATATGTAATCTGAAACTTAACAATGGTGGAAATATGGAGATCCACATTCAAAAAATTACGGAGCTTTTTGATAAATTAGTGGCTCTTGGCGATCAGTTGTCAGAGAATTGGACTATTGCCATGTTATTAAGTAGTCTTCCTAGAGCGTATGATACACTAGTCACAGCATTGGAGACAAGAAACGAGTCCGATCTTACATTAGATCTTGTTCAATCGAAATTGATTGAGGAGTGGAAACGGCTGAAGCACTCATCTGAAAGGGCATTGAAGGCAATATCATCAACATCACAAAACATTCGGAAATGTTTCTTCTGTAAGAAACAAGGTTATATGAAGAAGGATTGTCATGAGTTCAAGAAATGGAAATCTAAACAAGAGACGGCTTGACGATAAAGTAACAGGAGGGACTTGTTTTAATGTCAATGGAAACCTAGATGCAAACCACTGGGTGGTTGACTCTGGAGCGTCGAGTCATATTTGCTGCAACGCCAAACAATTCTCTCAGCTAGATCATACATTTAGAATGAAGTTGTTTGTCGCTAATGGTGATGAGGTTGAAGTTATTGGCAAAGGAACTTGCAGTATAAGCATTCTGAACAGCAATAACAAAGAGGACATTGCTCGTGTTGAGGATGTTTTGTATGTACCATCTATTCAGGGGAACCTACTTTCGGTTAAAAAACTAGTACAGAAGGGACTAACTGTCAAATTTTCAAAAGGCGTCTGCAAAATATTCAAGCAAAATAAAGAAGTTGCAGTCGCTGATCAAATTACAGATCTTTACAAGCTTAGACAAAGTCCACTACAACAGGCTTTAGTTATTAGTACTCACAAGACAAATTGCGTCCATCAATGGCATCGAGTGCTTGGTCATCGGGATGAAAATGTTATACGAAATCTAAACAGAAAAGGTTTTGTATGGGATATTCACATAGCTGATTGTAATGTCAAGGAAACGTGCGAAGTAAGTATGCAAGGAAAGATGACTCGCTTGCCATTTCCAAAGATTTCAGAAAGAAGGAGCACAGGTCCCCTTGATTTAATTCATTCAGACCTTTGTGGCCCTATGCAAAAGGTTACTCCAAGTGGAAATAAATATTTTCTGACATTTATTGACGATTTTTGTCGATTCACTGTCATATACCTATTAAAGAAGAAGTCGGAAGTTTACGAAAATCTCGTAGAATTTATTCAGATGGTCAAAAACAAATTTGCAAAATTACCGAAAGTTATTCGATCAGGTAATGGTAAGGAGTTTGTGGAGAGAAGAGTTGTCGAGTTTCTAACTTCCAAGGGCATTTCACGTCAATATACAACCAGATACACACCAGAGCAGAATTGAGTGGCTGAGCGTAAGAACCGATCGCTCGTCGAAACGACAAGGTGTTTGTTGCTAGATGCAGGACTAAGCAATGAAATCTGGGGGGAAGCCGTTATGAATGCCAATTATTTGCAGAATAGCTAACCATCATCCGTAACTAAGAATACGCCGTTTAAGCTATGGGAAGGACGAAAACCATCTATGAATCATCTTCGTTTGTTTGGGTCAAAAGCATATGTTCATATTCCCAAAGAAAAGCGGAAGAAACTTGATAAAAAGGCTGAACTAAGAATGCCTCAAGGACGAAAACCAGTTGGCTCCAAATGGACATTTAAGTTGAAAAAAGATGCTAATGGGAACATCAAGCTATACAAAGCTCGTCTAGTTGCTCAAGGTTTCAGTAAAATTTTTGGGGTTGACTATGACGAAGTATTTGCACCTGTGGTTCGTCAGGCAACATTTCGATCATTATTAGCAAAAGCTGGAGCCGAGAATATGATTGTGAAACATTTTGATGCAAAAACAGCCTTCCTTAATAGTGATCTGGAGGAGGAGATATACATGAAGCAGCCACCAGGATTCGAGCAGGGAAGTAAAAATACAGTCTGTTTGTTGAAGAAAAGCTTATATGGATTGAAACAATCAGCGAGAGTGTGGAACAATTCTATTCATACTGTGTTAATTGAAGCTAACTTTAACCAGGCCGACGCAGATCCTTGTCTTTATTCGAAACAATATGGTACTGATATCTGCTTCATCATCATTTATGTTGATGACATTATTATTGCAAGCAAAAATGAAGAATTAATAAGAGATACGGAAAAATATTTGAAGTCAAAATTCGAAATAAATGACTTAGGAAATGTCTCTAACTACCTTGGAATAGAAGTGATCAGGGATAAGAGCGGTGTATTCAGCATTAACCAAACCGCATATATTAAAAACATTCTGAAGGATTTTGGACTGGACTGTGCTAAATCATCTGCATACCCATTGGATCAAGGATATGGAAAAGAGTCAGAACAAGAGCATTCATTAGTTGACGGCAAGAAGTATCAACGACTTATCGGAAGTTTATTGTATATAAATAGCTGTAAATACTCGTCCAGACATTGCAGCTGCAATTTCCATCTTAGGACGGAAAGTAAGCAATCCAAGTGTTAATGGCTGGAACGAATGTAAGCGAGTTGCAAGATATCTTAAAGGCTCATCAGAATTGAAACTCAAACTTAGCGGCAATCGAGAAACAGTCATGCATGGGTACGCCGACGCAAATTGGGCTGATGGAAGCACGGATAGGAAGTCAAATAGTGGCTACATATTCTTCCTAAATGGAGGGGCGATTAGTTGGTCATGTCGAAAGCAGACTTGTGTTGCATTGTCATCGACAGAAGCGGAGTTCATCGCTTTATCGGAAGCATGTCAAGAAGCGTTATGGTTGCGAAAGTTGATGAGAGATCTTTACATTGACGTCAATAATCCCACCCTAATATTGGAGGATAATCAAAGTGTACTGAAAATGATCAAGGAGGAGAAACTCAGCAAAAGAACAAAACATATCGATACCAAAATTCATTTTGTTAAGGATAATGTTGACAAACAACTGGTGCAATGTAAATACATTGAAAGTAAAAACATGATAGCAGACCTAATGACGAAGCCCTTAACAGGCCAGAAAACTAAGGATCTAAGAGAGATGTGCGGACTCAATCTTGAGAATGAGGAGGAGTGTTAAAATACTTAAGATTCATTCACACGACGCCTTACTAAATTACTTTACTTTAATTGATCTAAGTTTCAGTACTAATTTGAGTTATTGAAAAATATATTTTTTCAATCATTCTTCTTAAAACTCGAATAGAATATTGACCTAAATAAATAATTCTTAATTAAAAGACTTACTTTTTCAATTTATTAAGTACGACACTGGATATTCTTAACATAAACCAACAAAAGTTATGATCTTCACCCTCTAAAATATTTGAGCTCCGGTATGAAGACGATGGTGGCGCAATGGTAGGATACACGAAGTGATAGTACTATAATGTTTATATACATGGTAGTTCGCTTGAAAGTTGAAATTGAAATGTGAAATTATTATATGTATTTAAGAGTCTAATGTACATTTCTCACTCTTTCACTTTAACTTTTTTAACATTTATTTTTTGCTTCTTGCATTATTTTTACTTTTTGTTTTTTTTTTTACATGTTTTTATCAATGCGATTTTGGTTCAATGTTTTCATTTGCCAATTAAATTTTTTTTTAATAGTATGACTAAAAATCTTTTAACAATATTTGATTACAATTATTTTTAAAGAACAAACGTGTTGTTTATATTGAGACATCTCTAAAACGCAGCTTGATATTAAAACCTTAAAATTTTCCTTTTGATGGCAATTTAATACAAAAAGATTTTAAAATTCTGAAAACCAAATAAGGTAAGCTTCATATACAAAAACTTTCAACCCAATATCGGAAGCATTGGGTTTACGATTGAATCGGCCTGGGTCTTGATTTAATCTGGCAGTAAAAATTTAATTTTCACTTCCGTACTCAATAGCAATCCCTAACAATGCATTAATTGTTTGAAGGAAACCATCGAAACAGAAAACGTTGGGCCTACGTTGTTAATTTTTGGACTTAATCGGTGCAGATCTCTTATTCTACTCTTGATATCAGTGAGCTCTTTACAAATAAAATTATCAATCTTTATGGGGGTTTGATATGGCTTATTAGTAAATTGCCGACTATTAAGTGAACGTAAACTTTGTTAAAAATTAAAAAATAGTTATTCTAATCCTTAAATGTAACTGGCTGCATTTTTACTGCAGTACGCAAACTACATGCAGAGACGGACATGTTTTGGAAAGTGGTTGGAAATAAGTGTCTTTCTGACAATCTGCACATCGTTTTTGTGACGGAGTTAGTCTAGAGTTAGTTGGAATCCAATAATCCTATTTAAATTTTCATTGTACACTAACAGCCTTATTTATAAACGTATTATAAAGAGTGTATAAAGTTATGCACGCTCTAAAATGCCTCTAAACGCATAAACCTTATTTATAAAAAAATTTCAACGTTGTATGGAGCTTGTATACGCTAAACGCACGTGGACATTTAGAGCTTGTATAGAGGTGGAATAGTCGAAATGTCATTTTGACTTAAATAATTTGTCACATTTTATTTTAAGTGAAAACAAAAATAAATTCGATGTATCGACGTTTTTATTTTCAATTTAAAAGATTCTGCAAGTATCGATAAGTTGGCTTAGAAATATGGGCAGACATGAGATATTTTTAATCGCTATATATATTTGCTTTAATTTAATAAGACTACCGACTCATGGATTCCCAAATATCCCTTTTTATACCCTCCAGAGGAAGGTATATTCACTTTGCCAATACATTTGTAACGCCAAGAAGGAGTCACCGGAGACCTTATAAAGTATATATATTCTGAATCAGGATCACATTCTGAATCGATTTAGCCATGTCCGTCTGTCTGTCTGTCTGTCTGTCTGTTGAAAGCACGATAGCGCCCGAAGTAATTGACGTAGGTGAATGAAATTCGGTGAAAGGACTTTTTTTATCAGCGTCAGGTTGGTATTGAAAATGGGGTATGTCGTTCAAGTACTTCTGGTACCTCCCATACAAAACCAATATTGGACCCATGTGTCCCTCTTTCCGTTGAAAACACGATAGCGTCCAAAGGAATCAACCTAGGTGAATGAAGTTTTGTGAAAGGACTTCTTTTATCGTCGTTAGGTTGGTATTGAAAATGGGCTATGTCAGTCAAGTAGTTCTGGTATTTTGCATGACTTGTATGCCGTGGAGGGTATCAAAGCATCGGCCAGGCCGATGATAACACTTTTACTTGTTTTCTTTTTACTTTTCCATATTTTTAATTTTTATTTGTATTTGAATTTGTATTTCCAACAAGTTACCTAGGTTTTTTTTATCATTTCGGACAGATAAATGTAATAGATTTCTCTTTTTCAGTACTTTTTTTGACACAAGCCCTGTATAACTAGTATGCATGGAAAAATGTTTTATAAATAAGAATTTTTGGAAGGGTGTATAAGGGCTGTATAAATTCTTATACACTGCATAACTATACAGGTGTATAAGCGTGTTAAGCAAATTCTAATAAATAAGGGTGTAATTCTTTTTTTATATCAATTTCGTCAAAGCATAACATAACTTTTCTTCTTCTTTTAAATTTAATATTGCTGCTTTTATTGCATTTACTAAATTAGAACTAAGTCGAGGTTGAAAGGGGACCTTAAATACAAGTTCTGAGCCATATACTTATCAGCCACGTTGTAATTGGCTTAAGATTTTGCGAATAGTCTTGGTTTTCTCATCGATATGCTTTAAAGAATCTATTTGCGCATTTATACCTCTTTTTGACAATTTATTTAAAAACCTAACTTTCTCTGTTTTTTTAAATAGCTGTCGACGTAATTGTAAATTTTAAATTTTGCTCATTTTCAATTTTTTAATCTCTTAATTTTTCGAACATTAAAGGGATTGCAATTTTTTTCATTTGTTTGGCCTGTTTAGTTTCGATGATCTCATGTGTTACACATCTTCATCATTTAAGACAAATTTTCTGAGTGCTACAATAACCACTGCAACTAGGAAAGTTTTTGTACTAATTTCCGTTGTAATTCCCAATATGTTTAACCATACTTCCCTTTCTTTTGTTTTTCGATCGAAAAAATTGCCTCTTTCGATTTTTCACTATACACAACACATTTAACTTTTTTTCTCATGCTACTCATAATTTAGATACATTACTTAAAACACCAGCAAGATAGCATTATTTAAGAATGTATGAATTTTTTTTAAATATTTGTGATATTAGTTTAATTTTTTTGGTATTCTTTTTGAATTGCTTTTTTTTTATTAAATTCGTATTAGCACACACTCCTACTGGGTAAAAATTATTTTCGGGTATTATTTTTTTAAAATTCTATCAGGTATATTCGAACTGTTAACGCGCCCTGACATTCCTGCATCCTGCCTCTGTTATCATCTCTACTGAACAGATTGCGCTTTCAAACACAAAAAGGCATCAGAACTGAGCCAAGGGAGTAGTAGAAAACGAGCAGTGATCGCGTTCGAAAGGAAAATAAAATAAAGATTAGAAAAAATAAAGTAAACATTTTGTTTCAATTAGTTGAGGGTACGAAACGAAATCAAGCCACGTGTGTGAAGTGTGAACCAGCTTTGAAAAAAAAAGGTGCAACAATTAGCAAAATAATAAGCTTAGAATGCTTAAGGCAAGGAAGAGAAAGATTGTGGGTAAGTTAGTGCAAATGTTTAGATTAATTATTTGAACTAAAATGCAGGTGATTGTTTTTTTTTAAGTCACAGAGAGCGAACTATTATTTTTTTGTGTTAAGTATATTTTGAGTGAGGATAGAGAATGGCTATGTGCGAGATAATTCGGTAGCAGCGGGAATGATAGAACAGCGTTTGGGTTTCTCTGGAGTGAAGACAATTAACGGCAGTGCGACGAGCTATGCGAGAGTTTGCTGCGGAAATAGAGCGGATTGAGCTCTTATAAAGCAGAACGCAGGAGGCACCAGCGGAAGTTCTGTATGATTAGAGCGAAATGTTTGTGTGAATTATAGCTTATAGGTCATGAGAGTTGCAGGGCGAATAATAGACAAACATTTGAGTGGGTTTTCTCTATAGATCAGATATATTCAATGGCAGAGCGCCGACTTAAAAGAGGGTTTTTTAGGGGGAGTGAAGCGGATTGGGATTGGGCTCTCATAAAGCAGGGGGCACTAACGGCCGCACACGGGGGCAGAACACCACTAATGCTGGCATTTAATAACATTTTGAAGTTGAGCTCCGATTTGAACTAACGTTTTATTTTCATTGTAAAATGGATAGAGAATAAGAAATGAGAGTGCGACAGTTAATTGGGAGCACGTGGTCTTTGCCTAATCGTCACGACTTGACCATTTGGTAATTTTTTTCATCGAAGCCAGACGTGTTTTTTTGTTTTGAGTGACAACAATAAACTGGGTGCAATTTCTAACAGATTTTTATTGTACAAAAAAATATATTACAATGGAATCAGTAAGCTCAGGTGTGTTAATTTTTTATTTTTATAAGAAATTTTTCTTTTTGTCCTCTTAATATGTGGTTAAAAAAATTTATTAATTTTTGTGTTTAGCGCGCCGTTCCAAGCGACGTTTTATGCGAGTAGAGCAAAATATGTTTGTGCGAAATATATATATAGTATAAGAATCATGGGCTGGTGTTTCTCACAAGAGCGCCTTAATTTAAATTTTTCTTTTTTCATTTCTTTAGAGCAGAAGCAGCCAGCGGCAGTGCGCCGAGTCGAAAAGAAAGGGGAAGAGAGGCTCGATTCTAGTGGTATCGCTTCAGAAAGCGATGGGGCGAACGGATTTGAACTATTCCAAGGATTGACAGTGAGGCTGTTATCGCCCGAGTTCAGCGGCAGGCAGATTGGGTTAAGGCAACCACAAGTGAGGCCATTGGTAAAGAGCTACTGGAGGCACGCTTAGAGGCGCTAGATTCCGCATGGAAATCCTTTGAAATGCATTTCGTGCGACAGAGGTTAATGAACTCATCGAATTCGAATGAGGAGATCTGCAACAGAACTGAGGACACCTATATCGAAACCCTAGCCGCTATCTGTCAGAGAATAAGTATGTTACAGCCATGTGCAGTTCCATTAGTCAACAATCCCTCATTCGAGCAACACCAGTTTGCGGACCTCCCATTGGCCGATAGACGTCCAATATTCCGAGGCGATCATCATGAGTGGATACACTTCACGGATACCTTCACCACCGAAATCATAGAGAATCCACACCTTACAAATATTCAGCGCCTTCGGCGTTTGCATGTAAAGGATGACGCTGCAAGAGCTTTAGGTTATATTCATCTTTCGACAACGAATATATGTGCCTTGCGTCGCACTGCTCAGCTATTTTAGACTTACCCGTTTGGTCAAATGCAAATTATATGCAAATTCGAAGCATGCTAGATACGGCAAGAAATAGCATGCGCAACTTTCCCCTGAGGGCCAACGTGATTTATTGGTGCTAAGGTTCTTGGAATCTCGTTTAGATAGTGTTTCTCGCGGTCAGTGGGAAATGATGCGGCCCACGGATCGCATACCAAGTCTGCAGGGGGATTGCTTCACTTGGCTTGAGCGTTACTCCAGTGGATTGTTAAGTAAGACTTCGAACAAAGGCATATTAACACCAAACAGTATTGACCAGCGAATGTTTAGGACGGTGATGCGTGAGAAACCTAAGATGTATGCTTCGACATCTAACTATAGCCCATGTCCAAATTGCACAGGCAATCATGCCTTTCATCGCTGTCCAAGCATCGGGCGCGTGAGCCGAGAGCGTAGAGTTCAGAAAATTTTTAAGCTTGGTCTCTGCCAGAATTGCCTACGTTGCGGCCACGTGGCGCGAGACTGTCGTTTGGGCCGCTGCCCTAGATGTGCGCAGGTTCCCCACAACAGTATAATATGTCCTCGGGCATATCGTGTGAATGAGGAAATCGTAGTGGAATCCAAGGTTTGCCCAGAGCCGATGATAGCATCAGCGGTGGAGCGAGTGCCTGAGGAGCGGCAATAACAATTACTGCAATCAAGTGAAACCGGCCTCGGGGTTTCAACCATTCCTGATTTGAGTTCGCTATCTAAGCGTCGTACACTAAGCCTGCTGTCCACAGTCCAGTTTCGGCTTCTACTTAACAACGGTGCGAAGGTGACCTTGCGTGCCATGTGCGACACAGATGCCCAAGCTAACCTTGTTAGCAGTGAGTTTGTATCTCAACCGAAATTTCCCGTTTGTCGTTCTATGACGAGCATTGTGACCCCAACGGCCTCAGCAGCGCTAAAATGTAGCAGATCCGTCTCGGGATATTTGATATCCATGTTCTATCAGGAGCCTCTTATGCTCATTACTTTCATAGTAGTGCCATCAATTTTAGAAGAAGCTTTCTTACCAAACATACGCTTGGGGAACCAACAACTTCCCACTCCTATATCGACATATTTGGCACTCCTGAGTGTAGGAGTGTGTGCCCGTTTTATACCTAATGGCACAACAAACACGGTTGGGGTGGTTGATATTTGGAGAGATTGCACCAGTTGGTTGTGTATTTGCAGTGGTATCTAAAACTGACCAGGATGTTGTGAATGATCAAAGTCTAGACGAACAGCTAAGGAATTTTTTTGAGTCAGAAGCACTTCCCGGAGATAAGTCTTATTACACGGAAGAAGAGCAACAGTGTGAAGCACATTTCTTAAGTACACATAGGGTTGATCCGACGACGGGACGCTATGTGTTGCAGATCCCTCTCCGCGGGGAATGGAGGCGAATCGGATCGAATGCAACGGTTTCTGCGGCTGGAACAGCGTCTACAGAGTGATCTTGGGTTGAGGAAAAAATATTACCAATTCATGAGCGAATATTTGGACAACGATTGGATGCGGCCTGCTACTAAGAAACCACGGGGACCAGTGTACTACATTCCACACCATGCAGTGCTGAAGAAATTTTGGGTGGTGCATCGTGCGCCACCGACAACGGGCTTTCTTTGAACGATGTTCAGATGATCGGTCCCAAACTCCAAGGAAATCTGATCGACCTGTTGTGGGGATTCAGACTTCAGGCGTATGCTGTCTCAGCAGAAATTAGACAAATGTTCCCTCAAGTGAAGATTGAGCGTGAGCACTGGGATCTACCTACAACGAATTTTTTTGCCGTGATAACTCGGGAAACATTGCAGAATATTGACTTACAGGGGTGACGGTCAGAGCATGCTGCAATGTGCCAAGTATAATAAAGATAAATGGCCCTTGGGGTCGAGAGCGGTTCTCCAGTGCTTTTATATTTACGATTGTTTGGCCGGAGCAGACTCAGAGGAAGAACTCTTGCAGCTGGGTAGAGAGATGCAGCAGCTCTTGTCGTTGGGGGCTTTGAGCTAACAAAACGGCGTTAAAATTTTAATACCGTACAGAAGGTGTTGGGCTCAAAATTCGACGACCATCAAGCGTTGTTAAATGACGGCGAAGATGCATCCGTAATTGGACTTAAATGGCACACCAGCACGGACGAGTTAACATTTAGGTTGCAGGCGTTACCGACGGTCCTATTGAGTGGTTGGACTAAGCGAAGTATTCTGTGTGTGACAGCCCGACTTTACGACCCGAACGGTCTTGCCGCCCCCTTCATAATCCGGGCCAATGTTCTGCTGCAAAAAAATTGGAAGGCTACAATTGGGTGGGACGAACAATTGCCAGCGGAGCTGATCAGTCATTGGCAGAATATTTTTGTACAACTAACGCAATTTGAATTCCTACGTATACCACGTTGGTTGAGGACCGGTCGGAAATGTAGCTTAACGCTTCACGGTTTTCCTGACGCGTCGACTCAGGCCTTTGGAGTAGCCATATACATGGTAGTGCGAGGTGAAAATAAAACTGTTTCAAACCTACTAATAGCAAAATCCAGAGTTGCAGCCGTCAAAACAGAGACAATACCACGTCCAGAGTTGCGAGCAGCAAAGCTGCTCAGCAGCTTGATGCAGCGCATCATCATCAAATGCGAAAGTGAACATCGAATTAAAATTTTGTCAGACACCTGCTGGTCTGACTCCATGGTAGTTTTGTGTTGGTTGAAACGTGAAACTCGAACACTCAAGCGGTTTGTGGATAACCAAGTACGCCAAATTCAAGAGAAAATACCATCCGCTGAATGGCGATATGTTGCAACTGAGACAAATCCCGCTGTTCAATAGATTATGGTGCATGGTCCCAGCTTTCTGCAAGACGAAAAGGGGAGTTGGCCCTGTGTACCGGAGATTGTTTCTGCAAGGACGGACAATGCGGTACAGGAGGAGTGTCGCCGCCTTGTGATCGACAAGAAGCAAACGACATCCCAAGAAGTCGCCATAGCCGCTGGAGCATGTCGAGTTCCTGGAAGAAAATCATTTCGGGTGCAACTTGTTGCAAGCATTAATGCGTTGAGCATCGACCAGCAGTCCCTTCTGTTTCGCTACTCCTCCCCCGATCTTCTACTGCGGATAACGAGTTGGGTCCGACGATTTTTGAACAATTGTCGCACACAGGTAAAAGGCCAACAAAACCAAACCTTTAGCGTTCAGGAGGCTAAAGAATTTTTAATGCACTGGATCAAACAGGAGCAACAGGATCACTTCAAAGCCGATATTAGAGAATTGCCGAATTGGACAAACAGCGGACTACCAGCGGATCATAAGCGATTATCAAGCGCCGTGACTGAGTTGGCACCTTGTAACGAAGCATTCGTTACAACAATACACTCCAGCCGTATCACATGCACACTGCCGCCTGTGACCAGCCATCGAGCCGCGCCCACACCACAGCGACCACTTCTCTTTGTACACGGTACTACCCATTCCCGTATCCTACCATCTGCCTTGCCATCACCATTCGCCTTGCCCAGCCACTACGGAGGCAATGCATGCATGTGCATTACGCACAATATACGATGACTGTGGCTGACTGTGCCCAACCAACCAACTAGCCGTGGCTACCCCCCCCCCCCTCGCCATGGTTCTGACATCGTTGTGGTGACGTGCGCACATGGCAAATGACTATGGCACAGAGCATTTACGCTGAGAAATAAAATTCACACCGGCTTACTAAATAAAATACCATAAGACCGCCAATAAAATTGCAAACAATCGAGCAAGGACTGCCGGAAGGCGGACCTGTAGATTGCCGGGACTGCCGCAAGGCGGACCTAGAGTGCCGGGACTGCCGCAAGGCGGACCTGTAGATTGCCGGGACTGTCGCAAGACGGACCTAGCCACCAACCGGGCGTGTACCACGCCCAACCAAGCCGTAAGGAAGGAACGAGCCGCTACCAGACGACCAAGGACCAGTATAGCCGTGCCGATTAAGACAATAAATTGTTAAAATTAACCTGTATAGCCGTACCAACTAAAATAATAATTTGTTAAATTGTATTATTCTTTTATATTGGAAATAAATTGTAATAAGAGGGACTCCTCAACCTAAAGTTCGTGTTTCTTTGGGAAGAACCTTGGCGATCCGACGAGCTAACCTCAGCCTGAGACAAAAAGCACATCACAACCTTTAAAAAATGTTCACCCGAATTCAAATAAACCCAATAAGGAAATGAGCCGATTTACTTCCACAATGTATTTAATTCATAGAGTTTTATTTAACAAACTTAAGGAAGTGATTACTGATTCAGACGGATATAAGTATACGACTGACTCTAATTATGATTATGGAAAAGTGATAGAAAATTAGTAAGTATTATTCATTAAAGTTGTGTGAGTAAGAAATGTTTTTCGACATCCTCCCATCGAACCAATTATCGATTTATTAGTTATCTCCAATGGATATAGAAGTTGTATCGGTCTTTTCAAAATGGACCCGCTTGGGAGTCTGATTTCGCAGGCGCGCACCTTGTTGTCCCGTCCAGGGAAAACATTTTCAACAACAGCTAAACGCCAAGCAGGACTATATCTCCAATCTCCCGAGTAATTTTTGGTATGATTCAACGATCTTAGTTGGTGCAAATATTCCTTGTACCACCGCTTCTTAAACGCAGCCAAAAATTTCAGCCGCTCTTTCCACTGCTTCCGGAGGTGTTTGCCACTTCGATCTTCAGGTGAGGATCCATCTAATGTTCGATGCCCGCCCATTAAAAAATGCGACGGTGTAAGGGGTTCGAGGTCTAGCGGATCATCTCCTGAATAGGTTAAAGGCCTTGAGTTTACGACGCCTTCAATTTCCGTTAACAACGTATGTAGCTGGTCATGGTTTAATGTTGAACGCTTTACGGCTGCTCTAAGGGCCGACTTTACTACTCCTATAAGAAGTTCCCAAAATCCGCCCCACTATGGGGCACACTCAACGATGAATTTCCATTTTACTCGACGTTCACTCAAAAATCCCAAAAATTGTTCATCGTTTCTTAAGCTCAGAAGATGCTTTTTTGAAGGTAGTAGCGTTACCTGAGTATATTATACGATCAATACCTCGACTTGAAAAAAAGCTTCTCGTGGCAAGAAGGCAACTGTCCGTCGTTATTCAATATTGTACCGCCCGAACTGCAGCACACGTAAACAATAAAATATATCGTTTTTTTTCCTTGACCGTTGTTATCTGCGATGTATATAGGGCCGGCGAAGTCCACTCCTGTTACCTCAAACGGTTTCGATGAGATAACGCGATCTCTAGGAAGCGGTGCAAGCCTCTGCGTGGCTGCTGTCCCGCGAAGAACTTTACACACCAAGCAATCCTTGATGACAGTTTTGATAAGCTGGCGCGCCTTTAGTACCCAGTATTTTTTCCGCAAACGAGAAAGAACTGCAGATGGTCCACTATGGAAAGATTTTCATGTGCGTCGCGAACTATAAGCCTCGTTATATCAGAAGACTTATTTAAAATGACAGGATGAGCAACGTTCTCGTCTGACCTTATATGCTGAAGGCGACCACCTACTCGCAAGTGTTCACTGGTAGCACCTAAAATTGGATAAAGAGAAATCAGTTTTGAATTATATGGTATACCCTTTTTCATTTGAAGAGCAGAGATCTCCCTAGAGAAATGAAGACTTTGCACGTGATTTATCCAATTCTTTTCTGCTCGGTCCATTTTTTCCGCTGACACATGCTTGAGAAATCCACCTTCCTTTTTAAAGATATCAACGGCTCTAAGTACATACTCTGTTATTCGCAGGAGGCGCGTCCAGTCACTACAGCGTTTGACGTCGATTACTGAGATATCAGAACGTGACGTCCCACGCTCTAAATTTCCCAGATCCTCCTCCTCAGCTAGTGTTGTCATGACACATAGTGGAGCAGCTTTAATTATTTTTGAAGATGGCCATTGTGACTGTTCTTCTTTGAGCCAGGCAAGTCCATTTAACCAGGCGCAATATTTTACGAGAGATGCGGCGCTAATCCCCCTAGTTAAAAGATCAGCTGGATTTTCGGTAATTGGGCAGTGTCTCCAAATCGTTACATCAAACAGGGATCGTATTTCTTTTACCCTATGTTCCACATAAGGCTTCCATCGCTTCTCTAAACCGTAGATCCAATATTAAGCAATTTGAGAATCGGTCCACAGAAACGATTCAATAATTTTCATTCGAATATGAGTTTTAATATAAATTAGCAAACGAGCAGCAATAACTGCCGCCGTGAGCTCCAACTTTGGAATAGTTAACTCCGCTTCGTTGTTTTTAGTGGCGCAACTCTGCCCTTAGCACAAATAAGATGCACAGATACTTCCCCGTCAACATGAACATTCCTTGCGTAAGCTACTGCCCCATAAGCGTACTTGCTCGCATCCGTAAAAACGTATACCTCAGTCCAATTTTGGTACGTTTTAAAGTGACGTGGTATCGCCATTTCGTTAAGCTCTTCGATATCCTTACTACAAGAATTCCAAATGTCTTGTAAATCCGATGAAAAGTTTTCGTCCCAATAAAATTTTCGGCGCCAAATGCTTTGAAATAAAATCTTTAAACGCACAGTCCACAGATCTAGAATACCTAATGGGTCAAAGATTTTCCGCACTACCCTTAAAACGCTGCGTTTTGTGATTTGAACGGTATTCACTTTCAACAAATCCCGTACAGGATCTAGATCTACTTCCAGTTCATCAGTAGCTACCACCCATCTCAGACCGAGGACTTTTTGCGTATCCGAAAAGCGCACCTTTACATCAAAACAATCCCTTAACGTTGCACAATTAGAATTCCATTTATGTAGGTTCATAGCGACACTACTGAATAAGCGAATTGTTTCTCGATAAATATTCTTGACCATACATTCGTCGTCAATGCTAGTTATGAAGTCGTCCATGTAAAAACTTTCCTTAAGGAGCTCATATATTTTTGTATAATGGTATACATCTTTAGTGCTACGTTCTGATAACTCCTGTGATGTCTGCGTTTGCAATGCGGCCTCCTTGATCAACTCCTGGATCATGGCACCAAGAATGTGGGGACTGCTTTTAACACCAAATGTTAGTCTAGTCATTCGGTAGGTTTTGATATCAGGTAAGACGTTCTCGCCGATTATCTTTTCCGAAAACCATGGAAAACGATGACTGTCTCTATCTGACGGGTGGAGCAATATTTGGAGAAACGCCTTCTCGATGTCGGCAATAATTCCAAATTTCCCAACTCTAAAATTTAATAAGATGACCAAAAGATCAGGTAAGTAATTCTCACCAACTTCTAAGGCATTGTTGAGTGAGAACTGATTGGGCGCATGTGCCGAAGCGTCGAAAACAATGCGCAGTTTTGTGGTTTCTTTATCATCGCGGTACACTGGGCGGTGAGGTAAATAATAGATTCGATTGCCTCGTAATTCAGCGTCAGAAACAGCAATACCCAGCGTCAACATTTCGTTCATTGACGCATGGTATTCGGTAATCCTTCCAGCTGAACATAATTTTCGGACAAGGGTACGCATTCGAACTAAAGCGCCCGCCTTAATATCATGCAAAGAAATTGGCTGTTCTTTCCAAAAAAGAGAAGCCTCGAATCTATCACCTACTCGACGAATGTGGGAAGAAACATTATCTCTATGAATCACCTTTTTTTCAGAATCAATTACCATTATATCTAGTTTCCGAAGATTTTGAATATCTTCACATGCGCAGACGTTGAGAAGCGAGTATGAAGACTGAAATCCCTTTTGTGTCACAGTCGATGGCCCTTGAATGGTCCACCCTAATATTGTGTTTATCGCAATTAACTTTTCAGTGAGACGTTTGTTCTCTCCCGTTGCGAACTGCCAATATGTGTCGGCTCCAATCAGCACACTGATACCATCCTCCAGTAATTGTCCTTTTGCACATGCATCTGCCAAATTCAGATTGTGGAGTGAAATGGATCCGTCGCTAGTGGGCACAGATAGTACATCAAGAGAGATTGCAGGAACTTCTACTGCTTCTATCGAAACTGAACGACCATCGTACTGACTTCGTAAAACCACCTGAACTCTGTTGCAGAGTTTCGAGGGCTTGGGCGTATCGCTTCCAAATGGTAGCACACTTAGTCTATGTACTCCCACAACAGGCAATTTAAGTTTTCGCGCTAGAGTAGATTTGAGGAATGACATCTGACTTCCTTCATCCATAACGATTCGCACAAACATAGAGAAGAAGGAAATTTTACTAGTAGCATATGCGCATGCAGTTTGCAAATATACGTTACCCTACTTCATTTCAACTGCTGTATACAGGTTTAGCGATGATGTATTTGTTAGACTTGGTGATGGATTCTCATTTCGACATTGAAACGAAGTAGAAACACGGCTTTGTTGAGGAAAAGACGGGTCACACATACTTGTTGCATGGCGGCGGTTGCATGTTTGCAGGTTACTCCTTTCACTTTACACGCTCGTGAATTATGGCTTTTCTTACAGCACCGGTAGCACCTGCCTTCGCTTTTTAAAATCATTTTCTTTTCGGTTAATCCTTTGGCACTAGAGCAATCCCTAGTTTCGTGATTAGTGCCCTTGCAAAATAGACAATTTCCTTTTGATTCTGACATCAGCAAACCCAAATCTGTTTTGACAGATCTTGTGCTTGCGCTCGATGTGCTAGAACGAGATGAATGTATTTTCGCTTCATTCGCTTTTTCCAGCGATTCCACCTCTCTTTTTAGGAACTTCAGTAGACAATTAACTTGCTTATCGCCGATTACATCTGATGAATTTTCTGAGACTGAGGAAACGCTAGCGGCCTCATCATCGTACTCTGTCCGAGAATTTTGTAGGTTCGCTGTAGTGTCCTCGTAGTAGCGGTGAAAATCGACTCTGAGTTCATTTGGCAGACAAAATAATTTGACGACGGTATGCCCAATGACGAGAGCGAACGAGTAGAAGCTAGTACCGATGTGTATAGTCTTCTCAAAGCGAACGCATCTGCCTTAGAAGAAACCGGCTGAATTGAAAGCAAATGTTGCATTGTAAAGTCGACAATTTTCTCATTATTGCCGTATTCTTCTTTCAATAGTGTTATAGCTTTATTGTAATTTGCTTCCGTGGCTGTGAGACCCCCTAATGTTTCAGCTGCCTTTCCAGTTAACACCGTTTCTAGGTAATTGAATTTGTCGATTGTGGTAAGAGAAGCATTTTTATGAACGAGAGCACGATATTGCTCCCAAAACGAGACCCATTCTTTGAAATCTCCAGAAAACCGTTTCGGCTAAAATTTCTGTAATTTAACAGCACTGGATGAAGATGACTGCGGCGGCATGGGTAAGGGGGCCAACGTAGCGTTTGCGGGAGTGACATCATTTGAATTTGTTACAACCACGGACTGACCTTGGTGAAGGTGAAGCTTAGAAAGGCGGAATTTGAGGCGCGTAATGGTAGCGATCGCTTTATCTTCGTATTCTGCTATTGCTTTAGCCTCCTTTACCTGATCATCGGGCTTAATTAATGTAACTACATCTACATATGCTTTGCGCAAGCTCTCATGTGCGGCCGATAAGCGGTCCAGCAAAACACTTAGCTCTTCTTCAATGTCGTCGATATTACTTAACTTATCCTAAATTTTGGCATCTTCCGATTTAAGATATTCGGTAGCGCTTTTGACAAGTTTGGTCACTTGACCGCGATAAGAAGCGCGACTTGCCAAATCCATTTAATTAAGAACCGATAAATACTCGTTTCTTTTCTTTACGTTGTCGGAAATTCCCGGGTTTCGGCACCAGATTTAAAAAATGTTCACCCGAATTCAAATAAACCCAATAAAGAAACGAGCCGATTTAATTCCACAATGTATTTAATTCATAGAGTTTTATTTAACAAACTTAAGGAAGTGATTACCGATTCAGACGGATATAAGTATACGACTGACTCTAATTATGATTAAGGAAAAGTGATAGAAAATTTGTTTGATGTATATGTGTAGTACAAAGAATTATATAAGTGTAAGTATTATTCATTAAAGTTGTGTGAGTAAGAAATGTTTTTCGACAGCACCTTTTCTTCAATAATATCATGAAGATGCTGGGAAGGTTGCAGAATGCAGAGGTCTCAAGAGAGCAGTGTAATCCTATAATTCTCCCGGGTAAGGGAAGACTAGCCTGGTTACTGGCAAGATCCACACACCTAAAATTGCTACATTATGGAGCGCAGCAACTGATAGTGGTATTACGCCAGCGCTACTGGATCATAGGAGTGGAGCCTTGGCTAGAACCATGATAAAGGACTGCATTGTATGCGCTAAGGCAAGGGCGAAACTGGGAGAACAAAGATGGCAGATCTACCATCCTGTCGCGTACGTTCTGCGCGTCCATTCCTCCACGCGGGGGTGGACTATGCGGGTCCTATTCTGGTGCGACCTGATCGGCATAGAGAAAAGACTGTTCTCAAGGGATATATTGCTGTATTTGTTTGCATGGTCTCTAAGGCAGTGCATCTGGAATTCGTGTCGGATCTGCCAACAAATGCCTTTATCATGGCCTCCATTAGATTTACGTCTAGGTACGGCCATTGCGCCCATTTTGGGAGTGATAACGGTACGAATTTTGTAAGAGGCGAGCGAGAACTTAGTCGTATACTGGGAACTTGGGCCACATCATATCTGTACGATAAACTGTCGAAACGAAGGACACAATGGCACTTCATAACGCCTTCCCCTCCTCATCAGGGAGGACTTTGGGAGGCGGCAGTAAAGGCAGCTAAACATCACTTGCGGCGTGTTATGGGAGCCCGTCTGTTGATGGTGGAAGTAGTGCAGACGCTAGTTGCGGAGATCAGCGTAATTTTCAATTCACGTCCTCTATGCGCCCAAAGCGCCGACCCAGCGGACTTTAGCCCATTGACGCCTAGACATCTTCTTATCGGTGAACCTCTCGTTCCGGTGTTAGGCGAGCAAGTGCCCATGGAATGGCCGGAGAATCTTCTGTCCTATTTTCAGACCCGTCAGAGCGCAGTGCAAAGGTTTTGGAAGATCTGGAGCCAGAACTATCTACACGAGCTTCAACAGCGACCCAACTGGCGACAGGCACGACGCAACCTTAAGGAAGGTGACCTGGTGGTCATTAAGAACGAGGCGACGGCACCTACCTTGTGGAAAATGGCTCATGTGTACGAACTTCACCCAGGACCGGACGGGCTCGTTCGCAATGTTGTGCTTTGGACGGGATACAATACAATATCGCGACCTATACAGCGTCTGTGTGTCTTACCTGTTGAACCAGTTGAGCCCCGATCTGAGTCTGGGCTCAATGCCGGAGGATGTAAATGCGCCCTGACATTCCTGCCTCTGTTATCATCTCTCCTGAACAGATTGCTCTCTCAAACACAAAAAGGCATGAGAATAGAAGCGGACGCATCGTGACTGAGCCAAGGGAGTAGTAGGAAACGAGCAGTAATCGCGTTCGAAAGGAAAACAAAATAAAGATTAGAAAAAATAAAGCAAACATTTTGTTTCAATTAGTTGAGGGTACGAAACAGAAACTAAACTCAAACTAAAATACCTACATATAACACAATCTCGAAGGAAATAGGTAGCTAGTTAGGCAATATTATTTATTTTATTGAATAGGTAAGTATGTATTGCCAGATTTGTCAGTTATACGGGAAAAGTATAAATGAAATGCACTCCAAATATTACCGATACATATTGGATTATTTGAAAAATAAGACGTTTAAATAACTTTTCGTTGAATTTGGTTCGATGTCTACCTAAATTTTGGTAATGAGGATAAACCTAAAGGGCGTCAACGATATCATAAATATGGAGAAAAATTTAGCGATAGAGTTGTAAGTAAAATGAAGAATGGTGCTTTAGCCCAAATTAAAAAGAGAAACCACCACAATTTTCTATTTTATGACTCAAAACTGCAAAAAAATAAATAAAACTAACCATCCTCTACATGCATTCAAAATTATTTTTTTGCTTCTGCCAAATGTAAAAAAAGAATGAATTTATAAATAAACTAGCTGGCACCCGCGACTTCGTCTGCGTAGAATTAGTACTTCGAGTAACTCAGTTAAAATATTTATATGTCAACAACAGCCCCACTTATGGGGTCCAACACATATAAATTCATTAGTAAAATACGCACCAAAATGTATATATTTATTTCTTACCAAAAGTATACATAGATACCTATGAACAATTTTACTCTCCCTAACTTGAGAAATAATTGGTTCGTTTTATAAACTTCATCTGCTTCAAGTTTTGTTTTCGCGACAAAAAGTAGCCTATGTCATTCTCAGAGGTTCCATCTATACTATACTAAAACTCATAAATATTTGTTTCGCGGTAGGTAACAATCTTACTTTCGCATTTATAATATTAAGAATTTACTGCGAAAAAACGACAACCGACAACAAAATTGTATTTTGAAAGAACAAAGTGATGCCAAAGCCTTCGGGATTCTACCCCTGGTTTGTTTTGGGATTGATTGTCGATGCGCACGCAACCACCAAGAACATAACCATTCACAATGTGCACTTCATCAAACTGAACTCACCTCTATGAAATCACTTTTCGATGGTAATTTTCACAAAAAATCATTTCAAAACAATGTAGATATTAAATCAAATTGAATTACAATAACTGTCGAAAGCTGATAAAAATTTGATAAAACTTGAAAAAATGCTGATTAATCGAAACGTCTGCCACAGCACAATAGTATGCGATGGAAAGACTGTGCAAATGAATCAGCTGTCAAAAGTTGATGCACACAACGCAATACCGGAACCAGCATTTGAAATCATGTTCTCTTTTACGTAATGTGTGACAAAAAAAAATGCTACAAATACAATTGTCACACAAACTTGGTACAAAAACAATAGTTTTAAAAGTGCGGGTGCTTTAGGGTAGACCCTGGGATATACGCTGGTAGGTAGAGTTTTCCTCGTGAAGGAATTGGTATGAAAAAAAAGAGTGTTTAAGATTTCGGTTTTCTTTATTTTCAGAGCTCGATGTCTTACCTCGTGGAGGGTGAAATATAAAAAGAGAGCGAATTTGGCTTACTACAAAAAAAGGAAATGCATAGGTTGACGTTTAAGGCGGCAAGCGTAGTAGCGACATCTTACATTAAATGCTAAAACTACCTTTTAAGTTATCGAATTAGTAACTAGTAAGGATTATGTGCCTTCACATGAACATTGCCGGCCGCCTTGAAGCAACTGGTGCAACAAACTACTAAAGAATACTAAAGATACAATTAAGATACATTAGAAATTCATTAGAGTATATAACCTAAAACTATTGGGATCCTATTGCTTTCGGAGGGGATCCACTCACTCCGTTGGGAAAGGATAGGAGGAATTTAGTACAAAACTATAAACGAATATATATACATCTTGGGATAATAAATTGAATAAGATATAATTAGAAAATTCGAATGTAGCGGTAAAATGAATGGATAATAGGACACAAAGTTTAACAATAGGCCGTTTTAAAATACCATGTTGGGTTCTGACATCCGCAACGCGAGCTCGACCGTCTAAACCGGGATATATTTTAACGACGCGTCCTAGACGCCAATCATTTGGAGGAAGGTTCTCTTCTCGGATAACTACTAGGTCATCAACAGCAACATCTCGCTGTGGATTTTTATTTTTCCATTCCATTTATAAAGGGTGATTTTTTAAGAGGTTTAGAACTTTAAAAAAAAAAAACACAAAAAATTCGAAAAAATGAATGAAATATTTATTTGAATCGATAGTTTGAACCTTGCAATTTAATGTTTAAAGATAATTTCATGCAAATGTTGACCGCGGCTGCGTCTCAGGTAGCCCATCCGCTGAGTCCAATTTTGGCATACTCTTTCACACATATCGGCCGGTATCTCACGAATGAATGCATGGATGTTGGCTTCCAGTGCGTCAATCGAAGCTGGCTTGTCCCTATACACATTAGCCTTGGCATACCCCCACAAAAAATAATCTAATGGTGTCAAATCGCACGATCTAGGCGGCCAATTGACCGGTCCGAAACGTGAAATTAACTGTTCACCAAACTGCGCCATTGTTTCGCGTGCTGTGTGGCATGTGGCACCGTCTTGTTGAAACCACATATCATGCAAGTCAAGAACTTCCATTTCGGGCAAAAAAAAGTTTGTTATCATCGCTCGGTAGCGTTCACCATTGACAGTAACGCTGCGATTCGCATCATCTTTGAAGAAATATGGCCCAATAATGCCGCCGGCCCATAAACCGCACCAAACAGTGGCTTTTTAGGGATGCATTGGTAGCTGTTGCAATGCTTCTGGCTGATCTTCACTCCAAATGCGGCAATTTTGCTTATTTACGTACCCATTCAACCAAAAATGAGCCTCATCGCTGAACACAATTTTTCGATAAAAAAGCGGATCCTCGGCCAGCTTTCCAAGAGCCCATTCACCAAAAATTCGGCGTTGTGGTAGGTCGGCTGGCTTTAGTTCTTGCACCAGCTGTATCTTAAAAGGCTTTACGCCCAAATCCTTCCGCAAAATTTTCCACGTAGTGCTGTAACAAAGGCCTAACTGCTGGGAACGGCGCCGAATCGACATTTCGCGGTCTTCTGTCACACTAGCTGATACGGCCGCAATATTTTCTTCACTACGCACAGTACGTAAACGTGTTGGTGGTTTAATGTCCAACAAAGTAAATTTGGTGCGAAATTTGGTCACAATCTTCCGAATAGACTGCTCAGAAGGTCGAGAATGCCGATCATAAAATGGAAGCAGCGCGCGATGAACATTTCGAACCGAGCACGAATTTTGATAGTAAAATTCAAAAATTTGCAAGCGTTGTTCATTTGTAAGACGATCCATGGTTAAATTGCAAACCAAACTGAAGCTGTTTGACAGTGACACTAGGTACTAAACACACGTCAGCTGTCAAAACCAGTGTTGCCAAAACCAAACCAGCTAAAAAATCACCCTTTATATGCGGTGCACCAGGTTTGGATTTTGGACACGCGATTAGCTACAAATGTTTTCCATATATATGGAGGTTTGCTTAGCCACGATAAAACAATTGTACTATCTGTCCAAAGAAACGGTTGATACTTATCTATTTTTAGATGTGGTAGGGTATGACACATCAGGTCGGTTAAAAGAACCGCCCCACACAGCTCAAGTCTAGGCAAAGGAATGTGCTTCACGGGAGCTACCTTACTCTTTGCGCATAATAAATATGACGACCAAGTATCCGGACTTTGTTGGATACGCAAATATAAGGCTGCTCAGAAGCGTCGCAAAATCCATGGACCTGGACCGAGCTACGGGGGGTATATTGAACCCATCGAGGAACCTGAATGAGCTCAATATCGGGTAGTGCTTTGAAAAATGTTTGCCAGCGTTGACACGTGAGAGGCATAAACGGTAGGTCCCAACACGTCCTATCCTGCCAGATTTGCTGCAAAATGATCTTAGCAGTAATAACAACTGGAGCTAACCAGCCTACTAGATCGAAAATTCTTGCAACAATTGATAACACTCCGCGCTTTGTCATTGGAGTATTTTGATAACATTTTTGCGAAAAGAATTGAAAAGAGTCAAGCTTTGCATTCCAAGAAATACCCAAAGCCTTTGTCACACCTTTATCCTCAAATCTCAAGAAATCTTCGTTGCACAGAAATGGTTGTGGAAGGG
This sequence comes from Cheilosia impressa, assembly GCA_948293265.1. Taxonomy (NCBI): domain Eukaryota; kingdom Metazoa; phylum Arthropoda; class Insecta; order Diptera; family Syrphidae; genus Cheilosia; species Cheilosia impressa. The sequence continues at coordinate 59,049,546 of OX411880.1, forward strand.
ATTTTATGAAGGCGACACTATTCGATGTCCATTTCCCTAACGAGAAACCTGCAGAGCTGAGAGCAGAGGTCAGCTCCCTTTGAGCATGTAAACAGGACTCGATATCATGGGCACCAGACAAGACATCGTCTACATAAAAATCATCTCTCAGAATCGACGAAGCCACTGGGAGTTCGGACTCGACGTCAAGAGAAAGTTGTTTAAGGGTGCGAATTGCAAGATAGGGTGCGCAGTTCACACCAAACGTGACTGTCTGCAATTCATAATCTTGACATGGATCTAGTACTGACTTTCGAAAAAGAATGCGCTGGTGGCATGTATGCTCCGGATAAACCCAAATCTGTCGATACATTTTTCCGACATCTGCACTAAAGACGTATCGATAGAAACGCCAGCGTAAGATAAGATTCATCAGATCAGTTTGCAGTGCTGGACCAACGTGAAGAATATCGTTGAGACTCACACCGTTACTAGAAGAACTTGAAGCACTAAAGACCACTCTTAGTTTAGTAGTGAGGCTTTCTGGCTTTATCACTGCGTGGTGGGGCAAATAGAATGACGATTTTCCTTGATTTGCACAAATTTGAGTTTGTTGAACCACCTTCATAAGTCCCAGTGAAAGGTATTCTTCGAGAACCTCGTTGTATTTCGAATACAAATTTGCATTTTTCGATAACGATTTTTCGTTACGAGAAAATTGCTGAAAAGCGATTGCTCTTGAATCGCCTAACATTGGTGTAGGTCCTCGACTGAAACTGTTTTGTGTGCTGGGAGTTCTTCAAGTTCCCAAAACTTAGAAACCTACGAAGTAGAAATTTGTGACTACTATCCAAATTAAATTTAAATTATGGTTACCATACGGTAAATTTGACTAAATTTTGTGTCGATAAAAGCATTCCGATAAGATGGTAACTATTAACATTTTTGTAACCATTAACCAACTCAAAGATACAGTCACTTCAGCTACGCAAATTGACTGCGCACAGTCTGATGTCCATGGTTTACAACAATAGTACGAGATGCAACAGTTGTTTTAAATCATGGAAATCAATGATCTATAATTATATTATATTATGTGGGCAAAATCAAATGAAAACTTTTTCAGATTATACTAAATAATCTGTAGTACATTAAAAACGAAACAATTAATGTAGTGTGCAAAATCAAATTCTGATGTAAAATTAGGAGAAATTTAAAAAAAGCTAGATTATAGCTTTTCTTAAACTTCCGCTATTCTTACACTAAAATTCGATTAATTTTACATTATATTTATAAAGTTGTACCTAAGTATAACATACCTACATTTAACTGTGTTCACTTTATTATGTCGCTATTAACAAACCAGACTAACAGTACCTACCAAAAGTAACAAAAAATATACATTTCCTCAATTTATGTACAATGTAGTACAAGCAGTGCCGGCTCCAGCCAAACTAGCGCCCTGTGCAAGATTTACAGAAAGCGCCCTTTTTCATTTGCACACATGCATACAAAAAAATTAAACAAAACAAAAATTCCATTAGTCAGAGCCAAAGAAATTCCATATGAATGATTTTTTTTGTTTGATTTTTTTCATATGAAAATTTTGCGAGTGAATGTGCAAGAAATAAAACCCTGCACATAAGAGGTGAAACTTTTTTGTTTTGAGATTTTTGAACTAGACTCTTTTGCAAAATGTAAGAGGATGTGAAAGAAATATACCTACACGAACAGGGTGGAATATTTTCAGATTAGGTAGGTAAGAAATTAATTGCATAAGCCTAGTGGGATATTTTATTTTGCGATATTTTGAGTTAGATTCTCCTTGAAGTTGCGGCATTGTAAGGGATGTGAGTTAATGTGCAAGAAATAATTCAGCACACGTGTGATGGATGTTGTTATTTCGGGTTTATTTGAACAAGCTTTTTGTTTAAAATGCAAATGGTGTAGTATTTGTTCGAGCAAGATTAAATTAATTTTTCTTTCCTAACAATGCGCCCCCAGAATTTGGCGCCCTGTGCATTTGCACATCTTGCACATATGGTTGGTCCGGCCCTGAGTACAAGTATATGCACCCTGCCCAAGTAGAAATTGATGGTTGTAGTTAAGGCGCTGTTACCACATTTCAGATATGTAACCGACACAGTAAAAGTTCGTATAGAGTTTAAAAGTGCGTACTGTTTCCATTGCAGGATGGAACGGTGACCAAAGTGGGGAATGAGTTTTAGCTCATTAAATTACTATTTTGGGACACACACATAATGGTATATTTGGTTATGACTTGTAACCGAAATGCGACCGAACTCTAGTCAGCTGTCAAATTTGTTTTCGTGTGTTTGTAAGTTGGTTGGGACCGTCGGTAAGTTCATCTACCTTTATCCGAGGATTGGGCACCTTGTCGTGGTGGGGCGCCTTAAGTACAGGAACAGGATGCTAGATCAGGGTGAATCTGAAGCTGAATGTGAATTGAAAAACCAAGATCCAATCCGATCAATCGATAAACCCTTAACTCCAAGATGACTGGTCTGCAATGTCGATGGAGCAGTGATAAGGTAGGTAAAACTACTGGTTCACAGGGTTTAGGGGTAATTGAACCGCTAATGGAGACTCCTCAGGGGCAGCTCAATCCTCTGTTACAATTTAGTTGAGTAGGATAGGTATTGGGGATCTCTGCCTATTCGGTCTGTTTAATTCTCCACTACTCGTGGGTATACATATGGACCCAAATAAAATAAATAATAATAATGTTCCTTCGGAAAACGAGGTGGAAGGCTTAGAAGGGGTCGAGAAGGCGCTGGCATGAACCCGAATAAGCTCGATGGGTCAGTGGACTCTGATGGGAAACCAAAAGAGTTAGCAGACCAATCGTCAGCGGAGGTGGACAATGCGGTGCAGAAATGCGCCAAGAGGTCAGCCGAAACTGCGGAAGCTGGATTGGAAGAGGAGAAAAGTCCAGAATCCGAGCGGAAGTTGCACAAACAACTGAAGCAAAGGATGAAGAGGGTCAGAAACAGACAAAGATTGGCCTTGACCAAATCTGTCTCAGCAAAAGGCATAAACAAGTCGGTCGAGGAATTGACTGAAATGGTTGCCAACTTGACGTCGACTGAAACCTCTCCAGAAGACGGTGGATCTAGGAAACGGTTCAAATGTTCCAGGACCATGAATCCGCCCGAAACTGAGAAGAAGGGGACGGAAGGCGGAAGGGAAGACGGAAAGTCTGTTCAACATGGGGTCAGTCCACAGGTACCACACTCCAGTGGTTATGTGACTGGACAACATGTACAACGGACTATTAGTCAACCCGAAGAGCAGAAATCATGCAAGGCCGAGCAACCTGGACCAAGCAAAGTAAAGCGAAAGCTGAGCCAAGCTATGAGAAGGAGAGCAAAGAAAGTAGATGATGCAAAGCCTTACGCTAGGAGTGAGAGAGCCAAAGTTGACAAGGGCGTAAAAACCTTTGCTCAAACAGCGGCGAACGATCTCCAAATGGGTGTTACCGACATGAGTCGAGAGGGAGGGATAGAAGCTTCACAGTTGAGTGTTTTCAAAAATGCTTTGCTGAGGGCTCTAGACTTACTTCCGACGAATGCAGGTGATATCGGTGTAAAGGAGATAACCTTGGAGGAAGGGATTATAGCAATAAAATGCGTTAACCAAGAAACCAAGGGTTGGCTATGTGAGACTATAGGGAAGATGACCGACCTATGGGAGGGAATCAACCTTAAAATTGACAGGCTTCACATTCTAAAGGATGTGGAAAGGTTGATAATCTTCGTTCCCGGTGAACCCGTGAGCAAAGATGTCATCCTTGCCAGACTTTGTCGTCGAAATTCCTGTGTGAAGGACACTTCGAAATGGAGGGTTATTCATGTGGGAAGGTATGATGACAAAAAAATTGGTGGAACCAAGCTGACGATCTGGTGCCCGAGGGAGGAAGCGAGGCTGGTTAGACAAGCAGGAGATAGACTCTTTTGCGGGTTGGACATAGCATTCGTTAAGTTCCAAGGATCATCGGAAAAGACTCAACTTGGAAAGCCACCCGGTAGGGCGACGAAGTGATAGACACCATTGAGATGGTCCCGCCATTGGGCGGGAGGTGGGCCCGTACCGGGAAAAGCTGAGGGTGATTCAATTGAACCTTCATCACAGCAAAGCAGAATCAGCAATGATGACTAAATGTTTTGATGAGGATTCGTTTGATATAGGAGCCTTGGATCTTTAGAGGAAAGATTAGAGGACTCCCAAATAGCGTTGCTGAACTGCACTATGCGCAAACCAGCGAAAGAATTAGGTCCTGTATTCTGGTGAGACACGGAGTTCAAGCATATAAATTGCCGGATCTCTGTGCCCCAGACCTTGCAACAGTACGAGTAGGATCAGGTGCGGGAAGCCTTGTCATAGCATCTGCGTACCTGCCGTACGATTCTCCAGAACCTCCTCCGACAAGAGAGTTACAGTCGTTGGTGAATTCATGCAGGATCAGGAACGAGGATCTAATAATTGATTGTGATGCTAATGCACATAATACAGTGTGGGGCAGCACTAACGATAATTACAGAGGAGAAGCCTTATTCGAATTTGTATCATGCAAGGATCTAACTATCTTAAACATGGGAACAGAGCCAACCTTCGTGGATGTGAGGCGAGGGGAAGTGATCGATGTTACCCTGTGCAGTAGCCAGATAATTGAAAGAGTATCAAATTGGAGGGTAATGGATAAGGCTACATTGTCGGATCACAGAGCCATTTTATTTGATGTTCGCTATGGATCTAAAAAGAAAAAAGATCGGAAATACATCAGAATTCCGAAGAACACGGATAGGACAAAATACCTCGAAGTGTTGGAGGAAAAACTGAATGTAGTGACATTCGGAATACCGAAAAATACTTGGCATGTGGAATCACAGCTGAAGCATCTGCAATCAGCTGTTGAAGATGCGTACCGAGTGGCTTGCACACCTACTTTAGTGGAAAAACAAGATCCTGCGCCATGGTGGTGCCGGGAATTTGAAAAGCTAAAAAAGGATGTGAGGAAGGCCTTTAATCACGCCATGAGGAGGGAGAACACGAAGCATGGGATAAATATAAGGCGAAAAAGAAAGAGATGAATGTTACTCTGCGACGACGTAAAAGGGAGTCATGGAGGGACTTTTGCTCGAGCATGAGGAGTACATCTGAAGTCAGTAGACTACAAAAGATTGTCTCGAGAGATCCAGTTTCCAAGATCGGACTCATTCGTAATAGAGCGGGGGAGATGATGGAAACACTGGATCACACAAATGAGGTCCTAATGGAGGTACACTTTCCAGGAAGCTATAAGTCAGATCAGCCCTGGGCTCCAAGGAAACAAGGAGCGAACAGGATGGATAGGACGGAAGCAGAACGGATAGTGGCACCAAAAGTGGTTGCGATAGCAACATTCTCACCCTTCAAAACTGCGGGGACAGATGGTATATTTCCAGGTCTAATGCAATGGGGTGTAGACTTAATTGCACCAAGGCTCAGGAATATATACGTTGCATGCCTAGCAATAGGCTATATCCCGATTACATGGAGGGAAGCAAATGTGGTCTTCCTTCCAAAACCGGGAAAAAAGGACTACACCGAGGCAAAGTCATTCCGACCAGTCAGCCTAATATCCTTCCTTTTAAAAACAATGGAAAGGGTGATAGTGGACTATATGGAAAGCACCGCGCTTAGGACGTATCCTTTGAATAGTAGACAGCATGCATACAGGGTAGGCATGTCTACAGAAACAGCGTTACATCAAGTAGTACGCGTTGCCGAGGAAGAGCTAAATACCGGGGGCATTGCAATGACCACTATAATGGACATTGAAGGTGCCTTCGATAAGATATGCTTTGAAAGTCTGAAACAAGCCTTAGAAAAACGTAGGGTTAACCCACTTGTAGTAAGATGGGTGGACAATATGTTAAATACAAGGGCGATAAATATTCAGACGGGAACCTCGAAACTCAGAGGAAGGGTTAGCAGAGGTTGCCCACAAGGAGGTGTTCTCTCACCTACACTGTGGAATATCACTATGGACTCTCTTCTCGACATGCTTGAGGCAACTGGCATTCACATAGTGGGATATGCCGATGACATAGCAATAATGGCCAGAGGCAAATTCATAGACGTCACCGGTCCGGAAGGCAAAAAGGGTACTACATCAGTGCAAACGTGTATGTGGACAGAGGTGGGCATTCACCTAGGTCAGCATACTGGATGTATACGATGATAATTAGACCAATTATCACGTACGCCTCGGTTGTATGGTGGGCGAAAGCCTCTCAAAAAACTGTGAGGAAGCACCTGGATAGGGTTCAACGCTTAGCATGTATAGGAATTACAGGTGCAATACGTACAACACCAACATGCGCATTGGAAGTCATCATTGGGATCTTACCGCTAGACTTATTTATTAAGAAAACGGCGGCCCAAACGGCACTTCGTTTGCATCGAGATGCGAAATGGCACAATCGTGGTATGATCTATGGACATAGGAAGAACCTGGAACTTGTCAAGAACGAGATTAGGGAGCTAAACATGCCTATGGATCGAATAACAAGAGTGCGTATTATGGAAAGAATTCACAAAACTCGTATTGAGAATGGATTACTTCCAGAAAAAAGAAATGGTGAAATAGTGATTTTCACGGATGGATCCATGATGGATGGCGGAGCGGGGGCCGGTATCTATTCAGAAGAGCTGCAACCTGCCCGTCAAATTAGCCTCGGAAAATACACTTCAGTATACCAGGCTGAGATGATTGCTTTGTTTCATGCGTTGGACTTCTTGCTTGAGAGTCAGGTGGAAGGAAGAAATATCCTTATACCACTGGACAATCAGGCGGTGATCAGATGCATGGAACAAACAAACATCACAATATCATTGGCACTGGAATGTGTACTTAAGCTAAATAAGTGTTCAACTAAAAATAAAGTAACACTGACTTGGGTAAGAGGACCCATAGGGATCGAAGGCAATGAAAAGGCGGACTCCCTTGCAAAACAGGGGTCAACTGAAAAGTTTGTCTACAGCACATGGTAATTTCGGGTATAACCTAAGGAAAATGGGCCTTAGAGAGGATGATACTTGTAAACTATGCCTGGAGGAATCTGAGACAGCGGCACATATCTTGGGACATCATTGGGTCGAGACCCAGTCTATAAAACAGATCTCCCATAAACAGATGCTAGCGTTAACACTAGGAATCGAGCCCAGAGAAGAATTGTGGAGAAATCCAGAGAGTCTCTCTGAGTAAGATTTACAGTGGTAGAGAGACAAAAAGAGACCCGACAATGGTGGTCTGATTCGAATATCTCTCGAAATCTATATATATGTACCTGGAACGTGCGAACGCTCTACACCCCTTGTGATGCTCAAAAACTTAAGTATCGCGACATCATCAAAGAGGTAGCCGAAACCATCTTAGGGTACCAGCCACCCCAGAGAAAGAGCCCGTGGTATGATGATGAATGCGTAAGCAGGAAAAAGGTGACAGAAGATGCACATATGAAGGCGCTGCAGCGCAAAACAAGGGCAGCGAGGGAAGAGTATCGAGCCAGGAGGAGGGAGGAGAAGAAAATCCTGCGTAGAAAGAAGAGTCCCTACGCAGTCTCCCAGCTCAAGGAGATCGAAGAGTCCCGCGATCGAAGCAACATATGGAAGTTCTACAAGAAAGCCAAGCAACTGGCTGCTGGCTTCAAGACCGGAACGCAGGCTCTTCGAAACAGTGATGGAAACCTAGTCACCGAAACGCAGGGAATAGTAGATGTGTTTAAGCAGCACTTCCAGCAGCTGCTAAATGGGCATCATGTAGAGAGAGTGATAGGGCAAGAAGAGAACCCACGTCCAGTCAATGAAGATCCAGTTCCACCACCCAGTATAGAAGAAGTTGGTTTAGCAATAAAAAAGCTAAAGAACAACAAAGCCGCCGGCTCTGATGGTTTACCAGCGGAGCTCTTCAAATACGGTGGTGATGTTTTGGTAGGGCGCATGCACCAAATCATCAACCAAGTATGGGTGGAAGAAAGTATGCCCGATGACTGGACTATCAGCTCCATATGCCCCATCTGCAAAAAAGGCGATCCTATGTCTTGCAAGAACTATCGCTTAATGCTTAATGTCGCATACAAGATCCTATCTAACGTACTTTGTGAACGTCTGAAACCGTTCTGCAACACTCTAATCGGCACGTACCAGTGTGGCTTCCGGCCCGGCAGATCGACTATAGACCAAATTTTCATACTGAGGCAAATCCTGGAAAAGACCAATGAATTTTAAGTCGAGACTCACCATCTATTCATCGACTTTAAAGCCGCATATGATAGCATTCATCGCCAGGAGCTTTATGTGGCGATGGCCGAATTCGGGATCCCGGCAAAACTGATTCAGCTATGTGGCGTGACGCTGGAGAACACACGCTGCAATGTGCAATGTGGAAGTAGTTCCACCGAATCTCGTGTTAGAGCAGATAGTGCGCAGGGCAGGTGTCAACACGGAAGGCACTATCTTCAACAGATCCGTCCAACTACTGGGGTATGCAGACGATATTGACATCATCGGTCGATCCCAGCGTGCCGTAATAGAGGCTTTTACGGCGATTGAAGAACAGGCGAAATTCGTTGGTCTTGTAGTAAATGAGGACAAGACTAAGTACATGCTATCAACAAACAAACAAGAATCTGTCCACCGCCTAGGACAGAACGTCACTATTGATAGCAACAATTTCGAGGTAGTTAAGGAGTTTATCTACCTCGGAGTAAACATGAACTCCACAAACGACTTCCTAGTGGAGATCCGGCGAATAATTACCCTAGGAAACCGCTGCTACTTCGGTTTGGCAAAACAATTGGGTTCAAAACTCCTAACTCGAAGGACAAAATGTATGCTTTACAGAACCCTTATCCTGCCAGTTCTGCTTTATGGCGCCGAGTGCTGGACGATAAGCGGATTTTTGGTCCTGTGTGCGAGGAGGGCGAATGGAGGAGAAGATACAACCGCGAACTCTATGAGCTGTACCAAGATGTGGATGTAGTCCAAAAGGCGAAAATACGTCGACTACATTGGCTCGGTCACATCGAGCGGATGGACAATAATGCTCCAGCTAAGAGGATCTTCGAATCCCAGCCGCCAGGTTCGAGACGACAAGGAAAACCGAACCTCCGTTTCAAAGACCAAGCCATCGCGGATGCCAGAGCGCTTGGTCTGGATAACTGGAAGCAGCGTGCCCGGGATCGCAGAGGATGGAAGGCAACAGTGTCTCAGGCAGAGACTCTCCACGGGTCGGGAGCCCGTGATTTTTTTTCCAGTGAATTCAGGTGTTCTTCTAGAGTGGTGGAGAAAATTAGTATATCATCGAGATATACTACACAGATTTTGTTCATAAGTTCCCTTAATATTTCGTTGATTAGGCGTTGAAAAGTTGCCGGGGCATTTTTTAAGCCAAAAGGCACACTTTTATATTCATAGAGGCCATCTGGTGTTACAAATGCTGTCTTTTCAATGTCTTTCTCTGCTACTAATATCTGATGATATCCTTTAGCTAGATCTAGTGAGCTAAAATATTGGGCTTTACCCAACTTGTCCAATATACCATCGATATTTTGAAGTGGATATTTGTCATCAATTGTTACTTGGTTAAGCCTTCTATAATCTACCACTATCCTGAATTTATTTACTCCCGAATTATCTTTTTTCTTCGGTATTACTATAATAGGAGAACTATATCTACTTTTGCTTTTCCTTATTATACCTTGCATTTTCATTTCTTGCTTTTGTTTTCTTACTTCTGCTTCGTGCTGTGGTGGATATCGGTATATTTTGGAGTTTATCTGCTCATTTGTAGTAGTCTTAATTTCACGTACAATGCTGGAAGTATTTGTTAACATGTCTCCCTCTTTATAGAACAACTTTTTGTATTTTTTTAATAATGTAAGTGTTCCCCGTTTCTCTTCTTCATTTAAACGATCTAATTTTATATTTACCAAATCACTTTTTTCTAATGCATTTACTTCATTTTCAATTCTTTTACTTAAAAACGGTATCCGTACTTCGTTGTTTAATAGGATTTCTTGATTACCTATATCAATTAGTCGAACATTTTTAGTAACCCAATCCATTCCAATCAAAAAGTCATGTGCTTTGTCTAAATTAATTTTTACCCATCTCATTCTAGCATTGTCCAGTTGCTTGAATTCGTCTGGACATTTAGTTTTGACATATTCTGTATTTTTTTTACTTGTCCTTCTATAGTGCTAATATGGATTTGTCCTCCTAACTTTTCGTATATTCTATTTCCTACTTTGTTAGAATTTAATAAACTGATTGTAGATCCTGTATCTACCAAACAAACATACTCCTCTTTATTGATTGTAAGAGTGATATAAATTTTATTTTGATCCGAGTCTAATTTATAAAAAAAAACTCCCCATCTGCTAATTGATTGACTTCGTCACTATTACTTATGGTATCAATTTCCATAGGTTGTGTCGAATTGTTATTGTAATTTCTGTAGTTTCCATTTCTGGACTGCTGACTTATAGGATTGTTGTTAAAATTACCCCTACTCTGTCCTGACCTATTGTTATATAATATAATAATTATATAATTATTGTGTGGTTGATAGTTACTGTGTATTTGTTTGTATACCATTTGTTTAGTTGATTTTTGTTCTTTTAAATTAAAATGATCTTGGCCAACATACTCATGAAGAATTTTCCGAATATCTAATGAAAAATTATCATGCAATTCGGCTGCTAAAGCTCCTGCAGTGATTTCTTTAATTTTTAAAACTAGGAAGCCATTTAGATTATTTACGATATTGGTCTGAAAATCACAAAAAATTGCACATTCTGCAATGTCACTAACAATAACTCTTACTTTATCACATAATTCAAGAATCGAACTTACTTTTAAAAAGCTGATCTCCTTCATTATTTGCCCTTCATCCTTTGTTGCTTTGAAGTGTAGTTTTAATTGGCTCTTGCAGTTTTCCCAGGTCAGTGGAGGCGATGTTGCTAGATAGTTCTTTGCTGGTCCGATGATTTTCTCATTATAGATGACAGTGTAGACATCATTCCTTTGGTTCTCAGCATATTCCAACAATGCTCTGTCTACTGATGAGATAAATACTGGAAGAGTTCCACTACTTCCATCAAAGACGGGGAGGTATCGAAGTTCCTTTTCCAGTCGGCTCCTGAGTGTTACCGGTTGATGTTGGCGGCTTACTATTTCCGTTAGCATGGCTAAGCATTGCTCAGTGATATTTTGCGCCATTCTTCTGTTGTTGTTATGAATTATATTTCGTGCTAGTCTTCTCTCCAGGTTGTGTTTTTGTTTGTATCGTGTTCGTTTCTTCGTAATCTACTAAATTTTGTTTAGATTACTGTGTTTCGCACTTTTTACACTTTAACACACTTTTTCTGGTTCGTTTCACTGGATTCTAATTCTACTGAACAGAATCCTACCGACTGCGCCACTTGAATAATGAAATTATTCAAACAAAGTTAGAAGTTTAATTAAAGAATTTAAGTCGGTGATACACATAAACTAATTTACGTTAATGTTAATGACTGCATGTTGAGGAGTCAGCAACATGCTGAATCAAGATAATGTTAAGATAGGTCGTAAGTTATGTTAGTTATGTTGAGGGCAGTTCAGCTCCGACCGGGAATAAATAAAGATTAAAAATTAAACTTCTAACTTTGTTTGAATAATTTCATTATTCAAGTGGCGCAGTCGGTAGGATTCTGTTCAGTAGAATTAGAATCCAGTGAAACGAACCGGAAAAAGTGTGTTAAAGTGTAAAAAGTGCGAAACACAGTAATCTAAACAAAATTTAGTAGATTACGAAGAAACGAACACGATACAAACAAAAACACAACCTGGAGAGAAGACTAGCACGAAATATAATTCATAACAACAACAGAAGAATGGCGCAAAATATCACTGAGCAATGCTTAGCCATGCTATCGGAAATAGTAAGCCGCCAACATCAACCGGTAACACTCAGGAGCCGACTGGAAAAGGAACGTCGATACCTCCCCGTCTTTGATGGAAGTAGTGGAACTCTTCCAGCATTTATCTCATCAGTAGACAGAGCATTGTTGGAATATGCTGAGAACCAAAGGAATGATGTCTACACTGTCATCTATAATGAGAAAATCATCGGACCAGCAAAGAACTATCTAGCAACATCGCCTCCACTGACCTGGGAAAACTGCAAGAGCCAATTAAAACTATACTTCAAAGCAACAAAGGAAGAAGGGCAAATAATGAAGGAGATCAGCTTTTTAAAAGTAAGTTCGATTCTTGAATTATGTGATAAAGTAAGAGTTATTGTTAGTGACATTGCAGAATGTGCAATTTTTTGTGATTTTCAGACCAATATCGTAAATAATCTAAGTGGCTTCCTAGTTTTAAAAATTAAAGAAATCACTGCAGGGGCTTTAGCAGCCGAATTGCATGATAATTTTTCATTAGATATTCGGAAAATTCTTCATAAGTATGTTGGCCAAGATCATTTTAATTTAAAAGAACAAAAATCAACTAAACAAATTGTATACAAACAAATACACAGTAACTATCAACCACACAATAATTATCAAGCTAATCAGAACCATAACCCTAGACAAACACGGAGAAATGCTAATAATAACAACCATTCCGTAGAACAGGGTAGAGCTAGGTCTAATAATAATCAAAACAATAGGTCAGGACAGAGTAGGGGTAATTTTAACAACAATCCTATAAGTCAGCAGTCCAGAAATGGAAACTACAGAAATTACAATAACAATTCGACACAACCTATGGAAGTTGATACCATAAGTAATAGTGACGAAGTCAATCAATTAGCAGATAGGGAGTTTTTTTTTATAAATTAGCCTCGGATCAAAATAAAATTTATATCACTCTTACAATCAATAAAGAGGAGTATGTTTGTTTGGTAGATACAGGATCTACAATCAGTTTATTAAATTCTGACAAAGTAGGAAATAGAATATACGAAAAGTTAGGAGGACAAATCCATATTAGCACTATAGAAGGACAAGTAAAAAAAATACAGAATATGTCAAAACTAAATGTCCAGACGAATTCAAGCAACTAGACAATGCTAGAATGAGATGGGTAAAAATTAATTTAGACAAAGCATATGACTTTTTGATTGGAATGGATTGGGTTACTAAAAATGTTCGACTAATTGATATAGGTAATCAAGAAATCCTATTAAACAACGAAGTACGGATACCGTTTTTAAGTAAAAGAATTGAAAATGAAGTAAATGCATTAGAAAAAAGTGATTTGGTAAATATAAAATTAGATCATTTAAATGAAGAAGAGAAACGGGGAACACTTACATTACTAAAAAAATACAAAACGTTGTTCTATAAAGAGGGAGACATGTTAACAAATACTTCCAGCATTGTACGTGAAATTAAGACTACTACAAATGAGCAGATAAACTCCAAAATATACCGTTATCCACCACAGCATGAAGCAGAAGTAAGAAAACAAAAGCAAGAAATGAAAATGCAAGGTATAATAAGGAAAAGCAAAAGTAGATATAGTTCTCCTATTATAGTAATACCGAAGAAAAAAGTTAATTCGGGAGTAAATAAATTCAGGATAGTGGTAGATTATAGAAGGCTTAACCAAGTAACAATTGATGACAAATATCCACTTCCCAATATCGATGGTATATTGGACAAGTTGGGTAAAGCCCAATATTTTAGCTCACTAGATCTAGCTAAAGGATATCATCAGATATTAGTAGCAGAGAAAGACATTGAAAAGACAGCATTTGTAACACCAGATGGCCTCTACGAATATGTAAGAGTGCCTTTTGGCTTAAAAAATGCCCCGGCAACTTTTCAACGCCTAATCAACGAAATATTAAGGGAACTTATAAACAAAATCTGTGTAGTATATCTAGATAATATACTAATTTTCTCCACCACTCTAGAAGAACACCTGAATTCACTGGAAAAAATCTTAAAAACACTTACGACTCATAACTTAAAGATCCAAGCGGATAAATGTAGTTTCATGCAAAAAGAAACTTCCTTTTTAGGTCGTGTACTTACTAAAGATGGCTTGAAGCCAAACCCTAGTAAAGTAGAGGATATTAAACGAATAGGTCTACTGAAGACAGAGAGGCAACTCAAAGGCTTCTTGGGTATGACAGGATTTTATCGAAAATTCATTAAATACTATTCAAAAACAGCACATCCTTTGATAAAATACCTAAAAAGAATTTAAAAATTAACACTAACGATCCTCAGTACATAGAAGCATTCGAAAAGCTGAAACTACTGATATCTTCACATCCCATATTAAAATTTCCTAATTACGAAAAGGAATTTGTGGTTACAGCGGATTCTAGTGATTATGCTATTGGTGCTGTTCTATCACAATACGGTCATCCAATATGTTTTGTATCAAGAACACTAAATAGTCACGAAAGAAACTATAGCGTAACTGATAAAGAATTTTTGGCTATAGTCTATTCTGTAAGTTATTTCAGACCCTATTTGTACGGTAATAAATTTAAAATTATCACCGATCATGCTCCAATAAAATACCTAAATTCTAGGTATAAGGGCAAGGAGTTCTCCCAACGGAATCAGAGGTGGATTCTGAAATTACAAGAGTATAATTTTGAGGTTGAATACCTGAAGGGTAAGGAAAATAAATTGGCAGATTATTTAAGTAGGTTAGAAAATAGTCCTCAAATTAATGAACAGAATAGCAGTGAATCCAATATGGACCTGTCTGAGTCTGGCACAATGCATTCAGTAGATGAACAGTTACATAAGAGAAGTTACAAAAGAGAAGAAGCATAAGAGAAGAAATAATAAATAAATACAAGACAGATAATTCTAACTTATAGTCCAAGTAAGGAAATTGACATAGTACATGGAAGAAGAATTATACAAATCAATCCTCAAATGAATGATATTACAATTAAAGATATATTACAAAGACATGTAAAACCAGGAAACATTGGGATATATTCAGAGGTAAATGATAGAGATTATAACAAAGTACAACAACTTATTATAAAACAATTTTCCGGAAATCGTAAAATAAAGTTTAGAAAAGAAACAAGAAATAGTAGACGAAGAAGAATGTCATAAGCAAATATCCTTGTATCATGCAAGAGAGTCACTGCATAGTGGCATAAATGAGACTTATAAGACATTGAAAGACAAGATATATTATCCAAAATTGCAGGAGCATATACAACTTATTATAAATAATTGTAGCAAATGTCAGGAAATAAAATATGATAGAAATCCAATAAAACCCATTCTAAATATAACCGAAACACCAACCGACAAAAATTAAATTATACACTTAGACATTTTCCATTATAAAAAACAAACGTTTGTTACCATTATCGACAAACCAACAAAGTTCGCAGTTGCTTATACAATTAATGAAAGGAACTGGGTCAAACAAATTTCTATTCTAGAAGGATATCTAGCCACATTTGACAAACCAAAGAAAATAATTATGGATAATGAGTTTAAATCAGAACAAGTAATAAAGTATTTACAAGGAAAAGGAATAGATATTCATTGGACTAAGCCCAATAGCCACACCGGGAATGCGGATGTAGAAAGACTTCATTCCACATTAATAGAAAAGATTCAGGCAATAGAGGAAGATATGCCAGTAGAACAAAAGATACAAAGATCTATAGGAAATTACAACCAGAGACAATACTGAGACCACCAACTTCGGCCGATTTCTCGTTACTTAGCCCACAAGCTATATTTTTTCGAAGTGGTCACGATTTACTGCGCTAGTATTGATACACAGAAATTCGTATTGACAAATGTCACGAAACTTCCGCTGTGGGCAAAGTTGCTGGCAGTGTTCAAAGAATTTTGTCCGTTAAATTTGAAATTGTTCGTAACGTGTGAATAATAATTTTTTTTAGGAAAAAGTGTACATTTGCTTAAAATATTTACGAAAAATTATGTTGGTTGAGGGAAAATAAAAACATTTTGAGCAAATTTTCTTTATTATTTAAGAAAAATTTACACACGAAATCGAAGTTAATTATATCCAAAAGCGGGAAATACACAACCATATTTGTCCCAATATATTTATAGTATATAAAACGCCTCCTTTAGATAGTTTTATTAACCACATAAATAAAATTATTCATCTCTAAAAAATTTATAATAACTAACCAATGGCATTCAGTTATGCTAAAATGTGGTATTCCCGAACTCTTTCACATTTCCCCACTGCTGCCGAGGTTGGCAGCACTTATTTTTGTATTTTTTGTATGTTTTTGCATGTCATTCGGATTCCGAATTAACATAACACCGATAGGAAAACAAAATGGCGAATTTGAAAAAAAACTGAGGGGGCCAGCGGCAAGAGGATTGTGGAGTTGGGGGTCTCAGTATGGTTTGTCTATGATTACAACGATAGATACCACTCAGCTATTGAAATGACTCCAAGGAGAGCAAGTTTAATGAATAATATAACACAGTTAGTAGAAAAACTAAAACAAAAAAAAATAAAAACCTGTCAAAGAATAAATAGGAAAAGACAGAATTATGTAGAAAATAGAAATGAAGGATATATCAAAAATTATAAAAGAGTTAGACATAAGAATGAACCATATTTCAGAAAATATCCATTAAAAAATGTGCACCTATCAAATATTAAAAGGGCTTATAAATTTACAGGTACTTCTATTAATCCTAATGATGAAGATAGTCGCAGTACAAGGGTTACTGCAGGTACATCCAATACTAGAAGAGAACGGGTATGTGAAAATAAGAGTGAAACAAGTGGTGGAGATAGCGAATAATACTGATACAATCTTGCACATAATAAACCCATCTGAAATGATGGAAGTTCTAGATCAATTATCATTAAACCTAGCACACTTAAAACTAGAAGATTCAGTTGCACTTTATTCAGAAATTAGGTTAGTAAAAACTAAATTAAGGAAAAGTTCAAAACTGGTTGTACGGAACAATGGATGACTCTGATCGACAAGATATAGCAGATTATTTACAGGTAACCGATGGTAATAATCATAAAGCTATTGAAGGCCTGAATAAACAAATTAAAATAAACGATCATTTTAACAAGACATTACACGACTTAAAAATATTAATATAAAATGATAGAAGAAAAATTCTGGAATCATATAATATGACAAATAACATAATCAAAGAATTAAACTATAAAATTTTATTTCTGGATCAAGAAACTAAATTAAGATACTTAGAGAATAGAGTAAACCAAATATTGGATAACATTATGGCAACAAAAAATAATATAATTCATCCGAGTATGCTAACAATAGAAGAGTTAGAATTTTATAACATAGATTTTCATAAATTAAAATTGCTAAAAGCCGGAGTAGCCCATTATAAGAATGATTGCTTGATACTGGCAATAAAAATACCAGTACATTACATAGTAACAGAGTTACAATTAATCAAACCGATACCGAATTCAAATAGTTTGCAAATCGATGAATCAGAAGAATTAATTGTTGAAATAAAAGATCAAATATACAAATACGAAGAACAAGTACATTCAAAAAATTTAAAACGTAGTAAAAATTGTATTTTTCAGGAAACTTGTTCATTAGTTTTTAATAATGTAACTAGCATAGAAGAATTAGACGATGAATCTATTATGTTATTAAATATAAATAATGAAACTATATCGCAAAATTGTGATAACAGAATTATAAATTTAACAGGAAACTATTTAATAAATTTTAATAACTGTACAATAGAAATAAAACAAAATAAGTTTTACAATAGGAAAATTACTGTAACTGATAAGTAATTATCCAACAAATAACGTCAAGGAAATGTTTGTTAAACCAATAAAATTTGATGAAATTATAATGAATAATGTAGAAAATTTAAAACAAATTAAGGAACTGCAGTACCACAAAAATGTAATGTACGGTGCAAATGTAAGCCTCATAATAAAAGTATGTAATTTTAATGGCTGTATGTATATTCTTTTATGTATCTTGGAAAACCAAAAAACAAAAGATTAAAATAATTAATAACATGAAGCCGGAGACTTCTGATTTAAAGCGAGGAGGAGTTACATACCTAAGTAAAAAGCAAACGAAAACAACAGAAAATGCTGATTCGAAGATTGCCATTGTGACAAAACCGATTGCTTGGTGATTTAATTGTAATCCAATATTATTAACAAACAGTCGGTCATTCACATAAACTAATTTCCGTTAATGTTAATGACTGCATGTTGAGGAGTTAGCAAAATGCTGGCGAATCAAGATAATGTTAAGATAGGTCGTAAGCTATTTTAAGTTATGTTAGTTATGTTGAGGGCAGTTCAGCTCCGACCGGGAATAAATAAAGATTAAAAATTAAACTTCTAACTTTGTTTGAATTATTTCATTATTCAATTCGCGTTGCTCTGGCTTTCATGGTAAAATGGCAAACCGTACTAACCACAAATCAACTTTCAACTGTCATCTGTAGAAACAGTGATGCCAGTTTAAAAACCAGACCGCTATCACAAAACACCCTTAGAAATATAAATAGTGTCGACACAGGAATACCAACAAAGAAGAACAATTCGGCTTTTTATATTCGATTAGTTTTTGTATGGGTGTCAGCTCATCAATAGCTCTGCCTATTCTTGTAAATATCATAACGCGTAATTTTCAAAACATAGCTCTCGATAATAGATAGGCCATAGCATATAAATCAGTCGCATTTTATGAAAATATTTCATCCTAGGCCTACGCAGAGTGTGATTATCTAATGGTATGGCTGTTTAAATATTTACGTCTTGAAATCCGACATGCGTTTAGTGCGATCAAGTTAGAGAAGGACGTAATACACCCCACCAACACAATTAAATAATTTCATTTCGGTGTATAGGAACCACTAAGGATGGTAGCAGAGTAAATAGCTTTTCCTCAATTTGGAGAACGTATATTTTTTTATAAATGATCACGATTCGACTTTATAAATTATACTTACGCCCATGCATACTTTGAAGCATTCCGTTTTCCTGTAAACAGAGGCGAAAGTTCAGCCCTCAGTCGAATCAGCGCTTTCACTTTGTCTGCATCCCCTTGAAAGATAAGACAAGATAAATACAAATATTAATGTAGTAATGTAGTAAAGTACATACTATCTATATGAAAGTTAAACAACGGAAAATAGAATGTTCATATAATCTTAGAAATACTAACTGTTTCTGATTCCCGCTTAATATAATAACGTCCTTCAAAGTATTGAATTGTCAACAAATTAAAAATATATGGTTATGTAGCTGGTCCTCTATCACCAGGATTGTAATGGGTGGCTTTAATTCAGGAGTTGTTATCTTGAGTAAGGTCATCATCATCATTATGATATACGATGACTATTTTCGGGAAACATAAAACAGTTGGAAATGGTTCCATCAAACCAAAAGCTTGCAGCGAAAAATGCATAAGTTCGCTGATCTTAAATCTTTTTGTAGATTAAACTTATTAAGCGCGAATTACATCCTATAAGTGAGCCAAACAGCTTTAAACAGCGCTTTAAGAATTTTTTTTTTGTTTAGGACTGGCAGATCTTCTAATTGGGACAATTTTCCGACCGTGTTCAAATGTTTAGTATTTCTTTGACAAATATGCTATTTATTATGATGAACTAACTTTCAACAGAAAACTTTTTTTAAAAATCTCGTTTATTTCATAAAAAAAATTGTGTTTAGTAGTGACTTAGCCTAAAGTTTTTTCAAACAAGAAAGATTTCCGTTTCTTGAGTGATGAAAATTTGGAAAGGGATTCATGAAAGTCAGTTGCATCAACTAAAGACCGCCATCACCATTTTGACGTTTTGCTCGATCGATATCTGGGCAGGAAGAGATTAACTCTTGATTATATAGAGAAAATTAGGTTGATTAGACGATTGTCCTCTACTTAAATATTAGACTTTTGGAAATGTTAGATAAGGGAAAGAGCCACCAGCAAATGGGGGTCGACATCAAAGTTGTCGTGGTTCGCTACAAACTCTCGGCATTTTATATGCACAACGACGACGGCTATTATACGAAGAAACAATGCATGACAGGCATTATAGTATATGCATATCAAAGACACCTTATTCGACAAAGGCAAAGACCTTTCCTTGAGAATCTTCCTAATCTACTACATCGCTACAACGCATGAAATTTTAGGCTCGATCCTTCGACCATTCCTGAGGAACATTATATTTGGCGGAGTTTTGCAAATAATGTTGTCTGAAGGAGTAAAGGTGATCGGCTTTGCTTAAAATATCGCAGTGATAACTGTGACCAAACACAACTAACGGATAGAGCCAAAACTGTCGCAAAAAGTGTGGAAAATATTAAATCTATTAGATCGTATGGCAACACTGTTCGAGTGACCAGCAAAATCCATTTGCATCGTTTTCTGGCTGCTTGGGTAGGTATTGAAACACATTATAATACGGAAAAAGCTAAGCTGCACCGCATGCTTTCTACTACACAAGGGAGCACCTTGAGGGCGCAGCATCGCAGCGATCGATACGCTCAAGTCGAATGGATTTGAGGTTAGATCCATTGTCGGTACCCAAATTTTAATGCATTGGCGGTTCCTATTCTAACCTCAAAACTTCCTATCGGCACCCAATATGCACGGATCATGAGCGGAGCCTCAATTGACATACCGAAACTTGAGGACTTAGTTTCATTCCTACAAAATGGGCTTATATTTTGGCAGTAGATGTATTGCGAATTAACCCAGCCAACGCATCGGTTCCGATCTGCATCCCGCCGCTCACGCACGCAAGTTCAACAATACCGACCGACCCTCAAAAATCGGGCGTACTTAGTATCAATATTAATAAAACACCCCACAAAAATAGTCCAATTACAATTAAATAATCCCTCGCTCGCCGCGCATAAATTAACCAACAAACAAAAAAAAAACAAAAAAAATAAAAAAAAATATATATTCTCAGTGCAATATCAAAAAAAAAATAAAAATCAATTACAACAACAATAAGCAAAAATCGGTTAGCGTTGGGCAGTCCCTCTTATCCCACTCCAATTCGTTTGCTGTTGACCTTTCTCAGTCATTGCAAGCGCCCTATGATATTTTTTCCATTTGAGGGTTTTGTAATGTCCGCACGCCTTGTCCTGTAAAATAGAGTGTAATATTCGATGTACCCTCACCCGGCTATTGCGCCCTGGTTCGAACTCTTAGCACGTATGCAGTAGAGCGGGTAGTCTGAAAGGGATTTGCGCTGTATAGCCAGTAAAACACCATTCAGTTTGACTCTCGTTTGAAAAGTCCGTTTATTATTAAAATTTCGGGGTTTATATACAGTTTTCAATTCTTAAAATCTATACCTATTTCGATTCTTGAACCCTCAAACCATTAACCATATTTATTGCATATTATGCATAATTTTATGACAACCGAGGCACTTGAATTATACCTACTTGAAATGTTATGCCTAATCGGCACAATGTTGTGACAGGCAAACGACTCTCATCGTTGTCGTTGCCTGCGCTCGGTAATATGAGCGTTTTTCACGTCCTCTGCTTTGCACATGTTATTCAGGTGCAGTATGTGTACAAATATATGATGGTTAATGATTTATGACATGCGCCAGGTTCAAGAAACGAAATAGTATCTGTTTACTTTCCAGGCGGTCATCATAGGCACACCTATTTTGTAAGAACTAATTGTTTAACTCGTTAGTGACCTACAATAATATTACTCAGTTCTATCACACTTAATTTCAATAAAAAAAACCAATACCTCATATTTCTGCTTAAAAAGCAGCAAAATTCGTTCTTTGGCATATCGACGCTATACATTTCATTGTTTCTTCTGTATCAGCATTATAAGTTAATTGTTTATTTTGTGATGTAAGCTATATTGTTTCTTCTGTATCAGCATTATAAGTTAATTGTTTATTTTGTCATGTAAGCTATATTGTTAGTATATAAGGAAACGAGTTAATAAAAGAAGTGTCAGTACCAGTAGATCAATCATTTTTCCAACTCAAGACTGCCTCCCACCCGTGGTAAGGAGTCTTGCAGAACACTTATACCAGAAACTCAGCAGAGCAACGAATAAGAGCAAGCAATCGACGATCACTAACCACTACAAGAGTTTCTGGTTCACGTACTAGAAACTCTACTGTTGTCAAGGTTTAAGTGCTTTGGTCAACACGACGGTTGAAGGATCGTACAGCATCTTTAAACAATTAGTTAATAGTATTTTTAAACAATTAGTTAATAGTATTTTTAAACAATTAGTTAGGTGGTCGCTGGTACTAGCCCGTCACAGTTTGACTGAGTGAGAGCATCATCTGGCTGATAGCGGGTTGTGTGTGAAGGTTTTGTTGGTGGACCAAAACTGATTATCGTATGGGCATAACACCTACGGTAATTTGATTTCGAAAATTTAACTTTGGATCTTCACTTCACAACTGCGTTTAGTAGTAGCGTCGGAGTTGTGTTTTTTTGTGTCTGTTTTCTGTTCTGATGAGGAATCTTAGGGTTGACATGTGCAACATTCGTGGGCTGCGATCGAATCTCTTTTCGGCGTACGCTCATGTTTCCAAACACAAACCAGCTGTTTTGGCACTGGGTGAGACCCAGGTGGGTGGAAAGTCTGACTCATCAGAATTTGATCTACCTCGACATCGCTTAGTGCCATTATTCTTCTTCCATCGAGGTCTCGCCATTTATGTGCGTAATGATGTAGTCTACCAAGTTTATCAAAATTATGGTCAGTGTTCCAACCCGGAATTTAGTTTCAAATGGCTCAAATCCCATGTCCGTAGGCAAGTAATTCATTACTGTTTTCTTTATAGAAGCCCTAATTTTGACAGCAACTCGACTTGTAACGAGTTCGATGTGTTATCTGATTCCATAACTAGAATTGTTTCCTTGTACCCTCATACTGAAATCATCAGTGCGGGCGATTTCAATATTCACAATTCTGACTGGCTTCGACATTCTGGACAGTCAACACCCGAAGGAATTTATGTTCAGATCTTTGCTGAGGTAAACCAATTAACCCAGCTTGTAAATGCGCCAACACGTGTACCAGACATTGACGGTCAAAATGCCAACCCACTGGACTTGTTTCTCACCTCCCACCCTAATTAATACTCCTTTGAAGTATTATCGCCTCTAGGCTCGTCAGACCACTGTACCATATCAGCTAATTTTTTTGTACTCCGACCATTAAAGATAAAACTCCGAAAAGAACTGTATGGCAATACGAGAAAGCCAATTGGAGCGGACTTAACAGCTTCTTTAGGAGTTTTAACTGGTCGTTAGGCTTCCTCGATAACGACGTGGATGCCGCCGCTGATATGGTAACAAATATAATCACCTTAGGTATGAAATCCTTTATCCCTCACGGGATAATGAGTATCAAACCAAAAGAAAACGCGTGGTACGACTCGAGCTGTAAAGAGGCTATTAGAATAAGGAAGTTGAGTTTTCGGTCTTACAACCCATCCGAGGAAAACCGAAAAGAGTTCAAACGAGCCAGGAATGACTGCAATGCCCTCATAAAGCGTGTCAAATTCTCATACGACCAAAAGCTAATGCAAAAAATACTACAATGTCCCAAGGGTAGTAAAAACTTTTGGTCATTTGTAAAAAATGTTAAGAATTCGGCCTAACACTCCAGCTGTCAGCTCTTTAGACAAAGCTAATCTGTTTGCTGCACATTTTGCAGCCATCTCGGTGCTCCCTGATTGCGCTTTGCCTCCACCTGTGCTCGAATTTACCATGGGACAAATCCATTTTCGCACTCGCACAGTTGCAAGGGTACTACATGATCTCAATATAAATAAATCCGCTGGTCCAGACTGTATCTCCCCCATCGTTCTGAAGAGGTGTTCTTCCACACTGGCAAAACCACTGCGTAAGCTTTTTCATCTCCCGTCCCTAAAAAAGGCGAATCTGTTTCTCCCATCAATTACCGACCCATAGCACTTACGTCCATTCTTTCTAAGGTCATGGAAACGCTGATAAATCGTCATCTTATGAAATATCTTGAATCTCGGAAACTCCTCAATGACCGGCAGTACGGTTTTCGTGGCAACAGGTCGACTGGTAATTTGATGACTTATCTTACCGAGAAGTGGAACTAATCTCTCCATCACTTCAGTGAATCGAAGATTATTGCGCTTGATATTTCAAAAGCATTTGACAGAGTTTGGCACCAAGCTCTTTTGTCGAAAATACGTACTTATGGGATCGATGTGTGTCTTGTTCAATGGATTAGAAACTACCTTTCTGGCCGTTCAATTCAAATTGTTTTGGATGTTTTCAAGTCTGAAACTCACCATATAAATGCTGATGTCCCCCAAGGATCCGTTTTGTCTCCGACTCTCTTTCTCTTTTTTATAAATGATCTCTTGTCTGCAACTTCTAATCCAATCCATTCCTTCGCTGATGACAACACTCTTAGCTTCTCATATTCTTCCCAGGACTCACGTCCCTGCTCTTCGGCCGTAGAACTGGAACGGCAACGTATGTTAAGATCATTAAATTCCGTCCTTGATAGCATTTTAAAATGGGGTTCAGCCAATAGAGTAGAATTTAATGCTTTGAAAACACAATGCTGTCTGATGTCTCTAAAGCGAAACCAGATCCTACAGCCATTATCCAAGAATGGCACTTGCATCACCGAAACCGAAAGACTTTCCATTCTCGGTATGTGCGTTCATGACAACCTTCGTTGGAATGACCACATACACGAAGTCGCTAAGAATGCTGCGAAATGTCTAGGTTTTCTCAAACGGTGCAAGAAATATTTTACCACTTCTGATTTGGCTACAATATATAAGGCGTTCATTCGGCACCAAATTAGAGTACAATTCCCATATCTGGTCTAGTGCGCCGAAAACCATATTGCACCTACTGGATAGGATCCAAAATCGTGCGTTGAAACTAATCGGAGATACGAATATCGCGAATTCTATTCATTCGCTTGAACATCGAAGAAACGTTACGTGTCTTACACTGTTTTATCGCTTTTTTAACAAACAGTGCTCAAATGAAATTCCCAGCTGCATTCCGCCCCTTCAGCAATTCAACCGCAATACTCGCCTTGCTAGGAATGCCCATCAGTTTACCATTCAGCCTATCTTCGGACGTACCGTGAAATATAGAGACTTTTTCATAAGCCGTACAACACGAATGTGGAATGCCTTGCCCGGCTGTCTTTCCTCCTCAATGCCCGCGCTGTGTAAATCACATTGCACTATAAGAGACGTCATAACCTCTTTAGCGCGTGTCAATTATGAAAAAAAAAAAAAAAAAAAACAACCAACAAAGCGTGAAGAAGAATGTGGCCACTCCAAGTCGTCCAACTCGTTTGGAAAAAAAAACCAACCAAATACACCTGGCAATTGGGAATTCTGCAACGATATATTATCTCATCGCATTAGGCAATATATATGCGGCTTCTTAATCGTTTTTTTCCACGCTAATGATTGAATCGAGTTGGTCCGGTAAAATTTTTTCAATCAACCAAAGCAGAAGGCGGGCAATCGGCAGTCCTCGCTTCTGCCATTCGACCGAGTACATCCAGGATCGCGATTTTCCGAAAACTCTGTGCTTAACGATAAAGTCAATGATCGTTTTGAGGTTTTGTTTAAAAAATCGTGCGGTGATGTCATGGCGGTCGCTCGAAGTTTAAGCGGGAAGTAAGAATCACCGTTCGGATAATTTGTTCCGCTTTACATTCGATAAAGGCGCTAGAGAACGTTAAATATCAGTAGTTGCGACTTGTGAACACGGTGGCTCAGTGGTTAGTATGCTGGACTTCTGGGGCGAGTTGTCAATTTGTAAAAATGATTCTTTCTACTAAGCGCTATGCACCGTACAGAACTATCGCGTCAACCATACTCACCAACAAGATTTCGTTGAAATTGGTTGAGTTGTTTTGGACGTCGAAGACAGCTTCATCTATATTGTTCAAAACTATCCTGCCTTCCCACCTGGAATCAAACATACCCATCCAAAAATTGAATATAAGTCGGTTGGTGGAGGTCGACAACACTGGTATGTTCACTAAAATGTCTATAACTCGTATAACCAATAAACGTACAAAGACCGTATATACATACAAAAATTCGTATTGACGTCACCTTTGATTTGAAACTTCCAGAAACAAAATCGGTTCACGCATGAAGTAAACATCAATTCAAACACAATGCGACTTATTTTGATTTCTAATTATAGTTAGGAGATAGATAAAAAACTAATATTGTTGTTGAGAATTTTCCGAATTATTTTCATTTTCATAAACCGTACCTGATTCAAGCCAAACAAAATAAATAAAAATCATTCAAATCCGTTGAGCCGTTCTTGAGTTTTTACCCGACTAAAGCACAGTAATTTGTTAAACATAGTAGGTATGAAAGAATAGAGATAGAACGCTGCACCGGAGAAATATTACGAGAAGTTAACACTGAGTGTTTGATGTTTCTGAGTTCGACTTGACATGCCCTACGATGTCGTCGATGGCCTAACAGTTAACATCAAAAATTGATTTTTGAGTTCAGTAGCGGAAAGAAAAAGAGACCATTCTTGACATAAATCAGCGTGAATGGCTCTCAGCTACGAAGATCATATAAAATGATTAAATATGAAACAAAAAGCAAAACAGCAGTAGAATTTTACTAATAAAGAAGATGTATATAGGTACATAGCTGAAAATCCATATAAAACCTTTGTCTAAATCAAAACAATTAAGAAATTCGCAAAGTTTGTATAATCTTAATTAAATAGCTAGGCCTTTACTTTTCTTAAAAAAGTAAGAATGTTTTGGATTGATCTAATATTCATGGATATTAAGTTAAAATAAGTAGGGGCGGACGCGAAATAGAAACGCGAAAAATGAGTTCTGCGTGCAAATGGTACGTCAACAAGAGACAAACCATTTAAGCGTAATTTATAAATTCTTGAGTATAGTTGAATTCCACTTTGTTTAAAAAACTCTGTCATAGCTTTAAAAACGTGGAAGTATTTAAGCGGTGAGATGTGTAGTTCACGAAAAAGAGGCCACGAATGTGAGAAGCGAATTTTTCCACAAATTTTTCTTATTAAATGTTTTTGCGCAATCAATAAGGATCCGAAACAACTAGCATAAGAACTGGCGAGGCCATATTGCAGTTTCGAGTTCGCTAGACCATATTAAATCATTTTGACAACGCGTTGCGAACAGTAGGGTCTTAATTGATGCAGTTTTCGAACAAGCATCAAATGTTTTAAAGATAAAATATGAGGCTTCCAGTATAATTTGCTGTCAATCACCAGTCACCACCCTGAGATATTTAAAGGAATCAACTAGTTATTTTTTTAAACAATTAGGGGAACAGGTATATAAAGCTGATCACAGTCGTAAGCATGAACATACCAACAGAAGTCCAATGGGTCACTTTCCGTCAAGTTAAATGGCATCATTTTGGTTTTTTCACTGATGATAAGGTGAAAGTAAAGTATGCAAAGTAAACCAGTACCTTAGTGTTTGTATATATTCTTGTATTTTGACAAAAGATTTGAAGTTTATAACCCCATAGTACGTAAAAGCTATGTCATAAGGCCTAGAACTATGCACTGGCGGACACCATTCTTAAGCCTACGAGATAAGCTTAAGACCCAATTTATATTTACTTATTTCTCTCTATCTTGTAAGATTAAACCAATCGTACATAAATCATCTAAAATTTGCATGGTAAAATTGTTTGCAATTCATGATCGACCATATCGAAAGCCTTAATCATGTCGATGAAGACAGCCATAGTGGACTTATTATCGTTATACTCTTATACACTTTTAGAATAGCATCTTCTGTTGACATTCCTGATCGAAAACCAAATTGACTATTTAGTATTTAAAACGGCACCAGTCGTCAGAACACTTTAAAATTTTAGGAAGCACGCCACAATTAACACTCAAGTTAAATAAATAACACAAAACATCTACAACATACCAAGCTATTATTTTCAATAAAGTATTTAAAATACCATAAATGTGCCAAGAAGATTTATTAAAGGACATGATTAGCCTATACATTTCAAGAGAATCGATTAGCACAAAATGAAATTGTCTGATTGCATTCTGTCATCAATTAGGCCTGACGAGATGCTACAACTGCATTTATTGCGCAGGGGGATAGTTAAAGTTGTTCGCGATAATATTTGGAACTGAAACAATAACGGTAAAATTATATATATCCCACATTCGGCCCTCCTGACTGGTCATTCGTCCCGATTGACCTACCCCACGGGTTCATGCTGTCTGCGACTGATGGTGTTGCGCGCGGTCCCTCGTGATCTCCGACCTTCTCCACCTCGTAGCGCTCGTGCTTACAGAGCCTCATAACCTTGTACGGCCCTAGGTACTTTGGCTTCAATTTAAGCCCCGGACCGAACTGGGTCCTACGTATGGCGACCAGTTCTCCTAGCTTGTAGGTTTTCGTCTTTCGTTCTTCTTCTTTGCTTTTTAATAGGTACACCGCTGCTTCGATGAAGTTTTCTCGTCTCCTTCTTGCACCGCTGCTTCGATGCTATTTTTTTTTTTTTTTTTTGATGTGCGTGCCACTGCTTTAGCACACACGATTTTTCGTCACTGCTCACTACTCAGAAGTCAAATTGCACCGCTTCTTCAGTGCACCGCTGCTGTGCTGTTTTTTTTTTTTTTTTGCCAAAATGCACCGCTGCTTCGATGCAACTTTTGTTCGTAGATGTGTCACTGCTGCTGGCCGTTTAGTTTTTTCTTTCTCTTTTTTTTTCACTGCACTTTTGCGTTTAGTTTTTTCACTTAGATCCCGGACGAGCAACCAAATTGTGGGTTCTTTTAAATGAAACAAACGCGGGGTTCTTTTAAGAAAAGAAATTCACAAATTTTATTGATGCGAAAAGACAAAATTATTACGGGCGTACGACACACTGGTATTGTTACGTCTACTTCTGCTGCGCGTTTATGAGCAACTGCCTACTATTGGAGAGAATGAACAACGAAAACCTTTGGGTGTACGTAGGTACGTGTGCGTAAGTGAGGTGTGTAGGTATGTGCGTTAGGTGCTCGGTGCATGGCGTCGGTGTGTGCGTACATGAGAGGGTCTTAGGTACGTCGCGATCGCGTCATCGGACCTCCATATCCCACATTATTATTATCATTTAGACTTAATAACACTTATCTTTTAGTTACTTTTCGTTTGATGGAATCGACAACTCTCCATTTCTGCCTAACATTGCCAATTGAGGTGCTTAACGTAAAATTTATCACGGGTTTCAGCGACCAGCTTTTTCGTAAATTATCGTAATATTTTTTTAAACGTCTTCTTAGCGGATTTTTCTTGAATTTCTTAGCGATATAATTTTTTAGTTTAATATTTTTCAACAGCACATTAGTCATCCATGGTTTAAAAAACCTTATAATCAAATAGAATAACCCACAAGCAGTCGATGGGTTACACACAGAAAAAACAGGTTCCCAAAACGCAAGCCTCAGGAGGTAGTATAACTTTTTGTTATCAGTCATAAATTTACTAATGTTAGAAATGGAATGAATGCTATGTTGACTACCATACAAATAGAAAGTACAACCATGATGGTCCGTGATTCGTTAGTCGTGTGCCTCGCCGATAAATTTAGACTTATAGTTTTTACTTATTCGGGTAAAAATATGATCAATAGAGCTTATCGTCGTGGTAGTTACACGAGTAGGTACATAGATGCTACTTTTGAGTCCGTGAGAGGCC
Organism: Cheilosia impressa; assembly: GCA_948293265.1. Taxonomy (NCBI): domain Eukaryota; kingdom Metazoa; phylum Arthropoda; class Insecta; order Diptera; family Syrphidae; genus Cheilosia; species Cheilosia impressa. The sequence goes on from OX411880.1 coordinate 59,079,310, forward strand.
ATAAGAAACAAATAATCGTCTGTCTCTTTATCAGAGGTATTAAGAATATTTATATTGATGTCACCCAAAACAAATAAGTTTTTAGATTTCACGAATGTTTGCTAAGGTTCTTAAACGTCCTTATTGGGTTCTTTGACTTTTCCGTTTATAAGGATTTGTAAAGTTGGGCGCCAGTTATTTTAATAGAGAAATTCGGTTGTTATAAAACTGCACTTCTTTTTCGTGACTCGATAACTGTCATTTTATTGTTGGTTGCAATGCGCCCGTGTTGGGGGATGGGTTTGCCGACTCGCCGTCCGCTTTGCTTAGGTTGCAAGTAATTGGTTCTGCGTGTTAACTTATTCATACTAAAACTAAATGTAAAACTAATTTGTGTTCAAATTATCAACTTTTTTGATATAGGTTGATTGAACAGCCATTATTTCCAAATATGCACACATTACAATAATTGGCTTATGTATCTGAAGTAATAGATACCAATGAAGGCGTTGAATTTTAGAAATAATATTTATATTGGAGCGCAATATCTCACAAATTATGAGTACTATGATTTTGGGACGATACGGTTATTCTTATTAGATCTTGTCATAGGAAGATGCGTAGGTGGAGGTTATGTTAATTTTGCTCTTCCAGGGTTTTGCGACCGCAATACCGTTCTGCCATTTATTATTTTAGGTTCCTCAAAATGCATTATCCACTTTTTTTTCATTTTGTGTCGCTCTGCCAACCCTTTGCGACCAAGAAATCGTTCTGCCAATTATACCATATCATACAGTTTAAACATCCATCTTAAACAATTTTTAGTGTTTGTGTTTGTTGTAATTAGTGTTTATTTTCTTAATATAGCAGTAGCCGATCACTCCTTTTCTCATATCCACGTTCAAGCCCTCGCGAAATATTTTGATAGCGGTATCGATGTAGGATATATATAAATATTAGCAGCACAACTGGGAAAATTAAAGATCTCCAAGTTGTTGGTAAGCACTTGCTGCTCTAAATGACTCTTTTGTGCTCGAGTAGACAGATGTTTTGTTCACACTTGATATTTTTTTCTTGAAGAGCTGCGAATTGTTGTTGTTCAAACTTTTTAACAAACAGGATTTCTGCGTATAAATTAAACTAATTATTATTATTATTTAAACATGCCATGATATCCAATAAAATATTTTTTAACTAGAATGAAACATTTCGTTTTTGCTCATTACTGTCCGCATAGCATAGTTCCCACCATAGAGTAACCAAACTAGAGAGCCAACTGAGAGCAGGAACGGAAAATCTGCCTACAAGCTGCCTGTCCTGCAGCAGATTGCATAAGTGCCTGTACAAAACAAAGGAGCGCCATTGATGCCGCACGCATACTTATACAATCTGCTGCTGGGACTTCATATCCATCGGGCGGCCATTTTCTAGTTGAATTTCAAGTGGGAGCGCACTGTGTTCGGCATATTTTTTGCCCATTAGTTACACTGCGTTATCACAGTTGAGTTTAGGAGTTTTTACAGTTTATGAAATTGTTGGAATCTATGGAATTCCTTTTATAATTTCGTTACAATGCCTTAATAAAATAATTATTTGTCAATATGTAGCAGAAATCCATCCAATATTAATCAGAGAAAAATAAACTAACACCTTTTTTACTTTTGTTAATGAGATTGTGTAACTGGAAGCTTTTTTTGTATATTTAAAAAAAAAAATTAAATCGCGCCGAAAAATATATTTTAGTTTTATCACAATTTATAATCTGTAATTACTACGTAAAATGAATACTTGCACAATAATACATATATGCAATTATGCATTTGTTAAACTCGAAAAATTAATTCTATATTTTTACTGTTATACTATATAAATATATATCATAATTCTTACGAATTTGCTTTCCGATATTAATACCTACTTTTTTCAATATGAATAGCATTTGCATTTTTACTGTTACTAAGTAACATTATTCAACACTGTTCAATGTTATTAAGCTACAGAATTTCCAATCATACATTGATTTTTACAAAAATTATGATAAATAAACGAATTTGAAAATATTCCCCAAGCCTATAGAAATTTATTTTATGAACTTTCTCTAAAACTCACTTATGCCCTAGTGGAAAATTGGGCTTAACTTGCATTTATGCAGATGCATGAATTTTGCTGTCAAAACTAAAATTCATACAAATGAAATAAAAAAAAAACTGTGAAAAATGTGAATGGAAGAACAGTTATTGGTGCCGAAAATGGGTAGAGAAGAAATTATGCTATTTAAAAAAACCATAATCAACATTTGCTGTTTTACTTTTATTGTTATAAATCTATTTACAAATTGTTTGTTTTAGAAATAGTGCCACCCGGCGGCCATTAATACACATGTATTCACAGACGGAAAAAAAGAGCGCGTGAGAGAGGGCTGTCATTCAAAACTTGAGGGGAAAATCGGGTAGATGTGCGGAAAGTTGGCTCTCTAGTTTGGTTACTCCATGGTTCCCACGGTGCATTCCATAGTCAAGCATCTATGTGATTCGAGGTATCGCATTTCGCATATTTGCTGACGACATGTCTACAACGTCCGCTACACTGGTGAATGATGTTGCGCGTGTCGCTGGATCGTATTTAATAATTTTTTTTCGATTTGGTTGGCGTTAACTTATCCACCATTTCTAAGGTTATTTTGGGTTCTGTTTGGGGGATACCGATGAAAGGTGTAAATTGACCAGCTTCAATGACATCTTTAGGTTTAGCTTGACGCGTAGAGCTCGCAGTGAGATTGAAATGCGATGTTGGCTTTTGCAAAGAGAACAGCGCAGCGCTTTTTGTTATTTTTCATAAAATCTATTTCAATCGCCTTTACTTTTACACAAATCCCATGAAATATATTTTTACAGTCACTGCACTCCACTTTGTCTTTGATGATTCTGTCTTCTTTTAAGTAACAAATAGAAGACAACATTATAAGTTTTGTACAATGCAAATTCAAAAAGAAATGAGCAATACACAGGGAGAAGACGAAGACGATTTATTCTATTCTTTTCTACATTTATTCTATAGACCCGCACTGATAGCCAATGGCCCTTATCAATAAACATTTTTAGTTTCGACTCTCATCATTAGTAGTTCACGGTGGCTATATTTTCCACATAAATTTTGCAATTGTGAGCTTCCGTAATTTTCAAGTCGAGACTAAAATTTATTGTTGTACCTACTCTGTCCAAAAAAAATTGGCAATACATGGAAGATAGGATGTTTGTCTCTCAGTCTTGTTGCAATGACTTACATAAATCGGTCTCTCTTTAAAGCTCTCACATGGTTGCCGTAGTTTGTTTGATAATTCGCCATAGCTCAGGGAGCAATAACATTAGGGTTACCAATTCTTCTTCCAATTTAAAATAAAAATATTGCTGAACAAATTAAATCCGTTTATGTTTTCCTTTTCCAGTAAGATAATAGGCGCATTCTTTAAACATATGTAGAATAAAGTAAATATTTTTCTCGGATGCACTATCCGCGATTGAGATAACAACCATTGTTTCCGCCTTCTATACACAAAGAGGCAATTAGAATACAAAATTATATAACCACGACGCAATGTCATATACTTACCTAAACAGATGGTAAAAGAACTGCACTTGTGCAGCTGTACATGCATTTTTGAATATAGACATAGAAGTTAACACAACATTTCCTCATTCAACAGAAAAAACAGTATCTTATATTTAAGTCCAAATATTAAGCAATAGTTAAAGGCAAAACATTCCAAACACATCAATACCGTCCAAACACACATCAAAAATAGAAACGCTACCCTTTACTTGTGCAGCTGTACATGCATTTTTGAATATAGACATAGAAGTTAACACAACATTTCCTCATTCAACAGAAAAAACAGTATCTTATATTTAAGTCCAAATATTAAGCAATAGTTAAAGGCAAAACATTCCAAACACATCAATACCGTCCAAACACACATCAAAAATAGAAACGCTACCCTTTAAAAATTAACTTGAAGCCATCGAGTACGCCGAACCTATGATGCTGGTAAAAGATTCGATGCTTCTATACGTAATATCCTTACCCCAAACAGAAGAGACTCTTTACAACATTGTTTCAATCCGATCAACAGTGAAAAAAAACAAAAGAATGTATTTATGCTTTTCGAATATATTCTTATCACACTCAGAGAAATTTTGCGATCATAGATAAGTGCCCCGTTATTCAAGAAACTACAATATGTAAAAGGAGTCAGCTCCAGAAACCTTTCCCAAACCACTGTATTATTAAGGTACTTAATGGCGAAGAGGCAATATTAGACTATAAGTTTCAAAGCAAACCACTAGTAAAATTAGTGAACGAAGGAACTATATTTCTTACAAATTACCTTGGGAACCTTTCTTGTACTACCACAACCAAAAGCCTAAACGGCACATTTATCATTTACTTTTATAATGAGACAATTGAGCTTGATAAACGTTATCAAATGTTCAAATTGGGAAGGTAAAATCCACCAAATCCTACCCCATTGTTTGAAAAGTAACCTTACTGAAGGAGATATAAAATTAGATCTCCAATATCTTCACACACTTCACCTAGACTGTATAGGTGAAGTGTGTGAAACGATTATCTTACCTTTCGTTAAATAATATAATATCAGTAGGTTCAGACATTACTATTTTGTTGATAGGACTTTTATTTAATACAGCATTATTTTTGTAACTAAACAATAAGCGCAAAAATTAACTCCATGAAAAACCCTTTACGATTCCACATCTCGATCCCATAAAACTTAATTTTTGATCCACGGAACGTAGATACTTAGGAAGGGGGGAGTTAACGCAACATTTCTTCATTCCCTATCATACATCATTCCATACAATTTTCTCTTCTGCATAGAACTGCTTAAGCAGACGAATGCAATATTCCAATTACGACACAATGTCATTGCGTTTATATATAAATTCACTTTGTAACTCCACCTACATTTCATTATTTGTCGTCAGCATAGAATTGCTTAATCAGTCAAATTCGATTAAACTCATTTTGTAAATCCACCAACATTTCATTACTTATTTGCTACCTGTTGTGAGACACCAAATTGCATTGTAATTAGTTTTAAGCTACAATTGTGTTATCTGTTGCAACACTCCAATTTGCTTGTAATCAGTTTTAAGCTATAAAATAAGGTAAACATCCAATAAAGTTGTTCAGTTGTTCCAATCAGACGCACTGTGTTTATTTTTTTCCTCGACCGTGATCATAACGCGATAACTAAGATACCTAGATTACAATGTTTGTTAAAAAATTATTACCCAGCAGCGCAGTAGCAAAAAAGGATTATAAAATCCTTTCAAGGCAGTATCTTTACTGGGGACGAGTTACCCGATGTGGTAAATCCCAACGACCGACAATAAGCAGTATAGGTTTACCTCTCCTACCAACGAGCGTCGAACTTGCCGAGTTGTAGGGGCTGAGTAAGGTCAATGATTCTCGAGATTGTCTCCAGATGAGTCCTGAAACCAAAGGACGCTAAACTCCGCCTGGTTACATAAGTGTAACTTGCCGGTCCCACGCCCTGGTAAAGGAGCAGGGAAGAGAAGTAAACCTCTCAAATAAATCCCTAATCCAAGGCTGAACTGCTTACGCCGAGGGATGCGTGGCTAAGAGGGTGCTTAGTCGCAAGTTTGCTAACTTCGAATACCAGGCGCCCTCCGATTTCAAGACAGCCTTCCTGTGGTTATACGGGTAGACTACGGGCGACCGATTACATCCCGCTTACTCTTGGGTACAAAATAGATACCAAAACAAAACAAATAATAGAGAATGATGCCTCTACAAATGCATCATCAACTAGGGATGTTAACAGCGAACACCCTGTCAGCAATGACTTGACATCTGCCAATCGAGAAGAGTCACTAAAAATTGATTCTGATGAGAAACCTAGACGAGAATTCGTCTCTTCTAAGCGACTCAATTTCTGAGACGAGAACTTTGTGCAATGTAAGCATGTCGTCGGATGAATTTCCGGACGACATAGACAAAGCCAAAACCACTGACAAAACAGGTCAGAGCGAATCGGTATTTGTAAAATTTACACCCTCTGAAAATCGTTGTTTCAAACAAGCTCTAAAAAGGGGCTGTAATAAAATACAAGAGAGATAATTCGCCAAATCAACAGTTGGGTTTAAGGGTCCCGATGTGAAGCGCACGCGATCCCAGGATAATACCCATCCCCAGTCCGAAGCGAAGCGAGCTCGAGCTGGTAATGCAACCATAGGCAGAGCATCATATAGCAATATAATGAGCTTTGTCAGACTGGGTGTCGTGCCGGCGGATCTCGATCGTAATCCTCTCAGTAATGAGCATTTGGTTAAGATATAGGAGAGCATTATGGACATCACTGTCGAACTACGTCACGAGGACATAAAACCATCTTTCCGCGGCTCAACATTTAAAGCCAGGTGGCTCATGTTAACATGTGCAGATCCCACTACTGCAAAGTGGTTAAAAACTTCGGTAAGCTAAAAGAGAAATGTGGACTGGAGGTGATGCTCGTGGAGGAGGAAAATGTTCCAAAACCACATGTCATCAGGGGTTTCTTTCCACAAAGCTCTAGTAGCAAGCGAAAGAATCTTGGCAATGGTAGATGGCCAAAACAGAGGGCTGAACACAAGAACGTGGAGAGTCCTGCAAATATCAAACGAAAGTAATGAGAGCTGTTGAGTAGAGCGGACGTGTGTTTGATACTGTCGACATTGTTTCTTTTGTTTTTTTTTTATCAATTCCGAACACTAACTTTATTTAAATTGTATAAAAAGTTGCAAGAATTTAACATTGTTCGTTGAACCGCTTTCGGGCAATCGCTTATATGTGATAAATATTGAAAACACTAAAAATTAAAAGTGAAATTACACATAATATTTAATTTCTTTTGGCGGTTTACTTTACCTAAAACATAAATAAAAACTCTGCAAAACACTCACAAACACTATATTAATTTATAAAAACACAAACAATATTAATTGATATATAATATATAAACCACAATCAAGCTAATAAACACTAATGCCATCTAACCCACCAAAACGGACAGCATCCCGAACGAAGACTAGTAGCTCTGCACTGGATTCTCCCAAAAGCTCTTTTTCCCCAACTACAAAATCAACAAAACAACACATGGATGACGATAAAATGTGGTCCGTGATGGACGAGAAACTACGTAAACAAAATGAGTTTATTTTGAATCTTTTATCAAAAAAGGTGGAAGATTCCGAGCAAAAAATAACTGAAGAACTTCGACGCGAAATAAAAGACATTAAAAGCAGTATTTGCGATATAAACAACAAAGTTTCAAAATTAGAATCGTCGCATTATGATAATAAAACCGAAATTGCTTCACTAACGTCCGAAGTAGACAAACTAAAAATGCCACTCTCTAGTGTTAACATCGAATGTACAAATACAAAATCTCTGGTTAGTGATAAAATAACCGAAATATCTAAAAATGAAAACAAACAGCATGATCACACAGCTGTCGAGTTAAATGAATTAAAGCTCGTAATAAACTCCTACGAAAATCGTACTACCGCGAGTGATGCTCTTATATTTGGCACTAGCTGGTACCCGCGACTTCGTCTGCGTACAATTAGTACTTCGAGTAACTCAATTGATATATTTATACCAACAGCAGCGCCAGTTATCGGGTCCAAAACTATCCTATCTTTTAAGCCAACCTATCAGCCCTACAGCCTACACATTTAAATTCATTGGTATTATACCAAAAGTACAGAATTTTATTATCCCTAACTTGAGAAATAATTGGTTCGTCATTTAAACTTGCATCCAATTCTTCATCCCCTTTACGTTTTTTTTACGACAAAAAGTAGCGAATGTAATGCAGTTGCCTATCACAACACTATTATAGTGTTTGATGAACCAATACTTGTTAAATATGGTTCACGAATTTGAAATAAGCTATTGCTTCAGAAATAACACTTTTTTTTCTCATTGGCCCTTTTTCATACGACTTTTCAGAATGCTGCAACGGTCACACAGTCTGTGTCGGAGTCGCTTGTACGGGCATGATGAATGAAAGAAAAGTACCTGTAGTTTTAACACAACTACGTTAATTCACCTATATCGTCTTCACTTCTTCAATTCTTTACTGTAGATATCAATGTAGGTAGTATAGTATCACAACCACCAAAAACGAAAATCTGAAACTCAATATAAATATCACCACCATAGAAGACCATACGCCCACTATCGCACTTGATCGGCCATCTGCGCATTTCCTCAGAAAAACATTGTCGCTGTTGATTACATCCACACTCACCTCGCCTACTTCTCTTTCGTTTCACTTAATCGGAGAAAACTTCACGCAGTTTTTCTTGACATGTATGTGCTTCTGCGCCACCCACCCACCCCAAAGCAGAACAGCGATGAAGAACAACGGTTGCTGATAATTTTTGATTTCAGAAAAGAAATTTAGTTTTTTCGTGTTAGATTTTGGGATGTAGCTAAGCTTCTAGATGACACAGAAAGCTGATTGATGGCTTACAATAATTATGGAAGTTTTGGCTCTTGTTGGTATTTTGTTTTGTTTGCATTGGTTAAGAATTGTTTGAGTAAAAGCGATAAAAAGGCAGTGAAGTCAGAAAAAAAACACATTTTGGTCAAAAAAGCTTCCATAAAATAGGCATTGCAATGTAAGGAATAGCCTATGTCCTTCTCAGGATCTTAAGAGACATTTCAAAAAAAAAGTTTCATCGAAATCTGTGCAGTGGTTTTTACGCCAACCGTTAACACATAAAAACGCCTACAGTTTTATTATATGTATAGATATAGATTTCGCATTTGCCAAACGAAAACCTTAAGTCTATTTTTAACCATTTTTAACCTAATATGCAACACAATTAATATTTAACCACCAACACTTAATAATATTTACCGCGCTCGCCCGAAAAGAAATTCACACAACTCCGCGATTATACTCAAATTTAACTCCCTATATGACAAAAACTATGTTCTAATGTCAATCGCGAGTTACCGAAAAAAAAACCAAAAGCAACTTTGCTTAAAAGACATACACATGGCTATCGACTGTGCTTCAACCTCCGCGTCTTCTTCGATGATCTATATACGTGAGAGCTTATCCCAGCACAACAGACTTTTGTTGAGCACTACAATTGAAAAAACGTAAACAACTCTTCTCTGTTTATACTGCACGCGGAGTGGTATACGTCAAACGTCGATCCAACGACACAGCCGTGACTGTTGACTGCATCAAGGGACTCGAAGATGTTGCCAGATCAGCAGTTTTTGAAAATTTGCTTTTTTCCTTTACAAAATAAAAAAAAAAAATATTTTTTTTTTCTCTTATCCTCATCATTTTTGTTATTTCTCTTTTCAATAATTTATTGTTCTTTTTTGTTCCTGCAATAATTTTTTCTCTTTTTTTTTTCATTGCATTCAATGGTAAGAGTTTTGTGCAGCCGGAAAAGCGGTCTTCGGGTTTGTCACCTTAATGCGCAGAGTTTGCTACCAAAAATTGACGAGTTCCGTGATCTATTTGTTGGATCGGATGTTGATGTAATGTGTTAGTGAAACTTGGTTCACGGATGAATTACGAGACGGAATTTGTTGCTTGGAGGGTTATCATCAGCGTTGCAGATGAAAAAAAAGTACAGTGGCAATTTTTTTTTAATGGGTGCCACAGGGTGCCAAACTTCCAAAACAAAACCTTAAAAAACTCATATATTCAAACAAAAACGAAAAATATTTTAATTTCTCTTTACTTCATTAAAAGAAATTGTATGTACAAAAGATTGACTTCTTACAAAAAGTTAACCAAATGTCATGTTGACATTATCGTAAAATGCAGCATCTACAAAATAAGTTGGAATTGCATCGTTGAAAATGAAAATAAATACAGTTTTACTTGTCAATCTTTTGAGCTGTCACTTAGTTGTCAGTTTTCATTTTTCAGTAAGTCGAAATTCGGCGAGTAGAAAATTACGAAAAAATTAAGAGAATGAATTTCTTTCTCATTTTTTGAAATCTTCTCAGTACGTGCCTACGTGGTCGCATTCGCACAGTTTCTTAGCAAATTTTTAATAATTTTACTATTGCAAGAAAGTACCCGACCACCAAACATAATGCGAATGTCAATTGCAAAATGGGGGGAGAGAAACAAATGTACTAATGTTCGATTTTTTTTTGCAAAGTTTGGTTATTGTATTTTTTTAATTTATGACAGATTTATAGATTTTAAGTGCCAATGAGTGCCTAGGTGCCAAACATGTTTAAAAGTGCCAGTTTGGCACTAAAGTGCCAGTTGCTGCAGCGCTGGTTATCATCGACCATTTCGTTCAGACAGAAAGAATCGTGTTGGGGGAGGGGTGGCACTGTATGTAAAAGATACAATCAAATGCAAACTAAGGTTTTCATCTGATGGTGGCAGTAGCATTGAGTATGTGTTTGTTGACCTGGTGGGCAGTGAGGATCGACTACTTATTGGTGCAATATACAGGCCAAATAGATACATCAACCTATCACCATTGTTAACACTTTTAGAGGAATTCTCGTTGGTCTCCCCTAATATTTTATTATGTGGTGATCTTAATTGCAATCTTTAAGGTTCGAATCTCTTAACCCAAAGCATGTGTACGTTTAACTTAACACCAGTTAATACTTGCACTCCTACTCACTTCTTTAGCGGTGGAGCAACATTTCTAGATGTATTCTTCGTTAGTGATGTGAGTAAAGTAGCTTTATATAACCAGCTTTCTGCACCAGCTTTCTCAAAGCATGATCTTATTTTCTTAACAGACAAGAAGTACGAACTGGTCTTCATATAACTGAAAATATGAATACACTATTTAATACTAATGTTCCCTTAAAAACAAAGTGCGGAAATCTGTGCCATAAACCATGGTTTACCCGCAATGTACGTTTGTTGATGCAGCAACGAGATGAGGCTTATAAATGTTGGATACGTTACCGGCTAAATGAGTTCAAGCAAATGTATAGTTCACTTCAATAAAGTCATTGCGGAAATACATAAGGCTAAATCTCAAATGTATTCTAACAACCTTAGTACCTCATTGAGTGGGCGTCAGTTGTGTTATTTTTTATTACTCTTCTTTTATAGTTATCCAATCAGCAGACTTTATGCGCAGACTTATTATAATATGCAGACGAAATTCACTTTTACATATATTATATGAATATTAAAGAAGAGCCGCAAGTGGCAGCCATTGATGTAAGTTGTATGGCCATAGCCTAAGTAATTTGCTATACAAAGCGATCGTCCACAGCAAAACAATGAGAGGCGGCACAAAATGTTGTATTATCTGAAACTGCTCATATCTATGCACATGTTGTAGTAAAATTCCTCACACAATAAAAATGCAATGCTTATCTAGGACTTTGACGTTTTGCCTTTTTGTTTTTGTTCTATAATTTTATGCGATTTTATTGTAGCTGTGTGGAATTATTTTAGCAGTGCAAGCCAATGACATATTTATTTTTAGATTCAATTTGTGGCTGTATATTGACTGGTGACGCAAGCGCATTCCCAGTAGATGGTGATAAAAAAAATATCGGAAAGAAGTTGAAGCGATATATGCAATAAGTATGTTATTTTTAATCCCTGTATGTTGAGTAATAAGTAAATATCGGTAAGTCAAAAGGCTCACGAGCTGTGGAAGCTGATGGCAATGCTCCAAACCAAAAAATTGTCTCCTTACCATCGCTATCTCCGTCGACTACTACTGAAGCTACTTTTTCGTTTGAAGATCAGTCTGACGGTAATGGCTTTGGATTTCGTGCCGTTTATAGTACTGGTGTTGTTGAATGTTTGCTTTCTATAAAGTCAAATTCTGTTGGCCTGCCTGGATGAAATTCACCTATCATTTTTAAAATTGATTTTGCCGATTGTGTTGCCACATATAACCTTTATGTTTAATACAATTTTGACGACTGGCGATTATCTTTATCAATGGAAGCTTGCAAAGACAACTTTCCAAAAGTGCAGAAGGTGATGAGTATAGGCCTATGTCTATATTGCCCTTTTTTCAAAAGTGTTTGAAAGGGTTCTACGAAAACAAATAAGCGCTTATCTTACATCTAATAATATCCTTACTCAGAAACAATCGGGATTTCGTGAAAAACATAGTTGTATAACAGCGTTGCTAAGCGTTAGTGATGATATGAGGCAGGCATTGGATAGCGATGAAGTAACTTTTTTGGTGCTGCTTGACTTCTCAAAGGCTTTTAACACAGTTAATCGCATTAACTTATATAAAAATCTTATGCGGTAATATAATTTTTCAGCTGGTGCTGCCAAATTAATTTATTCCTATTTAACAAATAGAAGGCAAGCAGTTTAAGTTGGTAACAACTTGTCAGATTTTCTTGAGAATACTACCGGCGTTCCGAAAGGTTCTATGCTCGGTCCTCTCCTGTCTCCATGTACGTTAATGAACTTCCATCTATGATTGAGAAATGCCAATCTCATATGTACAACTATATCTAAGCTCTCCTCTCGGACTTATAGAGCATGGCGCTTCCTGTGTCAACGAAGACTTAAAGAAAATAGTGCAAATCAAATGGTCTGATATTAAACCCCAAAAAGTCGAAATGCTTGGTAATATGAAGAAAAACACTAGATCTCTCTTACTTTCCTTCGATAGTATTAAGCAACGCTCCGATAGAATACGTTGAAACTGCAAAAAATCATGGGGTGACATTAACCCTAGAAAGATAAACTGCGCCTCGGAGGCGTCCGCGAAACATGTATATTGCTTTCTTTTTTTAACCGCCGCTCGAACAAACTTATTCTTTTTAGCCAAATCATACAGTGTTGTCTCTGATCAACACTTTCGAGAGACGGTCGTTCCGATTTGGTAAGTGATACACTTTTTTTTAGCTCTGCAAGTGCGTTTCGCTCCAGAGGCGCATGTTTATCTTTTCAGTACTAAAAAATAAGTTTATCTTTCTAGGGTTAAACAGGTACCTATCTAACTTGGGATAACCATATTAATACACTCGTTGGAATAGTATATGGCGTACTCCGCAACTTACGGGTTACGCAGTCGTTTACACCTGTTAAAACCCGTGTTCTACTTGCTAAAAGTTTGATAATACCTGTATTTATTTATGGGTGTGAAATTTTTTGTAAGTGCAACTATGTAAGTAAAAGGAAGCTCAATGTTACTTTTAACAGCACTGTACGATATGTCTTTGGGTTACGCAGATATGATAGAGTATCAGGTTTGGCTAATCCCCTACTTGGTATGCCTTTTGAAAATTATCTTCAACTTCGCACTGTGACACTATTATCAGATTTTTTGCTAACACAACAACCTGAATACTGTGCTAAAAGAATTTTGATAACATCTTCGCAGAGGTCTCGTCAATTTATTCATACTCGCTTTTCTTGTTTTTCATCGGAACGCCAATATTTTGTTAATGCTGTCCGTCTGTGGAATTCTCTACCGCGTTACATTAAAGAAACACAGAATATAATAAGAATTACAAAATAATTAAAGGATTACTTTTCAGTATATATGTAAATTTTATCATAATAAATTGTATATTAACTGGATATATGGCTATTAGTATTCAAGAAATTAAATATTGTTCTTCTTTCTTTTTTTTTTCTCAGCTCTCTATTAGACAAAATTATAAAATTCAAAATTAGCTTAAGACAAACTTTTAAGATATTATATCTTACTGTTTTTAAGCATTCATTAAATAAAAATAAAATAAAACAAAGAAAGAGATATCGCTGACATGGTCTTTGCCGTAAGCGAAAGCACCATGAAACAGCTGGTCGAACCCAAAGGAATGGTCTCCTACCGTTAGGGGCAGACGCGACTAGTTCGGAAGAGTTCTGACAAAACCACAAACCAGGGCAAGAAAAACGTTCACCCTGAGAAAAAGAAAAAGAAAAGCCAGCAATGAAAGCCGCAAGTGCCAAAAACTGCGGAGTCGTATCATCACCAACAAACCCAGCTGAACAAAGGGACGCAAGTCAGTGCACAACAACCAGCAGGCCTAAACTGTCTCATGAAGACAGCGAAGACAATATACGAAAGTTGTCCGCAAATCATCCGTGAAGTAGGCAAGACGCCCACTCTCAACAGGGTCTCGTAAGACGTAGAGGCGATAACAAGCCAACGATGACTACTCCTAAGTGTTCTGCACCGACGTGTGGGTGCCTCGGACACCTATAACCAACGATGCGCCGAAGGGAACATCGCTCTCGGATAAATCCAGGAGCCATGGGCAACAGATGGTAAGATTTCTGGCTTAAATAACAAAACCAGAAAACTTACCTTTGGCCGGGAAATTTTAGAAATTTATTAATTCTGAAAACAAAAGTGATAATTATTATTAATCCTGGTCCTGATGGTCTTCCTTCTGTTTTGCTTAGGAACTGTGCGTTTCCTTTACATAAAATCGTATGTCGTATCTTTAATTTATTTTTTAAAACTTGCAAATTCCCATTTGTTTGAAAAACTTCGTTTATAGTTCCCATTTTTAAGTCTGGTAGGAGAAATAAAATTTAAAACTATAGAGGTATGTTTAAGCAATCTTCTCTTCCAAAATTGTTTGATTCTGTTGTTACTGAAAGAATACATTTCTATTGTAAATCCTTCATTTGCAGTAATCAGAATGGCTTTGTGAAAAAGAGGTCAACTGTTTTTTACTATCTTTTTGATCTCTAAAGTCAGTAAGGGTAACCAGGTTGATGTGATCTATACGGATTTGCAGCAAAGCTTTTGATCGAGTTGACCATAAAATGTTACTTTTTAAAATTACAAAATTGGGATTTCCAATTTTCTTTTTAAAATGGCTTTCTTCCTCCCGTAGTGATAGATTTTAAAATGTAAAATGTTAAAATATTATGTTATTAAAACTTTATAGGTAGCTTTTGTTAGATATGTATTAGAATATGCCTCTATTGTCTGAATTCATATTAATAGAATTGAATCAATTCAAATAAGGTTCCTAAGGTTTGCTCTTAGAGGTCTCCCTTATCTTGACTTCAACAACCTACCACCTTATGTATATATTTAGGTTAAAATTGATAAGCTTTGAGTCATTGAAAGTTAGGAGAACTGTGGCTCTTAGAGGTTTCCCTTAGCTTGACTTAAACAACCTACCACCTTATATATATAGGTTAAAATTGATAAGCTTAGAGTCATTGGAAGTTAGGAGAACTGTGGCAAAAGTTGTCTTTGTTCATGGGACCCTAATAGGAGAGATTGATTCATATAAATGTTCCATCGGTGCATCGGTCGTTCGTCTTCGGTTAACGGTTTAATGATATCATATAATATTTATGTCAATTTAATCGATTTTAACTTGACAATTTTCGTCATAAAAAGAAAATTACTTGACAGTGTTCAGTTATAATTTGTTGCTCTACTTTTTCTTTGTATTTTTCTATTTCTTCTATTTAATTTGTATTTCCTGATCGGGTATGAAAAGTTCCTTTTTTATCCGGCAGTTTCGAAAGTCTATTTTGCGGAAATAAAAGTCATCACTTGTATTCAAAATCATTTCCAACTTAATTCTGTGAAGTGTCAATGTGATAGAGTTCGGGGATACCACATTTAGTTATTATATATTGTTAAAAGGCGAACAATTTTATTTGTTTGGTTAATAAAACTATCTACAAGAGATGTTTTATATACTAGAAACATATTAGGACAAACATGGTTATGTATTTAACACTTTTTGTATATATTTTTTATGACAGATGACAGTTTACTCAAAATATTTGTCTTTTCCTACAAACACTCTGCATCGATAATTTTTCATGAATATTTTAAGCAAATGTACACTTTTGCCTAAAGAATTACTATCCACACCTAACGAATAATTTGAAATTTAACTGATAAAGTTCTATGATCGCTACCAACAACTTAGCCCATAGCAGAAAAGACACATATTTGGTGGGAGTGGGTTGGTGAGCCGGAATTTTTAAATTTACGTGACATTACTGCTGTCGTTTCCGATTAAAAAATACATGACTCTTCCAAATCTGTATTGGGCTTTTCGTTTTTACACGACAAAGGTCGGATGAAAGTGTTAAATGCCTTTTTGTACTAGTTTTATTGTCGTCGCACGACTTTACTCTTATTACCTAAGAAAAAGCAACACGAGTAATGATATGAAAAACGAACTTTTCTGTCGTTTGCAATTTCGCTTCCGACAGATAGCCGGTTGGTTCAATAAGGCTGTGTTTAAGCGTTTGTATTGTTTTTTTTAGAGAACTCATTTCTTTTTAACGGAAGAACGTTTTGGATATCAATGAAATGAAATTCTTTATTATAATAATATGATAAAAAAACAATAACCTCATTGAAAGCTTCACAAAAGAAATAAACGAACTCAAGGAAAATAATAAAAAAAAAGATGAAATCATAGAAAACATGCAATCACAAATAAATACTATGGAACAACAAATGCTTAAAAACAATGTCGACATCAAAAACATACCACCTTGTATGTTGTTGTTGTTATATAGAACAAAAACCAAAACCCGGAAAAATCAACAATAATTGCTTCATTTTCCTCAAAAGTTGCTGGCAGTGTTCAAAGAATTTTGTCCGTTAAATTTGAAATTGTTCGTTACGTGTGAATAATAATTTTTTTTAGGAAAAAGTGTACATTTGCTTAAAATATTTACGAAAAATTAAGAATGTATGTTGGTTGAGGGAAAATAAAAACATTTTGAGCAAATTTTCTTTATTATTTAAGAAAAAATTACACACGAAACCGAAGTTAATTTTATCCAAAAGCGGGAAATACACAACCATATTTGTCCCAATATATTTCTAGTATATAAAACATTTCCTTTAGATAGTTTTATTACCCACATAAATGAAATTATTCACCTTTAAAAAATTTATAATAACTAACCAATGGCATTCAGTTATGCTAAAATGTGGTATTCCCGAACTCTTTCACATTTCCCCACTGCTGCCGAGGTTGGCAGCATTTATTTTTGTATTTTTTGTATGTTTTTGCATGTCATTCGGATTCCGAATTGACATAACACCGATAGGAAAACAAAATGGCGAATTTGAAAAAAAAACTGAGGGGGCCAGCGGCAATAGGATTGTGGAGTTGGGGGTCTCAGTATGGTTTGTCTATGATGCAAAATACAAACAAAACTGTGAGTTCTATCTTTGCTTGATACCACGGTGTATATAAATAATCAGCTGACAAGGCAAAATAAACACCTATTATGGATGACGAAATAGAAAGCAAAACAAGAAAACTGGAGATTTGTGTGGGAGAGTTCGGGGAAAATATTGGCACGTAGAAATGAGAGCACACTACCAATAATTATAACCACTGCTACTGATGTGAATAAAATATCATGTACATAAATATGCGGTATATAGATAAAGAGAAACACAAAACTGAAATGATTAACACAAATGAAAACAATAATGAGTTATTAGTCAACATAGATTGTAGGGTAATACGAGGTTTTAGCGGCATAAATAATGTTAATGAATTAAAAAATAATAATTGTTGTTACTTATGTTTTAATATAAGATCGTTGCGCTTACATTGGAGTAACTTTTGCTTAAGTATAAGTCACTTTTTAAATGCATTAAAAATAATTATTCTAGTTGAAACAAACATAGAAGATGAAGAAAAGGACTTCTATCAATTAGATGGTTTCGAACCTGAATTTCTAAACAGAAACAATAAGACAGGTGGAGGAATTTTGATGTTTATCCGAAAAAATCTAGGCCCTAAACTAATACAGTCGGAAACTATATCATATGAAAATATAAAAAATAGTTTTACGCAGAATAATATTACAACGTACGTCGTTGGAGTTTATAGACCACCAGGGTTTAGTAAAAAAGCATTTATTGATGAAATTGAAAAGAATTTGGGACAAATGAGAAGAAATGATTGTGATGGGGGATATGAATGTTAATATTCGTGATTCAAACGCAAGCTATGTGAAAGATTATTTGGAGATGTTAGCATCGCTAAGATTAATGAACGTCATTACAGAATATACAAGGGTAGATCCTAAGAAGGGCACGAAGTCAGTAATTGATCACATCCTTGTAAGCAAATAAATCCCGCTGTTATTGAGAGTGGTATCACCGATCATTACGCAACTTTATACACCACAGATGCGGTAACAACATCAGATAACCACGTAGTCAGTACATCGTATATATGTAACGCCAGAGTGAATGAGCTTATCTGTGAAACAGACTGGGAAGACGTCGTAAACGAAAATGATGCTGATACGCTATATAGTAAACCGGTCTGCAAACTAGATGAAATCTATAAGAAAGCAACTTTCACAAAATCAATAAAAAACAGACGAAAAAATAGCCCCTGGACAACCCCTTATCTTATAGCTGAATGCAAAAAAAGAGATGAACTGTACAGAAGGTGGAAAAATAATAGAGGTAACAAAAGTTATGAAATGGAGTATAAACGTTTCAGGAACAAAACCAATAAAATGATAGTAGCTCAAAAATCAAATTTCTACAGGAACCAATTTGTCCATTTTAAGACCGATCCTCGAAAAGCGTGGGGATTAATTAACCAAATATTAGGAAGGAAAAAGTCGAATATTGACGAAACAATGATTAAACATTTTTCGACTGATATCATTTCATTATCCAATGAATGTGCACAACTTTTCTCTACACAGATATCTCAAATCATCCATCACTGTAGCTCTGTCACATCGAATCACAGAAATACAAGTGTAGAAAACTCAATATATGCCAAAGCTACAAATATACATGAGATACACAGAATTATATGTTCTCTCGGAGAAGATAAATCGCCAGGAATTGATGGAATTAGAGCAGTTGATATCAGAGGACATGCCGACATCTTTGCTCCTATCCTATGTAAATTTGTCAACCTTATCATGACACAGACAAAAATCCCGTCAATTCTGAAAACTGCTGTTGTAAGGCCGATCTATAAAGGTGGCGTTAAAAATCAGCTGGGCAACTATAGACCAAGATTGATTGATTCCAAAGTTTTATCGACAAACACTCTCTAATACACAAAAGTGAATATTGATTCCAGAAAAACAAAAATACAGGCAAACTGCTAGGAGAATTCGTGAATTGTGTAAAGGAAAGCCTAAACAAAAGCCACCATGTCCTAGTCCTGTTCATGGACTTCAGTAAAGCTTTCGACACTCTTAACCATGCGAACTTACTAGAAGCACTACGAATTATTGGCATACGAGGAGTAATGGCTGATTGGCTTAGGGACTAACTGCACAACAGGCTGTTTTGCGTCAAGATCAAGGACGTGATGAGTCCGAAAATGGGCGTGCAATATGGAGTTCCGCAGGGATCAAAACTAGGTCCGATTCTTTTCATCCTTTACACGAACGAGCTACTTCGCGTCTTTAAGCAGAGCATTCCATTTGCCTTTGCTGATGACACAGCTATTGTGGTCTCCCACAGATCTCTGGATATGGCGACGAGGATAATGCAGGAAGAGTTCGATGTTGCGGTTAAATGGTGCCACGACAACGGCTTGATTATCAATGCTTCAAAAACCAAAATGATGCACAAATTAAGCCCACACAGAAAAGAATACATTTGAGTAATGATGCCTGCCCTAGCACTACAAACGAAACGATTGAGTTAGTAGAAAACTATAAATATCTGGGAGTAATTATTGATTGCCATTTCTTATGGGACAAACACGTCGATAAACTACTCATGGACCTAAAAAAGGCCCTATACGCACTTGCCCATTTGCGGCACCACGCCACTGAACCTGTTTTGAGGCAAGTTTACTATGCCCTAGTGGAGTCAAAACTAAGGTATGGTATACTTGCTTGGGGAAACGCAGCTGCAACTCACATTCAGAAGCTACAGAAACTTCAAAATTCAGCACTCAAGCAAATAAAAAGCACCAACCAGTGTAATAATGAAAGAGGTTTTAGAGTTCTTCATGTTGATCACATTTTCAAGATGACGGTTATACTGGAGTACTTTGACGATAGCCGTTTTATTCGACCAGTAGATCATCAAATAAACACCAGACGACGGGCCCAAGGTATGCTCCGAATACCTAAAAACTACAACAATTATGGTAGACGGCAACTTAAAATTAGAGTTCCTTCAATAATTAATGAATTACCTAGAGATCTAATAAATATAGAAAATTTTAAAACAAGAAAAAAACAAATAAAACCATACTTTTTAAATAATTAATTATATGTATGTATACATGATAGTAATTATATAATATTTTGCTCTTAAGCTTACTTCTATATTTACAAGAAACATAATCTCCTGCAGACAAGCCATAAAAAAAAAAAAATTCCTGTGAAAGTACGTTCGATGCCATTATGTATGAAACTCGATTTCTTTTGCATGGCCACCACGGACACGCTTGCAGAAGTCCAGACGCTGTACCCAATTTTCGACGGCTTTCAAGCATAAATCGGCCAATACTGCTGCAATTTCACGTTCGATATTCATACCAAGTTCAACAATCGTCGCTGGCTTGTTGGCATAGACCATAGACTTGACGTAACCCCACAGGTAATAGTCTAACGGCGTCAAATCGTACGACCGAGGCGGCCAAGCGACTAGACCATTTCGTGGGATAACACGTTCTCCAAACTTGGTTTCCAATAAATTGATTGTGACATTCGCTGTGTGGCTTGTGGCGCCGTCCTGTTGGAACCACATGTCCTCCAAGTCCATATCATCCAATTGGGGCCAAATATATTCCGTTATCATTGAACGGTAGCGATTCCCGATTCCCGCTTAAGGATATTTGGGCTTGGGTCTAAAGTAAAAAAGTAATAAAGTTGCTTATATCCCTAACACAGACGGCACTGATAACGACCGAAATGCGTCGGGAATATCAACTTCATCTAACAAGTACATTCGTCCAATTGCGGCAGAAAAAACTTGTTTAACATGGCCCTATAGCGCGCACCGTCCACTGTTGTCATACATCCCATTACTAAAACGAGCCCGTAGGACAATCAATTGTGACGGCGTCCATTTGGCCGATATCATCTTCTCGACCTGACCAATAAAATTCTAAAGGTTCAAATAAACATAAGCAATAAACATCAACAAAAATCTAAGTTTTTCATTTAGACAAAAAATGAGAGCCAAACAACATCGGATGACTTCTTTCGGCCAACCCTGTACTCTCACTAAAACCAATGTGTATGACACACAGCTGGCGGTTACGACTTACGAATTGTTTATCGTTGGAAGATTGTTTTTTTAACTGAATTATACATTTATCGAGAATGGAAACTTTTTTTATATCAAATTATTTCGAAATGCGTTATTATAAATGTGTAAAAATCATTTAAAATGGATTTCCAGTGCAACTGAGAAAAATATTTTTTTCGGCCAACTCAATACACACATACCAATAAAATTCGGATTTTATGTTCGATTTGGCAGCAGAAATCTGAAATCTCAGATCAAAATCTGAAAAGCCAAATCGAAAACGAAATATGTTTTGAAATAACAAAGTGATGGCAAATTTGTACAGTGATTTTGTGATCACCTTACGTATTTGACTATTACAAAATTGACTATCACCTATCACCTTATTTTGCACAAAATATTGTTCATAAACTAAGCTCCACCGGTCCTACCCAATTCCCCCGCAAATTTTAAAAATATAATTCACTTTTAGATTTCCTATCTGTGAACAGTGAAATCTGAATACGTGTGAAGAGTCATAAGAGTATTTTGTTTTTAATATAATACTCCCTTTTGCCGTCGACTCTCTTTCGTGGCGTTGTTTTTACGGGCATGATGAATGAAAAGTATTACCCTCAATCATAGTTTGTATACAACTGCGTACCTAGTTCAAATTTAATGTAGTAAAATTCAACTTTTTCAATTCTTAATGTTTTAAAAATGCAAAAAAAGGACCCAGAAAATCTCTTTTTTTTAAACTTCATTTGTTAAGATTGGTTGAGCGTGTGAGCTACAGAAATAATATAAAGTGGATTATATAGAGTGGATTTTAAAAGTAACCCACCTGAAAGTTAATTGCACAATCCAAAATTGATGCGCACGCAATCACAAAGAACATAACCATTCACAATGATCACTTCATCAAACTGAACTCACCTCTATGAAATCACTTTCCGAATGGTAATTTTTACAAAAAATCGTTTCAAAACAATGTATTACATCAAATTGAATTGCAACAATTGTCGAAAGCTGATAAAAATTTTATAAAACTTGAAAAAATGCTGATAAATCGCAACGCACGTCTGTATAGCACAATAGTATGCGATAGAAAAACTGTGCGCAAATGAGTCAGCTGTCAAAAGTTAATGCACACAGCGTCATATACTGGCAATACCGGAACCAGCCTCTTGTTCATTTTAATGTGTGACAACAAAAACTTGCTACAAAAACAGCTGTCACACAAATTTGGTGCAAACACAATTGTCGCAAAAAATTGTCGCAACGTAACGTAAACATACACCCCTATCGTGGAATACGGCGACTCCCTTATCGACAGGTATTTTCAATTCAAAGATGGTCATCAAATCAGCAGTAATAGAGCAAAGCAATTTCAAACATTTTACGAAAATCAAAATTATTTTGTTATTATAATATAATATAGCTTTATATATAATATGCATGTTTGACAACGTGGAAAGAGCTTCTTATAACAGAAAAATGAGTGCGCATTTAAGAGGAACTGCAAGACAGGAACTTTTAGATTCGACGTGAGTTGTCTGAAATACAATTGGTATTCATATTTTAAATAACGTTGATTTATTTCTCAGATTTATCAAGAAGTGCTCTCGTTTAAATAAAGCAGCATTTTCGTATGTTGCTGAAAAATGCAAGAAAATGTAATATTTAATTTGGTGGTCTTAAGACACTAAGCTGTTTTGTGCTTTTACACAAAAAAAAAATCTGTTTGGCCTCTGGCGTCATTTACTATTCTGAGTACATTTAATCCGGCGATTTTTCCTGCATCTTTTGTTGCTTGACGGTGAGAGTCGTTTAAGTATGCATATTTATGAATAAAAATTTACAGCCAGTTCCACTGCCCTACAAACCTCCTCTGATGTAAAATTAGCAACTCCTGTATTAGGACAAAACTCAAATATATAAATCAGACAAGTCTTACAACATTTTGAGAAAATCGCAACGAAACCGCACGACAAAGGCCAGGATACGCAATGAATTAGCTGCGTATTTGAAATGTCAAAGTTTGTATGGGGAGTTTCACTTCGATCGTTTTCTACGATGGTGTTAAACGCATCCACTTTACCGACTGGTGAATCTTTCACTTCGAATGTATTCTACAATGCCAAGTGTTGAATTTGAGTGAAACGTTCCCCTCGCCGTATTCCACGATAGGGGTGATAAACGTCGTCTATCAAGAAAATGGAGTCGTAAAATAGCTCCATACAAAATGTATGTATGTATTTCGTGGAACGTTCTTGGGTATTCTTCTAGTTTGGCGAAGATCAGTCCGAATTGGTGCGAATCATCGAAATCGGTCCAGGCGTTCTTGAGTTATAAGCGTAGTAACTAACGTCACTCTCTTTTATATATCTATTCCCGCTTAAGTTACCGCCATTCCCCTCTCCGATAACTAAAACAAGTTAACAAAATCAATGCTGATAAAGTACACGCGAAAAGCTAAACAAAAGATGAAAATAAAGTTTCTAAGCTAAAAGCAACGCGAATGTTATCCAACGTGAACGCTAACATTACAGAAGTGCAAAAAGTGAAGAACGTTTTTGTATTATTTGATATTAAAGAATTATAGCTATGCATTATTTGAAAAAGAGAAGCCGATCACAGGATAAATAAATCGCGTAATAAATATTGTAAAATTTATCGCTTTTAGGATATTTGTTGGATTGTGGATTCAGTTTGCTATTTATATGTACTTCATAACTACCTGGTACCCGCAACTTCGTCTGCGTAGAATTGGTACTTCGAGTAACTCAATTAAAGTATTCATATCAACAACACCGCCACTTATCGGGTCCAAAACTATCCTATCTTTCAATACAACCAATCAGCCCTACAAATTAAAATTAAATTGGTAAAATACGCAGCAAATGTATTTATTTCTTACCAAAACTATAGATACCCATGATGAATTTTACTATCCCTAACTTGAGAAACTTCATCCCCTTCACGTTTTGAAGGTAGCCTATGTCATTCTCAGAGGTCCCATCTATCCCTATACTCGTAGCTACCAAAATTTATAAAAATTGGTTTGCGGCCGTGAAAAGGAAACATTCTGACTTTCGCTTTTATAATATTAATATGGTATTCGATTGGGCTTCTTGAGATTCTCTCTCAGATTTCAGATTTGCCTTGTAATCGACCATAAAAACGTCACTTGCTCTTTGTGTTGATATTTGTGCGATTGGAATATGTGTAGGTGTAGCCTTCGACACTTTTCTAAGCGCTTTCCATTCACTGGTTAAATTTTATGTGAAAACATTCAAGATGCTCGCCCAGATTGATTTCTAAACATTTGTACATAAATAATTAACAAAAATAGATCCACCCGATGCAATGCGTTTCTTTGCAGTTAAAAAATTTCACGAAAGCGTGCACAAAGTCAAATGTACTTGTATTGGTAAATCTGAAGCAAATCTAAGAAAAAATCCAGATTCGCAAAAGCGCTCTGAAATCTGAAAAAGATTGCTTTTTTTTTGTACCAAACGAACATAAAAATTTCTCTGAGACCAAAAAAAGTGCTCTGAGGGCGCCCAATCGAATACCACATAAATTTACGCATCCAACATCCACGCCTTGCACACAGTCCGAGGGGCAAATGTTGACCAGAGATGAATGATTTAAAGAGATGGATATCTTTTGTACGTCTATCCCTCCAAAACCCATTTGTTACATTCTCGTTTTTGTAATTTCGTTTTTCAGTCTGCGAATACATGTGCCTTAAAAAAAGCATGTTGCTAATGACCGTCCACCATTAATTTTTGTTCAATTGGTTTGTATTTCGTATTGAACTTCGTAGGTTTTTGTTAAGGCTTCGATTAAAATAAAAACAAGTAAAAGTGTTATCATCGGCCTGGCCAATGCTTTGATACCCTCCACTGCATACAAGTCATTTAAAATTGGTTTTGTATGGGAGGTACCAGAACTATTTGACCGAGATGGCCCATTTTAATACCAACCTAACAATGATAAAAGAAGTCCTTTCACAAAACTTCATTCGAGTAGGTTGTTTCCTTTGAACGTTATCGTGTTTTCAACGGAAAGAGGGACGCATGGGTCTAATATATAGACTTAGAGACATATGGGTCCAATATTGATTTTGAATGGGAGGTACCAGAACTACTTGACCGACATATCCCATTTTTAATACCAACCTGACGACGATAAAATTAAGTCCTTTCAATAAATGTCATTCACCTAGGTTGATTCCTTTGGACGCTATCGTGCTTTCAACAGACAGAGAGACACATGGGTCGAATATTGGTTTTGTATGGGAGGTACCAGAACTGCTTGACCGACATAGCCCATTTTCAATACCAACCCGACGCCGATAAAAAGAAGTCCTTTCAGCAAATTCACCTACGTCAATTACTTTGGGCGCTATTGTGCTTTAAACAGACAGACAGATGGACATGGCTAAATCGATTCAGAATGTGATCCTGATTCAGAATATATATACTCTATGAGGTCTCCGGTGACTCCTTCTTGTCGTTACAAATGTAATGACAAAGTGAATATACCTTCCTGTGGAGGGTATAAAAATAGTGAAATACACATTTTGGCATATCGAATTCTTGCCATTTTCATTAAAGTTTGGCGCACTGACATATGTAAGTCCCCGATACTTCTCACTTTAGTGGGACATAGGTCCTGAAAAAAACAATACAACGTTGAAAAAGTTTTATAAATAAGGTTTATGCGTTAAGAGGCATTTCAGAGAGTGCATAACTTTATACACTCTTTATAATACGTATATAAATAAGGCCGTAAGTATATTCGATATATACCTTATAAATAACTTATAAATACCTACTAAAGGGTTTTCCAATAAGAGGTGTTATTTTGGTAGATATTCAAAGAAAAATGTCATTTTTTGAGATAAATGATCGGATGTTTATTTCATAATAAAGAGGAAGGTATGCCGTTAATAATGAAAAACAACATCAGCCAAATGGTCACAACGAGCACGCAACAGGACCATATACTTTTCATTAAATTTTCCATAACCAAATCGTAAAGTGGCTGCCCTATATCCTCGATAGCCACACGATTTTTATGATTGATTTCTTTTGATTTCTTGAATCGACGCTGGGCTGTTGGCGTAGACTTTATCTTTCACGTGGCCAAAAGGGAAGAAGTCGCAAGGTGTTAAATCACAAGATCTCGGTGGTTTCATCAGTCAAGCTGGTTTTTCGATGGAATTCCGGATCATTTTCATGCATTTCAAGAACCCAATCAGCAAAGACACGACGTTGTTGATGATCGGCCGGCTTGAGCTCTTGTGTTAACTGAACTTTATAAGTCTTAAGACCCACGTCTTTATGCAAAATACCGTGTAATGACGTTTGTGGAATGCCCAATTCCAAAGAACGACGAGGAATGGACAAATCTGAGTTTTCTTCAACACTTTGGGCTACAGCAGCAATATTCTCAGTTGTTCTTGAGCGACGTGCACGGGTTTTATTCTTCACAGCACTAACTTGTCCCAACAGCTCGAATTTTCCCACCAATTTCTGTATTGCGGTCCGACAAGTTGCTTCACGACGACCAAAAAATGCTTTAGTTTTGCGAACTGTGACTGCAAGATTTTCACCATTTTTGTAGTGAATTTTAAAAATTTCAATGCGTTGTTGAAGCGTGTATCGTTCCATTTTAGTAATGGCGTAGTTTCTACTTGTCAAATGTCAAAGAATAAAAGCTTCAAAAGTAACAGCTACCGAAATAGCGGGTCATTCACAATAACACCTCTAATTGTTTTAAATTGAGAAGTGTAACTCTGGCGAAGCAAGTCGAACACGGGTCAGCTAGTAATTTATAAAAAAAGAAAATGAATTCAACAAAAAACTACAAAATATTGTAACGTGCATTGCGAACGTATACAATTCACCTCGGTTTCTTAGGTTATTTTAAGGTAGTGCGTTGTGAGGTGTACTAAAATAAGAAGTTATGTTTAAAGTTGGCAACTGTAAAACAGACCAATTCGCCTCTTTTAAAATGATAACTTCTTATGGGAGGGTAAACCGCTTCGTTACGTAACGCGTAACGGCGCCAGTTTGTCTGGCTTTCCTTTCTCGCACTCTATAGTAAACGGTTTTTCAACAGGGACGCTACAAAAGTAGAGCGACAGGGACAGCAAACGACGCCGACGCTCTTTTGAGATTTCTCTTCAGTAAGGTTTGCCATTTCATGATGGAAAGATATACGAGCCAACAACGAGTCGAAATTAATAAAATTTACTACCGAAATTCGGAGTCAGTGGCCTAAACATTAAGAGCGCTACGTCCAATTTATGGTCGTTATAATCGTCCTAGTAGATCAACAATTGAGCGTCTAGTGGAAAAACTTTAATCCAAAGGCACAGTACAAAATGTTCCCGTGCCAGTGAGACAAAGAAGTGCCCGTAGTGTAGAGAATATTGCTGCCGCTGAGGCTTCAGTTGAAGAAAGCCCAAATGTGTCTCTCACACGTCGTTCTCAAGCGTTGGACATCTCTGTGACGTCGTTGTGGCGAATTTTGAAAAAAGATCTTGGCCTACATCCTTACAAGATTAAATTGACGCAAGAACTGAAGCCGCTTGACCAACAGAAGCGTCGTATGTTCGTGAATTGGGCTGAGCAACAACTTGAAAATGATTCGGATTTTCATCGAAAAATCATCTTCAGCGATGAGGCTCATTTCTGGCTGAATGGCTTCGTCAATAAACAAAATATGCGGTATTAGTCAGGCAGCAATCCACACGTACTCCATGAGTCATCATTGCATCCCGAAAAAATTACGGTTTGGTGTGGTGTGGTTTATGAGCCGGCGGCGTCATTGGGCCGTACTTCTTCCATGATGATCAAGATCGGCACGTTACTATGAATGGGAATCGCTACCGTTCAATGATAACCGAATATTTTGGGCTCCAATTGGATGATATGGACTTGGAGGACATGTGGTTCCAACAGGACGGCGCCACAAGCCACACAGCGAATGTCACAATCAATTTATTGGAAACCAAGTTTGGAGAACGTCTTATCTCACGAAATGGTCCAATCGCTTGGCCCCCTCGGTTGTGCGATTTGACGCCGTTAGACTATTTCCTGTAGGACTACGTCAAGTCTATGGTCTATGCCAACAAGCCAGCGACGATTGATGAACTTCGTATGAATATCGAACGTGAAATTGCAACAGTATCGGCCGATTTATGCTTGAAAACCGTCGAAAATTGGGTTCAGCGTCTGGACTTCTGCAAGCGTGCCCGTGGTGGCCATGCAAAAGAAATCGAGTTCCATACATAATGGCATTGAACGTACTTTCACAGGAATAAAGAATTTCATTGATATCCAAAACCGTTTTTGTTTTATTTAAAAAAAACTTTTATAGCGCTCTTATTGAAAAACCCTTTAGTATTGTTACCTCTTGCGGTTCACACTCTCAACCAATCTTAACAAATTATGTGTCAGAAAAAATATATGTTCTGGCTGCTTATTTTTTGCATTTTTACTTACTTACTTAACGGGCTCCCGACCCGTGGAGAGTCTCTGCCTGAGACACTGCAGCCTTACATCCTCTGCGATCCCGGGCACGCTGCTTCCAGTTATCCAGACCAACCGCTCTGGCATCCGCGATGGCTTGGTCTTTGAAACGGAGGTTCGGTCTTCCTTGTCGTCTCGAACCTGGCGGCTGGGATTCGAAGATCCTCTTAGCTGGAGCATTATTGTCCATTCGCTCGATGTGGCCGAGCCAATGTAGTCGATGTATTTTGGCCTTTTGGCCTTTTGGACTACATCCACATCTTGGTACAGCTCATAGAGTTCGCGGTTGTATCTTCTCCTCCATTCGCCCTCCTCGCACACAGGACCAAAAATCCGCAGAAGAATTTTTCTTTCGAAGGAGCCCAGAATCAGCTCTCCCTTCCTGCTTATCGTCCAGCACTTGGCGCCATAAACCAGAACTGGCAGGATAAGGGTTCTGTAAATCATACTTTTTGTTCTTCGAGTTAGGAGTTTTGAAACCAATTGTTTTGCCAGCTGCAGCGCCTTCATATGCGCATCTTCTGTCACCTTTTTCCTGTGTACGCATTCATCATCATACCACGGGCTCTTTCTCTGGTTTGGCTATTACCCTAAGGTGGTTTCGGCTACCTCTTTGATGATGTCGCGATACTGAGACCACTGGGTGTTGGCATTTGTGGTAGGTGAATGCACTGCGGAGAGTTTCTCACTCAGGCGCTCTTTGTAGACTCTTTCTACTCCAGGTGTGCTAAGGCGCCCAACGTCGAATTTCTTCTTCTGGGCGGAACGCAGCTTCTTCTCGTTGGATAGTCGAGCTCTGAACTTAGCCGCAACAAGAAAATGGTCAGAGTCGACGTTTGCCCCGCGGAATGTGTGCACGTTGAGGATGTTGGATGCGTGCCTCGCGTCGATTAGCACATGGTCGATTTGGTTGGCGGTTCGGCCGTCTGGAGAGCGCCAGGTTGCTGTGTGGATCCTTAGCCTTGGAAACCTAGTGCTACATATCACTGTATTACGAGCTGTCACGAAGTCAATTAGTCGGTAACCCTTGTCTGTGGTCGTTTCGTGGATTCTGTGCTTACCAACTAACCTGCCAAAGATGTTTTCCATTCCAACTTTAGCATTGAAGTCCCCGAGCCCAACTTTGACATCGTACTCCGGACAGACTTCGTAGGCTTCATCCAGGAGGTCATAAAACTCCTCCTTGATATGGTCTTCAGCCTCGTCGGTAGGGGCGTGTGCACATATTAGGTTTATGTTTTGGAAAGTAGCTTTGATGCGGATCATAGCTAGGCGATCACTTATCGGCATAAAGTCAATAACTTTGGTCCTAAGCCGATTTCCCACGACGAATCCGCATCCTAATACATGCAATCTTTTACGGCCTTTGTAATAAATATCGCAATTTTTTCTTTTCATCATACCTGATCCTATCCATCGTATCTCCTGGATATCTGCCTTGTACAGCGTGAGGACAGACTCAAGTTTTTGAGTATCACCTGGTTTGTACAGCGTTCGCACGTTCCAGGTACATAGTCTTAAATCGTTGTCCGTTGACGTTCCGGGTCTGGTTGCAGTTTAAGGGAAATCGTTATCCGAGGCTCCTCGTGTCTCTCTCAAAACTATTCTTTTTTTACATGGTCGGGAATTTACCCCGAGGGCACAACCCCCAACCTGGAGGGCCAGGCCTTTGACCCTAGGACAGCAGGCCGGTTACTCCGGTGCCAGTAACCCACTTTGGGATGTGAGCGCTGCCGTTGGCTTATTAAGGGTTCATCCGCCACCAACTCTTCTCCAACACCCTGGCTCGGCATTGGAAATCCCTATAGACCTGGTATCCGAATATGTTAGAGCAGCTCTATAGGGATAACACTAAATAGTATGAACTGTAGACGCCACCGTTGGCTCCATCTAGGGAACTCCTCCGCTGCCGTCTGGTACCTCCCCCCTCTCTCGTCCGCTGCCACCAACGACCTTCCAAAGGGGTTGGTTACCCAATCTCCAGTCGAGGTACTAGGCACCCACCAGTCACCACGTGGAGGTGAGAGTAGGAGTTGATAGTGAAAGGCTATGTGAGAACGCTTGTGTTCTCATGAAATCGCATCACTACCCTTTGAATAGTTTTTTGCATTTTTACTTTTTTTTAAGTATTAACAATTGGAAAAGTTGAATTTATCTACATTCAATTTCAACTACGCATTTGTGTACAAACTTTTCTGTCATTTATCATGCCAAGAATTGACGCCACGAAAGAGACTTCTCGACTTGACCAATAAAATTCTAAAGGTTGAAACATAATCAAAAAACAGAATCGAAGTTTTTCATTTAGAAAAAAAATGAGAGCCACACAACATCGGATGACTTATTTTGGTATATCGATCACGAATCAGGATCGAAATTTGTTTGTACTATTTCTTACTGAATAGCTTGTTTTATTTTTAAATTTTGATGGGCCTGTAAACGATAGCCACACAATCACTTTGCCAGAAAACAAAATTTAACACAAAAATTTATTGATTTTTTCGAATTCGAATGTCCTCCCCGTCCGTATTCCGAGATATATTTTTTGTTTCGTTCTATAAAGGTAAGCCCAAACCAGCTAAACAATTAAATGCCTACATGTTTATAAATAGGCATTTGTAAAACACTTAGTAAAAAAAACAATTTTTATGAAATGTTTATGAAATGGTTGGCTGGTTTCTATCTGAACACCAAAAAAATATTTTTATGAAATGTTTCACAGTTTCCCAATTGGGATGGGAAATAATTTTTGTTTTACAGTTTTCCCTGTAGAAGTGAGCGGTGTTTTTCGATTTTTATTTTTTTAAAACAACATAAAAATGTCTAGAAGAGCTTGGAATATGAGAAAGTGATTCATTTAATACGATTATTTGAGTTAAATCGCGTGTCGCGCGATTCCCGAGGCCAATATTACAAAAATAAAAACCTTACTCGCTGCTAATAATCCTACCACATTATTTTCTTCTAATCAACAAAATTATGAAATTGAAACATTTAACCAACTTTTATTAAATAAATTTCAGAAATCTTTTATAATGTTTATGAATTGCGTACGATTTGCTTCAGAAACATTTCATAAACATTTCTGAAATGTTTTGCTGGTCTGGACACACCTTAATATGCCAAGATAAACGGAAGTTGCATATTTAAACTAAATAAAAATACTAAATTTGTTTCTAAAAAAAAAAAAAAAAATGGGGATAAGAAAAATTCCGTTTGTAGTTGTTTGGCCCGCACTTCTGAGCTTTTGAATTTAAAACTAACCAGTTGTATTCGAAATCGATTTAGTCTTTTGTAGTGAAATGCTTTTTCCTCAAAAATGTTTTATTTCGGAGATATAGGGATATTTGTGTTTGCACTTGTAACTCTGAATTTCCAATACAGAGAAATTATTTGAGATCACTGGTGGCATAGAGCATATTCTAACTTATGTCGTTTTCCATTGGACAAAAAGAAGCTTCCGCGAGAGTCCGGAATCAAAAAATGCCGTTCCATTGGCACAAAAATACTCTGCTGTTGATTCTGAGAAGAGAATTTCGCTTCTCGATTTCGAGTCAGAATCCACTCAAGAAGCACTCATACAAGTGCAATTTATGTATTTATTACAAGTCAGTTGACAGCAGCCGTAGATTATTTTTTGGCATTTCACCAATACTTTGGTGGATTCTGTCAGAAGCAGTTTTGTTGTTCCATTGGATTTCAGAATGAGTGGATCCCCGAGTGAAACCAATGGAAAACGACATTAATTAACTGAATTTAAAATCTGAATCCACTGAAGCGCTACTTAATAAAACGCAATTAAAGTAAAAAATGCATCTAAATTTCATATCATTTCGTATCAATATTTCGGTTATTAAGCTCAAAATAGTGTTATCAATTTATTTTCTATTAGATGTTTCTAATGCAATAAAAAAAGTGATCGTTTTTGATTTATTCAAAATATAGGACAATGGGTGAAATCATCCGCTCAACCCGATTTAAATGGGCGGATTTCAAATGCTGGACAACAACAAACGACAAAAACTATTTTTTTTTGTTAGAAAGCACATGCTCTATCTAACAAAACCAAAAATATCAAAATTGTTCCAACCAAAGAGAATTTATATGCAATTCAAGCAGTCGATATAAAACCCTCGTTATTTCCGAAATGGCACAGGGCCAAGGGATGAAATTTTTTTTTTTAAACAGTTTTCCACCTAACTAAATTTGTCTTGGATCGTACTAGCTACATCACATACAATCAATAACAATTGATGCTCGAGTCAGTAGTTCTTTGTACGCCAACGAGATCGGTCGGCAAAATCTATATATATAAAAGAGTAGCGTGATTGGGTTGACAGATATCGTACAGGCCAAACCGCTAATTGTAGGTTCATGAAACTTTCAGGATATGTTCCACTAGCTGTGTAGACGCGGATTTTTCGATACGACACTCCCTGCCCTTTTTAGAGAGGTTTTTCTGTTACCCACGATACGTTAATCGTATAAACTTGAAAATTTGTAAGTTTTTAGAAAATAATAAATCATCGAATACCTATTTCGCCTTTTTTTCAAAATTCGAATTATAAAGGTTGAAAAAGAGGATGCAAACTTTTTTATTTAACCTTACTTCACTCAACCCGCTATTACATTCATAAAGCTTGGCCAAACCAAAATAACTTAAAACGCTCTTTAGTCAATACTTCCCCGAGTATTTTAAGCCATCATTTATCTTTCTGCTCCTTCTAGAGGCAGAGCTAGACGAAATTAAAGACAGATCTATTTGATCAGCAAGAAATTTAAATTGATTTCTCGATTGTCAGCTCTGCCTGGGGGTGAGTGGGTTGAGTATATCGTACCCATGGAAAGCATAACAGGTGGATACACATATACATACCCACAGCCACAGTGCGTTCGGTTATTCTTTACAATCGTTCTTAATATTGTTACGACTTGCCGTTCCATATTCCATTCCGTATCGGTTTTTGACTTTGGGTGTGCAAGTGTGTATGACTGAAATTAATAATAATCGCAGTGCAGTCTACTCTACGTCCATAGCAACCCATGCGTGAGTAGATGGCTATTTGCTGAGAGCTGTGCGTTTGGTGTTGGGCATACCAGATCCTGTCTGTCGTACTGTGTGAACGACTGAAATCATAATGTCAACAAACTGTTTTAGTCCCGGTAAGTTCACAATCGACAATATATTCACACTACGGCAGACCCACTTCCTGTTTATCGATTTTGAAGCCGCATATGACAGCATTTATAGAGACTAGTTATAAAGAACCATGTCTAGTTTTGCATCCCTGCCAAACTCGTCAGATTTTGCAGAATATGCTGCTCCATAAAGTAAAAAATTACACTTGCCAACCGCTGTTACTTCGGCCTAAGAAGGCAATTGATTAGTAAGGCCTTGTCGAGAAAAACTAAGGAGACACTATATGAGACCTTTATCATCCCAATCCTGTTTTATGGTGCAGAAGCGTGGACGTTATCAAAGGCGGATGAAGATCTCCTTGTTCGCTGCTAACGCAAAATTCTTCGAGTCTTCCATTCCAACTCGGAGGGACAACGCTGTAGAGAAAGACCTCGCCTTAGGTAGCGCGCCCAAGTGGAAGGAGAACTCAACCAACTTGGAGTGAGTTGGCCAAAGACGGCGCTAACTGGAGAGGCATATTGGTGGAGGCCCAGATCCACATCGGACTGTAGCGCCGCCTAAATAAGTAAGTTAGTAAGTAAGTATTTTCGTTCATATACAGTCGAACTTCGACAACCGGAATATTTAATAACTCGAATGAATTTGGTTGACAATAGCGCCAAGACTGAAATTTACATTTAATTTTTATTTGATAAGTCTGAAGAGGAATTCGCAAATTCTGCGTATTCTTACAAGTTCATTTTATAATGCATCGCTGTCGGGCACTGTCTTTGTATGTTCCTATGGCCTAGTATACATACATATAGAAAATCGTGATTCCGTTATCCGTGAGTAGGAATTGCCTAAATTTCTTGTTAGGATGGGTTAAAACACAATTACTATGTTGGTATCAAAGATAATGGAATACAGAGATATATTACTTACCAGTGGAAAGGCGGCTGCCTACAAGCTGTTTTCCCGAAAAATTTATTAAGTTACGCACATAATGCTCATTTCTTTTCTAGTATATTCGTAGCAGATTTAACTTGATAACTCAAAATAAAAACTCTTTGGTTGCTTATTAAAAGTGTGGGTTTATTCTTGCTTTTTTTTTGTCTTCTCTTTTTCTGGCGGTGGCGATGATTCGGGTTTTGCCGGCGTAATGAATTTTCAGGTTCTACTTCAGCTGTCAAAAACGCAAAAATGCCTGTGTTCCTACACTACATATTTGGCGCGCGTTTGTCGTTCAGGTTACAAGTGTGAATTTCTACCAAGGTGTGTCCGTTTAATAAACCCGAGTCATCGCCCCGCACTACCATTACAATTTTCACAACACCCCACCCTCCGTGAGGCGCCCTGGTCCCACCGAAGCCTCACCAACATCCAGTACTGCCTGTTTCACTGATGGTCTCCGGACAACTCCCGATGCAGTCTTGATCTCGGCTGAGCGAACTTGATTGTCTTGACCGGGAAACACCCTGATCACCCTTCCTCGTTTCCATTGGCTTCTGGGCAAATCAACGTCGCATACAAGTACTAGGTCTCCTACTGCAATGGGTGGCGCTTCCTTAAACCACTTGCAGCGTCTCGTAAGCACCGGTAGATACTCCCGCATCCACCTTCGCCAAAAGCGATCCTTGACCTGTTGGCTAACGCGTCACTGCTTGCGAACACACAACGCTCTGTCATCAATCGGACCTGGAGTTTGGGTCGAGTTTGGTACTCCCAAAAGGAGATGATTAGGCGTCAATGGTTCCTCTTCTTGTATCGACACTGGCAAGTGCGTAAGTGGCCTGCTGTTGATGATGTTTTCGGCCTCGATTAACGTGCTCATCAGGGTTTCGAGCTTCGGTGCTAGCTCGCGTACAGTGTACACCAGAACTCTTTTTACTGATCGGATAAGTCGTTCCCAACACCCACCAGCATGTGGATTAGACGGACAGTTAAAAATCCACTCAATCCCCTTTCCAGAGAGCTCGGTTTTAATCGCTTCGTTGTCGAAGATTGTGTTGTTCAGCAATTCACCTTTGGCACCAATAAAATTGGTACCGTTATCGCTTCTATTACGTACTGGAACCCCTCTCCTGTTGACGAAGTTGCGGAGGCATAATATGAAGGCGTCTGTTGATAGGTCTGCTGCTACTTCAAGATGCACCGCTCTGATCGTCATGCATGTGAAGAGTGCGATCCATCGTTTCTCCCTATGACGTCCATTCGTTATCCATAGACGCGCAAGAGACCGAAGTCGTCCAAATAAGGAGTGAGTCTGTAGATGCGGCTAGTTTTTTCGACTTGTTGTTGCCGACTAAGTTGGGCGATTTCATCGGCGAAGATTTCGGATTGGGCCTCTGAACAGAGCACTAGTTCAGCATCATTGAGCTCGGCGGCTGAAAGCTCTCCCCTCTCTCTACTCTTCCGTTGGCATGCTTTAATGAACCTTATGACCCAAGCTGTGGTTCTTTGCAGCTTGGAATATGTTGAATACCTTGAAAAGTCGATAACACTGGTACTCACCAGGCCGGCATGTAAAAGATATTTCGGTCGGATTTCCTCTTCACATACGTAATTCGTGCCATCATCCATAGGAACAGGCCAAGCAACCTCAGGCAATTGAAGAAAGAAAGATCCGGATAACCACTTGTTGTCCACTTTGTATCTGGGCGGAAAGCGCGCTCTGGTCGCATCATCAGCTGGATTAAGTTTGGTTGGCACCCAACGCCATTCGTGACACTGGCTGCTCTCAAGAACTTCTACTATACGGAATGCGACGAATGACTTGTGGCGACGAGGGTCTGATCGGAGCCAACTTAACACTGTCCTCGAGTCACTCCAAAAAACCCGACTCTCCAGTGACAACCTATGATGCTCGCATATCATGTTGCATAGGCGTATACCCAATACAGCGGCTGAAAGCTCTAGGCGTGGGATTGACATGAGCTTCCTCGGAGCTGTCTTCGTCTTGCCACATACGAAGGACACATTTACAGCTCCAACTCCTTCGACACGTAGATACGCAACCGCACTGAAGGCCTCTTCACTGACATCGACGAAAATGTGAAGAACTGTGCAGTGCGCTGACGAAATGAAAGGACTGTAGCATCTGGGAACCTTGCAGCTGGCTAGCGTCGGCAGCTCCGATTTCCACAACGTCCATTTTTGAAATACCTCAGCAGGTATTTGATCATCCCAGGCAATACCTGGAGTCCATATTGTTCAAAGTAGCAACTTGATGTGGATAACGAAGTTAGCGATCATCCCGACAGGATCAAAAAATATGGACATCGCCACACTCACGCTTGGTTGGGTACTTTTCCCTGATTATTATGTCTCCACTTACTTTGGCGAACTAGAGTTTGAATGTAAAAATGTCTTCAGTTGGCACCCAGCACATTCCCAAAACTTTCTCCACCGTTGCCTCCATGTTCATGTCGACCTCCTGCTTTTGCTCGGCCTCTACGTCCATACTGGATATATCTCTCAACACCCTTTCCGAATTTGAGGTGATATTTCGTAGCTCGAACCCACCGTTTTTGTGGATGGAGATAACAGCCGGTGACCTTCGATGCCTCTTCTTCGCTGTCAAAGCTGTCGACGTAGTCGTCCACGTAATGGTGGTCAACTATTGCTTTAACGTCCCTCGGGTGCTCCTTTATAAATCTCATGGCGTTGAGGTTCTTGACGAAATTGGCCGAACATGGCGAACAACTGGCACCAAACGTCATAGACTTCATGACGTAAACATCAATTGGCTGGTCCATTCGGTCCCTCCACAGAAAGCGTTGCGAGTCTTGGTCCTCTGTTCGGATTGAAATTCGGAGAAACATATCCTTGATGTCCCCAGTGACTGCTACCGGCCGAATCCGGAAGTTGAAGAGGATAGCCACCAATGGCTTGAGATCGTCAGGGCCCTTGAGTAGAAAATCATTTAATGACGTGTCACTCACTCTTGGCCGCCGCGTCGAAGACCAATCGAACCTTTCCTGGTTTGTTCGGATTCTTGACTCCGAAATGAGGAAGATACCAAGTCCTTGAAGTAGTTGTACCTGCTTCTGTGGCTGTCAGCTTCCTCGCGTAGCCACTTTCGATATACCTTTTGATTATTTCGTGGTAGGCTGTACCAAACTCTAAATTTCTAGACATTTTTGATTCCAGGCACCGTAGTCTCTGCTTCGCCATTTCGAAGCTTAGTGGAACTACAAACTCGTCATCCCTCCACAATAGTCCTGTCTGATAGCGAACGCCAACTCTCTTTGTTGTTTGGGAAAGTATATGTAGCGCTCTCTTTTCATCGGCTGAAAATGGATGTTCTATTGGCCTATGGATGCCAAAATTATCCAAGTCAATGAACTCATTCACGATCCGGTCCAGACGTGCTTGATCATTTTCTCCAACTGCTTTGCTGTGAAGAACGAATTCACCATTAGGGTCCCTAACCCTTTCTCCAAACGACCTGCCATAAACGACCCATCCAAGTTTCGTTTCTGTGACAAGCGGCTGATCCTCTGTAGATTCAATGACTTGTATTGGCGCTCCCAGATGCCCGATTAATAGTTGGGGCTTGGCGTTGTCGTACTTGGCAAGTGACATCAAAATAGAATTTGGAAGAAACGGCTGTACATCGGCGGCAGTAAGCGTTTGAGTTGGCAGATTCAACCCTTTGACTGTTTGAACTCCCTTCAACAAGAACCTCCTGGCATTATCTTCGTCCGCGCTGATTTGAAGGTCAACTGCTAAAGATTCCTTGGTTGATGTCTCCTTACCAAACCATTGTAGGTTAAGAGACCTCCTTTGACCGCTCAAGCGAAGTTTTGTCGCCAGATCGGAATCCATAATTGTCACGGACGAACCTTCGTCCAAGAGTGCAAATGTCTTAAACATAATGTTGTCATTGTAGAGTCTTACTGGGAGCACACGAAAGAAAATTGCTGGGTATGGGTTTGTACTGCAGCTCAACAGTGTTTTGGCTTCTGGCTCGATCTCATTTGAAGGTGGTGTTGGCTCATGTAGCGATGGGTGGTGAACTCTGGAGCAGTCATCAACTCCACAGACCTTCCGCTGTCGACAGGCACTGACGTTGTGTCCGTACTTCAAACACGAGAAGCACAGCCTATTCTTCTGGACGAAGTTCCATTTTACTGCGGTCTCCAAGTTGACGAAGCTCCTGCAGTTATTTAAGGGACATCCCTTTGCAGTGGCGGCACACGTCCTTCTTTGCGGCGGCTGTCGAAGACTGTTCAACAGCGTGTAGGACCTTCGATGTTGATTGGTCATTTGAGGACTGGCATTGACACCGTTTTACAGCAGGCTCCGAAGCTAACAGCAGGTTTTTTGGTTTCATTCTGTTGTCAGTTTTGGCGAGTGGCTGCAGCGAGGAAGTAGTAACGAGGCACTCAAGACGGGCAATCTCGCTCAACCATTCGTCGAAATGCTTCACTGTGGGATATGGCTTGATGTAGATGCTTCGTTGAGCCCATTCCAAACGCTTGCTCATTGGAAGCTTGCTAACAAGTTCGTCGATTAGAGTAGGGTTAGCTAGGTGCTGATGCATTCCACTAGATTTAAGAAACGTAGAGAGATTTTGCACGCTGGTGGCAAATGGAATAAGCATTTCCAATCTGCCTTCTGAAATCGGAGCGATCTCTCTCACCTTAGATAATTGGTTGTGTAAAAAGCACTCTGGGCGACCAAAGCGAAATTCCAGAGCTGCCATTACTCGATCTACGTTGTCTGGATGGATAAGAAGGGCTTCCACGACAAATTTCGCATCCCCTTTGATGCTTTTCTGCAGGCGGAATAGGTTTTCCACATCGGAGTACCCAAACATGGCAGTGGACTCCAAAAAGGCAGTGCAGAACATCGGCCACTCTTCAGGTCGGCCGGTGAAGGCAGGTAGGTCGTGAAGTTTTCTTCCGTTCCCATAATAACTTGTTTGCGTTAATGGCTGGTTAGCCATAAACATCGGCGGCGTAAATTGTTGCGATTCGCTTGCTGACTGTTGGCAGAAATGTTGCTACTTTCGCTACTGACGTAAACAACTGTGGCGGCATAGGCTGTGGCTGCGACTGCGACTCATGTTGAATAGCTGCGGCACTTGTTGGAGCATTTGTTGTTGACTGTGCCGGCTGCGACTGCGGTCGCTACGACATGGGTGCGTACTGAGCTGTTCCAACACTGGTACACATAGCTGTCGTTGTGACTGTCGGC
Source organism: Cheilosia impressa (assembly GCA_948293265.1). Lineage (NCBI taxonomy): Eukaryota > Metazoa > Arthropoda > Insecta > Diptera > Syrphidae > Cheilosia > Cheilosia impressa. The sequence goes on from OX411880.1 coordinate 59,119,380, forward strand.
ATAGGATATGAGCGTGGCGGTAACAAATATGTATACGGTGCGTACTGGGCTGTTCCGGCACGCATGCACGTGGCTGTTGTTGAAGAACTAGTTCCGACATTTTGGCTTGTTGTAAAGATAGTTGCAGTTGAGGACTCGTTGGAGAAACGGGAAGTGCCGGCAGGCTGATGACTGATGAGTACTTGTTCAATACGGAGGCGTTCCGCTTTTTCGGAAGCAGCGTTGGCTGTAGCTGCTTCCAATTGTACCCGGAGTTCCTCCATCTGCTTCTGAAGCGCCTCTATAGCTGTCGATGGAATGCATGGCTGGCTGTGATCTCTCATGGTGGCATTCATGTCGGGATCACTTTCACCAGTGTCGGAATTTTCTTGCTCTTCTAGCTGGGACATGAGTTTGTCGTCTTTCTGTGTGGTAGAAGTTTGTTTAATAAGGCGAGAACTTCTTCTTACCTGTGACCTGTGGCGAGGTTTGCACGTAAGGAAACCAGGGGTTAGTCTGTAAGGGACTGCCCAAGACCGTTATACGTGGTGAAGAACCACACCCTGCACGAGGTGCCACTGCTTTAGACTGAATATAACGGATCTAGAGGGGAATAACTCTATAAAACCCGTAATCCCGGGTTAACTACCGCGCCCATGGGATGTATGGCACAATGTTATGTGTCTTTTAGCGGCGAACTCTAGATTCTCTTTGGTTGCTTATTGAAAGTGTGGGTTTATTCTTGCTTTTTTTTGTCTTCTCTTTTTCTGGCGGTGGCGATGATTCGGGTTTTGCCGGCGTAATGAATTTTCAGGTTCTACTTCAGCTGTCAAAAACGCAAAAATGCCTGTGTTCCTACACTACATATTTGGCGCGCGTTTGTCGTTCAGGTTACAAGTGTGAATTTCTACCAAGGTGTGTCCGTTTAATAAACCCGAGTCATCGCCCCGCACTACCATTACAATTTTCACAACAATATGTGAGTTCATGAATTGAACTTCAATGCAAGAATTCACTATTCAGAAACACAGAACAATTGAACATCGCGATGCCCATAAAAGCAAAAGGAATGAGGTTGATATTACAAAAATAACACTGTAAACAAATGGATTTTAGATGGGTAGACGTACGAAAGATATCCACCTCTTTTATTCATTCATTCATCTCTTATTGGTCGATTTGGAAAAAAAAACAGTAGGTAGGCTCCTAAAAAACAATGAAGAAGACAAAATAATACATAGCCACAGAGTGAAGATACGTATGAACAGTGTAGTGTGTATTGTTAGTACCTATTAAGTGAAAAATTGATTATGTATTTTTTAGTCATTTGTATAAAGTGTAACAGACCGTTTTAAATAATAATTATTTTTCTGCACGTTCTTGTGTTATATTTAGGTTCGCAAATAAATACATAAACAATTTTGTATTTTGCTTAATAACTCCAAATTTTTTTTGTGGCAAATGATGGTTCGAGTTATCGAAGTTCGACTGTATATTTGATTAAAGTTGGATTTTCATAGCCTTTTTTGCCAAACACAGATATCAAAAACATAATATTGCGAGATTATTAAAAAGATTCCTGTAAACAAAATCTATCATCTCTAAACAACAGATAGGCGGGGCTTAAGCTAGTAACATGTATTTTCGAATTTGTTTTGGCCCAATAACAAGTTTTTTAATATTCCGGTTCCAAGATTTATTTTGGTGCAAAAACAGTGCCACTCTCATAAAGTGCAGAATAGTTTTACTTAAAATACTGGCATTTTTATTGAAATGGAATGATGACTGGACTATCAGCTATATGCCCCATCTACAAAAAAGGCGATCCTATGTCTTGCAAGCATTTTCGAGGCATGTCCCTGCTTAATGTCGCATACAAGATCCTATCCTGTACTGTGTGATCGGCTTAAATAGTTGTGGAATACACTTATCGGCACATATCAGTGTGGCTTCCGGCCCGGCAGATCGACTTTAGGCCAAATTTTCCCACTGAGGCAATTCCAAAAAAAGACCAATATTGTGTGGCGCCGGGTGCTGGACGATAAGCAGGAAGGGAGAGCTGATACTGGGCTCCTTCGAAAGAAAAATTCTTCGGTGGATTTTTGGTCTTGTGTGCGAGGAGGGCGAATGGAGGAGAAGATACAACTGCGAATTCTACGAGCTGTACCAAGATGTGGATGTAGTCCAAAAGGCCAAAATACGTCGACTACATTGGCTCGGCCACATCGAGCGAATGGACAATAATGCTCCAGCTAAGAGGATCTTCGGATCCCAGCCGCCAGGTTTGAGTCGACAAAGAAGACCAAACCTCCGTTTCAAAGACCATAGCGGATGCCAGAGCGCTTGGTCTGGATAACTGGAAGCAGCGTACCCGGGATCGCAGAGGATGGAAGGCTGCAGTGTCTCAGGCAGAGACTCTCCACGGGTCGGGAGCCCGTTAAGTTAGTAAGTAAGTTACCATGAAACTAGTATTCTTTCGATTTTTAAGTGTCTCAAGTCTAAAGCCATTTATTAGATTCCCTTTACGATAGGCCTGCAATTACAACCACTACGCTCTACTTCGCACTAGAGACTCACAGTAGTTGTTGTAATCGTGTGCTGAAAATCCTACTTTACTCTACTTTGATAAGATCGAAGCTAAAAAAAACCTTGATGGTGTTTACGTAAACATCACGTAAAGATTAACGCAGCCTCTACGTGGTTTACCTGAAATTGTTATTAATAATCATTTTTCCGCGGTTATTTACGAAACGAGGTTTGTGTCTAATAATGTAAAAATTTCGATAAACTATTACAGAAAACACTGAAATCTATTACTTTGTACTCTGAAACCGACATCAGCTGTGTTTAGCTTCGTAAGTAAAATCATTTTAAGCAATAAACACTCAAACTACCTATCTGGAACAATTCCGAAATTTGTTCGAATTGACTGTTGAAATATTATATCAACCTGCAATAGCGTAGTTCGCGGCCACGAAAAAGTGTTGTGGGAACAATGTGTGTTCGAAATTGTGGAAGCTAATTGTTTTTGGAAACCATTTTGTCAAATGAAAAAGGTGCTAGAAGGCCAGGCTATATTTACTTATGAATACGGACACACATTGATGGATGAATATTTTTGCGAATTTGTGTCTTTTTTTTCTCAAATTGTCTAAAGTTAAAACTTAACGCAAATTTGTTAATTATATTTTCTCAAATCAATCAAGTCAGTTTATTTTCTCAAAAAACTTTTTTGTTTTAGCTTCAGTCTAAAATTAATTAAATATTTAGTTTTGAAATCTTATAACTCCATTCAACAACAAACATAAGGCATTTCTTTACTTATATCTTCTACCTAGCATTACATGTAATTGGTACCTACCTCCTCCCTTCCCCCATAAATTATTCCAAATTCAACATATTATTTACAACTTTTTTAGCTGTCACTTCACTTTTTCGTTGTCGCGAACTACGCTATTGCAGGTTGATATAATATTTCAACAGTCAATTCGAAGAAATTTCGGAATTGTTCCAGATAGGTAGTTTGAGTGTTTATTGCTTAAAATGATTTTACTTACGAAGCTAAACACAGCTGCTGTCGGTTTCAGAGTACAAAGTAATAGATTTCAGTGTTTTCTGTAATAGTTTATCGAAATTTTTACATTATTAGACACAAACCTCGTTTCGTAAATAACCGCGGAAAAATTATTATTAATAACAATTTCAGGTAAGCCACGTAGAGGCTGCGTTAATCTTTACGTGATGTTTACGTAAACACCATCAGCGTTTTTTTTAGCTTCGATCTTATCAAAGTAGAGTGAAGTAAGATTTTCAGCACACGATTACAACAACTACTGTGAGTCTCGAGTGCGAAGTAGAGCGTAGTTGTTGTAATTGCAGGCCTATCGTAAAGGGAATCTAATACAGTGCACTCGGGAAAACGTCAACTAATTAAAACCGCGAGTGTTGACTTTTAAAAAATTGTTGACGTTTACGAATGTAAATTTTTTAAATAAAAAACATCTGCTTTTAAAAGTTTTTATTAATTATACACTAAAACCAAACATAAACAAATTCAAAAAGGAAACAAAAAAGGCATTCAACCTGACTAGAAACAAAAAAGCAACTGAACATAAATAAAAAGATAATACGTGCACTTGCAACTACTTTTCTACTCTACTTATAAGGGGAATCAGCAATTTCAGAAATGATTTCATAAAACAAATGTGTGTGTGTGTACAAATTTGTGTATTTTAACTGCTGCTAAATTCAAAATTTTGTTTTATTCAGAGTTGACGTTTTAGAGCTTTGTGGTTGGGTTGACGTTTTAGAGTAGGCAATGTAAAAAAAAGAGGGTTGACGTTTTGGGATGTTGACGTAAACGAGCGTTGACGTTTTCCCGAGTGCACTGTAAATGGCTTTAGACTTGAGACACTTAAAACTCGAAAGAATACCAGTATCATGATAACACTATCCACTAAAGCTGAGTGATGCTATTATTGGCTGTCAGTTGCGGAGTGAAGATGTAGATGGCGCAATGTGGAGTTTGGTTGTACACGATCCAATTTTAATCAGATATTTCGAAGTAAAAAGCAATGCGTACGTTCAGGGCTAACTAAATTCGACCGTATTGGTATTGCAGGATTTATTCGAATTGCAGGCAACGATTTACAACATTCCAAATCAGATGCATACTTTGTGGGTTACCAAGCTACCTCACTTCGTTTATACACACTGAGCGGTGCGTTTCTTCCTCTTCATTTAATCTTCTCTTTCCAGATCATTCATCAGGTTATGGGCCCAGGCACCCTAATCTACATCTAATAATGGCGACAAATATTCTTGTAGAGAAGTTAAAAGGAAGAGAGAACTACGATGTGTGAAAAATTGCCGCGAAGTCATATCTGGTCATCAAAGGAATGTGGGGCTGCATGGAAGCTGAGCCTGCTGCTGACGCTACAGCGGACGATCTCGCTAAGGATCTTAAGGCAAAGTCAGAGCTTATTTTGTTGTTGGAGACACAAAACTATTCTTACATAGCTGATGCAACGACAGCGAAAAGTGCATGGGAAAGTCTCACAAATGCCTTCGAAGACACAGGATTGTGCCGTAAAGTGGAGTTGTTAAAGCAACTGGTGCAATTGAAACTCTCGGATTGTGACGGAATGGAGGAATATGTCAACAAAATGGTCATGATATCCATTAAGGTGAAAAAGGCTGGTCTGAAAATAGACGATGAAATCGTTGCCTCCTTGATGTTGGCTGGACTACCAGAGGAATACAAACCTCTTGTAATGGCAGTGGAAAATTCCTCAGCAAAGCTTACATCAGACGCAGTTAAAACCTTATTATTGCAACAAGTCCAGTATAACGAGTGCGGCGGAATACGAAGGCAATGGTCAGTAAATCAAATAAACCGAGGTTTACACACACAAAACCAAAAGAAGTCATTACATAAGGAAATCATCGTTGCAAATAACTCAAAGATGAAGGTCAAGCATATCGGTGACGTTAAGATTTCCCTCCTCAATGGCAAGAACAAAATAAGTGCTAATATAAGCAATGTGCAATATGTTCCAAACCTATGCGCGAATTTGCTGTCAGTGAGCCAGTTAGTAAAAAATGGAAACAAAGTGCGCTTCGAGAAAGACAGCTGTAAAATATTCAACAAATGCGACAGACATATCGGCACAGCTATTCTCGTTAATGGCATGTATCGGCTGAACTGCGAGACAGATTGCAGTAAACATGGCAGTGAAATGGCTATGCAAGTGGTGGTGGATACAGAGTTGTGGCATAGACGTATGGGTCACATATGTGATGATAATTTGTTAAAGGTAAGATCCGCAGTAACGGGTGTACAGTTTTCCAAACCTATACCATCAAAATGCGTAGTGTGTATAAAGGGAAAGCACACTCGTGAATCATTCAAATGTGTTGGAAATCGTGCTGAGAACATTATGGACTTGATACACTCTGATGTGTGTGGTCCGTTGCCTGTGAAGTCATGGAATGGGTACAAATACATTCTGACCTTTGTTGACGACTACAGCCGCAAAGTATTTGTCTTCCCGTTAAAACAGAAATCAGATGTGTTCGAAGAATTTGTCAAATTTAAAACGTATGCTGAGAAACAATGTTCGCGAAAAATTAAAGTGCTTCGATCCGATAACGGCTCAGAATACTGTAACAAACGGTTTGAAATGTTCATGTCACAGTGCGGTATTCTACACCAAAAGACTGCACCGTATACCCCAGAACAAAACGGTGTAGCTGAACGCATAAATCGAAGTCTAGTGGAGAAAATACGTTGTATGATATTCGACGCGAATATTTCACAGCGTTTTTGGGCGGAAGCAGCAAACACCGCAGCGTTCCTGATAAATAGAATGCCTTGTAGAGGGGAAAAATTTAAAACACCTGATGAGTTGTGGACTGGTAGGAAACCGGATTTATCCATGTTACGAGTTTTTGGCTGCAAGGCAATGGTGCATGTCCCACATGAAAAACGACAGAAGCTTGACACCAAATCAAAGGAGTACATGTTTCTTGGATATTCCTGTGAATCAAAGGCATATCGTTTGTGTGACAGAAACATCGTTGTGAGTAGAAATGTAATTTTCTTCGAATCTAAAAAGTTTTCAAATTCTCTAGATACATGTTTCTGCGACGACTTAGCTATCAACAAAACCGAAGATTTAAATGTGGATACTGCAATCGGCAACACTTTTGTCTTTGACACAACCGAAGAACCAACAGAGGCTAGCATCCCAGTCATCCGCGATGAATTGGCTACCAACGGTGCTGGAGATTCAATCAAAGTCAGTGCACCAGCGAACAGTACACATGTCAACGATGCGGATTCATCACCAACAATGGACATTGTTCCTTCTGTTGGCAAAGAGGTGAATGCAGAGAACGAGGTACGTAGATCCGAACATATTGCTAGTCGCAGACTCAACCAAGCGGGATTGATTGCAAAAATGGAGAAAGCTGATCCTGAAACGGTAGCAGAGGCGATGTCAAGCGAAGAAGCACATCAATGGAAGGAGGCAATGCAAACTGAGTTTAGATCGTTGCAAGCAAATAACACATGGGATCTCGTTCATCTTCCCAAAGGTAAGAGCTCTATTAAATCAAAGTGGGTGTTTAAAATAAAAAGAGAAAAAGGAGAGGTGACAATCTACAAGGCACGGTTGATATGCAAAGGCTTTTTGCAAATAAAAGGCGTCGACTACAATGAGACATTCTCACCAGTAACGCGGTATACGTCGATAAGGTTTCTTATTGCTTTAGCTGTGAAGCATAATTTAAACATCTGCCAGATGGATGCTGTTACGGCGTTTCTAAACGGAGAGCTGGAAGAAGAAATCTATGTGACGCAGCCGGAAAATTTCAGTGACGGTACTGGTAGAGTATGCAAACTACGAAAATCCTTGTATGGCCTGAAACAATCCAGTCGGGTATGGAATGATAAGCTAAACAAAGTGTTGATGGGATTTGGTTTGCAGCGCTCTAACGCAGATCAGTGTGTGTATTATTCAGCAAATACCAACCAGATGATGTTCGTTGCCGTGTATGTTGACGACGTGTTAATTTTCTCAAAAGACAGATGCGATGAAATTAAGTTGAAGGAGTTGCTCTGCGAAAACTTTAAGATGAAAGACTTGGGTGAGGCCTCTTCGATACTTGGCATTCAAATATCTCGCAACCGTTCTGAAGGAACGATCACAATCGATCAGTCGCAATATATTCTTAGTATCTTGGACAAGTTTGGAATGAGTGACTGTAATCCCGCCAGTACTTCGATCGATTGCAATCAGAAGATTTCTTCGAAAATGTGTCCATCAACTCCCGAGGAGAAGGAAAGTATGTCGCAAGTCCCATTTATGGAAGCTGTGGGGAGTTTGCTTTTTGCAGCGCAGACTACGAGACCTGATATAAGTTATGCAGTGTGTCTACTCAGCAGGTACTCGACAAATCCTGGCAAAACTCATTGGATTGCTCTTAAACGAGGCACACACAACAAGAAACTCGTATACTCCAAGGATGCCAGTCACTTTGAAGGTTTTTGTGATGCCGATTGGGCGGGCGACGAGGACGAAAGGAAATCTACATCCGATTATATATTTTTGATGCAAGGCGCACCGATATCGTGGTCATCTAAACGTCAGTCAACTATTGCGCTTTCATCAACTGAGTCCGAATTTATTGCTATAGTCACCGCAATACAAGAGTCCATGTGGTTGAAGAGTTTGCAGCTAGAAATATTTCCAGACTCACCGAATCAGATGGTCTTGCACTGCGATAACAAAAGTGCATTACATCTAATAACCAACAATTCTTATTCAACTCGAACAAAACATATCGAGATCAAAACAAAATTTATAAGAGAAAAAATTCAAAACGGATCAATAAATTTGAAATATATACCTAGCAATGAAAACTTAGCTGACATCTTAACAAAGGGGTTAGTCAAGGTAAAATTTGAATCAAACAATAAATTAATTGGTCTTTATTAATTACTAGATCTACAATACTAATAAATATTTTCTTGAATTTCAATAAACTATTATAATTGCCGAATCAACTTGTTATTAACGCTATAATAAGATATGAACTCACATTTTTGAATGAATTATTGTAATATTAAATTCAACTGGTTATTTAAAGAACATAACGTTAGATATGAATTAAATATAGTAAATAAGTCATTCAGGGGAAGTGTTGAAGTAAATGATTGATCGAACAGATCTTATAGTGTTCTGATTTACAATGTTCCAAATAGTATATAAGCATATTCATTTGTTACGCTATCAATAAACCTCACTTCGTTTATACACACTGAGCGGTGCGTTTCTTCCTCTTCATTTAATCTTCTCTTTCCAGATCATTCATCACTATTTAACATGGCTAACTGCATCAACACCGTCGATTTGTTTACAAACATATAATATTATCGAAGTCGAATAGCAGGTTCAATACAATTTTGATAGCCAACAAAATACACGCTCGTGCTCCTTCGAAACCCTTGTCCTCTTATCTCCGGTAAACCGTTTCTTCAGATGTTTCAAAAGCCAACCAATTTCGTTTATATATACAAGGTGGGCCAAAAGAAGTCATCCGATGTTGTTTGACTCTCATTTTATTTCTAAATGAAAAACTTCGATTCTGTTTTTTGATTATGTTTATTTGAACCTTTAGAATTTTATTGGTCAAGTCGAGAAGATGATATCGCCACAATTGATTGCCATACGGGCTCGTTTTATGGCATTTTTCATCACTTCGGCGAGAACTTCGGGCGACAGATTCTCGCACTCGTGTCGAATGTTGTCCTTGAGGGCTTTTAGGGTCTCGGGATTGTTCACGTTAACACGGGACTTCAAAAAACCCCACAAAAAAAAGTCTGGAACGGTTAAATCGGGCGATCTTGCGCGCCAGTGCAAATAGCCAAAATGAAAGATGAGGCGACCCGAGAACGCCGCCTTCAGAATATCGTTTGTGGCTCGCGCAATGTGTGCCGTAGCTCCGTCCTGTTGGAACCACATGTCCTCCAGTCCTAATTCGTCCAATTGCAGCAGAAAAAAATCGGTTAACATGGCCCTATAGCGCGCACCGTCCACTGTTGTCGTTCGAAAAAAATGGCCCGATGACTCCTCCAGCATGGAACAGCGCACCATGCACTAATTTTGAGCGGGTGTAATGGCTCCTCGTGCATTACTCGTGGATTTTCGGTGCCCCAGAAGCGATAGTTTTGCTTGTTCATGTACCCGCTGAGGTGGAAATGAGCCTCATCGCCCATTATGATTTTGGTCGAAAAATCGTCCACTTCGTCCTCGAGATTGAGGATGGCTTGGGCGTAGGTTACACGCGTTTGGCGGTCGACAGTCAGCAGCTGATGCACGGACTGCACTTTGTACGGGAACATGCGCAAGCATTTGACCAAAGTTCGCCTTAGGGACGACCGGCTGATGACTAATTGCAAGGAACGGCGTCTGGTCGATGTTTCCGGCGACAGCTTGACAGCCTCGTCAACAGCGGCGATATTCTCGACGCAACGGGCGATTCGGGGCCGGCCACTCTTGGCAACGTCTCGCGTGGTCCCATACTCTTCAAGGTTGGTGGCCAAACGGCGCAGTGTTTGCGCAGTCGGTGTCGGACGGCCGTGGAATCGGCGACGGAATTCGCGCTGCGAAAACACTACAGACGAATTGTTACGCAAAAAAATAGACACAGAAATATTCCGCGTTCTTGGGGAGTGTATCGCTCCATGGCTTGTTCACTTGTATTCTGCATCTGTCTTGTCCACAAATGTCAAAACAGAATTGACATTGGCGGCCATTAGAAAAAATAAGCGCATCTTCCAATAGGGAGATCTCTTTTGGCCCACCTTGTATTTTTCGTTGATTAAGCTTGTTTGTTAATTTCGACTATTTAATTTAAAAAAAATACCTAAAATGGGTCGAGGAAAAGTCTTAGCCGAAGCGGAAAACGGACAAACTAAAGAATACAAGGACGCTGGCCTATCTATTGCCAAAATAGCTAAAAAAAATCGAGAGGAGTTTATCTACCTCGTGGTAAACATGAATTCCACGAATGACATCCTAGTGGAGATCCGGCGAAGAATTACCCTAGAAAACCGCTACTACTTCGGTTTGGCAAAGCAATTGGGTTCAAAACTCCTAACTCGAAGGACAAAATGTATGCTTTACAGAACCCTTATCCTGCCAGTTCTGCTTTATGGCGCCGAGTGCGGGACGATAACAGGAAGGGAGAGCTGATACTGGGCTCCTTCGAAAGAAAAATTCTTCGGCAGATTTTTGGTTCTGTGTGCGAGGAGGGCGAATGGAGGAGAAGATACAACCGCGAACTCTATGAGCTGTACCAAGATGTGGATGTAGTCCAAAAGGCCAAAATACGTCGACTACATTGGCTCGGCCACAGCGAGCGAATGGACAATAATGCTCCAGCTAAGAGGATTTTCGAATCCCAGCCGCCAGGTTCGAGACGACAAGGAAGACCGAACCTCCGTTTGAAAGACCAAGCCATCGCGGATGCCAAAGCGCTTGGTCTGGATAACTGGAAGCAGCGTACCCGGGATCGCAGAGGATGGAAGGCTGCAGTGTCTCAGGCAGAGACTCTCCACGGGTCGGGAGCCCGTTAAGTTAGTAAGTAAGTTACCATGAAACTAGTATTCTTTCGATTTTTAAGTGTCTCAAGTCTAAAGCCATTTATTAGATTCCCTTTACGATAGGCCTGCAATTACAACAACTACGCTCTACTTCGCACTCGAGACTCACAGTAGTTGTTGTAATCGTGTGCTGAAAATCTTACTTTACTCTACTTTGATAAGATCGAAGCTAAAAAAACCTGATGGTGTTTACGTAAACATCACGTAAAGATTAACGCAGCCTCTACGTGGTTTACCTGAAATTGTTATTAATAATCATTTTTCCGCGGTTATTTACGAAATGAGGTTTGTGTCTAATAATGTAAAAATTTCGATAAACTATTACAGAAAACACTGAAATCTATTACTTTGTACTCTGAAACCGACATCAGCTGTGTTTAGCTTCGTAAGTAAAATCATTTTAAGCAATAAACACTCAAACTACCTATCTGGAACAATTCCGAAATTTCTTCGAATTGACTGTTGAAATATTATATCAACCTGCAATAGCGTAGTTCGCGGCAACGAAAAAGTGTTGTGGGAACAATGTGTGTTCGAAATTGTGGAAGCTAATTGTTTTTGGAAACCATTTTGTCAAATGAAAAAGGTGCTAGAAGGCCAGGCTATATTTACTTATGAATACGGACACACATTGATGGATGAATATTTTTGCGAATTTGTGTCTTTTTTTTCTCAAATTGTCTAAAGTTAAAACTTAACGCAAATTTGTTAGTTCTATTTTCTCAAATCAATCAAGTCAGTTTATTTTCTCAAAAAACTTTAGCTTCAGTCTAAAATTAATTAAATATTTAGTTTTGAAATCTTATAACTCCATTCAACAACAAACATAAGGCATTTCTTTACTTATATCTTCTACCTAGCATTACATGAAATTGGTACCTACCTCCTCCCTTCCCCCATAAATTATTCCAAATTCAACATATTATTTACAACTTTTTTAGCTGTCACTTCACTTTTTCGTTGTCGCGAACTACGCTATTGCAGGTTGATATAATATTTCAATAGTCAATTCGAAGAAATTTCGGAATTGTTCCAGATAGGTAGTTTGAGTGTTTATTGCTTAAAATGATTTTACTTACGAAGCTAAACACAGCTGCTGTCGGTTTCAGAGTACAAAGTAATAGATTTCAGTGTTTTCTGTAATAGTTTATCGAAATTTTTACATTATTAGACACAAACCTCGTTTCGTAAATAACCGCGGAAAAATGATTACTAATAACAATTTCAGGTAAGCCACGTAGAGGCTGCGTTAATCTTTGCGTGATGTTTACGTAAACACCATCAGCGTTTTTTTTTAGCTTCGATCTTATCAAAGTAGAGTGAAGTAAGATTTTCAGCACACGATTACAACAACTACTGTGAGTCTCGAGTGCGAAGTAGAGCGTAGTTGTTGTAATTGCAGGCCTATCGTAAAGGGAATCTAATACAGTGCACTCGGGAAAACGTCAACTAATTAAAACCGCGGGTGTTGACGTTTAAAAAATTGTTGACGTTTACGAATGTAAAATTTTTAAATAAAAAACATCTGCTTTTAAAAGTTTTTATTAATTATACACTAAAACCAAACATAAACAAATTCAAAAAGGAAACAAAAAAGGCATTCAACCTGACTAGAAACAAAAAAGCAACTGAACATAAATAAAAAGATAATACGTGCACTTGCAACTATTTTTCTACTCTACTTATAAGGGGAATCACCAATTTCAGAAATGATTTCATAAAACAAATATGTGTGTGTACAAATTTGTGTATTTAAACTGCTGCTAAATTCAAAATTTTGTTTTATTCAGAGTTGACGTTTTAGAGCTTTGTGGTTGGGTTGACGTTTTAGAGTATGCAATGTAAAAAGAAGAGGGTTGACGTTTTGGGATGTTGACGTAAACGAGCGTTGACGTTTTCCCGAGTGCACTGTAAATGGCTTTAGACTTGAGACACTTAAAACTCGAGAGAATACTAGTATCATGATAACACTATCCACTAAAGCTGAGTGATGCGATTATTGGCTCTCAGTTGCGCAGTGAAGATGTAGATGGCGCAAGGTGGAGTTTGGTTGTACACGATCCAATTTTAATCAGATATTTCGAAGTAAAAAGCAATGCGTACGTTCAGGGCTAGCTAAATTCGACCGTATTGGTATTGCATACTTTCAGGATTTATACGAATTGCAGGCAACGATTTACAACATTCCAAATCAGATGCATACTTTGTGGGTTACCAAGCTATTCAGGGCTCTAAGTTTTTCTCGACAAACCTTTTTTGCCAAATTGAACTTGTTAGCTTTTGACACATTTAGAGAAGAGCGACAAGTTATTTTATGAATTGGGTTGATGAATACACGCTTCTAATGAGCTATGTGGCATAGAAGGATTCGAACGGGATATATAACTTTTTTAAAATTTTCCAACTTTATTTTTTCTGCTGGGGGTATATTATGGGTTTTTTTCAAAATGAACATGTTGACTTTTGACACATTTAGAGAAGAGCGACAAATTATTTTATGGATTGAGTGTATAGCTTATGACTTTTTTCAAATTTTCCAATTTTTTTTTCTGCTAGGGGTATATTAGGGGTTTTTTCAAAATGAACATGTTGACTTTTGACAAATTTAGAGAAGAGCGACAAATTATTTTATGAATTGGGTGTCTCGCTAAGGAATACACGCTTCTAATGAGCTGTATGGCATACTAGGATTCGAACGGGATATATGACTTTTAGGTTTTTGAACATTTTTGTTTCTGTATTTTTAGCTATCTTTTTGGTCGTGAAATAAACTTTTTACTTTTTGGCACATTTAGCGAAGAGCGACAAAATATTTTATTATATGAGTTGATAGGTAATGAACAAACGCTTCTTTTGATTCATATGGTTTAGTAAAATTGTAACGGAATCAATTTTTTTTAATTTTTCAAATTGCTTGTTTTTGGTATGTCTATTTTACTGTTTTTTACCCATTTAGAGAAGAGCGACAAAATATTTGGTTAGAGTGGGTAGTAGCCTACAAATATACGCTTCTTTTAAGATATGTGGCGTAGTAAGATTCGTATTGGTTAATTTTTTTATTAATTTTTTAATATTTTTCTTGCTTTTCCTTGAAAAACAAAAGAGTTTTATAGCAAACTGACCGTTACAAAAAAACTTTAATTTGAAATTGTGTTCGACCGGCTTGTCCGATTGAAAAAAAGTACATTTCCCCAGAGCGATTAAATCGGTGGTTGGTATGGGCAAAAAAATCCTTCGAAAGACAATGTGGCGGTTCCAGCTTTACCGGTAAGCTATAGCTTACCGCCACAAAATCTCCCACCCCGAAAAGCGACAAAATCAAGAATAGAGCACTTAAATAGCGATTTAATAGCAATTAAATCCCATGTTCTTTGTTTGGCGAAATTTCAATGTGGCGGTTCCAGCTTTACCCACGTCTGAAATTCATGTGTTTTTCACCCACTTACAACACATGCGTACGTTTTCCAATTTCAACCAAACTTCACAAAAACCATAGACCCATACTAAGGAAATGAATCGGCGGCAAACGAACACAATTTTAGGGCTCAATTTTATATATATACCTAGATTTATGTTTTTGTTCCTTTTTTATTAGAATCAGATAATTTTAAAAGACGCAGGCGAGGCCAATAAAAGACTTTGCTTATATAGAAGTTCAACCAAAGCTTGGATTCATAATTTTTTAATGAAATTGTCTAATAAAAGATTAAACTAAATTTTAAAAGGATGAGATTGGTCTAACATAATAAATTATTTCTAATTTATTAGCTGAACATAGCTGCGAAAAGGATTAAAGCAGTTACAATTGTTACAATACGTTGTTGTCACTGTGCATCTGACCTCTTTAGTCTATTCCATATTTATACACTTGAGGTCAAAATGAAAAATTATATTAAATTCCAGCTTGTGCTTTGGTTCTGTAAAGAATAGTGCACCACAGGACAATGAATATAGGGTGGAAAAGGGACGTTGGCTCTGGCTCTACGCTGTTGTATATCTTCTATGATCTTGTTTCTTATGTTGTGCTTATTTTTGTTCCTGCATACATAGGCATAAAAGCACACCAGCTTCCAACTCTATGTGTGTCAGGGTGGAACGAAAACGAAAATGAAACTATTTACAAGTGCGAACTGCAACGGGGTGCACTTGATGTAGGAGAACATGAAGCCAGGTAGAAAAACCTTTTTTCTTTATTTAGTCAGTAAACAAACAGTATGAAAATTTGCCTGTCCACGATGCTCTAAAACTAAATAAACAGCCCGATGTGTGAGTTTCATTACCACCAAGTTACTTTAAGTGTGAATTTTAATTGTCTTTACAGGGATTTTTTTGTAGTGATTTTGTAAACATCTTGTGCATTTTTGAGTGTTCATTTACAGGTTTGTTAAAATAAAAGTTATTGTAAAGAAACAGAAATGTGTTTCATAATGAACTTAAGTTTAGTACATTATAAAAATAGATTTGGATAGGATGTCACGTCACTGAAACTGATTAATCGATTTTTTTTTAAACTACCAGAAAATCAAGAATGTGGTACCTATTAGATTGAGCGCTCTTAGAACACTTTTTATGTTCGTTTGGTACAAAAACAAACAATCTGTTTTCAGATTACAGAACGCTTTTGTGAATCTGGATTTTTTGCCACATTTGTTTTAGATTTACCAATATAAGTATCTACGCATCGGTTAGATCTATTTTTGTAAATTAGGTATTTACATATCTAGAAATGTTTAAATATCAATTTGGACGCATTAGACACACGAAATCTTAAATCTGAGATCGAATCTAAATAAGGCCAATCGAATACCACATAAGTGAAGCCGGAACCACACTTGTAACGTGTGGTGTGATGTGATTTCATATACGTAGAAGCACATTTTGTAGTATGGAGTGGTGAAGTGCGGCGCGCTGTGTCGAAATCAGTCCTGTTCCGATTGCTCCACAACGCTCTATTCACAATGAAACGAGACAAATATATTTTCTGAAATTGCCTTTGTAAAAAAAAGAGTAGGTACACATGAACTAGGAAATTGACAATGTAAAAAAATCAAAACAAACAACATTTGAATTCATTTTAAAATAGCACAGCACACTAGAAAAGTGTGCACAGAACTTGACACGACACACCACACCAGAACACACGTTACGTTACAAATCTGGTTCCGGCTTAAGGCTTGGCTTTAATCGCGTAAATTAAATTAAAAAAGATTATAAACAAAACAGTAATTTTTAGTTTGCTTCATATATTCGTAATATCATCGTCGCATCATTCAAACGAATTGTGCATTTGTTTGTTTTTATGTTTGATTTGCCAAAAAAATTTATATTTTTTTTGTAAATGACCTCCCTTAGGATATATCGATTTTTTTCTTAGATTTCACACATATTTTCACTAATACCAATGTGTATGACACACAGCTGGCAGTTACGAATTGTTTATCGTTGCAATGCAAATGCAATTCTAAGATTTCATTTATTAGTGACACGATTTAAATAAATAAATATTTGGTGCAACAGGCCTCTAGACTTAGCTTCTCACAACCTTTCCATGGACAAATGGATAGGAACTAAAATTTTATGCCGAGTCGAAACGGCCAATTGAATAGCTCTTTCATGAATGTTATAGATGTCAGACGTTCACAAGAGGTGGCGCAATGGGAAAAACCTTAAGATGTAGTTGTACTTATTAGTCCATCACACTAAACAATTAGCCTCTTCGCCTATAGTCTATGAAATCTGTTGACATTGCTGCCTGCCGCTTTAAGCGGAGGAACATATAAAAGTAATTTTCTCAAAAACTAGGAGACATAAATCAATATAGTTTTCAGTTTCGGATTAAGAATTGATTTGGGAAGTAAAAACCACAGAGAAATTAAGCAGTCAAAGGACCCGCATGTCGGAATGGCAAGGTAATTTGGGACACTCGTGTACTCAACCCTAGGGCCTGCATTCTTATTAACAAAAAATTAAGTACTATTCTACTTTCAGAATATGCCACGCGAGACCTGGTGCCACTACAGGTAACTCTGGAGCTGGAAGAAGTATACCGCGCCATCATCATCGCATCAGCCTACTGCGCCGGGGATGAACCAACAGTATCGATATCACTGCAACGCCTGTGAAGCATGGGAATAAGCTCCAACTGCCGTTGCTGATAGGATGTGATGCTAATTCTCACAATACCATCTGGGGAAGTAGAGACACTAACATCAGAGGTGAGTCATTATTAGAATTCTTTTTAAGCTCTTCTCTTGATATATATAATGTAGGTTATACCCCCACCTTTGTAACTCGAGCTAGGCAAGAGGTACTAGACCTCACACTAGGCAGCCTAGTATGAGTAGATTTGTTAGGAACTGGAGAGTATCTAGTGAGCCATCAATGTCTGATCATAGGATCATAACCTTCGATTAAGATAACACTCGTATCACAAGTAACCCGACTAGAAACCCAAGAAAGACAAACTCGGATCTCTTTGAATCCACTCTCGGAAACAATCTGGAGCAGGTAAATACCAGGAGAGCCCCAGCTTATGATTTAGAATTGGAACACACAGTAGAGGGCATAACATTAGCCATCACTGATGCGTTCGAAGCTACCTGCCCAATAAGCAGAAGTGCAGAGAAGAATAAGGTTCCATGATGGAGCAACAATCTGTCAAGACTTCGGTCGAAAACGCGTAAACTACTTAACACAGCGAAACGTACAGGAGACTGGCAGAGCTACAGTATGGCACTGACTTCATACAACACAGAAATAAGGAAAGCAAAACGAGAAAACTTTAGCCAATTCTGCGAGACAATTATGGATACCCGTGTTGCTGCCAGAAAATGAGGAACAGAGGGCACGACTTCTATTAGAAACTCATTTTCCTGGCAGTCATCCGACCACGGACAATAGAAGCATGACCAACAATCGAAGACCCCAAAGAGAGTACTGAAAAATAGCGACCGAAATCTTCTCCAGATGGCGATTAGAATGGGCAATTTGCTCCTTTCAGCCGTTTAAGTCACCAGGGGTGGATGGAATCACGCCAGCCCTACTGCGAAAAGGGCAAAGTAAATTGCTTCCACATTTGGCAAACGTTTTAAAAAGCAGTCTGGCACTGGGCTATATACCAAACCAGTGGAGACGGGCAAAGGTAGTGTTCATTCCGAAAGTGGAAATAAAGGACCCAAGCTTACCGAAGTCCTATCAGCACTGCAAGAGACTGTCCGCAAGGAGGAGTTCTATCTCCCTTAATGTGGAGTCTTGTAGTGGACGAGCTACTTGAGAAATTGTCAAGCCACGGCATAAACTGTCTAGCATATGCTGATGACATAGTTCTTATTGCCAGGGGTAAGTTGGAGGGAACCTTATGTTACATCATACAAAGGGGACTCGAAATAACTCGAGACTCGTGCGCGACGCCTGGGCTTAACCTAAATCCGGCAAAAACAACAATAGTACCATTCACGAGGAAAAGAAAACTCGAAAGGCTGAGACCGATAAGGTTGTCGGGTACCACACTGACATCAGTCAATGAAGTTAAATACCTAGGACTAGGAAGGCCACGCGGGCTCTAATGATTTGCCGGAACCTAGCGGGCAAATTCTGGGCATGTAGCCCGACCATCCTTAGATGGATGTATATTGCCATTGTATGGAGCGATTGCAAGGGTAAAAAGAACCAGTCTATCTACTACAAGGAAGACACTCAATAAAGTGCAAAGGCATGCCTTTGTATTACAGGGGCCATGAGAACTTGCCCAACCGCAGCTATGGAAGTGCTACTGGAACTGACCCCTTTGCTCGTCGTGATTGAGGAATGTGCAAGTAAAACGATTCTAAGATTAGCCAAAGAAGGAATAGCACGAGAAAAGTGCATTAAAAAAAACACCCGACGATACTATCAAAAAATTTGATTTCCAAAAGAACTTGTGCTACAAAGCTCAGCAACAAGAAAAACTGGAGCAAGGAATCCATAATTCACAGACTGAGCAATAACACAACAAAGTGGTACACAGATGGGTCAAGAACTGAAGAGGGAACTTGAGTGGGAGTATTTAGGCCTTGAACCAAACACTCTGAACCGATGGGCAAAAGTACCAGCATCTTTCAGGCTGAAATCTATGCCATAGATAGATGTGTCCAAATCAACCTTGACAGAAACATAACCAACTGTGATATAACGATAATGTCAGACAGCTAGGCTGCAATTATGGCACTAAGTTCCTACATCATTAAATCCACTTGTATGGGAATGCCTACAAAAATTAAATGAACAAAATAACCCTCTGCTGGGTGCCTGGCCATGTGAATAGAGGGTAATGAAATTGCCGACTCTCTAGCAAGAAAGGGAGCATCAGAAGCTTTCATAGGTCTTGAACCATTCTGCGGAATAGGGGATCACACCCTCAGAGAAGAATTTAGGAAACTAGAGAAAGAAAACAGGGCAAGAGCTTGGCATAACATTCAAGGCATAAGGCAGGCTAAAAAACTTCTGGGGCAATACAAAAGGAAAAGATTTCAAGCTTGCATCGGCATGAGTAAAAATAACCTCCGTTACCGGCTTCCATACGGGGCATTGTAGACTCAAGGAACACCTCAGACAACTGGGTATATCTGAAGAAGGTCTCTGCAGATTCTGCAATGAGTTCAGTGAAATCCCAGAACACGTATTGGGATCATGTGGGCACTGACCCACAAAAGACTAAAATACTTGGGCTAGTACCAACTTTCTGATGTGGAAATACTGCCACCTGAGCCAGCTCTCATCCTAAGATTCTTAAAGAAAACTGGACTAGAGAGACGGATTTCTTCCGCCAAGGAGAAACGAGTGTACAAGAACCTCTAAAATGATTCCGAAAGGAATTATAATGCGACTGGAGCTCTTATGAGGGCAGATACCTCACTGAGGCATAAGCAGGGGGTACAATAGACCAAAAGGTCGCAGTACAACAAACCGTTTCACATAATAATAATAAGTACCTATCTAATTTACCAATATTGAAAAAAATAGCATAGGTACAACTTTTTTTGTTTTCTTAAAATAATAGAAATAACTTGAAATAAAAATAATAAAGGGTGATTTTTTAGCTGGTTTGGTTTTGGCAACACTGGTTTTGACAGCTGACGTGTGTTTAGTACCTTGTGTCACTGTCAAACAGCTTCAGTTTGGTTTGCAATTTAACCATGGATCGTCTTACAAATGAACAACGCTTGCAAATTATTGAATTTTACTATCAAAATTCGTGCTCGGTTCGAAATGTTCATCGCGCGCTGCTTCCATTTTATGATCGGCATTCTCGACCTTCTGAGCAGTCTATTCGGAAGAATATTCGGGCCGGTCAATTGGCCGCCTAGATCGTGCGATTTGACACCATTAGATTATTTTTTGTAAGGGTATGCCAAGGCTAATGTGTGTAGGGACAAGCCCGCTTCGATTGACGCACTGGAAGCCAACATCCATGCATTCATTCGTGAGATACCGGCCGATATGTGTGAAAGAGTATGCTAAAATTGGACTCAGCGGATGGGCTACCTGAGACGCAGCCGCGGTCAACATTTGCATGAAATTATCTCTAAACATTAAATTGCAAGGTTCAAACTATCGATTCAAATAAATATTTTATTCATTTTTTCGAATTTTTTGTGTTTTTTTTTTAAAAAAAGTTCTAAACCTCTTAAAAAATCACCCTTTAATAGGAAGACTAGATTCCTGGCTTTCAAAAAGGCTATAATTGTTTTTTTTTTAGATTCGGTCTTAGCAAAGTAATATAAAGTACGATTGTCCTTTCTGAACACCAGGAAAAAACATTTTGCTCTCAGATTTCAGATTAGCGTGTAAGGAATCAGCTTGGTTACGAGTTTTTTCCAATGGTTGGGATTCTACACAAAATAAGGCAGCAGTTATATATGAGGATAATCAAAGTTGCCAGACGGTCGAACCGCCAACCAAATCGACCATGTGCTAATCGACGCGAGGCACGCATCCAACATCCTCAACGTGCACACATTTCGCGGGGCAAACGTCGACTCTGACCATTTTCTTGTTGCGGCTAAGTTCAGAGATCGACTATCCAACGAGAAGAAGCTGCTTTCCGCCCAGAAGAAGAAATTCGACGTTGGGCGCCTTAGCACACCTGGAGTAGCCAGAGCCTGCAAAGAGCGCCTGAGTGAGAAACTCTCCGCAGTGTATTCACCTACCACAAATGCCAACACCCAGTGGTCCCAGTATCGCGACATCATCAAAGAGGTAGCCGAAACCACCTTAGGGTACCAGCCACCCCAGAGAAAGAGCCCGTGGTATGATGATGAATGCGTACGCAGGAAAAAGGTGACAGAAGATGCACATATGAAGGCGCTGCAGCGCAAAACAAGGGCAGCGAGGGAAGAGTATCGAGCCAGGAGGAGGGAGGAGAAGAAAATCCTGCGTAGAAAGAAGAGGGCCTACGCAGTCTCTCAGCTCAAGGAGATCGAAGAGTCCCGCGATCGAAGCAACATCCGGAAGTTCTACAAGAAAGCCAAGCAACTGACTGCTGGCTTCAAGACCGGAACGCAGGCTCTTCGAAACAGTGATGGAAACCTTGTCACCGAAGCGCAGGGAATAGTAGATGTGTTTAAGCAGTACTTCCAGCAGCTGCTAAATGGGCATCATGTAGAGAGAGTGATAGGGCAAGAAGAGAACCCACGTCCAGTCAATGAAGATCCAGTTCCACCACCCAGTATAGAAGAAGTTGGCTTAGCAATAAAAAAGCTAAAGAACAACAAGGCCGCCGGCTCTGATGGTTTACCAGCGGAGCTCTTCAAATACGGTGGTGATGTTTTGGTAGGGTGCATGCACCAAATCATCAACCAAGTATGGGTGGAAGAAAGTATGCCCGATGACTGGACTATAAGCTCCATATGCCCCATCTACAAAAAAAGCGATCCTATGTCTTGGAAGAACTATCGAGACATATCCCTGCTTAATGTCGCATACAAGATCCTATCCAACGTACTGTGTGAACGTCTCAAACAGTTCTGCAACACACTAATCGGCACGTACAAGTGTGGCCTCCGGCCCGGAGATCGACTATAGACCAAATTTTCACACTGAGGCAAATTCTGGAAAAGACCAATTTCAAGTCGAGACTCACAATCTATTCATCGACTTTAAAGCACCATATGATAGCATTCATCGCCAGGAGCTTTATGTGGCGATGGCCGAATTCGGGATCCCGGCAAAACTGATCCAGCTATGTAGCATGACGCTGGAGAATACACACTGCAACGTGCAATTTGGAAGTAGTTCCTCCGAGCTATTCCAAACATGCACCGGATTTCGCATTATCATGTGACTTGTTCAATCTCGTGCGCAGGGCAGGTGTCAACACGGAAAGCACTATCTTCAACAGATCCGTCCAGCTACTGGGGTATGCAGACGATATTGACATCATCGGTCGCTCCCAGCGTGCCGTGATAGAGGCTTTTACGGCGATTGAAGAACAGGCGAAGTTCGTTGGTCTTGTATTAAATGAGGACAACACTAAGTACATGCTATCAACAAACAAACAAGCATCTGTCCACCGCCTAGGACAGACCGTCACTATTGATAGCAACAATTTCGAGGTAGTTAAGGAGTTTATCTACCTCGGAGTAAACATGAACTCCACAAATGACAGACTAGTGGAGATCCGGCGAAGAATTACCCTAGGAAACCGCTGCTACTTCGGTTTAGCAAAGCAATTGGGTTCAAAACTCCTAACTCGAAGGACAAAATGTATGCTTTACAGAACCCTTATCCTGCCAGTTCTGCTTTATTGCGCCGAGTGCTGGACGATAAGCGGATTTTTGGTCCTGTGTGCAAGGAGGGCGAATGGAGGAGAAGATACAACCGCGAACTCTATGAGCTGTACCAAGATGTGGATGTAGTCCAAAAGGCCAAAATACGTCGACTACATTGGCTCGGCCACATCGAGCGATTGGACAATAATGCTCCAGCTAAGAGGATCTTCGAATCCCAGCCGCCAGGTTCGAGATGACAAGGAAAACCGAACCTCCGTTTCAAAGACCAAGCCATCGCGGATGCCAGAGCGCTTGGTCTGGATAACTGGAAGCAGCGTGCCCGGGATCGCAGAGGATGGAAGGCTACAGTGTCTCAGGCAGAGACTCTCCACGGGTCGGAAGCCCGTTAAGTAAGTAAGTAATCAAAGTTGCCATAAACTTTTTCAAGAGGAGAAGCTCAGTAACAGATCGATGAATACTGATACAAAATCTTATTTTGTGAAGGATTAAGTTGACAAACTTTTGGTCTTATGGAAATATTGTTCATCGGAAAATATGTTAGCTCACAAAACCTCTTGCTGCTTCTCGCTTTTGAATAACATGTGACAGTTCACGGCCAGAATTTTTTAATTCTTTTAATTAATTGTAAACTTCGATCTTTGACTAAGTTGCGACTCATTAAATTTATTAAACTATTAACATCCCTTTTGAAAGTTGAACCTCTTTATGGAACGAATGAAACTTCTTTGGAATGAAATTGAGTTATTTTTATAGAATACAATCTGGTACCCGCGACTTTGTCTGCGTTGCATTAGTTCTTCGAGTAACTCAATTAAAATATTCGTACCAACAATAGCGCCACTTATGGGGTCCAACAATATTTCTTATCTTTCAATCCAACCAATGTGTAGGGCTAACATTTATATATTTCTTACCAAAAGTATAGATACCCATGATGAATTTTATTATTCCTAGAAGTCCCTACTATCCCTAGAGGTACCAAAATTTATAAAAAAAAAAACAATTTCGCAAATATTAAGATTATATTAAGGCTTCCTAGAATTGTAGGTGCAAATGACAACTGACAACAAAGCTATTGTCGTTTTCGATTTGGCAAAAAGATTATTTTTTTTTAAAAAAATTGATTTTTTTTTTTTGATCGATTTTTTTATGTTTGACTAGCTGACCCGGCGAACTTCGTTCCGCCCAAATTCGTTAATGAAATGAATATATATGTATTCATGCTTATTTTCAGATTCGAACGAATAATCAATTCTAACGAATGTCTGTATTCGTTCGAATGAACTTTGTGTATTTTGAGATTCGAACGAATAATATTCACTATCGAGAATGTCAGAAAATGAATTTAAATGAATTCAATTTTCGAAATCAGCGGTTGCACATTTTTATTTTATATAGCTGGTACCCGCGACTTCGTCTGCGTACAATTAGTACTTCGAGTAACTCAATTAAAATATTTATATCAACAACAGCGCCACTTATCGGGTCCAAAACTATCCTATCTTTTAAGCCAACCTATCAGTTCTACAGCCTACACATTTAAATTCATTGGTATTATACCAAAAGAATAGAATTTTATTATCCCTAACTTGAGAAATAATTGGTTCGTCATTTAAACTTGCATCCAATTCTTCATCCCCTTCACGTTTTGTTTTCACGACAAAAAGTAGCGAATGTCATTCTCAGAGGTCCCCCATCTATCATTATACCAAAATAAAAATTGGTTTTGCGGTCGTTAAAAGGTAACGTCAAAGGTAACAATCTTATTTTCGCAGTTAAGTGGATCCCAATGTTTTTTTTTATAAAGTATTAAAAGCTCGTCAGCCTTTAGCGTTCCTATCCAATTCCCCCGCTAATTTTGAAAATAAAATTCTTTCTTAGTTTTTCTATCTCTACTGTGAATTGCTATTCAGCGTGACCATTATGCGACTAAAGTTGCGATTTGAAACTTTTTTCGAGAGCCTGCTACAACTTTTTGCTATTTAAGCCCTTTTGTAGTTGGAGAAGGCGCTTTAAAAATATTTCAAAAGCTCTTATATCCAAATAAAAACATTTCAAATGTAACGCAGTTGCCTATCACAATTTTATTATAGTGTTTAACGAACCAATACTTGTTAAATATCGTTCACGAACTTGAAATAAGCTATTCTGCTTCAGAAATTACTCCTTTTTTTCTCATTGGCCCTTTTTCATACGACTTTTCAGAATGCTGCAACGGTCATACAGTCTGTGTCGGAGTCGCTTGTACGGGCATGATGAATGAAAGAAAAGTAGCTATAGTTTTTACACAACTGCGTACTTGAAATTTAATGTACTAAATGTTCGACTTTTTCAATTGTTAATATTTGAAAAAAACTAAAAATGCAAAAATAAGAAGCAAGAAAATCTCTTTTTTTTGACACTTATTTGTTAAATTTGGTTGAGCGTGTGAATCGCAGGAGGTAAATATATTACTATAGAAACTACAGAAATAATATAGAGTGCATTGTATTTACATCAACAATAATTCAAACAAATTTATTCACCTATATCGTCTTCAGTTCTTGAATTCTTCAATTCTTTACTGTAGATATCAATGAAGGTAGTATCACAACCCCCAAAAACAAAAACCTTAAACTCAATATACATATTTACACCACCATACGCCCATCATCGCACGTCATTGCCCATCTGGACATATAGGCAAAAATAAAAATAGCTTTTCCAACAAATGATGATAATCAAGACGAAAAATTACCCAAATCTATGTCTGCATATGCTAGAATGTGAATCTTGGCGTGCGTGAAATTTATGTGCACGTATCTCCTTATGCAAAATCAAGCGCGTAAACGCATGCGTGAAATATGCACATATACACATGATTTCTAGCTTTAAGCCTAATATGGACAAGTTTCGGAACGAAACCTGCGAAAAATCTGCAAAAAGGCGGCGGAAAATAATTTGTGGAGAATGACATCAACTGATATACAAATAGCAGTGTTAGCAGCGCTGGCTATTTATCTTTGATTTGGCTACTCGAGCTTTTCACTGGTTCCTTAAAATTGTCATTTGGGTTTTATCCAAATTTATGCTATTCACTCCGAAGTTTAGCGATTTTTAGGAATTACCGGCTTAGGAACTTGTAAAAAAAATTCATACTTCTATTGCGAACGTACTCTTTTCGTATAGGTGACTAAAACTTTCTAAAAGGTTATGTCGTTTTCGATTGGGCATTTCAGATTTTTGCTGCCAAACATTAATTCCGATTTGTACTGGTTCTCTTGTATATTGAGTTGGCCGCAAAAAAACACTTGTTTTCCATGTACACTGGACATCTATTGTAATTGATTTTCACGCATTTATACCAACCAATTTCGAAAATATTTAATATGAAAACTTGTTTCCTTAGAATAAGTAACCCTAAAAAACTGGAAAAAATGCGCAGTTTTGATCTTTCAGTTTGTTTATTTTTGGCTCCAAGATTTTTAAAATGTGGCTCCATACCGGTTATAAAAGCTGCTAGCGCATTACAAATGTCAAATTTTCTCAAGCAAATAATGTCGCAGACAATAAATATGTGCGAAAAGCGAGTAGATAATTGTACCAAGCAATCTGCTACAATTACCCACTTTTCGTCATCATTTCGCAGCAGCAGCGTACTGCAAAACGATAAGGACATTCGTTGTGTCACTTTTGTATGGGATTTAGATTCGAAGTTATACGAACACAGAAACTTATTTTGGATGTAGTTCTCTGAGGTAAACAAAGAGGTGCTCAACAGATTTATTTACTTTTTTTTTGTGAGTGAGACAATAGGGTTGGAGACCCACAAAAAACGCGTTATTTTTTGAATGTTGTACAAGTTATAGTCTTACGGTAGACGAACACTCCATGAATTTTGCGAATAATTAAGTTCAAATGAAATTAACGACATAAAAGAAAACTGTCATTACCAATTACACATATAATTTTGTATTATTAAACCTTTATAAAAAGTATTTTTGATAGTTATTTTTGTATGTCATTGATAAAGAATGGATCCCAGAGATAAATTGCAGTGCAATACAATCTTCACCTATCTGGCCTTTGTGCCCCTTCCAGAAATAAATCCTGGATCCGCCCTTGTCGCTGTTGATTACATCCACACTCACCTCGCCTACTTCTCTTTCGTTTCACCTAATCGGAGAAAACTTCACGCAGTTTTTCTTGACATGTATGTGCTTGTGCGATGTGCGCCACCCACCAACCCCAAAGCAGAACATCGATCAAGAACAATGGTTGCTGATAATTTTCGATTTGAGAAAATAAATTTAGTTTTTTCGTGTTAGATTTTGGGTTGTAGCTTAGCTTATAGATAACACAGAAAGCTGATTGATGCCTTAAAATAATTACGGAAGTTTTGGCTCTTGTTGGTATTTTCTTTTGTTTGCATTGGTTAAGAATTGTTTGAGTAAAAGCGATAAAAAGGCAGTAAAGTCAGAAAAAAAACACATTTTGGTCAAAAACGCTCCAAAAAAAAATAGGCATAGCAATGAAATGAATAGCCTATGTCCTTCTCCAGATCTTAAGGGATATTTCAAAAAAAATTTCATCGAAATCTGTGCAGTAGTTTTCACGCCAACCGCGTACACATGAAAACAGCTACAGTTTTATTATATCTATATTATCTATATTAGATATAGATTTGCCAAAAAAAATAAATCTTTTTTTTGATCTGACTCTCTTTTGAGAAATCTCGATTTTTCATAAGATTTCACACATACTTTCACTAATACGAATGTTTATGACACATAGCTGGCAATTACGAATTGTTTATCGTTGTAAGATTGTTTTTTTAACTAAATTATACATTTATCGAGTATGGAAAAGATATTTTATATTATATTAGGGGTATTCACGATCCGATGCAACTGGCCTTGTATCATTGCGAAAGTGCGAAAGTGTAACTTTTTTTCGCACTACAACAACAAAATATACTGACTGAAATTTCGCTACACTTTTGCACTTTATCTATACCCTGACCCTATTGCAACAGAAAAATACAACGGAGTAAAGTAGCCTTGTCTAGTTGACAGTTCGCTAAATTGTTTATTCCTGTGTGTACTTAGCTATCAAAAAAAAGGATAATGGAAAATAAAATTAAGCGCCGCCGAAGGGAAAATCCAGTCAAAAAATGGACAGAAAAAGATTTTAGATGATTTTAGACTACATTCTAGAAGCAGGAAAATTCGAGGTTAATATAAGATATAAAAATTTTCAATTATCTATCAATTGAAGACATTTATTAATTACAGAAGCCGACAGCACAAATATTTTATAGAAAATTCTTGGAGCACAATCGACTAAATGCCACCTGGGAGTTAATTCGATGGAAAATGAGAAGCTTAAAAACTTCTTTTTATAAAGCAACGGAATGGACAAAATCTACTGGTGCCGGTCTCCTGGAAACTGAAAAAGGAGTTGGATGTGTTCAAGGTAAAGTAACAATATATATATAGGTATTCTTTTTTCACACATTTCGTATAAGATAGAGGCGATAAGAGTGATAGAGGAAGTTCGTTTGAGAGTTACGAACTTGCAGATTTCATTATTTCTGAAGAAGAACAGGCAGAGCTTGGCCTTGAACCAGAATTTGAAATCTACGAAGAGCAAGAATTCACATATAACCAAGCGGAACTTCCTCTACCGGAAGTAGAGCTTTCACCAACAACACCATTAACACAAGCAATCTACACTTCCGGGAATGGGCACTTGAGTGATTCGCTGAAATGTGCAGAAAAGCTTCGAAAGTTTGCACCAAAAACAGCTATCGGGCAGCTTTCACAGCTACATGCTGAAAGGCAAGCGTTTCAGGAAAAAAAAATAAAACTAGAAAGAGATAAACTTCTTCAACTTTCCGAAATCGAAGAAAAAAAGATTAAATGGAAAAAAGAAAAAATGCAGAAGCAATTGGAAATGGAGGAGAGAAAACTGAAACTCGAGGAGGATAAAATGAGAAATAATTTTGAACTAAGGAAGCTCGAAATTGAAAAAGAAGAGAGAATTGCTATGAAGGAACTGGAATTAAAGTATGCAAATAAATAAGCACACCTAGTTATTCTTTTGTTACCTATGTTTAGTTTTGAAATTAATTACAAAAATATATTTATTTATTTATATTTATTAGTTTGAACATGTAGATAGTTAAATTGAATTAAATAAATAAAAAATACATGAAATATATATTTAAACGAACATGAGATAATAAAGCCCTTGTCTTTTGACTTCAAACTGTTTTTTGTTTGCAAAATTTTCATTGGGATAATCCTCAGCATCTTCAATGTGCTCATTTTCAAAACAACCATATATATCCAAATCGGAGTCAGTCAACAAGATTTTGTGTAGAATGCAGCAGACCATTATCCATTTACAACAAAATTTGTGACTGGTTTTATCGTGAATGCGCATTCTAAGTTCCTTTAGGCTACCGAACTTCTCTTTAAGGAGACCGAAACAGTGTTCTACTCTTACCCGGTACTTACTGTGTCGTAAATTAAATGCTTTTCGCTTTGAGCTGTCCAGTATAATAAAATCATTTAAAGGGTATGCAGAGTCTCCAGCTATCCATTGTTGTGTCGACACATAATTCGCTTTTTGTTTGAAAATCGAACAGTTTCTAAAAATTTTTGCATCATGACTGCTGCCGGGGCTTCCTACTACAACGTCGCGAATCCTCAGCTTGTAGTCCGATACTATTTGAGCTTTTATTGAGTAGACATGATTTCTTGAGAAATATGATTCATGGTCTATAACTGGTGCCTCTGCTCAATGTACCTCCATCTCCAACACCAAAAATTGTTGCAATTTTTCTGACTGCGGCATTTTCACCTGATGAACCCAAACGGTAAAGCACAATAGCTAGTTGGAGTTCAATTGAAAATTGCTTACATGCATGTGGTTTTTGGAATTCGAGATCATCACATATTAATGAAAGCAAATGTGCAAACTGACTTCTTTCCATTCTCAGCATTTGGCGGAAGCGATCGTCGTCCATTGTAGCTAAAATGTTCTCACACCAGTAAATGGATTTAGGTATAGTGCTATAAGAACCACGACGAGATGCTAGAACGAATAGAATATCCTCGTCACTATCAAAAAGGATATTATCTATATCATCTTCGTCTTTACTCTCTCCATTATCTAAAATAAAACATGTCAATATTTTTAGTATATTTTTTATCGTTTGTTTCTTCATAGCTTCAATCCACATAATTTTGTCTGCAGCATCTTCCAACAAACATTGAAGTATTTTTTCTTT
This sequence comes from Cheilosia impressa, assembly GCA_948293265.1. NCBI lineage: Eukaryota > Metazoa > Arthropoda > Insecta > Diptera > Syrphidae > Cheilosia > Cheilosia impressa. The sequence goes on from OX411880.1 coordinate 59,149,573, forward strand.
ATCGCTTTTTTCGGCATAATAAACAATTGAAAGCAAATTCTTCGATTTCAGAAAAGTTTTAGAGTTTTTTTGCAGAACATAATGTCAATTGTCAATCTGTCATTTGTTTCAGTTTTGCAAGAGATAAGAAAAAGTGTGTTCACGATCTGATAAAAAAAAATAAAATTTCGCAATTTTACTAGGTCTCTTGCACCGAATCGTGAATACCCCTATTATTTCGAAATGCGTTATTATAAATGTGTAAAAATCAATTAAAATGGATTTCCAGTGCAACTGAGAAAAAATATTTTTTGCGGCCAACTCAATACACAAAAGAACCAATAAAATTCGGATTTTATGTTCGATTTGGCAGCAGAAATCTGAAATCTCAGATCAAAATCTGAAAAGCCAAAAGTTTTGAAATAACAAAGTGATGCCAAATTTGTACAGTGATTTTGTGATCACCTTACGTATTTGACTATTGCAAAATTTACTATCACCTATCACCTTCCCTTACACAAAATATTCTTTATAAACTAAGATTCAGCGCTCCTACCCAATTCCCTCGCAAATTTTGAAAACAAAATTCTCTTTTAGATTTCCTATCTGTGAACAGTGAAATGTGAATACTTGTGAAGAGTCATAAGAGTAATATGTTTTCAATATAATACTCCCTTTTGCCGTCGACTCTCTTTCGTGGCGTTGTTTTTACGGGCATAATGAATGAAAAGTATAACCACAGACAAGAGAAATATACAGATATAGAATGATAGAGCAAAAGCCTGTTCAAGACAAAATATAAAACCAGCATACACAATTCGAAAAAACCAGCATACACCATACAATACCAGGTGTGAACTGCCTGCAACATGAAGCAAGTTAAAAAGGATTGTATGATTCAAACGAAAATGTATTTTGGGTTTTTTTTTCTCAATTTCTATTTTGTGTGTTTACCTTGTGTGCTGACGATATTATTGTTGCACACTGCTCTTGGTTTTTGGATTCTTATGTTTTGTAATTATTGTCCTTTTATGTCATTTATTAGTTTCATGGTTCATTAGTTTTTAGGCCATGTGTATAAACAAGAGAAATAAATCAATGAATTTTAATAAATTGATAGCGTGAAATAAGAAAAATCTCTGTTTTAGGTTGGAGGTTTTTGAACTTATATTTCAAACACCCACAAAATGTCAGAAAATAAGGAAAAATCCATTGAACTTCTGTGTATTTTTTTCTATTTAAACATTGTCGCAAATCCCATGCAAAAAAAAATATCAAGAAATTACCATATCAGCTAAAAAATATGTTTTCTGACACGGTGGTATATCTCTGGCTATTTATATATAAAAATGTTGTCGAGGATTTTATTTAGCGCAAATGCAGCAATATTTGCCGGCTAGAAAGTATTTTTTTTAGTTCCAGTTATTATTATAATTATATCACTAACGAAATAAAAACAAGTAAAAAGTGTTATCATCGGCCTGGCCTATGCTTTGATACCCTCCACTCCACAAGTCATGCAAAATTGGTTTTGTATGGGAGGTACCAGAACTACTTAACCGACATAGCCCATTTTTAATACCAACCTGACGACGATAAAAAGAAGTCCTTTCACCAAATTTCATTCGCCTATGTCAATTCCTTTGGGGGCTATCGTGCTTTCAGCAGACAGACAGACAGACAGACAGACAGACAGAAGGACATGGCTAGATCGATTCAGAATGTGATCCTGATTAACACGTTCGCGCACGGTATTTATTATTGATGACTTGCGGTGGTGCATTTTGAATATTTCAAAAACTATTGTACTTAGAAACATGAATCAAACACAAACAGGCATAATATTGCTAAAATCAGCAGTAGAACGGATATGATTACTGCTGCTGGTGCGTATAATATTAGGTTTCCTTTAAACTCAGTGTGATTGAAGACATGTATACACGTCTTGCTGAAAAAGGAGATTTTTAAATGACGTGTATGCACGTCATGCACCACCGAGAGAGCCGACGAACGTGTTAAGAATATATATACTTTATGAGATCTCCGGTGACTCCTTCTTGGCGTTACAAATGTAATGGCAAAGTTAATATACCTTCCTGTGGAGGGTATAAGAATATTTTACATGTATAATTTGCAAATGGAATTTTGCAGAAAACTCTAGCGAATTTTGTTTGTTAAAATAATGTTGATTGAACGAATGCACAAAACAACATAAAGTTAAAATATTTACAAAAACACAAATTATAAAAAAAAAAACAAATAAAAACAAAGTTCAAAGCAAAAAGAAAGAATTCATAAAATAGCTGGATTTTTTTTTTTGAATATAATGAAACAAAAAAAGTAACTCAGGCTTATTCAAAAACTAAAAATATTGTAATCTTCTACCGGACCTCAAAAGAAAAAACATTTTTATTGATTTCGTAGCAAATCCTTGCAGTTCCTATAGGTTCATTAAATTTTCAAGTCGCTTGTTATTAGGGTTTTTTGTTTTATTTTTTTGGATCGATTTTTTGGCGCTTTTGCTGGTCCAAATACAATTTTTTCTTAACAACACAAGGACCATAAAAGAAAGTGCTTTCAAATGGTGCTCATCACAAATTGAGTCCTCAAACCATTCGGGACAAAACAACGCTGTTTCTTTAATGCACATAGATACTATTTGCGATTTGATGTTAATAATTTCTGGGATATTGTTGTATATATTTTCAAAAACATTTGTTTGAAGTTCGCAAATTTCAAAAAATGTAAATATTTGAAGGTGGATACAACTTTCCAAAGTCAGATTCCGAATTAAGGTATGCCTTGTGATGAATAAGAAACTCAGAATTTTCAGTTTGCGTCTTATCCATTTTAATCAATGTTCGAGTACAATTCAAACAGGGATCTTTCATCGTTTTAAACAGCTTATAACAGCAGTAACCAGCAAAGTATCGAATAGACATACTTCTGACAGTTATTGAGGCAGATGTCTGTTCATTAAAATTGACAAAGTTTTGCGTGTCAGAGTAATGGATTGACATTATAGCTGTTTCACATGTATCTGCCTGCAAAACTGACTCTTCACCTGTAGTCTTTACAATTGCAGACCAGTCAACATCAAGTAATTCATCGGAGTCTTTTTGGCAGTTAGAAAATTTTGATGCAAATAGTAGATTTAGTGAAATAATTTTGGCAATAATGGATTGAAACTCAAAAGCATTAGGATTCCTTTTATTTGCGTTTCGGGCACGAACATGGGAAAAAAAATTTTCTAGTGGATCCTGGCTCATTTCATTTAAATGGAAATAAAAAGAATCTGAATATTCCGTAAAAAGGTCATCGGCCAAAGAGAGGAAAGATGATATGGTCATTACCATCCCCTTAAGGCAATGAACTGTTGTGTTTTTGCGAAGTTGTATGGACGAAAATAACTCTTTCATTTCAACCAAAAAATCCATATTAATGCTGTTTCTTACTAACGGTGGATGTCCATTTAAAATGTCGAACATTTTATTAATTTTTTTGAAAAAAATTCAAGTAGATTTGGCCTTACTCTCAACATTTTTAGAGAAAACTGAAGCTTCTAGCATTGCCATTATTGCCGCTGAAACAGTATGTGAAAATACTTGTGTTGGTAAACCAACGGACATTTTTTGAAAATTTGTTGGGTCCAAATGTGCTTGGCTGATTTTTGGGCAAGCTCTAACAAGGTTTTGAGAATCGATTGCATATAATTCCCTCAACACATCCCAGCTGACAATATCTCCATTGGGTAAACAAAAGTCCGAAGATAACAAATTTGTTCTAATGGATTTCACTAGATGTGGTACATCAAAGCATAGATAGATTTTTTTTTCGTTGTAAACAAACCAGTTGTTGTTGGTATTTTGTGAACTGCCTTCATCTTCTTTATGTCCAAGTTTTAAAAACAAGCTTCGGTTTGTCGATCCTTGGTCACATGTTAGTGCTCGCACAAATATTCCAAGTTCTGCACAAACATCCAAGCATTTCAATATCTGTTTTTTTAACTCTGAAACTGGACATGATGTAGAACTCACAACATAGTTTAAAATATATTTAAAATTGCAGCAGATTCCCCTTATCATGAAAACGCAAATAGTTTTACCTCTTGTTAGCTCTCTTCTTCCATTTCCGTAGTCAACAAATCCGTCAATTCTGTTCTTAAAATTGTTATATGTTATATTTTCTTCGATAGAAATTTCGCCGAAAATAAGTACTACATTTTTACTTATGTCAGGCAATTTGTCAACCTTTTCTTTGATTTTCGTTAGAACTTCTTCATGGAAACCCGTCGACAAATTTTTTATTTCCATCCACTTGTATAAAGAAGTGGGGTGAGGGAGATGAAAGTCAAGAGTTTCTCTCATAAAATTATATAAGGCGGCATTTTTAAAAAATAAATTTTGCGAAATCCATTTTTCTTTTTTAGAGTAGGTTTTATTTTTAGTTAAAAGCATCCTGGCAAAAACTGTTGCGTTTTCGTTACCGACAGGAAATGAATCGATTAAATCAGCAACGTTTTTTGAGGCTGTCTTTTTATTTGATTTGTGTGACAAACTTCCTATTTTTAATGTTTTCAGTCTGCGTCTTAAAGCAATTTGCTTTAAGTTATTTGATTTGCGTATTTGTCGAATAGTCTTTTCCAAATTATGAATTTGTTCTTTTAATTTCAAAATGTCTGATTTATAATCTTGAATATTCTTGACGTTCTCAGATTTTTCAGAACATTGTGGTTTCTCCAAACATGCATCTGAAAATTTAGCAAATTCTTCTAGGCTTAAATCGACAGCAGGCTCACCTTTTCGACATACGTACGTTTTGTGATTTGAATCATCAGCACTATTAGAAATATTATCAAGATTCAATGTTGGAACAGATCCTTTTTTAAGTTTCTGAGTCATAACCAAATCTTTTTCAAAATGTATTTCACATACATACATCCTTCTTGCAATAATATCATCTTTTAAATTGCAAGCGTCACACCATTTTCTTAAAAGAACCTCTTTCCATCTTGCTGGGAATTTAAAAAAACTTTCTGCTTAAATTTGCTTGCCGCTGGGCGCGACAAGAGTTTATGCAACATTTAATACGGTACCCGTATTCTCTAGTTTTAAGCATTATTTCGTTGAAAGAGCTGAAAAAAGTGCAAAAAAGGTAGAAGACTAGCGCATTCACAACCATACGTTCTCAGAACAAAATGTGCACTGAATGAAAACGAAGTGAAAAAATAAAATTCAAATGTCCTCGCCTCGTGTCGTGTCGGGTGTCGCTTCTCGCTTGTCCTCGCTTCGGTGATGATACTTGTTCTGAGTTGTTACAGAGAGAAAAAACTCCTTTCACGTTTTTTTTTACCTGGATAGATCGAACACCATACCCATGGCATTGGTCACAAGCAAAGCACAGCACACGACACTGATGTCCATACTCCATAATATGGGGTTGGCAAATGCATGTTGCCTGCATGATCATACAATAATCGAAAAACAGAGTAGCTGGAGCCATCTACATTAAGAAAAAGAATTAAACTGGATGTGTACCATATTCTACATCTGTATATTTCTCTTGTCTGTGGTATAACCCTCAATCATAGTTTGTATACAACTGCGTACCTAGTTCAAATTTAATGTAGTAAAATTCAACTTATTCAATTCTTAATATATTAAAAATTGCAAAAAAAGGACCCAGAAAATCTTTTTTTTTTTTTAAACTTCATTTGTTAAGATTGGTTGAGCGTGTGCGCTACAGAAATAATATAAAGTGGATTATGTATATAGAGTGGATCTTAAAAGTAACCCACCTGAAAGTTAATTGCACAATCCAAAATTGATGCGCACGCAATCACAAAGAACATAACCGTTCACAATGTTCACTTCATCAAACTGAACTCACCTCTATGAAATCATTTTCCGCTGGTAATTTTTACAAAAAATCGTTTCAAAACAATGTATTAAATCAAATTGAATTGCAGCAATTGTCGAAGGCTGATAAAAATTTGATAAAATTTGAAAAAATGCTGATAAATCGCAACGCACGTCTGTATAGCACAATAGTATGCGATGGAAAAACTGTGCGCAAATGAGTCAGCCGTCAAAAGTTGATGCACACAGCGTCATATACTGGCAATACCGGAACCAGCATCTTGTTCGTTTTAATGTGTAACAACAAAAACTTGCTACAAAAACAACTGTCACACAAATTTGGTGCAACCACAATTGTCGCAAAAAATTGTAAAAAAAAAAAAATTGCCGCAATGTAAACATGAACGTTATCATGAAAATGGCGTCGTAAAAATGGCTCCCTACAAAATGTATGGGAAAATTTATTTTCTTCATAATTTTTTTTTCGGGGAACGTTCTTAGGTATTCTTCTTGTTTGGCCCAAGACCAGTCTGAATTGGTGCGAATCATCGAAATCGGTCCAGGCGTTCTTTAGTTACAACCGCAGTAACTAACGTCACTCTCTTTTATATATTTAGATTGATGTTAAATTAAATATAAATATTTCTTGTGGAAAAATAACAATTTTTAATTCATAACTAAATTGATTTTTTCGCAATTCGCCTATTTACAATTCGCTCTCAATGCACATAAATGCAACACTTTTTGCTAAAAATCAAGAAATGGCTTTTTTATATTTTCAGCTAATCCATCAAAAACAAGAAAGGGACAAGGCAAACTAAATGTAAGTATTTTAAGCAACTGCGAACAATTATAGCGAACGCATTTTTACGTGTTCGGGTTTTGGACATTCAGTACACATCCATCCCACTTCTGAATTAGTATAAATGCTTTCAATTGAAATAATTTTCCTCCTTCTAAATGAAAAACTTCGATTCTGTTTTTTTATTATGTTTATTCTTTACAATTTTATTGGTCAAGTCGAGAAGATGATATCGGCCAAATGGGCGCCGTCACAATTGATTGCCATACAAGAGGCAAACAACATCGGATGACGTCTTTGGGCCACCCTGTATATATAAATTCGAGTATAGGTATATTCCACAAAAGAGAACATCTTATTTTTGTAATTGTTGATCTGAGCTACTTAGTGGTCAAGACTCAAGGTAAGAGGGAAAGATAGGTAGGTAATAAAGGTATACCTTATAATTAGATTCGGTACAATTTGCCAATTGGGAATACGGGAGATTACCTAGAAGAATTTAATAAATAAAAAAACTACAGGGTAGTGCTAAATAGCCTTATCACAAATTAATTCAGACTGCAGAAGTTAGAAAATAAAGTTAAGGTTGGTAAAGGGTGTTGTTTTTAGAGGTATAGAACTTTAAGTTGTCAACACTTTTTAACTGGCGGCCATTTTGTCAGCTGTCAAGTGATTTATTTTTAGTTTGGTTTGGCATTTCATCATGAACAGGTTGACAAATGAACAACGCTAGCAAATCGTGCAAATTTATTTCGAAAATAATGGTTCAGTTCGCGAAGTTTACCGCAAGCTCCGTTCTTTTTATGGTCGATATAATCGTCCATCAGAGCAATTAATTCGGTTAACCATGGATCGTTTGCGCACTAGGTTTACTCTATGTGATAATACGCATCCGCAGAGACGTCGAACAGTGCGCACCGAAGAAACAATCGCCGCTGTAGAACAAAGTGTTGAAGAGGACCCGAATGAATCGGTTCGCCACCGTGCACAGCAATTGGCCATAATAAACGACTATTTTGTTCCCGAATTGGATGGCATGAATGTGGATGGGATATGGCTCCATCAAGACGGCGCTACATGCCACACAGCGCACGTCGTAATCGATTTATTCAAGGAAACATTCGATGAGCTCATAATTTCGCGGAATGGACCTGTCAATTGGCCACCAAGATCGTGTGATTTGACACCATTGGATTATTTTCTTTGGGGATATGTGAAGTCGCTCGCCTGTGCCAACAAACCAGAAACGTAAGGGGACTTGGAAGCCAACATTCGTGGCGTTATTGCCGACATACAGCCCCAAATGCTCGAAAAAGTGGAAATTGGACCTCTAGACTTGGCTTTATTCGAACCAGCCGCGGCGGCCACATGCTCGAAATCATATTTAAATATTAATGGCATAAAATGATCCTTCCACTAAAGCCAAATTGATGGACACTAAAACGATTTTCTTGTGTTTTACTTCATTTCGAAGTTCCATACCTCTTAAAAAACACCTTTTACATCTTCATATAACTTTACTGGCATATGTCTACACTGAATCAAATTGTTGTTGCATGCACAAACACATGCTACTCAAATGGTTTTCCATATAAGTAAACCTTAAACTAATATTAATTTTTGAAACAATCGTAACAATTCGCTAAAGCGGATTGCTTATTGACACTTCCGATATTCACTCTAGGTATTTGTCCCAGGTATAAGTGACTTGACAACAGTACCTCATTTTGGACCCTCTCTGATGATGCGTTTAGAAATTGGTAGTAAACTTTTTTCAGTGCCGTTTACTTTTAGCGATAGGGATTTAGAAGAACTTTAGAAGAAACTAAAAATCGAGATACACAACAAATTATAACAGTTTAGCCAACTTAGTTTACGAGGCTCATAAATGTAATTTTGTTTGACGTATTCACTAACCACTATTAGGGTTCGAATATGTGAAAAAATTCGAATTTCCAAAGGGGTAGTAAAACGGATTTATGAACTCTTTTTCGAAAATGTTTATTGTCAAAAATACAAATCATCAGAGAATTCTTTCGAACATTCTTCTATATTCGAAGAATATAAGTATTAAAATCATTCAGGCACTTTAAAATACGTAACCTGAGTAAACTATTATTATTGATTGCTCAATTAAAGATCTAACGTTTGTTGAATTAATTCACATTTAATCCAGCAGTAATCATACTATCGTTTTACTGTTTTTGTTTATACACAGATCACAAAACTATTATCAAGACTTTTTTTTTCTTATCAAACAACCAACTTGTTTTGTGTATCATCACAGTAAGCGCACAATAATGTTCGCGCTTTTCTTCTGGTTCCACATTGGTTATATATTACGCATCACATAATTTAGGAGACCGAGTCGCAATCACTTTCACATCTTTTAAAACTAAGCATTCCACGTGCACATTCAGTTATAAAATTAATGTTGTATGTACCTACATTCTACAGATTTGTATCTTAACGCATTTTTTTAAGACGCCCTTCATATATTACAAATGAATGTGAAAATTTCTCTTTTGACCTATATTTCGCTGTTCGTACTTGCATATACGCTACAAAGGTACCTACATAGTTAGAAAATACAATAGAGATACTAGATATAGTTTTGTTTATTCTTTTGATCGATTTGAATTAACTAACTTACAAAATATCTGTGGTAATTACAAATTCATAAGACTCAAAGCTGTGTATGTATATATACATACCAAATGAAATCTGCACGCGTACGGAAAATGTAGGAACTTTAGACTGTAAAATTAGATGATCTATTCCATTCTCATCTTTACTTTCTCTTTGAATCATGGAAAGGTTAGTTCGCGCAATAACTGCGAGTGTAATGTTTTAGGTGAGTTTTGGTATGTACATTACATACATGGTTACGTGTATAGTATATATTAACCATAAATAAAAAGATATCAATTATTGGTTGGTAATGTACACACCAAAACGCAGTAGGCACAGGTTAATGTTTTAATGTTTTAAGTCGTATATGCATTAGATTATATTTAATTGTATACGTTCATAATTTGTAGGTATATGCATATTATGTACTTAATATTATATCGAAATATATACAAATGTAGTATACCTATTCCAATGTAAAAACGTTAATTCACGAACATATACTTTCTTGTCTATTAGAATAAGAACTTTCACTTTCTGAATAACTGCCAATCCGTTTTGATTTAAGATGTAGATATCGCCGGTAAGTAGAAAACTAGGGAACTAAAATATAATCGTTCTTTTATTACTTTTCCAAGTGAATTTTATAAAATTGCAATCAATCAATTAGTACAATAATACATTTATCATAAATGCATACATTCTATATTATTAGCCTACCTTCTTCTTCTTATACCTACTTTCATTCTCAACTGTACGTATGTCTTTATTAAAAATATAAAAAGCAATTTAGATCAAGGATTATCATAAAAGAAGAATGTAAACATTTTTTTCTTAACGTTCAACGATTTTCATTAATCCAATTTTCCTTCTTACTGAGTGTTTAGGTACACGATATTAAGATATACACTTCGTTGCTTAATAACTAAAATATCCATTTTCAATTTGGTACTTACAACAATATCTTGTCGAATATTGGCAATTATTTGTTGCCATTTTATATTCGATGAAATAATATCCGTGGTCTCCGTTTAAGTTTATTTTCACAAAATCTTAAAAGTGAAAACTAGCACAAGAAACACACTTTCACTTTTTCAAAAATAAAGTAGTTGTTTGAACGAGAAACCGTCGTTATCGATAAAGATTCAATAGCATGTATATTTTCATATTTGTTTCCGTATACATATAATTATTCACTTATTGTATTTTGTATACACATTATTTAAAATTTTATTTTCCCCCATGCACACGAATAAATATCAACTTTTCACAAGAAATTTATAATTTTTTTTTGTGTAGAAAGCCACTCTTCATCCAGTTCGTAACGATTTCTTCGACTTACTTTACCCGTCTGTTGCTAGATCATCAATGAAACCTCCGCTTATCCTATGTTTTTGGCATTTTCTCTTTCTTTCGTTCTTTTACATTTACTTTAGTTGTTACGTTTGCTGTTGTGTGAAGTATATTTTCTTTGCTCAGTGAAATTGAGTTACCATACGTGACAACTATGATTAAAATATGGGAATACTTAATATAGAAAACACTTATTTATTAAGAACTTGAAGTAAATTCTAGTTGCTCTTTATTTATAATCAAATAAGGTATTAAGTTCTGCAAGAACATCTTTGTTTATTTACTGCTTAGTCTCATTTATTTTATTATTATGCAAGTCAGCTTAACTTGCACTTTCATTCATAACCATCGTACTTTTTTAGTTTTTTGCTTCATTAAAATCTTTTGCTAAAATTTTTCAAACAAGAACGTTTTAATTGGTTGAGGTATTGCGGTTACGGGATTCAGTATGAAAGGCCAAAGCATAGAAACATTTCACATTTTCAGGTTTTTAATCATGCTTAGGTTTAAGAAATTGTAACAGCCATTGTCGTTTTCCACATATTGTAATTAATGTTAAGAATAAATCTGTTATAATAACTTTGAACTCAGACGATAAGTATATATTTCGCCAAATAAAACATGAAAAGTGATTTTGTCAAATAGCTAGTAAAAAATTCCCACTTTAACTACAAACAGGTCTGATTTGTCCGCTATGGGATTCAATTCATTTCATTACACACGCTATCATACACTACACCGATGCAAACACTGAGAGAAAACTGAGAACGATAAACTCGTAGCCGTTATTAGTTTTGTGCTTTGAAGAGCGACTTGCATTTCTGTCAAAATACTCATGCCAAAAAGGGATACCCTCGAAAACCCTTGTTTTGAAATCCCGCAGGGTTTTCATCTTTCAACGAAATGCTTTGAATCACCGACAACTTTATGATTGTTATTATGAGTTAAGACAAAATATTCGACGCAAAAGATTTTTAATCGAGGGATATTGATACAAACGATTTCATAAACAGGATTTTAAGGGATTTCAATCACAACCCTGCCGATGACTTGAGCATGCTCCCAAGTACAAATTGATGGTTGTATTTAGTTGTAGTTTAGGCGCTGTTACCACATTTCAGATATGTAACCGACACAGTAAAAGTTCGTATAGAGTTTAATACTATGTTCCCACCGACGTTTACCCGAAGTGATTTATAAATCACGAAAGGCGTCTCCACCGAACTTTTCGTGTTTAAGTGTGACATTTTTGTTAGCTTTCGGACCAGATGGTTTTATTTTTGTTTGTTTTTTATGTTTTGTTGCCATACCTGCCATAAATAAAAGAATTTTTGAATAAATAAAAGTATCAAAAACTCACCGAAACACGAACAAAGTTAGAAAATTGAATTTGCAACAAATTTTTGACATTTTTTTTTATTTTTTGTTTGCTGAATAAAGTGCTGAAGAGAATAACAGGTATGTTCGATTTTATTTTGTGCGGATTTGCGATGACAGATACGTAATTAAAATTTAAACACGTTATCACGTAAATATTAATCACGAAAATGTAAAGGGTTTTCCAATAAGAGGTGTTATTTTGGTATTAAAAAAAAATGCCGTTTTTTTGAGATAAATGATGGGATGTTTATTTCATAAAAGAGGAATGTATGCCGTTAATAATGAAAAACAACGTCAGCCACTAGGCCACCACGAGCACGCACACAGGACCATATCCTTTTCATGAAATTTTCCATAACCAAATCGGCTGCCCTATGTCCTCGATAGCCTCACGAATTTTGAGGTCTTGAATCGACGCTGGGCTGTTGGCTTGTGATTTAACACCTTGCGACTTCTTCCTTTGGGGCCATGTGAAAGATAAGGTCTACAACAACAGCCCAGCGTCGATTCAAAACCTCAAAGATAAAAAGTCAGCTGCCAAATTTGTTTTCGTGTGTTTTTAAGTTGGTTGGGAAATACAAATGCTTATACCAATTAGAAATGAAGGTACACACATAACTTTAACGATAATGCTTAAATACCGAAAGGAAGATCATATAAGGAAAATGATATTGCAGATAATATAATGGCCGGTGTTGAAGGGTAGTTATGCGATGTCATGAGAACACAAGCGTTCTCACCTAGCCTCTCGCTATCAACTCCTAATCTCACCTCCACGTGGTGACTGGTGGGTGCCTAGTACCTCGACTAGAGATTGGGTAACCAACCCCTTTGGAAGGTCTTTGGTGGCAGCAGACGAGAGAGGGGATAGGAGTGTTGTTTTCTCACTAAGACACCTCCTCTGGTACCAGAGAGCTGCTCTGACATATTCGGATACCACGTCTATAGGGATTTACAATACCGAGCCAGGGTGTTGGAGAAGAGTTGGTGGCGGATGAACCCTTAATGGGCCAACGGCAGCGCTCACATCCCAAAGTGGGTTACTGGCACCGGAATAACCGGCCTGCTGTCCTAAGGTCAAGGGCCTGGCCCTCCAGGTTGGGGGTTGTGCCGTCGGGGTAACTTCCCGACGATGTAAAAAAAACACTAGTTATGAGAGAGAAACGTGAAGCCTCGGATAACGATTTCCCCCAAACGGCAACCAGACCCGGAACGTCAACGGACAACGATTTGAGAGTATGTACCTGGAACGTGCGAACGCTGTACACCCCAGGTGCTACTCAAAAACTTATGTCTGTCCTCACGCGGTAGATAGGATCAGGTATGATGAAAAGGAAAAATTGCGATATTTATTACAGCTGCCATAAAAGATTGCATGTATTAGGATGCGGATTCGTCGTGGGAAATCGGCTTAGGACAAAAGTTATTGACTTTAAGCCGATAAGTGATCGCCTAGCTATGATCCGCATCAAAGCTACTTTCCAAAACATAAACCTAATATATGCACACGCCCATACCGACGAGGCTGAAGACCATATCAAGGAGGAGTTTTATGACCTCCTGAATGGAGCCTACGGAGCCTGTCCGGAGTACGATGTCAAAGTTGTACTCGGGGACTTCAATGCTAAAGTCGGAAAGGAAAACATCTTTGGCGGGTTAGTTGGTAAGCACAGAATCCACGAAACGACCACAGACAACGGTTACCGACTAACTGACTTCGCGGCAGCTTGTAATACGGTGATAAGTAGCACTAGGTTTCCAAGGCTAAGGATCCACACAGCAACCTGGCGCTCTCCAGACGGTCGAACCGCCAACCAAATCGACCATGTGCTAATCGACGCGAGGCACGCATCCAACATCCCCAACGTGCACACATTTCGCGGGGCAAACGTCGACTCTGACCATTTTCTTGTTGCGGCTAAGTTCAGAGCTCGACTATCCAACGAGAAGAAGCTGCGTTCCGCCCAGAAGAAGAAATTCGACGTTGGGCGCCTTAGCACACCTGGAGTAGAAAGAGTCTACAAAGAGCGCCTGAGTGAGAAACTCTCCGCAGTGCATTCACCTACCACAAATGCCAACACCCAGTGGTCCCAGTATCGCGACATCATCAAAGAGGTAGCCGAAACCACCTTAGGGTACCAGCCACCCCAGAGAAAGAGCCCGTGGTACGATGATGAATGCGTACGCAGGAAAAAGGTGACAGAAGATGCACATATGAAGGCGCTGCAGCGCAAAACAAGGGCAGCGAGGGAAGAGTATCGAGCCAGGAGGAGGGAGGAGAAGAAAATCCTGCGTAGAAAGAAGAGGGCCTACGCAGTCTCCCAGCTCAAGGAGATCGAAGAGTCCAGCGATCGAAGCAACATCCGGAAGTTCTACAAGAAAGCCAAGCAACTGGCTGCTGGCTTCAAGACCGGAACGCAGGCTCTTCGAAACAGTGATGGAAACCTTGTCACCGAAGCGCAGGGAATAGTAGATGTGTTTAAGCAGTACTTCCAGCAGCTGCTAAATGGGCATCATGTAGAGAGAGTGATAGGGCAAGAAGAGAACCCACGTCCAGTCAATGAAGATCCAGTTCCACCACCCAGTATAGAAGAAGTTGGCTTAGCAATAAAAAAGCTAAAGAACAACAAGGCCGCCGGCTCTGATGGTTTACCAGCGGAGCTCTTCAAATACGGTGGTGATGTTTTGGTAGGGCGCATGCACCAAATCATCAACCAAGTATGGGTGGTTGAAAGTATGCCCGATGACTGGACTATAAGCTCCATATGCCCCATCTACAAAAAAAGCGATCCTATGTCTTGGAAGAACTATCGAGACATATCCCTGCTTAATGTCGCATACAAGATCCTATCCAACGTACTGTGTGAACGTCTCAAACAGTTCTGCAACACACTAATCGGCACGTACAAGTGTGGCCTCCGGCCCGGAGATCGACTATAGACCAAATTTTCACACTGAGGCAAATTCTGGAAAAGACCAATTTCAAGTCGAGACTCACAATCTATTCATCGACTTTAAAGCACCATATGATAGCATTCATCGCCAGGAGCTTTATGTGGCGATGGCCGAATTCGGGATCCCGGCAAAACTGATCCAGCTATGTAGCATGACGCTGGAGAATACACACTGCAACGTGCAATTTGGAAGTAGTTCCTCCGAGCTATTCCAAACATGCACCGGATTTCGCATTATCATGTGACTTGTTCAATCTCGTGCGCAGGGCAGGTGTCAACACGGAAAGCACTATCTTCAACAGATCCGTCCAGCTACTGGGGTATGCAGACGATATTGACATCATCGGTCGCTCCCAGCGTGCCCTGATAGAGGCTTTTACGGCGATTGAAGAACAGGCGAAATTCTTTGGTCTTGTAGTAAATGAGGACAAGACTAAGTACATGCTATCAACAAACAAACAAGCATCTGTCCACCGCCTAGGACAGAACGTCACTATTGATAGCATCAATTTTGAGGTAGTTAAGGAGTTTATCTACCTCGGAGTAAACATGAACTCCACAAATGACATCCTAGTGGAGATCCGGCGAAGAATTACCCTAGGAAACCGCTGCTACTTCGGTTTGGCAAGGCAATTGGGTTCAAAACTCCTAACTCGAAGGACAAAATGTATGCTTTACAGAACTCTTATCTTACAAGTTCTACTTTATGGCGCCAAGTACTGGACGATAAGCAGGAAGGGAGAGCTGATACTGGGCTCCTTCGAAAGAAAAATTCTTCGGCGGATTTTTGGTCCTGTGTGCGAGGAGGGCGAATGGATGAGAAGATACAACCGCGAACTCTATGAGCTGTACCAAGATGTGGATGTAGTCCAAAAGGCCAAAATACGTCGACTACATTGGCTCGGCCACATCGAGCGAATGGACAATAATGCTGCAGCTAAGAGGATCTTCGAATCCCAGCCACCAGGTTCGAGACGACAAGGAAAACCGAACCTCCGTTTCAAAGGCCAAGCCATCGCGGATGCCAGAGCGCTTGGTCTGGATAACTGAAAGCAGCGTGACCGGGATCGCAGAGGATGGAAGGCTGCAGTGTCTCAGGCAAAGACTCTCCATCGGTCGGGAGCCCGTTAAGTAAGTAAATAAAGTAAGTAGATAATATAATGTGAATTCAGTAATTGCATTTCTTCGTTCCCGAGTGCAAAATATTAAATCGAAAGTCAGTTTTACCTCAAATACCGAACAAGTTGTTTTTGTTGGCAAAAACTCACGCGCTCGAGAAATATTGAGTATTTATAATATTCAGTTTAAATTCCAAGTTATTTTTATTTTCCCAGGGATTTTCAAACTCATTACAATGGCTGTAAAATTAAATTAAAAACATTATCTCTTCTACTTAACTAGTTAGCATATGTATTTAAAGAACAAAAGAAGTTTCGAATATCAATTATTTAATAATAATTTTGCTTGCGCATGTCATCCAAGTCTGACTTCCCAAAAAATATCAAAATTTCCAAACGCGATAGATCGCCAGATACCGAGGACAAACAATTGTCCTCGGATAAAAATAAAAAAATTCGTACAACAATGAAAAGTTCTAGTGCTGCAAAAAAGGATCCCAATTCCAATTATTGGAGTCCTCTACAATGTCTTCCGGATAGTGATACGGACGATATGGACGAAATTCTTTCGCCAAACAATTCACATACAAAAGTGTATATTCCGCCAATTAAGCTTCTGCAAAAGTCCAGTGATTATGTGCATAATTTAATAAAATCATTAAATATACAAGACTATTGTATAAAAATGATATCTATCGGCATAAAAATCATGTGCGAATCGATGGAATCGTATGATTTAGTGATCGGTAAACTAAAAAGTGAAAATTGTCAATACTTTTCTCATGATCTTAAGAGTGAAAAAGCATTCAAAGTTGTGTTATACGGTATGGGCGAAATGGACGCAAATGTATTAAAAACAGAACTTGTAAGAATTGGGCTTAAGTGCAATGCATTAAAAAAAATTACAAAAATTTACGACCGATACACCGACACTTTCTATCTGGTTTCGCTGGAAAATGGTTCAATCAAACTTATTGACTTAAAAAAAAACTATCGTTCCATTTTTCACACACAAATAAATTGGAGTTACCAAAGGAGGCTAAAAGGTAAACTAACCCAATGTCACAATTGTCAGATGTTCGGTCACGGCGAAAAAAATTGCCACATCAAAACATATTGTGCAAACTGCGCTGGTCCACACAGGACTGTCGATTGTCAAAATGCTTCTTTGCCTAAGTGCGCAAATTGCAAGGGATCTCACAAATCTACTGATCCCAATTGTATAAGTAGATCAAAGTATTTGGAAATGAAGGAAAAATCCGCAAAGCAAAAACAACATGTTCTGCCAAAAACTTCCAACAGACAGTATGCCTCTCCTTCTTACACTGGTGGGCTGAAACAGGTTTCAATCGCCTCTCTGACAGACTTTCCATCACTCCCACAGCGGCGGCAGCTTTTACCCAGATCTCAGTCACAGTCAATGCAAAGAGCACACTCTATAAATTCTCAGCCTACGAATGCGTGGGAAGAACTTGCCTGCAGTTCCAATACCATCAACAACAACAACAACAGTGTCTATAATAATGTTCCAGTAACTCCTGTCAACAATTCCAGTCATTCATCTTGCAACACTCCCAGCAACATTCCTGTCAACAACAACACCAACACACTGTTTACAGCTGATGAGCTTAACTCGCTAGCAATGGAAATGATTACGAAGTTATCTGTTTGTAAAACAAAAACTGAACAATTTTATGTTATCACACATTTAGCTACTAAGTTCTTGTGTCATGATGTTAAGTAATATGGTAGATAGACATATAAATATTGTTACTTGGAATGCGAGAGGTATTCGCAAAAAAATCACAGAGTTTATGCTCTTTTTAAACACTAAAAACGTTGATATTGCCTTAGTAACGGAAACGTGGCTTAAGCAGGACTTGCGTTTATCCACACCTGATTTCAAATGATATCGATGTGATAGAATCGGTAGAGTAGGTGGAGGTGTAGCAATCTTAATAAGAAGATCAATTCAACATTCGCTTTTACCAATTGTAAAAACTCGTTTTGTAGAAAATCTGGGAATTGAGGTGCAATTAGTCAACCAGAGGAAAATAAAAATATACTGCGCTTATTTTCCTGGCGGTAGAACTTCAACTGACAAAAAAATAGGCCTGAAAAATGATCTCCGTAGATTGTTCACTCTCAATGGTGAGTTTTTAATTGGAGGTGATTTTAATTGCAGGCATAAGGATTGGGGTTGCTTAAGAGCTAATGCGTGGGGAAATATTTTGTCCAGTGTAGCTCTTACTATGCCAATATCTCTAGTATACCCTCCTAGTCCAACCTATTTTCCTGGTACTCGTCGTCGTCCTTCCGTCCTTGATTTATTTGTTACTAATGTACCTAACGAAGTTGCACAGCCTTATTCATTAAGAGATCTGAGCTCAGATCATAATCCCGTTTTATGTCGACTTCGTAAGTCAGGGATAAAAAAAGTGCAATATGTGGAAGACCTAAAAAATGCTAATTGGAATCGTTTTCGGTCTGAAGTTACTACTAGGCTCCAAAACATGCCAAGCAACTTAGATAATGTCACATGTAATGAAGATGTTGATTCCATTGTCACACAATTTTCAGAAGAAATCTTAGGCGCTGTTAACAATAGTGTTCCTAGAGTTCCCAAAAAAATCGTCCCTATTAAGGTACCTTCTTACATCTTGGAAACTATTAAGAAAAGAAACACTTACCGACGACTTTGGCAGAGATATCGTCAGGATTACTACAAAAATCAAGTCGCGCATTTGAATAAACTAATATCCAAGAACATTTTTAATCATAGAAACAAAGAGTGGAATAAAAAACTAAGCACTCTAGAAAAAACGCAAAACCTTTCTGGAACATAACAAAAGTAGTAAAAAACAAAAACAAACAACTTCCCTTTCTCAAAGATCCAACCAGTACTTTTTTTACTGATCTGGATAAAGCAAATGCGCTTGCTTCGACTTTCGCAAGGAACCATGTGATCACGACTAATTTAGGAGACCGTGCCACAAATGTGTTAGTAAACAATGCTATCGAAAATTTACTAAATAATACCACCCAACCTTCTTCAAGTGACTATATCACCATTGAAGACACTGAATTCATTGTCAATAACTTGAGACTACGAAAAGCTGAAGGTATTGATTCAATAAAAAATGTATATATCAAGCAATTGCCTAGACCTGGTCTTCGACTAATAACTTTTATTATTAACGCCAGTTTAAAAATGGAATATTTTCCCGAAGTATGGAAAGTCGCAAAAGTCGTTCCAATTATAAAAGCTGGTAAACCTCCTGAACTGACTGACAGCCATAGGCCAATCAGCTTGCTGAGCAGTCTCAGTAAAATTTATGAAAAGGTCATAAAGGAAAAATTGTTGAAGCACATTTCAGACAACGGCTTATATCCTAATGAGCAATTTGGTTTTAGACGCTTTCACAATACATCTCACCAAGTGCTCAGAATTTGCAACCACGTAAAAACAAATCGTTCAATAGGGAAATCAACTGGAATGATTCTCCTCGATATTGAGAAAGCCTTTGACACTGTCTGGCATGACGGACTTTTATATAAAATGTTAAATTTAAATTTCCCCCTTTATATTTGTAAAATTATTCAGAGTTTCTTGTCAAATCGTTGTTTTAAAGTCCATATAAACAGTGGTGTCTCAAATATAGTTAACTTCAGATCAAGTGTTCCCCAAGGCTCAGTCCTCGGACCTGTATTATATAATCTGTACACATCAGATTTTCCATCTTTACCAAACTGTGAAGCAGCTATCTTTGCCGATGATACTGCGATTTTATCGTCTCATGAATTCGCTCTCGATATTGAGAGGAGTCTAAAAAATGCGATGGTGATATTAGAAGAATATTACAGCAGATGGAAAATTAAGTTGAATCGGGAAAAATTGCAAGCTATCTTTTTCACAAGAAAAAGAAAAGCCTGTTATCTTCCGAGTAGTCAGTTTAATACAAATGGTACAAATATTGATTGGAAGCCTGTCGTAAAATACCTAGGAATATATTTGGACAGCAAGTTGACTTTTGGTATTCATATTACGAATACTCTCAACAAAATTGCAATTGCTATTAAGATGTTGTATCCCTTAATAAATCGAAAGTCGCAGCTTTCAAACCAAAATAAAATAATTATACACAAAGTAATTTTTCAAGCAATACTGCTGTATGGTTGTCAAGTATGGGGAAATTGTGCAATGTACCACATTAAAAAACTGCAGGTTTCGCAAAACAAGTTACTTAAAATGATGCTTAACTTGCCGTGGCATCACTCGACTATAGACATTCACAATAAGGCGAATGTTGAATTGATCTTCGAAAGAATACAAAAGCTGAACCAACGTTTTCTAGAACGCTGTGATTTTGCCGATAACCCTTTAGTAAATATTTTAAATACGAATTATATTCGACTAGATAGTTGATAACCTTGTTATTTGTTTATTTATTTGTTTTCCTTAATTATATATTTATATATATTATTATTTTTTTTATTTTTTATTTATGTATTTATTTATTTATTTATTTATTCATTTGTTAATTAATTGATTCATTTATTTATTTATTTATTAATATATTTATTTATTTATTAATATATTTATTTATTTATTAATTTATTTATTTATTTATATATCTGTCTTTTTATTATTTATTTATTTATATATTTATTTACTTGTTTTTGTTTATTACATGAAATTGCTGGGTGAAATCGCTTGTACCTGATTTTTTATTTTTATTTTTTTTTTTTTTTTCTATTTTAATTGAAGGTTTTTTTTCCGTATTTTCCTTCAAAAGTAACATTTCAATTTAAACCCTAATATCATTCTTATGTAGAAATAATGTTTCAGAAGAAAGACATAACCTGTCATATCTCTGAATTGTAAAATGTGTGGTAACAAAACCCATGTAAACTTATATACGAAATAAAGCTATCTATCTATCTATCTACATAAATTGAGGAAATGTTTATTTTTTGTTGCGTTTATTATTATTAGGTCGTAATTTTTATTAAATGATTCATTCTATCTGTTTTATACTTTGAAAGTATGAGAACATTCAACAAAAGTTTGATTAAAATCATTATATTAATACGTGAACATCAAAAGTTTCGGTACACTTTTAAAGTATTTATTTATTATGAAATCAGCAGAATGAAGCTTATGTTATTTGAAAGGTACTGTGCCAAAGATGTGCACAAATAAAATATCGTGGGTATATGTATATATTAAGGCTGGTAAAACTAAGTTATGAATTCCCGATACAAAACAGGTAATTGAAAGGATTTTGGTGACAATCAATTTGTCGCCGCCATATTATCATAGCAACGTATTCAAATATAAATCATCTTAGATTAGAACCTGTTTCCGATGGAGCAGTTCACTTACGTATTTTTCGATATCTAGATTTCGCTCTTTTCGTTTGTAAAAAAAAAACATTTATATAACGAAAAAAATTATTGTGGTAGGTAAGTTTTTTAGTATTTCGTACTTATAAAAGGTATGGTCGATTTTCGACCACAAGCGATACTAGTAATAAGAAATGGATTAAAAAAATGTTAAATGTTTTCGCCTTTAAAGGCTAGTACGCAGCTCAAGTGAAATCCAATTTTTCATACAATTTGTTCACTGCGAAATGTCTAAATTAACTTTCCGCATGAAAATTTCGCTAGGCAGTATGCAGTTCGAGTGAAAAATATAGCGGTTCAAAAATCGAGTTGTAATAATGTTATTGAGTATTGAAATCTCTCCACAGCTATTTCACTTGGTTTTTGTTGTCCGTCGCATTAATTTTTTGACATATCAGGGTAAAAAATGATTTTAATGCAAAGCGGTTGAGAAATTTATTGGAATTTCAGGTGTTTTTTTTAAGACAATAGGTCTATTCGCGTACTCGGTTGAAATCGAACGCAATCGATCGCAATCGCACAATCTAGTAGGTACCTAAGCGAGAGATGCTTCTGCAATAGGGAGGGACTTTAAACCGATCTAAAATAGCTTCCGAGGGCACTGATTTCATACGGAATGGGATTGAACTTAGCCGTTCCACTAATCGGCAATTTGTTTATGAATTATTTGAGAAATTTTTAACGAAAAATCACTCGCTTTTCAAATTTCTGAACATTTTTGTTAGAAAATATTACGGAAAATCTTTTCCTCAGTCAATTTCTATAGATCAAGAGGTTTTATCCGCCTTAATCTCCTGATTACATTGTCTAAGTTAAATAATTCGGCTATTTCTAAGCTTACGTGGTTGAGAAGCCTACTTCTTAAATGCACAGAAGTAGGCTTCTCAGCGACTTGTTTAACTTCTTTTTCAACCATTTTAATATTTAGATGTATATGTATTGACTATTTTCCTTTGTAATATATTTTGAAAGGCCTTAATTTTTTTTTAATTCGTTTGGCGTAGTCATGCCTACAACAGGTGACCGTGGGTCCACACTGGTTTCAGAATTTGTTTGTATGGCATTAACTTAACTATCTTCCAATAAGCCAATACATTTGACTGTATCGCATGGTTCACAAAAAGTGAAGTTCTCAATTTGTTTCCTCCTGCTGTTTTCTTTTTAGTAGAATAAGTAGAATAAGGTGGATGGGTATGTATGAATCGGAGGAGAAAGACGACGACACCAAAGAGAGGTTCTACGAGCTCTTATACAAGACGTACGAGCTGTGCCCTAACTATGACATTAAAATTGTCCTAGGTGATTTTAATGCAAAGATAGGAAGAGAGGCGATCTTTGGTAGTACTGTCGGAAGGTACAGCCTACACGACACCACCTCCGATAACGGATTTAGGCTGATCGACTTCCCGGCGGGCGAAATGTTGTCGTAGCAAGTACGCGGTTCCTGCATCTCGATATTCACAAAGGCACATGGAGATCTCCGGACCAATCAACCGTCAACCAGATTGACCACATTCCGATCGACGCAAGGCACTCCTCCAGTATTATGGATGTCCGAACGTTCCGGGGGGCCAACATTGACTCGGACCACTACCTTTTTGTAGCCAAGGTACGACTGCGGATATCCCGAACACCGCCAAGACAAGTAAATACTGTGAGGAAGTTTGACGTCGGACGGCTACAATCGCAAGAGATCTCCAGAGCCTTTTCCGATCGAGTCTCTCTCAATCTCTCAAGATGTCCTATGCAGCCAGCATCAAATATTGAAGACCAGTGGCACCATTGCCAAATAGCCATTAGAGACGCCGCCTCTGATGTGCTGGGTTTCACCCGACCACCGCAAAGAAACCCCTGGTTCGACGACGAATGCCGGCAAGCACATGCAGCGATTCAAGAGGCATACAAAGCGGCGCTGCAAAGGAGGACAAGAGCTGCCCGTGAGCTCGACGCGCAGAAGAGGAGAAACGATCACCGGCTTCTGAGGAAAAAAAAGAAAGAGCATGAGAAGCGTGCGATCGAGGAACCTCCCAAGGATACAGAGCCCGAACCGAAGCCTGCAAGGACGAACAAGGGAACATCGTAGTGGAGTCGCAGTCGATGCTAAGAGTATGGAAGAACTACTTTTACAGACTGTTTAACGGCGATGACGAACAAAATCCCGCTGTCAGGCAGAATGAACCATGCAACCTGGACGATGAAGACCAACAATTCCGTCCACCCGACCTGGACGAAGTGAAGATAGCCATATCTAAGCTTAAGTCCAAAAAAGCCGCTGGAGCAGATGGCCTAGCCGCCGAGCTGTTCAAAGCGGCAGGCGATGACTTGGTTAGGAGCATGCACCAACTCATCTGTAAGATATGGTTGGAGGAAAGTATGCCCGATGAATGGAACCTCAGCATTGTTTGCCCGATCCTCAAGAAAAGAGACCCTCTGAACTGCGCCAACTACAGAGGTATAAGTCTTCTTAAAATCGCCTACAAGATATTATCTGCCGTGTTGTGTGAACGCCTGAAGCCTTTCATCAACAACCTGATTGGTCCCTATCAGTGTGGCTTCAGGCCAGGAAAGTCTACCGTTGACCAAATATTCACACTGCGGCAGATCTTGGAGAGAACCCAGGAAGTCCAAATCGATACCCACCACCTTTTTATCGATTATAAGGCCGCCTATGACAGCATTTATAGAGACGAGCTATACAGAGCAATGTCTAGTTTTGGCATCCCTGCCAAACTCGTTCGTTTGTGCAGGATGACAATGGAGAATGCACGCTGCTCCATTAATATCGGTAAAGAACTTACCGAGACCTTCGATGTCAAAAAAGGATTTAGAAAAGGCGATGCGCTGTCATGTGACTTCTTTAACATCGTTCTTGAAGGAATAGTGCAAAACTCGAACGCTAACACCAGAGGCACTATCTTCCAAAAGTCCGTCCACCTACTCGCTTACGCCGAAGACATCGACATAATCGGCAGAACGCAACGTGATGTCACTGGTGCGTTCGTGAGCATTGAGACGGAAGCGGCAAAAATGGGTTTGACGGTCAATGAGGGCAAGACAAAGTTTATGCTGTCATCAGGAATGGACACCCAACACCGACGTCTTGGACAAAATGTCACCATAGACAGATATAACTTTGAGGTGGTAAAGGACTTTGTCTACCTAGGCTCCGCTATGACTTCAGACAATGACACCAGCTGAGATTAAACGAAGAATAACTCTTGCCAATCGCTGTTTCTTTGGGCTAAGAAAGCAATTGAGTAGCAAAGCCCTCTCTCGAACAACTAAAGTGGCCCTTTATAAGACCTTGATCATCCCAGTCATACCTTATGGTGCAGAGGCATGGACTCTATCAAAATCGGATGAAGCTACACTTGGTTACTTCGAGAGGAAAATTCTTCGAGTAATTTTCGGTCCCGTCTGCATAGACGGTGAACGGAGGAGGAGATACAACGACGAACTGTACGGCTGTCGTTTTTAATATATTACAGTTTATTTAGTATAATCTGAAAGCGCTTTCATTTGATTTTGCCCACATATTATAATATAATTTAATTATAGATCATTGATTTTCATAATTTAAAACAACTCTTGGATCTCGTTGTTGTAAACCATGGAAATCAGTGATCTTTATATGGGTACAATAAAAAACGCCAAACTAACAAAAAGACAGAAAGTGCGTCGCAAGTAGTAAAAGTAAACAAAAAAAGTTAATGTATTTAATGTTGTACTACAATGGCAAGCTATTTTGAATACAATGTTTAAAATGTAAACTTATACTTTTGGGGGAACATTAGTTAAAAGAAAAACATATTATTATATAGAAAAAATTACATTATCGACTCCTTTAAGATATTCATCACAACACAATTCAATATTTTTTTTCGTACGCCACGTGTAGATACTTTACGCTTGAGAAGGAATGTCATATAATTATCCGGGCATACCCACATTAAACGGTGCATGGTGTATGTGTGAGTATAAATGCTGTACCAACTTCGTCTGTGTACACCTACAGGAGACATTAGTTTGTAGTATGTGATTGATTGTTTGCAGAAAAAGCGCCAAAATATTAAAGTGGCATTTAATGGTCACAAATCAGACTGTGCGCAGTCAATTTGTGTAGCTGAAATAACATTTGTATCTTTGAGTCGTGTAATGGCTACAGAAATGTTAATAGTTACCATCTTATCGGAATGCTTTTATCGATACAAAATTGAGTCAAATTTACCGTGTGGTAACCATAATTTAAATTTAATTTGGATAGGAGTCACAAATTTCTACTTGGGCTGCCGCTACGAAACTAAATTTTCGAGACTCCCTAAATCGACAGCGAAACAAACATTTTTTGCTGAAGAACTCCGTCTTCTTCTACAGAAGTGGTAAGTGATATTTGGCAATAGTCAGAATTTGTGTGTCTTTTTATTTGAAAACCATTTTTAATCGGAATTTAAAAAACTCAATTATGTTGCGTGTCTCAACTTTTAGTTTGCAGTTCACTATTCTGACAGTCCCTACGTCGTTGCATCTTATTTTTCATTTAGCGTCTATGCAGACGGGATCAAAAATTACTCGAAAAAATCTCCTTTTGAATTAGTCAAGTCAACCTCAACTGATTTTGATAGAGTATACGCCTCTACAGGATTGGGACGATTAGGGATATAACACGGCCATTGAATTTGTTGCGCAAAAGAGCCATTGTGTTTAAAAAATATGTCGGTAGCCTGAGGTGCGCTTTCATTTCGTTATCGAGTATTGCGGCTGTGTTGGGCAAATAAAAGTTGTTCTTAGTTCCTGTAAATCGTTCGCTAAATTTGTAAAGTCATTAAAGCAAAATATATAAAAATATTCGACTTGTTTATTCGTTCGTTGGTATCTAGTTATTATATTATATCAGAACACCTTGATGTAAACAACGAAAATACATTAGTCAAAAGACAAAATTACAATTCAATTTCAATTTTTGTTTGTTTTTGAGACCTTTTCCGTGCATATGTTATAACAAAATAC
Organism: Cheilosia impressa; assembly: GCA_948293265.1. NCBI lineage: Eukaryota > Metazoa > Arthropoda > Insecta > Diptera > Syrphidae > Cheilosia > Cheilosia impressa. Next base: position 59,176,061 of record OX411880.1, read on the forward strand.
TTTTTGCAATTAATTTTAGAATCATATTTGTCGACGAATTGTAAGATTGTTAGACTTTAAAATTCGGCACCGATTTCTTTTTAATGTTCTCATTATTGGTTTTACATTTGAATTTCGTCAGCTCTTTTCCTATTAATTTTTCCCTCACATTTTTACTTGAATATTCACCAGTGATTTCTCTGCCTATTTAAATGTTTTGCAGAAAGGCATGATTATGAAACTGAACAATTTAAAATGGCACTAAAAGATTTTGATTTTTTGAATGATTTTAATATTTTTTTCTTTAAATTCGTCTAGTCGCCAAAAGTAATATAAAAAAAAACTATTATTAAAAACTGTTACTATTGATCTGAGACTTTTTTATTTTATTGTCCAATCACAATTGACCACAAAAACAAAATAAGTGTATAACAATTAAAAAATAATGAGCCTTAATAATAAACATTTTTAAGTTAGGCTTTGAATTTTAATAATAAAATAATAATTGTGCAATTGTTAACTTCTGTAAATTTTAAATCGAGACTAAAATTTGTTATTAGTGGGGCGGAATATCAATTTTGTAAGATAACAATAATTATTAATAATGAGTAGCCTTTTGCATGCTTCTTTTGACATGTTGATGTATTTTTATTAGTATTGAATACATTTGACCAATTTTCATTTTCATTCAAAAACAGTGATTACTGAATGTTCATGACATACAAAACTCTTTATTCTTAAATTGTGCGTATATCTCACACATTTCAAAACAACAAAAATCCCATAAAGTTTTACTACAAATTTTTATAAGATAATTTTGCATTTATAAAATGATAAATACAAACTTTTATTAAGTTAAGGAGGTATTTTTGAAAGTTTATAAGTGCAAATATTTCCGATAATCCAGATTCTATACATATGTTAAATTTTATTTTCAATTATTTAAAATTTAGACCCAAATTGATTTAATTAATAATCAGCAGAAATAGATTTAAATGGGAGCAAAAACAAAAGTTTTATTTTTGCTGAAATACCACATCAAACCGAGCCAACAAAATGACTGCTTTTTCTGTCAGGCGAAAGCAAAAAGATATAACAATAAGCATGAAATAGCTGGTACCGACTTTGTCTGCGAATTAGAACTTCGAGTAACTCAATTAAAATATTTATATTAACAACAGCGCCTCTTATCAGGACCAAAACAATCATATCTTTCAAGCCAGCCAATTAGCCCTACACATTTAAGTTCATTGGTAAAATACACAGCAAATGTATTTATTTCATACTAAATACCTACCTTTGATGAATATTACTATCCCTAACTTGACTTGACTTGGCGCAGTGGCTTAGTGGTTAGTGTGTTGGACTACTAAGCGAGGGGTCCCAGGTTCGAATCCCGAGAAAAACCAAATTCCAACTTAAGGTTTTTTTCCACTGCGCCACCTCTCGCGAACGTCTGACAAACATCCGAAAGTATAACTGTCATGAAAGAGCTTCTCAATTAGCCGTTTGGACTCGGCATAAAAACTAACACAACACGAATGGTTGTGAGAAGCTAGGCCCAGGGTCCCTACGGACCTGTTGCGCCAACTACTTATTTATATTTTTAACTTGAGAAATACTTGGTTCGTCATTTAAAATTGAATAAACTTCGGGAATTTTGAATTTTTGAAAATAAAATGTTCTCTTAAATTTCCTATCTCTGCCTCTGTGATTCTTATGACTGTACTCTCTTCGGCCGTCGACTCTCTTTCGTGGCGTCTTTTGTGTGCATGATGAATGAAATAAAATTTGTACACAACTGCGTAGTTGCAATTGAATATAGTAAAATTCAACTTTTTCCATTTTTAATATTTCATTGTTAATATTTAAAAATATAAAAATGCAAAAATAAGCACCTAAAAAATATCTTTTATCTGACACTTAATTTGTTAAGATTGAATGAGCATGTGAACCGCAAGAGGTAAATATACTACTATAGAAACTACAGAAATAATATAGATTGGATAGCATGTGTTTTTTTCTGTTCCAAAGTAATATTATTCAACATGGTTCAGTGTAATTAAACTACAGAATTCCCAATCCTATTTTGATTTTCTACAAATATGTTGTTAAATTAACGAATTTGGAAACATTCACCAAGCCTAATAGAAAATTATTCAATATCATGAAAATTTTCTGAAATTCACTTTTGCCCTAGTGGAAGCTTGGGATTAACTTGCCCTTTTGATAACTAATTTTTGGAACAACCCCCACGGATTTCATTTATGCAGCTGCATGAATTTTGCTGTCAAAAACAACAACAACTGAAATGTGAATGAATGAATGGTTTTTGGTGCCGAAGATGAATAGAGAACAAGTTATGCTATCTAAAAAAACTATGATCAACATTTACTTTTTTTACATTTTTTGTTATAAATTTATTTACAAATTGTTTGTTATTGAAATAGTGCCACCCGGCGGCCATTAATACACGTACTCACAGACAGGAAAAAAAGAGCACGTGAGAGGGCTCTCATCGGGTAGGGGCACGGAAGCTGACTGTTAAGTTTGGTTAGTCTATGATTAGGGTCTTTAGGTTTAAATATTCATTTGAATATTGCATTGGAGTATAGAGTGGATAGCATGTTTTTTTTTCTATTCCAAAGTAATATTATTCAATATGGTTCAGTGTAATTAAACTACATAATTCCCAATCCTATTTTGATTTTCTACAAATATGTTGTTAAATAAACGAATTTGGAAACATTCACCAAGCCTAATAGAAAATTATTCAATATCATGAACATTTTCTGAAATTCACTTTTGCCCTAGTGGAAGCTTGGGATTAACTTGCCCTTTTGGTAACTAATTTTTGGAACAACCCCCACGGATTTCATTTATGCATCTGCATGAATTTTGCTGTCAAAAACAACAACAACTGAAATGTGAATGAATGAATGGTTTTTGGTGCCGAAGATTAATAGAGAACAAGTTATGCTATCTAAAAAAACTATGATCAACATTTACTTTTTTTTACATTTTGTTATAAATTTATTTACAAATTGTTTGATATTGAAATAGTGCCACCCGGCGGCCATTAATACACGTATTCACAGACAGGAAAAAAAAGAGAGCACGTGAGAGGGCTCTCATCGGGTAGAGGCACGGAAGCTGACTGTCTAGTTTGGTTAGTCTATGATTAGGGTCTTTAGGTTTAAATATTCATTTGAATATTGCATTGGAGTACCAAGAAATGCAAATAACATCACATAATATGTATTATAGCATATTTATGACATTATGTTCTTTTAGGTATTTTAGGTATTACGATCCATGGTATTTATAACGTGATTCATCTGGAGGAGACCAAGTGAGTGGAGCGTATCAACATTGTATATGAGGTTGGTTAAAACCACCACAAATGTAAATTAAATCCGAGGCAGTTAGAAGTCTCATAATCAGGGCCGGACCAACCATATGTGCAAGATGTGCAAATGCACAGTGCGCCAAATTCTGGGGGCGCATTGTTAGGAAAGAAAAATTTATTTTATCTTGCTCGAACAAATACTATACAATTTGCATTTTAAACAAAAAGCTTGTTCAAATAAGCCCAAAACAACATCCATCACACGTGCTGTGCTGAATTATTTCTTGCACATTAACTCACATCCCTTACAATGCTGCAACTTCAAGGAAAATCTAACTCAAAACATCGCAAAATAAAATATCCCACTAGGCCTATGCAATTAATTTCTTACCTACCTAATCTGAAAATATTCCACCCTGTTCGTGTAGGTATATTTCTTTCACATCCTCTTACATTTTGCAAAAGAGTCTAGTTCAAAATTCTCAAAACAAAAAAGTTTCACCTCGTAGGTATGTGCAGGTTTTATTTCTTGCACATTCACTCGCAAAATTTTCATATCAAAAAATTAATCTTACGGAATCGTATGTGTCTGAACGTGCAGGTTTTTTTCTTTGCACATATGGGAATGGGATCGATATGGATATGGATCGGATGGGATTTCTCATCTACGAAAGAGAAATTTCTCTTACAGCTACAAAGAGAGCAAGTAGCTTTGGATTGTATTTTGTATATTGTATTTTATATAGTATTCTCTTCCACTGAAAAAATTAAAGCTATGACCTGCGAGGGATGAACGCATAGTGGAGTGCATAAACTAAGTATTAAATAGACCGTCAGCTCTTTCAACTTAAGAGAATTTGCCTACAAGCTGTTTTCGGTGTTACTATGTGCCAAAGTATGTGTGCCAATGTTAAAGTAAATTAGACGCACGCATACACTTGCACATACTAACCTGACAGCTGCCTGACACTTCATTCTGTGGTAACATTGGAAAAAATTCAAATAATTCAAATAATTGCCCGTTATCGGGACGTGTTAAGAAAACGGTGGGTATGGTGTGGTGAATTTAGTAATTAATTATGTTTCATTAAAACGAATATAATTAGGACTTCTTTTATTTTACGTAGGTAATCCATATAGTACAGGATGTTTAAATTGCGGTTGTTAACAATGGAAATCGATGAACTATACGGATCATCTGCAAAAATAAAATAAAATCAGCATCTACAAATAATTATGTTTGTTTCGGTTCTTTCTCTTTCTTTAATGAGTAGTTTGAAAAAAAAAATAAGTACATTTTTGGTGATTGTACGTAGGTATAAGACATGTTTGTCGAAAAGTGGAATACAAATTTAGAAAAATAAAAATTTTAACAATGGATTCAAATGTTTTTTTTTTTGTCAGCCATAGTACTTTTCCGTTATACCTACTTCATCTACAACACGAATTTTTATTTTCTTTGATTTTAAACTACAAATCGGTTTATCATCAGAATTTCTAAAAATTTGTTTGCCGTGTCCTACTAGTTCTTAAGTGCTATGAAGGTTTTTTGGTAAACGTTTTTCATATTATTTTGCGATGACTCAATCTTTGTAGGTACACATATTAAATTGTTTAAAATTTTGTAAAACCTAAATATAGTTTGTTATTTTCTTCTATTACACGGAAACTTAATAAAAATAAAGCCATTATAACTCAAAAATCGTACCCACTCACGAATGTTCATATATCTCCACTGAACCCCAAAATATTTTAAATTTTAATATTTCTTATCAATTCTTTCCTAGGAAATCGTTGCCTTTTCCCTGTCGGCATTCGCCAGTGAAATAATTTTACTCTAAAAACAACGAAAACAGACACAATAATTACAGGAACAAAAATATCTTATTTTATTTCCACGCATGAATATTTTACATTTTATGTTAATTACATTAGTGGTTTACCATTTTGTCAAATTATACTTCTCATGATAAAACACATAAAACAATAAATTTAAGGTGAAAAATAAGCCATTTTGGGAACGCATCCATAAGTTGCACGAAATTCACCACAAACATCCATGTCAATATGACACTCTGTCTGCCGCGTAAATATTATTTGATGTCATTTTTGTGAATTTGGATAGCCAAGTATGTGAATATTTTGCAGAAATAGAAGCAGACAAAAACTATGAGTTAAAGGTATATATTTAAATTTTTTCAGTAGGTATGTACTTAAAATACAATATTTATAGATGGAAACGAATCAAAATAATAGAACAATAAGGGACACGTCTTCCTGGCAACCAAAGTGTGTGCTTGGCTGCATGAATTTCAAGCAAACATTTAAGGCGCCAAAGGATTTGGAAAGGTATGTAAAATTAAATAAAACCTTCATTTGTGTATTTTATGTAATTCAAAATTTGCCCAAAATATATCCTTTACCTAAATTATTTATATAATTTTGGCTGTTGCATTCGCTCGTCGTTCGGGACACGCCGACGTAACTTTAAATCGCGTTAAATAGGAGTATGTGGCTCGCATTCACTTCGAATTATATTCTTGTCCACAGAACAGCTATCCTAAACATTTTGGTATCCCTGAGTTTGTCTGACTGTGCTCTATAAGAATATATAGGCCGATTAGTGTTTTAGCTGTTATAACAAAATTTCGCCTTACTTACTTACTCCGTGCGTTCCTTCGTGTTTATAACCTTTTATACTGTACTTCTTCCTAGCACCATTCCAGTGCCTTCACTTTGCCCAATCAAAAGCATAAGATAAGCTCTTCAAGAGCAAGCCCACATGATTTATATAGATCATTGATTTCCATTTTTTACAGCAACAGTTGGACCGATTGGCCAATCGAGGCGGAACCTAGGTGATTAATTAAGCTGGTGTGTCCGATAAATGGTAGGTGGTAGCACAATTCTAAACTTAAAACGTTTCTAGACTAAACTATATACATAATGGGAATACTATTCTTTTAATGGCAAAACAATAGTAAGTTTTGTATTAAAATTGAGATGAAAGATGCAGATGACCAAGTACTACCTTATTTATCTGACACCAATATTTCCAAAATTTCATCTATTTAATTTATTTTCCCCTTTTAGTCCACATCCGACGTAAGCAGCAACAATCCACTAGTCTAACAAATCAACACCATGAAAAAAACACGATGGGCGATGCGTTTCGATGAGACTGAAATGAATCCTCTAGAACTCCAACTATCATTTTATCAAAATAATCACGCAACAAGCAAATCATCATCTATCACATACCTATAAGAACACAAACAAATTTAGTCACTAGTCATCTTTATTGTATTATATCCATTACATTTAATAAAGCTTGTCTACACATACACTTTTTAAACAAAATAGAAAAGCTGAAAAGAGATAATTTTGTGCAAAACTACTTATTATGAATCTATAGTTAAGAACCACTTGCACTGCTTTAAACACATATTTTTTTGTTGGGTATATTGTGCACAGATGATCCGCTGCCTGCAATTTGTTTTTTTTTTTTCAATGTATTGTGTGTAAGCCAGGCCAATTTAATGGTAGAATTTCTACCACCGTCCGAACTCTAGTTATAGTATAATAACTAGCGCCAGTTCCTTTTTTGAGCATTGTCCTTGTCGGCTAAAGTCTTCAAATTCCTGACATCGTCGACGGTCTTGTCGAGTTCCTAAGTACAAAAGATAGAAATCGTTCATTCTTGCTTTTTACAATCAGAAACTACTTGTATATTATATGTGTAAACAAAACGTTACTTCGTGAACAAATGTTCAAACCAATAGATTGTATCTGCAAGTGGACCTACATTAGGTTTCTTGATGCCAGTTTTAAATAAAAAAGCTACTCACTTTGAATATTCCAAAGAGAAGTTCACTACAGGGCAACAGGTTAGTCTACAAAAGTAGATAAAAAAAATTAACTTCAATAATGGTTCTGGCAGGTCATAGCATTGCTTACCACTGATATTTTGTCTGGATTGCTATTCGAGTTCTTTCACTATAAATTGGTCTCTTTGTCTGAAAGAAATTTATAGATATTAGTTAACAAAAATGTGTGTATAATGATATCTTACTTGACTCCTAGTGTTTTGGCAAAAAGCACAGAGAATGTTTCCTTTACTGCTGTGTTCTTACTGCGATACACAAGGCAACTCTCTGGTTTGTCGATGTGGTATCGCTTCCCTCGGTTTTCAGATTGTAGGTATACCGAACATAATAGCAAATATATAAAAGTTTAATTAATACCGAGCTCCGGTATCAGCAATCAGTATTGGATAGGTATTTGCCGCGCGCGATGAGTACAAAATTAAAATTTTACTTTATTATTGCACGAATGACTCGTCTCGTCTCGTATCTGTTAAGCAGTAAATAGAAATACCGAATACAGGTACCGAACCTACAAATCACGAGGCGGATGCGTTTTCGTAATATTTTGTTATTTAAACTGAAATTAATTACACGTGAATTAGGAAAAATGTATTTATCTGTGGAATTTTATTTATGCAAATAAGAATTGTCAACTCTACCAAATATTCACCACGGTATAATGACAGCGTGATGACATTTCTTTTATTACACCTCCTGCCATTTAGAATTTCTTTTTTTGCTGCTTCACACGTATTCACAGATACGAAATTTAAGAGAGAATTTTCTTTACAAAATTTGAGGGGGGAATCGGGTAGGTGCGCGGGAGCTGACGGTCTATTTAATACTTAGTTTATGGTGGAGTGTGGAAGTGGAATCGTTCTTACACAGGCGGTTCTGCCTTCTGCATAAGGAATTTCTTTGGCTCTGGCTAATGGAATTTTTGTGTGGTTTTATTTTTTTGTTTATGCATGTGTGCAAATATATATGAATATGAAAAAAGGGCGCTTTCTGTAAATCTTGCACAGGGCGCTAGTTTGGCTTGAGCCGGCACTGCTCATAATGAAGTGAATATCATCTATGTACCTCGTCACAGCTTCAAATCCGGCACTAGGTGGGATGTACAGGGTGGCGCACCAATTGTGCTACAATAAGAAATTCAAATAACTTTTTTTTTTAATCGATGTATTTCATTTATTTTTTTTTTATTGGTTAGAAAATTAAATTTTATTTTAAATAGTTAGTTGTTTTTAAAGATTATAGACCGCAAATGACCTCCACGCTCTCCCACGCATATGCGGCACCTGATCAAAAAATTATTCATTGCGGCCTGAAGAGTTGAAGTTGGGATCGCCTCAATTATTGTCGTTATGGACTGCTTTAATTCAGTTAAATTCCTGGGCTTCGTTTTATACACCTCTTGCTTGACATAACCCCATAAAAAGAAGTCTGGTGCAGTCAGGTCAGGTGACCTTGGGGGCCAGCGAAGAGTGGAGTTCCTAGAAATTAATTTGTTTGCGAATTTTTTGTTTAGCTCCGCCATAACTGGTCTGGCTATATGTGCAGTTGCTCCATCTTGCTGAAACCAAACGCTGTTGAATGGTATACGTCTTCGGCGCAGTTCTGGGTAAAAAAACTCCTTCAAAATCTTTAAATAACGGTCCCCATTGACAGTAACGGTTACACCGTTTTCTTCAAAGAAGTACGGCCCGACAATACACCTTGATGAAACTGCGCACCACACAGTGACTCGTTCTGGGTGCAGTTCCGTCTCATGGAGCATTTCTGGATTAGACTCATTCCATATACGGCAATTTTGCTTGTTTACATTGCCGTTAAGATCAAAATGGGCCTCATCAGACATGAATAAACAATTGATCAATGTGTTGTCTTCTTCGGCCATTGATATCATTTTTTGGCAAAATTCCAGGCGAACAGGCAAATCCTGAGGGTTTAACTTGCAAGTAATTTGGACTTTGTACGGAAACAAGTTTAAATCGTCATGAAGTATCCGTTGTAATGACCGTCTACTAACTCCAATTTGCCCCGATAAGTTTCGGGTCGAAACGCTCGGATTGGCCTGTATTACAGATGCTACTGCTGCGATTGTATCCTGAACCCGAACATTGGCATCTCGATGGTACGGCCTTCGTGCGATGCTTCCAGATTCGGCAAACATGTTTACAAACCTCATAATGGTCCATCTACTCGGGGGATTACCGCCAAACTCCCGCCTAAATTCCCTTTGGACGGAAATGACGGACTGCAAAGCATGGTACCGTTGCACTATCCAAATTCTTTTCCCCGTAACCCAAGCATCCATTTTTATAAATCTAAATATAGTAACCTACAAAATAAAAAAAAAAAATAAGCCGATTACTCACACAGAAAAAAAGTTATTACGTTTTATTTTTGTAGCACGATTCGTGCGCCACCCTGTAGATACAAATGATGTATAATTTAGCGGTGGATGTTAGATCAAAATGGCTGCAGCATATTTCTATGTCTTTATAGCAACTAAGGTCAACATCTATCGCTTTAAAATCTTTTCGAATGGCTATAAGCGCATCACCAAGGCGCTTGTAAACGCTGTTTTCCGCTGATCGATCACATCGATTAACATCAAAGTAAGTGGGAAAAATAAATGAATCTCTGAAGTAATCATCTAAGCCAGTCTCCGTAAGAACAACAATATCATTATGAACAGCTATAAACACTACAGGAATTTAGTGCACTTAGTCCGTAACGCTCTTACGTTCTGGTAAAAGAGGGCAACTTTCTTAAGTTTTTTGAAGAAGAGGTTTTAGCATTGTTCTTATCATTCCTGTTCGTAAACTCCTTGACAAGTATGTCCCTTGGCCAAAAGTTCAGATTTAAAAGAATTTTGCCGGTAGCTGATGGAGCAAGTAATTTAAACGACGCAGAAATACAGAAATATTTGCTATTAAACTTAAACATCTAATGCTTTCAGTATCGATATCCTTTTTTGCTATATAATTAATAAAAGCGGAAGGTTTAGTACCATACTAAAATCGAGGGGGTGGTGCAGTTCTCAAATCACACAAACTGAAGGCAGTTGAGAATCTGCTGAGATAATGCCAGTTGTATCGGGAACCAAATCCGCCGAGTATGAATTAGATCGTAGCACTCTCTTCTGTTGAGGAAGTTGAAGATTATTTAGTTGTTTTTGCTGCTTGGGTTTTGATTGTCGCTGTTGTTGTTATTTATGCAGGTTAGAATGAGCTGTTTGAATGATATCTTTTTGTTTTTCAAGAAGTTGTTGGGTGAATTGAAGCTGTAATTGTGATTCTTTTAATTCTTTCTGCTGTGCCAATATAAACAGTTGATGTTCGATAATAGGCTGTTGTTGCAGCAAACTGTCAATGTTATTGAAACTCTTTAGAAGTTATTTTTTAATTGAGGTATCAAAAACAAGAACCTCATTAATTTCAGTGAACATCTTTAATAAATTGTTGAACATTTTTTGCAACTTTATAATCTTCCAGTGCAAGACGTCAGTCGATATATTGCCATGTTAATCACAATAAAAGTAGATGCTAGAAGTTGAGACTATTTCATCTATGTATTTCCCCTTAATATTAATGCATTTAGCATGCACAATATCAAGACATATTGCACAAGAAAGTGTAACATCGTTTGATTGCTTATTACTTATGAAGCAATCTGAGTTACCCGGCCATAACCCATGTTAATTACAAAAAGATAATAGCACGGAAGAGAAACGGTTGATGTATTAAATAACTTTCCAAAAGAATAAATGTGGTGTGGTATTTGATGGTGAATGGTTTCAGTACTGGATACTCGATGGTTGCAACATTCAATGAGTTAGAAAAGACCAAAACAAATATTATTGAGTAGGATCACTTTGCTAGAACGTGCACTAAATATTGTACTCACACGTAAGAGGGAGTGAGATCACCAATATTTGTCAGAGATGTTGGACTTCACGGGGAGAATGAATCCAAAAAACTGATTTAACCGCCATAGTTATAGAGAACCACTCAATTAGTTCTACTGATTGGATTTCCGAAACTATTTTTAATTAGATTTAACATCATATAAGTGATTAAGTAAACTTTAAATTGATTATGTAGTAGTGCTATAATCGACAAGCGAACTTACACGCTGCAGAGGCTGAGGCACTCTACCGTACTGCATTCATAAGCACACGTATGTCAAGCGCAACTAAAATTAAGCCAGGAAGGTGACGGGTCCTGGGTTACGCAGAGTCTGTTTGGGAAAAATAAATTGCTGACAACTTGGGTTGTTTGTTACGTAAAGTCGTTCTTGGTGGTGGAACAGAAGCTGAGGTGCTCTACCGTGCTGTTCACTTCGCAAGTTCAACTGCTTAATTATGAATATTTATCTCCTTATGTTCAATACTACAATAGGTTTGCTTATGATTACAATTCATTTTTATGAATTATTCTCTTATTATGCCCCACACCTTCTTCCTAATTAATGGCAACGCCCTCTATCAAACCTCTTTGATCCATTCCACCCATTTCTCATTATACAATTCAATCACATCCATTTTCACCTCACCTAAGTACCTTATCGAGTACTGCGTCGCGATCGGTTGTATTTTGTTTTTGTTTAATAAAGGAATAAGAAATAATTACGAACAAGAAATTATTTTAAATATCCTTTTCTTCATAAATTATATATATTTTTTCGTGCTATTGGACATTTTGGTCCTTCGAGCCGGATTTTTCTACATAAATTCAAGTTAAACTCAATAATTCGTTTTAGTTTTTTTTATCGTTCTGAAATAGCGACATTTTTTCTTAAAATTATCATTTTTCGTCTATTTCGCCTTATGTGCATGTCACAAGTATATAGTTGCGGTGCATAAGCATATTGTATGCAGCTTTTCGATAAGTATCAATTTGACCACTTAATCTTACATTTTTCATTTCTTTTATATACATAACTGCCCTCATATTTTAATAACCTTTCCGAAATTTCTTCCTTTGTTTCAGTCGTATTTGTTGCTCCTAATTCCCTAATATTCCATCATCAATCGAATATCAAGAAACATTATCTTCAATCAAGTTTCAAGATATATAACTTCATTGGCGTACAGTGCAGTTCATTCCACTCTATTTTTGATATATACGACTACATAGGTCAAGTGTATTTTGTTTTTTTCTATATACGATTTTGAGTGCATAATACATACATCAGCAAATCCGTTTGTACACGGAGTGAAATCATAGTACCGGTTGTTTTAATTTTTTTTTAATTTGTCTTAAGTGCAGCGAATTGCCGTTGTTCAAGACAAATTTTTTAAAATCAGTTATTTGTGCATGCAACTGTAATTGTATATAGTATTTCAATAACCAGTTTTTCGAATAAGAGGCTTTTCGAACAGTTATTTAAGTTTACGGATTTATTTCCGCATTTCCTTGAATTACAAAAAAAAAACCTTTTTTGCTTGCTTATCTACTGTTATTATTGTTTTCTCTGCGCAAATAATTTCTTACTGTGTTTTAATCATTTTATCTTTCTTAACACCTCAATACGATTTTTTTTTTCGCCTTGTTGGTTTATACAGCAATGCAAAGTGCAGTGTTGCTTTTTATGATTGATTAGTACTTTTATAAACGTATAGGAATTTCAGCTCGATAATTTTGATACTACTTAGAGCGCTAGTACTTTTTTTTCTTTTTCATTATTTCGCTGCTTCAATATGGAAGATATTAAAGAATTAATAGAAGAACATCTTCAATGTAAGGCTGATTTAATTAAGTTTAAATAAAGTTTTGCCACTTGTGTTTTGAGCTACTTTCAAAATTAGGCTATTTGCGTAGCCGATTGGAGCTTTGTGATGCTTACTTGAATACTTTTAAGGGTAATCATGTTAATATTCACAAATTTCTTAGGGTCGCACAGAGATCTAAGACAGATTTTGCATATTTTCTGCTGAAGAGCATCATAAGTTTGAAGAGATTTTTGCTGATCTAAAGGGAGATATTTTAGACAAAATCGCCTTTCTTAGTGTAGAGGATATTCAAACCCCAACCACAATTAATCAAGCCGCTGATAATATTTATATCGAATCAAACGCTGTTAGACCAAACATTCCGTGAAGAGAACGATATTCATCTTCCAACTATTAAATTGCCGGAGTTTGATGGCAGTTATAAGAAATGGTTTACCTTTCATGACCTATACGTTGTCATGATACACAATAAGCATAGTTTACCCAACGCTCAAAAGTGGTATTACCTAAAAAAGTACATTAGTTTAGATTTTTAGATTAGATTAGATTTTTTGTTTTCTTGTTTAAAATACAAATTTATGTTACAAAAAAAATCGTTAAGCATGGCTTTGCCGTCTACCTGATTGACATGGAATTAAACATTTCATAACAAGTTTGTTTTAGTGTATAATCAATTTTTGAATTTAAAAAGATTTAAGGATATGTGAAAGTCACAAAAAAAAAAAAAAAAAGATTGTATACTAGTACAAATTTTCTATTATTTGTAAGGTTAAAAGTGCTCAGTAATAATTTTACTACGGTAATTCATTGCTGCTTTATAGAAGTATAAAAGTTGTTTCACCTCGCTTTCGCAGTTTAGATAAGCTATAACTTCTTCTTCAGATTGTGTGTTGTTTCCTAGAAAATATCTTCTTATTTCTTTAAGGATGGGACACCTTCCGATAAAATGCATAACGTCTTCTCTCTCAGATAAGTTGCAAAGACTACAATAAATTGGTAGATCTGAACGATGTGGGATAAAATTAAGGCGTATTAGTTCACCTCTCATCTGCAAAACAGCCGAAATAAGTTCTTTGCTGTTGTCATTGTGAAAATAATTTTTTTCAGACATATTGTGTTTTAAAACGCTGTACATATGTATCTCGGTGAACGGACGATGAAGCCATATTTACGCAATCAGCTAGCTCTGTATTGTTCATCTACTTTGGTAATCAGATTGTCAAGCACATCCTTACGGTATCTTTCGTTTCCATAAGCTAAATTACCTTCGAATCTGCAGTACGTTGCAAGCTCTTCGAGTTTTTTATACCAGAGCGTATTCCTTTCGACTACCTTTTTCGCTATTATTTTTGGAAGTCTATCGTCTGACAGTTCTAAAACTTTCATTACATAATCTACATGCAATTTTAATGATTAAATGAAAAGCGGTGACAGTCCTGTTTCGATATTGATCATATAGTTTGGTGTTGTACTTGGTAAGCTAAAGCATCGTTTTATATAGTATCTTAGGAGTTTCTCTGCTGTTTCATATTTGCAATATCTCCAAGATTGCGCTGCGTATATCATAACAGATTCAGATACAGCTTGAAAAACCTTGTACTGTACTTTGAAAAACATTTTTTCCATGTAGCCGATATAGCGCTTTTAGCTTTTATTAGTCTTTCCTTTAGATAAGGTTCCATACTAAGATTACTAGCTAGTGTCACCCCTAGATATCTATAGGTTTTCACAATTTCAATGGGCTGTCCGTTGAGATGCCATTTTTCATTTCTGCACTCTCTACCAGCTCCCTTCTTAAAAATCATAATTTTTGATTTTGTTAGGTTAACCGTCAGATTCCATAATTGGCAGTACAAATCAAGACGGTTAATCATTAATTGTAAGGACTGTGGTGAATATGCAAAAAGAACCACATCGTCTGCAAATAAAAGTGCCTTTATTAAGTGTCCTGCAATCTTTATTCCTCCGGGTAAAAAATCGGTGAGGTCATCGATGTACAGAGTGAAGAGATATGGGCTTAGTGTACATCCCTGTCTTACTCCCATAGTTGATTCAAACCATTCTGATGTTTCGGTCCCGCTCCACATACTCGATTGGTTGTCCTCGTATATATTTTCAATAACCCTCCCAAACTTTTGGCTCATTCCAGCGTTGTGAAGTTTGTATATTAAAGCTTTTCGATCGATATTATCGAAGGCTGCCTTGAAATCAACGAAAAAGGCGAATAATTTCTTTTTTTGATCGAGGAATGTCCAAGCAATGTTTTGCAGTACGAAAATGTTGTCTACGGTTGAATAACCATTCCGAAAACCTGCTTGGAATTCTTTGATCAAATTGTTGTTTTCGATCCAAAGTGTCATACGCTCATTTAAAAGTTTTGTGAAAACCTCGTAGGATGAGTTAAGGAAAGATATTCCACAATAATTTGCAAGATCGGCTATATTGCCTTTTTTGTGAATCGGATATATTATGGCTTTTTTGAACTGTTTCGGTAGGTTACCTGTTTCCAGCATCTCATTGAAAATCACCGCTATTTTGTCGATAGAATTGCTTGTCGCATATTTAAAAAATTCAATGGGTATCCGATCAACTCCAGGTGCCTTCCCGTCTTTAAGTTTTTTCAGAATGTTACATATTTCTCTCTGTGTAATAGGTGCATCTAATATTGCATTTTCAATTAACGGCCTTGCGTAATGAAACGGCAGTATACTACTTTGTGGGTTCAACAACGTTCATCAGTGTCCTTGCGTCTAGCTGAGTGCCAATTTGGGGTGCTCTACTGTTGAATTTTTTAATCGCACTTCTTCATCATACATATTTGCTTGACAGTACATTCTTTTAAAGAACTGATCTCCAACCTTCCCAAAAACTTTCAGCCACCCAAAAGATATTCTTCTCGCTGCTTCACACTCAGTGTCAAACGATTTTTCTTTGTAAATGTATCTATTTTGATAAGCTTGTATTTTTTGCGGGTATGAAATTTTTATTAAATTGTCGATATCCATTATATCAAGTTGAACAGTTGTCTGCAAGTTGAGGTCAAGTTTCCGATTATACTCAGATGCATTTGATTCTTTCCACATCAGCTTATGGGGTAGTTGTATCGTTCTTGTATCTTCTCTTTCAGTCGGAGAAGTACCAAACTCGGCAACAATAGGCATATGGTCTGAGAACTGTTGCGTCAAAACTTCCAGATCATTTACTAAGGATATCCATAATCCTCGTACCAAGCAGTAATCTATGACTGAACATCCTTGTTGTCCTATGAACGTATACTTTCGCTTGGAGTCTGAACTGCTTGTACCATTTAGTATGAAAGCCATGAGAATCGCACAGTTCTAACAATTTAACTCCCTTTGCATTTGTGGTTCCATCTTCTGATTTTCTCACTTTACCTGCGAATCTATTTTCTCTTCCCTCTTTTTTTCCTATTCTGGCATTTAGATCACCGATGATCATCATATCGTTGTATTGACAGTGTTCAATTGCTTCAACTAACGCAGCAAAATCTCTTTCCTAGTTGTTACAGTTGATATAAATTGGTAGTATATAAAGTTTGTGTGATTCAATTGATATTTTTAAAAGTTTAATTTCATATACCGAATTCGAAGGATATGTTGTGGTTAGAGCTATGTTTTTTATATTCAAAGAAGCATCCCCCACTTGCTCTTCCTCGTGTATTTTGTTTTATTGCGGAAATCCAAACAAATTCGAAGCTTTTAAAACCGTTTAAATATAATTTATAATCTTCTTCTACTAAAAATGTTTCATACAGATAAATAATATCAAATTTATTTATAAAATCGAAAAATCCTACTTGAATTGACTTATAAATAAGTCCTTCGATATTATAGCTTAATATTTTTAATTTACTTATTTCTACTAATTTGATTTTATTTTGGCAGACGGCAGTTATACCCTATGACATGATAGATGAATAATTATTTTTATTTATATTATATTTGGATTGTGTCCCGGCTATGTTTGCGCTTTGGAATGTAGGTGTCACTACTGGCTCAGCTCTGTTGTTGTCATCTTCTGTCATCTGTGCTTCCACTTTGAGACCCAGCTGATCGCTGACATTTGTTTGGTAAATTTGATTTAGAACCAAAACCTCATTGTTGTTGTTTTGTTAAAGTCCCAGCGAAGAACTCCAACGAAAAACTTTTTTCTCTATATATTATATCCTATCATCTCGAACCAGTACTTTAATGTTTGCATTTACTTTTACAAGGCTGCTTCTTATCTTTAGAAGTTTATTTCGTTTCTGTCGAATTGATAAAGGAAGATCTTTGGATATATTGATACCTGTACCTCGTAGTGATTTGGATTCCTTGAGCGCAGCAATCACCTGTTGCCTTGAATTAAGCTTTACAATAAAGTGTTTCGTATCTGGGTTATTTGTTCTTATCTCGCGAATATGTTGGTTTTCGATGATTGGATTTGGCTGAATGCGTCTCGACAGTGTATTTTTGATGAGATCTTTTTCATCCATACCATCTTGTGTCGCGATTCGTAGCATCAGATTTTTTTCTGTATTTTTCTTTTGAATTTCATCCATTTGGTTCCCGTATTTTGTTTCCAAAACTATAATTTTGTTTGCCAATTGATGATTTTGCTCTATAATTTCTTGGTGCGCAACTGTTATTGCTTCAATGTCCTCTTCGTGGCTGTATTTTTAATTTTCGAGTCGAGAACATCACACAGCAAATTAGTAAGTTCTGATTTGCTCATAGTTCCAACAATTTCACCCGGCATATTTTCGCAGTGTTGTGGTCTTTTTTCTGAATTAAAGGTTTCAGGAGAAGTTTCAGAAAGATTTCGCTTGCTTTTTGATGGCATATATATGATGGATGATTGTAGAGTGTGGTTATGTTTGGTGTTGTTAGCACTCCGTTAAAAGGCATATACTAAAATAATCTTATAGGTTTAAAACTCACATGAGATTATTAAGATTCTTTCTTTTTCCCTTAAACAACACTTTTAACACACTTTTATGGCTTTTTTATGTTAGAAAAATAACAATTTGTTGCTGTTTTGCAGGAGCGACTTTAAAACGAACCTTTCCGTAATTCGACAGAAATGTCAACCTAAAAAAGTGCATTAGTGGTGAAGCCTTTCAGCTTATTCAATCAATTCCTTGTACAAACGCAAATTATGACACAGCTTGGAAAAATATTTGTGCCCGCTAAGATAATAAGCGCTTTCTCGCTGAGTCTTACTTAAAATCATTCTCCGAGCAACCAGAAATGGTAAAAGAATCTGCTTCTTGTATTCGGAAGTTGTTATATACAACGAAAGAGTGTCTTACATCGATTAATAACCTCAAGCTAATAACAGAATCTTGGGATATTTTCGTTATATTTTTAGTGTCTCAAAAACTGGATAATTCTACGCGAAAGCATTGGGAAGTTTATTTATCCGCGAAAAATTCTGATTTCAACTCTAAAAATAGCGAACTTCCAAAGCTTGAAGACTTTTATAATTTTCTCGAAGATTCCTTTCGTTTTCTGGAAGCTTTAGACAATAGACTTCACTTATTTTCAAAAGACAGGAACTCAACTCAGAACAAATCTTCATTTCGTACTCGGTCACATACAACGAAATCTACAAGGAAATTTCCATCATGTCCTTGCTGCAATCAAGAACATTACTTATATTCTTGTCAACAGTTCAAAGCCTTAACTCATGACAAAAAAATTGAGATAGCAAAGAACAAACATCTTTGTCTTAACTGTCTCACTCCCGGGCATGTTGTACCACAATGTAGAAGAAAGTCCAACTATCAGAAATGTAGCAAACGACACCATACACTATTGCACATAGAGAATATCGCAACTTCTTTAACTAATGAAAACTATAATGACTTACCATCAACTTCTCAAGCATATTCCCACTCTTGCGCTGGTGCAGCACCACAGATTCTTCTAGCTACAGCAAGAGTACGGATTACCAGCTCGACTGGTGATCACGTTTTGAGAGCGCTTGTTGACCAAGGATCTCAAACTTCTTTCATAACTGAAAGATGAGTTCAGCGCTTGCAGTTAAGGAAGTATCCCGCTAATTGCACTGTAAGCGGAATAGGATCAACAAATACAAGGTTACGTAAAGGCGTTGTTGAATTTAATCTCAAATCGTGTGTAAACGCAAGTTTTCAAACGCAAGTCAGGGCATTCGTTCTGTCCTCTATTAGCAGCTACGTTGTTAAATATAATGTTTCATCTTCCTTGCCTCATCAATTTGAGAACATCACTATGCTAAGCATACAAGCATCGATATCTTACTCAGTGCAGATATATTTTACAAAATTATACTTGATGGTATAATTAAATCCAGCAATGCACCATTAGCACAGCGAACACATTTAGGTTGGATCCTATCTGGACGAATCAATTCCAACAACGTCAACGTTAGTCACAACGCTACGACTCTAGTTTCGAATGTTACCATTGACAATTCTCTACGAAGGTTCTGGGAATTAGAGGAGGTATCGCTCACACGTTCTCCTTCTTCAGATGATACAGCTTGTGATGCATATTTCAACAAAACTCATTCACGTTCGGCTACTGGTAGATACATTGTGCGACTTCCATTTAGATCAAATTTATCTGGACATGAGTACCCATTTTTTCAAAATACTACTCAAGCTGCTCAAAGACGATTCCTTCATCTGGAAGAAAGAATATTTCCTGAGAATCCAGCCCTTAAGTAAGAGTATACTAAATTCATCAACGAATATATTCAATTGAATCATATGAAACTGAAATGCAATTTAGAAGATTTACAACCTTCTGAAAATGTTCTTATTTTACCTCATCATGGTGTGTGGAAGAAAAGTAGCTCTACTACAAAACTTAGAGTAGTCTTTGATGGCTCATCTAAGCCACTTAATTCAACTTCATTGAACCATGAGCTACTTCCCGGTCCAACGTTACAAAATGACTTGTCTTCCGTCATCCTTAAATGGCGAATTTTTCGCATTGTCTTTACTTCAGACATCGAAAAAATGTTTCGACAGATAGTAATACATCCAGAGTATTAAGTTTCAAATTATTCTTTGGAGATCCAATCCAATAAGTCCGTTACAGCTGTATGAGCTTCAGACAGTTACATACGGTACCACTTGTGCTCCATATCTGTCTATAAGAATTCTAAAACAACTTGCTAGAGACGAAGTCCACAAATATCCTCTTGGATCCAAGATCCTTGATAGAGACATCAATGTAGATGATATTATATCTGGCGCTGACGATATTACCACTGCAAAACAAATACAAACAGAGCTGAAAGAACTTCTTCATTCTGGAGGATTTAACCTTCGGAAGTGGACATCGAATTGTCCCAATTTACTAGCTGGTTTAAAATCAGAAGACTGCGAATACTCATTTGATAGTGGAGATAACTCCGATAATACTGCAGTTAAGGCCTTGGGCTTATACTGGAATCCACAATTCGATTACTTTTATTTTAAAATATCGTTTCAATCGTGCAACTCTTTCACAAAAAGAAACCTACTTTCTGACGCATCGAAACTTTTTGATCCACTTGGATGGTTGGCACCAACCATCATTCTTGCCAAAAAAAAACTTTCAACAACTTTGGATAGAAGGAGTTGGATGGGATGATCCACTTCCACTCAAATTAAAAAACGATTGGGAAAGTTTTAGGTCGAATCTCCCTTCATTGCAATCGATACGAATTCCAAGATGGCTTGGAACTAAAAGCACGTGCTATGGAGAAATTCATGGGTTCTCTGTTGCGTCGAATTGTGCTTACTCGGCTGTCTTGTACTGCCGAACCGTACTTTCGAGTGGCAGCATTTCTGTGACAATTATCACTGCAAAGACTAAAGTAGCACCTATTAAACAAGTTAGTTTGCCTCGTCTTGAGCTATGCGGTGCTTTATTACTGGTGGAATTGTCCAAAAAATTCAAAGTCGCTTCAAACGTTGATTGTAACAACAGTAATTCTTTCTTTCGGACTGACTCAACAATAGTGCTTTCCTGGATACGTTCCTTGCCGATACGGTGAAAAACGTTCATTGCTAATCGTGTGAGTGAAATCCAGGGAATAACGAACACTGAAACTGATCAGTGGTTTCATGTACCTTCCGACCACAACCCGGCTGACTGTGCCACTAGAGGTGTACAACCTCAAGATTTGGAAAAACATCATTTATGGTGGAAAGGTCCTCAATGGCTTAGTCGTCCTAAAACTGAATGGCCAAATCAAGTTACTGATCATATCCACACGGATCTTGAGGAAAAGGCAAAGGAAGTTACATGTACCTGAACCTCTCTCCAATCCGAGTTCAACTATATCTGCAAATTCAGCAGTCTGAATCGCTTACTACGGGTAATAGCTTATATTCTTCGATTCAAGAAAGCCTTGCCTAAATACCAAATACATTTCTCAGTCTTTCTTTTGGCTCATGAACTTAAAATTGCTCTTTCGAAGATGGTTTTTCTCTCACAAGCTATGTGTTTTTCAGAGGAAATTAAAAATTTAAGAAACAAAAAAGAAATCTCTACCAAAAGCAAGATACTTAATCTTTACCCATTTCTCGATGCAGAAGGCCAACTACTTGTTGGCGGACGTTTACTTTTCGCAAACATTGATGAAGAGTCGAAACACCCATTAATATTATTAAGTTCCTGTCAACTTTCAAACTTTTAGTTGCCGATGCTCATATTAAAACATTGCATGGAGGCACACAGTTAATGATGACATCTTCGCCAAAAATACTGGATTACTAACTTAAGAAATCTAGCCAAAGCGCAATTTCATTCATGCGGTTTATGCACACGGTTAAATAAGAAACGCACTACACATTTAATGGGATCACTACCCAAAGTAAGAGTGACTTAAAGTCGAGCATTCAGACACAGTGGCTGGTCCTTTTGACCTCAAGGTCTCAAAGGGTAGATCGCCAAAAACATTTAAGGGATTGATTTGTATTTTTATATGTCTTGTAACCAAGGCGATACATATCGAACTCGTTTCTGATATAAGCTCAGAAGGTTTCATAGCAGCATTTCGTAGATTTACTGCACGGAGAGGAAGTTGTAGTCACTTATGTAGTGACAACGGAACGAATTTCGAGCTAATTAAAATGAACCGTCAGTTTCTGGAACAAGTAACAACCGACATACGTACTCAATTGGAAAACGAAGGAACTTCCTGGAGCTTTATTCCCCCTGCTTTGCCACACTTCGGCTGATTATGGGAAGCAGGGGTTAAATCAGTAAAGTACGTAAAACGTATACTTCTTAATCGAATTTTAAGCGTCGAAGAAATGTATACACTCTTAGTACAAATCGAGTCTTCTCTTTATTCTAGACCACTGTGCGCATTGTATGATGACCCTACGGACCTAAGTGTGCCCACCCCTGCCCATTTCCTGATTGGAGGGCCAACTACCACTGTTACGGAACCTTCGCTTCTCAACCTACAACACAATAGACTTGCAAAATGCCAGCAAATTCAACAAATGCATCAACATTTCTGGGATCGATGGCGTAAGGAATTTTTATCGCGCCTTCAACAACGGCCTAAATGGACGAAGGCACAACGAAACATCGAAGTCAACGATATTGTTATCATCGCCGATGAGAGGTACCCACCTTCAAAATGGTCACTTGCTGGAGTGGTTAAAGTTCATCCCGGCGCTGATGATATATGTAGAGTCGTCTCATATTGTAGTTAAGAACTGTAGTTCTTGCGCGGCAACGCCCTCTATCAAACCTCTTTGATCCATTTCACCCATTCCTCATTATACCATTCAATCACATCCATTTTTACCTCACCTAAGTACCTACTGTATTATATTCATTCTTATCGAGTACTGCGTCGCGATCGGTTGTATTTTTTTTTTTTTTTTTTTATATAAAGGGATAAGAAATAATTACGAACTGGAAATCCTTTTTTCCATAAATTATATTTATTTTTCGTGCTATTGAACACCTTATATGGTTATACAAAGTTTTTTTGTTTGTTTATTATGATCGGCTATAAGTGAGCTTTCAGAGCTTATTTATTCTATTTACAGCATTGCCAGATCTTACAAAACTCAAAGTGTTACGATGCTTAGGTGCTTGCTACAATTATTCATAAATTTCACGTGTTGAGCTGTTAAACCAATCAATGCACATGATAACTTTCTCAAGAACACTTTACTGAAAGCATCGTATCCGTGATTAAATTACGATCTTATAGTGAACAAACAAAAAAAAATTAGATTTTTTAATTAAAACACGGTGTTATTTTTAACACAAAATTACCTACGGGGTTAATTGAGTAACGAATGTGAATAAAAAAAATTACAACAATGTTCGAAGTTGACGCATTTTTAACTAATGAAAATAGATGATTTTAACAATGAAATTCTTTCGGTAATAATTGACATAAACCTGAGTTATAGGAGCATTTCGACCATAGTTTGTTTAGTGCCGGGAGACATAAAAAAATACTGTTCTCTTGGTCGAAGGATGCGTAAAGGAGTGTATATACTAAATACTGATATTAAAAGCGAACAATCAATATTAGCGGTAATTGCATCATATGCAAAAAGTACTGAGTAACATGTGTTTGAATTTTTTTTTGTTCAATCCGAACTTTACCATTACATTAGTAAGTACTCCAAATAACGCAACAATATTCTAATATAGAACGAATTAATGAATTAATAAGGAAATTTAACGTGTAGGGATCCCCAAATTACTTAGAACTTCGACAAAGAAAACCCAATGCAATTAGAATTGTGAATGATATAATCAATATGATAAGCAAAATTTAATTCCGAGTCAGAGATAACTCCTAAATCTTTTTGGTCGGTTTCTCTTTTGAGAACTTTACTTGGAATACTATAATCAGGTTATCGGAGAATTATTTCTTTGAAAGTCATAACCGAGCATTTATTTATATCAAAATGTAACCTATTAAAAGTACACCAGTAATAAACTTGGTTAAGATCAGTTTGCATTTGGATTGCATCAGAAAGAGGATTTACGGATCTAAATATTTTTAAATCATATGCATATAATAGAGACTTAGATGAAGATATAAGTTAACTCAGTTTACATTCACCAGCAATATTTCCATACCGTTTACATTCACCAGCAATATTCCCATACCCCATCCAACGCGGACCAGATACGACACCCGAAACCTGCACGCGAGTAAATTAACTTTTTACTTCAGTTAACATAAAAAAAATATTTCTATTTTTTTTTTATTTTATTTATTTTTTATTTGAATCTTCACTACTACTAACAACCAACAAGTTCCTATGGTTAACTACAACTCAAAAGACCCGGGAGCGAACTGCGTATCACATTTCTTTCTTCACCTGTATTTATTACAAATTATTTCTGTCAACGATCAATTCTTGGAATCTGTATTTATTACAAACTAATTTCTGTCAACGATCAATTCGTGAAATTGATCCTGTGCTCGTCGTAGACACTAGGTCAGCACAATTCCATTTCTTATGAACTGACCTAATTAAATGAAAAATGCTTAGTAATCTGCATTTATGTTTTTTAAGAATTCGTCTATCTGATCAGGTGGTGGATGATACGTAACTCGCTCAACATCCAACATCCGCAAACTCCAACGTCCAGCACGGACGACATCGGAAACCGCACAATAGCCACATTCCTGCAAGTATGACAATGTGTAATACAAGAGTACCTGTGGGAACGCATCGCCGCCGTTAGGTTTAGAGAATAGTATTTAAGCTGTAGATTTTAAGAAAATGTCGTTCAGTTTTATTGTAGGCAGAATAGCTGCCGGTTACAAAAATAATTTTTTTTTTAATTAATTAATTTTTGTTTGTTTAAGTGGCGCCCGAGCAGGGACCCACATACTAGTATCGCTTAAAGTAAAAGTTTGTCGGTAAATTCGCGAAGTAGTCACGAAGCAGTAAGTCGGCCTCAAGTAGCCCGCCGTGTGCTGATGAGAACAAAGTGAAAAAAAAACACTGCAAGTGATACCGTGCTGGGTCTGTCCAAAAGCGAAATCCCCGGGAATCTGTAGATCAAGGAACCTCGTAAGGGTGTTGAGGAGATACCGCAGTAGCCGAACGAGGTAAAAAGGAGCATATTGAACCAACCGACGTGGGATGTTCGCCGTAACTATAGTGTTGTAAACATAGAAGCTAAGAACAGTGAAACTTAGTTTATTAGTGTCATAATTGAGGCACTCAGCGCCAAAACGGCCTAAGCGCAAAATGTTTGAACTGCGTAAAGTGCGTTTGAAAAAAATAAGAAATTTGAAACACAGTTATTTTTTTTTATTGTTCGTAAATAAGTTGAAATAGTTTTTGTTTTATTTTGAACTAATGCAATGTATATAACTAATAGGAAAAAAGTAGATTAAGTTGTAAAACAAAAAAAAAGTGTGGCTTAAGCCATTTTGGAATTCACTGAAAATCAAAATCTGTAATCAAATCGTTGCATAGGCCGTTTTGTCTGTAATAGGAAAATAGATGTTCATATCAATTACTTATCTTTGTTAATTTGTGTTTAGTAACTTACCAAAAGCGTATTAATTAAAAAAACTTTAATCATCATCCTCCTCTTCAATGTCCTCTTCCACAGCCCTCAAATTCGTTTTCAAAGTATTGTAGAATTCTTGGTATATCGGCGGGATGAATTCTTTCAGCTCTTGCAAATCCTTGAATTTCGCCGCATCTATAGATCTACCCTCGGGATACAGTGACTCCAATTCAATGTCCATTTTTTTATTAGTATTTCTCTTCGAAATATGCACTTCTTGGAATAAAACATCTTCATTGTTTGAGTATTTAAATTGGATAACAAAAGGTTTTTTGTTTTCAAATCGGAGCCATTGAATCTTCAACCACTCAATTTTAGATTTTTTATCCACCGACATTTTTCTGTTGGTGATTAATTTCTCTAAGGAAGTGATGCTTTTAATATTTTCTGCAGACATTTTAACAAGGTTAAACGGTTCCTTTTTTTTGCACTTAAGATAACACGGTCCCAATCATCAGGAATAAAAATGTCCCTATAGAATCGTTTTTCCTTTTCTATAAGACCGAAATCTTGATCGCAAGGCAGAAATGAGTGGCCAGATAACAAAAATTTATGGTCAATCACATTAACTTTGAAAGAAGAGTTATTGACAATGTAATTACAAATTGTGCTCATTCTTATATTACGATTTTGTCCTCCGCATTGATCACTGTACATGATCAATTTGTTGCACTTGACATTCGTTTTTATGTAATGCATAATGCAAGATCCAATTTCTTGTGGACCTCGAGACGCAATTCCTTCATTCCATGTATACATGAAAGATGTTCTTGTCATTAAATCGTGGATGCCCAAACAATATGTCCAAAGCTGTCTTTTATAATAAGCTACTCCTGTCGAAATTACCGGTGTTGGAAGAGTTTTCATAAGGTCGAAGGCTATAACTGCATACTCGTTTTTGTTTAATTGAGAGTCTACCTTCATCCCATTTCTAGCTGACTCGGCTTTTCGGTGATGCAAATCTCGTTCACTTGAGAGCCGCTGCTTTTCAAATGCATCGCTTGCGGCTTCTATCTTCACTTTAAATAAGTCACATTTTTTGCAGCTATCGGAAATAGGAGCTCGAAAATGCAAGTTGAAGTTTTCGGAAAATATCTTCGTAAAAACGAACTTGGAAACAGCTTTATCAGACTCCACAGTTTCGTGGTAAAGTTTGTACAAAATTGTAATATTTAACGTTGGAGCCAAAAATTCTCTTTGAATATTTTTATTTCTGGAATAATGGGATTTATATCTGGGTAATTTGTTAATAAAATCTTTAACAAGTGTTATAGACCTAACGTCGGTTTTGTTATGAGGTGGGTGTCTTCCCCTTTGGTCCACTTTAGGGGTAGTTGTTTCACTTCCGGGCATTTTATAATTAAGTGCGCGAGTTATGCGACCATCAGAAATTTGAAGTATTTGTTTGAAGAAGATTTTGCACACATGAGTATCAATATTTTGTTCATTTGGAAACTTGTAGCCTCTTGAATTAAATCTACGACTACTGCCAGCAGATTTTTTGTAGCTTCTCTTTTTTTCTGTTACTGATACTTGCGCGCATATATACGCGTTTTGTAAATCATGATTTCCAATTTCATAAAACTTTTCAAAAATTCTTGTCAGATCATTGTAATTAAAATTTCTATGGCATTTCAACGGACATGTGCATTCTGATGCATTTAAAATTTTAGCTGCTTTAACAACTCCCCTCACATTTGTGTACGCTTTACTAGTAGCTCTTTGAAGTTTACTTACATTTTTTTTTCAATTCGATTTGTTAAGAATCCGTTTCCTGGTATTTTTTTTCAATAAATTTCCCTTTTCAACTTCTATTTTTGTTTTGGAATGTTCTCTTTCCATATGGGCAGATTGTAGGCCAGACGGCCCAGGGTAGGAATTTTCCACTGAACTAGATGATGATGATGAGGGGACATACTCCGACCCGGAATTCTCAAAATCTAACAAATAGTCTGACTCCGACATGCTCTGTTTGTGTTTGCAAATTGATAAATATTTCAATTAAAATATTTGCATGGATAGAACTAACGAAGTTTAAAAACGTACCTCTTTGAAAGTATTAAAGAAATTAACAAATATTCACGGTAACA
The DNA here is from genome assembly GCA_948293265.1 of Cheilosia impressa. Taxonomy (NCBI): domain Eukaryota; kingdom Metazoa; phylum Arthropoda; class Insecta; order Diptera; family Syrphidae; genus Cheilosia; species Cheilosia impressa. The sequence continues at coordinate 59,203,645 of OX411880.1, forward strand.
CTGACTCTAAATGAAACCTTCAGAACAATACCAAAAATTATAAATAACATAAGAATACAAAAGTCACCTTTCGCTGTAGAACATTACAGATGAAATGATATGCCTGCATTGTCAAAAAGCTTTATTTTGCACAGACAAAATTATGCATGTCTATTTTTGCTCAGATGCCATAACGGCCTAACCAACATATATTTGAATTTCTTCGAATGCTTTTTGGCCTAAGTGGCTTAGGTCATTTTGGCTTCGAAGCTTTTTCGAATTTCATATAGGGAAGAAAAAGTTTTCCGCAATATCAGCAGTACAGTTCCGACTACGGCTTAGGCCATTTTTGCATGTTATAAGTTTTAAAATTTGAATTCAAACGGTGCAATCAGTTGAATTTTTTTGAAAATGTGGCTTAGGCTGTTTTGGCGCTGAGTGCCTCAATTATTACTATTATTTAATATCCGTTCAATAACGTGAATATAAAAACTAGCCAATAGATAATTCACCATTTTAAGAGTGTTCTATATTAATTAGCTATTTTTGCTATTATCATTCTAACCTACTTGAAAATTATATAGCAGACGAAAATTAATTTTAAAAATTAACTAAGAGCTTAGGAATAAGTTCATATCAAACATTTCAAATACTAAACGTGAAAAATTAACATTAACTATGCCAGATCTTCGTTCAGGCGCGTCCACATCGGGCGTACCTTCAAATCCTACCCCCTATAATTTCTTTGAGCCTAATCCACCAAACCCCCCCAATAGAAATGTTGCATCAGCAAGCAACCCTCCTAAGAATTCTATGGGTGAACAAAATCCGAATAGTTAATTTCAATCCACAACTTCCCATTCAGATGCAAACAGAGGTGTTGCATCAACCCCTGCTTTGGACACCCTTATCTCGTCTATAGTAGAGCGTGTATTAGGGACTAGAATTCCCTCCATTGTCCATAGTTGCTTAAATCCAAATACTGACAAATTCGCTGGTACAGACCAGGCAATCGCCAATGAACACCGAAACCAATTGGATGACATGGACAGAGTGCCAGACGTGGTGCGATGTCTAAAACAATTCTCTGGCAACTCAGGGGAATTTAGTTAATGGAAAAAGAGTGTAGAGCGCATTCTTGATATCTATGAACTCCTAAAGGGTACACCGAAGTACTATGGAATTCTAAGCGTGATACGCAATAAAATCTGCGGTAACGCAGATATAGCACTGGAGTCTTATAACACTCCACTTGATTTGAGGTCAATATCGAGGTGCTTAGCGTTGCACTACGCAGATAAAAGGGACATAATCTACTTTAGAATACCAAATGGCATCTCTTATACAATTGAATAAATCGGTGCCAGACTTTTACCAACTGGTATATACCCATCTCTCCCTCATTCTCAACAGAATATCCTGCTTGGACACTACTCCCGAAGCCATGCGCCTTTTGAACCAAACATATAGGGACAAGGCATTGGATACTTTCATTAGGGGACTAGGAGGTGACCTACCGCGCCTACTCGCTATGAGAGAGCCGTTAGACTTACCTCACGCGTTAAACCTATGTCTCAAATTGGAAAACCAAAATTACAGAACAAATCACGCGTACCAGCATCAGGCAGCTCCTCAAAGACTGCAACCACAACTTCCTCGTGCAGCACCGCCGCGTAATCCACACTACAACCAACCTAACATAATGCCGTTCCCGTTGTACCACAATTAAGAAATCAAGGTTACTTACCTTCTTTTGTACCAATGAATCAACCCATGCCACCGGCAAATCTGGTCATTAAATCGGAGCCAGTTGATCATGGCCGTAGTTTCCAGGCAAGTTACCAGCCAAACCAGTTCACTCCAAGGGGATCGATACCTGCGCCGCAACAATATGCACCCCAGCAATACGCACCCCAACAGTATGCACCCCAACAGCAGGCCAACCGATTTGGACCAAGGGGACAAACGCCGATGCCGCAACAAAACAGAAATTTCCACATACAAGCAGATCCCTGTCTTGACTATAATCAGGTCCAAGGATCGGAGACGGCCGAGTTCGAACAGACTTTCGAAGAATACCTTCAGTCATTGGAACAGGAAAACGCTACCTGTAAAGCGGAGGCTAGTCTGATTCAGGACTTTACTGATCTCCATTTTTTAGGCTAACGGACTCATCGTTACCCTACTTCGAAGGGAAAAGGATTAGTGGCAAATTCATGAAAATTCTAATAGACACCGGCTCAAACCGAAACTATATTCAACCCTCACTCGTCTACAAACCCATTTCTAACAGTGACCCTCTCTACGCCAAGTCAATAGGCGGGAGTACTAAACCCACCACGTGGAAACTAATATCTTTGGCCTTAAACATCCAAAGATCAAATTCTTCCTTCTACCCACTTTAAAATCTTTCCATCCGATTTTTGGCAATGACAGCTTGAAAGAGTTGTCAGCAGTCATCTATGCAAAAGAAAGCTACATGTTCATTCTTGGCGGACCTAAAATCAGAATTAAACCAATAAAAATGCAGTCAATTAACTCACTAAGCTCCAAAATCAATTCTTTATCCAACACTCAACAAATAATTGTTGAATCGCTTGTCGGAAACTTCTCCAAACTATTCTCCGAACCCTATGAAAAACTAACCTTCACCACAAAGGTGGTAGCCGAAATTCGGACAAACACAGATTCTTCCATTTTCTCGAAATTTTACCCTTACCCCATGTCGCTCAAGGACGAAGTAGAGAAACAAATTAACAAGCTTCTTGAGGATGGCATAATTAGACCATCCCGATCACCCTATAACTTCCCTATTTGGATTGTATCCAAGAAACCCGACTCCGAGGGAAACAAACAATATCGGCTAGTGATCGACTATAGGAAGCTCAACTCAGTCACGATCGCTGACCGATACCCGATCCCCGAGATAGACGAGGTCCTATCTCAACTGGGTAAAAATGCATACTTCACAGTGCTTAGGTCAAGCACAAGCGTGTTTCACCAAATCCCCTTGAAAGATTCCGATACCGAGAAGACGGCTTTTTCCATAAATAATAGAAAGCTTGAGTTTATACGACTACGGTTCGCATGGCGCTATTTGGCTCTGGATGATATTCTTCACGAGCATATCGGAAAGATATGCTACGTATATATTGATGAAGTGAATCGGAGCATGCTGAGCATTTGAGACAAATCTTTTACACCCTCAATGAGGCTAATATGAAACTCCAGAGGGACAAATGTGGGTCGTGAAGTGGAGTTCTTAGGATTCATTATATGCCGAGAGGGTATCAAATCCAACCCGGAGAAAGTAAGAGCAATAATTGATTTCCCACAGCCAAAGACGTTGAAGGACCTTCGTTCCTTCCTTGGCCTTTCAGGCTATTATCGTCGCTTCGTTAGGGACTATGCAAAAATTGCAAAGCCTCCTCCGAGGAGAAGAAGGTCGAACATCCAAAAACCTTTCCAGCAAAAAGTCAATTCACTTGAATTCTAAGGCTGTCGAAGGTTTCAATAAAATAAAAAGTTCGCTTGCATCGCAGGACACTATGCTCGCATACCCTAACTTCGACAAGTAATTCGAGCTCACTACGGACGCATCCAGTTTCGCTATTGGCGCTGTCTTGTCCCAAGATGGGCGCTTAATAACCTTTATATCTAGGACTCTGAGCAAAGCGGAGGAGCATTACGCCACAAATGAAAGAGAAATGCTGGCGATAATTTGGGCCCTAAGTTCGCTAAGGAACTAATGGGTTTTTCAATAAGAGCGCTACAAAAGTTTTGTTTAAATAAACCAAAAACGGTTTTGGATATCAATGAAATTCTTTATTCCTGTGAAAGTACGTTCGATGCCATTATGTATGGAACTCGATTTCTTTTGCATGGCCACCACGGGCACGCTTGCAGAAGTCCAGACGCAGAATTTTCGACGGTTTTCAAGCATAAATCGGCCGATACTGCTGCAATTTCACGTTCGATATTCATACGAAGTTCATCAATCGTCGCTGGATTGTTGGAATAGACCATAGACTTGACGTAGCCCCACAGGTAATAGTCTAACGGCGTCAAATCAAATCGTACGCCAAGCGACTGGACCATTTCGTGAGATAACACGTTCACCAAACTTGGTTTCCAATAAATTGATTGTGGCATTCGATGTGTGGCTTGTGGCGCCGTCCTGTTGGAACCACATGTCCTCCAAGTCCATATCATCCAATTGGGGCCAAAAGTATTCGGTTATCATTGAACGGTAGCGATTCCCATTCACAGTAATGTGCCGGTCTTGATCATCATGCAAGAAGTACGGCCCAATGACGCCGCCGGTGCATAAACCACACCAAACCGTAATTTTTTCAGGATTCAATGATGAATCATCTAGTACCTGTGGATTGCTGCCTGACCAATACCGCATATTTTGTTTATTGACGAAGCCATTCAGCCAGGAATGAGCCTCATCGCTGAAGATGATTTTTCGATAAAAATGCGAATCATTTTCAAGTTGTTGCTCAGCCCAATTCACGAACATACGACGCTTCTGGTGGTCAAGCGGCTTCAGTTTTTGCGTCAATTTAATCTTGTAAGGATGTAGGCCAAGATCTTTTCGCAAAATTCGCCACAATGACGTCACAGAGATGCCCAACGCTTGAGAACGACGTGTGAGAGACACATTTGGGTTTTCTTCCATTGAAGCCTCAGCGGCAGCAATATTCTCGACACTACGGGCACTTCTTTGTCTCACTGGCACGGGAACATTTTGTACTGTGCCTGTGGATTCAAATTTTTCTACTAGACGCTCAATTGTTGATCTGCTAGTACGATTATGACGACCATAAATTGGACGTAGCGCTCTTAACGTTGAGGCCACTGACTCTGAATTTCGGTAGTAAATTTTAATAATTTCGACTCGTTGTTGGCTCGTATATCTTTCCATCATGAAATGGCAAACCTTACTGAAGAGAAATCTCAAAAGAGCGGCAAGAAATTCAGTGTCGTTTGCTGTCCCTGTCGCTCTACTTTTGTAGCGTCCCTGTGTTGATATGTTCGCAAGTCAATGACAACAGTGACATTGCATTCATACTCCAAGTCCTTTTGGGAAATCGAAAATCACGAGTCGACAGATTATTCATTAACAAAAAGTGAACAATTGTGCGAAGAACACTTCCTCAAACACGTCAATTGTCTTGCCATGGGCAACTCATATGCAACCGCTCTTAAGAGGTTCTATGCTTTGGAACGCGAAATATACAGGAGCCCTGAGCTCTCTCTGCAGTATGCCGCATTTATGAGGGAGTATGAACAACTCTCACGCATGGAATTAATTCAAAATCAGCATTGTGATGAACCTAGCTATTTTATTCCACATCACTGCATAACAAAACCAGACAGCTCAACTACCAAATTACGTGTGGTGTTTGATGCTAGTGCGAAATGTGACAATTTTTTGAGTTTGAATGACATTTTATATGTGGCTCCAGTGGTGCAATCAGATTTGTTTTCGTTGATCATTAAGTTTAGATCACGCAATTATGTGTTTACTGCGGACATTGCCAAAATGTACCGCCAAATATCATTACATAAAAACGATCAACCATTTCATCAAATCTTATGGAGAGATAATCCAAACGAAGAGATAAAGATTTATCGTCTCTGTACAGTAACTTACGGTACAGCCTCAGCATCTTACCTAGCTACCAGAGCACTCATATACTTAGCTGATAAAGAGCGCCATAAATATCCCAAGGGAGCAGCAAGATTAAAAACTGACTTTTACGTCTTCTCACTGATTGCGCGGCTCTATGATCCACTAGGATTGATAAATCCAATCGTTGTTTCGGCGAAAATATTGGAAATTGGACAAATTCTCAATTAAGAGACAAGTTATGTGGGGAGACATAAAAACGGTGTAATTACACGCATTCTCTGACAGTTCCGAGAAAGCGTACGGAACATGTATTTACCTGCGTTCTATCACACCTTAATGGGAATGTAGTTGTAAGACTGTTGTGTGCTAAGTCCAAGGTAGCTCCCGTCAAGAAAGTCTGTCTACCTCGATTGGAACTGTGCGAAGCGCAAATGATGGTTCAATTGGTAAAACGAGTTAGAGATATTTTTGGAGACAAATTTGAAAAGGTGTACTACTGGACGGATTCCAGTATCGTTATTGCGTGGCTATCCTCAGAGTCGCACCATTGGCAAACATTCGTTGCCAATCGAGTTGCAACAATACAAAACTTGTCAGCTACGGATCAATGGAATCATGTTCCTACAAAAATGAATCCAGCAGATATTATTTCTAGAGGCGTATCACCTGATGAACTTCACCGCTCACAATTATGGTTTTTTGGACCTAAATTTTTACCGCTGGCCAAAGTCAAAATTCTTCGATGAAATTGATGAACAGCACTTGGAGCGCAAGCAAACAAGACATACCCTTTCGATACAAAAGGATAATTATCTTTTGAAAAACGTGAAATGCAATAAAGACTACCAAAAAACGCTGAGAATAACAGCTTACATATTGCGATTTTGCTATAATACGTTGTCCAAGCATAGACATGCTTCGAGATTAACGGGATCACTTACAGCGATGGAAATTGAGGGAGCACTATCCTGCATTATCAAAATGGTTCAACGGCTTCAATATGCTGCAGATATTGCACGTCTACCACAAAAAAGACCTATATCTCCGAGATCATTTATATATATTGAGTCCGTTTCTCGATGATAAAGGAACACTTAGGGTTGGTGGGCGTATACGTAACGCGAATATCGCATATGAATACAAATATCCAGCACTTCTTCCAAATAATCATGTGTTCACAACTGCTTTAATAAAGCATAAGCATGAAAAGCATCATCATGTGGGAGTTAAAGGACTACTTTCAATAATTCGCGAACAGTTTACGTACATGCTAAGCCGCTCATTCGACGCACTATTAGCCAGTGTATTTTATGTACCAGAGCGAGTCCCCATTTTCAATATCCCGGTATGGGAAATCTTCCGGAATATCGAGTAATACCATCTCGCCCGTTTACGAATGTTGGAACTGATTTCTGCGGCCCTTTTATGGTGCATTCTCGACATCGTGGGACAGCTGCTACGAAAGCTTATGTAGCAGTATTTATATGCCTGAGTACGAAAGCATTCCACCTTGACCTGGTAGGAGATCTAACGACATCTGCATTCTTGGGCGCCCATCGTCGCTTTATAGGTCGAAGAAGACTTTGCCGCACAATATATAGCGACAATGCTACCAATTATGTTGGAGCACGAAATGAGCTAAGGGTTTTATATGACATGTTTCACAATCAGCAGTCAGCGTCTGAAATTATAAAGGCCTGTCTGGATGATGGCATCGAGTGGAAGAACATACCTCCGAGATCTCCTCACTTTGGCAGAATCTGGGAGGCAGCTGAAAAATCTGCGAAGCATCATATGAAACGTCTTTTACACCTCGCAGCACTCACGTATGAGGAATTCAATACGCTTATAGTCCAGATAGAGTGTATCCTAAATTCCCGTCCCCTTTCTCCTCTCTCCGAAGATCCCAATGATATTAGACCTTTAACCCCAGGCCACTTCCTTGCAGGTACTTCACTGATAGCGCTACCTGAACCAGACTTGTGTGGCAAGAACATTTCTTATCTAAACCGTTGGCAGCGAGTGCAATGGCTTATGTAACAGTTTTGGTATCGGTGTAAAAATGAGTATTTTGCACACGTTGCAGCAGAGGAATAAGTGGCGAATGGACTGTCCAGGCATCAAACTCAATGATGTCGTCATTATTAAGGATGATAATCTCTCTCCTCTTAAATGGAGACTTGGCAGAGTGATTGGAACTGATGAGACCGTTCGAGTAGTTACGCTGAAGACAGCTAATGGTTGCGTGAAGCGAGCTGCAGAAAATCTATGCCGCTTATCAGTTGTTGAAGCACCTTTAGTTCTTCAAGAGGCGGAGAATGTACATCAACAATAAAGCATCATAAAACTATTCATTGATATTTTCTCTATTTAAAATTAAACTGTGTACATTGTCAATTATAAAATGTCTACTCATAAATGTCGAACTTGAACTTGTCATTGGATAGAAGCACATTGTTCTCTAAAAAAGTAATTTGCTGAATCTTTTGCTCTTTTTATCTTTGATTGTTCTCCTAAGAGGTTAGAGTAGCTTCATAGGAAATTAAAATTAAAAGTATTTGAATATTTGAAGTATTCGTTTTCTTAATAAACTAATCAAAAAAGCTTGATTAGAGTAAATTCAGACACAATGTGCAAAATTTCTGATTAATGTTTAAAGTTGCTCATATGACATAATTGTGATAACGGAGACTGGTTTAAATGAATCAATCAATCAATAACTCCCTTTTTTTTCCTCCTACTTCGATGTGAACCGTTGTGATAGATCGTCGGTAAATAGTGTTCACAAGCGGCTTGGTGGTGCGATTATAGCAATTCTCCAGGACTTTAAGGCAATAGAAGTGATCTGAGTGATTTTAATGTAGTCGCAATCTGCTGCAGCATTTTTGACCTGAAACTCAACGCTAAAATATACATCGTCTGTATCTATTTTCCACCTAGTGTAAAATAAGCTGTTGTAACAAGGTACATTGACGCTATTCGCTTCATTGTGAACCTTCTATCTCCAACGGATACAATTTACATCTTTGGAGATTTTAATCAACCCAATATTTAATGGACAGCGGGTGATTTGGACTGCACTTATCTCACCCCTGCCAACTCTTTATCTGCAATTGGGGCTTTGATTGTTGATACGCTGCACTCACTTGGTCAACTCCAGGTGAACCACATCAAAAATATCATGGATCGTACTTTGGATCTCATCTTTACCAACAAAAGTGATGAAACTCTTGTGTCCAGGAGTCTCACTCCTCCAGCTCCGGAAGACTCATAATCACACTTCTTTAATTTGTTTTTGTAAATTGAATTTTAATGAATTATATATTTGGGACTCCAGGTTGGGGGTTGTTCCGACCAAGTAAAAAAAACACTAGTTATGAGAGAGACACGTGAAGCCTCGGATAACGATTTCCCTCAAACGGCAACCAGACCCGGAACGTCAACGGACAACGATTTGAGAGTATGTACCTGGAACGTGCGAACGCTGTACACCCCAGGTGCTACTCAAAAACTTGAGTCTGTCCTCACGCGGTTCAAGGCAGATATTACCGCGATCCAGGAGATACGATGGATAGGATCAGGTATTATGAAAAGGAAAAATTTCGATATTTATTACAGCTGCCATAAAAGATTGCATGTATTAGGATGCGGATTCGTCGTGGGAAATCGGCTTAGGACAAAAGTTATTGACTTTAAGCCGATAAGTGATCGCCTAGCTGTGATCCGCATTAAAGCAACTTTCCAAAACATAAGCCTAATATGTGCACACGCCCCTACCGACGAGGCTGAAGACCCTATCAAGGAGGAGTTTTATGACCTCCTGGATGGAGCCTACGGAGCCTGTCCGGAGTACGATGTTAAAGTTGTGCTCGGGGACTTTAATGCTAAAATCGGAAGAGAAAACATCTTTGGCGGGTTAGTTGGTAAGCACAGAATCCACTAAACGACCACAGACAACGGTTACCGACTAACTGACTTCGCGGCAGCTCGTAATACGGTGATAAGTAGCACAAGGTTTATAAGGCTAAGGATCCACACAGCAACCTGGCGCTCTCCAGACGGTTGAACCGCCAACCAAATCGACCATGTGCTAATCGACGTGAGGCACGCATCCAACATCTTCAACGTGCACATATTCCGCGGGGCAAACGTCGACTCTGACCATTTTCTTGTTGCGGCTAAGTTCAGAGCTCGACTATCCAACGAGAAGAAGCTGCGTTCCGCCCAGAAGAAGAAATTCGACGTTGGACGCCTTAGAACACCTGGAGTAGCCAGAGGCTACAAAGAGCGCCTGAGTGAGAAACCCTCCGCAGTGCATTCACCTACCACAAATGCCAACACCCAGTGGTCCCAGTATCGCGACATCATCAAAGAGGTAGCCGAAACCACCTTAGGGTACCAGCCACCCCAGAGGAAGAGCCCGTGGTTTGATGATGAATGCATACGCAGGAAAAGGTGACAGAAGATGCACAAATGAAGGCGCTGCAGCGCAAAACAGGGGCAGCTAGGGAAGAATATCGAGCCAGGAGGAGGGAGGAGAAGAAAATCCTGCGTAGAAAGAAGAGGGCTTACGCAGTCTCCCAGCTCAAGGAGATCGAAGAGTCCCGCGATCGAAGCAACATCCGGAAGTTCTACAAGAAAGCCAAGCAATTGGCTGCTGGCTTCAAGACCGGAATGCAGGCTCTTCAAAACAGTGATGGAAACCTAGTCACCGAAGCGCAGGGAATAGTAGATGTGTTTAAGCAGCACTTCCAGCAGCTGCTAAATGGGCATCATGTAGAGAGAGTGATAGGGCAAGAAGAGAACCCACGTCCAGTCAATGAAGATCCAGTTCCAGCACCCAGTATAGAAGAAGTTGGCTTAGCAATAAAAAAGCTAAAGAACAATAAGGCCGCCGGCTCTGATGGCTTACCAGCGGAGCTCTTCAAATACGGTGGTGATGTTTTGGTAGGGCACATGCACCAAATCATCAACCAAGTATGGGTGGAAGAAAGTATGCCCGATGACTGGACTATCAGCTCCATATGCCCCATCTACAAAAAAAGGCGATCCTATGTCTTGCAAGAACTATCGAGGCATATCCCTGCTTAATGTCGCATACAAGATCCTATCCAACGTACTGTGTGAACGTCTCAAACCGTTCTGCAACACACTAATCGGCACGTACCAGTGTGGCTTCCGGCCCGGCAGATCGAATATAGACCAAATTTTCACACTGAGGCAAATCCTGGGAAAGACCAATGAATTTCAAGTCGAGACTCACCACCTATACATCGACTTCAAAGCCGCATATGATAGCATTCATCGTCAGGATCTTTATGTGGCGATTGCCGAATTCAGGATCCCGGCAAAACTGATCCAGCTATGTAGCGTGACTCTGGAGAACACACGCTGCAATGTGCAATTTGGAAGTAGTTCCTCCGAGCTATTCCAAACATGCACCGGATTTCGGCAAGGAGACGCATTATAATGTGACTTCTTCAATCTCGTGCTAGAGCAGATAGTGCGCAGGGCAGGTGTCAACACGGAAGGCACTATCTTCAACAAATCCGTCTAGCTTCTGGGGTATGCAGACGATATTGACATCATCGGTCGCTCCCAGCGTGCCGTGATAGTTGCTTTTACGGCGATTGACGAACAGGCGAAATTCGTTGGTCTTGTAGTAAATGAGGACAAGACTAAGTACATGCTATCAACAAACAAACAAGCATCTGTCCACCGCCTAGGACAGAACGTCACTATTGATAGCATCAATTTTGAGGTAGTTAAGGAGTTTATCTACCTCGGAGTAAACATGAACTCCACAAATGACATCCTAGTGGAGATCCGGCGAAGAATTACCCTAGGAAACCGCTGCTACTTCGGTTTTGCAAAGCAATTGGGTTCAAAACTCCTAACTCGAAGGACAAAATGTATGCTTTACAGAACTCTTATCTTACCAGTTCTACTTTATGGCGCCAAGTACTGGACGATAAGCAGGAAGGAAGAGCTGATACTGGGCTCCTTCGAAAGAAAAATTCTTCGGCGGATTTTTGGTCCTGTGTGCAAGGAGGGCGAATGGAGGAGAAGATACAACCGCGAACTCTATGAGCTGTACCAAGATGTAGATGTAGTCCAAAAGGCCAAAATACGTCAACTACATTGGCTCGGCCACATCGAGCGAATGGACAATAATGCTCCAGCTAAGAGGATCTTCGAATCCCAGCCGCCAGGTTCGAGACGACAAGGAAGACCGAACCTCCGTTTCAAAGACCAAGCCATCGCGGATGCCAGAGCGGTTGGTCTGGATAACTGGAAGCAGCGTGCCCGGGATCGCAGAGGATGTAAGGCTGCAGTGTCTCAGGCAGAGACTCTCCACGGGTCGGGAGCCCGTTAAGTAAGTAAGTATATTTGTGAATCCTTCAGATTTGATTTGAAAAATGCTTATTATAGTGATATTTGTGTAGCGCTCAATAATTATGATAGGGATCCTTATCTATCTTTTGATATTATTGACATTTGCTTCAAATTATATGACGTTATTAATCAAGTTATTTTCAAATATGTGCCTGTAGTTCGCATAAAAAATAAGGTAAATTCGTATCCCTGGGACAACGAAGTCGCTCGTAACCTAAAAACGTTAAAAAATCGGGCTTATAGAAAATGGCTATGTAGTCTGGCGGATGAGGACTACTTTGTATTAGGAAGGCTTAAGTCTGAGTTGAAAACGTCTCTCTACCATGCGTACCTTAAAAACAAAGGTGATGGTTTTCCAGCCTCACTCTCTTTTGAGGGATATCTTCCAATACTATTTGTAATAACCTTGCATGCTTTTTCCAACCAGTTTATTCAAACCATGACTCATTGATAGAGGAGCAATTTTTTGATTATCTTTCTACTCTTTTTAATACAATGGAATTTTCTAAAATCAATGTTTTTAAAACCTTAGTGTCTTTGTATTCTAGCCTTAACCCTGGTACAAATGGGGTTCCTTCTATGTTTCTTAAAAACTGTGCGTTCCCTTTGCATAAAATTGTATGCCATATCTTTAATTTATCTCTACTTACTACCACATTCCCATCTGTTTGGAAAACTTCTTTTATAGTTCCCATTTTTAAGTCGGGAAGGAGAAATAAATTTAAAATCTATAGAGGTATATGCAAGCAATCTTCTATTCCAAAATTGTTTGACTCACTAGTTACCGTAAGATTAAATTTTTACTGTAATTGTTTGTAATAATCAGCATGACTTTATTAAAAAGAGCTGAACTGTAACTAATCTTTTAGTATTCACGAATTTCGTTATTTCTGAAATTAGTAAAGGTAACCAGGTTGATGTTATCTATACTGATTTTAGCAAAGCTTTTGATCGAGTTAACCATAAATTGTTGCTATATAAACATATAAGACTAGGTTTTCCAGTCTTCTTTTTAAATTGGTTTTCCTCCATCCTCTCGGATAGACTCCAAAATGTTAAGTTTCGTAGTCATATTTAAAAAAATATATCTTTAACTTCTGGCGTCCTCCAAGGAGGTCATATTGGACCACTACTCTTTATGTTTATAATTTACTTACTTACTTAAGGTGGCGCTACAGTCCGGGGAGGACCTGGGCCTCAACCAACAAGCGTCTCCAGCCAGCACGATCTTTGGCCAGCTGTCTCCAGTTTCGCACGCTAAGTTGGTTAAGGTCCCCTTCCACTTGCGCGCTCCACCTGAGTCGCGGTCTTCCTCTACTGCGCCGTCCTCGGGTGTGGATTCAAAGATCTTCCTGGCCGTAGCATTGACGTCCATTCGCTCTACATGACCCAGCCACCTCAGTCGTTGTACCTTCACTCTTCTCGCCAGGTCGATGTCGCTGTACAGCCCGTACAGTTCGTCGTTGTATCTCCTCCTTCATTCACCGTCTATGCAGACTGGACCGATAATTACTCGAAGAATTTTCCTCTCGAAGTAACCAAGTGTAGCTTCATCCGATTTTGATAGAGTCCATGCCTCTGCACCATAAAGTAGGACTGGGATGATCAAGGTCTTATAAAGGGCCACTTTAGTTGTTCAAGAGAGGGCTTTGCTACTCAATTGCTTTCTTAGCCCAAAGAAACAGCGATTGGCAAGAGTTATTCTTCGTTTAATCTCAGCTGGTGTCATTGTCTGAAGTGCGGAGCCTAGGTAGATAAAGTCCTTTACCACCTCAAAGTTATATCTGTCTATGGTGACATTTTGTCCAAGACGTCGGTGTTGGGTGTCCTTTCCATTCATCGGGCATACTTTCCTCCGACCATATCTTACAGATGAGTTGGTGCATGCTCCTAACCAAGTCATCGCCTGCCACTTTGAACAGCTCGGCAGCTAGGCCATCTGCTCCAGCGGCTTTTTTGGACTTAAGCTTAGATATGGCTATCTTCACTTCGTCCAGGTCGGGTGGACGGAATTGTTGGTCTTCATCGTCCAGGTTGCATGGTTCATTCTGCCTGACAGCGGGATTTTGTTCGTCATCGCCGTTAAACAGTCTGTAAAAGTAGTTCTTCCATACCCTCAGCATCGACTGCGATTCTACTACGATGTTCCCTTGTTCGTCCTTGCAGGCTTCGGTTCGGGCTCTGTATCCTTGGGAAGTTCTTTTAACCCTTTGGTAAAACTTCCGAATCTCATTCCTGCAGTAGCATCTCTCTATTTCCTCGATCGCACGCTTCTCATGCTCTTTCTTTTTTTTCCTCAGAAGCCGGTGATCGTCTCTCCTCTTCTGCGCGTCGAGCTCACGGGCAGCTCTTGTCCTCCTTTGCAGCGCCGCTTTGTATGCCTCTTGAATCGCTGCATGTGCTTGCCGGCATTCGTCGTCGAACCAGCGGTTTCTTTGCGGTGGTCGGGTGAAACCCAGCACATCAGAGGCGGCGTCTCTAATGGCTATTTGGCAATGGTGCCACTGGTCTTCAATATTTGATGCTGGCTGCATAGGACATCTTGAGAGATTGAGAGAGACTCGATCGGAAAAGGCTCTGGAGATCTCTTGCGATTGTAGCCGTCCGACGTCAAACTTCCTCACAGTATTTACTTGTCTTGGCGGTGTTCGGGATATCCGCAGTCGTACCTTGGCTACAACAAGGTAGTGTACCTACCTCTCTTCCTATCTTTGCATTCAAATCACCTAGGACAATTTTAATGTCATAGTTAGGGTACAGCTCGTACGTCTTGTATAAGAGCTCGTAGAACCTCTCTTTGGTGTCGTCCTCTTCCTCCTCCGTGGGGGCATGGGCGCATATTGGGCTAATGTTGGCGAATTTAGACTTGATGCGGATTGTCCAAGGCGCTCGTTCACACAGTTGAAACTTAAGACTTCTTGCCTAAGTCTGCCGCCAGCGACGAATCCACAACCAAATAAGAGCGGTTTTTGTTGCCGATAGCAGTCGCCATAATAGATTTTGCAGTTTTTCATCCTATTCTTGCCCGGTCCATCCCATCGCACTTCTTGGATGGCGGTTAGGTCTGCTTTATAGCAGGACCTCCGCTAGCTGTACGGCTGCACGCGGTCTGTTAAGGGACCTAACATTCCACGTGCAGATCCGAAATTCGTTGTCCTTTATTTGTTTGCTAGGTTCGTCAACAGTAAATTCATCCGTATCCGAGGCTTGTTGTTGTTGTTTCGGAACTGGGTTTGGTTTTCCGCTGTCGGGCAGTCACCCCGGCGTACAACCCCCAACCTGGAGGGCCAGGCCCTTTGTTGGACCCCTTGGACGAAAGGGGCCGGATTCCTCCGGTGACAGTAACTCACTTCGGGGATGTGAGAGCTGCCGTTGTCCCATAAAGGGTTCATCCGCCACCATCTTTGATTCAGGACCCTGACTATTCCTGAAAAATCCTCACTGACCTCAGCTCCAAGTATGTCGAAGTAGCTCAAGCAAGGTAGCTGTCATCCCGACAGTTGACGACACCGTGGATTCAGTCTAATGAATTCATCCGCCGTACGTCCTCTTTCTGAGGGGCTCATGTAAGACCTCTAAGACTCGATCAGGCAGTCATTCCGACAGAGCATTATAGTGTTGCTATTTTCTTCGTGTTCAACACTCGCGCTTATAAGTTCAGTAAGTTATGCCCGGATGGGCAGACCAGTACCCGGTGGTTACCACTGGGAGGTAAAATAAGCACAATTGATATGCATGAAAAGTTGCAAAAGCTGGGCACCGCCAAGTTGATGCCAATCAGTGTCTATCCGATTCATACATACCCATACCCAACCCCCTGAATGCTTTTTGTTGATTTTTGCGGATGATTTTAAGATATATATGCCGAGAAATGATAATCGTCCTTTCCATCTGTTAAATTCATATCTTCAGAAATTTCATCTGTGGTGCTCTAAAAGTAGTCTCTCTTTAAACATTTCTAAGTGTTCTATCATAACTTTTTCTCTCTGTAAATCCCGTCATGTATTCATAATCCTTTGATGGAATTGTTATTCCCCGTGTTTATTTAGTCAAAGATTTGGGCGTTTTTTTAAATACCAAACTATCATTTACTTATCATGTTGAGTCCATCACAAACAAGGCAAACAGAACATGGTTAATGTTAAGGCGATATGCTTTTGAATTTTCGGATGTTTATGTTCTCAAGACCTTGTATAGCGCTTTTGTGCGGTCTATATTAGAATATGCCTCTATTGTGTGGTGTACGTATTAAAGAGTTCATATATCTATAATTAAATCTATACAAGTAAGTTGTTTAAGATTCGCTCTAAGAGGACGTCCTTGGCTCGATCTTAGCAACTTACCCCCTTATTTATCTAGTTTAAAACTAATTAAATTAGAATCATTGGATTTTTGAAGAACGGTGGCCAGAGTGGTATTTATTCATAGGGTTTTAATAGGAGAAATTGATTCAATGGACATCCTAAGCCTTCTCAATATTAATGTTTCTTCATTCGACCTACGCAACTCTCGATTTTTTTTAGTGTAGGACAATCTAGTACAAAATACGGTCTTACTTCCTCAATCAATGGTTTAACTTTTCAATTCATTTTTATTAATTCATTCATTAAACTTATATTCTAGACAAAAACGATTAAATCTAATTTAAAACTAACATTTATCTTATTCTAGCTTACTGGCTCTTAGCGAGCGCTCTAAACTTAACAATATGCTTAAAACTATTGCCTTTCGGCCTTAAATCTATCCATATATATATATTTTGTTTTGTTTTTTAATCTTCAAGAAACTTTAAAAACTTGAACTCTTTATTATTGTTTTATTAAAACTAAAACTAAAACTACTTAGAACTACCTAAGCTACTTAATCTAAATTACCTATAATCAGGGTGGTGAGCAATCTAGCCGATTGGTCACCATCCTGATTGCGTCGATGGGCGCCTGACAGCCGCCAACAAGGTGCACATACGCGCCGCCGAGACTGGAGCGAGGCCTTAAGCGTCGGTCCAGTCTCGGAAGCACTCTTTCATGTTGGCTAGCCCGGCCCCTCCCAAAGACCCCCTACTCTAAACCTAAACCTAAAAACTTAATTTCTAGCTTAAAACTAAGGAGGATGCCAAGTAAGTAGCGCACCGGCCCGGGAGAGCGTATCAACAGTTTTGTCCCTATCCGCAATTGCGGTGCTAAAACGGAGGAGCTCCTGAGCATTGGCGGCGTACCCGTCGTGGATGAGCCGCTTATCCCTCGCGCCGCGGTGGCTGTGGTACAATACCGGCACACCATCTTTTTGCTGGACTAACCCTTTCATGTCTACATGAAGAAATGCCTCAGGTGGGATAAAGCCAGACCGAAGCGTACTCTCGTGGTACATTAAATTGGGGTAGTAAGCCCCTGAGATCAGGTTATTATCACTGGTCATCGCCCTCGCAACGTGCTTTCGAATCATCTTAATAAGGAAATTGTCAATCCTATTCAGTCGAGCCCCATTGTATAGGGTCTTGTTGGGATAGTATTTTATGTACTCAGATTCAGGAGTTCTAAACAACCCTAAACAGGCCCTGAGACATTGTCTTTCAAACACCCGAATCTTTTCCATATAGGACGGCGCTATATTGAACCACATGGGACAGCCATAAGCGATGATAGGCCTTATAAGGGCCACGTAGCAAATGACCTTCACCCTGGTGTCAAGTTGACTGCTGCGAAACAGTCTCCTTGTCAGAGCGTAAGCCCTCCTAGCCCCAGCAAGACAAGCACCTATATGTTTGTCAAAATACAGATACTGGTCGAGCCAAATGCCAAGATACCTGACCACGTTTCTCACCGCCAATGGCTGCCCCTGCTGTCCAATAATTGTTAATTTTCTCCAGTTTTTTCTGGTATCACTAGAGGCCCCAGCCAATGGAGTCCTGAACAGAATTGTTTCCGATTTTTGAAAGTTGATTTTCAACTTCCAATCATCGCGATACCTCTTAATTTGCTCGAAGTCACGCTGCAGAAGGATGTTGATGACCTCGATTTTTGGTCCTGACCTGTACGCCACTAAATCGTCTGCGTACCCTATAGCATGTCTGAGGGAACCCACCAGAGCACTTGTGTAAATATTAAACACGATCGGAGAATTCACTGCTCCCTGTTGTAAGCCGTTTTTAATTTCGAAAACCTTGCTCGAAGTCACATTGCCAGCTTTGACAACGAACTTCTTTCCCATAAGCATGTCATAAATCATATACAGCAATGGTTTTTGAATGCCCCTTCTGGTCAGCTTATAGAAGAGCCCCTCCAACCATACGGTATCGACGGCCTTCTCGAAGTCGACCAGGCAGGCACTCGTGCATTGTTTCTTACTTTTATTCCACTGAATGTCGGAGACCAGTTTCGACGCGGCATGGATAGTGTCATGCCCCGCTCTAAACCCAAACTGGTTGTCCGGAATAATCTTATTTTCCTCAACCCATCTTAAAAGAGATCTATTGACGACTTTCTCGAATACCTTGCTAACATTCGGGAGCAAACTGATTGACCGGAGATTAGCAGGGTTTGTCCTATCTTTATCCTTTTTCGGGATAGGGTGTACCACCGCTATTTTCCACTGCGCCGGATAATATGCATTATTCAGCGCATTGTTAAATAGCGTGGCGAAGATATCTATCGCCTCTAGCGGCAGGTGTCTTAATACGACGTTTGGGACACCGTCAACTCCCGCCGACTTTTTGTTCTTTAGTGACTCAAAGATGCACCGGAGTTCATCTTTTCCCACGAACAGATGAGAATTTACATCGGCGATTGTGCCATTTGCACGGTTGTCGTCATTGAACACGGTGAAACCGTTGTTCTCGGATCGCCAATTTTGGATTTCGGTCCGCAGATAAAAGTGGTTAAGAAAGGCTCTCTCCTCGAGGTCGCGGTTACTGCGAACAGGGTTGTTCACCGTATACACAGCCTCAAAGAAAGCTCCCATCAAATCCACCCTCTGCACCGTCAACGTCCTACCCGAGGGATAGTCCGCTCCATTGTCTGCTTGATGACGACATTCATTTGCCGTAAATGACTGTCGATCTCATCGTTCGTTAAGTTCCTGTTTGTCGGTGGGTCGATCTCGCATGAGCGTATGCCTTGCTTTAAGACTCTGGAGAAGCGCGACCACTGCGCTCTTCGGTAATCGAAAGAACGCACTTGGTCGTACTGCTCCAGCTGCGTTTGCTCGTTCGGTATCCGTATTACGGCGGCAAGTCCGTAGTGATCACTATCGTACTCAACCGCTCGTAAACAGTTCCGCGTGCTTAGATCTGTGTTCGTTAGTTCTAGTCTGTCGTCAACTAGCGCCAAGTCCAAGAAAGAACCATCTCTAGGGAAAGACGGGATATCCGTCGCGTACAATTCGAGTTTGTACTCAATCATATTATGACGCCACCAGTCGTAAAACTGGTTGCCCCTAGGGTTCGGAATATCAAAAAGTAATAATTGTCTTCCGACTGAAGCTGTAAGCAACGAAAGAGCGTCTCAATCTCATTTAAAAATTCAATGCGTTGAGGAGACTCAGGTGCGTAAAGCGACACCACATACACCCGCCTCTGGCTATTGAGGGGAATGCATACGATGCATGCTTCCAACACCTGGAACCTCCGCACGTCCCCGCTGTATATGACCTTATGGCGCAAGCCTTTACGTATTAAGATAGCGACACCACCTCCTTGTGTGGAGAGGGGCCGGTCTCTTCTAACTACATGATAATTTCTATAGCCTAATTTGCGCTTCGGAGTTAGCTTATTTTCACTAACCAAAAGAACATCTGGCTTTTCGGCTTCCAACAGATTGGAAAGATTGTTCCTTCTTTCGATCCGGATTAGTGAATTAACATTCACCGTAAGGATCTTTAAGTTTACCTCGTCCAGCGTACCCATCATATTTATGGCGCGGCAGACTCGGCAAACAGCGTCGAATAGATAACGTCTATTGGAGCCGCTTGCTCATTTAACTGTTTCTGGAAATGATCGATCTTTCCGTGCAATGACAGAAGGATCGTTTTCAAATCCAGATCCGCTTCCGGTGTAGAAACCTTCGGCGCGCTTTTTGTTATTGTGCTACCCGGTCCAGATACCATTTTGGCAAATGACACATTGGGTGCAACAAAATTCGAGAACGAGCGACTCTTTCGACCCTTCTCTTCTTCTGACTTCTGTTTTCGAGCCTGCACATTCTGTTTGACCTGCTGATACTTGGGACATCCCTTGAAGTTAGCGGGATGTCCTGAGCTCTTGCAGAGTACACACGAGAGCTGGGCTCGATCTTCTACCCTATCGCTACCTAAAGCACATTCCCCATGTTTGTGGTCCTTGTCGCACTTGACACACCTAAACTGCATGTGGCAGTTAGCTGCGGCGTGCCCGAACCTTTGGCAGCGCATACATTGAAGTACGCGTTCTGACCTTTTCAATTTTTCCCAACGTACTGCATGATAGTACAGGAATCTGATCCTTTTCAGACTATCAATTTTGCTGTCGGGTGTTAGTTGCACCAAAAAGAACGGTAATTTGCGGCTACCACCCCTGTCCGCAGGCGAGGAAAACGGCTTGACCCCCACGAACTTAAGGTCGTCGCACTCATAATTCTTGAGCTCCTTTTCAAGCTCCTCTATTTTAATGTTAGGGTCGATACCCTTAAGCAGCACAGTTTGCCGTTTTTCTCCTTTTGGAGTATACGTAAAGTATTCGGTTTCCGCTTTCTCCAGAGCGGTGCGTACTTTTTTGTGCTCCTCCATGTTAGTGCACATAATGATATGCTTAGTGGCGTTTAGCCTTTTTATATAGAAATCCTTAGTTACTAACCTACATAATCTAATACTATCACTAATATCTAAATAACTTACATTAATAGGTGGAATTCTTACTTTTTTTGTTTGTTGTTGCTGCTTCTGTTGTCCTCGTTGTTGTTGTTGCTGTTGCTGCTGTTGCTGCGATTGCTGATGCTGTTTCTGCTGCTGTTGTTGTTGCTGTGGCAGCGGCTGTTTTTGTGCCGGCTGCTTTTTATTTTGTTTTTGCTGTTGCTGTTGTTGCTGCTTTAGCATTGCTTGTTGTTGCTGCTGCTTCAGCAGTTTTTGTTGTTGCTTATGTTGTTGCTGCTCAGCTTGGATTTGCTTCAGCTTTTGTTGTTGCTGAAGCATTTTATGCTGACGCAACTTCTCCCTCTTAGCGAGGAGTTCTTTGATCAAACGATCGAGCTGGGCTTCCTCGTCTTCCTCTTCGTCAGCTTGTTGTTGTTGGTGTTCCTGGTCTTTGACGGTGTCCAGTAATTCTTGGAACGAATTACCTTCGCCCACGTACCGACCTTCGCCCCCTTCGGACTCGTACGAGTAGCTGAGGGCATCACCCTCGTCTGTCTCGGCCTCTGACGTATTTGTTTTTGACGTCATCGCCGCTCCGTCTAGCTTTGTCTTTCTTTTGGCTGACAAATTTGCTGTGGGCTTTAGTCTACGTCGCCTCTTTTCAACTTTTGTTGAATCCAGCGACTGTACCCCTGCTGGTATCATTGGTGCTGCTATCGCTGCTGCCTTTGTTGTTGTTAGTGCAGCTAATGCGGCTGCACTTGTTGATGCTACTACTGTTGCTGTAGATGTTGTTATTGTTGCTCCCACTTGCTGCTGCTTGACTTGCCTCGTCACTCGCTTCGGCAACGGGGCATCTTCTTGCGGGACCTTCGGCTGGCCAGAGTCCATCGCCTGATTGCCTTGCGGCACTTCCACTTCTACTTGTTTTGTTTTAAGTTTATTATTGACTTAAAAAAAGTTTTCCCCCACTGGGACTCGAACCGGGCTCCTCTTGCGTCAGAGCTGATGGTATGCTCCACTGAGCCAAATGGCTTATTGGATTTTACTTTCCAAACACACTATTTGCACTCTTGCTTTCGCTTACACTGCCTCACTATCAAAGTCGACTAATCACCTTTGATGCTGAAGAGCGACTGATGGTTTAATGTCAGCATATAATGCAAATGTCGTTTTAATCGATTTTAATTTATCAGTTCCCTCAATAAAAATAAAATTACTTGAGAATGTACCGTCATAGTTGTTTGCTTTACGTTTCTTTGTATCATATTTTTGTAACTTTAAATACTATTATTGTGGTCTTATGTCTATGAAAGACTTTGTTCTTTGGTGACAAGTAATATAATAACTTAATAAATAAATAAATAAAACGAGAGGCTGCTGACGTCAACAACACCTGCAACTTCGATGAGGCAGTCTGTCGGAAGGGAGTAAAGGTCGTTGGGTATGGCAACAAAGTCACTTGACTTTTTAACGCGCTGCATTCTATGCCTAGGAGAACTGTAGAATAGTGCCAAACTGGAGGCCATACTTGCCTCAGCCCTACATCTGCGGACCCTGGTGTATGTATGGATACCCCGTCCGGTCTCGGAGGAACAATTCCTACTCAAGTTGGTTGGTCTGCGGAACAAGGAGCTGAACGTAGGTGAGTGGAGGGTGGTGACTTCCAGTCCGCGGAAGAAAGGTTGCGGCAGGGACCTACGCATTGCGGCGGATCCGCCAACCAACTCAAATCTTTACTAGGGGTCGTCAAATTTGGGTTGGGGGAACATCAAGTTCTCCTTCCCTAGTAACGAAGGAGATAGGTTTGATGCGAGCTACTGAATAGACGTGTTTTTTTCCTCGGCTGACAATTTTAAAATTTACGCAAGTTGGTTTTTTTTTTTAATTGTTTTCGTTGGTCTGGTCCCTAGTAACTATAAAAAATGTTGAATAATATCACTGTAAGTGACATTTTCGGTGGTTTTCGTTTACCAGTTTCTTATAACCATTCTAAAATACGAAAATTCCTTTGTCTCTTGTGCCACACAAATTTTCATCAAACTATTAAAGAACGATATGTCTAACTCTAAGCGGAGCAGGTCGAACCCCAAGTATATACCAATTACAAACTCACCTCGAACCTCCCTTGACTCGCCGCAACAAAATCCCAAGAAAAAAGCAATGAGTTACACACAAATGTGGGAAAAAATGGACGGAAAACTAAAAAGTCAAAGTGAATTTATAATATCGCCCTTATCGCCCAAAATGAATGAAAATAATAATGCACTCGCGACCAAAATTGATAATCAGTTCGGCGAACTTAATAAAACTATATCTGACATTAACTTAAGGGTTTTAACACTTGAATCTAATCAAACAAAAACAAACACCGATATGGACATCATTAAATCCGAAATCACTCAAATTAAATCATCTTTATTGGATGTAAACAAAGTGTTGTCTGACACTCAAACCGCACTTCATAATAACACTGCGGAATGTATTGATTTAAATTTAAATCTCAACTCTCCACAATTAAGAATGAATATTGTTGGAACTTTGTGAGCAACTTGAAAATAAAAATGTTTCAAGTGACGCGGTTCTGTTTGGTATTCCGCACATGCCAGAAGAAAATTTGAAATCTTATTTTTATCACTTGTGCCATGTTATCAATATTAAACCGCCAATGATTTACGAAATTTTCCGAACTCGACCGAAGCCTAATACAAACACAAATGCCGATACTATTATTATTAGATTTTGATCTGCATACGACAGAAATTTTGTTCTTACATCCATCGCAAAATACCGCAAAACCAACAAAAAGCAATTAAATTTATGTGACGTAGGCCTTCAATCAGATTCGACAATTTACCTGCTCGATTTTCTTTCAAAATACACCAAAAATCTGCTACATATGGAACTGCAATTAAAAAACAAAAAAATTTATCTTTCGTGTTTACGATTCGCGGCCGCGTGCTAGTCAAACGTCAGATTGATACAGAAGATGTTTACATTGATGACATCAATAAACTGAATGATGTTGCCAGCCCCCAAGGATAATTGTTCACACATCTTTTTTGCTCAGCCATTTTCAAACTGTTTTCTTTTTTGTATTTTTTTTGATTTTTGTAATTAATTTTTCTTTTTATACATCTTTAAATCTTTTGTTCTCTTTTCTGCTTAACGCTTAATTGAATATTAGTGTGAATATTCTTACATCTCGATTTGTTTTTGCTTTCTTTTTACTTCTTCTTTTTTCTCGCTTTATTGGTCAGAATGAACGATAAGGGAACTTGTGTTTTGAAACGTTTTGTGCCGCTTTCTTCAGTGCATGCTTTTTCCGTTGTTTTTGCTTGTCTATGATAGAGATGCAGAGCAATAAATTAGGCGGGACTTCCATGGGTGGTGGTAGTAATCGAATTCTTCATTCTATGATACGTGTGTTGAGCGACCAAAGGACAGGCTTACAAGTGTGTCACATTAATGCACATTAAAATTGACGAGTTTAGGGATCTGTTCGAAGGATCTAGGCTTGATGTTATCTGCGTAACGGAAAAGTTATTTTCTGAAGGAATACAAGATGAAGTTTACAAATTAAATGGCTTTAGGCTTTTTCGTGGCGATAGAATTGCAAGATTGGTGGTGCTGCTGTTTACGTGAAAAGAGGGTTGAGATGCTTCCTAAACTGTAAGTCTAGTGCAGGTAGTGAACTGGATTTTGTGTTCGTTCCACTTAAGTCTGCAACAGGAGATCTTCGCATTGGGTCGGTTTACAGACCCAATAAATATATCGATGCCACTCTTTTGTTTAGTTTTTTTGTAATCAATAGCGCTATGTTATCCCAAAATCATAGCTGGTGGTGACTTAAATTGTAACCTTCTAGTTGAGCGTACTCTTACTGAATGCATGAGTTCACTAAATTTGTTCCCTGTTAATATAAATAATCCCACACACTTTTCGTCGGAATCAAGTATTCTTTTAGATGTGTTTTTATTAATAATTCTAATGATATTTTATTTTATGACCAACTCTCGGCACCTGTTTTTTCCAAACATGATATTCTTTTTCTAACAATTTGACTTTGTTATAAATTGCTCCGTCTCGAAGCATGAATACAGAGATTTTAATAACATTAACTGTCTTCTTCTGGAAGTAGAGACAAGTCGTGTTGAATGGGATCGTGTATATTTACTATCCTCCCATTTTGATCAAATTGTAACACCACCACATTCCACTAAATTATATTTATTATTATAATATTATATTTTTTTCAATTATTTCCTTTTCTAAAACATAATGTAAATTTTCAACACAAAAAATTTTCTTAATAAAATAATTATAACTTGGCACCACTGACTGACATTAAGCTCTTCTAGCGAAAATGTAAACAAATGTAAAAAGCTCATCAAAGCTCTCACGAAACAGTATAAAAGCCGGAGCAATTTGACAAATCAAATGACTCGCTTTTGGTATTTTGCCTCGATCGAAGTTTCCGCTACCGTCATCAGGAAAAGTATCACAACTGAGTTTCGAGTCTAAACAACCTCAGCCAAAGTTGTCATATATTTTTATTTCCCTGTAAATTTCTATTCTTTTAACTTTTGCTCTTAATTTTTTTCACTTTGTTGAATAAAGAAATTAATTGTTTTTTTCTATTAAAACACTACAAGTCGTGTCTTTAATTTTTCCACGTAAAAGCTTAATTTTTTTTTCTTGGCATACTTGTTGTTGTTTGCTTTTGCTTCGCTCTTGTTTTCTTTTGGTTCCTTTGTTCGTTTGCCTGTTCAAAGCTGCAGAGTTGGCGAATGGAAGACGGTGACGCTGAGGAATACTACGTGGCACAAACACAATTCGACGTAGGCGGACCCGACCTCAACCAAAGGGAGAACACCCCCCTTATAACTGACGCCCAACGAGAGGGCCATTCCCCGCACACATCTTCTCACCTCGCTATTGACGAAGACAATATACTGCGTAGAAGTTCTCGCATTGCAGCGAAAATAGCAACAAGAAACACAATGGCACATTTTTCCGAAGACCAATTCAAGCAATTCCTCGCGGCAGTTCTAAACCAGCCTAAGAAGGGCTGTTTCAGTAGCTGCACAGCTAGATTTAACGGTGAACGAGATGCTGAGGCCGTTGAAGGATTCATTGCTACGATAAATGTCTATAAGGATATCGAACGGATAGATGACGACGACGCTATCAAAGGTTTTCCACTTCTACTCACTGACAATGCCGTCAATTGGTGGCAAGGCGTTCAGAAAGAGGCGAAAACATGGAGCCAGGTCATCACGATGCTACGTAACGCGTACGCACCAGTAACACCGGCATATCGTAAATATATGGATATTTATTCAAAGAAGCAGAAACCTAAGGAGCCCACTGATGATTTCATTTGTAATAAACGGGCTTTATTGGCAAAGCTACCCGAGCCAGCGCCAAAAGAGCCAATGGTGATCGACCTCGTTTATAATTTGCTTCATCTTTCAATCCGTGATGGTGTACCACGAGAAAGCATCACTACCTTTCAAGACCTGCTTACTAAGGCAAGGGCAGTCGAACTTTCGCTTTCAGAAAAGCAAGCTGATCATGCGCCCACTTCAGCGTCATCAGATCTCAGACCAAAAAGATGTAATTACTGCAAATTCACGGGTCACAGCATCAGTGAATGTAGAAGGAAGAAAAGTGATGACCTCCAGAAAAAATCATCCACGCCAGCAAAACCCGAGTCAAAGCTTCACTGTTATAAGTGCAAAGCACCGGGATTCGTAAAATCCAACTGCCCCACATATAAAGACCTACCGAAAGGACCAGCTACGGTTTCTTTCAACTGTATAAAAACCACATTAGGTACAGACCTCCCAATTTCGATCATGTCTTATGGTGAAGTTGGACTAGCGTACGTCGATACTGCAGCATGAACAAGCGTCGCTGGAAGAGAACTTTTTTTGCATCTCCTCCGGAACGGTACAAAGTTCTCCGCAGCCGATGCCAACGTTACTCTTGCAGACGGAGAGTCCTCCGCACAAGAAATATACATCGCCGATACAAATATTGTAATTGGAACTCGATTACGTCCAATACGATTTATCGCATTACCTAAGGCAACAGACAACAGGACTCTAATAGGAATAGATTTCATAGAACAGAATGGCATTATTTTGGACCTGGGCCAAAGAATATGGTACTTCGGAGACCAAACCGAAAAAGTGTTCGATTTTTATGACACAATGCACACAAAAGTTCAAAGAAAGTCAACACCAGATCATGTGTTAAAAGACCTTCTTACGACAGGCGACTTTAAGCCAATATCACCGCTCGCCCGCACACCAGAAGTGGTTGCACCGAATACCATATCTCCGCCTAAATCGTCTAAGTGTACCTCTGCTTTCTTGTCTTGGTTCGAGCCATTGGAACCCGTACTACAAGTTCCTCAGACTCCGCGAGTCATACATTCCGGACCGGCATATTTGTGTATACCTTGAGATCTACTGATGTAACTCCTGAACGGAAACGCGAAAAGGAAAACCTGTTTCCGGATCTAGTACGCTTGCAGGAAGATGTCGACACCGATTCTTACTTTATGGAAATCAATGCCATAGACGTTGAGCTCCGATGTGATGAAGCGGTTGAGTTAAACGAAAACGAACGAAGAAAATTAAATGAATTGTTGACACACAAGAAATCGTGTTTGATCAACTACACGAACCAACCCCATTTGCCGTGCATAAAGTTAACACAGGCAACAATACCCCGTTAGCTGTAACACCTTACAGAATATCTCCAACTAGAAGGGAACAGCTTAAAACCGAACTTCACAAAATGCTAGAAAATGGCATAATCGAAGAGTGCGAATCTCCATGGGCTGCACCAGTGGTCTTAGTCCCTAAGAAAGATGGAGGCATTCGCGTCTGCATTGATTATAGGCAGTTGAACAGCATCACAATTCCTGACAGATACCCGTTACCAATGATAGACGACCTGTTACATTCAACCTCAGCTACGTCATTTAAAAGTACGCTGGACTTACAGTCCGGATACTACCAAATCATAATAGATGAAGAAGATCGTGATAAAACGGCATTCATCACACCATTTGGAATGTTTCGCTTTAACCGCATGCCTTTCGGGCTACGAAATGCCCCGGCCACGTTCCAAAGATTAATGGACAGATTTCGTAATCCTTTGAAAGATGTATTAATCTTAATCTATATAGATGACATTATCGTATATTCCAGTAACTTTAATAAACATCTACAAGATCTACAGCTAGTTTTCGAACGCCTTAAACTTTTCAAGCTAAAAGTAAACAGACCGAATTCCAACTTCTGTAGTTCAGTTGTTAAATATCTGGGACATATCCTTACCAATCACGGTATTGAAGTCGACCACGACAAAGTCACTGCTATACGAAACCGACAAGAGCCAAAGAATGTGAAGCAAGTTCTCTCATTTTTACAAATTTCTCCAGGGGGAGAAATCCGATGAACATCCTATCGAATAGCCTCAAGACTTCTCACATCAGCTGAACGGAATTGCTCCACCACGGAAACCACGGAAAGAGAAGCTCTCGCTATCGTATGGGCTGTAAACAAGTTTCGAGGATATTATAGAAGGAGGTGAAATAACTTTACCGGAAAGAACGAACATTGTGGCAGACATGTTGTCAAGACCTCCATGTGAAAACAAGGAACACTCAGATGCCACATGTGAACTCTGCAAATTTTATGTTGATATGCAGACTGTGTCCAGTAATCAACGCTTCGAAGTTCTTTCAGTCGACTTATTTGTTCCTTTACCTCCCACGCAAGACGGTTATCAATGGATCCTTATCGCCGAAGATCTCGCAAGTCGATGGATAGAGGTTTTCCCATTAATCGAAGCCACGGCTGAAAATTGTGCAGTAACATTACTCAACGAAGTATTACTTCGCTACGGAATTCCGCGACGTTTGCATATGGAAAACGGGCCGCAGTTCATTTCTGCAATAATGCAACAGCTGGCACATTGCCTAGGAATCCAGCAAACGCTAACACCTGTCTACCATCCCGAGTCCAACCCAGTCGAACGGAAAAACCGGGATATGAAAACACAACTCGCCATACTTGTAGGTCGTAACCACACCACATGGACAGACGACCTTCCCTCAGTACGTTTTGCCATCAACACAGCAAAATGTCAAAGTACTGGCTACACTGCATCCTATCTGACGTTTGGACGTGAACTACGCACTATCGATGACATAACTCATGATCTACGAACCTTTGCTCTATCTGAGAATTTCATCCCGCAAATCACGCCTACACTGCTGAAACTATCCGACGTAATGCAAAACGTAAAAGAAACAACCGAGAAAATGCAGGACTGCAACAAGAAATACGTTGACAAAAAGAGACGACCACACCCTCCTCTTAAAGTGGGTGATCAAGTTCTAATAACCTCCCACTTTCTTAGCAAACCCTCCAAGAACCAAACTGCAAAGTTTATGCCAAAAAGAGACGGTCGTTATGTTATCATCAACCGAGTTGGGGCAACGGCCTACCAGGCGGCTTCCAAAGATGACCCTACCGTTCCATTGGGGACATACCATGCTTCAGCAATCACGAAGTACAAACCCGGTGCCAATCCAGATGAAGAACCAATCATTCCTCTCCCCCGAGGCGGGCGACCAGCGAAGACTACTACACAACCTGTCGCATCATCGAGACCATCTCAGCGCCAGAGGGGGAGGAGACTGTAATACCACCACATTCCTTACTTACTTACTTACTTACTTAACGGGCTCCCGACCCGTGGAGAGTCTCTTGTGGTGAGTGTATGGGACGCAGAGGATGATTCCCTAATGGTGCCATTTTAAGCGATGGCAACGCTACAAACTGACGCAAATATGCCGCAATGATAGGCAAACGTGCCACGAAAAGAAAGGAGTGTTGGCCTTCGGTTGATGTTTATTTGAATGCGCTCTTCCAATCCATTACATGCTATTTATACTTAAATTATTCATTACAACTATTGAACATTTGACTTATGTGACTAATGGTTTCTACTTACAACTAGGTTGCAATATAATTATTATAGCTGGCTCAGCTATGTTCATTCGTAGACTACAAGGTAGCTGGGGAGTTCAGTGTGCTGTCGGTGGCTCGGATGACCAGCGTAGTGTGGTTGGGTATTGAGTCACACTACACCCTTCCCCCAAAAAAATATTTGTTTATATTTCTTGAAATCTAAATAAATATTTGTTTCTTACATATTTCACAATATTATAAAATATTATGCCGCTTATACGTGTGCTCTTATCTGCTTGCGGTAATATTTATTTGTTCTAAATAGATCTACTTGGTTGCTTGTGCGGTTTTACATTTAGTTAAGTTGTTGTTATGCACTTCTTTTTCATTACTTCCTATTAGTATAATGCTATTGGGTCCTTTTTGCTTTATGATTTTAAATGGACCTTTATATGGTCTTTCTAGTTTTTTCCTATTACCTACTTTTATATATACATAGTCATTTACTTTAAAATTTGATTTATTTACGTTTTTTTGATTTGCTTGTCTTTTATTTTTACTACTTACAAGTAATTCTTTAGCTCTGTTATGAGCGTGATATAACTTAAGTTTCATCTCGTTTGCGTAATCGTCTAGATTATATATTGCTTGATTCTTATTTTCTAATATTTCACAGGGTAACGTACAAAGTTTTCCGTAGACTAATTCATATGGTGTGTAGAATGTAGTACTGTGTGGGGTAGTGTTGTAAAAGTAAGTGTAATATGGTAAAAGTTCGTCCCAGTTCTCCTGTCCTTGTAACGTTATAAGATATTCGTTTAATACCCTGTGGTTCCTTTCAACTGACCCTAGGGTTTCATGATGGAATGGTGTTGAAGTCACTTTGTCTATTCGTAAAATCTTGCAGATGTGTTTTAAAAGTTCGTTACAAAATTCTGTCCCTTTGTCTGTTTTAAGTTTCTTAAAACTCCCGTATTTTAATATAAATTTTTCTACGATTGCTTTAGCTACCGTTACAGCGTCTTTCGTTTCTAGTGGTATTGCTTCGACGAATTTTGTGAGTTCACATTGTAATGTGAGAATATACCTGAATTGATTCGCTGGTCGCAATGGTCCTACTGTGTCTATAGTTATTGTTTCAAATGATGTACTCGGTGTGTCTGTTGTGACGAACTTTTCTTTTGTATGTCTCGTTGTTTTGGCTTCTCCACAGTTTTGGCAGTTGTTAATGTGACTTTTGACTTGTTTATTCATATTCTTCCATACATATTTTTGCTTCAGTCTCACTACACTATGATGTCTAAGCAATCTTTTCTTTCTTTGCTTTCTTGCAGCTCATCAAACAATTTCTTAAATTCATGCATGCTTATTGTTTCAAATATCTCACTATCATCTGGTAGCGCTACCTTTTTTATATTTGTATTGCTTGCTTCGAGTAACAGTTTCTTCAAAATCAATTTTAACTCTGATGATGAATTTTCGCTGTACTCAGCAATTATTTCCTTCTCACTGCTCATATCGAGTTTCAGCTTCCTCAAAATCAATTTTAACTCTGATGATGAATTTTCGATGTACTCAGCAGTTTTCTTATTTTTTGCTGCTAAACTATCTTTTTGTTGGGCCCTTTTCTTATCTTTGCATTCCACCTTTAAAACTCTCAGTTTCCTGAGGTACCTAACGTCTGAAATTGATGTCGCATTCCAAATGTGAAGGTGATCAGTCTTCATGTCTGGAATTAAGGTACTTGCACAGTTGTTTTTAAACTCTACATTCTTTTTCTCTTGTATTCTTTTTCATTTGTCTTGTCAGAACATTTATACTGCATTTTGGGAACATTTTTATTAGTTTCTCTGAATCTAACTCTATTCTAGATATTGCGTCCGCATATATCATTTATTCTGCCTTGTTTGAAAACAATATCAAAGTTATAATCCATTAAATCAAGTCTTATCCTGGTCAGTTTGGAGGATGGGTTTTTATGTGTTGGTGTAGTTTGCGTATGCACCTCATGCGTGTGTTCCTATGTGCATCACATTATTTGTTTTTGGCTTGGATTCTACCTCACTTGCCAGTTGCACTGCTTCATTAAATTTTGAAACTCTAGACGCTATTACCACCTGTTTGCAATTATCATCTAAGCCATTCTTAAATGCATTTAATGCAATTTGGTCGTTGAGCGTCACGATCAGACTTCTGTGGGTTTCCCCTTGCTCTGCTATTTGTAATTCATTCAGCTGTGCGATGAGCGTCTCGATTTTTTCCGCAAACAAATTTACGCTCAAGTTTCCTTGATATACTCTAGCTAGTTCATTATGTATCTTTAGTGTGTTTGTAATTGGTTTACATATTTTTGTGAGTAATGCTTGCAGTGCCGCTAAGTTTTCTGGTTTTGTTTCTGCTATTGTTCTGTTCTTTACTGTGTCAGTCAGTTTGGTCGCTAGTGTAAAGGCTATTAGTTTTCTTTTCTCTTCGTTGTCAGTCAGAGTCTCATCGTAAAATTTAATCAACCTTAAGAAATTTGATAGTTTCTTTCGGTCTCCATCGAATTTTGGTATGAGCTTTGCAGCTGTTAGTATGTCGAATTTTGCCATGTTTTCAGGTTTGTTCTCTAGAGTTTTTAGTTTTGGTTTTAATAGATCAAGTATTTGTGCTTGTACATGCTGAAAGTATTTTAGTGTTGTTTTTAGGTCGTCAGTGTCGGTTTCGAGTATTACCTTATCCCATATTACCCTTATTTCTGCTTTTGTGTTCTGTATGTAGGTGTCTGTGTATTCCCTATTCGGATTTTTCTTGAGCTTATGTAAGATCTTTATTAATAATCTTATACTATCCATTTAAACATTCATTATTCTATTCTTGTTTTTTTTTTACATATTTTTTGTATTGACTATGTACCTTAAGCATAATTAGAATAATTAACTCTATGAATATTAAGTCTGAGACCCGACACAGTCGCTACTTGATGTGCTTTCGTTGTTCTCTCTATTTGCTAATCTGCTATTAACTTTAAATCGCTATTATTGATATCCTAAATGGATTTTGCTGTATGTACTAGGTGTAATCAACCTGTGCTCGATACGGATTCTATTAATTCCAAACTCGATTTACTGCATTGTGAAATATTCGCTTTAAAGAAACTCTTATCGCGTCCCTCATCCTATTCTTCTAAGAAATCAAACATTGTTACACGCTCGCAATCGGTATCTAGGGTCAATGCACCCACTAGTGGTTCGCCGTCGCTAGCCATTGCTTCGAGTGCACCGAAAAAAAATTCTGCGAAACAGCTGTCTCTAAATGACTCTCATACACCCCGCAACAAACACGCCGGGCCGTCACCTAACATTACTCTCACTGCCTCTCAGCCACTATCGAAAACAAGTGGCGAGCTTTCGGATGATGCGGTCGCTGCTGTTGTTGTTGCTGCCACCACTGCTTTGCAAAATAAAAATAAAAATTGTGTGTTGACGGTTGCAACCGATGAGCACCTATATGCACTATATGATGAACATAATACTCCATGCAACAAACATGCTGGACCGACACCTAACATTACTCTCACTGCCTCTCAGCCACTATCGAAAACAAGTGGTGAGCATTCGGACGATGCTGTCGCTGCTGTTGCTGTTGCTGCTACTACTGCTCTGCCACCCTCCACCTCTCCGTATAGCGAGGTTGTCCCCACCAATCTTGTAGCCGCTAATGCTGTTACACTCACAGATGTTCAAGCTTGTGCTGGCCGCGTGCTGGTTGGTCGTAAATCGTCTTCTGCTATTGTTGCTGCTGCTATTAGTCGTCCACCTCGTGTTGTTGGTACGAATGATGTGGCAACCGATCTACATGTCGTTCGCAAGCTAAAATGGTATCATCTCTCAAGCTTTCATCCTAACACCACTTCTGGAAATATAATTGATTTCATTTCTTCGACGTTAAATGTAAACAAGTCTAGTTTCTTGTGTTCTAAACTTATAAAAAATGATGAAGATATATCCAAATTTTAATTTGTAAATTTTAAAATTGGTGTCCCTCTCAGATTCGCCAACTTAATTTATGATGCTAATTTTTGGCCTAGTGACGTACAAATTCGTGCTTTTGTTAATGTTCCAAAAAACTGATATTGAACCAATGTTCCACTTCACCTCTGCATGTTGTTGATAAGTGGAGTCTTGACAATTCGAACCTCAAAATTTACTATAGTAATGCCAGTGGCATTCGGACTAAAACCTGTAAATTATTTAATTTATCTAGTCATCTTGATTATGATGTTATTATTATCACAGAATCATGGTTGTACAAAGATATTGCTGACTCTGAAATTTTTTTATAGTGTTTTTCGTTTTGATCGTTGTAAAAAAGAGAGGATCGCGGAGGAGGAATTCTCGCTGCAGTTCGTCGGGGTATTACCTGCTGGGGGAACAGCTCTGTTTTTCAATAAAAGTCACAGGTGTCGTGAGTTCACTTATTTTTATTGTAAATTATGTCCCATCAGGGAGTAAATTAGATGTCTATGAAAAACACATATCTAACATTAATTTCATTTTTGATAATCACGATAATACCGCCAATAGTATATGTATTTTGGGAGATTTCAATGTTGGAGACATTGTTTGGTCTTGGTCTGATGACGATAAAATGCTTGTACCATGTAACTTAAAGAAAAATATTGAATTTATTTTAATTGATTTCCTAATTTCACATAATTTATGTCAAATAAGCTCAATTGTAAATTCACAAAATAGAATACTTGATCTTGTTTTTATCTGCTGTGATGAGATTAAGGCAAATACTTTTGAAGCCCCATACTCTTTGTTAAACAATTCTATTTACCATAATTAGACTTCGATTGAAATTGAGGTGTACGATTTTCTAGAAACTGCCAGCAATCCGGTTAAAACGTTTAATTTTTTAAAAACTGATTTTAATGGTTTGAATGATTACCTTCGTAGCATAGATTGGAACAGTAATCTGAGACATTTGTCCCTTCAGGAATTATATTATTATTTCAAATCTGTATTATTTAACGGATTTAACACTTATGTCCCATGTAGGTCGAAGAAGAATTTATCTAAGCCTCCATGGTACAATAGAAGGCTCTCTCACCTTAAGAGCCTTAAAAACAAGGCTCACAAAAATTTCAAAATTTACAATAGCTCTGTGGATAGCTCTGTTGACAAACTGCGTAAGGACTTTCTTGCTTTAAGCAAATTTCTACAGGCAAATTACGTAATTCAAATTGAAAATCAAATTAGAACTGACTCTAAACGCTTCTGGACTTTCATAAATAGCAAAAGAAAATCGAGTGGTCTGCCGAAATCCATGCTTTATAAAAGCATTGAATCTAGAGATGTTAATACGACACTAGATTTTTTTGCTAAATTCTTTCAATCTGTGTATACAAAGCCAGATACATCTAGTTTTGTACCAACTACCGAATGCAGAACTGATATCGGCCTCATCCAACTTAGTCCTCAGGATATTTTATTGGCTCTTGATAATCTTAAGCCAAATTCAATTCCAGTCCCCGATGGTATTTCTGCAATTATTTTTAAAAAGTGTTCCCAAGCTATTTCCTATCCGGTATTTTTCTTGATGAATGGAAGTCGTCTTTTCTTATTCCAATTTTTAAATCTGGATCCAAGAACGATATTGAAAATTACAGAGGAATTTGCAAATTATCTGCTTTGCCTAAACTTTTCGAAAGCATGGTTAAATCAAAAATTGAATTTTCAGTTAAGGAATTTTTTTGTAATACACAGCATGGCTTCGTCACTGGCAGGTCCACTACCACTAATTTAGCTTGCTTGTCTCATTATACCATCAATGCTATCGAAGATGGTTATCAAGTCGACTGTGTTTACACTGACTTCAGTAAGGCATTTGACTCCGTCAATCATCTAATTTTGCTTAGAAAACTTGAAAGTTTTGGATTTCACTTGATTGGATTAGATCTTATTTGATTGGCAGGATTCAAAGAGTCAAAATTGATAATTACTTTTCTCGATCGTTTGAGTGCAGCTCAGGAGTACCACAAGGTAGTCATTTGTGTCCGCTCCTGTTTATAATTTTTATAAATGACATATCGTGTGTATTAAAATATTGCCATTGCTTGATGTATGCAGATGACTTACAGTTGTTTCTTAAAATCAAAACTCCACTTGACTGCGAGCTTTTACAATATGATCTAAGAAACTTATCTCTCTGGTGCATCAAAAATTGTCTACACTTGAATATTAAAAAATGCTGTATAATATCGTTCTACAGAAGTTCTTATCATTTAGAGTTTCAGTACGAAATCGACACTATTGGATTAAACAGAGTCGATGAGGTGAAAGATCTTGGCATTATAATTGATTCCAGGTTCACCTTTGCATCTCATATTGACCAAGTTCTTGCCAAAGCAAATAAGCTTTGTGGTTTTATAAAACGTAATGGCAGCGAATTTTCGGATCCTCATACCCTTATTTCGCTTTTTATTGCGTTGGTTAGATCTCTGCTTGAATATGCTGATGTTATATGGACCCATTCTATAAAATTCACTCAGATCGCCTTGAAAAAATCCAGAGGCGTTTCACAAAATACATTTTCAGGAAAATGAGCTGGGATTTTGAAATTTTTTACCAGACTCGATGTCAATTGTTGGGCATATCAACTTTATGTTCTAGAGGAAAAGCCCATGACATCATGCTAATAAGGGATTTATTATGCTATCACATTAAATGTCCATCTCTTTTAGCCTTAGTGCCAATCTATGCCCCAACCAGACCTTTAAAGGAAAGAAACCTTCTTCTTCGACCTGTTCATAGAACTAATTATGGCCATAATGAGCCCATGTCCAGAGCTATTGTTTCGTTCAATGATGTTTATATTTTTGTTGATCTATATTATTCACGCGATCGCTTCAAAAGTGTTATTCTTAATTTGGCAGCATTATCTTAGTATTAAGTACATTGTTTTTATATAATTGTTATACTTTTATTGTAATCTGTATAGCTTAGCTAGTAGATGATATCAAAATTAAATAAATAAATAATAAGTTATTACTGTTGATACTTGTCCCAGTGGTGTTGCTACTTCCCGTGTTGTTGTTTGTTACTTCTTCTTTTGAGCTTGTTCCGAGCATGATTTTAATGATTTTTTTTTGTCTGGGACTTCCTGTGATTTCTTGATTGTTTCAGGGATGTATTCGTCCGGTGTATAACTCCAGCTGTTCCTTGTCGTACATTTTTGCGACCTATCGGGATTTACCTGTAGATGATATTATATGATACTTTTGTTTGGCAGGATCGCCATGTGGTGAGTGTATGGGACGCAGAGGATGATTCCCTAATGGTGCCAGTTAAAGCGATGGGAACGCTACAAACAGAGGCAAAAATGCCGCAATGATAGGCAAACGTGCCACGAAAAAAAAGGAGTGTT
Organism: Cheilosia impressa; assembly: GCA_948293265.1. NCBI lineage: Eukaryota > Metazoa > Arthropoda > Insecta > Diptera > Syrphidae > Cheilosia > Cheilosia impressa. The sequence continues at coordinate 59,240,890 of OX411880.1, forward strand.
GGCCTTCGGTTGATATTTATTTGAATGCGCTCTTCCAATCCATTACATGCTATTTATACTTAAATTATTCATTACAACTATTGAACATTTGACTTATGTGACTAATGGTTTCTACTTACAACTAGGTTACAATATAATTATTATAGCTGGCTCAGCTATGTTCATTCGTAGACTACAAGGTAGCTGGGGAGTTCAGTGTGCTGTCGGTGGCTCGGATGACCAGCGTAGTGTGGTTGGGTATTGAGTCACACTACACTCTGCCTGAGACACTGCAACCTTCCATCGTCTGCGATCCCGGGTACGCTGCTTCCAGTTATCCAGACCAAGCGCTCTGGCATCCGCGATGGCTTGGTCTTTGAAACGGAGGTTCGGTCTTCGTTGTCATCTCGAACCTGGCGGCTGGGATTCGAAGATCCTCTTAGCTGGAGCATTATTGTCCATTCGCTCGATGTGGCCGAGCCAATGTAGTCGACGTATTTTGGCCTTTTGGGCTACATCCACATCTTGGTACAGCTCATAGAGTTCGCGGTTGTATCTTCTCCTCCATTCGCCCTCCTTTCACACAGGACCAAAAATCCGCCGAAGAATTTTTCTTTCGAAAGAGCCCAGTATCAGCTCTCCCTTCCTGCTTATCGTCCAGCACTCGGCGCCATAAAGCAGAACTGGCTGGATAAGGGTTCTGTAAAGCATACATTTTGTCCTTCGAGTTAGGAGTTTTGAACCCAATTGCTTTGCCAAACCGAAGTAGCAGCGGTTTCCTAGGGTAATGTCATTTGTGGAGTTCATGTTTACTCCGAGGTAGATAAACTCCTTAAGTACCTCGAAATTGTTGCTATCAATAGTGACGTTCTGTCCTAGGCGGTCGACAGATGCTTATTTGTTTGTTGATAGCATGTACTTAGTCTTGCCCTCATTTACTACAAGACCGACGAATTTCGCCTGTTCTTCAATCGCCGTAAAAGCAACTATCACGGCACGCTGGGAGCGACCGATGATGTCAATATCGTCTGCATACCCCAGAAGCTAGACGGATTTGTTGAAGATAGTGCCTTCCGTGTTGACACCTGCCCTGCGCACGAGATTGAACAAGTCGCATGATAATGCGTCTCCTTGCCGAAATCCGGTGCATGTTTGAAATAGCTCGGAGGAACTACTTCCAAATTGCACATTGCAGCGTGTGTTCTCCATCGTCACGCTACATAGCTGAATTAGTTTTGCCGGGATCCCGAATTCGGCCATCGCCACATAAAGCTCCTGACGATGAATGTATCATATATCATATGCGGCTTTGAAGTCGATGAATAGGTGGTGAGCCTCGACTTGAAATTCATTGTTCTTTTCCAGGATTTGCCTCAGTGTGAAAATTTGGTCAATAGTCGATCTCCGGGCCGGAGGCCACACTGGTACGTGCCGATTAGTGTGTTGCAGAACTGTTTGAGACGTTCACACAGTACGTTGGATAGGATCTTGTATGCGACATTAAGCAGGGATATGCCTCGATAGTTCTTGCAAGACATAGGATCGCCTTTTTTGTAGATGGGGCATATGGAGCTGATAGTCCAGTCATCGGGCATACTTCCTTCCACCCATACTTGGTTGATGATTTGGTGCATGCGCTCTACCAAAACATCACCACCGTATTTGAAGAGCTCCGCTGCTAAGCCATCAGATCCGGCGGCCTTGTTGTTCTTTAGCTTTTTTATTGCTAAGCTAACTTCTTCTATACTGGGTGGTGGAACTGGAACTGGACGTGGGTTCTCTTCTTGCCCTATCACTCTCTCTACATGATGCCCATTTAGCAGCTGCTGGAAGTGCTGCTTAAACACATCTACTATTCCCTGCGCTTCGGTGACAAGGTTTCCATCACTGTTTCGAAGAGCCTGCGTTCCGGTCTTGAAGCCAGCAGCCAGTTGCTTGGCTTTCTTGTAGAACTTCCGGATGTTGCTTCGATCGCGGGACTCTTCGATCTCCTTGAGCTGGGAGACTGCGTAGGCCCTCTTCTTTTTACGCAGGATTTTCTTCTCCTCCCTCCTCCTGGCTCGATACTCTTCCCTCGCTGCCCTTGTTTTGCGCTGCAGCGCCTTCATATGTGCATCTTCTGTCACCTTTTTCCTGCGTACGCATTCATCATCATACCACGGGCTCTTTCTCTGGGGTGGCTGGTACCCTAAGGTGGTTTCGGCTACATAATGTAAATTTTCAACACAAAAAATGTTCTTAATAAAATAATTGTAACTTGGCACCACTGACTGACATTAAGCTCTTCTAGAGAAAATATAAACAAATGTAATAAGCTCATCAAAGCTCTCACGAAACAGTATAAAAGCGGGAGCAATTTGACAAATCAAATGACTCGTTTTTGGTATTTCGCCTCGATCGAAGGTTCCGCTACCGTCATCAGGAAAAGTACTACAATTGAGTTCTGCTTACGCTACTTGCTTTCTGCTGTGTTTTTTTCTTCTCTAGCACTTTGCTTACTGCGGTGCACGGACTGCATAGGTGAATGCAATCGAGTCTAAAAAACCTCAGCCAGAGTTGCCATATACTTTTAATTCCCTGTAAATTTCTATTCTTTTAACTTTTGCTCTTAATTTTTTTCACTTTATTGAATAAAGAAATTAATTGTTTTTTTTCTATTAAAACACTACAAGCCGTGTCTTTATTTTTTCCTTGTAAAGACTTAATTTTTTTTCTTCGCATACTTGTTGTTTGCTTTTGCTTCGCTCTTGTTTTCTTTTGGTTCCTTTGTTCGTTTGCCTGTTCAACGTTTACTGCGGTTTCCGGACAGCATAAGGGAGACAGAGATTCTAACAAAGCTGCAGAGTTGGCGGATGGAAGACGGTGACGCAGAGGAATACTACGTGGCATAAACACAATTCGACGTAGGCGGACCCGACCTCAACCAAGGGAAAACACCCCCCTTATAAAATTCAGTTCCTTAATTAAAACACCTTTATGTTATTTAATAGGCATGTTCCATTAAATGTGAAACCGATTCGGAATGGCCAATGTATTTGGTTTACTAACGAAATTAGGGATCTTATGAACCTACGAAATCGGGCCTTTAACGAGTGGTAGCGCCACAGATTAGACTTTCATCTCTGCCTCTATCGTACCCGGCGCAAACAGCTAGTTAGTAAAATTAAGGCTGCTAAACAGAGATATTATAAGACCAACTTGAATCCTTCGTTGACAGGTCGACAGCTTTGGAAAAATCTTCTTGCAATATTGCAAAAATAACCCTAATTTGGACGATAATTTAGACTTAAACACTCTGAATAAAAACTTCGTTGCACTTCCTTCCCTGATCTTAATGTAGTTCCTTCAAGTCCATCCGTCTCTTCTAGCAAATTAATAGACTCTTTCGAATTTTCTTGTGTTTCAAGCACAGATGTTGTCAGTGAAGTCGAAAACGGTTGGTCTAGATGAAATATATCCAAAATTTGCTAAAATCATTCTTCCTACAATACTTCCTGCCCTTACCCATGTCTTCAATCATATTCTAACAACAGGTGAGTATCCTCTTGAATGGAAAAATGTGAAGATTCTTGCTATACCAAAAAGTCCAAACAGTAAAGAATACCTTCCTATTTCCATTCTTCCTTATTTCTCGAAGGTATTTGAGAGGATAATGCAGAAGCAAATTAACTGTCATGTTCACTCAAAAAGCTTGCTTTCATCGATGCAATCTGGTTTCAGGAAAAATCACAGCTGCATAACTGCGGTCATTAACGTGGTTGAAGAGATAAGACAAGCTTTGGGCGAGGACAAAGTGAGCTTTTTAATATTTTTGGACTTTTCTAAGGGTTTTGATACTGTCGATCACTATAATTTATGCAAAAAGCTTTCTACGTTGTTCGGTTTTTCACCATCAGCGGTTTCATTAATGTCGGCATACTTAAGGCTAAGAAAACAAGCAGTATCTGTAGGACATTATGTCTAAACCCCGGTAAAACTAAATGTGTTTTTATCAGTAAAAAGTCCCTGGACCTTTCTTATTTTCCAGATATAAAACTTAACGGCTCCAGAATAGAGTACGTTGAATCAGCCAAAAATCTGGGAGTGATTTTTAATAGGACACTAACATGGGATACTCATATTAATATTGCCGTTGGTAAAGTATACGGTGTGTTACGCCAGTTATGGACCTCACAACATGTTACCACTCAAAGAACGCGTATCATGTTAGCAAAAACACTTGTTGTTCCAATCCTAATTTATGGTTGCGAGATTTTCTTCAACTGCGATGCTGCCAGCAGGAGAAAGCTTAATGTCGCATTTAATACATGGAGAAAAAAGGCATGGTAAAAACAAATAGAATCTGTGTTAAATTAAGTGGATTTCTGCATGGTTTTATGCTAAGCAGACTCCCTGCTTAAAATAAGTGTACAAATCACCTTAATTCCTTGTATGTGTATTGCAGTTTGTTTTTAAGTGAATCCATTTAATTTGATAAGAAAATAATTTTCTTTTGAGACTTAAATCATGTTAATGAATGAACCCCATGTTAATTTCAAGTGTATTCCTATACAAATACAATGCTCGGCACTTTAATATAACACTATTACCTGCAAATTTTAGTAGAAAATCTATTTCTTTTTAGAATTCTAAAAAGTTAATTTTACATTCTATTTCCGCTCTAACCTTTAAATTTGTCCTATATCATTTTAATGGAAATACAATAACAAATTAATCTTTCAGTTTTCTTTAAAAAGGATGTGATATATCTATTAACAGCTGTAAAATCCTAAATATACTCGTATATAATATAAAAGAAGTTTTTTTTTATTAGAATAACGTTTATTTTCAATTAATTTTTAATTTTACCGTTATTTAAAAAATAAAAGTGAATAGGTGGTCCATCCACATACCTTATATTTCAGATGAAGATGTTAAAGGTGAGGACTGGGGTCTAATCGCGTAAGCACAAAACGATAGAACGATATCGTCTCGACGATGCTTCTACTTCGTGTAACAACCAAAAAACGATAATCGTCGAAACGATTGGACGAGCATCGTTTTTTGTTGCTTCACGTTACTAATTTAAACGTCAAGTACTCTCGTCGAAACGATTCGATTGAACGATGGCTATTTTGCTATCGTTTCATCGTTTTTGCTGCATTTTTCACTTTAAATTAGTTCTGAGAGAAGTATAAAAATATTAAAGGAAAACACACACATTATATTCTCTTTGGAGGCGACTTGCACTTATCCGAACTGTAAAAAAAATGCATTCTTTGCCAAAAAAAAAAAAATGGTTATTGCACTTATTGGGAATATCAAATGAATTTCAGCTACTTGTTTTTTTAATTTATGCATTTTTAATGCAATCAGAAAAAAATGAAATCATAAAATTGCATTCATTGATTTCTTTTTACAATTCGCCCTTTAAAAATAAAAATTCTACTACCTAGCTATCTATTTTTGCATAAAATACCCAATTCCATGACAACGAAGAAAAACAAAACAAATTTATTCAAGAAAAGAAAAAAAAAGAAAATTCCATCCCTTTTTTCAGTTCTTTAGGTGTCAAAGTTTGTTTACAGTCATGCTCAAACTGTTGAAAACGAGGACGTTGAACGATTCGATTGAACGATGCGACGATGATGTTATATGAAGCAAACTAAAAACAATCTCGTTTAGTTCAATCGTTTCGACGACAATCGTTTCATAAATTACGCGATTAGAGCCCTGCATATTATCTATCAAACTTGAAACAGACTTGGTCATTGAAAGTGCATCTCTATCAGTTGAAGTATATTCTGGGGTCTAATCGCGTAAGCACAAAACGATAGAACGATATCGTCTCGACGATGCTTCTACTTCGTGTAACAACCAAAAAACGATAATCGTCGAAACGATTGGACGAGCATCGTTTTTTGTTGCTTCACGTTACTAATTTAAACGTCAAGTACTCTCGTCGAAACGATTCGATTGAACGATGGCTATTTTGCTATCGTTTCATCGTTTTTGCTGCATTTTTCACTTTAAATTAGTTCTGAGAGAAGTATAAAAATATTAAAGGAAAACACACCCATTATATTCTCTTTGGAGGCGACTTGCACTTATCCGAACTGTAAAAAAATGCATTCTTTGCCAAAAAAAAAAATGGTTATTGCACTTATTGGGAATATGAAATGAATTTCAGCTATTTGTTTTTTTTAATTTATGCATTTATAATGCAATCAGAAAAAAATGCAATCATAAAATTGCATTCATTGATTTCTTTTTACAATTCGCCCTTTACCAATAAAAATTCTACTACCTAGCTATCTATTTTTGCATAAAATACCCAATTCCATGACAACGAAGAAAAAAAAAACAAATTTATTCAAGAAAAGAAAAAAAAAAAAAAGAAAATTCCATCCCTTTTTTCAGTTCTTTGGGTGTCAAAGTTTGTTTACAGTCATGCTCAAACTGTTGAAAACGAGGACGATGAACGATTCGATTGAACGATGCGACGATGATGTTATATGAAGCAAACTAAAAGCGATCTCGTTTAGTTCAATCGTTTCGACGACAATCGTTTCATAAACTACGCGATTAGAGCCCTGATAAAGGTTTGCCTTTTTAAGCCAAAAAAAGAGGGTAGTAGATAATATAAAAAAAATTCACAATTTGGTAGTTCACCACACACAATACCAATATTAAAAAATAAATTCATTAAATACGTACCTCTGCAATGCGCCAATTAACCAATCCGTCTTTAAATCGAATATACATATTCCTTGAAATTTAAGCTCAATTGTGAGCAAATGAGTTGAATTCATTTCGTTCCATTTTCAAGAGAAAATGCTCTTGGAGTAATAAAATCGAAGCTGCCGAGAGACCCCATTCGAAAAGGAGTCCTTCAATTTAATTACCAATTACCCATATTCGCTTGAATATACTAAATCATAAACAATATTCTTTAAGTCACCGTCCGACATTCTTGAATTATTCACTCACATAAAAATCATGCAAGTGGCCGACACTGACCGCACTCAACCGATTAAAGTATCGAAGAACAATGAGTCTACCATGCAGAAACACGTATAAACCAACAGAATCATATCAAATTAAGGTGGACACAAGCTTAATACAGAAGGTCAGCACATACATTCTATGAGAAATCTTTTCAATGCTTCTACGGTGCATGAAAATTCTTCCAAAAACATAATTACAACCACCAATTGTTTTTGGTTTAAGCGGATATTGGGTTTGGTGTTGTATGAATAGGGTAGACACTGATTGGTATCAACTTGGCGATGCCCAGTTGTTGCAACTGGTTCATACACATCAATTGTGCTTATTTTACCTCCGCGTGGTAACCACCGGGTACTGGTCTTGTCCTTCCGTGCATGACTTGCTAGACTTATAAGCGCGAGTGTTGAACACATAGAAACTAGCAACACTATAATGCTCTGTCGGAATGGCTGCTTGATCGAGACTCAGAGGTCTTACATTAGCCCCTCAAAAAGAAGACATACAGCGAAAGAGTCCACGAGATTGGATCAACGGTTTTGTCAGCAGTCAAGAAGGCATACCTTGCATGAGCTACTCTGACAATGTTATAATATTGCGCGATATGTTTATAACCTAAATCATTTTGATAGTGTTTCAAATTATTCCAAATCATGACTTATGAGAGTGTGGACGTGGCCCTAATCCAGGAACCATGGCTATACAAAGCCAACGTATTCTTGCATCCGCATATCTGCCTTACGAGGAAGAAAGGAAGAAGACCCCCCATCACCACTACTAAGGGACCTGGTGCAGTACGCCAGCACCACCAGAGACAACTTAGTAGTAAGTATGGACGCCAACTCTCATCACACACAGTTAAGCAGCAGAGATATTAATAAAAGAAGTGAGTCTATACTTGATTTTATATTACACTCCAACCTACATCTTATTTATCACAACAAAATTAGGGAAGAGGTAATTGATCTAACATAAGCGCTCCCAGTAAACAGATTCAGGGTCAATGACTAGAAGGCTTTTTCGAAGTGCTCTTTCTCTGATGATTTTAGATAACATTCACAATCGACTTTGAATTAGCCAAAGAACTCCCCTTTAGTAATCCTGTCAAGACTGACTGGAGTAAATTTTGTGAAATGGTCGAACGTCGACTTCCAACTAACCCCATAGGTACATTATCGAGGGCGGCACTCGTCAACGAAACAGTCAATCCTCTCACCCAGATTTTAACTGACTCCTTTAAAAAATCCTGTCCTATTAGTCGTCCTCCCAAAAGAACACACGCGGCTTGGTGAACTAGGGAACTACGACTTCTTAGGACAAAAACCAGGAGTCCTATCTCCTCTACTGTCAGCAGAGGTATTGAGATAGTCGCTTATGCGGATCACATTTTTTTATTTATTTATTTTTTTGTTATTGAAGATGAAAATCTCGAAAGACACAATGGGGTTAGGAACCCAGAGTAGCGTGGGACTCTAACCGCACTTAAAACACCTCCTTAATCATGACCAATCCAAGAAAAATGATTTTATTTTCAACGTTCAGTTGCGTTTGAGAAGGTATTATAATTTGAATACGGGTTCTCATATTTTTGTTTTTTTATATTATAAGATCGTGAGGTTTAATTCTTCTTAATCTACGAATATTGTTTCGTACATTTAAGACATCTTCTATTTCATTATTAATATGCATCTGCAGACGCTCATTGAGACGATTTGCGTACTTTTTAATTACTTCCGTTACAAGATCAATCTGCAAATCACGATACAAGTCATTATTTCAAATATACCATGGGGCATTTGCTATTCCCCGAAGGACTTCGTTTTGGAATATTTGTATAATTTTTACATTTGTTTTCTTAGTACAACCCCATAATTGGATACCATATGTCCAAACAGGCTTCTGTATCTGGTTATATAATAACATTTTATTCTCAATGGATATTTCCGAATTATGTCTTAGTAACCAATAAAGTTTTCTGTATCTAATATATAGCTCTTTTTCACATGTTCCTTCCATTTGAGTTTAGCATCTAGATTCATACCCAGATACTTAGCTGTGTTTGAATAAGAAACTATTTGATTATTAATAACCACAGAAACATTCGTTATTTTTTTATTAGTAAAACTGATATGGGTGGACTTTGACTCGTTAAATTTAATTCGCCATCCTTGCGCCCAATCACATATCCCATTAACTGCATTTAGCAGCTTTTCTGTTGCTGTAGCTATGTAACTGTATTTTATATACGTCTTGTCATCTTTGACTTTTACTTTCAGTTAATAAATATCTCTCTTTTTCACGAACCATCAGCAAGAAAAGACCTTTTTTGATATGGCTCAACAGGTTATGGGCCCAGACTCATGGTTCACAAAAAAGTTAAATCCGCAGTTTTCTCGGTAATCTTGATATTTTTTCCGCAAAAGAAAAGTTTTTTCGGTTTTGCAATAGAATAAAAAAATTAAGATTGAGAACTATTTTTGGTAAGGTTTCGGTGCAAAATAATTTTAATCTTTAATTCAACATGGATGGCGATATACTAAAAATCGACAAATTTGTCTCAAGTGAGCAATGGAGCACCTGGAAGTTTCAGATTAAAATTCTACTGAATGCTAGCAATCTTCTTGAGATTGTTACGGGGACAGAGGTTGCACCGGTGAAAGATTCCAATGTAAAGGCAGAGGATTTTGATAGAGAACTTAAGTCTTGGGTGTCTAGGGATAGAAGAGCGCAAAAGATTATAGCTACAACGGTAGGACATCAACCACTTGTTTATATTCTGAACTGCACCAACTCAAAGGATATGTGGACTAAATTGGCAGCTGTGTAAAATCGGAGGCAAGTGTTCATATGTTACAGCAAAAGTTTTATTCTTTTGGGAGAAATTCGGAAGATGATATTGCTACACACATTTCAAAGTTGGAAACAATTGTGCAACAGGGAAGCAGGAGAAAATGTGTCTTCAAGTATGGTGATGACCAAGATGCTGATGACTCTACCAACACGATTTAATAATTTTTTAGCGCTTGGGAATCGACAGCATCACAGGAAAAAACACTAGAAAATCTAACATCGAGGCTGATAAAGGAAGAAACTCGATTGCACTCGTTTAACAAGAGTTCGTCTTCATCGGGTGTGATGTTGCAAAATACTCAAGAGCATAATGCACTATTATCAGCGAATAGATGCAGCAGAGGCGATGACAGACGGAAGTCCAAAAATTTCACCAAAAAAGGCAAATTTTTTTTGTGTAAAGAACCTGGACATTGGAAACGGGAATGTTCCATGAGAAATAAATCGGCAGTAAACTGTGCTCAAACGAAAGATTTTGATGCCTTAGTTGTAAACACTCTTTTGTTGGGAACGGTAATGGACAAGAGATATACAATGGTGGCTGATGAAGAAAAGTGCGAAATTTTGAAAGGAAATAGCATTATGGCAGCGGGTGTACGATGTCGTAGACTCTACAAGATGATGTTTCGTGTACCTACAGGTGGAGGATGAGACGTAGACGTGCATGGTATTATAGGCGAAGCAAGTGTTGTGACAAAAAAAGAGACTCTGGAGACCTACGTGAAGTTAGCGCGCACTTTTTCTAGAATGAAAAACGTGAAATGCAGTTCGATAGACATTCGTTTGTAGTTGTTTGTAGTGAAATTTTTTTCGTTTGTAGTTCAACCGTTAGAAAGTTAGAAGCATTAGAAAAAAATTTCAGCGCGCACTTTTGAGCTTTTGAAATGAAAACCAGCCAGTTGCATTCGAAATCGTTTGTAGTTGTTTGTAGTGAAATTCTTTTTTACCAAAAATGTCTTATTTCGGAGATATAAGGACATTTGTGTTTGCATCTATGACTCCGAATTTCCAATAGACAGAATTTTTTTGAAATTACTGTTGCATTAAGCACATCCACTTAAATAACTGCATTTAAAATTTCTGAATTCACTCAAGCGTTACTTAATAAAACGCAATTAAAGTCAAAAAATGCATAATTTCACGTTTGCATCCATCATATCGATTTCCCAACAACAACAAACCAACGGTAAACACATTTCCGTAAAGCATTCATCCGTGTCCATCGATATGAGTCATAATGTGTCAATTAGCAACAACAACAAATGAATAAAGCCCGATTTTATCCAAGAATTTTTTCTATTCCTTTGAATAACCTTAAAAAACGACCACTTTTAAACAATTTATAGCAACAAAAACATATATTTTGCAAACTCTGTACTCCTGGCTATCTAATCCAATTCAAATGATTTGGTTTTATCACAAATAACAAGATTGTGATGCAACTTTGCAAACATTAGTTTTTCATATAAACTCATACCAATATTTCGGTTATTAAGCAACTCAAAGTAGTGAAATCTATTTTTTTCTAATGCTTTCTATTAGATGCTTCTAATGGAATAAAAAAATGTGATCTGTTTTTCATAGATAACGGTTTATTCAAAATATAAGAAAATGGGTGAAACCTTCCGCGCAACCCGATTTAAGGGGACGGATATTTCAAATGCTGGACAACTACAAACGACAAAAACTGGTTAGTTGGTAGAAAGCATGTATGCTCTATCTAATAAAACCAAAAATAGCTAAATTGTTCCAACCAAAGACAATATATATGCAATTTAAGCAGTCGACCTAAAACACTCGTTATCTCCGAAACGGTACAAAGCCAAGTGATGAAATTTACTATTTTCAACAGTTTTCCACCTAACCAATCTAATAAAACACAAATTATATCCATCCGCCTAACGGTTTACGATTTATATCAAATTTAAGCGAAATTGAAACTTAATTTTTTTTGTGAAGTTAGCGCGCACTTTTTCTAGAATGAAAAATGTGAAGTGCAGTTCGATAGACATTCGTTTGTAGTTGTTTGTAGTGAAATTATTTTCGTTTGTAGTTCAACCGTTAGAAAGTTAGAACCATTTGAAAAAAAAATTTCCAATCCCTTAAATCCGTGTTATCTCCGAAACCGTAGCAAGCAGAGTGATAAAATTTTCTATTTTCGAAAGTGTTCCACTTCACTAATCTAATAAAATTCAAATTGCTTCAATCGGCCTAACGGTTTATGATTTATTTGAAATTTAAGCAAATAGAGACCCCAATTTAAGGGGCTTATAACTCAAAAACTGTTGAACTACAAACGATGAAATTCTACATTTCTGTTCTATGCACCATTTTTTACCTCTGATATAAAATAGAGGACAATCCCCATTAGAGAAAACTTTTTATTCGCAATTTAAGGGAAGCCTTAAATGGACTCAATCGCTTATGGTCTCATATCACTCATTTTTAAGCGATTCGATAAAACGTTAACCGTTAGTGGAAAATTAGTTTTGATGACTTTGTTAGAAAGAGAAGGGTAGTTTCATTGGAAAAAAACATATTTCAAGCTTCAAAGCGTTTTAGGAATGGAAATATCGAATCGCTTAAAAATGAGTGAAATGAGACCATAAGCGACTGAGTCCATTTAAGGCTTCCCTTAAATTGCGAATAAAAAGTTTTCTCTAATGGGGATTGTCCTCTATTTTATATCAGAGGTAAAAAATGGTGCATAGAACAGAAATGTAGAATTTCATCGTTTGTAGTTCAACAGTTTTTGAGTTATAAGCCCCTTAAATTGGGGTCTCTATTTGCTTAAATTTCAAATAAATCATAAACCGTTAGGCCGATTGACGCAATTTGAATTTTATTAGATTAGTGAAGTGGAACACTTTCGAAAATAGAAAATTTTATCACTCTGCTTGCTACGGTTTCGGAGATAACACGGATTTAAGGGATTGGAAATTTTTTTTTCAAATGGTTCTAACTTTCTAACGGTTGAACTACAAACGAAAATAATTTCACTACAAACAACTACAAACGAATGTCTATCGAACTGCATTTCACGTTTTTCATTCTGGAAAAAGTGCGCGGTAACTTCACGTAGGTACTCTGGAGTTGTGGCATCAGAGATTCGGTCATTTGTGTGCAAAGTGAGTGAGATCTGTGCTCAATGCAAGGAATATTCCGTTTGTGGATAACAAACAATTTTTCTATGATGCATGTGTATTTGGAAAACAGTGCAGGTTGCCATTCAGTCGTAATGAGTACAGGGCTAAATCGGCAGGTGAATTATACCATTCAGATCTATGCGGTCCCATGCAGAATCTGTCGATAGGCGGATCAAAGTACTTCGTTCTATTTAAAGATGACTTTTCTCATTATAGATATGTATATTTTATAGAATAAAAAAGTGAAATCCCTTCTATTCTTCAGGATTTTCTACACAAAGTAAACCTCGATGTCAATAGAACTATAGCAACACTTCGTTCTGATAACGGGCTAGAGTTCAAGAACAAGGATGTAAATGAGATCTTAAGACGGGGAAACATACTCCATCAAACCAGTGTACCATACAATCCCGAACAAAATGGACGTGCGGAGCGCGACATGATATTCATTGTTGAAATTACTCGGACAATGTTGCACGCAAAGAATCTTCCAATTAAGCTCTGGGCAGAGGCAGTGAATACTGCAGTTTTCCTTATCAATAGGTACGGTCCAAGTCCTGAAAAAGGCAGAAGTCCTTTGTAATGATTAAATACGACCGTTTTGTTTGGAGTTTCTTTATTGATTAAATTTATATTCTTATGCGGCTATGCCGCTAACTTAGAGTTTATTTATGTATCCCACGCTCGCCTGAGCGTGGTTTCCAATGACGAGCAAATAAGTTGCTCGTGGACGATTGGAATGTGCTGACTGAGCAGCATGGTTTCCAATGACCAGCAGCTTAGTTGCCCGTGGGATGGGAATGTGTTATATGCTGTGGTGTAGGCAATTTCGCACTACACCTCCCTTTTTCGGAAGAATGAATTTATTTTATATAAATTTATTCTTAAATTCTAAATTTTATTTGGATTTAAACGGAGTCTGTTCTACATATATTTATTCTTAAGTTCTAAATTTTATTTGAATTTGAAATGAATTTGTTCTTAAACTCTAAATTTAATTTTGTTAATTATTTTTAATTATTTATTTTTTTTTTTTTTTTGTTTCGTAAAGTCTAAGTCGGTCTTTGTGCACAATTGTCGTCTTGTCGTTGTCGTCTTTTAAGATTACATTGTTCCTATTATCTATGCTGACTACCTTAAATGGTCCCTTATAGATATTGTCTAACTTATGTCCTATTTGTTTTACTAGAACTAGATCTCCTACTGCTATATCTAAGCTGTTCCTATATCTGTCGTATAAGACTTTTTCCTTATCCTTTTTATTCTTTATAATTTCCACGGCCCTTTTATGCGCCGTTTGAAGTCGAAATTTGACTTCTTTCTCATACGCGTACACATTATAAATGGGGTCTACTTTTGCATCCAAAAGAAAGTCGTAATCACCTGGGGATTTACCAAACACTAATTCAAATGGGCAATAGTCATGCACCACTGATGGCGTAGTATTGTAGCAATACGTAAAGTATTTTAGCCACTCGTCCCAGTCAGTTTTTTCTATTGAAATGTATGACCGAACATACTCATTAAATGTTCTGTGGTTTCTTTCGACAGTTCCTAACGTTTGGTGATGATATGCCGTTGAGGTGACATTTTCTACTTTTAGTAGTTTACATATATCGTCAAATATTTGGTTTTTATATTCGGTGCCCATGTCTGTGATTATTTTCCTCATAGGACCATAAACTAGTATGAAATGGTCAAAGATTGCTTTTGCAATTGTTTTTGCACTTTTATCAGCGATTGGTACCGATACCACATATTTGGTTAAATCGCATATTATTGTAACTGCATACGCATTGCCATTTTCTGATCTTGGTAATGGTCCAATGGTGTCTATCAGCACTACATCAAATGCGGTTGTTGGGGTAGCAGTTATAATCATTGGTTCTTTTACGTTTTTCAGTGACTTATTTCTTTGACATTTGTCACATCTCTTAACGTATTTTATAATATCCCTAGTCATATTTTTCCAATAATATTTTTGTCGTATCTTTTTTAATGTACGTGTGATCCCTGAGTGGCCACCACAGATTGGATCATCATGGTACTTTTGTATAATCATTTTTCTTTTGTCATCATTTGTTACTTTTATTATTATAGGCGTCAGTGCAATTCGAAGGTTTGTTAGAGCTCTATTTCCTATTTCTTTATATTCACTGATCCGGATCTTTTCAAAAATATTGTCACCTAGTGACTGCTGCAGCTTTATTAATCCGTTATCACTTGCTATTCTTTCAAGCAGTAGAAATAATTGAAGTGCTTATTGCAAAAGCCTGATAAGCCACAAATTCAAATAGTGGAGATAATCGCATTCAAAGTTTAGAAAATATATAACAAATAATCTGACCATGGCATTTACTTAATTTTTTTTTTATAGATGAGTTATGTGTTATTCTTTAATATTATGCCTAAATAGTGGGAAACAAATTATGAAATGCGTTTATAAAAAACAAAAAATGTAAAAGTTGATGGCTTATCATGTTACTGTACAAAATAAATACATTAAAACTATAATTTCAATTTTGGATTCCTAAAAAAAGTAATCCCAAATACCATTATAAGCAACATAAAACATAAGAAAAGGCAACTTGATTGTTTTTCAGTAACATGATAAGCCACAATTTACATGCGGTAAGCCACACAAAACATTTCACTTGAATTTTATTTAATAATATGATAAGCCACAAAAATAAAAGGATTGTTCATACCTCAGTAACTTCCGAGGATAAATCATCATCTGTTGGCCTAAAATCCTTATCGACGACACTGTCATCGCTATCTTCAAAAAATTCATCACTATCGATGTTTCTTCACTGAAATTCATGATTTTTCTTTTGCAGTTTTGAAATTTGTATTGCTTTGCGGATGTGGCTTATAACGTTTTTACCGAAAAACTCGATGACAACTCTTAATGGAAAATGTCACTCTTGTGAATACTAGCGACCTCTTTTGGAAAATAGCGAACAATTTCATAGTGTATAAAGATTATGCTATTTCCCAATAGATCGAGTAAGAAAACAGTTTTTTGAAAAAGTGTGGCTTATCGTGTTATTAACATAAGCCCTTCAATTGATTCAAGTCAATTTTTCCATTAGTAATAAAGTTATTTATTTCTATAGTGATCACTTTTTTATTCTTAATAATTTTTAAACAGTCGCCATTAATAGCTAGCCGGGCGCTGTTTTTTTACTTCTACTACTGAACGCTTCATATATATTTATCTTATTAGATGACATTTCTATTTTGTCGGCTGTTGATTCTACGTTATTTTTATTAGATTGCAGCCTAGTTGTGAGTTGTGACTTTAAATATTTTGTTGGCTGAATTTATTATATTTTGAATTTCGGTAAAATTTATGCGCGACAATGCGTCCGCTGCATAGTTATCTTTTCCCCTCAAGTACTCTACAGGAAAATCGTATTCCTCGAGATCTAGTCTCATGCGTGTTAATTTAGAAGACGGGTTTTTCATAGCAAATAGATACGATAATGGTCTATGGTCGCTTTTAATCAAGAATTTAGTCCCATATATGTAGGGTCTGAAATGTTTAATTGCCCAATGAATAGCAGTTAGTTCTTGTTCAATAGTGGATTTATTACTTTCGCCTTTGGTGAATGATCTTGAGGCATATGCTACTGGGAGTTGGTATCCATTGTACTCTTGGCTAAGTACAGCACCGCATGCGTATTTGCTTGCATCGGTGGTTATGCAAAATTGCTTCTGGAAGTCTGGATACTGCAGAATGTTAGGGCTTAATAGCGCCTGTTTTGAATATTGGAATGCATTACCACATTCTGTGGTCCATTCAAAAGGGGTATTTTTCTTACAGAGTCTCGTTAAGAGCCTTGAATGTTCAGCGAAATTTGGAACAAATCGTCTGTAGTAATTGCAGAATGCCACGAATCGCTTGACTTCATTTGCATTTTTGGGAACTGGATAGTCTAAAATAATCTGAAATTTGCTATCATCTGGAAGAATGCCTTGGTCTGTGCATTTATGACCTAAGTATGTCACTTCGTGACTGAAAAATGTTCACTTATCGGGATGTAATTTTAGATTGTATTTTCGACACGTTTTGAATACATCTGTTAAATTTTTCAACATATGTGATTCTGAGCGGCCCAATACAACTAAATCATCCATATATAAGAATGCTTGTGTTGGTGATAAACCAGAGAACGCAATTGTCATCATTCTTTGAAATGAGTTTGGTGCTATCTTTAGGCCATAGGGAAGACGCTTGAATCGGTATGAACCTTTGTCAGTTGAAAATGACGTAATGTCCCTTGAGTTTTCATCTAATTCAATTTGATTAAATCCTGACGTTAAGTCTAGGCAAGAAAAATACTTAGCTTTGCCTAGTTGGTCAAGAATATCGTCTATTCTTGGCAACGGAAATTTGTCTGCAATTAGTTTCTTGTTTATACTCCTATAATCCACTACTAATCTCCATCGTTTTTGGTTATTACCCGGTAAAGATTTTTTCGGTACCAAAAGTATTGGACTGTTGTACTCTGATGCGGATGGTTCCACTATATCGTCTCGTATCAATTTGTCAACCTGTTTTGTTATTTCACTTTTATGAACGTGTGGTATTCTATAGTTTTTAATACATGTTGGCTCGTCGGTTTTTAAACTAAGTTTTTGTTTATAAAAGTTGTTAACCGTGATTTTATCTGTTTCGAGCGCAAATATGTCAATATACTCCGAGCAGAGTTTATGTAAATCAGACTTTATGAAGTCAGGAAAATGTTTGGACAATTTTTGTAACTTAACGTCATTGTGTTGGAAATTTTCTATTGATATGTTTTCATAATCGTTTAGACTTTCTGTTTTTAATGTAACATTGTGTATTAATACATTTTCATTTGTTGTGTTTATTACACGGACAAATGCTCTGGTGCTTTTTGCGATTGTATTTGAAACATATATTCCATCTTTAAGTTGTTGTTGTGGAATAAGCACTTCTTTTTCCTGGCATTGGATGTTGACCTGTCTGATAACTTCAGATCTTGCCGGTATTGCTATTGCATTATTAGTTGGTGAGCAAGACATTGGTATTTCAATTTCGTTAAAACCGTCTGGTCTTATTACTAGCCAATCTTGGTTTCTGTCATAGTTAAGTGTACAATTATATTTCTTGACAAAATCAAGCCCAATTATTCCATCGGATGGAATTGGAAAATCATCACTAACGACGTGAAATTCATGAGCCATTAGTAGATTTTCAAATTTTAAATCAGTGTGAACTTTTCCTAGGGTGTTAGTTATTCCCTGACCTATGCCGTGTAGGCTTGTTGTTTCGTATTTGTTAAAAGTATGAAATTGATCTATTTGTCCTTCCTTTACTATAGAAATGTCCGCGCCAGTGTCTACAATAAACGATGTTATATCATTATTTAATGAAGTTTTTAATGCTACGAATGATGTTAAGTTTAGTCTTATGTTATAGATTTTACTGTTTATTTTAGTTTTTCCTAATGAGTACTTGGGGTTGGTTCGTTTTCCGTAACCTGTTGTGTCATTCTGACGTTTCTATTACTGTTATTTGCATTTCTGAAGTTATTTCTGGACTGGTTATAATAATTTCTATTGTTGCTGTTGTTATTGTTTCCGCGTCCACGTCGACGACCTCCGCCGCGTCCGCGTTCACGAAAGTTGTTATTATTTCGATTATTGTTATTAAAATAACTGTTATTTCTACCTCTATTATTTCTTAAATGCAGTATTGCATTTGGCTGGCCATAAGCTTCAGTACAGCAGTTCACGAATTTAGCCACTGCTTCATTCATGTTGTTGAACTGACCGGACTCCATAATAAGTTTAACCTTATCATTGTTGGAGTTCTTGATCATGGCTTTTATGGCAGCCTTGGTGGCGTATGTATCAGCCAATTGAGGCATTAGTCCGTCCGAAATATATGCGCTTTGTAATTTTTTGGTGAGGTCTTCAACCTCTTTTGCATACTCATTTGCCGGTTTAGAGCTTTGTCGGACGTTCATCAACTTTGCAGTGATGACATCTACCGATTCGCCTTTTACTGTGGTTTTTAATTTTTGAACTACTTCTTCTACTGTTCTTTCCGAACCAGATATCAGATTTATAGCAGTTCCTTTTAGCTTTGTTTTTATTAGATTAATAGCAACGATGTGTTTGCCATCGTTTATGCTATTTATCAATTCTAACGCAGCTAAAAGCTTTGCAGGTCGTCTGCGTTACCATAAAAATCCGGAAGGATTTTCGATGCAATATTTAGAAATTCCACAGGTGTTTGCGGCATTTTGTTTGAATTTGAAATATTGGGTTCGCTACTATTAATTTCTTGGTTCTTATCAATTATATTTTTATTCGTGGTGTCGATATCGATTGATACTTTCTCATGGAGCGAAACAGGTATTTTAAGGTCTATCGAGTGTCGAGATGCTGCTCTAGAGGCTTTGTCTCTGCATTCGTTAAAAAACTCGTGAGCCTTATTGTCGCCGAGTCCTGACTGAAGTTGAATGAATACAACGAACCTTTTGAACAGTTGTTTATTCTCTGATAAGGAAAGGGAAACAAATTAAATATTCAAATGTTTTACATTCAACTTACTTTTTCGTCAACTTTGTTGGGCTGCTTTCGAACTCGGTGACGGATGGCTGCGAAATGCGAGTAAGAGGCGAATATTAATTCGTTAAACGTCATATTGACTCAGCATTAGCTCTGTTTCCCCGAGTTCAAAATAAACCCAACTAAGCCGACATCTAATGGCGATTTCTATATTCTAAGGGTGTGTTTACACTTTTAATTTCTTCGACACTCCACCCCCCGTGAGGCGATAGAGACTCGCTCCGAAGCCTTACTAACTTCGAGTACAGCTAACTTCACCGCCGGTCTGCGAAGGGCCCCCATGTTGGTTTTTATTTCAGCGGAACGGATTTGTCCATCCGGTCCTGAGAACACCTTTGTTATTCTTCCTCGGGTCCACCGGCTTCTAGGCACATCGACGTCACATACGAGAACTAAGTCTCCTACTTTGAGCGGCGCTGTCTGTTCGAACCATTTGCATCTTTTGGTCAGCACCGGAAGGTACTCACGCATCCATCGCTTCCAGAAACGGTTTTTTAATTGCTGACTCACCCTCCACTGCTTTCGGAGACAAAGCGTTCTGTCTTCAATTGGACCTGGAGTTTGAGTGGAATTGGGGACACCCATGAGAAAATGGTTTGGAGTAAGCGGTTCTTCGTCCTCAACTGACACTGGTAGGTGCGTTAATGGCCGAGAGTTGACAATGTTTTCGGCCTCGATTAAGGCACTTTGTAGAGTTTCAATTTTGGCTGCTATTTCGTGAAGAACATACGACAATACTCGTTTGATTGATTGGACGAGCCTCTCCCAACATCCTCCAGCGTGTGGGTTTAATGGGCAATTGAATACCCATTCGATTCCAACCGACGAAAGCTCCATTTTGATGGCTTCATTGTCGAAGATATCATTAGACGCTAACTCTCTGTTCGCTCCCACGAAGTTCGTTCCATTGTCACTTCTGATGCGCAGCGGTTGATGAAATTGCGGATGCAAAGAATACAAGCATCTGTTGACAAGTTGGCAGCTATCTCGAGATGTACGGCCCGGACTGTCAGACAGGTGAAGAGAGCAACCCAACGTTTTTCTGTCCTTCGTCCTATGGTGACGTTGACAGGTCCGAAGTAGTCAAGCCCGGTGTAAGTAAATGGTCTAACGAACGGAGTTACGCGATCTTCTGGTAGCTGACCCATCATCGGTGGAACTGGTTTGGCTCGACGAATTCGGCACAGTTGGCATTCATTCTTGCTTTTCTTTACTGCAGAGCGTAGGCTTGGCACCCAAAAGTGTTGTCGCACTTCATTAACTATAGTGTCGTCGTTTTGATGGCGAAGACGGCGATGGTATTCATTAACGACTAACTTCGTTACCGCGTGATTCTTTGGCAGTATAATAGGGCGCCTTGTGGTAAGGGGTATTGTGGTGGCAGCATCAATTCGTCCGAGCACACGCAGCAGTCCATGAGCATCAAGATACGGTGTTAATTTATATATTTCGCTACTTTTGCTCACGGGTAGGTTTTGGCGCAGATTGGCGATGTCATCATTAAACCTTTCCTTTTGTACTTGCAAGCATATAATCCGTTCGGCGTTCTTAAGTTCGGTTGATGACAGTTCTCCGACATCCGTAGGCTTGCGCCGGCAGATACTGATAAAGCGAGCGACCCTTGCCATTGTTCTTCGAAGCTTTAAGAAACTAGAGAATCTGGTTGCTTCAAAAAGTGA
This sequence comes from Cheilosia impressa, assembly GCA_948293265.1. Taxonomy (NCBI): domain Eukaryota; kingdom Metazoa; phylum Arthropoda; class Insecta; order Diptera; family Syrphidae; genus Cheilosia; species Cheilosia impressa. Next base: position 59,262,137 of record OX411880.1, read on the forward strand.
ATCATCAGCTAAACTCAGATTAAGCACATATTTTAAACGTAATTCTTCTTTACAGTTATGATTAGAGATATCAACTGGCATCTTAGGCCACTCGGTTTCCGCAAAATTGAGGAAGGCTGGTCCATTTATCCACTTGTTGTCAGGCACGAATTGTGGGGGAAAATGAGCTCGGGTGCCTTCATCCGCTGGGTTTAATTTGGACGGAACCCAACGCCACTGACTGATTTGGCTGTTAGACATTATTTCGGCGATCCGAAAGGCTACAAACTCCTTGTGGCGGCGAGGATCTGCTCGCAGCCAATGTAAAACGGTTTTCGAGTCACTCCAAAATATGCTGTCCGTTAGTTGCAAATCGTGGTGGTGACGTACGATGGAGTTATAGAGGCGTATCCCCAAAACGGCAGCTGACAATTCCAACCGGGGTATTGAGATCAATTTCTTTGGGCTACATCTGGTTTTCCCGCATACAAACGATACGAAAACTTGGTCGTTGTGTTCAATTCGAAGATAAGTGACGGCGCTGAAGGCTTCTTCGCTCGCATCCATGAACGTATGAAGATCTATTTTTATGGCTCGGGTTAAGTAATGGCTATGACATCTGGGAATCTTTACCTGCGTTATGCTTGGTAACTCTGCTTTCCACAGCTTCCATCGCAAAAAAACCTCATTTGGAATCGGCTCATCCCATTGAACGCCCAAGCGCCATATTGACTGCAGCAACACCTTTAGAGGAAGAGTAAAGTTGGCTATCATTCCAAAAGGGTCGAATATAGACATCGATATACTAAGAAACTCTCTCTTCGTTGGGCACTTATCATTCATCATAATGGCTTGGTTGACTCGAGGGAATTTCAAACGGAAAACGATCACATCTTCGACGGCATCCCAGCACATTCCGAGGACTCTTTCAGTGGTTGCTGAAGCTTCAATATTCATATCGATTGTTTGACCTGGATCGCCTTGTCTGAATGGTCTCTCCAGAGAAACCGTTGAGAGTGCTGATCATTGGGTTGTATTCTGATTTGGTGAAACATTTCCTTTATATCACCTATCACAGCTACGGGTCGTATTCGAAAATTATATAATACTGCTAACAACGGCACGTTGTCGTCCGGACCTTTTAATAGAAATGAATTAAGCGAAAGGCCACTTACCTCTGCCGCCGCATCGAATACCAAACGAATCTTTCCTGGCTTGTTGGGGTTTTTTACACCAAAGTGAGGAAGATACCAAGTTTTCGGCATATGTAACTCTGCTTCAGCAGAGGTCAACTTTCTAGCATACCCCTTCTCAATGTAGCTGGCAATAATTTGTTTATATGCAGCAGCAAAATCTGGATCTCGTTGCATTCTTGTCTCGAGGCCCAACAATCTTCTCCTGGCTAATGGGTAACTATCTGGCAGTTCCGGCTCATCATCTTTCCACAGCAAACCAGTTTGGAATCTGTTATTTATTTTAACTGTAGTTTCGGTTAGAAGTTTTACCGCTCTTTTGTCTTTATCGGTAATCAACTTCTCCGTAGGGACCTTAACCCCGAAATTTTCTATACAAAAGTATTCGTCGACGATACGATCCAACCGTTGGTCTAGTCCTCGGATTTTACTGCTACATAGTGCGATTCCGTTCTGTGCATTACCTTCCAGTCCAGATGAGGCTTTTCCGTAGGCTACCCAGCCCAGCTTTGTGCGTACTATAATGGGACCATCGTTTAGCGAAACAGATTCAAGTGGCGCTCCGAGGTGACTGTTGTCAAGACCAATAAGTATTTCGGGTTTTGCTTCTTTGTATCCAACCAGAGGGACCATTGATTGACCTTTTAACTCTATGTCCGAGGCGATAAAGGTTTGAATAGGTAGGCATAGATCTTTGACTGCCTGCACCCCGACCATTTTGAATTTTTCGGCGTTTACATGATCAGCACTTATTTCGATATCCACAACGATCGATCTTTTGGATAGCGTTTCTCGTCCAAGCCAGCGCAGGTTGAGATTCTTGGATGTTCCGCTAAGTTGTAAACGTGTTGCCAAATCAGAGCTCATAATGGTGACGGAAGAGCCTTCATCAAGCAGCGCGTAAGTTTGTACCACCTTTTTGCAGTTGTAGAGTCTGATGGGTACCACACGAAAGAGAACCTTAGCATCAGTGTTTCCTTCGTCCTTACAATTCAGTATGAGGTTTTGATCATCTGTATCTGCCCTTTCGTTGTTTTCGTTGGTCGTTGATTCCTTTATTAGTTCCACTTCATGAAGAGATTGGTGGTGCATTCTAGCACAGTTGTTGATATTGCAAATTTTTCAAGCCCTGCAGACCCTTACGTCGTGGCCATATTTTAAGCATCCGAAGCAAAGCTTGTATCGCTTTACAAATTCCCATTTATTTGGAGTATCCAATTTCAAAAAGCTGCTACATTCTGTTACTGGATGTTGCCTTCCCTTACAATGCCGACACGTGCCGTTTGAAACTGTGGTTGTAGAAGTCTGGTTGGTATGCAAGACGTTTCCCGCTCTTGGATTGGATTCCGCTTTTCCTTGAGTCGATGAAGGCAACGATGAAGTAGTGATGACACAGACCAGACGCGCCATTCGGCTCAACCAGTCATTGAAATGTCTGATAGTAGCGTATGGCTGCACGTAGACACTACACTGGGCCCACTCCAACCTTTTGCTCATCGGAAGTTTGCTTACCAATTCATCCAGTAGAGTGGGATTTGCCATGTGCTGTTGCATACCACTCGCTTCCAGAAACACAGTAAGGTTTTGCACCCTCGTTGCAAATGGTATGATAAGTTCTAGCCTGCTCTCTGGGATTTGCGCGACTTCTCTTACCTTCTTAAGCTGACTCTGCACTAAACACTCAGGGCGTCCAAAACGGAATTCCAAATTAGCCATTACCTGTTCGACATTATTGGGATGTATTAATAATGATTCAACTACATCTCTTGCTTCCCCTTTTACGCTTTTCTGCAGACGGAACATGTTTTCTACTTTACTATATCCAAACATGTTCGTAGATTCCGTGAATGCCGTGACGAACATCGGCCATTCTTCTGCTTTTCCATGAAACTCTGGTAGATCATGTAGTTTACGGTGGGATCCATAACCACCGGCTGACGATGTCGATAGCTGTTGAATTGTTGGCACTTGTCGGAATGCTGACTGCGGGACATAGTGCTGGTGGTCCAAAGTCTGTAAAGCGTTAAGCGGCGGTAAGAAAGTTGGAATCGTGTCGGTATATGTAGAACTGCATGGTGTAAGGTTCACTGTAGTTGCAGGAAACTGTTGCATCGATGAAGGATTTGCTATTTGCCAAGAATATGGCGCGTACGACGGACGTGTTATTTGTTCCGTGGACATGGCTCCGAGAAAAGAGGAAGAGCTACTATAAATCGGTGCAGCTGCAATCGAAGCGGTGGTAGAAGCTATTGTAGCCGTCACGGTAGTAGTCGCAGAGCCACTGCAACATACCATTGTCGCTGCAGTCGTGGGTTGAATCAAAGACGTATTTTTGACAGAAGATGAAGCACTGACATTGGCACTCGCTGAGGCAGATGTGACGGGATTCAGCAACGCGCTCTGTTTTTGATGCCCCTGCAAAAGCACTTCGAGGCGCTGGCGCTCCTGTTTTTCCTTTGCGGCGAACGCTGTGACTGCTTCTAGCTTGGCACGCAATATCTGTAGCTGTTTCTCTATTTCTCCATCATTAACTTGCGTCTCCACAATTGTCGTATTGGTCTCATGTGTCGTTTCATCATCGGAAGAACTCATCATCACTCCGGAACTTGCGAGAAGTTTTGCGGCCTGTCTGGTTAATCTTTTATTTGCATCGAATTCTTCCTGCATTGGCTAATAATTTCTAGCTGATTGATATCGAATATAATGTGATTGGAAATCCACTCAATTCTCCCGATTGAGGCGAAGGAAGCTTAGGCGGCCAATCAAAATCGTTCTTGCGATTCAATTGCACGCACTTCTCCCGATTGCGGCGAAATGTGAAATGGCAACCAATAAGATGACTTGTTTTGACAGCTAGAAATACGCACTTCTCCCGATCGTGGGGAAATGTGAAATGGCACTCAATACGGCGAATAGTTTTGATAGTAATTAATGACTAGTAATACACACTTCTCCCGCGAATAATTTGTGGACCGAGGAACTATTGGTAGTGGCAAAATGGCATTGGCGAATTTCTAAATTATAGGGTTTCTCCTTGGGCGATCAATAGTGTTGATATGCTATGGCGGCGGCTATTCTTAAATTGAGCTGTATGTGTCCGCTGGCTGCGGGTTTCTTTAAGAAAAAAGAATAAAGATGTCGCCGAGTCCTGACTGAAGTTGAATGAATACAACAAACCTTTTGAACAGTTGTTTATTCTCTGATAAGGAAAGGGAAACAAATTAAATATTCAAATGTTTTACATTCAACTTACTTTTTCGTCAACTTTGTTGGGCTGCTTTCGAACTCGGTGACGGATGGCTGCGAAATGCGAGTAAGAGGCGAATATAAATTCGTTAAACGTCATATTGACTCAGCATTAGCTCTGTTTCCCCGAGTTCAAAATAAACCCAACTAAGCCGACATCTAGTGGCGATTTCTATATTCTAAGGGTGTGTTTACACTTTTAATTTCTTCGACACTTATCTTTATGCTGATTGGTTAGCCTTGAGTAATTAACGTTCAGTATTACTCTAATGTTTTCTAGCCTGGTTACCAATACCTCTAAGTGTCTGTTCAAAGTTTCTTTACCTATAGGTCTATCTTGGTTGATGCACTTGTAGGATTTGTCGAGTACTTCTTTATTTTGTCGTACTTTCTCGACAATCTTTAGCCATTCCATTTAATTGGCTATGGCCTGAATGTGACAGATTCTTTGGAATGAGTAAACTGAAGAACAAAATTTTCAAATAATTAAATTGGAATAAAGATTAAGGTTTCTGGTAATAAAATCAACCATCTATAAGATTTGAAGCCATCTTTTTACTACAATACACTATGTATGTCGTCATCGTACAATCGTACATATCTATATAAATATTAAATATACATATACATATTATTGATATATTTTATTAATAAATTTTTTTTTTTTTTTTTTTTTATTAAATTTATGCAAGGGACTGTGCTCTTGCCATATATGTTTTCTTTAGAGACTTCTTATGCATTGAATATAGCTTCATTGCTAAATGAGCAGCCAAAAGTACAATGATTATAATTAGATACATTTCGTTATTGGGTTTTTGCTCAGTTATTTCTACTTCATTAATTACGTTTGCACTTGGTCTCTCTATTTTGGACTGTTGTTTGCCCATTTTGGATACAAAATTAAATGTTCTTTAGATTAATATAATATTATTGTTATATCTATATCTAAATATTTATATCCAGAAATCTTTAACTTGTGATGGTTGCATGATTACGTCACCAGAGTTTAGTTATGTTCACTTGGAACAGATTAAAATGTCCCCCAAGTTTTAGTACACAAAACCTAGTTCAGTGTACTCGGAAATGCTTCCATTTTATTTTCTTAGATGGGACCAAACAAGTACCCTCTCTCTCGATTTGGACGAAACGTTCATTCTTTCGGGATTGTGGACTGGACCAAGTAACACAATTTAATTAATACTCCAAAAGAAAACCTATACGTGCTTCCTAGTAAACGTGCACAATCAAAATATATATTGGTTATGATATAAAGTCTAAATTAATATCAAAAACTAAAATAAAAGAAACTTATAACTAAAAAGTGGCAATAAAAAGTACAAAAAGGTGGAAATATATACGCTATAATATAACATAAAAAGACAATTTCGTAATTTCCTCAATCGACTCAAAATCGAGAGAAAAGCAAAAAAAAAAAGAAGTCAGCTAAGTGTCCAGTGAGCGAATTAACAGCTTCATATTTGCTATCCCCATCTTTCCATCAAGAATTTGTCCTGCTTTTGATTTTGCTCATCGAGCCTCTCGTGCTGACCAGAATCGTCACATAAAGAAGAGAAGTAAAACCGTACAACCGTATAAGCGATCTACTATCTAAAGCGTTTGATTTACCGGTACGCTCACCAATCAGCAATTCACCGAAAACGCCAAATAATGTGCCTACGATAAATCTTCCCGTAAACCTCCCACGCTTATGCGCATCGTCATTCCTCAGTTTCCGCGTCATCGCGTGGCTCATACATTGTTTTGTGTTGTGCTGTCCAAGTAGTATGTTTAGCAACATAAATTTAATTTCTATATATATTTTGTGAAGAAGAAAGTAATTCCCATTGTTTAAGCATATTCTATATACTTACGTATATATATTTATATATAGATATATCGAGTGAAAAAAAAAAAAGAAAAAAAAGGGAAGTAGTAAATTGCTATATTCCTAAATTTGCATAAAAAGAAAGTGGAACAATTACATAATATACCTATAATAGTGTACCTAAGGTGATATAAAAAAATAAAGAATAATTAAAGGATTCCGTTCATCAAATATTCTACAATCATCGTCATCGTCAGGCCTGCCGAGCGTAAGATCTTTATTTTTTTTTAATATATACTTTTAATGCCTATCTCCCTATATACATTTATCGACTTACGAATACCATATACATATATATTTTACTTCTAAAGTTAAAATATTAAAATATGAGTTTTTATAACAATACTTTAGATCCACTATCTAATTACATTCTTACTGCCGAATTAATAAGAAATAGCAAATGACTATTTATGTCTACATATATCTAACATAAATATATACATACACGTAAAGTTTTTTTTTTTCTCTCAAGTTCTAAAAATGTTAATAATGAAGTTTACCGTAATAATTTTGACTTTCGAATGAAAAAAAAGTAATAAATGATGTTTAAGTGATAAAGTAAGTGTTTGATTTGGCTGATGTAAATTGATTCAGTTCTGATACGAGTGGGAGTGATACACAAGGGTGCTACGAAATCTTTAAGCACATGGTTGGGAAGGGCTAGGCTTGAGAACAAATTCATCAGAGTTCTCGGTTCAGGGCTTGAGTCATCGTTTAATTGAGTAATTTACAGTTCCGGGTTACATATAATAATATAAATTTCTAATAGATTCATTTAGCTTTCAATTTAAGAGTGCACGCATAAATTAATTAGTGTGATGTGAGATAGGTGAAAGGATGCAAGAACCCCCCCCCACATACGACGAGCTAGTATCAGAGCATCGCTAGGCGTGCACACCGCATCTTCCTCTCCGTCTCCCTCCTGATCATCACATAATTTGGCGCCCAACGTGGTTCCCGCAGCTTAGGTTGTGAGACTTACTTTTTCGTCAACTTTGTTGGGCTGCTTTCGAACTCGGTGACGGATGGCTGCGAAATGCGAGTAAGAGGCGAATATAAATTCGTTAAACGTCATATTGACTCAGCATTAGCTCTGTTTCCCCGAGTTCAAAATAAACCCAACTAAGCCGACATCTAGTGGCGATTTCTATATTCTAAGGGTGTGTTTACACTTTTAATTTCTTCGACACTTATCTTTATGCTGATTGGTTAGCCTTGAGTAATTAACGTTCAGTATTACTCTAATGTTTTCTAGCCTGGTTACCAATACCTCTAAGTGTCTGTTCAAAGTTTCTTTACCTATAGGTCTATCTTGGTTGATGCACTTGTAGGATTTGTCGAGTACTTCTTTATTTTGTCGTACTTTCTCGACAATCTTTAGCCATTCCATTTAATTGGCTATGGCCTGAATGTGACAGATTCTTTGGAATGAGTAAACTGAAGAACAAAATTTTCAAATAATTAAATTGGAATAAAGATTAAGGTTTCTGGTAATAAAATCAACCATCTATAAGATTTGAAGCCATCTTTTTACTACAATACACTATGTATGTCGTCATCGTACAATCGTACATATCTATATAAATATTAAATATACATATACATATTATTGATATATTTTATTAATAAATTTTTTTTTTTTTTTTTTTTTATTAAATTTATGCAAGGGACTGTGCTCTTGCCATATATGTTTTCTTTAGAGACTTCTTATGCATTGAATATAGCTTCATTGCTAAATGAGCAGCCAAAAGTACAATGATTATAATTAGATACATTTCGTTATTGGGTTTTTGCTCAGTTATTTCTACTTCATTAATTACGTTTGCACTTGGTCTCTCTATTTTGGACTGTTGTTTGCCCATTTTGGATACAAAATTAAATGTTCTTTAGATTAATATAATATTATTGTTATATCTATATCTAAATATTTATATCCAGAAATCTTTAACTTGTGATGGTTGCATGATTACGTCACCAGAGTTTAGTTATGTTCACTTGGAACAGATTAAAATGTCCCCCAAGTTTTAGTACACAAAACCTAGTTCAGTGTACTCGGAAATGCTTCCATTTTATTTTCTTAGATGGGACCAAACAAGTACCCTCTCTCTCGATTTGGACGAAACGTTCATTCTTTCGGGATTGTGGACTGGACCAAGTAACACAATTTAATTAATACTCCAAAAGAAAACCTATACGTGCTTCCTAGTAAACGTGCACAATCAAAATATATATTGGTTATGATATAAAGTCTAAATTAATATCAAAAACTAAAATAAAAGAAACTTATAACTAAAAAGTGGCAATAAAAAGTACAAAAAGGTGGAAATATATACGCTATAATATAACATAAAAAGACAATTTCGTAATTTCCTCAATCGACTCAAAATCGAGAGAAAAGCAAAAAAAAAAGAAGTCAGCTAAGTGTCCAGTGAGCGAATTAACAGCTTCATATTTGCTATCCCCATCTTTCCATCAAGAATTTGTCCTGCTTTTGATTTTGCTCATCGAGCCTCTCGTGCTGACCAGAATCGTCACATAAAGAAGAGAAGTAAAACCGTACAACCGTATAAGCGATCTACTATCTAAAGCGTTTGATTTACCGGTACGCTCACCAATCAGCAATTCACCGAAAACGCCAAATAATGTGCCTACGATAAATCTTCCCGTAAACCTCCCACGCTTATGCGCATCGTCATTCCTCAGTTTCCGCGTCATCGCGTGGCTCATACATTGTTTTGTGTTGTGCTGTCCAAGTAGTATGTTTAGCAACATAAATTTAATTTCTATATATATTTTGTGAAGAAGAAAGTAATTCCCATTGTTTAAGCATATTCTATATACTTACGTATATATATTTATATATAGATATATCGAGTGAAAAAAAAAAAAGAAAAAAAAGGGAAGTAGTAAATTGCTATATTCCTAAATTTGCATAAAAAGAAAGTGGAACAATTACATAATATACCTATAATAGTGTACCTAAGGTGATATAAAAAAATAAAGAATAATTAAAGGATTCCGTTCATCAAATATTCTACAATCATCGTCATCGTCAGGCCTGCCGAGCGTAAGATCTTTATTTTTTTTTAATATATACTTTTAATGCCTATCTCCCTATATACATTTATCGACTTACGAATACCATATACATATATATTTTACTTCTAAAGTTAAAATATTAAAATATGAGTTTTTATAACAATACTTTAGATCCACTATCTAATTACATTCTTACTGCCGAATTAATAAGAAATAGCAAATGACTATTTATGTCTACATATATCTAACATAAATATATACATACACGTAAAGTTTTTTTTTTTCTCTCAAGTTCTAAAAATGTTAATAATGAAGTTTACCGTAATAATTTTGACTTTCGAATGAAAAAAAAGTAATAAATGATGTTTAAGTGATAAAGTAAGTGTTTGATTTGGCTGATGTAAATTGATTCAGTTCTGATACGAGTGGGAGTGATACACAAGGGTGCTACGAAATCTTTAAGCACATGGTTGGGAAGGGCTAGGCTTGAGAACAAATTCATCAGAGTTCTCGGTTCAGGGCTTGAGTCATCGTTTAATTGAGTAATTTACAGTTCCGGGTTACATATAATAATATAAATTTCTAATAGATTCATTTAGCTTTCAATTTAAGAGTGCACGCATAAATTAATTAGTGTGATGTGAGATAGGTGAAAGGATGCAAGAACCCCCCCCCACATACGACGAGCTAGTATCAGAGCATCGCTAGGCGTGCACACCGCATCTTCCTCTCCGTCTCCCTCCTGATCATCACATAATTTGGCGCCCAACGTGGTTCCCGCAGCTTAGGTTGTGAGACTCCTACAAGTAAATAGTTTACTTATTTCTCACTTTTACTTATCATCTTTTCTAAATTTTATATGCAATTTTGTCTAGTTTTTTGGAATTACAAGTGAACTGGATTTTAGTTTTCTGGTAGCTCGTCCAGCTAGAAAAATATAGCATAGGATTATTAAGTCGCTTTTACAGTTAATAAACCTATTTTTTTGATAGCCTCTAATCATAAATTTGAATGCAAAGGAGTTATAGCGGCTAGGTTTAATTTAATTACGCTAACCATGTGCAGTGTGTAGATTTTAGGTTACATACCCCAAGACATTCAAGAGAATAACGTATGGAATTTTTCATTGGGATTATTTCCGATGTTCACCTATAACATTTTTTTTTTTTTTGTTTTTTTTTAGCTCTTACAGATTACTTTCGTTTTTTTTCAATTGTTACATATTAAATACATGAATTCAACCCTGTTCATACCTTATAAATAACAATATAAATATAGTTGTATCACTCCTCATCATAAAGGAATCATTTATATCAGCCAAAGAATCAAACCACGTATTATATTATTGATATACCTCATCATTCAATTTACCTTTTCTATTTTAGCGATCTTTTATACCTATTGGTTTAGTAACGTTTTTTATATTTCCTTTTAAATTTCGATGTCGAATATGCCGATTAATCATAGTAGTGAAAATATTGCGCAAGCTGTAGCTGAGGAAGAGCGATGTGCTATTTGTAATACAAGCATTTTAGACCCAAATAATATGTCGATTACTCATTGCAACCATAGGTTTCACAATGAGTGTATGTCTTCATGGTTTCAAAATAAATCTACCTGTCCAACATGTAATACATCCTGTCAATTTAGTGAGTTATCTCAGGACCTAGTTCAAATTTAAACGATTCCATTCGCTCTCAAGGTACTTCTCGAGGAGCCATTTCTAAGCCAAGAGGAGGTCCAAGGACGCGATCAAAAACCGCTCGCTTTAATACACTTGATTGGTCAATGCAGGGTCCAAACAATTATTCTCCTTCACCAATGCAAGGACAACAGCATAGGAATTCTAATGCTCCGGCTAGTGCATTTTTGCATTTAGACCAAAGTCGTGTTCAAACCATGATTGATAATTCGTTGCATTCCTTTCAAACGCAGACTCTGAGCAGCATCCGTAATATAGTAGATGGAACAGTTACAGAGTCTTTACAAACGTTCTTTAATAATATGAATCTGAACAATGCTCGTCCGAACTCACCTGCCGTTCAGCAAGCAGTAACTTCGGAAGCACCTTCAAATAGACGTGATCATGAGCAGAATAGTGCAAGCCATCAACTTATCACAGAAAGTCAATTGTCCAATGTATCTACTCAGTCATCCGCGATTAAACCTGAAAAAGTGTCGAACATCATTCTCAATTGGCGACTAAAATTTGATGGTTCTGTGGACACTCTACCAGTTGATGAGTTTATCTACAGGGTAAATGCTTTGACCACACAATCACTCAATGGCAATTTCGATGCTCTATGTCAAAATGTTCATACTCTGTTTGATGGGAAAGCCAAAACTTGGTTCTGGCGTTACCATCGCAGTGTTGGCTCACTAGATTGGGTTTCTTTTTGTACCGAACTCAAACGAAGTTTTAAAGACTATCGAACGGATTTTGACATAAAAGAGTTGATTCGTAACCGAAAGCAAAAAGACAAGGAATCTTTTGATGAGTACCTTGATGAAATAATGCTATTGTCGGATCGTTTACGCTCTTCCTTATCTGAAGAGGAGATAATCGAAATAATTCTTCGTAATCTTCAGCCTAATGTTCGCTTAGGACTGCTGCATCTGGACATAACCTCAGTCTCGCAATTACGTAAAGAGTGTCGTAAACGCGAAACCTTTTTCCAGAACTTTAATCAAAATTCGATTTCAAACCGGAATTTTCAACCAAGGCGTTTCATCTCTGAAATCGAAAATAACCTGACGTGTAATCCTTTAGAAGAAATATCGTTCCAGAGCGATGTAACTATACCTACTTCAGGTAATGCAATCCAATGCTGGAATTGCGATGGCATAGGTCACAAATACGTTGATTGTGTAAAGGATAGACGCATTTTCTGCTACGGCTGTGGTGCAGTTTCAGTTTTTAAACCGAATTGTCGCAATTGTTCGCATTCGGGAAACTCGAGGGTGGATGGCCCCAACAATACCAGGGGACATCCGAGCCGCAATCCGCGCAACAATCGGTTGTCATAAAGAAACCTGAAGATCAAAACGATCACAAAAGCTCGGATAATAATATGTTTCAAATTATCCCGTATCATATTAGATTGAAACAATACAACAAACTTAGATCAATGATTTTCGCGCAAGACATAATTAAACCAGTTCGTAGGTCAACTAGGCGTATACGTAACTTTTGGCACAATGTAAAATTAAATCGAAAAAAGCTTATTTCCTCCATTATTTCGTGTCCAAACGACCTTAGACCCTATGCCACAGTTACTCTTCTCGGCAAAAACTTTTTAGGACTGCTGGACAGTGGAGCCACAATCAGCTGTTTAAGTTCGTCCGCAGCCGATCAAATTCTTGGCTCTGGAATTAAAATTAAAAAATTTAATAGCTTTGTAAAAACTGCAGATGGTAAGTCGCATAATGTTGTAGGGAGTTTAGTGGTAGATGTTACGTTTCGCGATGTCACTCATCCATTAGAAATTTTTAAAATACCGAACCTTTCTCAAGATCTATATCTTGGAATCGATTTTTGGAAAATTTTCCAATTGGCTCCTGGAATTATCAGTGAAATAGACGATAGTGTTATTGACCCGAATGCTCATTCTCTGACCACCACTCAAAAACGCAAACTTCTATCTGCAATCCAATCTTTTCCGTCTTTCGAAGAGGAAGGATTGGGTAAAACCTCACTTATCGAACATTCTATCGATGTAAACAATGCCAAACCAATAAAACAACGATATTACCCCATATCTCCTGCAGTAGAAAAGTTGGTTGGTGAAGAAATCGACAGGATGCTTGCATTAGGTGTTATCGAGGAGTCGCATAGTTCCTGGTCATCACCTGTTGTGCTGGTGCGCAAACCAGGGAAGGTGCGGCTATGTCTAGACTCACGGAAGGTTAACTCTCTTACAGTTAAGGATGCCTATCCATTACCTCACATTGAGGGGATTTTAAGCAGACTGCCTAGAGCGGAGTTCATCTCCAGCTTAGATTTAAAAGATGCTTTCTGGCAAATCCCGCTGGAGATGAATTCTCGCGAAAAGACGGCATTTACAGTACCAAACCGACCTCTATACCAGTTTACTGTAATGCCGTTTGGGCTTTGCAATGGGCCCCAGTCAATGTGCAGGCTTATGGATAAGGTCATCCCACATACTGTAAGAGAGCGGGTTTTCGTGTACCTCGACGATCTGTTGTTGGTTTCCGTGGATTTCGAATCCCATATTAAACTTCTTTACGAAGTAGCAATGCATGTTCGGAATGCTGGACTTACGATCAATATCAGAAAAAGTAAATTCTGTTTAAAGCAAGTTAGCTATCTTGGATATATCGTTGGCAACGGATCCTTACAAGTCGACCCCGGGAAAGTCTCAGCTATAGCCGAATACCCAGCTCCGAAGTCCGTGCGACAGCTCAGAAGATTTCTTGGAATGGCTGGATGGTACCGGCGTTTTATAGCTAACTTTGCTACCATTTCTACACCTCTCACCGACCTTTTAAAAACATCCAAAAGATTCATCTGGACAAGTGACGCGCAAAAATCGTTTGATAAATTGAAGGAGAGACTATCCGTTTATTGTGCAATGCGATGCCAGTCAGTACGGAGTAGGTAGCGTTCTCGCACAGAAGAATGATTCTGGTGACGAAATGCCAATCGCATTTATGTCCCAAAAACTCAACAAAGCGCAGCGTAACTACTCCGTCACTGAACTGGAGTGTCTTGCTGCAGTACTGGCAATAAAAAAATTTCGCCCCTATATTGAGGGACATAAGTTTACCGTGATAACGGATCACGCAAGCTTGCGTTGGTTATGAATCAAACAGATTTGAGTGGTCGCTTGGCCCGTTGGGCATTAAAATTGCAGTATCTGGACTTTGATATTCAACACCGTAAAGGCAGTGCAAACGTTGTACCAGATGCTCTTTCGAGGGTGTTTTCCGAAAATTTGGATGAAATAGGTTGCATTAACGCAGACAGTGTACAACAGATTGATTTGTCGTCCCCTGCCTTTGACTCAGAAGATTATGTCCGTTTGAAATATAACATATCTGAAAATCAAACGAAATACCCTGATTTCAAGGTTATTGAAAGATTTATCTACCATAAAACAGACTTTTCATCAGGAAATCTTGAACATGATCATCTGACTTGGAAGTTATTTATTCCAGTAGATCTAAGACCTAAGGTAATTCGCAATGCCCATGATGATTCCAAGTCTGCACATGGTGGCATAGCAAAAATGATCGAAAGGTTGCGTAGGTATTGTTATTGGCCAGGGTTAGTGATAGACGTTCGCGAACATATTCTTGCTTGTGAGACATGCAAGTCCACCAAACACTGCACCCAAACAATGAGACCTCCAATGGGGAAATTACAAGAAATCGAGCGAATCTTTCAAAAGCTTTATTTGGATTTTATTGGTCCATTTCCAAGATCCAAAAAAGGAAATATGGGAATTCTTATTGTTTTGGATAGCTTATCGAAGTTCACATTCCTTCATCCAGTGAAAAAGTTTACTTCAAAGATAATAATCTCGTTCCTGGAGGACCATATATTTAATGTATTTGGCACCCCAGAAATTGTATTAACAGATAATGGTAGTCAATTCAAATCTAATGAATTTGAATCTTTTCTGACCAAACTCGGAATTAAACACCTTTGCACCGCTGTTCACTCTCCCCAATCCAATGCTAGCGAGCGCGTCAATCGTTCATTAAAGACGGTCAGAGGGAATGGGATGTGCATCTAAGCAGCATCAATTGTGCACTCAGGAATTCGATTCACCAAACTATCAAGCATAGTCCGTACTTCGTTGTTTTTGGCCAACATATGCTAACTCACGGCTCAGAATATGACCTACTGCGAAAGCTGCAGTCGCTCGAAGAACCATCTATGAGATTAGGGAAGCAAGACAACTGTGCACTAATTCGTCACTCTATTAAAAAAAATATTAAGAATGCTTTCGAAAATAATCAACGATCGTATAATTTACGATCGAGACCTATCTCCTATAAAGTAGGACAGGAAGTCTTCTACCGAAACTTTTCGCAGAGCGACGCGTCCAAACATTTCAATGCGAAGCTTTCACCAACATATCGCAAGGTAAGAGTTAAGGAACGATTAGGTACCTGCTATTATGTTATTGAAAATTTAGTTGGAAAGTCAATTGGTACCTATCACGCGAAGGATATGCGCCCGTAAAATAACCATTTTTCAGATTTCATTCTTTCCGCAAAGCAGAATGGAAAGAAATCTGCTTTGTGATGGTTGCATGATTACGTCACCAGAGTTTAGTTATGTTCACTTGGAACAGATTAAAATGTCCCCCAAGTTTTAGTACACAAAACCTAGTTCAGTGTACTCGGAAATGCTTCCATTTTATTTTCTTAGATGGGACCAAACAAGTACCCTCTCTCTCGATTTGGACGAGACGTTCATTCTTTCGGGATTGTGGACTGGACCAAGTAACACCATTTAATTAATACTCCAAAAGAAAACCTATACGTGCTTCCTAGTAAACGTGCACAATCAAAATATATATTGGTTATGATATAAAGTCTAAATTAATATCAAAAACTAAAATAAAAGAAACTTATAACTAAAAAGTGGCAATAAAAAGTACAAAAAGGTGGAAATATATACGCTATAATATAACATAAAAAGACAATTTCGTAATTTCCTCAATCGACTCAAAATCGAGAGAAAAGCAAAAAAAAAGAAGTCAGCTAAGTGTCCAGTGAGCGAATTAACAGCTTCATATTTGCTATCCCCATCTTTCCATCAAGAATTTGTCCTGCTTTTGATTTTGCTCATCGAGCCTCTCGTGCTGACCAGAATCGTCACATAAAGAAGAGAAGTAAAACCGTACAACCGTATAAGCGATCTACTATCTAAAGCGTTTGATTTACCGATATGCTCACCAATCAGCAATTCACCGAAAACGCCAAATAATGTGCCTACGATAAATCTTCCCGTAAACCTCCCACGCTTATGCGCATCGTCATTCCTCAGTTTCCGCGTCATCGCGTGGCTCATACATTGTTTTGTGTTGTGCTGTCCAAGTAGTATGTTTAGCAACATAAATTTAATTTCTATATATATTTTGTGAAGAAGAAAGTAATTCCCATTGTTTAAGCATATTCTATATACTTACGTATATATATTTATATATAGATATATCGAGTGAAAAAAAAAAAAGAAAAAAAAGGGAAGTAGTAAATTGCTATATTCCTAAATTTGCATAAAAAGAAAGTGGAACAATTACATAATATACCTATAATAGTGTACCTAAGGTGATATAAAAAAATAAAGAATAATTAAAGGATTCCGTTCATCAAATATTCTACAATCATCGTCATCGTCAGGCCTGCCGAGCGTAAGATCTTTATTTTTTTTTAATATATACTTTTAATGCCTATCTCCCTATATACATTTATCGACTTACGAATACCATATACATATATATTTTACTTCTAAAGTTAAAATATTAAAATATGAGTTTTTATAACAATACTTTAGATCCACTATCTAATTACATTCTTACTGCCGAATTAATAAGAAATAGCAAATGACTATTTATGTCTACATATATCTAACATAAATATATACATACACGTAAAGTTTTTTTTTTTCTCTCAAGTTCTAAAAATGTTAATAATGAAGTTTACCGTAATAATTTTGACTTTCGAATGAAAAAAAAGTAATAAATGATGTTTAAGTGATAAAGTAAGTGTTTGATTTGGCTGATGTAAATTGATTCAGTTCTGATACGAGTGGGAGTGATACACAAGGGTGCTACGAAATCTTTAAGCACATGGTTGGGAAGGGCTAGGCTTGAGAACAAATTCATCAGAGTTCTCGGTTCAGGGCTTGAGTCATCGTTTAATTGAGTAATTTACAGTTCCGGGTTACATATAATAATATAAATTTCTAATAGATTCATTTAGCTTTCAATTTAAGAGTGCACGCATAAATTAATTAGTGTGATGTGAGATAGGTGAAAGGATGCAAGAACCCCCCCCCACATACGACGAGCTAGTATCAGAGCATCGCTAGGCGTGCACACCGCATCTTCCTCTCCGTCTCCCTCCTGATCATCACAAACTTAACTTAACTAGCGCACCCAGCGTAAACGCAATTATAGTGCTAAAAACAAAGAATGTGCAAATTAATGCACCATTATTTACTGTTTCTGCTTCTGTGTAGTAGGGCGTTGATCTTACGTAATTCCTCTTGAAATCGATGCTCATCCACAGCTTGTATTCGTCCTTCTTTTAGAATAGATATAATGACTGCTCGCCTTTTCTGGTTGCGTGCTCTTACTCCTCCGCGCCTCTTCGGTGGGCGGCTGGGGGCATTTGAGATTTTTGTTAGTTGACTGTCCTTGGTTTCTGCCGCTGCTTTCTGTTGTCGGGCATGGTATTCTTCAATAGATATCGGTTTGGGCCCAGCTTTCGGTTGTTCATTAATTATTTGTTTTATGCACGACTGCGTTGTTTGATCTTTATTCATTTCGTTTATTAGGGTGCACAACACAGTTATCACTTTTCATAGTCTTAAATCATTGTTGTTCTCTTATTATTTGTTTAATGTAGGTACATCTATCTGCATTGTTCGTTCTTTATTCACATCTTTCACAACACAATTATCACTTTTTAGTTGAATTTAGTAGCTTATTTAACACTTTATGGATCGTAATGGCAGGATCGCCATGTAATGATTAAATACGACCGTTTTGTTCGGAATTTCTTTATTGATTAAATTTATATTCTTATGCGGCTATGCCGCTAACTTAGAGTTTATTTATGTATCCCACGCTCGCCTGAGCGTGGTTTCCAATGACGAGCAAATAAGTTGCTCGTGGACGATTGGAATGTGCTGACTGAGCAGCATGGTTTCCAATGACCAGCAGCTTAGTTGCCCGTGGGATCGGAATGTGTTATATGCTGTGGTGTAGGCAATTTCGCACTACACCTTTTCAGCTTTGGTTTGAACGAGAACCCTCCTTCGAAAACCTGAACATATTTGGCACGGAAGTATTTGTTCATGTTCCCAAAGAAAGGCGCCGAAAGTGGGACCGAAAGTAGCAGCATGGGTATTTTATTGGGTATCCTAAAAATCAGAAAGGATATCGTGTTTGGCTGTCTGGAAGAAATAAGATCGATATTTCTCGTAACATAATCTTCAAAAACTTCTATCATTTCAGAACCCAGCAATCCTGACACAGAAATAAGATCACTATTGGAACATGAATCTGCTGCGAAGCCACACGATTACCAGGAACACGAAGAATGTGAAAAGTTGGAATCAAAAGAATACTACCAAAAGGGTCAGACACCTTCAAAAGAAAAAGATCATATAGATGATGTAGAGTTAGAAAATTCAGTGAATTACCGAGAGCGACTTCGTAGTTACAAAGATGCCTAGATCGACCGCTACAAAGCCCGTCTTGTGGTGCGTGGATTCACACAGTATTCATTCGGGTATGAAAATATTCATAATGGTATGAAACTTTCATAAGATGCATGATTGTTCATAAAACCAATGAATAGAATTCATAAAAAAGTTATCCCTTTGCTTATGTAGACTTTCATGAATGCAATGTATCCAATAATTGTAATTATGAATATTTTCATTAAGTCTGTTAGACTTTTCGGAAAACGTTCTTGTGGTTTTTATTCATTGAATTTATGTAAAATCCCACAGTTCATATGAACAAAGACTTAAAGTAGATGAAACTTTTCTTTAACTTTATAAACGAATTCATTGTTTCTATATATAGATTTTCTTACGTTTAAGTATAACATTATGTAATATGTATGAATAATGTTCTTATTATGTATGGACATTTTACCAAACCTTTGCAACTGTTCATCACATTTATGCAATCTTACATTCATTTAAATCAAATATTTCATACCGTATTAGAAATAAAACAGTATCTCAGGGGCATCAGTGTTCAGTGTCCGTTTGAGAAAAGCTCTAAAACTGCTTTTGGCGTTGTAGAATTCTGCATATATTCGTCATCTTTTGCTCACGCGATAATATTCGGTGTTTTCTCCTTGGAACCGATTTATTATCTCGTTTTCCAACCTATAACTGGTTGCCAAAGACATGTGGTGGTTATTTTCTGTAAAGTATTCGCATAATATTTATCTTATCAGCATCTGTCCATTTTCCTCAAGCAGCTTGAAATTTTATATTAAACTAAAACTTAGGAAAAATTTCGATTCAAATAGCTATTCAGCACATATTTTTTGTATGCATTTACCTTAACAATGTTAATACTTACTTGAAAACACCCAAATGAAAAATGTAGGTACTTCTTTTCCTCAGCACTGAAAAATCAACAGGAAAAAACCGACTGAATAAATATAAAACGCACTACGCACCGCACATGTAAACTCTATCACGAATGATTTACGAATAAATAAAAATCTAAATCAGCAACAAATTTGCATACGAATGTAACTGTTTAAGTTTGTACTTAAAGAAATATTACATTAGGGTGGCGCACGAATCGTGCTACAAAAATAAAACGTAATAACTTTTTTTCTGTGTGAGTAATCGGCTTATTTTTTTTTTTATTTTGTAGGTTACTATATTTAGATTTTGTTAGGAGCTTAGGTCAGGCCACAGAGGCATCTTCGGCATGGTGGAGGAGGACGGTGGCACGCTCGTGATTGCACGGCTAAACTCGTCGGACGGGGTAGTTCTTGTCTCCCTTCACACCAGCCACCTGCTCTTCACAAAAAAATCGTGCCATAAAACAAAAAAAGGAAGGATAGCTGAAGATCTAAAATTATTTGACGGCGGACGGACAAAAAAAAAAAATGGATCAAAGAGAAGAGAAGAGAAGATAGGAAAGAGGAAATGGAAATGCTCAATGAGACCTGTGCCTATACCGAGGAACAAGGGTGTGAAGTCAGATGCTTTCGGATACTATTCTTAAATAATCTAAACTTTACCCGACACCAAAAAAAAAAACCCAAACCTAACCTAATAAATACCAAACGCATCTTTCCAGCTTCCCACTGTCATTCCTCCATATAGGTTCGTCTTGTTCCGGAGATGTGCCTGATTTTATCGGCACCCCCGCGGCCTTTCCGCCCCATGCCATATGTGGCATATCCTTGGTCATCTCCATGGCCAAAAGGATGGAGATAACCCCTTGAGCCACTGGAACCAGTCAGTCGTCCGGCGTTAGTCTATGTTCGTTCTGTCATCAGCGTGTATACGTCTGTTTCTTCTCGCGAAGTCACTCCGACGAACTCGCGGAAGAACGGCCTTCCCAGCAACCCACACACCACATCACCTTATGAACTACTCCATTCTGCGATACGGAAACACTTTCATATTGATCTGTATTGACAAATTTTTTTTAATGGCGAGGCTCATCAATTATTAGATCTTATTCCATTATTAACATTATCGTTCATAGATTTTACTAGTCTCGCAAAAAGGTTTAAACGACAAAAAAAAAGGAAAAAAGGGGAAAAAATAATAACTGCCAAGATACCAATGTATCTCTCTATTATTAAACCAAAAAAAACTAATTATATCTTAAAACTACACTTCATTCAAAAAAAGGAAAATTCATAAAAAAATATATATAAAACGAACTTACGTTGCGTTGAAGGTGGTGAGGATCCCTCGTCGTCCTGCGCGCAGCACTGGGAGAAATCGTCTATGTGAATCACCTTAAATTGGATATTTAAACTCCTATTTTCGCGACCGAATGGTTTAAAAATATAGAGCACTTGGCAACTTCAATAACTTAAACTAGGGAACACACTTCAAGCTAACTCTAATTAAAATTAATGCCATTAAAATATGTTCCACACTTTTGCCAAATGTCAAAATCAAGGTAAATAGTTGCTTTTGTAAATATAATGTATTTTTGCTAACTTTAAACATAAGAAACCGAATTAAAATTATAACGTTTTACAACACCGAAAGGATAGCGTTTCACTTTTCTTTTGTTCAAGACAAAGAAATAAATTTCATACAAGTTTTCAACCCATTACATTTTTTGGTCCATTCGAGCATTGAAAGAAAGTTATCAAAAAGAGTTTTGTAAACCAACATTTGCAAAGCAAAATTCATTTTTAATTAAAATAAATTACTTTTTTGATATTGTGTAGTGTGTGTGTTGCGTTTTTTTAAGTCT
Source organism: Cheilosia impressa (assembly GCA_948293265.1). NCBI lineage: Eukaryota > Metazoa > Arthropoda > Insecta > Diptera > Syrphidae > Cheilosia > Cheilosia impressa. Next base: position 59,283,658 of record OX411880.1, read on the forward strand.
ACAAATTATCAACACGTCCTGAAGAAGATAATTCAATCGAAGAAGTTCATCTCATCTGTACATTGTTGTCCACTCATTTTTGTTGTTGCCGCTAAGACTGAACCGCAGGTGAGTGCTGCACATTTCCATCTCGTTTGCTAAAAATACATTCTACTCGTTTGCTAAAAATACATATATATATATATATATCATATAATTACTCTTCATAATTACAATGTCGTATGGTAAATTACAAATGAATATTCTTCAAAGTATGAAGAAAGATAAAGACAATTTCGCCAAAGCAGACAAAGTGAGGCTAGGAAAATTAAATTATCTTAAAACCAGAATCGAAATGATGGACAAACAGTTGTCAGTAGCTCAGCAGTATCACCAGCAGATTTTAGGCACGGGTAATGTGGAAGCGGGGTACACTTTATCTGATTTGGAAAATGCGTACGAGGAGATCCGGGAAATGTATGCAGATTACAAGATGGAAGTGCTAGACGCCATGGATAAGTTGAAGTCCAACGAAACAAAGGTTTCCGCCAAATCTGAAGCCATATCAGGAGGCAGTTACAGCGATGGTAGAGCAAGTGAGTTGAAGTTACCCGCAATCACTTTACCAACATTTTCTGGAGGTTATGAGTCATGGAGATCGTTCCACGATATGTTCGTGTCATTAGTGCATACGAACACAACACTTTCGGAGATCCAGAAGCTGCATTTTCTGAAATGCAATATCAGCGGCGATGCGGAAAGACTTCTTCAACATCTAGCCATTGATAATGGAAACTATGAACGCGCGTGGGAGATTCTGAAGGAGCGTTACGACCATAAAAGGGCGCTAGTCAACACGCAACTGAAGCTGTTTTTTGGGCAGGCTTCCATGAGCAGCGAAACATCTAATAATATAAAGCGTATTTTAGATACTTCCCAGGAAATTATTCATTCTTTGTCGAATTTAAGGGTACCAGTAATTCATTGGGATGCAATTTTAATTTTTGTCATCCTCCAAAAGTTATGCCACACAACTCAACAACAGTGGGAAGAGAAGTTAGGTAGTAGTAAGGACCTTCCCAATATAAACGATTTTTTTAACTTTCTCAAATGTCGTTTTCGAACGCTGGAAGCTGTGGAACAGCAGTCAACCACAAAATCTATTATCAAATCTAAATCCGCAACTCAAGTTTACCATTCTCGGCAGGTGCAGAAACGGCAACTTAACTGCAAGGTTTGCCAAAAGGGTCAACATCGGTTGAAAGAGTGTAGGCGATTTTTAGAAATGGACGAAGGCCAACGAAAACAAGTTGTCTTTGACATTAAGGTATGTGAAAACTGCCTGGCCTATAGTCATTTTAAAAACAAATGTCCAAGCTCGAAGTGTTGCTACCACTGCAATCAGCGACATAATTCCTTACTACATCCCGTGCCAGCTTGCAATACAAACGGTGAGCATCAGCAAGTGGCCTTTAATCCTAATGTACCTCAAATCGTTCCCAACAACACCAACCATACCCAAGGTCAAACACGTACAACAAGCAACAACTACCACATTCACACCAACACGCAATGTAACAACTTTCCTCAAGGTCAAATATACAACCCTAACCAGCCCGAGGTTCAACAACGAACTGAAGATTGTTTGCCGTCAACAAGTACAAACTTCAGAGTTCACCATGCTTTCACGAATTCACATGTTTTACTGTCAACCGCTTTAGTAAATGTGAAGGCTGCTAATGGCAGTTACTTAACATTGAGGGCATTGATCGATACTGGGTCTGAGGCCTCATTTATAACGGAAGCAGCTGTGCAACGATTGAACTTGCGGACTAAGTGGACATTTAGTAACATAAGAGGGTTGGGGGAGGTCAGCAGTGAAACAACAAACAAGATCGTCGACTTGCACATCGCATCACGGACCTCGAACTACGCAGGTGGCATGCAAGCTGCATTCAACATTCCTGCAAAGGTCGATCTGTTACTTGGAAGTGACATGTATGCAGAAATCATTCTCGGAGATGTTGTAAGAAGCAGCGAGGGCGTTGGCCCCATAGCACAGAGGACTCTTCTGGGATGGATAGTCATGGGTAAGGTGCCATCGACTGAAACAACCACCGTTCGAACCTTCTTCAGTCAAGTCGACCTCAACACGACTTTGAAGAAATTCTGGGAGATTGAGGAAGAACCTTTCGAGAAGTACGAGGCTGAGGAAGATAGGAGATGTGAGGAACATTTTAAGCAATATACGAAGCGCTTACCTGATGGCCGTTATCAAGTCCGTCTACCTTTCAAAGGCGGAGCATACCCGAGTATGGGCCCAACACAACAAGCTGCTGTCAGGCGTTTTCTACAACTGGAGAAGAGACTCCAAGCCAACACAATTTTAAAAAAAGAGTATGCCAAATGCATGGCCGAGTATCTCGAGCTCGGGCATATGACTCTTGTAGAGGAATCCAATGAGGTTCTCAAGTCACCTTTTCATTTTTTTATACCCCATCACGCCGTCTTCAAGGAATCCAGTACCACCACTAAGTTGAGAGTCGTGTTCGACGCAACTTTTAAACCATTTTTTGGCTCTTCCTTGAATGACAAGTTGATGGTTGGCCCTAAAATCCACACAAATGTTATAGACATTATTTTAAGATGGCGTAGATACAAATTTACCTTCATTGGCGATGTGGAGAAGATGTATCGTCAGATCCGTGTCAACGAAGCAGATGCCAATTACCAATTGATTTTGTGGAGAGAAAATCCAAGCCAGGATTTGAAGATCTATCGTCTGGATACGGTGACTTTTGGTACTGCATCAGCCCCGTATTTAGCCATTCGAGTTTTCTTGCAGCTAGCAGACGACGAAACATCGAGGTTCCCATTGGAAACCACCGTCATCAAGGAGGAAACTTATGTCGACGACGTCATCAGTGGAGCCGATATGATTGAAGAAGCCCAACAAAAACTCAAGGATGTAAAGGATCTTTTGGCAAGTGCTGGTTTTCAGTTACGTAAGCTAGTAAGCAACTCAGAAAAAATATTGCAACACATTTCGTTGAATGAACGAGGCGGTAATTTGTCGGTACCATTTGAAGAAACTACCGATATCAAGACGCTAGGTATCAGGTGGCTACCGATTCCTGATGTCTTCGTGTTCCAGCTTGCTGAGTTCGGCGATGGTGAAGTTACCAAGCGATCCATTTTGTCCTCCATAGCCAAGCTGTATGATCCAATGGGTTGGATCTCACCCTGCACAATCAAGGCCAAAATAATGATGCAGAAGTTATGGGGAAGAGGACTGGATTGGGACAAGCCCATACCACCAGAACTGGAACGAGAATGGACAGCTTTTCGTCAAGATTTGCCAGCAATCGAAAGGATCCAGATTCGTCGTTGGATTAATATTGACAAACAAATCAAGAAATTGGAAGTCCATGGATTCAGCGATGCTTCGGAGAAGGCATACGCTGCCGCGATTTACCTCCGCGTCTTAGATGGAGACGATCAGATTCACTTACACCTGCTGATGTCGAAGACGAAGGTTGCTCCCTTGGAAACCATAACGCTTCCTAGATTGGAACTATGCGGAGCTGTACTACTCTCGAAGTTAATACGCGTGGACCGATTCAGTCATCACGTTATGCTGGATTAGAGCTCCTCCGTCAAAATGGAAAACATTCATCTGCAACCGGGTATCCCAGATACAGAAGTTTACCAGTGATGCTAATTGGAAACATGTTCCTTCGGAGTTGAACCCAGCTGATGTAGCGTCCCGTGGTATCTTTCCGTATTCGATTGTCGACATTGAACTGTGGTGGAAAGGACCGGAGTTCTTAAGGCAGCAATGGAATGTCATATTTCCGGAACAACCAGCGTGTTTGGAGACACGGCAAGAAGCTCGAGCTACAACGGTTCATCACTGTAGGGAAAACCAAGGCATGAGTAGTATTCACCAAATCCTAAACAACTATTCAACACTACAAAAAACCATACGAGTAGTTGCGTACTGTTTGCGTATCAAACTCAAATCGAGGCCTTCTCAACTGTACACGGACATACTGACACCGCAGGAACTTAAAAGGGCACTTACGCGAATAGCACGACTGGCTCAGGAGGAGATGTTTCCGATGGAAGAAGAACGAGACAACACAAAAGGATACACAACACTGACACCGTTCAAAGATGGAGAGGGTATTTGGCGAGTTGGGGGTAGACTAGTCAACTCTACTCTTCCCTTTAGTAAAAACACCCGATTCTTCTAAAAGCGAATCATCTTTTATCCAAGCGTATCATTAGCGACGCTCACGAAAAAACGCTTCATGGGGGTAATGAGAAGATGACTGCCTACATTCGCCAACGCTTCTGGATTTTCAACCTGAAAAATGCAGTGAAAAGGCATATTCACGACTGCAAAATTTGTTACAGATTCAAAGCGAAACCGTTAGTGCAGTTAATGGGCAATGTCCCTGCAGCTCGGACGGCTATTTCGAGGCCATTCACATACACCGGAGTGGACTACGCAGGACCCATCGATGTGAAAACCTGGAGATGTCGCAACGCCAAAACCCTGAAAGGATACTTTGCGATTTTTGTATGCATGGCTACAAAGGCTGTGCACATAGAGCTGGTCAGCGACATGACCACACAAGCATTTTTAGCAGCATATAGAAGGTTAATCGCAAGAAGAGGGCTTTGCAGAGAACTATTTAGTGATTGCGGAAGGAATTTTATAGGCGGTAACGGCGAACTTCAAAAACAATTAAAAGAAGCTCAGTTAGACTGGAGGAATGTGGCAGATGTACTAGCCAACGAAGGTACCAAGTGGAATTTCATTCCCCCAGCTTTCCCACACTTTGGAGGTTTATGGGAAGCGGGAGTGAAATCTGTGAAATTTCACCTCAAACGTGTGGCTGGCAACCAATTACTGACTTTTGAAGAGCTCACTACGCTTCTGACCCAGGTAGAAGCGTGTCTGAACTCTAGACCATTGTGTCCACAGTCAGATGACTTCAACGATCTACGAGTCTTAACACCAGGTCACTTTCTCGTGGGAGAACCTCTTATTTCACCACCACAACCAGAATATCAGCTGGAGAAAATTTCTTACCTGGAGCGATGGAAGAGGGTGCAGACTCTCTCCCAATCGTTTTGGAAGCAGTGGAGTAACGAGTATCTCGCCCGGCTTCAACAACGCCCGAAATGGAAACAAATCATTCATTCAAAAATAAAAGAAGGGGATTTAGTTCTCATCAAAGATGAACGACTCCCCCCACTTAAATGGAGTTTAGCCCGTGTTACTAAATTACATCCCGGAAACGACAATTTGATTCGAGTAGTTACACTAAAAACTGAGACCACCGAACTTAAACGCCCGATCTCTAAAATATGCCCTCTACCCAACAACACATCCGAAATAGATATAAATTCTACATCACAGTCTTAAACATACACAACACATAACAAATTAATATTCAACACGGAATAAAATTTAAATTAACCCAACCCATTCAACGTTACAAATTACGAAACAATTCAACACTTTATTATACAAGAAAAATCTAATTCCAACACCAACACAAATAAATTCAACACAATATACTAATTAATTTCAAATAAACTAAATAACAACACTCAATATCCACAAATAATAAAATTTCAGCATGAATTAGCGAACTGAAATCATATACAAAATTTATCGATAATTTTCCGGCAGAACGACGTTATCGATTATTTTCCGGCAAGTTATCGAATGCTGCACAATCATATGGCATCTATCAACACTCGCACGCTACATAATGTAACGAACGCTATCCCACACAAAAAAAAAATATATGATAATAATAAAGCACAGTCCACTATATGCAAAGGCTAATCGAAAACAAAAACAAGTAAAAGTGTTATCATCGGCCTGGCCGATGTTTTGATACCCTCCACTGCATACAAGTCATGCAAAATACCAGAACTACTTGACCGACATAGGCCATTTTGAATACCAACCTAACTACGATAAAAGAAGTCCTTTCACAAAACTTCATTCACCTAGGTTGATTCCTTTGGACGCTATCGTGTTTTCAACGGAAAGAGGGACACATGGGTCTAATATTCGTTTTGTATGGGAGGTACCAGGGGGTCGATTCCCGTTCTGTGATACTGTGAAATGATAAATAATTTATCATTTCAGTTTTCACAGCAGCTTTTCATTTTATCACTTCACGAACACACATAATGCGATTCTCGAACTCATTATGATAAACGGTTGTCTAAATGTGTACTAAAATGTACTAAATGATAAATGCTGTCACCTATCTGTCATTTGTGCGCTTGTTGTTTTCATTTGGTTTGTTGAGATTTTATATTTATACATTTTATAATTATAATGTCGGGAATAATAATACAAGTAATTATTAACAATAGGCGTCGTATTGAACAAAGGTGATTTATCAATTTGTTGTTTTGTTTTCATCAAAAATAATGTGTTCTTTTTTCCTAGAAATAAAGTGACAATTTTGCGACGTTCCCTTCGGGATAATCATAACCCGTTCGAGGTGACTACTGAGGAGCACTTTATTCAACTATACAGATTTCCAAAACATCTTTGCATGGATCTAGTAAACGAATTGAAGTCATTCATGGATTCAGCTCAACGAAGGAACGCGCTTCCATGTCATGTCAAGGTGTTGAGTGCTTTGCGTTTTTTTGCCACCGGTAGTTTTCAACGTGCTATTGGTCAAGATGCCTTGTCTTCATTGTCTCAGACATCTGTGAGTCGTTGTGTTTCCGAGGTTTCAATTGCGTTAAACAGAATAGCGCATAGATATGTGAAGTTTCCTACAAGAGAAGAATTTCCAGCAATCAAGTCAAAATTCTTTGAAAAATTTGGTTTTCCGGGTGTGATCGGATTAGTTGACGGGACTCACATCAAAGTGTCAGCTCCAAGGAGAGAAATAGAGCATGTGTTTTATTGTCGAAAAGGCGGGCATTCAATGAATGTTCAAATAGTATGTGGCGCAGATTTTAACATTTACAGTACTAATGCACAATACGGTGGGACAGCACATGATTCATACGTATGGCGACGTTCAAAGGTAAAGTCAACACTGGAAAATCTGTACGACGAAGGAGAACGAAACTTTTGGCTACTTGGGGATAGTGGTTATGCATTGCAGCCGTGGCTTATGACTCCAATTCTTACAGCCACTTCCGAAGCAGAGAACAGATACAACGCAACGCACAAGCAAACAAGGGCTCTTGTCGAAAGATGTATTGGTATTCTGAAGAGCAGATTTCGCTGCCTGGCAAAAGAAAGAGTCCTCTTTTATGATCCAGCTAAAGCAGGAATAATAATCAATGCCTGTGTTGTACTTCACGATGTTTTAATTAAAGCAGGAATCACATATTTGGAGGATATCGAATTGCAATATGATTACGAAGTGGATATAGCTGGAGAGGATCCGCACCCTTTATCGAATCAAATTTTGCAAGAGGGCAGACGCATTCGAAGCAGAATAGTAAGCCAGGCATTTGATATTTAAATAAAGCTTAAGTAAAAATTGTTAAAATAAAAGGACAATAAACATTGATGCATTTCATTTCGTCAAAATTATTTTTTATTTAAAAGTGCTTGGAGCAACTCATCCAGTTTTTTATTAATTTTACTTTGGATTTTATTGTTTTCTTCCATTAGTATAATTTTCTTTTCCTCCAGCTTCATTTTCTTTTCCTCTATTTCTCTATATGCAGCCAAGGCGTCGTCAGTGGCGTTATTTAATGTACGCCTTGGCCGTTTTCGACGGTTGCCTGTAGACTTGGACCTGGACGTTGATGGAATTTCATCTCTGTCATTTTCAGCTGTAGGATACAGCACGTCTTCGTCTTCGTCTTCAATATTGTCCAGAATATCTTCTTCACGTTGGATCTGAAAAAAAAAAAGAATAATAATTTATTTTTAATTGACTGAAGTTTTAAGTGCACCTCTAAACTTACGATAATTGGCTCAAATCCGATCTCGCTTACGATGGCTGATACTCCTTCCACGGCTTCTGGTGTAATAATATTAATTACCCTTCTGTCTAGATCCGTAAGATCTTTTATAGGAATTGGACCGTTAACGCCGCTTTTCTGGCGCTGTCCTTTAATGGCGCTGTCACGACTTCGCACACTTATTCTGTGTAAACATGAAAATATTATGAATTTATTATTGTTTCATTGATATTATTATCTATTAAACTTACGTTAAATCCTTCCAATATTTCCTCCACTTCGGCCCATCTTTGAATGTACCGCCTAAACTATTCAGAAGGAAGCCCAGTTCTTTCCACTCATTATCACGGGTATGAGCACCGTCAACTGTTGTAAATCTGTTAATTTTTTTTTTGAGTTTAAATATTTTCAACACAGAATAAAAACATTTATGTTAATTAAAGGTTACTTACTTGTCATTGGCCAAATCGGGCCTGTTCTCCAGAAAATCTATTAAATATTGTTTTTGGGTTTCTGAAGCCCTTTGTCCCCGTTTATTTTTTGCATCCATCACGTTTTCACACTTCTTCATAAACGAAATCGCTGTGATAAAAAACTTATCATATGAAAAAATTCTGACATTTGTTTTAATTTTTTCATAGATCGAGAATCGAATTCAGTGTGAACTTGTGAAAACTCTTTTCATTTCACAGTATCACGGAACGGGAATCGACCCCCAGAACTACTTGACCGACATAGCCCATTTTGAATACAAACCTGACGCCGATAAAAAGAAGTCCTTTCACCAAATTTCACTCAGCTACGTCAATTACCTTGGGCGACATCGTGCTATCAACAGACAGAGAGACACATGGGTCCAATATTGGTTTTGTATGGGAGGTACCAGAAGTACTTGACCGACATAGCCCGTTTTCAATATCAATCTGATGCTGATAAAAATAAGTGCTCTCACCAAATTTCATTCAACTACGTCAATTACTTTGAGCGCTATCGTGCTTTCAACAGACAGAGAGGCACATGGGTCCAATATTGGTTTCGTATGGGAGCTACCAGAACTGCTTGACCGACATAGCCCATTTTCAATACCAACCTGACGCCGATAAAAAGAAGTCCCTTCACCGAATTTCATTCACCTACGTCAATTACTTCGGGCGCTATCGTGCTTTCAACAGACAGACAGGCAGACAGACAGACAGACGGACATGGCTAAATGGATTCAGAATGTGATCCTGATTCAGAATATATATACTTTATGAGGTCTCCGGTGACTCCTTCTTTGCGTTACAAATGTATTGGCAAAGTGAATATACCTTCCTCTGGAGGGTATAAAAATAAGTTTTCTCACAAAATTTCACTTGTCTAGGTAGATTCTTTTCGACGCTATCGTGTTTTTAACATAATATGTTTTCTAGTATTGGTTTTGTATGAGAGGTACCAGAACTACTTGACCGACATATCCCATTTTTAATACCAACCTGACGCCGATAAAAAGAAGTCCTTTCACCAAATTTGGTTCACCTACGTCAATTACTTTGGGCGCTATCGTGCTTTCAACAGAGAGAGAGACATGTGGGCCCAATATTGGTTTTGCATGGGAGGTACCAGAACTACTTGACCGACATAGCTCATTTTCAATACCAACCTGACGCCGATAAAAAGAAGTCCTTTCACCAAATTTCGTTCACCTACGTCAATTACTTTGAGCGCTATCGTGCCATCAACAGACAGAAAGACAAATGGGTCCAATATTGGTTTTGTATGGGAGGTACCAGAACTACTTGACCGACATAGCCCGTTTTCAATACCAACCTAACGCCGATAAAAAGAAGTCCTTTCACCAAATTTCGCTCACTTACGTCAATTACTTTGGGCGCTATCGTGCTTTCAACAGACAGACAGACAGACAGACAGACAGACAGACAGACAGACAGACAGACAGACAGACGGACGGACATGGCTAAATCGATTCAGAATGTGATCCTGATTCAGAATATATATACTTTATGAGGTCTCCGGTGACTCCTTCTTTGCGTTACAAATGTATTGGCAAAGTGAATATACCTTCCTCTGGAGGGTATAAAAACACTATTTATCGCATTTGCACGCACACAAACACACACTACACACGACGCGATCGCGAAAAACAAAAGCTTAATGCAACTAAAAGACAACAACAACAACAACTAAGAAAACTATGAATGAACACACAACACATTACAACACTGCTGAAATTAATAAAATAAAAATATAAATATATTACAATAAAATAACTCACCTAACATTTCATCATAACACTTCAACAAAAATATAATAATTAAAAACGAAACAAAAATCACTACACTGCAGCCATCGGTTATCAATGAACCAGATTTACAACTCCCATTACCAGCACCGTAAACCACGAAAGAGAGTGTAAGAGGATTAGAGTAAACAATGCCCACTATCATAAGCGCAAATGGAGCAGAGGATGATATTCCTGTTTTTACAATTGGAATTCTTTTTATGTTTGTTTATGTTTTATGTGGTTGTCACTCTTTTGCATGTCAGTTTATATATAACTAATGCTATTTGTCTTTTCATGTAAGATGAAATGAGATAAGATTATTCGACCATCATAGTGCAGAAGGCCAGAGATGTCTTTGAGACAACCAACCAGCATTTTGAAATCCCACGATCCAAGGGATGATATCATTGTTTGAAAACTGCGTTTACGGCGGGGGAGAATGTTGGCGATAGAAAAATATATATAAAACATAGAATTAAATAATTCAATCAATTAATAATTTTGTTTCGTATGGCAATGCCATTAAAATATGTTCCACACTTTTGCCAAATGTCAAAATCAAAGTAAATAGTTGCTTTTGTAAATATAATGTATTTTTGCTAACTTTAAACATAAGAAACCGAATTAAAATTATAACGTTTTACAACACCGAAAGGATAGCGTTTCACTTTTCTTTTGTTCAAGACAAAGAAATAAATTTCATACAAGTTTTCAACCCATTACAAGGACGGCAAAATTAACCCTTAAGAAGTAAGGAATTTAAATTCAATCTAATCGCGCACTCGCTCACTAATTCCAATAAAAAAATTTTCTTCAGTTTGACCTCTATGGGGGTCCAGTTGTTAGTATTGTTGTTGTTCTTTGTTCCTTAAATAGGTGACCTCTAAAGTCCTCGGCCAGTGAAGAATCCGGTGCGAGGCTTTGTCCGCCTGAACGGTTCTTGTGACCGTTGCCCAAACCCTATAACCGCTCGCCAAAGTACGGGACCTCCCACAGGTTTTCTTAAAAAAAAAAACGCTACTTTTCTCTGGCTCTGAACTATGTTTCTGATTCCCGTATAGGAGCGTAGGTGGCGGCGGGGTTAATGCTTGGCGGTAACAAAGACGACCGGCAGAGGTCTGGATCGTCTCTATGACCGGTAGCCTCAATCCAGTACCTGTATAGAAAATTTACTAAATTCCTAGTCCAAATCCATGACCACAGAACACATACCTCTGCTTAGTATAGGCTTATTTATCCGCTTGTAGGTCACTGAATCTCTTCAAAATCGCCTAAGGTGAACCTAGGATACCACTTTTGGTTATAATTGTTTTTTTTTTCTAATTTTTGTATGTATATATATTTTACCTCACTGCGCTTAATCGCACCGCTTATGATGTAAAAATCCCCAAAGTTTGTTCCAAGGAGAACAAAACTATTCGCTTTATATTTTTTTTTTTTCTTTCGAGAATTCACTGTATATAAAATAATTGGTTTATAACCGCACTATGACTCGGCAACTCTGTACACGACACAGCTGTTCGTTAAGATGCTACGATTGGTAATGACCCATATATCGCTAATTAAGTAAGTGTCAATGCCCTTTCGTTAGTCTTCCTATCTCTCCTTTTTTTGAGTGCTTCTGCCTTCCCCTGTGAGATTTCAGCGCAACGCAGTTTTAGAACGGGTGCCGAATCATTGCGTGTGTAGGCTAGTCTCTTTCTCGTTCTTCCCTTTCCTTTTCCTACTTCAACGAGTGATATAGGTTCTGGTCACGGTTAACTTCCTCGAATCGCCTTATACTATTCGCATTCCTATTCACGCACAAAATTAAAACCTTCCGGACCCCTGCCCGAATCACTCTGGTTATTTATTAACCTAACACTTAAATACGTAACACTAACATCTAACATTACCTAAGTGACATAAAAAAATTAGTATATAATTTAAAATCCTAACGTCGGCCTAATTGGTCTAATTCCATTCTTCGTATATTCTCTATTGTGAGTGGACCTTTGTTGACAATTCGCGACAAACACTTGCAGAGTGTACGACAGGGGTAGCATGTGTTGTCAATCGGACGTGAGACAAGGACAAAGGTAAGTGGTGCATCTGGAGGAGTACATTACCTGCGCGAAACACTCAACAAATGTCAAAACAAATCGAAGGGCAGAAATGGAGACACGCGTTTGGACATGCACACAGGTAATTTTATCAATTTTTTTTTTTTTATATTTTATGTTTTATGTTTTCCCAACATATTTTCCTTTCTTATTTTTCTACTCTTTATAGGACCATGAAAACATCTGCAACCAACCTCATTCCTTCGTATTTCGGGAATGGAACCCAAGAAACAATCATCGAATTGGTACAAAACCCAACCACAAATGGATACGGTGGCGAGCCGGGTGTAAACCATTCGATGATGTTTCTTGTGAATTGGCAGGAAATAACAATGGTTCATGGTCGTTGGCGAAGGCGTCTGCCGGTGAGTACGTACCTTTGTTATTGGGGCTGTTTCTTGTCTCTGCTACTGGGTAGTTACTTGAGCCAACCCCCTGTCGATAATTATATTGTTTATTTTGTTTCTAATTCGGTTCTTATTCCCATTGCAGGTACACGCAACAATTTATAAAAATGGATGCTTGGGTTACGGGGAAAAGAATTTGGATAGTGCAACGGTACCATGCTTTGCAGTCCGTCATTTCCGTCCAAAGGGAATTTAGGCGGGAGTTTGGCGGTAATCCCCCGAGTAGATGGACCATTATGAGGTTTGTAAACATGTTTGCCGAATCTGGAAGCATCGCACGAAGGCCGTACCATCGAGATGCCAATGTTCGGGTTCAGGATACAATCGCAGCAGTAGCATCTGCAATACAGGTCAATCCGAGCGTTTCGACCCGAAACTTATCGGGGCAAATTGGAGTTAGTAGACGGTCATTACAACGGATACTTCATGACGATTTAAACTTGTTTCCGTACAAAGTACAAATTACTAGCAAGTTAAACCCTCAGGATTTGCCTGTTCGCCTGGAATTTTGCCAAAAAATGATATCAATGGCCGAAGAAGACAACACATTGATCAATTGTTTGTTCATGTCTGATGAGGCCCATTTTGATCTTAACGGCAATGTAAACAAGCAAAATTGCCGTATATGTAATGAGTCTAATCCAGAAATGCTCCATGAGACGGAACTAGAACGAGTCACTGTGTGGTGCGCAATTTCATCAAGGTGTATTGTCGGGCCGTACTTCTTTGAAGAAAACGGTGTAACCGTTACTGTCAATGGGGACCGTTATTTAAAGATGTTGAAGGAGTTTTTTTTACCCAGAACTGCGCCGAAGACGTATACCATTCAACAGCGTTTGGTTTCAGCAAGATGGAGCAACTGCACATATAGCCAGACCAGTTATGGCGGAGCTAAACAAAAAATTCGCAAACAAATTAATTTCTAGGAACTCCACTCTTCGCTGGCCCCCAAGGTCACCTGACCTGACTGCACCAGACTTCTTTTTATGGGGTTATGTCAAGCAAGAGGTGTATAAAACGAAGCCCAGGAATTTAACTGAATTAAAGCAGTCCATAATGACAATAATTGAGGCGATCCCAACTTCAACTCTTCAGGCCGCAATGAATAATTTTTTGATCAGGTGCCGCATATGCGTGGGAGAGCGTGGAGGTCATTTGCGGTCTATAATCTTTAAAAACAACTAAATATTTAAAATAAAATTGAATTTTCTAACCAATAAAAAAAAAAATTAAATACATCGATTAAAAAAAAAGTTATTTGAATTTCTTATTGTAGCACAATTGGTGCACGTACTTATACGACATTGTACATAAATTGAGGAAATTATTTCGTAATTTTTATTAAATGATTCATTCTATCGGTTTTATACTTTGAAAGTATGAGAACATTCAACAAAAGTTTGATTAAAATCATTATATTAATACGTGAACACAAAAGTTTCGGTACAATTTTTAAGTATTTATTATGAAATCAGGAGAATGAAACTTGTGTTATTTGAAAGGTACTGTGCCATAGATGTGCACAAACAAAAAATCGTGGCTATTTGCCGCCATTAAGGATGGTAAAATTAAGTTATGAATTCCCCATATAAAACAAGTAATTGAAAGGATTTTAGTCACAATCAATTTTTCGCCGCCATATTACCATAGCAACGTATTTAAAATTTCAATCATCTTAGATTAGAACCTGTTTCCGATGGAGCAGCTCATTTACGTATTTTTTCGATATCTAGATGTCGCTCTTTTCGTTTGTAAAAAAAAAAATATATACAATAATAACGAAAATTATTGTTTTACGTTTTATAGTATTACGTTCTTATAAAAGGTATGGTCGATTTTCGAGCACAAGCGATACTAGTATTACATTAAAACAAGTAAAGTAAATATGAAGTGTATGCAAAGGTTCATACGAATTATGAAAAAGTCACAAACGACAAAAGAATGATTACTTCGAATGAAAGCATTCATAAAATCAAACATTTTTGCATATGAATTATGAATTTATTCTTACAATTTATGTATTTGATCATTGAATGCAAGAAGATTAACTGCACAATTTTTCAAAACTGACTCATTCTTTACAACGGTTTTAGTTTGCACTTCAATGAAATATTAGACTAAAACATGTAGATATTCAAGAAATAAAAAGATTCACAGAAATTACGAAAATATTCAAAAACCAAACCTTATGTTTGCTTCGAATTCAGCCGGTTATAAAGCCAAGATTTTTTTTTTAAATTTGATGTGATCTTTTAAAATCGTAAAATAGGACTGTGTGCACATAAATTGACATTAATATTGTAGATAGTACTCAGTAGGATACGGTGTACCTATAAATACTTTTTCTAAATAAATCAAACTAAAATTGCAGATTCAAGTTGGGTCTGATTTAACAAGTGGACCATGTTTAATCTTATTATCCAGTTGTAGTACAAGGTGGCGCAAAACTAATCCTCCTATCAGAAAATGCTATAAATTTTGCGATTGGCCCCTAATGTCAGTTCTGTTTTGACATTTGTGTAGTAAACACATGCGAAATACACATTAATAAACAATGTTACGCTACACTGTTCCAGAACGCGGAATATTGGTGACTATTTATTTGAGCAATAATCGGTCGGTGACTTTGGCACAACGTGAATTTCGTCGCAGATTTCCTAGCCGTTCAACGCCTACTGGTGAAACAAAATTTCCGCTTCTGGGGCACTAAAAATCCGCGTGTAACTCACGAAGAGCCATTACACTCGCTCAAAGTCACTGTATGGTGTGCTGTTTTCGCTGGAGGAGTCATCGGACGTTTTTTCTTCGAGGACGTCGCGGGCCAAACGGTTACTGTGAATGGTGAGCGCTACAGAGCAATGATCAACGAGTTCTTTTTGCCGCAACTTTATGAATTGGGATTGGAAAACATGTGGTTCCAACAGGACGGTGCAACGGCACACACTGCACGTGCCACAACCGATATGCTGAAGGATGCAATTCCCGGGCGCCTAATCTCCCGTTTTGGCGATTTGCACTGACCAGCAAGATCGCCTGATTTGACCGCTCCAGACTTATTTTTGTGGGGCTTTTTGAAGTCGCGGGTTTATGTCAACAAGCCTCAGACTCTTGCAGCTCTTAAAGACAATATCCGTCAAGAATGTGAGGACCTATCGCCGGAAGTTTTGGTCAAAGTGATGGAAAATGCCATTAAAAGGACTCAAATGACAATCAACTGTGGCGGCAGCCATTTATGTGACATCATATTCTCGACTTGATGTAAAAAAAATTAAAAGACCAAATAAAAATAATCCACAAGAAGAATCAAAGTTTTTCATTTTGTTTTTTAAATTACAGCCAAAAAACATCGGAAGGTTATTTTTGCGCCACCTTGTAGTAAAACAAAACATGGAAAATAAATTATTATCAGATAGATACTTATTAACATTTCTTCAAAATTCTTAAAACCCTTTAATATAAGTATGAACAAATTCACTAGAAGAAAAAAGTTTGCTTCTAATGATCGCCTTCACAAGACAGATGAATAGTCGCATGCATTTAATGTTATCATTCATAAATTGACACAGTCAAGACTAGTGGACCAAACCGACACTTTTAAGAATCGTACATACACTTAAGAACATATTCATTAAAAGTCGGATTCATAATTTTCCAACAACAATTTAGAAGCGCAATTATTAATGAATCCAGTTTCATGAATTCAATGTTGTGGTCATGAAACCAAGTGAAATATTCAAGAATTTTTATATTACGTTAATGAATATTTCATTAAATGTAAGAATTTCAGCTCTATGAATGGCATTCATTGATATTATGGACGATCATTTTTTCAGTGAAGGGACGGATTGCAACGAGACTTTCAGTCCAGTTGCACGATTCGCATCTATCAGAGCCATTCTTGCGATTTCTGTTACAGAGAACCTTGTGCTGAAGCAGTTTGACATCAAGACCGCCTTTCTTAATGGCCAGTTGGAGGAGCTTTTATACATGGTGCAACCTGAGGGATATGATGTCGGCAGCGGACGTGTGTGTAAGCTGAATAAAAGCCTTTATGGGCTTAAACAAGCATCTAGATGTTGGAACTTAAAGTTCACGAAGCTTCTAAAAGAATTTGACTTTCGCCCATGTGCAGCGGATTCGTGCGTTTTTGTCCATCAATCAGGAAAAGGAAAGATTTTAATGGCCTTATACATCGATGATGGACTGATTGCGGCAAGTGATGAAGGACTAATGATCCAGCTCATAAAATATTTGCAAACATTTTTTGAGGGACTTCAAATTGAACACAGAAGCGATGGCTCAATTCATCTTAACCAATCCAGCTATTCGGAGCGTTTGCTTAAAAAGTTCAATATGTCAGAATGTCATCCTGTGTGCTCACCTGCGGAGGCATCGCAAATTGCATGACACTCATGTGGGCAAGTTTCCCTTTCGAGAGGCTGTAGGGAGCCGTATGTACTAGGCAGTGGGAACACGTCCAAATATCTCCTATGCTCTAGGAGTTGTGTCAAGGCATTTGGACAATCCGTCTGCGTATCATGTTAACGCAATAAAACGAATTTTGAAATACGTAAAAGGGACTACAACACATGGTATACTTTTTGAAAATAACTAAATTTAACATTGATTCTTACAGCGACGCTGATTACGCCGGAGATATTCAAACTCGGCTTTCTACAAGTGGTTTCGTTTTTCTGATTTACGACACACCAATATGCTGGGCGTCGCAGAGGCAGAGAAGTGTCAGTTTGTCAACAACAGAAGCCGAATATGTTGCTGCATCTGAGGCCGTGAAGGAGCTAGTTTGGGTCAAGTCGCTTTTCCAAGATCTTCTTCCATGTAAACAACTAAAAGCAGTACTTTTCATGGATAAACAGAGTGCTTTGAAGCTGGTGAAAAATCCTCAATTCCACAAGAGGACCAAACATGTGGATATTCGATATCACTTCATCAGAGAAAAGTTTAGAAAAGGCCTATTCAACTTGGTTTATGTGCCAACCCAAGAGCAGATTGCTGATGTTTTTACCAAGCCTTTGAGTAAAGTAAAATTTGAATATTTTTGTCAAAAGTTAAAAATTATTCCTAAATGATGTGTTGTGAGCCAGGGTCGAGCCACAGGGGCAGCTTCGGTACAGGTGAGGAGGGCGCGGCATGCTAGTGGTTGCTCGGCTCAGCTCGTCGGACGGGGGTGTTCTTGCCCCCTCACCACATACTACCTGCTCAACAAACATTTTATTCCATGCCATATGAAAGAAAAAAAAAGAAAAAAAAAAAGGAAGAAAGCTACTCGAGTTTGACCTCGGACTGACTAACGGACTATTAAACTGAAAGATAGCACAGGAAAAGAAAAATGTCCAAGGACCTCTGCCAATACCTCGAAGAAAGAACGGAAGAGACACCGCGAAACTAGCCTATCTAGCCTAATCTATATCTAAACTAACCTAGGAGAATAAACTAAACCCTAAACCACACCTACTTTAACTTAAATCTAACCTATCTACTTTACTTTTACCCTAAACGCAACTTGTCCTTCCGTCGTCTCTCGAAGGTAGAGGTTCGTCATGACCTCGAAACACGCCAGATGTTAATGGCAAGGGATGGCCAACCCACCCTTCAAGTCCGTAGACATATCCAAAAGCTATCCCTCTCTGGCCGAAGTTGTGAGAGATAGCCCCTTAAATAACCCTCCAGTCACGACACTAGAAAAGCCGTAATGGCCGAAAACCAACGCTGAAAAGCGTCATGTCAGGTCGTCAGTTAGTCGCGTATTGTCACAGTCGATCCAACAAAAGGACGGCCTTCCCAAATATCCACACACCGTAAGCTTTACGACCTAGCCGCTCATGTTTAAAATGTTTCTAAACACACAAAAAAATATGGTATGGATACATACATAAATATTGTGCCACTTTTATTTAAAAAAGAAACAGGGAATTCAATGAACTTAAATCTAATTTAAAAGAAATATAATAAAAAAAAAATCAAAGCAAAAAAAAAAGGAAGAAAAAATGAAAAAAAAAATAAATAAAAGGAAAGATTGTATCTGATGGATACAACTAAATTCAACAAAAACTATAAAAAGGAATCCTCTGCTCTTAATATTATCTAACTTACAAGCTAAAATTCAAAATTCAAAATAATATAAAAAAACTAAAATTACTCACGGTTTTCTTACGTCCCCCGTTGTTCTGGCGCCAGCACAAGAAGGTCCGCCTCTGCTGCAAATTGTTGGCTTAAAAAAAATACCTATTTTCACTGAATATACCGCGCACAAAACTAAACTATTAAAAGCAGAATAATAAAAGTAAAAGCTACGTTAAAAATAAAAAAAAAAGGAAACTAATAAACTACGTTAAAAAAAATTCAAGAAAACACTGTGGCACTTCACAAAAAAAAATTCACTAGTAGTGATGCTGCGGGTGTTGGTGATGGTTTTGATGGGGTGGCGGAGCACCCTGATGTTGCCTTTGGTGGCCGTTGTTTGTTTGGAGGGGAAGGGGGGAGCAGCTCTATGGCTTTTTTTGTACCCTGATGAAAATCCCCTTGGTTGGGTAAATAGACTCGGGCCTATTAAGTGCCTTTGTGCCGCAACTGTGGGCTTTGGTCCCGTTGCCGTCTTTTGCAGACCGTTGGCTGGCGGTATCTTGGCGTTTCGCTAGCAGTCCAACGGTCGAAATATGGCTTTACGGTCCCACAGAAAGGTTCGCAGGCACGGCTTAGATGTGGCTTAATAGCAGCCCGAGTCACCTTTTGCGTTACAAGGAAACCTCTACAACGCCAATTGGAGCTCTCCGGTAATATTTTGTCTCAATGGATTTCCACTGAATTGTAACCTGCACCGTGGGAAAATTGTATTCAGTTTTAATTTTTCAACAAAAAAATATATTTCCTCTAACTCACCCCGAAATTTCTCAAAAGGCAAAATTTTTTTTTTCGTCACTGTATGGCAAAACTAATTTCCAGCTGACAGGAGTTCATCGACCGCTTGCTATCGATCAAAGATAATTGTGAAGGCCTGTCGGCAAACCAATCTTGCATTTGCGGTGCCTTTCTTTTACCCCTCCCTTTGTTTTCTTAAGTCTCCGCAGACCCTGTCTTTCTTTTTCATTTAAATTTTCTATTTCTTTTCCTTTCTTTCTCCTTTTTTCTTTTTTTTTCATTATTTCCCCTTCGTTTCCTCAAATTCGTTTCCTTTTCTTGGAATGAGAGTGAGGGGTCTCTTAATTCCTAATCGTCAAGTCGTGTAAGTCTTGTCTCTCTATCTCCTAATACATACATACATGAAGTAACCATACCTAACATAGAGAAAACTAACGTAACTAAAAACATAAAAAAAAACCTTCAACTACATCTTTACGATCACCCGCTAACTTGGAACACCATGGAATGGAACGAAGAAAACTTAGCGACGGAGAAATGATTGACAAGACAAAACGTCAAAATCAAGTCGGGAAGTGCAACAGACAGACGTAAACATGGTAAGGAATTATTTTATTTTATTGATTATAATTAATTTATCTAATTTTTACTTTCAGATTTTCCTTATTTTATTGCACAGGTGGGTTTACTTTTCTTTGATTCGGGTTTGTCCTCTCAACGCGCATTGGATATGCGGCTGTGCGGCCAAACTCCAACGTAATAGTTTGTTTACGTTTTCTTTACATATTTTTTTTTTTTTTGCAGGTACTTTTCTTCGGCCAATGCTCCAGCCAATCTGTTAGCTCCCGGTATGGCTCCGTAACAGGCTCGACGGCGTTCGCCGAGTGGTCGGGAGGCTAATGACCTCGTAAGAATCGTAGCCATCCAGGTGAAATCTTAGATGCTGAAGATCAACATTTTGGCTCGACCTCATTGATTTCGCCGAATCGTGTGGCAAGGGCCCATACCCTGAGATTCCTTCGCTAAATTTTGTTAAGCCGGGCAAAGTTAAAAGGTGTTAAAGTTAGTGTCGTGTTTTGGTGATCTTAGTAAATTACAAATAAAAAAATTAATAGAATCTGTCTCCTTGATTTGTCTGTGTTTGTTTTTGTTTACTTTCGGCTGGATAGTGTGTGTGAAAGTGCGTTGTGATTCTGACGATTACCGAACTACTTGTGTTTATCACAGTATTGCTATCACTTGTTCAGACCTATTCTAATATCACATGCTAACTTAACTATAAAATAAATAAATAAATAAATAAACCTCTAATATAAATAAATAACTCTATAAATAAATAAACTATATAAATAAATAAATAAATAAATAAATAAAAGCTCTGTGACGGACAAATACGATAAATAAATAAATAACATATAATATCACAGATAATCAAGCAACGACATGCAAGAGTGCGTCATGGTTTTTGTTAAGTGTGCAGATCTTTGGCGTGATAAACTCCAACTTTTTCTCCCACAAGGTTTCCTATTTCGTATAGTGAATTACCAATTGGTTTCAGCACTATGCATTTTATAAATTTAGGACCCAACTTAGAGTTGTATCTGTCCACTAGATTGCTCTGTTTGAAATTTCTCCTATAAACTATTTGTCCTTCTTTGTATTTTATGTCCCTACATCTTGTGTTATATGCCTTTTCAGCTTTCTGATGCGCTAGCCCTAGATTGTCAAGTATTTTAGTCCTAATTAGCTCTAGTTTGTCGTTTCGTGTAACAATTTCTGTGTTCATGTTTTTGACCGTATCAAGGCGTCGGAGAATGTTATAAGCACTTGCGTGCTGAATCATGTTTGTGCCAAACACCGCGTAGTAGGGCTCAAACAAGGTCGAATCGTGAACCACGCTCCTCAAGGAAAACGCCGCGTCGGATACGTGTTGGTCCCAGTTCCTTTGGTCGTCTTTTAAGTAAGACCTTATTTTGGCTAGGACGGAACGATTTACTCTTTCCGAGGCATTTGCCTGAGGAGAGTAGAAAGCTGTTCGAACATGTTTGACCCCATATTTTGATAATAAGCTGGCAAACAATTCGGAAATGAACTGCTTACCATTGTCAGAGTGGATATACTCCGGGACACCAAATACATGAAACACTGATTCTTCTAAATATTTAACTACCTCTGCAGCCGTTGCTTTTCTAATGGGTTTTAAAAATACGTATTTGCTAAAATGATCTAGGACAATAAATATATATGTGTTTCCGTTTTTTGTTCGTGTGTAAGGTCCTAGGAAGTCTATATAAAGTCTTTGGAAGGGTCGCTCCGTTATCGTTTGTTGTCCCATCGGCGGTCGCGAGATCATGTTAACTGGTTTGGCGCATTTGCAGACCTCGCAGGCTTTTACCCAGTTCTGCACGTCGGTGGCCATGCCAGGCCAAAAGTATAGCTGTCGTAACCTGGACAACGTTTTGTGAATGCCACCATGTCCTGCCGATGGCGAATTGTGGGCGGATTCCACAAGACTCCCACGCAACTCTACCGGAATCCAGAGTTTCCAGGCTCTGTCGTCTTGTATTGCGTCTCCTGTACGTATGTCAGTTCGTTTGTAGACAAATCCGTCTGAAACGCAAATGTCAGGGAGTTGGTCCTGTCGTTCGTTAACGGTCTTCCTCAACTCATCATACTCTTCAGAGGAAAAAAATGGTGAGTCAAGGTCAACCTGGAGTATGTCTGTTTCGGGAACGAGCTCATCCATATGGACGCGAGATAGAGTATCATTGACCACGTTTTGAACTCCCTTCCGATGCTCAATGTCGAAGTCGAACCCTTGAAGCTTCAGGCTCCATCTGGCCAGACGACCAGACAGATCCTTCTGCGTCATGAGCCACTTCAAGCTGGCATGGTCCGTGATAATCGTGAAAGGTAGTCCTTCCACATAGGCCCTGAACTTCTTTACCGAGAGAACGGCCGCATAGCACTCAAGTTCCGTCACACTGTAATTACGCTGGGCGGAATTCAGCTTCTGGGACATGAATGCTATGGGTCGCTCGTTATTT
This sequence comes from Cheilosia impressa, assembly GCA_948293265.1. NCBI lineage: Eukaryota > Metazoa > Arthropoda > Insecta > Diptera > Syrphidae > Cheilosia > Cheilosia impressa. The sequence continues at coordinate 59,306,330 of OX411880.1, forward strand.
TCCGCATCCATTTGGAAAAGCACACTCCCTACTCCTGTCGTCGATGCGTCACATTGAATGTAAAAGCGTTTCGTGAAGTCGGGATTTGTAAGTATGGGTGCGGACACCAAAGTCGCCTTAAGTTTATTAAATGCGTTTAGCGCTTCGTCCGTCATTGTGAAAGTTAGTCCTTTCTTAAGGCAGTCAGTCATTGGAGCGGACAATGCAGAAAAGTTCGGGATGAACCTCCTATACCATCCTGTCATCCCCAGAAACCGCCTGAGCTGCTTGGGAGTCTTGGGAACCGGAAAACCGTCGACCGCCGATACCTTGTCTGGGTCAGTTCGTAGGCATCCATCGCCGACGATATACCCCAAGTATTTTATTTCGCGGTAACAAAATTTACTTTTTTCGACGTTAATCGTGAGCCCTGCTTCCCGAAGACATTTTGCTACCTCTTCTAGCGTTCTGACATGCGATTCGAAATCCGGAGAACAAACCAAGAGATCGTCAAGGTAGACAAAGACACACTCTCTCAACCGAGCGGGTATGGCTTTGTCCATAAGCCGACACATTCTCTGTGCGGCGTTGCACAGCCCGAATGGCATCACCGTGAACTGGTACAAAGGCCGCCCAGGGACTGTGAAGGCCGTCTTCTCTCTTGATTTGTGCTCCAGTGGAATCTGCCAGAACGCGTCCTTCAGGTCAATGCCTGATATAAACCTGGTGTCTTGCAGTCTGCTCAAGAGCCCCTCTATGTGTGGAAGCGGGTATGCATCCTTCTTTGTCACCGCGTTGACTTTTCTGGAGTCCAGGCACAATCTATTCTTGCCTGGTTTTCTCACCAGCACAACCGGAGAGCTCCATGCGCTGTTACTCTCCTCGATGACCCCCAAGGAGATCATTCGATCCAACTCGTCATACAAGAGCTTTTGGATCGCCGGTGAGATCGGGTAATGCCTTTGTTTTATGGGGATCTTATCGTCTTCCACCTCGATAATATGCTGTTCGAGTCCGGTCTTAATTAACCCCAACCGAGCGAAGGAGGGGAACAGCTGCTTGATTCTCTCCAGCTGATGATGTTGTTCTGGTGAGAGTGCCTGGACTGGTGTTCGATCCTCCGTCGGCGATGGAACGTCGAGTTCGTCAATAATGTCTGGAGCGACCTTAAATGTCTTCCAAAAATCAACCCCCAAATAAAGTGCCTGCTGGAGACTTGGGACTACAAAAATTTCTAGTGAGTGTGACTTGCCGCCCCATGAGACGGTTGTCGTGAATCGTCCGTGTATGTGTTGGTGGTTTCCGTCAGCTGTCCTTATGTCTGTTTTCATTTTTGTTACCTGAATGTTGTGTTTTTCTAGAAATTCTAAAGCTCCTTTTCCTAGACAGCTAATTGATGCTCCGCTATCCAATAGGCCCAGGAGCTCCTCTCCTGCCATCTTAACTTTCGCGTAGGGCCTATTGTCGTCAGTTATCGTTATCACAGATGCTACTATATTTCTCTTTCGTCGTCTATTAATTGCACATAATTCCCTAAGCCTACTAATTTTCTTATAGTTTCTTGATTTCTTGACCGACGATGCCACTTCCTCACCGAAAATCCTCTTCCTAGTCTCGTTATAAAATCGGAGTCTTTCATATAGACTCTTTCGCTGAGGGATATCCTTGTTCGCGGAGTCGCGTTCCCTAACTGTATCCCTTTTTAAAATTTTGAGCTGTCTTGATGGACTTGGTTCTCCGGGACGGCTGGCTTCATCGGCTGGTGACTCCCGGGTGCACTGCCGATCCTTAAGTTTTCCTGGCACTTGGCACAGTGAAAACTTATGTTTCCCTGACCGCAACTAAAACACGTCAAGGAATGGAAATTGGAAGGGCATGTCGGTTGTGTCACTTCAGTCTTAGTAGCTGAAATTGCCTTGTCTAACCTCGCTTGTTCGACCCTACGATCTGTCCTAACTTGACCTGCCTGTCTATTCGACCGATGTTGTTGCAGCGCAGCAAGGTTCATATTATCCTGTTCGTCGTCAAATTCTATAAGCTGCTCATTGCGGTCCCTATACACTTCATGATCGTCAATTTCTGTTATTTGTCGTCTAAATTTTTGCTCTCTTGCCGATAAATATTTTTCGGCTCGTCTGCACTCTTCGCGGAGGTCCTGGATGCTCCTAATGGAACACCCGAAAATGAGAGTGGCGACCTTATCCTTTATATTTTGCCTAAGGATATCTACCAGGTCTAGTTCGTACGGTCTGTTTGTCATTTGCAGAGTCATTGAGCGAATGTCACCGTAAAAGTCGTCGAATGACTCATGGGGCAGCTGTCTCCTATCCATAATTGCCCTAAGGATTTCATGGTCCCGCCTATTTTTGCCGAATTGGTTTACCAACTCTTTTCTGAGATCGGAGTATTTCAGGCCTTCACAATCTTCGTTCTCTTGCAAGAACTGCCAATACCACTTTTCTGCTGGCCCTGTCACTAGGTGGTGAAATTGCGTTAACAGGTGTTTACCTGAGAGCCCGCTCTGACGTTGTAGAGTCTCTACCCTGAACAAAAAGCTTTCCACAGACATTGCCTTCGTGGTACCATCAAACTTCAACCCCCACTTGTGTACAGGCGTCGTCACCCTTCCTCCTGAATGCTGAGGGTAAAACTGCTCAGGCCTTCGTCTCTCTTCGTCGAGGTCTAGTAGTTGTGGTGTTTGGTGATAGTTGTGTTGTGGTGTAACGGTGGGCTGTGTCATCAGTTTGTAGGTTTCGTCTTGTCGGTGTCCAGTTGTATCCGTTGGTTCCGTTAGTTCCGGCTTCTTCCAACGTGGTCCTCTTTGGGATGGCCCCTGGATTGGGTTTACCCTTATCCATTTCAAAAAACTTTTCTGGGTTACTTTTCCTAATTATTAATTTCTGCGGGGTATCTATATGCTTCAAGTTTAAATTCAATGTTATATTATGTGTATAAATATATATATATTATTTCAAATTATATGTGGATGTGTAATGAACGTATCACTGTGGTAGATGTTTTCAATGTTTTCTGTTTGTGTTTAGTTTTAACTATATGTGTTTAGATATGTAAGATCGCTTTGGTGTGTGAATACTAGGAAAGGTTTTTTCCGCAAAACCGTTTTGTAGATCAGTTAGTAAGTATGTAAGTATGTGTAGAGTTTGTTAAAGTCCGTCCTACGTATTTTCAAGTTGTGACTGGTGTTTCGAATTCATGACGAAGGTTGAATTATATGGTTTCCTCTCTGCCACAATTGTTACCTGGCTGCACCCGATACCAAGATAGCAAAGTCTCCGACATACTCTCCAACCTGATCAAGTTTTCCAGGCCCCCACCCACGCCTCACAAAGGCTCGGAGTGTACTCCCTTACCTCTGGATAGCAGTAAGTGTAAAGTCTAGCTAACCTGACCTAGCTTTCAGTTCCACTAGAACCCCCGACTACCTCACCCATCCCTTTAGCTACGCGCTTGGGGATTGGAAAGCAGCCATGAATCCATAATAAAACTAAAAGTTGCTTCTAGTTACTCTTCAGATCTCAGGCTACCTCACTGAACCTCCAGGCTTATGACCTAGCGATCGGAAAGCCGCCTTAAGTCTGTTTTGTAACCAGAAGAAAGTAAAAAAAATAAAAGATGTAAGCAAATAAAAAAAATCGCGAAGGCTGTTGCAAGTCCAAGGCGATGACTTTCACAAAGGAAAATCATCCCCTTGGAGTCGCAATCGGCCTAGCCAAAAAAAAACGTTGGGCGCCATTGTTGTGAGCCAGGGTCGAGCCACAGGGGCAGCTTCGGTACAGATGAGGAGGGCGCGGCATGCTAGTGGTTGCTCGGCTCAGCTCGTCGGACGGGGGTGTTCTTGCCCCCTCACCACATACCACCTGCTCAACAAACATTTTATTCCATGCCATATGAAAGAAAAAAAAAGAAAAAAAAAAAGGAAGAAAGCTACTCGAGTTTGACCTCGGACTGACTAACGGACTATTAAACTGAAAGATAGCACAGGAAAAGAAAAATGTCCAAGGACCTCTGCCAATACCTCGAAGAAAGAACGGAAGAGACACCGCGAAACTAACCTATCTAGCCTAATCTATATCTAAACTAACCTAGGAGAATAAACTAAACCCTAAACCACACCTACTTTAACTTAAATCTAACCTATCTACTTTACTTTTACCCTAAACGCAACTTGTCCTTCCGTCGTCTCTCGAAGGTAGAGGTTCGTCATGACCTCGAAACACGCCAGATGTTAATGGCAAGGGATGGCCAACCCACCCTTCAAGTCCGTAGACATATCCAAAAGCTATCCCTCTCTGGCCGAAGTTGTGAGAGATAGCCCCTTAAATAACCCTCCAGTCACGACACTAGAAAAGCCGTAATGGCCGAAAACCAACGCTGAAAAGCGTCATGTCAGGTCGTCAGTTAGTCGCGTATTGTCACAGTCGATCCAACAAAAGGACGGCCTTCCCAAATATCCACACACCGTAAGCTTTACGACCTAGCCGCTCATGTTTAAAATGTTTCTAAACACACAAAAAAATATGGTATGGATACATACATAAATATTGTGCCACTTTTATTTAAAAAAGAAACAGGGAATTCAATGAACTTAAATCTAATTTAAAAGAAATATAATAAAAAAAAAATCAAAGCAAAAAAAAAAGGAAGAAAAAATGAAAAAAAAAATAAATAAAAGGAAAGATTGTATCTGATGGATACAACTAAATTCAACAAAAACTATAAAAAGGAATCCTCTGCTCTTAATATTATCTAACTTACAAGCTAAAATTCAAAATTCAAAATAATATAAAAAAACTAAAATTACTCACGGTTTTCTTACGTCCCCCGTTGTTCTGGCGCCAGCACAAGAAGGTCCGCCTCTGCTGCAAATTGTTGGCTTAAAAAAAATACCTATTTTCACTGAATATACCGCGCACAAAACCAAACTATTAAAAGCAGAATAATAGAAGTAAAAGCTACGTTAAAAATAAAAAAAAAAGGAAACTAATAAACTACGTTAAAAAAAATTCAAGAAAACACTGTGGCACTTCACAAAAAAAAATTCACTAGTAGTGATGCTGCGGGTGTTGGTGATGGTTTTGATGGGGTGGCGGAGCACCCTGATGTTGCCTTTGGTGGCCGTTGTTTGTTTGGAGGGGAAGGGGGGAGCAGCTCTATGGCTTTTTTTGTACCCTGATGAAAATCCCCTTGGTTGGGTAAATAGACTCGGGCCTATTAAGTGCCTTTGTGCCGCAACTGTGGGCTTTGGTCCCGTTGCCGTCTTTTGCAGACCGTTGGCTGGCGGTATCTTGGCGTTTCGCTAGCAGTCCAACGGTCGAAATATGGCTTTACGGTCCCACAGAAAGGTTCGCAGGCACGGCTTAGATGTGGCTTAATAGCAGCCCGAGTCACCTTTTGCGTTACAAGGAAACCTCTACAACGCCAATTGGAGCTCTCCGGTAATATTTTGTCTCAATGGATTTCCACTGAATTGTAACCTGCACCGTGGGAAAATTGTATTCAGTTTTAATTTTCCAACAAAAAAATATATTTCCTCTAACTCACCCCGAAATTTCTCAAAAGGCAAAATTTTTTTTTTCGTCACTGTATGGCAAAACTAATTTCCAGCTGACAGGAGTTCATCGACCGCTTGCTATCGATCAAAGATAATTGTGAAGTCCTGTCGGCAAACCAATCTTGCATTTGCGGTGCCTTTCCTTTACCCCTCCCTTTGTTTTCTTAAGTCTCCGCAGACCCTGTCTTTCTTTTTCATTTAAATTTTCTATTTCTTTTCCTTTCTTTCTCCTTTTTTCTTTTTTTTTCATTATTTCCCCTTCGTTTCCTCAAATTCGTTTCCTTTTCTTGGAATGAGAGTGAGGGGTCTCTTAATTCCTAATCGTCAAGTCGTGTAAGTCTTGTCTCTCTATCTCCTAATACATACATACATGAAGTAACCATACCTAACATAGAGAAAACTAACGTAACTAAAAACATCAAAAAAAACCTTCAACTACATCTTTACGATCACCCGCTAACTTGGAACACCATGGAATGGAACGAAGAAAACTTAGCGACGGAGAAATGATTGACAAGACAAAACGTCAAAATCAAGTCGGGAAGTGCAACAGACAGACGTAAACATGGTAAGGAATTATTTTATTTTATTGATTATAATTAATTTATCTAATTTTTACTTTCAGATTTTCCTTATTTTATTCGGGTTTGTCCTCTCAACGCGCATTGGATATGCGGCTGTGCGGCCAAACTCCAACGTAATAGTTTGTTTACGTTTTCTTTACATATTTTTTTTTTTTTTTGCAGGTACTTTTCTTCGGCCAATGCTCCAGCCAATCTGTTAGCTCCCGGTATGGCTCCGTAACAGATGTTTTAAAAAAAAAAAGGTTTCTGAATTGAATTATTGAATTGTTATAAAGTAAAGCACTTTTAAAGTTTATTATACAATGAATTAATATTAAGGAGGAGTGTGAAAATTGTAATATTAATTTTGAGAAGCACTGTACATTGCTATTACCAATTGTACCAACTGCATTTTATATACGTCTTGTCATCTTTGACTTTAACTTTCAGTTAATAAATATCTCTCCTTTTCACGAACCATCAGCAAGAAAAGACCTTTTTTGATCTGGCTCAACAAAATATAAGATTTTAGTATCTCATAGTACTGTCTGGGTAGATCCCTATGAAGTTTATACTCTAAGCTTATGCCAGACTTTATCAAAAGCCTGTGCAACGCCTAAGAAGAATGTAGAACAAACTTGTTTCTCTTCTAATGATTTTTCTGTAATATTAGTTATACGATGTACTTGGTCTATTGTCGAATGCTTATTTCTCAACCCGAACTGGTGGGTGGGAATAAGCCTTCTTTGCTCAATGATTCTATCTAGCCTTTTAAGAAGAAGTTTCTCAAAAAGTTTTGATAATACTGGTAAAAGTGAGATTGGCCTGTATGAGGCGACTTCTGATAGAGGTTTACCTTGTTTAGGTATAACTATAATTTCTGCTATCTTCCAGTGATGTGGAACATATCTTAGTTTAAAGCAAGCATTTATTAAAAGCTTAAGTTTAACCAATGCTATGAAGGGTAGTTCCTTCAAGATTTTAGCAGTTATTAAATCATAACCTTTTGATTTTCTATTAGATAGCCTATGAATACACATTCTGATCTCTTTAAGCGAAACACAAGTGATAACGTCTTCATCTAGTCTATCAAGGAATTCGAATTGTTCGTTTGCCACGCTAGGAGGAAAAGGTTTAAAAACATTTGTCAGATGTTCCGAAAAAAGTTTTATCTTTTCTTTTGGGTCGCCGATCCATTTCCCATCGGATGCTCCTAGGTTGCAAAGGTAGTTAGATAGAGATCTATTTTTAAATTCACCGATTATTTTTTTAAGTTTGTTACTTAATCTATTGAGTTCTATCACCGGGATATCTTGTCATTTGCCATTTTCTGCGAGCTCTTCTCTTTTCGACAATGAGTTTCCTAATGTCTGTGGGATATTTTACCGATGCTTGTTTATGTTGTTGATAAGTTGGTGTACTATCTTCTGCTGCCTGTTGTATATCGGCAATGAATTGTTCGACTTCGAGGTTAATATGCCTTGTTGTGACCAGTGGAGATCTAAGGTTAATAAATCGTTTGAGTAATTTGTTTGTTTGTTTGTTTGTTCTATTGACATACCGTTAACCGTTAGGATAACGCTGGGTTCGATGGCCAGTAAGTGGGCGATCCAGTCGAAATGAAATTACAATTGAAATTTCGCCCTGCTTTATAAAGCTTCCTGCTTTTTGTCGTTACTAATCGTTTTACTAATCGTTACTGTTTTGCATTGAAATCACCCCCAATAATAATGTTATTGCCTAGAGATCGAAAAAGGTCATTAAGATCTTCCTCTGTTGGGGATTGCCTTGGTGGGCAGTATATAGCAGCTATGTTGAATTGCTTGCTTTTAGTCATAATGCTTATTGTCGCTACTTGCATAGTTTTTTTTTCTATTTTTGGCATTTCATAATTTTTTAAAATACTTTTTACTATTAGGTACAGCACTACCTCCCCTGGCACTGTCAGATGGATGGGGAGAGTGGTAACATAGGTACCCAGGGATTGTAATCCCCGTTCCCTGTTTAGAGTGGATTTCAGAAATCCGGCAGACATCAATGTTTTCATTGCATAGAAATACCTGAAATTCAGAGATGTGTTCTTGTAAACCAATTGCATTCCAGGTTGCGAATTTCAGAGTTCTAATCATGATTATTTTTTTGATTTTTTCCTTTTGAAACTTCTTTGCTCAGTAGCTTAATTACTTTATCTTGATTATCCAATATTTGAATAATATTTAGTAGAAAGCATTTCCTTTACTGATAGTTCTTCTTCTTTACGTGTACTTTTCACTATTTCAGAATACGATTTGGTATTTACGACTGGCGTATTGGTTTTAGCCGCAATTGGTATTTTGTCTACTTGTTTTCAACATTTACCTGTTGCTTGTTACTATTTTTGAGAGAGTTCTGCTGGAGTTTGGCAGTGCCTCTCTTTTTCTTTTCTTCAAATTCTTTTGCTACCGGACAGCCTCTATAATTTGCTGGGTGATTTCCATGACAGTTGATGCATTTTACTTTATCATTAATTTTACAATAGCTTTTGCGTATGGCCGAAAGCTTGTCATCGTTTGCATTGAGATATTGAGTTCATTCTTCCTCGAAGTGGCTCAATCTTGACAACAATACTCATTATTGACTTAATAGCGTATACCTTTTCAATATTTTCTTGATTGTGAAAGGATAGCATAAATAGGGGTAGTTTTCTATTTCTTGTAGCTGGTTCCCCATCATTACCTGTTGTTTTTTCTTTTTTAATTAAGTTTTTAGCATCCAAAATTTTTAATATTTTATTACGTCAGTCTTCAACAATATCATGCGGATGACATAGAAAAAAAAATAGTTGGCGCAACAGGTCGGTAGGGACCCTCGGCCCAGCTTCTCACAACCATTCGTTTTGTGTGAGTTTTTCATTTTTGGGACAAATGGAAGGGATCTACAATTTTAGGCCGAGTTCAAACCGCTAATTGAGAAGCTCCTTCATGACAGCTATACTCTCGGATGTTTGTCAGACGTTCGCGATAGGTGACGCAATGAAAAAAAAACATTGAGTTGGAATTTGAGTTTTCTCGGGATTCGAACCTGGGACCCCTCGCTTAGTAGTCCACACTAACCACTAAGCCACTGCGCCGACGTAATTGTACAATAACAGGAAAATACCATTAGATATATTATGGAATATGCGTAATCAGAACTATCCAAATGGACGGAACACAACCGTCTTCCGGTTAATCCGGAAAAGGCGGAACTCATTCAGTTCACCAGGAAATTTAAGGTACCAACACGAAACAAGTTAGTTAACTTGCTCTCGCATAAAACCACTTATTTCACCAGTTCATTTGACTTTACAGTCAAGGTTTTTAGTCTCCAAAGTCTAAAGTTTGTTCTGTCGAAACCATCCTAATTCCTGTATTTAAATACGTTTTTCTTTGATTATTTATACACGCCAACTAGCGCTTAAAGGCAAATCAGCTATGGTTTCATCGTTAACACGAGACAAATTCCTTGCTGGTACTTGCAATGCATTGAAACAAATTTCTCCACTCATTAAATTCAGCCAAAAAACAAAGCCTCCTTATGAACAATTTTGACAAATCGAAGTAAGCACATTTAAATTCAAATTTAAATTTGAAATAAGTTTCAATAAGAAATTGAGCGACGCCATTATCTTCTCTTAAGGTAAAAGTAGGTACATCAATTCGATCCAGAAACAAATCGTCGGCTTACAAGCAAAACTGTCCAACTGCAAAAAGCTCTATTTGGTATTATTGATGGAAACTATTTTAGAAAAGCAAGTAGAAAATTCTACCAAAACTGCCTATCTGATATTTTTCCTAGAAATATGCAAAGCATTTAAAATTGTTGGTTGACTATGTGCTTAATGCATATTAAATTCAGGAAACAAAAAACTTGTTTTGCGTTTTCCCACTAACTACGTTTATGCAATTTTGCTTGTAAGCCGACGAAATGAGCTTTGGGAGGCAAAAAAAAAATTAGAGCTGAATTAGCTGAACTTCAGAGAAGGCAGGAGAGAACTCCTCCGCTATTCTGAAGAATATCGCTGACAAACTCCATCACCAAATTTCTCCGCACTTTGATGTCTTTTGTTTGATATCAAATTCGTCTATCGATCATAGCCCATTATTAATCCACCTCTCTTCGCATACGGCGCAACGTACATTAGTTGCAGCTTTTCGCGAGAATGCTGGACCCAAACTAGAGCAAATTGATGTATTTTCTCAAGCATCTGATGTCAGGAAGAATCTCTCTAATCAGATTTACATCAATGAGAGAAAATAGTTCCCAGCCACGTCATGCTCTTCGGCTGCGAAAAGAAGGCCATCATTTTCTTTGTGAGAACTCGTGACGGGTTGGTATACGTTAGGAAGAGCCGATATTATAGGTTAGGTTAGGTTGAACTGGCTATCGCCTAGCCGACACACTTAACAAGTACAGAGGAGATGATGAAAGGTTTCCTCCTCTTCCTCGTCAAAATAGGTTCTGCAAAAATCGTTACATGGTACGCCAAGCCTTTTTGCATGCCTGCCTATAAGACAGTGTCCTGTGATGACACCTATTATAGCGCTGATATGCTTCCTATCGAGGGAGATCAGATGCCTAGAACGTTTTAGATCCAGCTTTGGCCAGATCTGTTTTGTCACTAGACATGTCGAGCCGGTTGTCCATCTAAGATTTGTTTTTTCGATGGCATCCAGCTTTATTGTGAGTTTGCAAGTAGCGATTGGGATACCTAAGGAATCCTTATCTGGAAGGATAGGTGATGTTGTTCCGTGTTTGCCGAGTTCATCAGCCTTACAGTTACCTGTTATGTCCCTATGCCCCGGCACCCAGCTCCGCCATCTCTCTGAGAGACGAACGGCAGTCTTGGGCTGTTATTGAATTTGTAGAGACTGATTGCAGGCACTTTATAGCCGCTTGACTATCTGAGAAGATACGGATATCTTTAGCAGATATCACGATTTCTTTCAGCCAAGATAAGACGCTACAGTGATCAGGAAGACGGAAGGAGAGACTAAGATTTAGTCTGTCGGAGAAGACACCGCCACCAACACCGTCCACGGTTTTCGCACCATCAGTGATGGATCGATTCATCGTCCAGGAAAGCTTTCTCCTCCCAGAATGATCTAGTGGGAATGGAGACCTGGAAGTTTCTATCAAATTGTAGTTCTTGTGTAGTGTAATCGATGTTGCCTGGAAGGTTTTTAAAATTGTTGAAAATAGCGGCATGGCCAGTTGTTTTCGTGGTCCATTGTGAGGTAGCTTTAAGGCGTACAGCTGCAAAATCTGCTATTTTCCTGCTAAAGATGTCAATGGGTGTCAGATGAAACAGGATGTCAAGTGCAGCGAAGAGTCCCGCCGATGCACAAGCAAGCTGTTCTTTGGACTTTGCTTAACTTATCGCGATAAATCGCTTTGTCCAAAGCAGTCCCCCAGACAACCACACCGTATGTGAGTATCGGTCTTATGACAGAGATGTATAGCCAATAAGCGATACGAGGCTGTAAGCAACATTTGTTTCCTATGGCTTTTTTGCAAGAGAAAAGTGCCACCGTGGCTCTTTTAACTCTTTCTTGGATGTTAGGTTTCCAGGTTAGTTTCCTGTCAAAAATGAGATCCAAGTATTAAGCTTCATTTGAAAATTTCATACTAATGCCATTTATAGATGGAGGGTCGACGTGAGGAATCTTGTATTTCCTAGAGAAATGGACAAGTTCAGTTTTGTGAGGGTTTACTCCCAGTCCACATTTGTTTGCCCAATTTATTAGCTTATTAAGAGCAAGTTGTAGGAGTTCTTTTAACGTGTTTAGGTACTTTCCTGACACAGCAATAGCAACGTCGTCCGCATAGGCAATAACATTGCAACCCCCCGCTTCCAGGCATATCCGCAGTTCATTCACCACCAAGTTCCAGAGAAGGGAAGAAAGGACGCCGCCTTGTGGGGTTCTTCTACTGACAGATCTTCTGGTAGATTTCTCACCCAGACTAGAGTTGATAATTCCGTTATTAAGCATCAAATTTTTATTTTTTTTTTTTTTTTTTTCCCGAGGGTAGGTGAAAATCTTCCAAAGACACTATGAGAATAGCAAGCGCGTGCTCATAGTAGTGTCAGATTGCTACTGACTAAAAACACCACCCTTCGATAAATTGTTAGATACTGCAACTAAGATAAAACTTATCAAGCAATTTTTCTATAACGAAATAAAAACACTTTTGACAGGTTACTTTCCACTGAAAGATCCTGCATGTTCCGCAATTAAGACGCGGTTAATCCTTATCTTGCCAAGTCGAAAGGTTTCGTTCTTTGAAGTCGGCGCAATAAATTACTCTCATCCAAAATTTGTCGGACTGTATTGTTGATATGCCCGATTAGTCGGTTTCTATGCTTTCGCGCGCAGCTTCTAAACTAGAATTGTAGGAATTCTTCGATTGTAGGAATTCCGAGATCCCTGTGGATATCGTCGTTTCTAGTATACCACGGTGCTTGGACAATTTCTCTTAGTACTTTATTTTGAAAAGTTTGTAAAATATTGGCATTTGTTTTCTTGGTACAACCCCAAAGTTGTATACCGTAGGTCCACACCGGCTTTAGCACTTGCTTGTATAAAAGCAGTTTGTTCTCGGTACTGAGCTGGGAATGTTTTCCGAGTAACCAGTACATTTCTCTATATTTGATATCGAGTTCTTTACGTTTCATTTTCACGTGCGAATTCCATTTCAGCTTTGCGTCGAGTGTCATTCCCAGGTATTTGGCCTCGTTAGCAAAGGGTATTCGAGCCAAATTTAGGAAAATTGGCAAGTCGTTAGTTTTCCTATATGTGAAATTTACGTGAACAGATTTAGTTTCGCTGAGGGCGATCCGCCAGTCCCTCGTCCATTGATTTACTTTATTCAGTGTGGTTTGCAGCTTTGCAGTCGTTTCTTCGATCGTATTACATACTGCAAGGATAGCGGTGTCGTCGGCGAAGGTAGCAAGGATAGTGCCATCTTCTCTTGGTATATCGCGAGTATATAACAGATACAGAAGCGGCCCAAGGACGCTTCCTTGCGGTACGCCGGCCGAAATTTCTTTAAGCTCCGAGTATTCTACACCATGTCTAACACGGAAGAGTCTGTTCCCGAGATATGATTCTAGGATATCATATAGGCTTACGGGGAGAATTTGTCGTAATTTAAATTTAAACTTCAACCTCAAGTTCGTAAGGTGTCGTAAGTGGAGCGCTCAGTTCAACATTCTCTTCAATTTCGTTCCTAAAGTCTTCCCAGTTAATTGTTTTACCAGTAAGTCTAGCTGGCTCTTGGTTATTGATTAGTTTTGCGCTCAACGTTAAAATAACCGGTGAATGATCAGATGACAGATCAAAGCTCTCTTCAACTTTAATGTGGTTGGTAGATATTCCTTTCACAACGAAAAAATCTATCAGATCAGGTATTTTTGAAGTATCAGTTGGCCAGTAGGTCGGTTTGCCCGTCGAGTGGAAATCACAATTGTACTCCATACCTGCCCCATAGAGCATTCTACCTTTTCGCGAGATGAATCTAGAACCCCAGAACGTGTGTTTCGCATTAAAGTCGCTGCCAATAATGAAATTTGGTTTGAGCAAATTGATCAGCTCACCAAGTGAGGCATCCACTTTCAGAGCTGCCATCGATCGCAGATGAGTCGACGTTGTTGAAGGCGCCTTCTATGTCTAAGAATGCAACCATTGTATACTTCTTATGACGAAGTGAATCTTCTATAGAAAGCGTTAACGTGTGTCTACAGATTTACCTTAAAAAATGTTGCGCCGTCGACATTTGTCAATGCTTTTGCGCAAATGGATTTCAATCAGTCTAATGTTTTTAGAAGGAGTGATGATACCGAGAAGATATTCTGCTAAAGGTTTGCCTTTTTAAGCCAAAAAAAAAAGAGGGTAGTAGATAATACAAAAAAAAAAATCACAATTTGGAAATTCACCACACACAATACCAATATTAAAAAATTAATTCATTAAATACATACCTCTGCAATGCGCCAATTAACCAATCCGTCTTTAAATCGAATATACCTATTCCTTGAAATTTAAGCTCAATTGTGAGCAAATGAGTTGAATTCATTTCGTTCCATTTTCAAGAGAAAATGCACTTGGAGTAATAAAATCTAAGCTGCCGAGAGACCCCATTCGAAAAGAAGTCCTTCAATTTAATTACCAATTACCCATATTCGCTTGAATATACTAAATCATAAACAATATTCTTTAAGTCACCGTCCGACATTCTTGAATTATTCACTCACATAAAAATCATGCAAGTGGCCGACACTGACCGCACTCAACCGATTAAAGTATCGAAAAACAATGAGTCTACCATGCAGAAGCACGTATAAACCAACAGAATCATATCAAATTAAGGTGGACACATACTTAATACAGAAGGTCAGCACATACATTCTATGAGAAATCCTTTCAATGCTTCTACGGTGCATGAAAAATCTTCCAAAACATAATTACAACCACCAAGGGTTTTTGGTTTGAGCGGATATTATGCTTAATTTAAAATGATTCTCACTTTTTAAGAAAATCTTTTTATTTTAATAAGACAGCACTTCGAATTATTGAGATTTCAGTTAATTTTATACAGTTAAAAATTAAATAAATTTCCTTTTGAATTTAACATTTGTAACGAACCGTTACAAAAAGGGCAGTTTACCACTACGCCACTGACCGGCAACACCGTCCCCACCGCCGATGTGTCACCATTTACCAGCACCCAGACCCACTGACCGCCGCCAAGGAAAATCAACACCAGCACGAACAGCCGAAACAACAACAACACGCATGGCAGATTTTCGCACCAGTTATAAGTCACACTCACTATTCGTCTCGAAAAGCATGAGTACTCGTGGGCGAAAGTGATTCGGGAGGACAGTACACTCAGTTGTGGGTGCAATACATCGACAGCTGACCCTGTTCTCTAGAGAATTTTACGATTCTCAAAATTTTTTAAGGCCGAATTCTGTTACCAGAATTAGCCACTGATAGGACACGTACATTGTGAGAATTCCAATCCGTTCCGCCTCTTTCTCTTCCTTCCCCTGTGAGCGTGCATTGTGAGCATTCCAATCCGCCACAGCCTTCTTTCTTCTTTCCTCTGTGAGCGTGCATTGTGAGCATTCCAATCCGCCACAGTCTCCTCTTCCTTCCTCTGTGAGCGTGCATTGTGAGCATTCCAATCCGCCACAGTCTCCTCTTCCTCTCCGCTGTGAGCGTGCATTGTGAGCATTCCAATCCGCCACAGTCTCCTCTTCCCTCCTCTGTGAGCGTGCATTGTGAGCGTTCCAATCCGCCGCAGTCTCCTCTTCCTTCCTCTGTGAGCGTGCATTGTGAGCATTCCAATCCGCCACAGTTTCCTCTCCCTTCCTCTGTGAGCATGCATTGTGAGCATTCCAATCCGCCACAGTCTCCTCTTCCTTCCTCTGTGAGCGTGCATTGTGAGCATTCCAATCCGCCACAGTCTCCTCTTCCTCTCCGCTGTGAGCGTGCATTGTGAGCATTCCAATCCGCCACAGTCTCCTCTTCCCTCCTCTGTGAGCATGCATTGTGAGCATTCCAATCCGCCACAGCCTTCTTTCTTCTTTCCTCTGTGAGCGTGCATTGTGAGCATTCCAATCCGCCACAGTTTCCTCTCCCTTCCTCTGTGAGCATGCATTGTGAGCATTCCAATCCGCCACAGTCTCCTCTTCCTTCCTCTGTGAGCGTGCATTGTGAGCATTCCAATCCGCCACAGTCTCCTCTTCCTCTCCGCTGTGAGCGTGCATTGTGAGCATTCCAATCCGCCACAGTCTCCTCTTCCCTCCTCTGTGAGCGTGCATTGTGAGCGTTCCAATCCGCCGCAGTCTCCTCTTCCTTCCTCTGTGAGCGTGCATTGTGAGCATTCCAATCCGCCACAGTTTCCTCTCCCTTCCTCTGTGAGCGTGCATTGTGAGCATTCCAATCCGACACAGCCTCCTTCCTCGGTGGGCGTGCATTGTGAGCAGTCCAATCCGCCATCACCTCCTGTTCCTTCCGCTGTGAGTGTGCATTGTGAGCATTCCAATCCGCCACAGCCCTTTTTCCTTCTTTCCAGCTATCCGCCGTACTCTAAGAACCATATTACGTATGCATTAATTGTTGAGGTTGATTTAAGTAGACATAAGATCATTAAACCGTATGAATTGATTGTTAAGTAGATTTAAGGCCGTTAAACCGACTTATTAAGGAATAAGAATAAAAGGTTAAATTGTACAACGCTCCAAAGTTCGTGTTTCTTTGGGGGCAACCCTGGACCTGACGAGTATACCCCGGCCGGAGATAAAAAGCACATCACAAATTGGCGCCCGAGCAGGGACTTCAAACGAAGTACAATAACCGACCGTTCCAGCCCGTACCTGTCACCGACCTGAACCGAGCTACTAACCCAACGAACTAATAAACCGCCGACACCCTTGGTCCTTCCGCTAATAACCGCCGCATCATGGACTCCGCTGACGACGAACCAAGTGTCTCGCCTAAAGAAGTTGACCTCTTTTCCAGTTGGACCTGGATATACCAACTGGACAAGGTCGAACTTACCAAAGTATTGGCAGCCAAAGGTCTTTCCACCACCGGCACACTGGACCAGCTCCGGAAAACCATGAGCGCTTATATTAAGGACGCCCGAACATACCGATCGACCCAACGATTATGGGAGGAGTTGACCCGAGATCCAGAGAACCCCGAAACCATCCCGGAACCCAAACTCCCGAGCGCACCGCAGGAAGCCACTCAGGAAGACACATGGATCACCCTGTACATCCCAACCCAGAAGACGCCGCTTCCACTCAACGCCCCGACCGAAACCCAAGAAGTCCAAAATATGCCACACACATTCCGACTCACGCCCAGCTACGATGTCGAGGTTATGAATACCGTGCGCAAATGGGGACTACGATTTGACGGCACTGGTAACACCCTCGAGTTTTTGGAACGAATTGAAGAACTGGCGCAATGTTATGACATCTCCCTCGAGCATTTGATTCGGCCAATACCCGAGATATTCCGGGGGACAGCACTTGAGTGGCTACGTATCAACCGCGACCGTTTCAACGACTGGGGAGAGTTTCGGAAGGCTTTCCTCAGGCATTTTCTGCCACCGAGGTTCACGCATAAACTCGAGGAGGAAATCATGCGTCGAAAACAAGGACCCCGGGCGAGGGCGAAAGACTTTATCCGTTCGATGCAATACCTCATACGACAACACCCGCGTAGAAGACTAGAGTCGAATCTGGACCGGATCTACGATAGTCTAAGGCCTGAATATCGTCTGTACATACGCCGTAAGGACTTTGAAACTGCCGAGGATTTAATGGAGCTCGCGGAGGAGTACGAGTACCTCAAGGCAGAAGAACGACACAACCGACCGCCCACTTTCCAGACGTCATCTCCGATTAGGGTTGCAATCCCGCCAACCCGAAGCTCACCCTTACCAAACGCTCTAGAAGCACCAGCCGCCACTTACGACCGGAATACACACTGTTGGCGCTGCAAACAGCGCGGACATCAGCAACAAGAATGCCGACGACCATTCCGACTATTTTGTTCATTCTGCGGGGACGACGGAAGATTAAGCAAAGATTGCCCATGCCGACGTAACCCCACCGCCGTAATATTCTCGAACACCTGGACCGACCCACGATACTTTATCGACCTCCGCATTGGAGACCAAAACTTTTACGCCCTAATCGATACCGGGGCATCCCGGTCATTTCTTAACCCCACGGTAAGACGGAAGGTCCGCCAACTACGAGTACCATTCCGGTACCAACGGCAAGCCATCCACCTAGCCGACGGAAAACCCATCTCCACCAACGAACACTACCTGATGACCGTATGTCTGGGCACCCAGGAAATAACCAAGGAGATCACTTACCTGTCAATAGCCGGACGGAACTTGGTGTACCGACACCTGCCCCGCACCGAACCCCTCGAGACTCTCCAACCTCTGTCAGACGACACCCACCTGTCTCCACAACAACAACAACAACTAACCACTCTTCTGAAACGGGAGGTACCAGTAACCTCGGACACGTCGTCAGTCACAAAGGAATACACACCGACCCAGACAAAATAGCCGCCGTCCGAGATTTAAAACCGCCCACGAATATCCGAGAATTACGCAGGATCTTGGGAATAACCGCCTGGTACCGCCGTTTTATCCAAGACTTTTCCAGCCTTGTGGCTCCCCTCACGTCACTACTCAAGAAGAACCGCCCCTGGGCCTGGGGCCCACACCAGCAGACCGCGTTCGAAAATCTTAAACAAAAGCTCACCGAATCACCGATCCTCACCTGCCCCGACTTCACGCAACCATTCATTCTGCAAACTGACGCAAGCCAGGATGGACTGGGAGGCGTACTCCTCCAAAAATCCAACAACAAGGAACGCGTAATCGCCTATGCGAGCCGCACGTTGACCGACCTGGAAAAAAAATATTCCGTGACTGAAAAAGAATGCTTAGCCATTTTGTGGGGCATTAGGAAAATGCGACCCTACCTGGAGGGCTACCATTTCACCGTCATCACCGACCACCATTCCTTAAAATGGCTCCACTCCCTAGAAAATCCATCAGGGCGTTTTTCACGTTGGGCCATCGAACTCCAGCAATACGATTTCGATATTCGTTACCGCAAGGGGGCCCTGACCGTGGTTGCCGACACCCTATCCCGAGACCCGCTACCCCAGACAGACCCCGGAACCAGCCTTCTCCATGCCTGCCACCACAACGCACAAGACTCTGTACAAAGAAAGATAACAGCCCTACAGGAAAACCCCGAAGCCTATCCTGACTACTGGATCCAGGATGGGAAGCTGTATCGTCGCTTCCCGAGCCACGGCCCCCTACAAGACCCTGGCAACCAGACCTGGAAATGGTGCGTACCCGAACCAGACCGGACCCAAGTCCTCTGGGACCACCATGACGACCCTACGGCCGGATACCTAAGCACTAATAAAACCTACGACCGAATCAAAAAAGGACATTTCTGGCCCTAACTCTCCCGAGACGTAAAGCGGTACGTGCAGCAATGTGACCCCTGTAATCGGTACAAATCGGCACAACAGAAACCCACTGGATTGATGTACACTGCTCAGGTCACTGCGCCATGGGAACTCATCTGTGTGGACTTCGTGGGACCATTACCCCGCTCGACCAAGGGAAACACCATGCTCCTGGTGTTTGTGGACAAATTTACCAAGTGGGTAGAAGCGACCCCCCTCTGCGC
The DNA here is from genome assembly GCA_948293265.1 of Cheilosia impressa. Classification (NCBI taxonomy): domain Eukaryota; kingdom Metazoa; phylum Arthropoda; class Insecta; order Diptera; family Syrphidae; genus Cheilosia; species Cheilosia impressa. The sequence goes on from OX411880.1 coordinate 59,325,717, forward strand.
CGCCACAACCGCCGGCCTGATCAAATCGCTAAGAGAAAAGGTAATCACACGGTTCGGCTGCCCGAAGGTGCTCCTCTCTGACAACGGTGCACAGTTCACCAGTCGACAATTCGGCGCCTTTCTCAGCAGTATCGGCATCGAACACCGCCTCACCGCTCCGTATACCCCCCAAGAAAACCCTACGGAACGAGTAAATCGAGTCCAAAAGACAATGATAGCCCAATACGTACAGGATAACCACCGAACATGGGATGAACACATACCAGAGCTTACGATGGCCATAAATATGAGCAAACATGAGTCCACGGGGTATTTACCAGCATTTCTCAACTTCGGCTGAGAGCCCCGGAGGCCGGTCCGTACCAACAATCAATCGCCGGAAAACCCCGCTACCCAGCCGCCCATCCCCGTCTTTGCGGAGAGAATAAAATCTCTATATGAACTAGTACGAGAGAATCTGGAAAAGGCCAGCACGGCTCAGGCGCGCCACTACAACGTCCGCCGCCGAGCATGGCGACCCAGCATCAGCGATTGGGTCTACCGCCGGGTGCGTGTGCTCTCATCCGGGATAAACTATTTTGCCGAGAAATTAGCTCCAAAGTATGACGGACCGTACGAGGTCATCCGTTACGATTCCCCAGTAATCGCCGTTATCCGTCGCCCCACTTGCCAAAATAAACAAGATATTGGCATACACCGCGCACATGTCCGGGATCTGAAAGAGTATAAAAGGAGAGTACGCACACGAAACCAGATCAGTTCAAGTTCGACCACCAGCGAGGACACTACTATGGAGAAGGCAACGATCCGACGACCCACCCGACCCCGCAAGGTAACGACGACACCACGCCAGACTATCCGACACCAGTCCGTCCCGAGCACCCCGATTTACCCTATGATCAATGACGAAGAACTGCTCGCCGCTGCCCGAGACCAACGGGCACAGGCCGAAGACCTGTGGAACAAGGGGAAACAGTCATCAGCATCGACCAAGATCAAGCGGACCGTTCGGCTTAAGGGGCAGGTACCAGCAGCACCGACGGGCCAGATCGTAGAGGCCGAACCGGTGGACATAATGATCATCGATAGCGACGACGACAATAACCACGAGTCCGAACAGCCGGAACGGCCACGCTCCACGAGTTCCCGAAAATTCTCAGCCAAGAGGTGCTGAGTATCCGGTATCCAGTACCAACCCAACAAAGGCTCCAGGTAACCGCAGTAACTCAACCGAGTCCGGCGGGCAATCCCGACTCCAACCCCAACCGCCCACGCATCCGCTACCGCCCACGAGACTATGGGAAGTGGAACTTCAGGCGTCGGCAACGAAACAAGGAGCGGAGGACAGCAAGAAACCAGGACACTGGAATTAATTAAGTTATATTTTGTAGTTATAAGCCGTTGAAGGCAATTGCAGTTAGTTAAGAGTTGTTAAGTTTTGTTGAAGGAATTTTTTTTTTGTTAAGAATAATATTTAAGTTATTTAAACTGTTAAGTTGTATACAAAAAAAAAAAAAATTAAAAGTTGAATAAATGTTTAAGTTTCGCATTATTCTCGATGGCTATCACTCACTTATATTCCACGTTTCTTTCTCGCTAGGTAAAACCGTTACCAGAACCGGGGGATATTTCGACGAGAAGGTTCTCGTCTCCCGAAGAAAGGAGGGAGTGTAACGAACCGTTACAAAAGGGGCAGTTTACCACTCCGCCACTGACCGGCAACACTGATCACCACTGATCGCCCCACTGGACAAGCTGGTCCCCACCGCCGATGTGTCACCATTTACCAGCACCCAGACCCACTGACCGCCGCCAAGGAAAATCAACACCAGCACGAACAGCCGAAACAACAACAACACACATGACAGATTTTCACACCAGTTATAAGTCACACTCACTATTCGTTTTGAAAAGCATGAGTACTCGTGGGCGAAAGTGATTCGGGAGGACAGTACATTCAGTTGTGGGTGCAATACATCGACAGCTGACCCTGTTTTCTAGAGAATTTTACGATTCTCTAAATTTTTGAAGGCCGAATTCTGTTTCTCTTCCTTCCCCTGTGAGCGTGCATTGTGAGCATTCCAATCCGCCACAGTCTTCTTTCTTCTGTAAGCGTGCATTGTGAGCATTCCAATCCGCCACAGCCTTCTTTCTTCTTTCTTCTGTGAGCGTGCATTGTGAGCATTCCAATCCGCCACAGTCTCCTCTTCCTTCCTCTGTGAGCGTGCATTGTGAGCATTCCAATCCGCCGCAGTCTCCTCTTCCCTCCTCTGTGAGCGTGCATTGTGAGCGTTCCAATCCGCCGCAGTCTCCTCTTCCTTCCTCTGTGAGCGTGCATTGTGAGCATTCCAATCCGCCACAGTTTCCTCTCCCTTCCTCTGTGAGCGTGCATTGTGAGCATTCCAATCCGACACAGCCTCCTTCCTCGGTGGGCGTGCATTGTGAGCAGTCCAATCCGCCATCACCTCCTGTTCCTTCCGCTGTGAGTGTGCATTGTGAGCATTCCAATCCGCCACAGCCCTTTTTCCTTCTTTCCAGCTATCCGCCGTACTCTAAGAACCATATTACGTATGCATTAATTGTTGAGGTTGATTTAAGTAGACATAAGATCATTAAACCGTATGAATTGATTGTTAAGTAGATTTAAGGCCGTTAAACCGACTTATTAAGGAATAAGAATAAAAGGTTAAATTGTACAACGCTCCAAAGTTCGTGTTTCTTTGGGGGCAACCCTGGACCCGACGAGTATACCCCGGCCGGAGATAAAAAGCACATCACACATTGTTAAACGGAATCCATTTATTTTAGTAGGACATTTTGTTGTTTTAAGATGGTGGGTGTTTAGATGACCACCATCTTATTTTAAAATGACCGATTTTTCTTCGTGTAATATTGCGCCACATGTTTATAATATATAAATTATTCCAAATCACTTTATAATATGACTCTTGACAATTTACTTCGTTTTCGTTCACTTGTCTTGTTATCCAATGTGGTGCAGACGCATCAGCCAAGTTATCTTTTTACTAAATTACGCTTTAGTTCCTCCAGATCCCAACAACTTGTTCACCCTCGAGTTTTTCGCTAACTCCATCCGCTTATGGAACTCCTTGCCTCGGCATGTGCGAAGGTTAGACGGCACTGAACAGTTCCGGGCTAAACTCAAGTCCTTTTATTCGGAGTTTCCTGACTGATTTTGTATTTAATTATTCTTTTTTTTTAACTTTAATAAATTGAATGGAGATTTATTTATCTATTGTCTTGCTTTATCTTTATATTGTACAATTTCTTCAATAAATGTTATATTTTTTTTCTTTTTCTCTTGTTTTTTTTTTAATCTCTGAACATGTCTTTTAGTAGCTTATCATATTTGATTTTATTCATTATTAAGCTTTCACTATATTATAAAATAATTTTATGCCTTAATGTGTAAGCATTCAATTAAAATAAATGAAATGAAATGAAATGAAACGATGACCAGCGCTGGAAAGCTCAGGGTGGTGCAGATTAATTTGCATTACTCTCAAGCTGCCACCGACGACCTGCAGCTCTTCATGACTGATGAGAGTGTGGACGTGGCCCTAATCCAGGAACCATGACTATACAAAGCCAACCTATTCTTGCATCCGCATATCTGCCTTACGAGGAAGAAAGGAAGAAGACCCCAAATCACCACTACCAAGGAACCTGGTGCAGTACGCCAGCACCACCAGAGACAACTTAGTAGGAAGTATGGACGCCAACGCTCATCACACACAGTGTAATGGTCAAACATATACCACCTTACTCAGAAGAAAATGTTCGTAATTTCTGCATTTTTATTTCGAGAGAAAAGAGATTTTTTTTCTCCTTTTTATTTCTTGCAACTTTTACTTTTTGTTGCGTGCTAATAAGTGCGGACGGTAACCCTGTGTCATGCACACGATCCGCGCCACGCACAAGCACAAAGCAGATTTGCTCTGGAAGGGGAGGAGCCTATTTATGGTACTCTCTTACGATTACAATGCACTGAGCATAACCGGTTTGCGCAGAATGGAAATTTCACATCAGACACAATCAAGTAAAATATGACATGGCTTGGTGCTTGTTGTAAAAGAGAAGCAGTTGGTGTATAGGAGGCGGAGCATCTCAGGGAAATTTATTTCCGTATGAGTTTTGCATATGAGTTGTGCGTGGGGAAAGGTACTTTTGGTTGTCAGTTGTCACAGGCAAAATTTATTTTCGAGCAATTGTGCATGGGGGTGAATGAATGTTTGCGAACTATCTTGCATAGCGGAGTTAATGTTTACGAGCTAAGATGAATAGCGGAACCGAGTTTTACATGCGATTTAAATGGTGGCGTGGCATTATGCACTTAGTTCGATAACATGTTTTCGAACTCCCTTGGGTTGGCTTGCGCAATCGGCTTGGGTAATTTGGGATATTCACGGAGAGGTTAGTCAGTCGGAGTTGAGTCTTGGAGACAAGTGGCCGTAGCCGTGCCAGGTGGCAAAACCAATGTCGGGATATTGCTCCCGTGAGTATCGACCAAGTTAAACACCCAGTCATGGTACTGCCGCGGACTACAGAAAACGAAAAAAAAAAAAGGAAAATTCCTATAATTAAAGTTCGTATGATTTTAACTGACTGTGTCGAAACCGCGATTCGGGTAAATTAAATTTGATTCCCGTGTAAGACCCCATCTGCATTAAGGGCATACGTGTGTGAAATATGCGACGTTAGTGTGAACTAAACCTGCCACTAATTGTATTATCCTCCGGGACCTCACAGGAAATTTTCCTCCAAGTGACATAGCGCCACGTGCGTATTTTCGTCTGTGCGTTAAGCGTGTGCGAGCCTGTTAATCAACCCGAATTGGGTCAGTAAATTTTGTTGTGAGCCCCGGGATAAGCCCAGTATATTGGCCCCCAACCCTCCTAAGACCACCTGTCCAGAACTGTACTTGAACGTTCGGCAGTGTCGAAATGCATAAAACATTCACTCCAGAAAGACTCAGTGCTTGATGTAATCAATAAGACGACTCAGTGCTTGATGTATAAGACTCAGTGCTTAAATGTATTCAGAAAGACCCAGTGCTTAAATTCTATACGGCGATTGTACATCGGAAAAATCTGCCGCAACAAAATACCTTTGATGGACAAGGACCCTGACCGCAGATAAACGACGGATGGACGTATCCGATCCAGCGAAACACCACGTGTGAGATGTGACAGTTTTCGTCTTGATTCATGGTATCTTTAAATATTTTGTATTCGCTAATTAAAAACCCAGATTGAGATTTAGCTTAATTTTAAGAGGTATTTTTAAGCGCGCATTTGTAGTTATATCGCTTAGGTAATTCTTTTGTTGATTTGATATCGTATAGCGACCAGTAAAGAAACGAAAACAAATTTTAAGATTCTACTTTTTATTTTTTTGTTACTACCTAACTAAAGTTTGAGTAGAGCATATTGCTATTAACGACAAGTTAGTGTTAAGCATTACATAATATGATATTATCATCAAGTTTTTTTTTAATTTTTTTTTATGAATCGGACCAGTGGTGATTCAAACCCGGTCAAAGTTAGTCGTTACCGATTAAGATAAAGCATCTGCTTTCGCCAGCGCTGTCGAGGTAGGATAGGATTATCTTAGCTGATTTCCACGGTATAGATATTTTTTTTGTGTTAACTCACTACGCCTTCGGTTGTGGAATGGCCACCATAAGAAGAGGTTGAATTTCGACGTGGACCGATTTCTATTTTTCTTGTCTTTAGTCAGATTTGAAGTTGTAGTATTCTTGCACTGCATTGCAGACCATTAAAGCATAAGCATTATGATAGTTTTGTTGGTATCAGTACAATAATTGTTAAAGGCTCTTCAGGCCGATAGATTCAGTGGAATCTTTGCCCTATGGTGGCCCTATTGTATAAGATTAGATATAGTAAATAAAACAAAAAAATAATCATGAATTGTAACGTTAAATAAATTGTGTGTTCATTTTGGTTCATGGAAGGTATGGGAAAGCATACCAGAATGAAGTAAGTAATCAGCGAAGTGGGGTCACTAAGCCTTAAAAAAGTGACCTAGGTAGGGAGCAGTGGCGTGGCGTCCATATAACCCGATTCCTACCGACTTACCTTTTCAAATCTCCACCAGTCAACACTATCTATCTACCAAAAACCAAATATACCTATACATGAAACACAAATGAATTTTTATTCACAAAATGGTACACACACATAACCCTGCAAACCAAAAGTCAGTTAATAAATAATATTGTGTGTATCCATTTTCATAGAATAACAACATCGTCATCGTCTCGTCACGACAAAGCGAAGGGAACCCAAAATATGTCGGGTTATTAAAGCTCTCACTTGATAGTTGATTTTGAGAGAATATAAGCTTGTTATCTCTTTCAACACCCACTTGGTTATGTAGAAAATAACGCGCTTTTCTTCGAGTTATTCTCAGTTCTTACTACTTACTGCTACTACGTTAATTTTGAGTGCTGACTGCTGACGCTGAGTGAACATTTGTATCTATCTCTTTTTTTCTTCCCTGAGTACTGCGGTGGGTTTTGGGTATGTGTTTTACACCCACTTGGTTATGATATGAACAAAATAACACGCTTTTCTTCGACTTATTCGATTTTCCTTTACTTCTTCTTTTCTTATTGTGTCTTGTGTGAATAATTATAGGTACTATGTTGAGGTAGGTAGGGTAGGTGTTTTGGTTTACAAATACAGTTGGCAGATTGCAGGGCGCAAATTGTAAATTTTAAATATTGAATAAATATTGACTTGAAGTATAAAAAAGGTCGCTTGAATTGATTTTGCTCAAGTACGCAGGTGTCGAGGTATGTTTTCTGCCTCCTTGGCAGAATCACACCGACCGCAAGGTAACCATTACAACAGTGGGCAGCAGAAATATTAATAAAAGAAGTGAGTCTATACTTGATTTTATATTACTCTCCAACCTACATATTTGTAACAGGGGTAGCCATCTTACTTATCACAACAAAATTAGGGAAGAGGTAATTGGTCTAACTTTAGCGCTCCCAGTAGACAGATTCCGGGTCAATGACTGGAAGGTTTCCTCGAAGTGCTCTTTCTCTGATCATTTTAGATAACATTCACAATCGACTTTGAATTACCCAAGGAACTCCCCTTTTATAATACTGTCAAGACTGACTGGAGTAAATTTTGTGAAATGGTCGAACGTCGACTGCCAACTAACCCCATAGGTACATTCCCGAATAGCACACTTGGGTTTTAATATGGTACATATAACTCTATTACAACTATCAAGTTATTTCCTAAGTATTGCAGTAACATTGTCACATCGCACATTGTAACCAAAATAGCAGCATTTCCCCTCATATTTTGCACACAAGTTTGTAGTATTTGTGTTTTACTTAGGTTACTTAGGGTTACTTACACGAAAACGTGTTGCATTTAACTTAACCAATGTTTTATTAACATAACCATTAAGTAACTGCTGAGTTGTTCTGTTGTTTATGCAAATCAGTTTCAATAATATGTTGGCTATAATATAAGTACCTATGAGAAATGTTTCTGTAAACATTCCAGAAGTTTAAAATAAGTTATTATGAAAATGCTCTTTGAGTCTACATGTAGACAAACAAATAAGGAAGTATAAAAGGAAAGGTAAATGTATTCGATGTGAAAGGTATAAGTATATAAGACATGTTATAGGAAGTTGAATTTTGCTGCGATTTCTGACCAAAATCTTCCAACGAATAGAAGCTATGCAAGGTATATTAAAAACTGAAATGTATTTTTCACATTTTAAAACCTATGGTTAAATAAGTATATCAAATGGTGAAAATATGGCGGTTGTTATATGAAACATCATTGAAACATGAAACATAATATTATAACTAAAATTTCCCTTCAAATGCTATTGAAATGAAGTTACAACAAAATAAAAACTGAATGTTAGCAAACTGTTATTTCCATATTTATGCGATGTAATAACAACAAGTAAGCGCACAAGCTAATCGGCTGTCAATTATCAGTGCTGCCGCCTTTGCAAAATAAACATAACCAAAAATTAACAAAATTTATCGAAATTAACAAATTAATTTTGATTTAATATCTTCTCACAGCTGTAGGGGACTCCTTGCTATCTTAGGAAAATATGGGTAAAATAAAAAAAAAGAAGACGAAAAAAAAATTAAATAAAATAAATTATATATGAAAATTAAATTTGTTCATTGTAACACACACCCTGTTTTATTTTAAACAATACAATCTCTGAACCAGATGGAATTCTGTCATGAAACAGCTGAGTCCTTTCGTTCACTTGAAAGGCGTAAGCGATGCCCTTTTCCTTCCTTTTTTCGTGATGATGGCGACTTCAACCATCTCGAGGAAAGACACGCTCTCTTCTTTTCTGGACACCATCGATGATGGTTCGCTAAGAGCTTAGACACGTAAAATAACTCCGCATTTTTAGAAAAAAAAAGTATTTTTTTTACTCGGTGCCTACCTAACGCGACGGAGATTTATTTTTGGTAAAAACCCACCACGGTCCAACTTCCTGCCAAAGCAAATTGCTTCGTCATCGAGTGTCGCTGAGTTCATTAGACAAGAGAAACTAACAATATCTTTTTTTTACTGTTGCGTGGACAGTCGGAGCAGATATCTCCCACATGCACTATCGCCAGATTTATGACCGACTCCTCAACGAAGTCCATACGTCATCATCAGAAACATCAGTAAGCCGCAATTCTTCATATTACTGCCCAAAAGTTGAGTAGTATACGCATTTCCTCACACGTCTCACATTTGGTAGGCGAACGAAACGCGCAATTTAGCATCCCACCGATCATCAGTGCAGTACGAAAAGCAGCAACGTGATCAGCGATCGCCCGCTCTACCCTTTTTCCAAGTTCTTCGACTCTGGATCGGTCCAAAACAGTGAGGAGGGCGGTGGAATTGAGAAAGCACAAGAAAATAAAAAACAACAACAGCAATCACCAAAGTATCATCCAAATTCAGCTATAAGTCTCGACAAACAAAAAATTATCTCCGATAAGAGTGGGTACGCACTATCAGCCGCCTGCTATCGTCGTTCCTTTCAACCCGCAACAACCCATCACCAGACCATCAGGTAGCCACACCATCGCCATCACGATTGAGCAACGAGATTCAGCCAACAGCAACAACATCAGACTGTTTGATTTGTTATCAGGTTTTTTTGTTTACCAGAAATTATTTTGAGCTAAGTATTTTAATGAAACAATGTGAGGTTCGTTCAAGGCCATTAAATTTTTTCTCTTTTTATCCTAGTGAATTTAGGTCTCATCAAGGACCCTCAATAAAAGATGTGCATGGTCATCTTTAATGCAGTAAAGTCCACAGGTGATCGAAGAAATGTAGAAAAAGGTACACATATATACCGGTGAGTGTCTCAATACAGCCTTGGAACAAACTAGTTGAAACTATTTTGATTAACTAATATCGTGGGACTAGCTCCAAATCATATTCGCCGGATTGATTTTCTTAAAATTTTTATTTATTTGTGGGCAAGAGAAATGAAAAAATGTTGTTAAACTAAAATATGGCAAATAGAATACAAAGAATAGTGCGTTTAGATAATCTTATGACACATTTGTTTTCGGAGAACTTTCATACTTAAATGGTTTCATAGCAGTTGCAGTAGATGCATTTCTTTTAATATTATCTATAAAGCAATAACCACAAATTAAAATTTTGGATATACATATTTGAATATCACCTTTGTTGTTGCTGTTTCATATCTGTGATTCGACGTCATTCTAGACCCATAGTTTTTTTCTGTATAAATAAATAATTCTGTTTAACTTGAACTGAAATCTTCAACTGTTTCACATTTTTTTTACATGAAGATATTCACCATGCGTTTTGAGTAAAGTTTTTGTGCTATTGGGCAGTGCAATGCCATAGGTAAGTTACATCGGTGGTAACTTGAGCTACTCGTAGGTGGTTGTTCATCATTTTTTAAGGGGCTATCGCAATGAACAAAAGCGGTGTGGTAGCTGTCACGTATACCTACACTAGAATTATATGTATAAACGCTAGGTACATTTTATGTATTGAGCATCATGTCCTAATGTAAATAAAGAGTCAGTTATTAGCTGAGCGCTAAGCGAGATGGACGTCTTTTATTTAAACTCGTATTCGTTACATGGTGCCGAAACCCGGGAGCGAAAAAGTATAATAATCTCGCATACATTATAAACATTTTTTTTCCTTCAATGTCGCTTAAACCACCGAAACCATTGTTGGTCAACAATGATATCGACATGGCCCAGGAATGGACGGAGTGGCTAGATGGGTACGAAAACTATTATATTGCATCAAAAATATCTGCCGAAGAAGAGAAGATCCGGGTGGCAAATTTTAAAACGGTTATCGGTCGCGACGCGTTAAAAGTGCTTAATATTCTCGGTCTAACAGAAGACGAACAAAAGAAACTTGAAATCATTCAAGAAAAGCTTACAGCTCATTTTTCACCAGCAAAAAACAAAACATACGAGCGGTGTCAGTTTCATCGTATTAAACAACACAACAACGAACCGATCGAAGACTTTTTCCAGAAACTCCAAGAGCAAGTAAAAAAATGCTCTTACGGTACCAACGTAGAGGAATTCGTCACCGATCAAATCGTATTAGGAATACACAGCGAGGAAACAAGACAGAAATTATGGCTCCAAGACAACCTAACGTTGGAAAGAGCAAAGAAAATTTGCAGAGCAGCGGAGAGAGCTAGCAAACAAATTTCCGAATTAAACAGCGAAACCAGAGCTGCTACATCAAGCGCAAATGTAAATAAAATAGACAAAGACGACGTATTCGATTGCTCGCGTTGCGGTAACGAGCACGGCTACAGGAGCTGCCCAGCGTACAATAAAAAATGTCATAGGTGCGGGCGTATGGGTCATTTTCAGTCGTCATGTCGCCAAAAACAAAGGAAACCAACGGACCTAAGAAAAAAAGTAGGAAAAATAACAGAAAGTCAACAACGGGAAAAATATATGCCTTGTCTGGTGATTGCGAGGCGAATGAATGCGATAGTGACAGTTCTTCGGATGATTATCGATTTGTTGGGTCAATTTTAACTAGACGCGAGAGCCCGAAAAATGACGATAAGGTGGGCAAGTGTAAGCTAACACTCAAACTCGACACGGGTGCCCATTGTAACGTGTTGCCAAAAAAAACGGCAGACGCACTAGGGGCAATCATCGCGGAGTCAATGACCAAACGTTTGATTGCGTACAATAACCAAAGCATCAAAGTCATTGGAGAGGCAAAAATTCCCTGCAAGTACAAGCAATCCGAACACATAGTTGCGTTTAAGATCGTAACTGAGAACTTGCAACCGATACTAGGTAGAGACAGCTGCGAAAAAATGGGATTAATAGCACGGGTCAATAAAATTGATGATGATGATGATAAACGATTGGGATGCTGCAAAGAATTCGAATACGATATAGACTTCATTGAAACCCCGCAATTCAAAATTATTCCAGCACGACGGGTGCCTCACGCGCTTCGGGATCAAGTCAAAATGGAACTAAATCGTATGGTAAAAATGGGCGTTATTACACCGATAAGCGAACCAACACCAGCGGTCAGCCCAATGCTAATCGTTAACAAAGGAAGACTCAGAGTCTGCATGGATCCTACGGAATTAAACAAAAACATCCGACGGAGACACTACCCACTAAAAACTGTAGAGGAAATTGCAGCCAGAATAAACGGCAGCAAATATTTCACAAAATTAGACTGTGAGAAAGGGTTCTGGCAACTTAAGGTAACCAAGCGAACTTCCAAATATTTAACGTTTTCAACACCCTGGGGTCGATATCGATACTTGCGGATGCCATTTGGTATATCGTCAGCGCCGGAAATTTTCTCCGAAGTAATGAATCGTACTCTGGAAGGAATAGGCAATGTGGAAGTGGCTATGGACGACATATTAATACATGCAGGGTCAAGGGAAGAAGTACAAAAAATCACTAAACAAGTAACTGAACGCCTGACAAAAATGGGGTTCACGTTGAACAAGGAAAAATGTAAGTACAGTCAAACCAATGTTAAATTTCTCGGTCATATCTTTGCAGAAGATGGGTACAGAGCCGATCCCGAAAAAATAGAAGCCATCAATAGATTAAAACCACCAACAAGTGTAAAGGAACTTCAGCGTATACTAGGTATGGTAACGTACCTAGAAAAGTTTATAAGCAACTTGTCAGACCTTACCGGCCCCCTAAGAGGATTACTACGCAAGGAAATTGCGTGGTGCTGGAACACCGAACACCAAGCAGCATTTGACAACATTAAGCATACGTTAACAACAACTCCAGTGCTGGCTTACTATGATGTTAACCAAGGTGTCAAGTTGTCCGTCGACGCCAGCAGCAAGTCAATGTGTGCCTGCCTGATGCAAAATGGCAGGCCAGTAGCCTATGCCACACGAGCATTCACTCAGTCGCAACAAAACCAACCACAAATCGTTAAGCAAGCGTTGACCATCAGATTTGGATGCACTAAATTCCACGAATACGTCTACGGCAAGGAGCTAATTATCGAAACGGATCATAAACCTCTCGAGACTATATTTAGAAACCCAATCCAGAACGCACCTCTCCAGCTCCAGCGCATATTGTTCGATGTATTAGTATATTCACCAAAGGTAAACTACGTCAAAGGTACAAACGTACTGATCGCCGATACGCTAAGCAGAGACTGCCTTACAAAAGACGAGGATACCGACGAAGAATGTGCGGTGAATACAATTCTAGCGATTAGCAACGATCTAAGAGAGCGGTTGATTGAGGAAACAAGGAATGATGTCCAGCTCCAGTTGTTGAAAGCCGTCTTTATGGGCGGATGGCCAGATAACGAAGAAAACCTGCCAGCATCTGTAAAAATGTATGCACCGTTCAAACAAGAAATAATTTTCGAAAATGGACTATTGCTTAAAGGTCATAAGGTTATAGTCCCGAAAAAGGAAGTACCAAATATGATACGGGTAACGCATTTGGGCCACGTTGGGATAACTAAATCGATTCAACGCGCTCGTCAAACACTGTATTGGAACGGCCAAGCCAAGGACATCAGGAATTACGTAGAACGATGCGCAATATGTCAACAAACGGAACGGGCGAACCAACGAGAACCGATGATAATGCGCCTAATACCCGAATACCCTTTCCAAATAGTGTCTACAGATATTTTCAAATTCCGGGGAGACGATTTCTTACTAATAGCAGACCACTATTCGGCATTTGTAGATTTCCGAAAGCTGAACTCGTCAACATCGTCGGAGGTGATCCTGTTTTTACGCCAATGGTTTTCCGTTCATGGCATATCAGAAACATTGGAATCAGATGGCGGCACGCAGTACTCGAGTAGAATGTTCCAAACAACGGATTTGCTGAAAGAAACGTGCAAACCGCAAAGGGCATTCTGAAGCGTTGCTATCTCGACAACACAGATCCGTACCTGGCCATGCTGATGCTTCGAAACACGCCGCGAAACGACGTATTGAAATCCCCGAGCCAACGGTTATTCAGTAGAAGAACTAGAACTACAACACCTATTAGTGTCGAAGCGCTTAAGCCCGAGATCGTAAAGAGAGTTACCGAAGAACTAACCGAACTGCGGTTGAGCCAAAAGCGTTATGTAGACCGAGCAGCGGCAGTTATGCCACCACTGACAGTCGGCGACCAGGTGCGCATGAAGGTGGCGCCTCGTGAGTGGAAGGGTGCCAAGGTGGTTGAAAAAACGGAATATCCGCGATCAGTCATAGTGGAAACGAACGATGGAAAACAGTACAGAAGAAACACATTTCACTTACACAAAACAAAAGCATGCATTCAATCACCGACCACCGCAACCGAGGTGTCTAATACGAACGAAAACACAACATCAAACGAGCCAGTCGTACCATGTCCAAACAATGGTACCGAGGCTAGAACACCAGCTACTATGTCGACGGAGCGTTTACCGATTCAAGAAGATGCGCTCACCAACGATGCAGTTCCACCGTTATCCACTTTGCCGATGAAGAGCAGATACGGACGAATAGTGAAACCGGTTGAGCGATACGACGCATCCAAATAGATGTCACCCGCATTTTTTTTATCAACGATTTCATATATAATTTGAATTACTTTAATTTTTTTTTTCATTCTTTAGAGTATACGTGAACACCAGGGGAATAGAGATGTTTTTCAGCAGCAGTTTCGATCCGAACTCTAAATGAAGTAATTAATGTTTAATGAATTAAGTTTAGTGAAGTAAAGGCTCGGACGAAATGCGTTTTCTCAATAATTTCTATAGTAGTTAACTTTTTTTGTAAGAAAAGAAGATGTCACGTATACCTACACTAGAATTATATGTATAAACGCTAGGTACATTTTATGTATTGAGCATCATGTCCTAATGTAAATAAAGAGTCAGTTATTAGCTGAGCGCTAAGCGAGATGGACGTCTTTTATTTAAACTCGTATTCGTTACAGTAGCCAAGGATGGTCGATACTCTTTTACGGGTATAAGACTGTGGGGGGGACGCTAAGGGAACCGACTACACCTTCCGGTTTCCCAAGGATTTCAGAACTTCGATATTTCTTTCTTTTGCGTATTTTGATATCCAATAAAACTCCGAGACTCAGTTTGTCCTATTCATTCGTGGTTCCAACTCTAAATTACAAAACTTTTTGTAGGCATGAAACAATCGTACGGTCGTCCGGTAGTAGGTGTAAGAATCCACGACTTGACATTAGGCTGCCGGCTTATTGAAGCCTTAGCTTAAGTTTAGCATCACATTTGACAATATTCTTTAAATCAATTTTCTAATTAGATCACTCGACGACCTTAACTAGTTGGTTTGTTTTTATACTAGTTTTGAGTAGTTGCGTCGTGTTCGAGTTATTAAATTTATATCTAGCTATTGCTGCAGTTTGTCAGGCGACCGGGAGTTTCGATTACTTAGAAATCACCGCTCCGTCTGATGCGCCTGGACTCTGTTTCAGTTAACTACCTGTGCTATATGATATCGAACCAATTACAATGTGCGACGAAAAAAAAAATAACACGTTTCCAAGTTAACGAACTATTTTCGCACATCTGTACCAGAAGTTAGTCACCATGAAGTAAGTTTTAAAAAAAATCCTTCTTGGTTTTTGCTAAGCTCATTACGATCTTTAAACATGCACGAAGAGACATTTTGAAGAGAAAATATAGATAGTGTGAGACTATTTTATTCACTTTGTATCTTCCAATACTTTGAAAAACTAAATATCCGTTTATAAGCTTAAGTGAAGAGATATGAAAACTGAATCCTTTTAATTGATCCCCTTTTTTTTAATTTATTATATTTTTACGTTTTTTTAGTTTATTTGATCTCTTCTAGTTCATATTATATCTATATACATACATCGTCGCTCGGATAAATTAATGTCGTATGTGCGAAATTGGGGGTTTTGAGTTTTAAATGCAGTTTTGCTTTAAAAAATTTTATTTTTCATCTTCTGAAATCCGTTTTACAATAGCTACCTTATACCACGTTCCCACCAACGTGATTTAGCTAAATCATCTCATAAATTACGTGATTTATCATACATTTTCGTAATTAATAATTACGTGATTTAGACGTGTTTAATTTTTAATTACGTATCTGTCATCGCAAATCCACACAAAATAAAATCGAACATACACAAATAAAATCACACATACCTGTTATTAACTTCACCACTTTATTCAGCAAACAATAAAAAACCAAAACTGTCAAAAAAATTATTTTAAATTCAATTTTGTTCTAATTTTGTGTTTCGGTGAGTTTTTGATATTTTTATTAAGTACATACAAACAAAAATGGTTTTATTCTTGGCAGTTATGGCAACAAAACAAAAACAACAAAAAACATTTTGCACATACAACAATTAGTTCTTACAAAAAGAGTGTATTCTTCATTTGGGAAAATAATGTCGTATGTGCACTTTATACTGCACATACAACAATTGTTTACTCAGGTTCGGGAAAATGTTTGTCGTATGTGCCTTAAGATAATACACAGCCGTGTGTAATTTCAGTACTCAATAGCATTCAAGATGTCAGGCAGATTGGACACGTCGCCTGCGCCGATTATATCGGACGAGCTTTTTGCGTATGTATTTTGAATTATTGAAGGTATAGTAGCATTCAAATGTGTTTATTTAACGTCTTTAGTATGCGCCACGAAATATTGGGAGAAAAGTTACTTCCGGGTCCATCAAGTTCCACAAATGCGAACTCCAAGTACATAATATTAAACACAAATTATTTTTATGTGTACAATATCTTATTCTTTCTTAGGGAAGAAGCTATTGATGTACAGCTAAGTAGTGATGAAGATTTTTCCCCGGATGATGAAGCCGATGATCCTAGCTACCAATTGCCAAAGGCATATGAAGACTCTTTAAAAACATATAATGAATCGGCAGATCAAATAATATTACCTACTCCTCCTTATGGAGATTTAAATCTGCCATCATGCTATAGCAGCTCTTGTAATTTAATTCAATTTTATATATTAGAAATCGTTTTGTTCAATTTTAATAATTTGTTGCAGCCTGCAGTGAATCACCTACTCTTACTAGAAAGCTTAAACGAAATCCGTCGTTATGGAAGCAAAATGTGCGAAAAAATCTTCGGGAGCAGGGCTTGCAATTAAAAGCACAAAACGGAGTTTCAAGACCTGCAAGATCCATGAGACCAACTTGTCTGCAATCATGTTTTTATGGTTGCACTCGTTCTATTACCGACGCAGAAAGGCAAAACGTTCATACACAATTTTGGAGTTTAAGCACCGAAGAAAAGAAATTTTTTTATGGGAACTTCGTAAAAAAAACATGATATAAAACGAAGGCGAAAGACAAACAAAGATGACGATCATCCAAAAGAAAGGCAAGCTTTCATTTTTATTTTTTAATAAGAGATCGAGTTATACAAGTATGTAAAAAGTATTTTTTTAACACATTGGACATATCGGAGAGAACAGTGTATTATTTCTTTAATAAACATTACGTAACCAAAGGTGAATTTAAACCTGGGACTTCAAAACGTGGCCGAAAAGCTACAGATGAAAGTCGCATAAATGTCATAAAAGATCACATTTCGAGCTTCCCCGTTATAGATTCCCATTATTGCCGGGCAACGACTTCAAGAAAATATTTGGAAGCACACTTAAATATACAAAGAATGTATGATTTATATAAAACAAAGGTTGGCAATCCAGTCTCTATTGACATTTACCAGAATGTATTTAGCACGAGTTTCAACCTTTCTTTCTATGCTCCAAAAAAAGACCAATGCGACAAGTGTTCTCTTTACAAATCGAATAAAGAAAGTTGCACAGAAGCTGAAAATAAACAGTACGAAAAACATTTGGAAGAAAAAAGATACGCAAAAGCAGAACGGGATAAAGATATCCAGAATATTGATAGGAGTCTTGCCGTTTTGTTTTATGATTTGGAAAACGTTTTTACCTTACCAAAAATGTATACTTCCAACTTTTACTATAAACGAAAATTATGTGTATACAATCTCACTGGTACGCTGATAATTCCTGGATGTGATAAAGTTACATATTGTGCTATATGGAATGAGACTGTAAGTGGGCGCTCTGGAAATGACATCGCCAGTGCGTTAATAAAAATTTTAAACAAAATTGTAGATGATCATCCCTACGTAAAAAAATTAAATCCTGTGGAGTGATTCGTGCGTCCCACATAATAGAAACAGAATTACATCTACTGCAATTTTTAAATTTTTGCACGACCAAACTAAAATTGAAGAAGTAGTTCAAAAATTTTGTGAGCCGGTACATTCTTGCTTACAGGAAGTGGATTGTGTTCATAGCGTAATCGAAAAATATTTAAGAAATATTGAAATACCCAGTCAAATAACGTTAATAAAGCTGCTAAAAAGAATGAATTTTCAAAACGTGACTTTAAAACTACTACAGATGACCCGGAAGGATTTCAAAAACTATGCTGTCAAATCTGAGAACTTTGCTTTTAAGCAGATTCAGTATTTTATTAAAAACCTAGATTGTAGTAAGAAAAATGATTTAAAGAGTATGATTCCTCTTTTAGAAAATGAAGAGGATAGAAACTTTTTCCGAATAGTATTAAAGCTTTAAGTTATTGACTACTAAACATTTTGAATAATGTATTTTAATTTTTATTTTATGTTCCTAATTGAATATACACATATATGTGCTGTGAATTTAAAGTGATATTATTTTTGTTTTCTTAGTATGTATTATAAACCTAAGTTTTTATGTTTTGTACAACAAAAAAATTAGTACAATAAATGTTTTGTTTTCTCATTACCAAAAAATATAGTGTTTTTTTTTTTTTTTCATTTCAAATTCGATTTGTTTTTTGTTTGTCGTATGTGTTAACATTTTGTCGTCTGTGTTTGGGTGACAAACACATTTAGTGAAAACGTCACATACGACAACGGCATTTTGGGAAACATTCGGCCTTACTAATAATCAAACACTAATGTCAACGATTAGCTGGTTGCCAGCTTTAGTAAAAATGTACAGCATTAGTGAAACGGTACCAATAAACAATTAGACCTCTACATTTGCTAGTGCGACAACTTTCTTAGAAACTATTACATTTTTTGTCATCGCAGAATTCAAATTTCATAATTTGTTTTCGTGAAAAACAAGGTAAATGGTTTATTTCACAACGAGGATTTTATTCTAAAAAAAGGAATATTTAAATTGCAAATTAATTTGCCCAACAGATTTCTTTTCAATCCTTTTTGAAGCTTATTATAAGCAAAAAACAAAACAGAAAATAGGAAATGCACAAAATATCCGCTGATCTGTCAATTATCGTATGCAAATCAGTAATGCCCTATTGTTCGATCGGACACAATTCTCAGTACTTTTTATAATACGCTTTCCTTTGTTTTGTAATACTTCACGATTGATTTATGAGTGAATTTGTGCCGTAATAAGTTCTCTTTTAAGTTATACAACAAACGGAACACAGTTTATTAGAATGCTTTGATTTATTCGTTGGCTGATAATGCAAATCAAAACTTATTGGTAGTCCAAAGATCACATTTAGATCGTTAGCAAGTGAATATTTTCGAAAGAAATATTAACCTGCTTATTCATTTCCGTTTGCAAAACAGTACCTACTTGCAAAAGTGTATGGAGGTGTGAAAATAAATACAATTTGATCTTTTAAAAATTGCATGGCTTTATTACTTAATTCGGGAAAAAATATAAAGCCTTGGACATTCTAATACATATATGTACATAAACTGTCATGTTTTCTCCTAGATGAATTCGCACCAAGTAATACAGAACTTTGTATATCTTAAATTTGCACATACTACCTGATATTCCTCCAGCAGTTCCCAAATTTATTATTTCGCATGGATTTTGCTGAATGCTGACAATTCTTCTATCTATATTTTCCGCGAAGTCAACCTTTTCACGACAACCATCTCCACACCAATATTTGAGATCTTCATCCAAAATCTACCTGCCGCCTAAGGTACTGAGAATTGTAAAAAAAAGTATTCAGGTATGAGCTGTCCAATATTAAATGAACAGATATTTTATTCTCTTAGCGACTACTCTCAAGAAATTCTTGGAAAGATCCCAAACTTATATCAAATTAATTTTTTACTTAGCATGTATTCGTTACAAACTAAAATGTAAATCAATCACTAGCACTAGCGGTTAAACAATATAAAGCAGAGAAAAGCACTAACCATTTCTTTTAATCAAAATATTCGAAGTACATATTTTAACGCAAATATTAATAAACGCTGCGTAAAAGTTATCAACTCGTTATTCAGCAGTTACGTACAATTTTTGTATGCTATCTGATGCCTACTAGCTTACTTACTTGTGCACATTTTTGTGTATAAATACGGGGGTAAGTGTTTAGAAATAAAACAAAAATGCATTATTTTTCAATTTTGTGCATACATTTGTACAAATTTGTGTTTGCTAGACTTAAAAACCACTTGCATTGTTGTATTCCAACGAATAAAATCAGAAAACATTTACATTTACCAAAATTGGTTTATAATTATAAACGTTCAGGCTGAACAACAGCGTATGTAAATTTGCTCCTATTACAAAATACCATACCATCCATTAGGATAGTTGGGCAACACTCCTCTGCAAAATGACATTTCGGGAGGATTTATTTAGCTTATGCCCGAGATAAACATGGGTTTCTGAACATTAACATTTAACCCTACAGTTAGCGGTATTCTGGCAACTATATTTGTTTATTGGTAAAGGGATTTCGGAAAGTGTGGGGTCTTTGCATAAACTGCCAGACTAAAGTTGATTATTGGTAAGGCCGATTGACTCTTATTTCTTTCTAAATTAGAATATTGATCTGATTTTAACGTTATTCAGTTGACAAAAAATGTTTTCTAAATACAGAAGTCATTTAATTTTTAAGAAATTCTACCGTAGGATTTTTGAGAAAAAAATTGTTGAATTTTGATTGAGTTTTCCCAAAAGTAGTAAAATGTAACATACAACATTAATTTATGCGAGCGACGACATTAAAATGCCACCAAAAAAGCCAAATCCACATTTTCTGCGAGGTAGTCGTAATCAACAGGGTAATAGGCCAGTAAGAAATGCAAGTGGGATCTCTTTCCGTCAGTCAACTGACGCCAGATCACAAAGCATATCTGAGAACCAAACTCAGCATCCAAATCGACAACCTGATCAAGAAAGATTCGAGAGAAATGAAAGCGAAATCTCATCCCGCCTTTTACTTGATTTCAAAATAATGTTAACGAAGAACAGGCGCATTGTTCAAATAGGCAACCCGATATAGCTAACAATTTTCATAACGATAGTCGCAATGAGGTGCCACATATTCAGCCTGAGAACCCAAGTCATGCTCGTCCTCGAAATGAAAGCTTAACGCAATACATTGAGGAGGTCGTTAACGCTACAATCGGACTTGGCAGATCAGCTGATTTCTGTAACCCTCTTTTAGACTTTGAGAGGGAAAGGCACATTATTCGACGGGAAGTAGCAGAAACGGTACGTGAAGTACTCAATGCGACTTCTCCTATGCAAAACCATGCGGCTGATTATGATGTTAACCGTAGACTACCTCAGCAGAGCACTGCCAATCGAAATGTTGAAGCCAATCCGGAAGGTCAAGGTGCGCAAAATGATCAGCCAAATCAAGTTAGATCCAGTTGTCAGGTCAACGAAAATGTCCAAAATATTATGAATTAACTGAATGCATTGAATTTTGACTCTGAAGCTCCAAGCGAACGTCCGACACACTCATATACCAGTAATAAAACATTAGAGTTTCAGAAATGGGGCTTGAAGTTCGACAATCAACATATGACGGTGGACGACATCATCTTTCGTTTGCACAGACTCAAAGATTGTTGCAGTGCAACCTGGGACGAAATCTATCGTCACTTTCATCTTTTCGTTACTGGCCCGGTAGAGAGGTGGTACTGGATGTACCTTAACGCAAACCCAAGAGCAAATTGGGATACTTTCCAGACTGCTTTGTTTGAGCAGTTTAGAACACTCGAAACGGACTCTGAACTGTCTCGGCGAATGTTTGACAGACGGCAGGGACCAACTGAGAGCTTCGATGACTTTTACAATGCCATCCAAATAATTAACATGCGGCTCCACATACCAAAGTCTGCTAGACAGCTCATTGATTTGCTCAAACAAAATGTTAAGCCTCGTATCGGCGAATTACTGATAACGTTCAGTACTAATAGTTTGTCGGAGATGATTTACGTGTAAGATATCCATTTAAGGTCACCCTGTCTACGCTAATCCATGCACCTACACTTTTATTTAGTATAATGGCTATATTATGTATCTAACAACTCGAGTTATATAAATGCATTATTTGGAAATACATACAGTAGAACTGTATGATCGTATGATCTGCGACACTGTTGGAAATGCTTAACGTTAATTTATATATACAAGTCTTTTGTTCTCGTATTGTTCTTTCTATGTACAAAAGTATTTTAAGTTATCTGATCATTGTTAAGAGTCAGTCTAAATAAAGCGCTGAAAGTTGACTTATCACTCTTTTAATTTTGTGTGACAAATTGTGTCTGTTACAATAAAAATTCTTACAAACTATCAGAAGTGGGATCGTGTTTAAACTCGATTTTTTTTTAAAGAGCAATTGCCTGACTTTATTTTGCAAAAATGAATGCTCAAATGTGCAAATGTGATAAAATTAAAGGAAAAGCTATCCGAAATGGGACTGCCAACAAATGGACTTAAGGCAACATTAAAGATCCGTTTGGATGAGGCCATAGGACAGCTAGATGATGGGCAGAAGGAAGAGTTTTTTCCGACTGGTATTATTGGTGGTATTTTGGAGGAAAATGAAAACAGTGATGCTGCATCTGACGAGGAGAATTCAATTTCACAACAGCTGGAGAGCCTTCGTAAACAGGTTAAGAAGAAAGAGGAGATAATTATGCTGCAAAAGAGGTTGGCGGAGTTGAGCAATCGTCGTACTCTTTACGTGATATTGAGGAGTTCCTACCGACGTTTTCCAGAGATGACAACTATCCCGTTACGAAGAGGATAAGGAGTTTTGCTGACTCAAAACTAATTTACAATCTTAATGAGTCAGAGTGTTTCATTTACGCTAAGAGATTGCTGAAGGGCACGGCAAGGTTATTTCTGAGATCAACATCATGTTGGTCATGGAGTGAACTTAAAGCAGCCTTACTTACTGAATTCCACCATCAAACAACGGCTACGGATGTACACAATTCATTACGGAGTTGTAAAAAGCGCAAAGAAGAAAACTTTCAGCAGTACGTCCACACCATGCAGGAAATCGCAACTTCAGCTGACATCGAGGAGCAGGACCTTATAAATTACATCATTAAAGGTATCCCCGACTCCATATTTAATAAGCAAATCTTGTTTACTGCCAATACAATTTCCGAGCTTAAGATCACCTTGAGAAAGTATGAACAAATGAAGTCCGAGTTCCAGCCATCGACAGGAGTTTATGTTAAACCAGTACCACAGCCAAAATATGCAACACAAACACATATCAAAGTTACGATCAAATGTTTTAATTGCAATGATGTCGGACATGTGGCCACTCATTTTCCAAAACCGCGACGGGAGAGAGGTTCGTGCTTTAATTGTGGACAAAAGGGGCATATGGTCAGAGATTGTCCCCAGTCAGCTTCAGTTTTGGTGCTTGATAATACAAAGTCAACGGATGTAAATCAAATATCTTCATTTTTGCATGACTTTTATGGAGTTATTGAGTACGCATTCCTAAAGGACGAGTCTGGATCTGAATCTCCAAGTGTTACTATGGATGCCATGACGATGATCGATACTGGAAGCTCTATAAGCTTTGTCCAGCAACAATTCATTCCACCCTACTTGACGACATCTTTAGAATCTTCAGTGCATGACTTTGTTGGAATAAATAATAGTAAGTTAGTTATATTTGGTAAGGTATTTTGTAAGATAAAACTTAATAGTGATTATGTAAATTTATGCTTATATATCGTTAAAGATGAAACCATGAAACATAATATTTACAAAAAACAAACATAAAACAAACGCTAGATGAATCAAAAGATACTATTATTGACAAAAATGGTTTGAACTATAAGAGTTTTGATAATGAGGTGGCTGAAATTTTAAATATCGATACGTGTGATGATCGCGATGAAAAAATTTGTTTACGAATAAATGAGAATTTGAGTCATGAAGAGAAAATTAAGATAATAAGCTTAGTTAACGGGAGTATTTTCACGAGTGATGATTTTGCGTTCGGTAGCCACGATTATGAAATGAAAATAACCTTTACAGACGCGAATAGTATTTTTAATTGCTCTCCACGTCGTTTACCATATGCTCATAAAATAGAATTGCAAAGAATTTTAGACGATCTTATTAATAATAATATTATTCGGGAAAGTAATTCGCCTTTTGCATCACCAATAGTTTTGGCAAAAAAGAAGACTGGTGAATTACGCCTTTGCATCGACTATCGTCCATTAAACAAAGTGACAATTAAAGACAATTTTCCGATTCCGCTAATCGAAGACCATCTAGATAGACTGCGCGGTAAGAAATATTTTTCGCTCCTTGACTTGAAAAGTGGATTATACCACGTGAAAGTTTCGGAGGACTCGATAAAATATACTTCTTTTATAACGCTATTAGGGCAGTTCGAATACTTGCGCATGCCTTTTGGACTTAAAAACGCACTTTCTGTTTTTCAGCGGTATACAAACTCAATTTTTAAAAGCCTTATTAATTCAGGAAAGTTACTTGTTTATATTGACGATCTTCTTATTGCAACAGAAACAAAAGACGAACATTTTAGCATTCTGAAGGACGTTATGGTTGTAGTCTTAGAAAATCGTTTGCAATTACGACTTGATAAATGTCAGTTTATGTTTGAGAAGATATCATATTTAGGATATGAAGTTTCCGCAAGTGGAATTGGACCAAATGCAGATGGCCTCAGGGCTGTAGCAGATTTTCCTATTCCTACAAATCTTAAAAGTGTTCATTCATTCCTGGGCTTGTGCTCATATTTTCGAAAGTTCATAAAAGACTTTTTCTTAAAACCTTTGTATGATCTTTTGAAGAAAGACGCGAAATTAATTTTTGGTGAAGAAGAATTGTTGGTTTTTCAGTTGCTGAAGCAAAAACTTCTACACGCACCACTGTTAAGAATTTATAATCCTAATGCAGACACTGAATTACATTGTGATGCGAGCAGTATAGGGTTTGGTGCTGTTTTGCTCCAGCGTCAGGATGATAAACTTCTTCATCCAATATTCTTTTTCTCGAAGAGAGCCACCGCTCAGGAAACCAAATATCACTCTTATGAACTGGAAACTCTTGCAATTGTATACGCGCTCAGAAGATTTAGAGTTTACTTAACAGGTATACAGTTTAAGGTCATAACTGATTGTCGGTCACTTACTCTTACACTAAACAAAAAACTGTTAAATCCCAGAATTTCACGTTGGGTTCTAGAGCTCTAAGATTATGATTATGTTATATAGCATAGAGATGGTAAGAGAATGAGACACGTTGATGCTTAGTAGATGTCATAATATTGTAATCATTGAGTCCGAATCTTTTGAGCATGTACTTGCCTCATCACAGCAGAAGGATCCAGTCATAAGGCTGTTGGTGGATGTGTTGGAGCAAAGGGAAAGTCCGGCTTACGAATTAATAAATGGGTTAGTTTATCGTAAGTTTAATCATAAAGTTTTTTTCTGTGTTCCATCGCAGATGGAGAGAAACGTCATCCAAACACATCACGATGCCTTATGTCATGTCGGTGCTGAGAAGTTCTACGATTTTTTGAGAAAAACTTACTGGATTCCTTTAATGAAATCCAAAAATTAAAAATTACATAAGTAATTGAAAAGTATTCACTTCTCTCCACCAAATGGCAAAAAGGAAGGAGTTTTGCACAATATTCCAAAGGGAGACAAACCCTTTGACACCATTCATGTTGACCACTATGGTCCATTGCCCTGCGAAATATTAAAAAGCATGTATTTTTAATTGCTGATGGTTTCACCAAATATACAAAACTTTATCCAATCAAAAGCACCAGCACCAAAGAAGTGGTGAAATGCTTGGAAATGTACTTTTCGGTCTATAGTAAGCCAACGCGTATAATTTCTGACAGGGGCAGTTGTTTTGCTTCTGAAGAATTTTTAATTTTTTGCACAAACAGTAATATACAGCACATTAAGGTCGCCACTTGTTCACCTCAATCGAATGGACAAGTGGAGAGAATAAACAGAAGTCTCACACCAATGCTAGCCAAAGAGAGTGAGATAGAACCTGGTGACTGGACGAAATACTTAAGCAAAGTTGAATTTGCTCTAAATAATATTGAAAACAAAAGTACCGGATTCAGTCCAAGTATGTTGCTGTTTGGTATTGCTCAGAGAGGCATAATAAATGATAACGTTCGAGAGTATTTACAACAAAATATAATCACTGAAGAGAAAAGGGATTTAGAATCGATTAGGCAAAGAGCTAAGGAAAATACTGTTCGCAGTCAGGAGGTAAACAAAGTTTATTTTGACAAACGACATAAGAAACCGCATTCGTATAAAATTGGTGATCACGTTATGATCAAAAATGTTGTTAATACTCCTGGAATAAATAAAAACCTTTTGGCTAAATATAAAGGGCCATATGAAATAATTAAGACTTTGCAGAATGACCGATATGTAATACGGGATTTAGAAAATCTACAAATTTCTCGCGTAGCATACGAAGCAGTAGCATCTCCAGAAAATATGAAACCGTATGTGAAAGCATAGTAATAAACGTATCGGTATTTATTTTAATTTCGGCTTTTATTTATATATGATTGTGTTTTAACGAATTGCTCGACAAACAAACATACATTTTACTTATGTCGCAAAATGTAATATGATCCGTATCTGATAATACACTTTCGAAAATTTGCATGATATTTATGTTCCTATGTTTATTTGAATTTGACCATCGTTTTAAGTTATTTCAATCAGTATAATGTTTAAAAATAATAATTTTCGTGATAAGAGCGTTGTGAATGTAAGTGCATGAGATATTAAATCGAGGACGATTTATAGTCAGGATGATCGAGTTGTAAGGGATTCACATTTTTAATATAAAAGGGGCTATCGCAATATTTTATATATCTTTTTAAGGTCACCCTGTCTACGCTAATCCATGCACACTTTTATTCAGTATAATGACTATATTAGACGTATTTTATTATCAGCGTGATCTGATCCGGATTAGATCACGATAATAAAACAATACGGATCATTGCAAAGTTTAATTTGAATTCTGGCAACAGTTGCTTTCAAAAACAAAGCAGATAATGAAGGGGTATTACAAACTTCATATTGCCACCAGCCATATTGCAAATATTCTGCTCAACGTGACGTCACACAAGGCACATGTCTTGAGTTTATTTTGGCGTCCAGTCCAGCCAAACATTTCAGAAATGTTTATGAAGCAAATCGGACACATTTCATAAACATTTGTAAAAGATTTCTGAAATTCATTTATTAAATGTTTATGAAATATTTAAATTTCATCCTTTTTTGGATAAGAAAAAAAATATGTGGGAGGATTATAATTAGATTAGGGAATCACGCGGCACGCAATTTAATTCAAATAATTGTTAATTCATCACTTTCTCATTACGTAGGTATCCCAAGCTTTTCTTGACATTTGTATTTTATTTACAAAAAAAAATATCGAAAAACAGCACTTACTTTCTGCAGGGAAACTTGTAAAACAAAAATTATTTCCCATCACGATTGGGAAACTGTGAAACATTTCATAAATGTTTTCAAACCAGCAAAAGATTTCATAAAAATTGTTTTGTTTAATAAATGTTTAAGAAATATTTATGAGATATGTAGGTATTTAATTGTTTATTAAGTGTTTGGCTGGTCTGCATATACCTTTAAAGAACGAAAAAAAATAACTCGGAACTCGAATGCGAAAAAATCAATTGATTTTTTTTTTTGTTCCACTTTTTAGTCTGGCAACATGATTGTGTGGCTATCGTTTGCAGGCACACCAACACTTAAAAATGAAACAAGCCATCTAGTGGGAAATAGTGGAAATAATTTTCAGATCATGTTTCATGATCTCGATGAGAAGCAGGATCATGTGCTGTTGTTGTAATTGCATGTAAATCGATGATCTATATGGATCATAGCTGATAATAAAAAACAGCTATTATGTATCTAACAACACGAGTAATATAAATGCATTATTTGGAAATACATACAGTAGAACTGTATGATCGTATGATCTGCGACACTGTTGGAAATAGGTTAGGTTAGGTTAGGTTGAGTGGGGTTGTGAGATCGTCACAAAAGACCAGGCACCAAGACGGGCCCATCGCCATTACCTGGGAACCATTACGGTTAAAAACCTAAACCAAATCGCCCAAGCAGTCAATTTCCCTACAGAATCTAATTAGTGACCCTATATTGCTTGAGGAACCGACATCCTCTAAGTCATTAAAGAAGTACCTGCCTAGGTGCTTCCTTCTACTCCGAGCAATTGCTTGACACTCGCACAGAAGGTGGGAGATATCTTCCGTGACCTGTAGGTCCTCACAGTACCTACATATGTCCGTACTGGCTAAGCCTAGTCTCATGGCATGCTTCCTTAGAAGGCAGTGTCCAGAGAGTATTCCTATCGTTATCTTTAATTTTGTTCTACTGAGACTTAGTAGTTCATCAGACTTTTTCCTATTTAAGACGGGCCAGAGTGCCTTTGAGACCCTGTGTCCTTCCAACTGTGACCATCTTGTGGCTGCTATATTGGAGGTTTTCACAAAGATAACCCTTTTTGCGACGGCCATCGGTGGTCTGATACCCTTGATCATTGCGTTTAGTGGGAGCTCCGCTCCTTCCTTAGCCAGAACGTCGGCTTTTTCATTTCCTTCAATATCGCAATGCCCAGGTACCCAACACAATCTAACACGGTTCTGCAAACATAATGCCTTAAGCATTGTGCGGCAATTCCTGACTAGATCCGATTTAGTGGTATGTGATTCTAGCGCTTTGAGCGCAGCCTGGCTATCAATGTAGATGGCGATATTCTTATTGGATATCGATCTCATTTCAAGTTCTTCCGCAGCTTTGAGTACGGCCAGAATCTCTGCCTGGAACACACTGCATGTGTCCGGGATTCTCAGGGCCATTTGCAGGTCCAACTCGCTGGAGTATATGCCTGCACCCGTACCCTCACTAGTTTTGGACCCGTCAGTATAAACTGGGGTCTCATCGTCCCTTAAGACTAGCTTTCTATGCCAGTCTTGTCTGTCCGGGTACGACACGTTGTATGGAGTGTCAAAGTCAAGTGTAACAAGACTTTCATCCGCTTTTTCCGGGATTTCGGAGAAAAATTCCTTTAAGATAGTGCTGTGTCCTATCCTTCTGTTATTAAAAAGCCCTGCGTTAGTGAGCCGTAGCGCACTATTACCTGCATTTGATTGTATTTGTAAGTCCAGTGGTAAAAGATGCATAAAAGCTTCCAGTGCAGCCGTTGGAGTGGTGCGTAAAGCACCCGTAACGGCAATGCAGGCTGTTCTTTGTACCCTGGTCAACATATCCCGTACATACTTCTTGTTCGTGGCTTTCCACCAGACAAGAGCCCCGTAAGTAACTATAGGCCTTACTACCATTGTATATAGCCAATACAACATTGACGGCCTAATGCCCCATTTCTTTCCTGCTGTCCTCTTACTAATGAAGAGAGCGTTATGTGCCTTTTGCACTCTTTCCTGAACGTTTAGTTTCCGGTCTAGTACCGTACCAAGATATTTTGCGCTCTCCGAGCGGGAAAGCTCCACTCCAGCAAGTCTGGGAAGCTTGAAGGGCGGTATCTTGTATTTTGTACTAAATAGTACGAGTTCGGTTTTCTCTGGGTTGACTCGTAGTCCACACCCTTCAGCCCATATTCTGAGCCTGTTGAGGGCTGTTTCCATAAGTTCGCTTATCGTATTAAGGAATTTTCCTTGAACAATGATAACTACGTCATCCGCATAGGCAGTAACGCTGAATCCTGCATTATTTAGTTCTTTGAGTATTTCATCTATTACCAGCACCCAGAGAAGGGGGGAGATGACTCCTCCTTGGGGGGTGCCTCTAGTGACAGATTTCCTTATTGAACTGTTTCCGAGAGTAGAGTTTATGTTTCTTGTCGAGAGCATTTCGCATATCCAATTGGTAATGCGTTGCTCGACATTGATTTTTATCAAGGCATTCCTGATTGCATCTTTCCTAACATTATTAAAAGCACCCTCAATGTCCAAAAAGGCAGCTAGTGCATATTCTTTCTGGTGAAGGCTGCTCTCTATTTTGCCTACTACTTCGTGTAGAGCCGTCTCTACTGATTTACCTTTTAAATATGCATGCTGAGCATTACATAGAGTTCCGTTGCAACACTTGCTTCTTATATAAATGTCAATAAGCCTTTCAAGTGTCTTGAGGAGAAATGACGACAGGCTAATAGGTCTGAAGTCTTTCGCTGAAGTATGACTTGGTTTACCCGCTTTAGGTATAAAGACCACTCTTACTTCTCTCCATGCCCTGGGTACATAGCCTAGTCGCAGGCAATGTGTAAAAATGTTTCCGATCATGTTTGTGACCGTAGCTGGAGCCTTTTGAAGCATAGCCGGCAGAATTCAGGGCCTGGTGCCTTGAACGGAGCGAAGGACCTAATGGCCCAACGTAGTTTCTTTCCAGTAATGATATTGTTATCAACCCTTACGTCTATTCCTGCACTGATGATATGTCCATTATGTAACGGAGACATTGGCGCGCTATTTCCTGGGAAATGGGCTTCAATTAGTGATTCCAGAACCTCCTCGCTGCTTTCAGCCCATGAACCGTCCGATTTCTTGATGAAACTAGGGACAGCCGCGTCTTTAGCTAGCATTTTCCAGAGTCTGGAAGCCTCGCTAGTGTCTGCGATCGTTTCGCAGAAAATCTTCCAAGATTTTCTCTTAGATTGCCTGAGCAAGTATTTAAACTCTTTCTTGCTTTCTATGTACAGATCCCATGTGATGTCGTCCCCTACAACTTTTGCCCTATTGTAGAAATGCCTAACCTGCCTTCTTTTGGAGTTTAACTCCTTGTTCCACCATTGAGGTTGGGACCTCTTGGTTGGTTTTTTGAGCGGGCAAACTTGTTCGTAAGCCATGTTCATAATCTTGCCTAAGTTTTCGACTGCCATGTCTAGGTCCAATTGATTGACAAGACATGGCACTTCATTTCCTAGCTCATACCTAATTATGGATTCGTATCTATTCCAGTCAGCATTTCTGGGGTTGCGATACGTAATCGTAGCCTTGCTGTGGAAGCCTATCTGAAAGCGAATCCACTTATGATCCGATAGGGATGCCTCTTCTAGTACCCTCCATTTCTCGATTGTGAGGGAATCAGTATAGGATGCTAGAGTAATATCTAGCACCTCCTGCCTGTTCCGTACAACGAAAGTTGGGGTGTTACCCTTGTTGCAAATAGTAAGTTTGGTCGATAAGATAAAATCAAAAAGACACTCACCTCTAGTATTTATGTCGCTGCTTCCCCATTGAGTATGATGCGCATTGGCATCGCATCCTAGAACGAAGAGCCACTTGTCCCTGGTTAACAACTGCCTTAGGTTGTCGGTTTGCTCCCCTCTGTTTCGCAAGAAATTGCGGTTAAGTCTCCATCACTGAAATTATTCAAAAGAAATGCCCTTATATTGTTTTTTAGTAGGATGCAAGTCCTAATTTTACCTTCGTTAGCTTTGAAGTAAAGCGTGTAATCCCTTAAGGAGAGCCCCTGGATTCGATGGTTTTTGTTTATCCAGGGCTCTTGTATCAGTACGGCTGAGACGTCGTGCTTGATTACATAGTTTATCAAGCACGCCGTCGCAGCCCTACTGTGATGCAGGTTTATTTGCATCGTCTCCATTATCATCATGGGGTTCTTCCACCTCCGCTCCCTTGGTCACGATCTTTATCATGACCTTCCCCATGCTATATCTGACCATCCCCTTAGTCTTTTCAAGGGGTGGGAGCGATTCCTTATTTAGGCTTAACAGAAAGTGTTGGCCAAATTGTCTTCTGGGCCCTGTTCTTAAGACCTTCCAGGAGTCGGCCTTTAGTTCCTTGTTCTGGATGTGGATAAGGCCGAGTAGCTTGTCGGGATATGTGTATGACAGCGGAACCCATACCCAGGCCTTGAGCGGAGAGTACTTGGCCAGCTCCGCCACTGTTACGCATTTGAGTTGAGCCCCGCTCCACTGTTGGAAATGCTTAACGTTAATTTATATATACAAGTCTTTTGTTCTCGTATTGTTCTTTCTATGTACAAAAGTATTTTAAGTTATCTGATCATTGTTAAGAGTCAGTCTAAATAAAGCGCTGAAAGTTGACTTATCACTCTTTTAATTTTTTGTGACAAATTGTGTCTGTTACAATAAAAATTCTTACATACGTTTGCAGAACCATTGAGAAATATGTAAACCAAACCGATGGGTTACGCACGAAACCATTCGGGCAACAACAACATTTTCGGAGACAGTTAAATGAAATCGATGCTACAGAAGATTTGCATGAGGTAGATGCTCTAACCGCTCCACAAATAAAACGCGATCATAGTTCATTCAACTGTTGGAACTGCAAGCAGAACGGCCATTCATTCGTAGAGTCCACAACGCAATCTATTTTGTTATAGGTGTGGTATAGAAAACACTACCACTCCTCAGTGTCATCGATGTTTGGAAAACCGGAAACGGGGCAATTCAAACACTGGGGAGATTTGCCCGCCGAGAAACAACCCGGAGGGCAATTAGTTCATGAGCATGCCGTTAACGATTTACCAGACCTACATAAACCAATGGACTTTCAAAATCAATCTGACTTTCAACCTTCTGATACATCAAATATATCAATATTAAAAAGACCAGACTTTCAAATGATTACTCCTCTAAAACAAATAAAATTAAAATCCCTCCACGAGCGTTTGCAAAATTATAATGAAGTACGCACCAATCTTTAACTCCATGCCTTCGAAACGTATTATCAAGCTTCGAGAACGTTTCAAAAATAAACGAAATGTGCATAGAGCTATTAGCAGTATTATGCCAGCGTATCGATTTTTGGTCGACAGATGCTCGGATTGCTAGACAGTGGAGCAAGCATAAGGTGCTTAGGCTCAGGATGCTTGGAGTTAATAGATGTAGCAGGTATTCCGTTTAAGTCGTTCGTCTCGAATGTAAAAACTGCTAGCGGTCAGTCACAACCCATTATTGGCAAAGTGGTGACGAACATCACATATAAGGGAATAACAAAGGAGAAAGCTGGAATATCTTGGTTTTGTTGTAGGTGAAGGATGTTTGCAGGCCAACCCCGATAAAGTAGCTTCCATTGCTGAGTTTCCTGTACCAAAATTACCACGCCAAGTCCGTAGATTTCTTGGACTCTCAGGTTGGTACATAAGGTTCGTACAAAACTATTTCACACTTGCAGCACCAATCACCAATACGCTAAGAAAAGGAAAGAAATTTGAGTTTGGATCTGATGCACTAAAAACATCTGCACCAATTCTTGTTAATCCAAATTTCAACAAGCCCTTCATTATTTTGTGTGATGCTTCAAACTCTGGTGTTGGATGTGTACTTTGCCAAATGGATGAAGAAGGTATAGAAAGACCCATATACTATTACTCCCACAAATTCAATTCAGCACAACGTAACTATTCAGTTACAGAGTTGGAGTGTGTGGCTGCGGTCCTTGGCATCCAAAAGTTTAATGAAGTGACTGACCATGCAAGTCTAAAGTGGTTGATGAATCAAAAGGATTTGAACGGTAGGTTAGATCGGTGGAGTTTAAAGTTACAAGGCTTTTCGTTTGAGATTGAACATCGTAAAGGTTCTCAGCACATTGTTCCCAACGCGTTATCGCGAGTATATGCTGTTGATGCCCTTGGCGATGTCCTTCATATTGACCTTGCAGATCCCAGTTTTAAATCGGATGAATATGCCAAGATAATAGAAACCGTACTTAAAAACAAAGACCAACTTCCACACATTCAACTCTCGGAAGGGTTTGTTTATACGAAGGTTCGGCATTGCACAGGTCATCCTGTTGAAGACGACATGGTGTGGAAACTTTGGATTCCGTCGAATCTTACTGAACGTTTGATCCTTTTGGCTCACCAACCACCGAAAGCTGCGCATGGTGGAGTTGCAAAGACCCTGTACCGTCTACGTGATCCTTTTACTGGTCTAATATGGCGGCTGAAGTAAAATTTATCATCTCCAACTGTGACGTGTGCAAAAGCACTAAGG
Organism: Cheilosia impressa; assembly: GCA_948293265.1. Lineage (NCBI taxonomy): Eukaryota > Metazoa > Arthropoda > Insecta > Diptera > Syrphidae > Cheilosia > Cheilosia impressa. The sequence continues at coordinate 59,359,638 of OX411880.1, forward strand.
CTCCAAACTTCACGCTGAAGCCGAAAATGGGAAGAGCTTTTGTTGTTGAACGACCGTACCAACATCTGTATGTGGACTTTCTAGGACCGTATCCCAAGTCGAAAAAATGGTAATAGCTACATCATCGTTTGCTTAGATCAGTTGACTAAGTTCGTTCACATCCATCCAATACGAAGAGCGACGAGTGACAGCGCGGTCAAATTTCTTGAGAAGCAGGTATTCTCAATATTTGGAGTACCAGAATCAATCCTTTCGGATAATGGGAAACAATTTGTGAGTAAGGAATTCGCTAAGTTCCTGAATACCTATATTGTCACTCACATAAGAACCGCTGTCTACTCGCCGCAAGCCAACGCAAGCGAGAGACTCAATCGATCGGTCTTAGCTGCCATACGTTCGTATATCGACAAAGACCAACGTAATTGGGTTGAGCAGTTGACATCCATTGCCAGTGCACTTAGATCGACAGTTCATTCAGCTATCGGCATGTCACCTTACGAAGCTTTATTCGGCCAGAGTAAAGTTGAACATGGCTCCGACTAAAAACTCCTGAAGTCGTTGAGAGCTCTAAATAATGCTGAATTCGATCTTCTGTCGAAATCATCCAAAATGAACGTGATTCACACCCATTTGAAAGAATCCCTTGCTAAAGCACACGATGTATACGCCCATACATATAATACACAAAGTAAGGATATTCAATTCAAAGTAATGGGTGACATCGTATTCAAGCGAAATTTTGTTCTTAACGATGCAATCAAGCACTTAAGTGCAAAGCTATGCCCAAAATTCTTAAAGGCTAAGATCAAATTCGTTCATGGCAATAATCTTTTTGAATTGCAAGGTCTTCGAATTGTCAATTTGGGAGTTTATCACGGAAAAGATATCCGACATTAACACTGCGCCTTTTTCTTTTCCTTTTCCGCACGCTGGCTTAGCTCCAAATTAAAAGTTTTGTATGGGCGCTGACGACCCTCCTACAGTTCACCTATACAACGTACACCCTCACATCATCGAAACAATACCCACCATAACAGATCAACATAAACATTATACAACCCTTACCTACATTTATAATTACATTTACTTACACCCAATTACTAAACATAATACTATACACTTGTTACAAAATACAAAACACTTACTCATAAAAACACTATCACAATACGCTTCTAGATGGCTGTGGAATTGAAAATAATTTTTTTTTTCAAGAAAGATAGAGAAAATTTTCCATTATCCTGCAAGTCGTCAATAAGAGTGATATCTGATATCTCAAAAAAATAAAAAAAAACCTTGACTTTCCCCTTCAATAAATAATATCCAATAGTGATTAGTGCATGTGCTTTTTCGGCAAAATTAATTAATTTTTGATCGTGAATATGTTAAACATTAAAAGACCAAAAATTAAAAATATTTATATATATTATATACATAAAAAATATCGTGGACATCGTCCCTAAATAACCCTACCAAACTTACCCCAACCCTAACAGTGGTCTTGAAATGCTTTAATAGCTAACCTAGAAAGGTATTAAAAAGAAAAAGTGAAAAAGAAAGACAATAAACCAAAAAAAGAATAACATAATATGTATCCAAAATCCATTTTCAAACCCTTTTCCGGATCCTCCACCTATTCGTTTTAGTGCTTTCCTTTGTGAATTTGTTTTTTGTCTTTGGTAGTGCAAGAGCACCTGCATCCAGGATGAATGGTACGTTTTATATTTTTTTTCTTGTAAATATCCTTTTCATATTTTTTTTAAAGCGAATTCGTAGTTATAAATTGTTTCTTTAATTTTAATTCTTTTTATACCCTCCAGAGGAAGGTATATTCACTTTGCCAATACATTTGTAACGCAAAGAAGGAGTCACCAGAGACCTCATAAAGTATATATATTCTGAATCAGGATCACATTCTGAATCGATTTAGCCATGTCCGTCTGTCTGTCTGTCTGTCCGTCTGTCTGTTGAAAGCACGATAGCGCCCAAAGTAATTGACGTAGGTGAACGAAATTTGGTGAAAGGACTTCTTTTTATCGGCGTCAGGTTGGTATTGAAATTGAGCTATGTCGGTCAAGTAGTTCTGGTACCTCTCGTACAAAACCAATATTAGAAAACATATTATGTTAAAAACACGATAGCGTCGAAAAGAATCTACCTAGACAAGTGAAGTTTTGTGAGAAAACTTATTTTTATTGTCGCCAAGTTAGTATTAAAAATGGGCTATGTCGGTCAAGTAGTTCTGGTGCCTCCCTCACAAAACCAATTTTGCATGACTTGTATGCAGTGGAGGGTATCAAAGCATCGGTCAGGCCGATGATAACACTTTTACTTGTTTTTTTATACCCTCCAGAGGAAGGTATATTCACTTTGCCAATACATTTGTAACGATAAGAAGGAGTCACCGGAGACCTCATAAAGTATATATATTCTGAATCAGGATCACATTCTGAATCGATTTAGCCATGTCCGTCTGTCTGTCTATTGAAAGCACGATAGCGGCCAAAGTAATTGACGTAGATGAACGAAATTTGGTGAAAGGACTTCTTTTTATCGGCGTCAGGTTGGTATTGAAAATGAGCTATGTCGGTCAAGTAGTTCTGGTACCTCCCATACAAAACCAATATTGGACCCATTTGTCCTTCTGTCTGTTAAAAGCACGATAGCGCTCAAAATAATTGATGTAGGTGAACGAAATTTGGTGAAAGGACTTCTTTTTATCGGCGTTAGGTTGGTATTGAAAATGAGCTATGTCGGTCAAGTAGTTCTGGTACCTCCCATACAAAACCAATATTGGACCCATTTGTCCTTCTGTCTGTTGAAAGCACGATAGCGCTCAAAATAATTGATATAGGTGAACGAAATTTGGTGAAAGGACTTCTTTTTATCGGCGTTAGGTTGGTATTGAAAATGAGCTATGTCGGTCAAGTAGTTCTGGTTCCTCCCATACAAAACCAATATTGGGCCCACATGTCTTTCTGTCTGTTGAAAGCACGATAGCGCTCAAAGTAATTGACGTAGGTGAACGAAATTTGGTGAAAGGATTAATTTTTATCGGCGTCAGGTTGGTGTTGAAAATGGGCTATGTCGGTCAAGTAGTTCTGGTACCTCTCATACAAAACCAATATTAGAAAACATATTACGTTAAAAACACGATAGCGTCGAAAAGAATCTACCTAGACAAGTGAAATTTTGTGAGAAAACTTATTTTTATTGTCGTCAAGTTAGTTTTAAAAATGGGCTATGTCGGTCAAGTAGTTCTGGTACCTCCCTCACAAAACCAATTTTGCATGACTTGTATGCAGTGGAGGGTATCAAAGCATCGGCCAGACGGATGATAACACTTTTACTTGTTTTTTTTTAAATATTCAAATTTGTTTCTTTTCTAAGTAATTTGTTGTCAACAATTTTAAATTTCCTTTTTTTTAACAATAATATAATTGTTGTTGTCAATTATTTTGAATATTTTTTTTAGTAATAGAATTTGATGTTGTCATAAATTTTGAATATTTTTTTTTTTATATAAAATAATATAGACTAGTATCGCTTGTGGTCGAAAATCGACCATACCTTTTATAAGTATGTACATAATACTAAAAATCGTACCACAATTATTTTCGTTATACAAAAAATTAATTTTTTTTTACAAACGAAAAGAGCGACATCTAGATATCGAAAAAATACGTCAATGAGCTGCTCCATCGGAAACAGGTTCTAATCTAAGATGATTTATATTTGAATACCTTGCTATGGTAATATGGCGGCTAAAAATTTATTGTCACCAATATCCTTTCAATTACCTGTTTTGTATAGAGAATTCATAACTTAATTTTACCAGCGTTAAAAGCGACATATACCCACGATTTTTTGTTTGTGCACATCTATGGCACAGTACCTTTCAAATAACATAAGTTTCATTCTCCTCATTTTACAATAAATACTTAAAAAGTTCACCGAAACTTTTGATGTTCACGTATTAATATTTTGAATATTTTTTTTTTTATATAAAATAATATAGACTAGTATCGCTTGTGGTCGAAAATCGACCATACCTTTTATAAGAACGTAATACTAAAAAACGTACCACAACTATTTTCGTTATTATTGTATGTACTTTTTCTACAAACGAAAGCAGCGACATCTAGACATCGAAAAAATACATAGATGAGCCGCTCCATCGGAAACGGGTTCTGATCTAAGATTATTTATATTTGAATACGTTGCTATGGTAATATGTCGTCGAAAAATTGATTGTCACCAAAATCCTTTCAATTACCTGTTTTGTATGGGGAATTTATAACTTAATTTTACCAGTCTTAATGGCGACATATACCCACGATTTTTTGTTCGTGCACAGATATTGACATCATCGGTCGCTCCCAGCGTGCCGTGATAGAGGCTTTTACGGCGATTGAAGAACAGGCGAAATTCGTTGGTCTTGTAGTAAATGAGGACAAGACTAAGTACATGCTATCAACAAACAAACAAGCATCTGTCCACCGCCTAGGACAGAACGTCACTATTGATAGCAGCAATTTCGAGGTAGTTAAGGAGTTTATCTACCTCGGAGTAAACATGAACTCCACAAATGACATCCTAGTGGAGATCCGGCGAAGAATTACCCTAGGAAACCGCTGCTACTTCGGTTTGGCAAAACAATTGGGTTCAAAACTCCTAACTCGAAGGACAAAATTTATGCTTTACAGAACCCTTATCCTGCCAGTTCTGCTTTATGGCGCCGAGTGCTGGACGATAAGCAGGAAGGGAGAGCTGATACTGGGCTTCTTCGAAAGAAAAATTCTTCGGCGGATTTTTGGTTCTGTGTGCGAGGAGGGCGAATGGAGGAGAAGATACAACCGCGAACTCTATGAGCTGTACCAAGATGTGGATGTAGTCCAAAGGGCCAAAATACAATACGTCGACTACATTGGCTCGGCCACATCGAGCGATTGGACAATAATGCTCCAGCTAAGAGGATCTTCGAATCCCAGCCGCCAGGTTCGAGACGACAAGGAAGACCGAACCTCCGTTTCAAAGACCAAGCCATCGCGGATGCCAGAGCGCTTGGTCTGGATAACTGGAAGCAGCGTGCCCGGGATCGCAGAGGATGGAAGGCTGCAGTGTCTCAGGCAGAGACTCTCCACGGGTCGGGAGCCCGTTAAGTAAGTAAGTAAGTAAGCACATCTATGGCACAATACCTTTCAAATAACATATGTTTCATTCTCCTCATTTCATAAAAAATACTTAAAAAGTTCACCGAAACTTTTGATGTTCACGTATTAATATAATGATCTTTATAAATAAATATGTTTGCTTTGTTACATAAGTAACATTTTTAATCAAGTGACTATTTTTCTTTGATGGTGTCTGAATCCATCATTTGTTTAATAACTTCAGGATACTTTTAGGTTTTCAATTTGGTTAGTATGTGTGAATAGGTTGAAATGCAGGGGTGACTGATTAAACGTGGACGATGATGACAGACAACAGGAGTTGTTGAACGTTATGAGTTTACGCATAGGGGTTGTTGCGATTGAGATTCCTGTGTCTCTAAGATGGAAGGGTAACATTCGTTCATATGTACACTGCCGATCAACCAAATAGACTCAACATATTTTTTCTTTTCCTTTTTGATTTTCTTCTTTATGCTGTTAGATATGGCCACAGTTGTTGTTGTTTTTTTTAGAGCAAAGCAATAGACTAATTTTAGCGTTGAGAGTTGAATGCAAAAAATGTACAGTTATTACATATTTCTATTTTGCTTTGCCTATGCCCAAAGAATGTGCATTCTAGGCGATCATCAGAATAGACTCAGGAGCTGTAATTTTAGTTTTTGATAAGCTGTGCAAGTGAAAAGTGTCAAATTGTCTTCTTAATCAAATTTTGAATAATTTAACACAAAATGGGGCGTGGAGCAGCACTAACTTTGGAAGAAAGAGGCAAAATATTGGCGTATCGAGACAGCAATCTTTCAACCAGACAAATCGCTGAAAAAATTTCTAGAAGTCAGTCTGTTGTTTGCCATTTTTTAAGAAACTCATCGGCTTACGGAAAAAATATGAAAAAACCCTCCTGGAAAGCACTTACACCTAGCGAGGAGCGAAGGATCCTTCGAGAAGCTTCAAACTCAAAGTGTTCTGCAGCAAAAATTCGACAGAATTTGGGTGTAAGTGCAAGTGTAGCTACCGTACGACGAGTAATCCGCAAGGCAAAACATCTTAAGAGATTAAAACTAAAAAAAAAACCACCGCTTACCGACATTCGTAAGCAAACTCGCTGTCTCTTTGCTCGGAGTCACATGGCATGGAATAGAGAGTGGCATCAAATCGTTTTTTCCGATGAAAAACGCTTTAATTTGGATGGACCGGATGGATTCAACTACTACTTCCATGATATGAGAAAGGAAGAACACTATTTGACCCGTCACCATAGTCGTGAGGGGGGTATAATGGTGTGGGGTGCCATATCCTATTATGGAACATTTGATATTCAATTCGTTTCATCTAAGATGAACGCAATAAGATACAAAGAGCTGCTCCAAAATGCATTCCCCCACTTTTCCAACCTTTTTGAGCCATTGTCTTGGACGTTTCAACAGGATAATGCCCCAATCCACACTGCTCGAGTCGTAAAGAAGTGGATAAATGACCAAAATGTGAACTTAATGGAGTGGCCTCCATACTCTCCTGACCTCAACATTATAGAGAATTTGTGGGGATGGCTTTCGCGTAAAGTCTATCAAGCCGGTAGACAATTTGAGGATATAGAATTATTAAAATCTGCCATTAAGAAAGCCTGGAGCGAAGTGTCCTTGGACTATCTGAAGGCTCTCTACGATTCAATCCCTGACCGAGTTTATGAAGTGATTTTAAATAAAGGTGGTTATACACACTATTAATTAACATTAAAGCATTATAATAACTTATTTGGTACTATTTTTTTTCAATAAATCTGTGATTTATATTAAGTTTTTAACCTTGAGTCTATTTGGTTGAGCGATAAAAAGTGATAACTTTTGATGTTCACTCACAAAAAGTTTTTTTTTTAATTAACCATTCAACTTAGAACGCTCATTTTTGTTTTGTTTAATTTATACCGTTACACAATAGCAATACACAATTGAGCTAAAAGTTTCTCGGCTTCTCGAGATACACTTGTTTTAAGGTAGTGCATCTTTTGGATTTCGGACAGCGATGAATTATTGTGAACAAGTGACACAAATAAATCGTGGAAACTTCGCCAAGACTCATAACTCCCTGATAAAACTGGAACCGAAATGTTTTTCAGCCTTAAATCGTTATTGGAAACTGGTGCTATATTGCTTAAATCCATGTCGGTGGCATCCATCTTGACGTCGTCCTTCATTTCCAACTTGTCAATTGCGTTGAGTAAATCACCCCGGTAATCAAGGTATGTTTCCCGAATTTCTTCGTTAGTATTCTCGATCTTGGTGTCATCTTCATCTTCCTCCAGCGCACTAACGAACTTTTCATAGATTTCAGACGCCGACTCCATCGTTTGCTCTAAAAGAGTCGAGCGGCCTGACAAATAATTCGCCCTATGTTTAGAACCCTTTTTGGAATAATTTACGACGTCCTTTTTGAGTTGGGTAAGTACTCGACATAATTTCGTAGCTTTCATATTTGACTTTACCACAATTGAATACGTAAATGCCACACAAACTAAAATAAAATTTTCTTACTTGTGAAATGATGATTTTCCAGATGACAGTCCAAAGTCCACCAGGTCGCAGTTGCAAAATCGCAAAAAAGCTAAAATCTGGCTCGATAGGAGCAACTGTTCGGGCGTTGAACAAAGGAAATTGTCACAAAATTACTGTTTGCGATTATTACTGTTTGGCACAAGAAACGCTTTAATAATTCCGCAATTAAAAGAAACAACCGCTTTCCAACGTTATAAATGATTGGTTTATTTCCACCAAAAACTTTCGTTTTTATACATATCGTTGTTTACATTATTTGACAGTTGACATTTGACATTTTGACATAATTTCCTTTTGGGAAATTTCTGCATGAATGGGTGCCTTTAGTGCACCTGCACTTGTTGACACAGGTTGTCGTCAACAGGGAAAAAGAACCAAAATTCTGCACGTTGTATATATGTTAAAATGGCTCACGGTGAGAGAAACACTTAGGCCGTTGATCGGCCCATTGTGCATACCACTAGTTGTTCCTTTACTGGTTACTCATTGCGAACCATTTACTACCATTAATAAAGCCAAGAATGTTGGCAGCGTTGATGTAGCATAGATCACTAAGATCGTTGAGGAAGTAGTTTCCTAAGCACGAAATCCTTAGATTGGATAGCGCAGGGCAGCTGCAGATGAGGTGAGTGACGGACTCGTCCTCTTCCTCATCCATACAGCTTCTGCAAAAGTCATTATGTGGCAGTCCAAGTCTTTGCGCATGTCTGCCCAGAACACAATGACAGGTGATGACATTAGCGACTAGTGAGTAACGGTTGTGATAAGGAGGAGGGATAGGCCAATGCACCTCACGAGGGGTTAACCTCCGATCCATGCACCAAACTAACCCCCCCACCTCTGCCGTGGACGTAACGAAAGAGGTCTCATAAAGAATAGGTCACGGCAAAGTCTGAAGCCTTCCATCTCCATAGCCACCCATATGACCCAAGGTCACAGGACTCCTTGAGGCAGTCCGGGCAACTGAGAAGGAAGGGGGGTCTATATCACCTAGGCTAAGGCATGCTAGTAAGCACTGGCCAGCTCGTCGGGGGGGGGATTCTTGCCACGGTGAAGTAGACGGTTGTTACGTTTGTTTTCATGCCTTTAGGTTGCTGGTATTCCTAGTAAAAAAAAAAAATTTTAACAAAATTAAAGGGGCGCGAAATGTCGTTGTTATTATCTAAGTGACAGCTAGTCGGTAACTCTTCAAAAGAGGGAGGAGCCAGAGATGTGGTTGGCTTCCTTGGTGTACCCACCCCTGCATAGCTTCATGACCACTGGTACCGCTATGCCTCCATGGCTAATGTGTCACCTTACTTTTAACATTAGCCCCTAAATGGTTCCCTCTATCGGTACTTACGTTCTAACTACGGACCAATCATTGGAATCCCCCCAAACTTCGTCACAACCACCAAATAAACCGCTTAGCAAGCCATACTGGTCAACCAATTAGAGTTTCCGAATCGCTAGTGAATTGAGACCCTATCGTCAGCCAACGAACTTCCCTTCATCTACCAAAATTTCCACTATACATAGCTAATTCAAAAACAAAAATGATTTCTTATACACTGATCTTTATTGACAATTCAGAAAGTTTATTCATTCTAATCCTATCCAAAAAAAAAAACCTATGAAAAGAAGCGTGCTAACTATAAAGGTGTAGGTACAACAAGATATATATAAACCAACTATTAGCTTCTTAATTACTTAAAATAATGTATACACTTTCGGAAGAAGCTCCCCTTTTTTTTTTTTTTTTGTTATTTTTGACTGCTAATATTAATACTTGAAATTCTCAGAACGAAAGAAAACCCAAAAAAAAAATAGAGAAAAGGAAAAATGATTATAATAATTTTAGAGAGTCATCACCCGTCTTGAACCAAGAAAAAAAAAAAAAAAACTAACTATAAATATAAATTTTGTGATGGATTCGAGGGCGTATACGTAATTTCCTAAGAATAAGATTACACATGCAATTTTTGTTTTAATTGAATTATTCCCTTCTTTTTTTTTTTTCGATAGTACCTAGGCCAAGTTACGTATAATTAAGTTCAGTTCACAACCCGTATAAGAAAACACAAATGACTTACCAATACCAGTCCTAAGCAAACAAAAATGTAGGTATTAAATGCGTTGGTTGATGCCAAGGGGTGAGGGGGAATATGTGCACATCTTCGCCGCCGGCCCGATGATTTATGATTTCTTTCCTTTTTGTTTTTTTTTTTTTTTTTTTTGATAGGTGAGCTAAATGTAAAATGAGAAAAAAAAGAATTTCTTACACAGGTGTTGGCGAACTGTTACACTGATTGATAGCAAGGATGAAATACTTAACTATTCTCCTATCTCTAATTTTACTCTCTGACGGGATGACTCTAATGTTGCCCAGGGATTTGTTGCACCAAAGGTTGACTGGTAATGTTTGTTACTTGGCGAGAGGTCTTCGCCGCTGGTTTTTGGCGTTAAATTGATGTTGCTGTGCTGCTGCTGTTGGTAAAGGTGTAGATGTTGCGTGGAGTTGTATTGGAGGTTGTGAGGCATTTAATATATCCCCAAGTTGAGGGTTGTAGAGATCACATCGAACCACCGCTTGGCGGATGTTCTAGGCGTTGGAGTTGCCGATGTCGTAGCTCGTGATGGGGCGGCGGGAGATTACGACACCACGGAAGTGGGTTAGCTGTTATGGTGGTGTGCTAAGTTAGCTCAACGTTTTTGCACCAGAGGCTTTCGCTGGATTAGGTGATAGATATTCGTTGATTATGGGGAGGGGTGGCTGCGTTATTCGGCGTTGATTTTGGTGGCGGAAGTAGCAACGATGTGATTTTTTTTTATTTTTCCTTTTGTTTTCGACGGTAGCACTTCACTTAATCGATTAGCCGAAAATTTTCTATACACTATCTATATATATGTATATCTATATATATATATATTTTTTTTTTTTTGGTTGAGTTTATTTTTGTGTGTTTGTTTCTCTTATTAATTTTTTTTCAGCGTCGGTGCGTTGTATATACGTCCAAATGTGGAAACTTAGCGTCCACAAAAAAAAAAAAAAAAAATATAGGAAATATACTCCGTAGAACGATATGAAAAAAAAAAGGGTACTCCAGAACACTCCTCCGAACGAAAATCTGTACCACCAACTGTCAGTCAAAGACAAGCGTGACTACCTTATATAGACTGACGGTTGTCTCGCTTGCGGGTTTTTGTTAATCATACGACCTCACCGTTTTTTCCGATTCTACCTTTTTATTGTTGTGCTTTATTATATAAATTTTGGTTCATAGTCTTCGTGTGAACTAGCGCCATCCTACTTCCTCCAAGCCTTCCCCTTCTTACAAAACTAGTCTTGAGATGGGTAGTCCACTAACCTACTCTTCAAGTATGGTGAAACTTGCTTCGACGGCGAAAATTCTGCATCTGGTTCTAATTTTAGCTATTTCCCTTTTTACTTGGGAGAAATATCCCTTCCACTAAGCTAAATCACAATTCCTAGCCCTTTCATAAAAAAACACATTGCATACTTTTGGGATGTAACCTAGACTAACCCGAACTAGAACTCGTTTCCTACAAAGCTTATTCGTTTAGCGATTTTCCCAAAGAGCTAAAAGAAGAAGAAAAGAAACTAGGCTAATAGTGAACCAAACCCACGCCCTAGCATGAAAAATGTCTCATACACAGACGAGCTAGCCCAAAGGGAGAGTAAAAAAAAATTGTATTTTATATGTGTATATAGTCATTTTCTCAAGTCCTTGCAATGATAAATTCCTGTGCGTTTACCTTGAAGATCCTCCAACTCGTACAGATTATTCCCCACTACCCGGCGTACTCGCATTTTTACGAATTTTGGGCTTAATTTAGCACTTATTTTCTTAGATGCATCGCTGAGCACGAAATTCCTTCTGAAAACAAAATCTCCCTCGGCATACTTTACGTTTTTGGATCGAGTATTGTAAGCGCTTTCGTAACCTACGTGTGCCTTTGCGAGCGATTGCTTAATGTATGAATGAAGTATGTTCATCCTCTCTGCTTTCGAGAGTAACCTTGTCTCAGAATTATTGAGACATTTTAGGTTGGCTAAAAGCTTATAGTCTGTACCGTGTTCCACCATTGGTTGCCCAAATAAGGCCTCATAAGGAGATACCCCTATTGCTGAGTGGATTGTTGTGCGAAGGGCACATGCTATAGAGGGGAGGAAGACATCCCAATTTCTTTGGTCCGGGTCAATATAGGATCGGATAGCAGCAAGAATTGACCGATTTACCCTTTCACTAGCATTTGCTTGCGGTGAATAAGAGGCTGTCTTTACGTGACTTATTCCATACACTTGCATGACCTTGGAGAACTCGTTGCTGGTAAACTGTCGACCGTTATCTGACAAGATAGTTTCTGGTACCCCGAATACACAAAAAATTTGTTCCTTAAGGAACTTTAACGTAGTATCCGATGTCGCTTTTCCTAACGGCTGAATAAGAACAAATTTCGTGAGTTGATCCAGGGCAACGATTATGTGCGTCTTACCAGACTTCGAGCGTGGATAGGGGCCAAGAAAGTCGATATAGACCATTTGAAATGGCCTTTCCACCAAAAAGGCCTTACCCATAGGTGGTCTTAGTATGGTGTTCGGGGCCTTCGAGGTCTTACAAATGTCACATGCAGTGATGAAAGATTTGACTTGTGAAGCCATGTTGGGCCAAAAAAAACGTTGTCGTAGTCGGTATAAGGTTTTGGCTATCCCCCCATGCGAAGCCCGAGGCGGCCGGTGAGCCAAAGAGATCAAGCGCTCCGTCAGCTCCTCCGGAACCCATAGTTTCCATGCGAGGTCGTCCTCCAACGGATTCCCTGTGCTATGTCTGACCCTCTTGTACACAAAATTATTTGAGACTCGAAGGTCAGGTAGCTGATCTTGTTGTTCTTCGATGGTACCAATGATCTTGCAATATTCGCTAGATTTAAAACTAGGATCTCCAAGATCGATATGGAGCACATCGGAGGGATCCTTCAGCATAGGCACATTGAGTTGCAGAGCACCTATTTCGTATGCCCGAGATAGAGTATCCGGCACTACGTTCTGCGAACCCTTTCGGTGCTCAATGCTGAAATCGAACCCTTGTAGTTTTAGGCTCCATCGGGCTAACCGACCGCTGAGATCCTTCTGACTCATAAGCCATCTCAAGCTCGCATGGTCTGTTACAATCCTGAACCTGGTACCTTCTATGTACGGTCTAAATTTCTTAACCCCCATTACCGCAGCCAAGCACTCTCGCTCCGTAACACTATAGTTGCGTTGAGCCGTATTAAGTTTATGGGAATAATAATAAATAGGGCGCTCTGTACCATCCCCATCTTCCTGGCACAACACACATCCTATACCCGATGCGGAAGCATCACAGAGGATAATAAATTCTTTCCCGAAGTCGGGATGCGAAAGAACAGGTGCTGATGTCAAAGTGGCTTTTATAGAATTGAAAGCGTGGATGGCTTGGTTATCAAAGCAAAATTTCTTCCCCTTTTTTAAGGTGTCTGTAAGAGGAGATGCTAATGAGGAGAAATCTTTAATAAACCTCCTATACCACCCCGCTAGTCCTAAAAATCGCCTTACCTGGCGAGCTGAGGAGGGAATAGGAAAGTCGTTTATGGCGGTTATCTTCGAAGGATCTGTTTTTAAACATCCTTCTCCTACAATGTATCCTAGATACTTTAATTCTTTAAAACAGAACTTTGATTTCTGTACATTAATTGATAGTCCAGCGTCTCTAAGCTTATAAGCTACCACACTAAGCATTTTGATATGTTCCGCAAATGTGCGCGAGATTATAAGTAAGTCGTCCAAATACACGAATACATTTTCTCTCAGTTCATGCGGTACCACCTTGTCCATCAATCTGCACATGCGTTGAGGCGCATTGCAAAGGCCAAAGGGCATAACATTAAACTGATATAAGGGTCTGCCGGGAACCGTAAACGCAGTCTTCTGCCTCGATCCTTCTTCCAGCGGTATCTGCCAAAAGGCGTCTTTCAGATCCACACTTGAAATAAAGTGTGTTTCCGACAGACGCCCTAGCAAACCCTCTATATGAGGAAGAGGATACGCATCTTTCTTTGTGACACTGTTGACTTTCCGATAGTCCAAACACAACCGATTTTTGCCTGGTTTGCGAATAAGGACTACCGGAGAATTCCACGCGCTTGTACTTTCCTCGATTACCCCCATTTCCAGCATACGATCCAGTTCCTCATATAAAAGTTTCTGCACCGCTGGAGATACAGGGTAGTGACGTTGTTTAATTGGTTCGGCATCCCCCGTGTCAATGACATGTTCCTCTCGCCAAGTTTTTCCTAGACCAATGGTGGTAGAGGAAGGAAACAGGCTGACGGCTTGTTTCAATGCTCTGGACTCCTCCACTGTTAAATCATGCGCACACGTATCACGTTCTTGAGGACCTATTTCTTGCGATATTTCAGAGATGAGGTTTGGGGCTATTTGAAATTCCTTCCAGAAATTCACTCCTAGATACAGACATTGTTTCAGAGCTGGTACTATCAGAAGCTCTACAGGTTTTGATTTACCTCTATAAGATATTTCGGCAGTGATTTTGCCAACTATCGGCTGCGAATTCCCATCAGCGGTTTTGACTTCAGAGGAAAATTTTGAAGGAGAAATGTTATGCTTGCGCAAGAAATCCAATCCACCCTCTCCCAAACAGCTAATGCTAGCCCCGCTATCGAGCAATCCTAACATAGGTTCTCCCATTATCGAGACTCTCGCATAGGGACGAGGATCGTCCATGCTACAAAGGGTGGTGGATTCTATCGCTTTATAAATTTTGCGCTTAACTTTGAACCTGCCTCTCAATTTCTCGATTCGCCTGGAAACGGGTGCAACTTGCTGGCCGAAAATCCTGTTTCTAACATTATAATAGTTTTCAAGTCTTTCATGTAAAGTTTTAGGTGGGGGTTTGCAAAAATATTTAGGTCTGGGTAGTGTCATAGTAGTATTAGGTCCGGTGGTTCGTTTTAATATGTTCACCAGAGGAGGTGGGTCTACCTCCGAACCATCCGGCAAGTTGTTACTAATTGTCGTAAGTGTTAAATTGTTACTAGAAGCGATATCTAGTGGGAGTCCGGGTTCCGATTCTGCGAGCAATTCCCCCGAGACTCTAAACTGCTCCTTATCTCGTTTCCCTGACAACGGGGGCACTGGGGAGTGGTGGTTTCTTCCTGGCCACATTTAAAACAAAACAAATGCCTCTGAGGATCAGGGCAGTCATAGAAGGAGTGACCAATAGCTTTGCAGTTCCAACAAATAAATCGGCCGGTCTCTCTTCTAGGATGCAAGGCCTCTACATTGGCAAAATGTCCGCCGACTATTGCAGAGCTTTCTACCTCTACTTCGGAGACAGCGTTCCTTCTTAAAGGCGGAACAAATCCATTATTGCGTTTGCGGTTGTCATGATCACTGAGATACTTCTCCGTGTTCCGACACACGTAAACCATTTCCGGTAAGCTAGCGGTCTGAAAAGTGAGAAGCAATTCCCCGATACGCGTCCGAACATTTTGCTTAATGAGCTCAATAATCTCGCTGTCTGGCTTGGGCACGCGCAGTCTACTATTTAATTGCTGAATTGCTGTGTAGAAATCATCGAAAGATTCCGAAGGCATCTGGTGCCTATCGTACATCTTTCGAGATAATTCAGAATCTGATTCAAGGCTTCGGAATTGTTCAATCAGAGCCAGGCGCAGTGTAGTCCAGCTCACTGTCGGGTTGGCCTTGAGATATACCCAATACCAGCTTTCAACTTGGCCTCTGAGGAACTGATGAAAATTCATGGAAATGTCCCCCCAGCTGGCCTCGTGGCACAACTTCAGGCGGTCCAGCCTAAAGAGGAAATCGTCCACTGTCATATTGCGGTTATCAAAAGTGATGCCCCATTTATGAAAGTCGTGAGCTCGCGAGTTGGACCGAGTAGGTCGCTGACCACGTGGACCAGTAGAAACGTCATCAAGATTTAGGTTCTCTAGCCGACTGAGAAAATCGTCAGCGTGATCACTACGGCCGAGAACGGGTGGTTGACCTGAAGGTATAATTTGAGACCGGTATGGAGGAGGTGGTGGTTGGGGAGAATATCCGGGAGGGGGGTTTTGCCTAGGCATATTGTGAATGGGGTTGGGCCGAGTTTCAGGTGTGGCCGCCGCCAAGGTTTCCCGAACAATAGTGGCAACTTCATTACGAAGGCAATTACGGTCTCTTTCCATTTCTTCTCTCAAGACTCGAAAATCTTCAGCTCGGTTCAGGCCTACAGTCGCAGTAACTACATCTCGGATGTAATCCGTAAGCCTTTCCTCGTCACTTGATTCTTCAGTCGTCTGTCGATGCGGCCTTTGGGTCTCATTCTCCGCCGCATGGGACGTATTTTCCACGGGGGAGCTGTTTGCCTGCTGGCTTTCGCCGACAGCAACAGAAGCCGCTCCGTCTGTCGACTGCCGCTCTTCGTTGGGGTTATCGGTTGGAAGATTGGGCATGGTGAGGTTGGAACTCTCCCCAAAAAGTGAGGCATTTCCAAGGCTACGTAGGAGATATCTCCTCTGACTTGCGCTGAAAAGACTTTTCGGCTGTCTGGCTTTCTTTGGCTTTTGGGACATGTTTTTTTTTTTTTTTTTTTTTTTTTTTGAGGACTGGAAAGTCTTGATTGATTTTTAATTCGAAAAGACTGGTAAAAGGGAAAACAAATTTTCAAATGCAGGAGATGGATATTATCTAAATCTTCGAATTCAGAGGGCTTGTTAAACAAGTAAGAAAAAAAAGTTCATAAACTTATCTGGCGTACAGATGCTAACTAATACTAACTAGATTTGATGTGAAAACAAAATTTAATTATATTCGATCTAACTAGGTCCTTCACTGACTTCGGGTAAACTAAACTTCTGTATCAAAAAAATAATAAAAAAATTATATCTGTCCAAAAAAATCTGATCTCTTCTTTTCATTAAATGTTTGGTGGTTGTGACTGGTTTAACGGGGATCATTGATGTCCTGGAGTACCAACCCTTCTTGAAGGTAGAATAGCCGCTGATAAACGGTACAGTATACGACGGGCGTGAAGATGTGTAGTTGCTCTGGTAGGAGCTAAGTATTGCAGCCTAAATGTGAATTCCCGCCAGTGCATCTAAGCGTGGCTTGTGTGAGCCTAGCGTTAGGACACTTAAGGAAGGATTAATTCACAGTTTGCACTTCTGAGTTAAATCGTTTGGCGAATCCAATGAGGTGTTATTGTTGAGAGCTGCAACAGGTATAGTGGATATCATGATGTTTCCAACTACTGGACATAGTGCCAACAACAAAATAAAGCTTATGGATACGAATAAAAGTGGGCCCGCCATAATTACAGCCAGCTTCGCTTAACGTATTGCTGGTTGAAGCCGGACCTAATTTTTAAAAGAATAATTTATTCTATCTAACTCCGTGAATATCACACTAGTTTCCAAAAAAAATCAAATCGCAACGGACCTAGATAGAGCTTTTGAAATCCATCTATCGGCCGATTTGCAGGATTAACCAGCTGTGAGTATCATGAGAGCGCAGCAAAATAAAAACAAACTGCAAAACGCGTCGAAAAGTGTATAAAATGGAGAAATTTACTAACACCTCGAAACACGCGGATTTTACACGATATACTAGATCGAAACTACCGAAAAATTTAGGACATTTCGCCCCACGTTGGGCGCCACCTGTAACGGTTGTAATAAGGAGGAGGGATAGGCCAATGCACCTCACGAGGGGTTAACCTCCGATCCATGCACCAAACTAACCCCCCACCTCTGCCGTGGACGTAACGAAAGAGGTCTCATAAAGAATATGTCACGGCAAAGTCTGAAGCCTTCCATCTCCATAGCCACCCATATGACCCAAGGTCACAGGACTCCTTGAGGCAGTCCGGGCAACTGAGAAGGAAGGGGGGTCTATATCACCTAGGCTAAGGCATGCTAGTAAGCACTGGCCAGCTCGTCGGGGGGGGGGATTCTTGCCACGGTGAAGTAGACGGTTGTTACGTTTGTTTTCATGCCTTTAGGTTGCTGGTATTCCTAGTAAAAAAAAAAAATTTTAACAAAATTAAAGGGGCGCGAAATGTCGTTGTTATTATCTAAGTGACAGCTAGTCGGTAACTCTTCAAAAGAGGGAGGAGCCAGAGATGTGGTTGGCTTCCTTGGTGTACCCACCCCTGCATAGCTTCATGACCACTGGTACCGCTATGCCTCCATGGCTAATGTGTCACCTTACTTTTAACATTAGCCCCTAAATGGTTCCCTCTATCGGTACTTACGTTCTAACTACGGACCAATCATTGGAATCCCCCCAAACTTCGTCACAACCACCAAATAAACCGCTTAGCAAGCCATACTGGTCAACCAATTAGAGTTTCCGAATCGCTAGTGAATTGAGACCCTATCGTCAGCCAACGAACTTCCCTTCATCTACCAAAATTTCCACTATACATAGCTAATTCAAAAACAAAAATGATTTCTTATACACTGATCTTTATTGACAATTCAGAAAGTTTATTCATTCTAATCCTATCCAAAAAAAAAAACCTATGAAAAGAAGCGTGCTAACTATAAAGGTGTAGGTACAACAAGATATATATAAACCAACTATTAGCTTCTTAATTACTTAAAATAATGTATACACTTTCGGAAGAAGCTTCCCTTTTTTTTTTTTTTTTTGTTATTTTTGACTGTTAATATTAATACTTGAAATTCTCAGAACGAAAGAAAACCCAAAAAAAAAATAGAGAAAAGGAAAAATGATTATAATAATTTTAGAGAGTCATCACCCGTCTTGAACCAAGAAAAAAAAAAAAAAAACTAACTATAAATATAAATTTTGTGATGGATTCGAGGGCGTATACGTAATTTCCTAAGAATAAGATTACACATGCAATTTTTGTTTTAATTGAATTATTCCCTTCTTTTTTTTTTTTTCGATAGTACCTAGGCCAAGTTACGTATAATTAAGTTCAGTTCACAACCCGTATAAGAAAACACAAATGACTTACCAATACCAGTCCTAAGCAAACAAAAATGTAGGTATTAAATGCGTTGGTTGATGCCAAGGGGTGAGGGGGAATATGTGCACATCTTCGCCGCCGGCCCGATGATTTATGATTTCTTTCCTTTTTGTTTTTTTTTTTTTTTTTTTTTGATAGGTGAGCTAAATGTAAAATGAGAAAAAAAAGAATTTCTTACACAGGTGTTGGCGAACTGTTACACTGATTGATAGCAAGGATGAAATACTTAACTATTCTCCTATCTCTAATTTTACTCTCTGACGGGATGACTCTAATGTTGCCCAGGGATTTGTTGCACCAAAGGTTGACTGGTAATGTTTGTTACTTGGCGAGAGGTCTTCGCCGCTGGTTTTTGGCGTTAAATTGATGTTGCTGTGCTGCTGCTGTTGGTAAAGGTGTAGATGTTGCGTGGAGTTGTATTGGAGGTTGTGAGGCATTTAATATATCCCCAAGTTGAGGGTTGTAGAGATCACATCGAACCACCGCTTGGCGGATGTTCTAGGCGTTGGAGTTGCCGATGTCGTAGCTCGTGATGGGGCGGCGGGAGATTACGACACCACGGAAGTGGGTTAGCTGTTATGGTGGTGTGCTAAGTTAGCTCAACGTTTTTGCACCAGAGGCTTTCGCTGGATTAGGTGATAGATATTCGTTGATTATGGGGAGGGGTGGCTGCGTTATTCGGCGTTGATTTTGGTGGCGGAAGTAGCAACGATGTGATTTTTTTTTATTTTTCCTTTTGTTTTCGACGGTAGCACTTCACTTAATCGATTAGCCGAAAATTTTCTATACACTATCTATATATATGTATATCTATATATATATATTTTTTTTTTTTTTTGGTTGAGTTTATTTTTGTGTGTTTGTTTCTCTTATTAATTTTTTTTCAGCGTCGGTGCGTTCTATATACGTCCAAATGTGGAAACTTAGCGTCCACAAAAAAAAAAAAAAAAATATAGGAAATATACTCCGTAGAACGATATGAAAAAAAAAAGGGTACTCCAGAACACTCCTCCGAACGAAAATCTGTACCACCAACTGTCAGTCAAAGACAAGCGTGACTACCTTATATAGACTGACGGTTGTCTCGCTTGCGGGTTTTTGTTAATAATACGACCTCACCGTTTTTTCCGATTCTACCTTTTTATTGTTGTGCTTTATTATATAAATTTTGGTTCATAGTCTTCGTGTGAACTAGCGCCATCCTACTTCCTCCAAGCCTTCCCCTTCTTACAAAACTAGTCTTGAGATGGGTAGTCCACTAACCTACTCTTCAAGTATGGTGAAACTTGCTTCGACGGCGAAAATTCTGCATCTGGTTCTAATTTTAGCTATTTCCCTTTTTACTTGGGAGAAATATCCCTTCCACTAAGCTAAATCACAATTCCTAGCCCTTTCATAAAAAAACACATTGCATACTTTTGGGATGTAACCTAGACTAACCCGAACTAGAACTCGTTTCCTACAGAGGGTTGTAGAGATCACATCGAACCCCGCTTGGCGGATGTTCTAGGCGTTGGAGTTGCCGATGTCGTGGCTCGTGATGGGGCGGCGGGAGATTACGACACCACGGAAGTGGGTTAGCTGTTATGGTGGTGTGCTAAGTTAGCTCAACGTTTTTGCACCAGAGGCTTTCGCTGGATTAGGTGATAGATATTCGTTGATTATGGGGAGGGGTGGCTGCGTTATTCGGCGTTGATTTTGGTGGCGGAAGTAGCAACGATGTGATTTTTTTTTATTTTGCTTTTTGTTTTCGACGGTAGCACTTCACTTAATCGATTAGCCGAAAATTTTCTATACACTATCTATATATATGTATATCTATATATATATATATTTTTTTTTTTGGTTGAGTTTATTTTTGTGTGTTTGTTTCTCTTATTAATTTTTTTTTTTTCAGCGTCGGTGCGTTCTATATACGTCCAAATGTGGAAACTTAGCGTCCACAAAAAAAAAAAAAATATAGGAAATATACTCCGTAGAACGATATGAAAAAAAAAAAGGGTACTCCAGAACACTCCTCCGAACGAAAATCTGTACCACCAACTGTCAGTCAAAGACAAGCGTGACTACCTTATATAGACTGACGGTTGTCTCGCTTGCGGGTTTTTGTTAATCATACGACCTCACCGTTTTTTCCGATTCTACCTTTTTATTGTTGTGCTTTATTATATAAATTTTGGTTCATAGTCTTCGTGTGAACTAGCACCATCCTACTTCCTCCAAGCCTTCCCCTTCTTACAAAACTAGTCTTGAGATGGGTAGTCCACTAACCTACTCTTCAAGTATGGTGAAACTTGCTTCGCCGAGTAGGTTGCTTCGCCGTCGAAGCAAGTTTCACCATACTTGAAGAGTAGGTTAGTGGACTACCCATCTCAAGACTAGTTTTGTAAGAAGGGGAAGGCTTGGAGGAAGTAGGATGGTGCTAGTTCACACGAAGACTATGAACCAAAATTTATATAATAAAGCACAACAATAAAAAGGTAGAATCGGAAAAAACGGTGAGGTCGTATGATTAACAAAAACCCGCAAGCGAGACAACCGTCAGTCTATATAAGGTAGTCACGCTTGTCTTTGACTGACAGTTGGTGGTACAGATTTTCGTTCGGAGGAGTGTTCTGGAGTACCCTTTTTTTTTCATATCGTTCTACGGAGTATATTTTCTATATTTTTTTTTTTTTTGTGGACGCTAAGTTTCCACATTTGGACGTATATAGAACGCACCGACGCTGAAAAAAAAAAATTAATAAGAGAAACAAACACACAAAAATAAACTCAACCAAAAAAAAAAAATATATATATATATAGATATACATATATATAGATAGTGTATAGAAAATTTTCGGCTAATCGATTAAGTGAAGTGCTACCGTCGAAAACAAAAGGAAAAATAAAAAAAAATCACATCGTTGCTACTTCCGCCACCAAAATCAACGCCGAATAACGCAGCCACCCCTCCCCATAATCAACGAATATCTATCACCTAATCCAGCGAAAGCCTCTGGTGCAAAAACGTTGAGCTAACTTAGCACACCACCATAACAGCTAACCCACTTCCGTGGTGTCGTAATCTCCCGCCGCCCCATCACGAGCCACGACATCGGCAACTCCAACGCCTAGAACATCCGCCAAGCGGGGTTCGATGTGATCTCTACAACCCTCAACTTGGGGATATATTAAATGCCTCACAACCTCCAACACAACTCCACGCAACATCTACAACTTTACCAACAGCAGCAGCACAGCAACATCAATTTAACGCCAAAAAACCAGCGGCGAAGACCTCTCGCCAAGTAATAAGCATTACCAGTCAACCTTTGGTGCAACAAATCCCTGGGCAACATTAGAGTCATCCCGTCAGAGAGTAAAATTAGAGATAGGAGAATAGTTAAGTATTTCATCCTTGCTATCAATCAGTGTAACAGTTCGCCAACACCTGTGTAAGAAATTCTTTTTTTTCTCATTTTACATTTAGCTCACCTATCAAAAACAAAAAAAAAAAAAAAAGGAAAGAAATCATAAATCATCGGGCCGGCGGCGAAGATGTGCACATATTCCCCCTCACCCCTTGGCATCAACCAACGCATTTAATACCTACATTTTTGTTTGCTTAGGACTGGTATTGGTAAGTCATTTGTGTTTTCTTATACGGGTTGTGAACTGAACTTAATTATACGTAACTTGGCCTAGGTACTATCGAAAAAAAAAAAGAAGGGAATAATTCAATTAAAACAAAAATTGCATGTGTAATCTTATTCTTAGGAAATTACGTATACGCCCTCGAATCCATCACAAAATTTATATTTATAGTTAGTTTTTTTTTTTCTTGGTTCAAGACGGGTGATGACTCTCTAAAATTATTATAATCATTTTTCCTTTTCTCTATTTTTTTTTTGGGTTTTCTTTCGTTCTGAGAATTTCAACTATTAATATTAGCAGTCAAAAATAACAAAAAAAAAAAGGGGAGCTTCTTCCGAAAGTGTATACATTATTTTAAGTAATTAAGAAGCTAATAGTTGGTTTATATATATCTTGTTGTACCTACACCTTTATAGTTAGCACGCTTCTTTTCATAGGTTTTTTTTTTTGGATAGGATTAGAATGAATAAACTTTCTGAATTGTCAATAAAGATCAGTGTATAAGAAATCATTTTTGTTTTTGAATTAGCTATGTATAGTGGAAATTTTGGTAGATGAAGGGAAGTTCGTTGGCTGACGATAGGGTCTCAATTCACTAGCGATTCGGAAACTCTAATTGGTTGACCAGTATGGCTTGCTAAGCGGTTTATTTGGTGGTTGTGACGAAGTTTGGGGGGATTCCAATGATTGGTCCGTAGTTAGAACGTAAGTACCGATAGAGGGAACCATTTAGGGGCTAATGTTAAAAGTAAGGTGACACATTAGCCATGGAGGCATAGCGGTACCAGTGGTCATGAAGCTATGCAGGGGTGGGTACACCAAGGAAGCCAACCACATCTCTGGCTCCTCCCTCTTTTGAAGAGTTACCGACTAGCTGTCACTTAGATAATAACAACGACATTTCGCACCCCTTTAATTTTGTTAAAATTTTTTTTTTTACTAGGAATACCAGCAACCTAAAGGCATGAAAACAAGCGTAACAACCGTCTACTTCACCGTGGCAAGAATCCCCCCCCCGACGAGCTGGCCAGTGCTTACTAGCATGCCTTAGCCTAGGTGATATAGACCCCCCTTCCTTCTCAGTTGCCCGGACTGCCTCAAGGAGTCCTGTGACCTTGGGTCATATGGGTGGCTATGGAGATGGAAGGCTTCAGACTTTGCCGTGACCTATTCTTTATGAGACCTCTTTCGTTACGTCCACGGCAGAGGTGGGGGGGTTAGTTTGGTGCATGGATCGGAGGTTAACCCCTCGTGAGGTGCATTGGCCTATCCCTCCTCCTTATCACAACCGTTACAGGTGGCGCCCAACGTGGGGCGAAATGTCCTAAATTTTTCGGTAGTTTCGATCTAGTATATCGTGTAAAATCCGCGTGTTTCGAGGTGTTAGTAAATTTCTCCATTTTATACACTTTTCGACGCGTTTTGCAGTTTGTTTTTATTTTGCTGCGCTCTCATGATACTCACAGCTGGTTAATCCTGCAAATCGGCCGATAGATGGATTTCAAAAGCTCTATCTAGGTCTGTTGCGATTTGATTTTTTTTGGAAACTAGTGTGATATTCACGGAGTTAGATAGAATAAATTATTCTTTTAAAAATTAGGTCCGGCTTCAACCAGCAATACGTTAAGCGAAGCTGGCTGTAATTATGGCGGGCCCACTTTTATTCGTATCCATAAGCTTTATTTTGTTGTTGGCACTATGTCCAGTAGTTGGAAACATCATGATATCCACTATACCTGTTGCAGCTCTCAACAATAACACCTCATTGGATTCGCCAAACGATTTAACTCAGAAGTGCAACTTAATCCTTCCTTAAGTGTCCTAACGCTAGGCTCACACAAGCCACGCTTAGATGCACTGGCGGGAATTCACATTTAGGCTGCAATACTTAGCTCCTACCAGAGCAACTACACATCTTCACGCCCGTCGTATACTGTACCGTTTATCAGCGGCTATTCTACCTTCAAGAAGGGTTGGTACTCCAGGACATCAATGATCCCCGTTAAACCAGTCACAACCACCAAACATTTAATGAAAAGAAGAGATCAGATTTTTTTGGACAGATATAATTTTTTTATTATTTTTTTGATACAGAAGTTTAGTTTACCCGAAGTCAGTGAAGGACCTAGTTAGATCGAATATAATTAAATTTTGTTTTCACATCAAATCTAGTTAGTATTAGTTAGCATCTGTACGCCAGATAAGTTTATGAACTTTTTTTTCTTACTTGTTTAACAAGCCCTCTGAATTCGAAGATTTAGATAATATCCATCTCCTGCATTTGAAAATTTGTTTTCCCTTTTACCAGTCTTTTCGAATTAAAAATCAATCAAGACTTTCCAGTCCTCAAAAAAAAAAAAAAAAAAAAAAAAAAACATGTCCCAAAAGCCAAAGAAAGCCAGACAGCCGAAAAGTCTTTTCAGCGCAAGTCAGAGGAGATATCTCCTACGTAGCCTTGGAAATGCCTCACTTTTTGGGGAGAGTTCCAACCTCACCATGCCCAATCTTCCAACCGATAACCCCAACGAAGAGCGGCAGTCGACAGACGGAGCGGCTTCTGTTGCTGTCGGCGAAAGCCAGCAGGCAAACAGCTCCCCCGTGGAAAATACGTCCCATGCGGCGGAGAATGAGACCCAAAGGCCGCATCGACAGACGACTGAAGAATCAAGTGACGAGGAAAGGCTTACGGATTACATCCGAGATGTAGTTACTGCGACTGTAGGGCTGAACCGAGCTGAAGATTTTCGAGTCTTGAGAGAAGAAATGGAAAGAGACCGTAATTGCCTTCGTAATGAAGTTGCCACTATTGTTCGGGAAACCTTGGCGGCGGCCACACCTGAAACTCGGCCCAACCCCATTCACAATATGCCTAGGCAAAACCCCCCTCCCGGATATTCTCCCCAACCACCACCTCCTCCATACCGGTCTCAAATTATACCTTCAGGTCAACCACCCGTTCTCGGCCGTAGTGATCACGCTGACGATTTTCTCAGTCGGCTAGAGAACCTAAATCTTGATGACGTTTCTACTGGTCCACGTGGTCAGCGACCTACTCGGTCCAACTCGCGAGCTCACGACTTTCATAAATGGGGCATCACTTTTGATAACCGCAATATGACAGTGGACGATTTCCTCTTTAGGCTGGACCGCCTGAAGTTGTGCCACGAGGCCAGCTGGGGGGACATTTCCATGAATTTTCATCAGTTCCTCAGAGGCCAAGTTGAAAGCTGGTATTGGGTATATCTCAAGGCCAACCCGACAGTGAGCTGGACTACACTGCGCCTGGCTCTGATTGAACAATTCCGAAGCCTTGAATCAGATTCTGAATTATCTCGAAAGATGTACGATAGGCACCAGATGCCTTCGGAATCTTTCGATGATTTCTACACAGCAATTCAGCAATTAAATAGTAGACTGCGCGTGCCCAAGCCAGACAGCGAGATTATTGAGCTCATTAAGCAAAATGTTCGGACGCGTATCGGGGAATTGCTTCTCACTTTTCAGACCGCTAGCTTACCGGAAATGGTTTACGTGTGTCGGAACACGGAGAAGTATCTCAGTGATCATGACAACCGCAAACGCAATAATGGATTTGTTCCGCCTTTAAGAAGGAACGCTGTCTCCGAAGTAGAGGTAGAAAGCTCTGCAATAGTCGGCGAACATTTTGCCAATGTAGAGGCCTTGCATCCTAGAAGAGAGACCCGCCGATTTATTTGTTGGAACTGCAAAGCTATTGGTCACTCCTTCTATGACTGCCCTGATCCTCAGAGGCATTTGTTTTGTTTTAAATGTGGCCAGGAAGAAACCACCACTCCCCAGTGCCCCCGTTGTCAGGGAAACGAGATAAGGAGCAGTTTAGAGTCTCGGGGGAATTGCTCGCAGAATCGGAACCCGGACTCCCACTAGATATCGCTTCTAGTAACAATTTAACACTTACGACAATTAGTAACAACTTGCCGGATGGTTCGGAGGTAGACCCACCTCCTCTGGTGAACATATTAAAACGAACCACCGGACCTAATACTACTATGACACTACCCAGACCTAAATATTTTTGCAAACCCCCACCTAAAACTTTACATGAAAGACTTGAAAACTATTATAATGTTAGAAACAGGATTTTCGGCCAGCAAGTTGCACCCGTTTCCAGGCGAATCGAGAAATTGAGAGGCAGGTTCAAAGTTAAGCGCAAAATGTATAAAGCGATAGAATCCACCACCCTTTGTAGCATGGACGATCCTCGTCCCTATGCGAGAGTCTCGATAATGGGAGAACCTATGTTAGGATTGCCCGATAGCGGGGCTAGCATTAGCTGTTTGGGAGAGGGTGGATTGGATTTCTTGCGCAAGCATAACATTTCTCCTTCAAAATTTTCCTCTGAAGTCAAAACCGCTGATGGGAATTCGCAGCCGATAGTTGGCAAAATCACTGCCGAAATATCTTATAGAGGTAAATCAAAACCTGTAGAGCTTCTGATAGTACCAGCTCTGAAACAATGTCTGTATCTAGGAGTGAATTTCTGGAAGGAATTTCAAATAGCCCCAAACCTCATCTCTGAAATATCGCAAGAATTAGGTCCTCAAGAACGTGATACGTGTGCGCATGATTTAACAGTGGAGGAGTCCAGAGCATTGAAACAAGCCGTCAGCCTGTTTCCTTCCTCTACCACCATTGGTCTAGGAAAAACTTGGCGAGAGGAACATGTCATTGACACGGGGGATGCCGAACCAATTAAACAACGTCACTACCCTGTATCTCCAGCGGTGCAGAAACTTTTATATGAGGAACTGGATCGTATGCTGGAAATGGGGGTAATCGAGGAAAGTACAAGCGCGTGGAATTCTCCGGTAGTCCTTATTCGCAAACCAGGCAAAAATCGGTTGTGTTTGGACTATCGGAAAGTCAACAGTGTCACAAAGAAAGATGCGTATCCTCTTCCTCATATAGAGGGTTTGCTAGGGCGTCTGTCGGAAACACACTTTATTTCAAGTGTGGATCTGAAAGACGCCTTTTGGCAGATACCGCTGGAAGAAGGATCGAGGCAGAAGACTGCGTTTACGGTTCCCGGCAGACCCTTATATCAGTTTAATGTTATGCCCTTTGGCCTTTGCAATGCGCCTCAACGCATGTGCAGATTGATGGACAAGGTGGTACCGCATGAACTGAGAGAAAATGTATTCGTGTATTTGGACGACTTACTTATAATCTCGCGCACATTTGCGGAACATATCAAAATGCTTAGTGTGGTAGCTTATAAGCTTAGAGACGCTGGACTATCAATTAATGTACAGAAATCAAAGTTCTGTTTTAAAGAATTAAAGTATCTAGGATACATTGTAGGAGAAGGATGTTTAAAAACAGATCCTTCGAAGATAACCGCCATAAACGACTTTCCTATTCCCTCCTCAGCTCGCCAGGTAAGGCGATTTTTAGGACTAGCGGGTGGTATAGGAGGTTTATTAAAGATTTCTCCTCATTAGCATCTCCTCTTACAGACACCTTAAAAAAGGGGAAGAAATTTTGCTTTGATAACCAAGCCATCCACGCTTTCAATTCTATAAAAGCCACTTTGACATCAGCACCTGTTCTTTCGCATCCCGACTTCGGGAAAGAATTTATTATCCTCTGTGATGCTTCCGCATCGGGTATAGGATGTGTGTTGTGCCAGGAAGATGGGGATGGTACAGAGCGCCCTATTTATTATTATTCCCATAAACTTAATACGGCTCAACGCAACTATAGTGTTACGGAGCGAGAGTGCTTGGCTGCGGTAATGGGGGTTAAGAAATTTAGACCGTACATAGAAGGTACCAGGTTCAGGATTGTAACAGACCATGCGAGCTTGAGATGGCTTATGAGTCAGAAGGATCTCAGCGGTCGGTTAGCCCGATGGAGCCTAAAACTACAAGGGTTCGATTTCAGCATTGAGCACCGAAAGGGTTCGCAGAACGTAGTGCCGGATACTCTATCTCGGGCATACGAAATAGGTGCTCTGCAACTCAATGTGCCTATGCTGAAGGATCCCTCCGATGTGCTCCATATCGATCTTGGAGATCCTAGTTTTAAATCTAGCGAATATTGCAAGATCATTGGTACCATCGAAGAACAACAAGATCAGCTACCTGACCTTCGAGTCTCAAATAATTTTGTGTACAAGAGGGTCAGACATAGCACAGGGAATCCGTTGGAGGACGACCTCGCATGGAAACTATGGGTTCCGGAGGAGCTGACGGAGCGCTTGATCTCTTTGGCTCACCGGCCGCCTCGGGCTTCGCATGGGGGGATAGCCAAAACCTTATACCGACTACGACAACGTTTTTTTTGGCCCAACATGGCTTCACAAGTCAAATCTTTCATCACTGCATGTGACATTTGTAAGACCTCGAAGGCCCCGAACACCATACTAAGACCACCTATGGGTAAGGCCTTTTTGGTGGAAAGGCCATTTCAAATGGTCTATATCGACTTTCTTGGCCCCTATCCACGCTCGAAGTCTGGTAAGACGCACATAATCGTTGCCCTGGATCAACTCACGAAATTTGTTCTTATTCAGCCGTTAGGAAAAGCGACATCGGATACTACGTTAAAGTTCCTTAAGGAACAAATTTTTTGTGTATTCGGGGTACCAGAAACTATCTTGTCAGATAACGGTCGACAGTTTACCAGCAACGAGTTCTCCAAGGTCATGCAAGTGTATGGAATAAGTCACGTAAAGACAGCCTCTTATTCACCGCAAGCAAATGCTAGTGAAAGGGTAAATCGGTCAATTCTTGCTGCTATCCGATCCTATATTGACCCGGACCAAAGAAATTGGGATGTCTTCCTCCCCTCTATAGCATGTGCCCTTCGCACAACAATCCACTCAGCAATAGGGGTATCTCCTTATGAGGCCTTATTTGGGCAACCAATGGTGGAACACGGTACAGACTATAAGCTTTTAGCCAACCTAAAATGTCTCAATAATTCTGAGACAAGGTTACTCTCGAAAGCAGAGAGGATGAACATACTTCATTCATACATTAAGCAATCGCTCGCAAAGGCACACGTAGGTTACGAAAGCGCTTACAATACTCGATCCAAAAACGTAAAGTATGCCGAGGGAGATTTTGTTTTCAGAAGGAATTTCGTGCTCAGCGATGCATCTAAGAAAATAAGTGCTAAATTAAGCCCAAAATTCGTAAAAATGCGAGTACGCCGGGTAGTGGGGAATAACGTAACGCCGGAGGAGCCTAATCTAGCAAGTTCGTCAGCTGCACAGTTCCCTGGGATATCACAGTGTCCCGGAACCCAGGAAACGGTAAGGTTGTACTGTCCAGCTATCTCGTTAAGAGATACGCGGCAATCTTCCACCGCTTTAGATTTTATTTCGTTGGATGCTAAGGATCTGATGGCGGCCTGACTGTCAATGTATATTACGATTTCCCTGTGTGATATTGCATTAATCGACAGCCACGCTACGGCTTGACGAATAGCTGTGATTTCGGCTTGGAAGATACTACAGTGTATCGGGGGAGAGAGAAGGAGAGGCCCAGGCTCAGTTCTTCCGAGAATACTCCTGCTCCGACACCCTCTAAAGTCTTAGAACCGTCCGTAAAAATTTACAGTGATCCTTCGTGTAGGACATTACGTCAGTTCCATTGGGATCTGTCCGGTTTTTCGTATTTGAAGTTTTTGAAATCGATTTTCGTAGGCAAATAGTCAGTAGCAGAGGGAAGGGGTCATGTCCGTATGAGGATGCTGGCATGTAGAGTTGATTGACCATTCCAGTGCCTACCCTCCCTGAGTCTGATACCGCATTAGCGGCGTTTTCCCTACTGACGATGTAGGGATTACTTTTAAAGCGGCGGTAAGAGATGTCCTCAGTGCACCCGTGATGCCGATGCATGCTAGGCGTTGAGTGGTCTCAATGGCCTTCAGATTTGAGTTCTTATCCAAGGCCGGCCACCACACGACGACTCCGTAAAGAATAATCGGTTTAATCACCGCGGTGTAGAGCCTATGCATTATGGTGGGTTGGAGGCGCCCCATCTCGATCCGACAGCCCTCCTACAGGAGTATAAAGCCACTTGGGATTTCCTAGAACGTTGGGCAATATTTGCCCTCCATAAGAGTTCGCTGTCTAATATGAGCCCCAAATAGTTGGCAGTTTTGACAAACTCGAGTGGAGTGCCGATGATATAAGGGGGGGGGGGGGGGGGTGATAGGATGAGTCTTAATCCTTCTAATGAATAGAACTAGTTCCGTTTTTGTCGGATTGACGCTTAGACCACAGCTTTTGGTCCAGGCGACTAGTTTACGTAAAGCGAGTTGCAGAATATCGAAAAGAGTCTGTGGATAGTTTCCTGAGGTAAGCAAGGCGACGTCGTCCGCGTAGGCCACGACTTTGCAACCGGAAAGCTCCATCGAAATCAAAAGTTCGTTGAGAACTAGATTCCACAGTAGAGGAGATAGAACTCCCCCCTGGGGGGTACCTCGGTGCACAAGTTTTTCGACAGCGCTGTGGGGTGAGAATATGGTCGACTAGCCAGCTTATTTATTCGCCAATATTTAGCTTGTTTAAGGCTTGAATAATCGAACGAGTCTCTATGTTATTGAAGGCCCCCTCTATGTCAAGGAAAATTGCCATAGCATATGAAAGGGACTTTCGATCGAGTCGACAATAGAATGAAGGGCGGTCTCAGTGGATTTACCATTCTGTTTTTGTCTTTGCAATAATTTGTATTTTAACAAATCAGTATCTGAAAATGAATAGTTGATCTCAACATAACATGTTGACAAAATTGTATCGAACCAAAATCCAAAACTCCCTGTTTCGATATTTCCAATTCACATTCAACGCAACTTGGTGGTAATGAAACTCACACAACGGGGTATTCATCTCGCTTTAGAGCACCGTGGCAGGTAAAATTGCATACAAAAAAAAGACAAAATAAAACAAGTAAAAGTGTTATCATCGGCCTGGCCGATGCTTTGATACCCTCCACTGCATACAACTCATGCAAAATTGGTTTTGTGAGGGAGGTACCAGAACTACTTGACCGACATAGCCCATTTTTAAAACTAACTTGACGACAATAAAAATAAGTTTTCTCACATAATTTCACTTGTCTAGGTAGATTCTTTTCGACGCTATCGTGTTTTTAACATAATATGTTTTCTAATATTGGTTTTGTATGAGAGGTACCAGAACTACTTGACCGACATAGCCCATTTTCAACACCAACCTGACGCCGATAAAAAGAAGTCCTTTCACTAAATTTCGTTCACCTACGTCAATTACTTTGTGCGATATCGTGCTTTCAACAGACAGAGAGACATGTGGGCCCAATATTGGTTTTGCATGGGAGGTACCGGAACTACTTGACCGACATAGCCCATTTTCAACACCAACATGACGCCGATAAAAAGAAGTCCTTTCACCAAATTTCGTTCACCTACGTCAATTACTTTGGGCGCTATCGTGCTTTCAACAGACAAAGAGACATGTGGGCCCAATATTGGTTTTGCATGGGAGGTACCAGAACTACTTGACCGACATAGCCCATTTTCAACACCAACCTGACGCCGATAAAAAGAAGTCCTTTCACTAAATTTCGTTCACCTACGTCAATTACTTTGTGCGCTATCGTGCTTTCAACAGATAGAGAGACATGTGGGCCCAATATTGGTTTTGCATGGGAGGTACCAGAACTACTTGACCGACATAGCCCATTTTCAACACCAACATGACGCCGATAAAAAGAAGTCCTTTCACCAAATTTCGTTCAACTACATCAATTACTTTGAGCGCTATCGTGCTTTCAACAGACAGAAAGACAAATGGGTCCAATATTGGTTTTGTATGGGAGGTACCAGAACTACTTGACCGACATAGCCCATTTTCAACACCAACCTGACGCCGATAAAAAGAAGTCCTTTCACCAAATTTCGTTCATCTACGTCAATTACTTTGGGCGCTATCGTGCTTTCAATAGACAGACAGACAGACGGACATGGCTAAATCGATTCAGAATGTGATCCTGATTCAGAATATATATACTTTATGAGGTCTCCGGTGACTCCTTCTTGGCGTTACAAATGTATTGGCAAAGTGAATATACCTTCCTCTGGAGGGTATAAAAAGGTGAAGTATTCTAGAATTTCATTGATAAAATACAAAACAAGTAAAAGTGTTATCATCGGCCTGGGCGATGCTTTGATACCCTCCACTGCATACAAGTCATGCAAAATTGGTTTTGTATGGAAGGTACCAGAACTACTTGACCGACATAGCCCATTTTCAACACCAACCTGACGCCGATAAAAAGAAGTCCTTTCACTAAATTTCGTTCACCTACGTCAATTACTTTGTGCGATATCGTGCTTTCAACAGACAGAGAGACATGTGGGCCCAATATTGGTTTTGCATGGGAGGTACCAGAACTACTTGACCGACATAGCCCATTTTTAAAACTAACTTGACGACAATAAAAATAAGTTTTCTCACATAATTTCACTTGTCTAGGTAGATTCTTTTCGACGCTATCGTGTTTTTAACATAATATGTTTTCTAATATTGGTTTTGTATGGGAGGTACCAGAACTACTTGACCGACATAGCCCATTTTCAATACCAACCTGACGCCGAAAAAAAGAAGTCCTTTCACCAAATTTCATTCACCTACGTCAATTACTTTGGGCGTTATCGTGCTTTCAACAGACAGACAGACAGACAGACAGACGGACATGGCTAAATCGATTCAGAATGTGATCCTGATTCAGAATATATATACTTTATGGGGTCTCCGGTGACTCCTTCTTGGCGTTACAAATGTATTGGCAAAGTGAATATACCTTCCTCTGGAGGGTATAAAAAATAAAAACCCTTTTCCCACAGAAATCTACCTGGCTTGGTGTTCTCCTACATCGAGCGCACCTCGTCGCAGTTCGCACTTGTAATTTCCTTTTCGTTTTCGTTCCACGTTCCACCCTGTCAAACA
Organism: Cheilosia impressa; assembly: GCA_948293265.1. NCBI lineage: Eukaryota > Metazoa > Arthropoda > Insecta > Diptera > Syrphidae > Cheilosia > Cheilosia impressa. The sequence goes on from OX411880.1 coordinate 59,393,014, forward strand.
TAGTGTTGGAAGTTGAAACTTTGAAGTTCTTTTGTGCCTACTGGTACTCTCTATACTGTGTGCAGGAACAAAAACAAGCACAGCACAACGCAAGATCATACAAGATGCAACATACAACAGCGAACAGCTAGAACCAAAGTCCCATTTCGACCCCAGTGCTTTATTCTCCTGTAGTGTGGTGCGCTATAATTTGCAGAACCTGAAAGCGCAAGCAGGAATTTTGTATAATATTTCATTCCCGCTCGGTCCTCGGGTGGGCAAATATGGAAAAGATATCGGTTGCTCGAATATTTGAAATCGCAACTGCTTTAACTGAAAAGCTACTTGCGAAACCAATTTTACAGCTGTGTTCAGCTGATAAATTGAAAATACGTTGTTTATTATGTTAGGCCAACACTACCTTCTCAAAATATTAATAAATATTTTATTAGGTACTTTAATGAAAGAAAATATGAATTCAAGCTTTGGTTGTATGGTTGCCATTCTAAATATAAGCAAAGTATTCATCGTCCTCGTAGGGGCCTGGAATAGAACAAAAAATTCACTATCTTACTAAGGTAAAAAATATAGTGAACACCGTACTTAAAGCACCACGGCACGTCACTGATGCAAATCCTTTAGTGGCGAGTCGGTTTCAGCCGAGGATAATGCGGAGGAGCTGAGCTCGTTGGCTGCAGCGGTTTAAAGGTCATCCTTCCTGAAGAGCTTCAGCTCAACTTCCTTCAGGCCGAAGTTAATGAGGAAGTTGCTATCCCTGTGAATCGGGATAGATTCAGGCGACATGGAAATGACCAAAGAGCGATCTGTTTTTTTGGGCTCCTATACGGGACCACGGGGGTTTTCAACGACCTTCCAGTCTTTGACAGGAAGGCCCGGATTTTGGAAGCCCATAAGGACAAGTACTTTGTCGGGATCGAGAGGTTCGAGTGGAACCCAGACCCTAGTTCTTGGTCAGTGGGGGATGGAATTCCAGTCCACTATCTCGAGCTTGGCAACTGGCCAAACTTCACCAAGGCTACCGATGGCTGCCCGGATGAAGTCAACCGAACTTTGATCGCTGTAAGCAATCCGCTTGACGAATCCCTGGTGCAAACCAGCGTCCTTGAAGATGATGGGCTGCTGGTTTTTGGACATATACTCACAGAGACAGTTCATCACTCTGTTCTCTACGAGTCCCCACTTATCGTAGGAGAGCTTACCCTCCTCATCCGACAGGTCCACTACTGCGGCTATCAGGTTGTCCTGGGCCGCATCAGAGAAGGATTTGGAGCACACGGTAGAGCTCCTAGCCTTATTCGATGCGTTGGACACCTCATCAAGGGACCTGCGCCTTTTGGGCACAGATCCAGTCGCAGCTGCGGTCCTACTCCCTGTAACGCTCGATGAGCTGTTAGCTAGAGGGCGAGTCTTCCGATTCTGGGTTTCCCTTACGAGCGGTCTCTTGGTGCTCAGCGGTGGAGCACAAGGTTTTCTCTGGATGCAGACCTTTGAAGTGGAGGGGGTGGGGTCCCTGTTAGCGTATTCCAATACCCAGGGCGTTGCCCATGAGTAGGAATCTCGCTCCGGCTCGGTCCATATTTTTTCCGCATGTTCTGCACGTTACGGCAACTAAAATTTACTAATTGATTTTTCCCATTTAATATTTAAAATTTCAATATATATATATTTTTTTTTTCTTTTTTTTATCTTGTTATAATTTTTTTTTCACCACAAACATGTTCATTCAATTATTTCGTTTTACAAAAAAAAATCAGGCGATCCAAAGTAAATCTAACCAAGGCACAAAGCTCTTCCTATATTCGTAGGCTGCTTAACTACGGGATGGGGAAAAGGGGGGGAACAATTAAAATGCGGAAAACGCGGATTGACTGCTGATGACCCTGGTTTTGACGGGCTGCTTCGCTTGCATGGCTCCTCCATCTGTTGTATGCCTGGTGAGGTCGGCCGGTAATTGAAAGGTGGCCAAAAGATTGTTGCACTGGCGCTTTAAGCGCGAGATCGTGATCCCGTGATTGCGGTCAGAGCACCGGGTACCGCAAGAAATTTTGACCGAGTTGTGGGTGGTCTGCGGAGATCGCGGATATATCGGATTCACACCATTTGGGGGGGGGGTTTCGATACACTGACACCAAGAACAGAAATTCACTTTGTTCAGTGGGGGGTTCGGAATTTTCGGCCCTGGTTGTGGGACACTTTCTTTGTTTTAGGTCACTGGCAACGGGGAAGTTAATCGTGCGGACAGAATACGAAGGGGGGAATTTACTGTGACACGGCACCACTTGCACAAGGCTTATACACGGTGGTTGGTTGGACAAAAAAAAAAATTACGAGGCAATTAATTAATTTCGGCAATTCTTCCAGTTAATTTTGATGGCCTATGAGTCCGACGGGGGTATTACACTCGGCACTCACGCAGAATTCTTTAGCTACTTATTTGTTTTTTTGTTTTTAAATTGTATGCGGATGAACTCATGTTAAACCGAAAAGAATTTATAATGTTCTCGTTCCAACCACGCACGCGCACACCCCGGGTGTCATAATCTCGGACACGTCCGAACTCCAGCACAGATAATCAACGACTCTCTTGAACCAACGAAAAATCAACCTCGTCAGCAACATATAAAAATCTCGCCACCAATTGCAACGGCGCAACATGCGAATGGAAAATTACTGAGTGCCCACGCCACTTTTTCATGGCCATCGTACACCATATGAACACAGAGGCAAAGCAAAGAAACGAAGAAAATACTGCACCGCAATGCAGCTGCCCATAAAAGTTAACGACAAATACGCTTAGCTCGTATAAGTGCAGTCGCTGCATTTCCCACGTTAGCGATCATTTGTGCAAAACGTGTAAGATGCACACGACAGTAATAATCGCACCATTCACAAATATTCATCCGCCGGTAGCCCGATGCGACTTCCCGGAATCACCTGTCTGCGCACCGTTGCTGTTCCTGGAATTCATCGTAGCAGCTAGCGTAGGCATAGGCGATAAGGTTAAGTTATTAGTTTTTAAGTTTGAGTTTTGTTTCTACCGTTATCCAATAAAGAGCTCTTGCTCAAAAAAAATATTTTTTTCGCCATTTACACTTGCAAAAGCATAATTGGCGCCCGAGCAGCCCTTCATCTACCAGTAGTGAAATTAAACGATCGTAGTGAAGTGACCCCAACAAAGTGAAATCCAGTGGCTAGAAGAAATCACATAGTGAGGTAAACTCTGGAACACAAAATATTTCCTCTGAAAAAAGTGAACCTGTAGTGGAAAGTGAACAGTAATAAATAAATCCATAGTGAACTAATAGTTCAGACTCTCCCCTACAATTCCGAGCTTAGAGTCAAGTGCCAAAATCGAAGAAAATTCAAGTGCGAATAATTGAAATAAATCACCATAAGTAGTGATTCGGTTTACCCGTGCTAAGAATTGAATAGAATTCAAGTGAGAATAAGCAGTGATTCGGTTTACTCGCGATAATACCAAAAAACAAAAAGTGCTTAAGACATTGGAAGTGAAACAACCAGACAACATAACTCCCCTGGAATCCGGTCCCTTAGTATCCAAGGAAAAAAGGAGGCAGTGGAAAACGCCAAGCCGATCCAGCGAACAATTGTACTATGGCCTATGTAGTACTAGTAGGTTTAGCGTAAGTTACTAAAATTTAAGTTAGATAAGAAAGAAAGTAAAACGTGTTATAAAATCCTCATAGAAAGGAGATAAAACATATAGACATAAGTGGAAATAATAATTTTCCTCTAAAGTAAATTAATTTTTAACGAAAATAATATTAAAGTGTTAGTTCTAGAAAAGAGACAAAAACATAGATATAAGTGAAAATAATACTTTTTTTTTCTCTTTTCTCTTTAAAATAAATTCGTTTATTGTGAAAATAATACTGAAGTCGTAGCTTTAAGTAAATTTAAATATCACAATACCTAACAAAAAACCGATTAACAGGTTTTGATCTTCTTTTTTTTGTACGTAAAATACCGAAAGTTGTTTACAATTCAAACAAATATAATAATAACAAAATAAATAAATAACCATAAATACCATGGCAAACCAAAACAATCTCATACGTCCACCCGTACTAAACGTACAGCAAGGCGAAAATAACGCGCCACAAGCAATTCCTAGACCTGTTGCGGCATCACCCGAACTTGTCAACTTAATTTCCGGCATCGTTAACGAAGCCCTTAATAGGAATGGCCGGAGTTTAATACACACCATTTTGAATCCCAATACAGACCCATCCATGGGACAAGACCAGAGAATAGACCCTGAGCACGAAGACCTCACAGATCTAGATAAGGTCCCCGACGTGGTAAGGGCCCTGCGTGATTTTTCCGGAAATCCATCCGAGTTTAGCTCATGGAAAAAGAGCGTAGAGAGAATACTAAATATTTATGAACGACTAAAAGGCACTCCAAAATATTTTGGAATCTTAAATGTTGTACGCAACAAAATAACTGGAAACGCGGATACGGCGCTCGAGTCGTATGACACGCCTCTAAATTGGAAAGCAATTTCCAAATTTCTCACCCTGCACTATGCAGATCAAAGAGACCTAGGTACCCTAGAGTACCAAATGAATTCCCTGACACAAGGCAAGCAAACTGTGCAAGAATTCTACCAAGCCATTTATACCAACCTTTCACTTATCCTCAACAAAATTTCTTGCATAGACGCCGGATCCGATTCTCTCACGTTGCTGACGCAAACCTATAGAAATAAAGTTCTGAACACATTCGTCCGTGGTCTAAATGGTGACCTTCCAAGACTTTTAGGTATGCGAGAACCAAGTGACCTACCACAGGCACTAGCCTTATGCCAAAAGCTGGAAAACCAGAAATTTAGGTCAAATTTCGCGAATCAATTCCAAAATCCCCAAAGAAATAATTTCGCAATACCCCACCAACAACCCCGTCAAGCTTTGAATCAAAATATGCGTGGCGACAAATTCTTCCCACAAATAGCATATATTCCTCAAGCTAAGTATAATCCAAGACATCCTACGTACCCAGTCTTGCATCAACAACGCTTTAACCAGAATCAAAACTATCAGAATCCTACACCACCACCTCGCCCTCTCGCGCCGAAACCCCAACCTAGACCCGAACCCATGGATACCTCAACAATACAGCATAGAGGAACTAAACTAGAGGGCCGACTTTCAGCACACCTACCCGATTTTCTCCGCAAATTTTGAATGACAGCCCTCTCTCGCGCGCTCTTTTTTTCCTGTCTGTGAATACGTGTATTAATGGCCGCCGGGTGGAACTATTTCCAAAAACAAACAATTTGTAAATAGATTTATAACAATAAATGTAAAAAAGCAAATGTTGATTATGGTTTTTTTAAATAGCATAATTTCTTCTCTACCCATTTTCGTCACCAAAAACTGTTCATCCATTCAAATTTCAGTTTTTTTTTCATTTTATTTGTATGAATTCTATTTTTGACAGCAAAATTCATGCTGCTGCATAAAAGGGGTTGTTCCAAAAATTATGCATTAAACCCAAGCTTTCACTAGGGCATAAGTGAATTTTCTAAAATGTTTATAAACATTCAATAAATTTTTATAAGGTTTGGTGAATGTTTTCAAATTTGTTTATTTAACACCATATTTGTACAAATTCAAAATATGATTGGAAATTCTGTAGTTTAATAACACTTACAGTGTTGAATAATGTTACTTTGGTATTTCAATCGAACGTAAAAATACATATTGTTTTGTTAATTGTTGGTATTTGCATGCTATATTTCGTTTTCTGTGCATATATTCTTTTATAAATTTTATAACAATGTATTTCGAAATGTGCACTTAATTTTTTTACAAACCCCTTTAAATTATTAATTAACAAAAACAAGTGCGTTCTTTGTGTTTTTGGAATACAAAAAGTGATCAAAACATTTTTTTATTGTTCCGAGTATTTCTTAGGTATAAATAAAGGGCGATGTACGAGGATTTTTATATTATGGCTTTTACCGGAAAAAGCCGAGCGCATACATAGTTAAATTTGAGAGCAATATTATGTAGTATAAAAAAATAAAAAAATATCGAACTTATTTTTCAATTTAGCATTATGCATACTTGGATACAATTACTGTACAAGTATGCATTTGCTAAAACTAAAAAATCTTTTTCACGAAAAAAAATAAAGGATTTTCTTAAACGGTGTTCAAATATTTCAAAATCAACGAAAAAAGTGTTCTTTCCTTAAAATATACAAAAAAAACCTGAATTTACAAAATCTCTTTTAACAAAAGTGAAGAAAACGTTAATTTTTCTCTGATCGTTATTATGAGTTAGATTTCTGCAAGATATTGACAAATTATTATTTTATTGTAACGAAATTATAAAAGGAATTTCATTTGATTCCAACAAGTTCATAGACATTAAAAACTCTTAAATTCAACTGTGATGTGAACGCCGTGTAACTAAATGGCACAAAATATGACGAACGCAGTCTCCCAATGGCGGCTCGATTGACATAAAGTTGTAACCTTAAATTGTATAAGTATGCGTGCGGCATTAATGGCGCTCCTTTGATTTGTACAGGCACGAACACTTATGCAATTTGAGGTTACACAGGCAGCTTGTAGGCAGATTTCCCGTTTCTGCTCTCAGTTGGCCCTCTAGTTTAGTTCCTCTATGCAATACAGTCTCATGCAGTTAACTACCAAAATAGATCACCACCCTTTAAATACGCTGGCAAACGCCCTCCAGGAGCTTCAATGTAAGCCCCTATCCCAAACAAATATCAGAGAAACTTCCACATTGACGTCGAATCAACCCCAACGGACCCCCCCGAGTTCCGCATAGAACCAACAGGTTACGTCTGTCCGACCGACCTCTACACATTCTACGACCAAAATGACGTAAGCGAAATAGAACACGACCCCGATCTCGGAAACTATGTCCTCCAACAAACAGAGTCAGATGGGAACTCTACGATATCAATTTTTTAGGTTAACAGACTCTTCGTTGCCCTATTTTCAGTGTAAAACGAAGAGTGGAGAAATTCTGAATTTTCTGATAGACACAGGCTCGAGTAAAAACTACATCCAGCCTCACCTCATAAAACAGCCTCTTCAAAACGAACCAAATTTCTTTGCCAAATCTATTGCTGGTGATATTGAAATAACCCAGCATACGTTTCTGAATCTGTTTGGTCAAGCGAACATTAATTTAAAATTCTTATTACTCCCAAGCCTTAAATCCTTTCATGGAATTTTGGGAAACGATAGCCTTCAGTCATTATCTGCTGCGATCCACACCAAGGGCAGTTTCATGACGATTCTGGACAAAATTAAAGTTAAAATTAAACAACATAAATCACAGGCAGTAAATTCTCTGACCATCAAATTAAATAGTATGCCCGAATCACAAAAGCGAGCCATTAACACTATTATACATAAATTCCGCCCCTTGTTCACAGAACCAAACGAAAAACTCACCTACACCACAAAGGTTACAGGCGAAATCCGCACACAAACTCCAAATGCTATCCATAACCTGCATCGCTCAGAGACGAGGTAGACAAACAAATTCAAAAATTGCTAGAAGACAATATAATCAAACCATCCCGTTCCTCATACAATTCACCTGTGTGGATTGTCCCTAAAAAGGCCGACTCAAATGGAAATAAACAATTTAGACTCGTAATAGATTATAGAAAACTAAACTCCGTAACAATCTCAGACCGTTACCCAATACCTGGGCACTCATTCCGTAACTCTCAAACTATGTATGAAATTTCAATCAGACGTCGTCTAAAATGTCATAAATGACAAATTTTGCAACAATTATGAGTTTGTTTTTGTCGCCGGTAAATAAAAAAATTTCAAAATGTAAGTAATTTAACTTTGTTCCTTACGTTATTAAAAATAAGAATAAATAATATCCAAGAATTTATTATTGATAGGTCAGCTACACCAAAGCAAATGACAATTTTAATTGCTTTTATGGATAAGCAGCCGGACTTGTCCAAGGTTATAAGCCAAATAGCCACCAAGGAATACCTAATTTCTTCAATTTATTTTCATTTGGTGTTATACGACACTTTATTTACCTACTTATTGTTTTAAGGTTTGGACTGACTTTAAATACAGAACCAAGAAGAAATGCAGCCAAAATTTTCTGTTAAGTTTAACTTAATTTGTAAAAGTAACGCATTGCAATATTATTTGGTATTTTAAATACCTTACCAGTCGAGACGTATTAACACCCAACTGTAATTTTAATATTTCGCTAACTCTGGCCTAATGGCAATTTTCAACATTTTTCAGGAGAACGGAAAACAGTTAAGAAGAGGAATATTGTGTCATCATAAGATTTTCTGACTTAAGATGAAACTATTGTCCGTTATATATGGGGATAGGAGTATGATGAAAGGATGCTGATAACTAAAGGTATATGTTTCAAAAATGGAGACAATGTACAATCGTACATCAATAAAAAAGGAAACATCTTATTTCGACTTAAGATGTTTTACCCTTTCAGTCGAGAAGTATCTAATTTAATACAATAAAGGTAGAGATAAAGATGTAGTTATTTATATATTTGGTAGCAGTTAAAACATATCTGAAGTCAATTATTCTTCTTGAAATTCAATAAATCTTCAGCTGGTTTTAAAATTTGCAAAACATAAAAATCAATACAAAACGATACCTCATTAGGTATCGCTCAAATTGTATCGTCTGGGCGATAGCGTTTCGACGATTATTGAGTTACGTGAAGCAAATGTTCAATCATCAAAACGATATAGTCTGGACGATAGACGATTATTGAAGTTACGTGAAGCAAAACTATCGTCGAAACGCTATCGTCTGGCCATAATCGACATACGGAATGAGTGCCCTGAAATTAAGGAAGTCTTGTCACAACTAGGAGAAAATAAATTCTTCACAGTCCTAGATCTTAAAAGTGGGTTTCACCAGATTCCCCTCAAGGAATCGGATATGGAAAAAACCGCATTTTCGATCAACAATGGGAAGTTAGAGATTACGCGACTCCCATTTGGCTTAAAAAATGCACCATCTATCTTCCAGCGTGCGCTTGATGATATTTTGCGAGCTCACATCTTCTGCTACGTCTATATTGATGACATCATCATCAAAGACGAAAGCGATCATGTGAGACACGTAGAAGAAATATTCAGAACGTTAAGCGAAGCCAATATGAAGGTACAATTGGACAAATGCAACTTCTTTAAGGAAGAAGTCGAATTTTTGGGCTTCATTGTATCGCATAAAGGACTATCAACAAACCCGGCAAAAGTTCAAGAAATAGTTAATTTTCCTATTCCGAAAACTCTTAAAGAACTAAGATCATTCTTAGGCTTGTCAGGTTATTACCGTAGATTCGTAAAAGACTACGCGAAGCTGGCTAAACCTTTAACAACTTTACTAAGAGGTGAAGAGGAAGGGGTATCAAAAAACAAATCCGCAAGAATCCCAATTACACTCACAACAGATTCAATTTCAGCCTTCCAAAAAATTAATATCTCTTTGGTCTCCAGAGACCTAATCCTCGTTTATCCAGATTACAAAAAAAGTTGCGAGCTAACTACTGACGCCTCTAACTTTGCTCTTGGCGCAGTATTATCGCAGAACGATAGACCCATTATATTCATCTCTAGATCATTAAGCAAAACCGAAGAAGCTTATGCAGCTAATGAGAAGGAGATGCTCGCCATCATATGGGCTTTGAATACACTGAGAAACTATTTGTATGGCACTGCGCATGTCAAAATTTTCACAGACCACCAACCTCTTACATATGCCCTGAGTAGTAAGAACAGTAATTCCAAAATGAAGCGTTGGAAAGCGATATTGGAGGAATATAACTACGAGTTTAATTATAAGCCGGGGAAAAGTAGTGTTGTAGCAGACGCATTGTCCCGCTTACCGAAAAATTCCGAAGTCAACTCATTGACTATGACTCAGCATAGTGACGAAAGCTCGTCACACGACTTAATTCCGGCTGTCGAAAGCCCAATAAATGTATTTAAAAACCATTTAATGCTTCTTATCGGCAATGACAAGAGCTATAAATTCAAAATCCCCTTTCCAACATATCATAGACACATTTTTACACAAAAAGAGTATACTGATGAAGACTTAACGTCAATTTTAAAACGATACCTAGATCCAAGCGTAATAAATGGAATTTTTACAACAGAACCCATTATGGGAAGAATCCAGGAAATTTATCCCAGATTCACACAATTCCAAGTTAAGGACCTAACGAATACAAACGAACAAGAAAACGAAATCCTTCAGAAACATAAAAGAGCCCACAGAAATAGCCAAGAAAACAAAGCACAGCTACTAAAAAAATTCGACTTTCCAAGAATGAAGGCCAAGATTCACGAATTGGTAAAGCAATGCAAAACATGCAAAGAGCAAAAGTATGAACACCATCCTAACAAACCCGAATTACAGGCAACACCGTTACCCCAATTTCCAGGTCAAATAGTTCACTTCGACATTTATTCCACAGACAGAAACCTTGTATTGGCCCTGGTGGATAAATTCTCTATAGGAAACCGATAGAAGTATTCTTCGGTAGAATAGTTAGTACTGACCCAAATTTGTATGAAGAAACTAGAAACGAAAACATTGAAAAAATCAGGAAAAAGCAGAATCAAGATATGGTAACACACAATAAAAATAGGAAACCCATAAAAAACTACTCACAAGGAGAAATTATTTATGTGAAAACTGACAAACGTATAGAACCAAAGCTGTCTGCTAGATTTAGGAAAGAGAAAGTTAAGCAAAATAATTCAACCACCGTACTAACTGAATCACGAAGAATAGTTCACAAATCAAATATCAGAAATTAATCCATTTCAGATTCTTCATATCCTTGATCTGGACAGAAGTTCAAATATTAGACTATTCAAATTCAAAACTTGTATCCATTAACACAGGATTGGCCAAAATACAAACAGGTTCCTTTAAAATTATTCATGTTATTGACCTGCAAGCGTATGAGAATGTAATTGAGGATCTCCAGTCAAGAATAAGGAACCACACAGATAATGCTAACCCCAACATCCTTTTCATATCCCACCAAGTAACAGAACTCCGCAATCTAATAAGCCACCTGAAACCCATATTCAGGAAACGCAGATCATTAAATTTCCTTGGAAGTACTTGGAAGTGGATCGCTGGCAGCCCAAACCACGATGACTTCCAACTCATAAAAGCAAAAATGCACAACCTTTCGAAAAACAATAATAAGCAAATTATAATCAATCTTTTATTGACAGGATAAATGAAATCACGAATGTAACCGATCATATAATGAAACTTATCAAATCTGACGAAAATATTAAAAATAACTATATCTTAGATGTAAAATACAAAATAGACCTTATAAGGGAGGAGATAAAAAATTTACAGTATGCTTTACTTTGGGCAAAAGCCAAGATTGTTAACTTTTTTATATTGTCAATGTCGGAGATACAAATAATCCAAAATGCATCAAATGCATCAACAATCCTTTATATTTATAATCAATATACCCACTACCGAAATAGAAACATGTAATAATCTTTTTATCAAAGCTACAAGAAAATCAAGCACTGTAATAAAAGTTCCTTATGAATATGTTTTATGGTATAAGACGAAATTGTCAAACTTATAATAAGCTAACAATATGTAAAAGAAATTGTATCGAAAGTCTAACAGAAGGTGAATGCATACCAAATTTGTTAAGAAGCCGACCGTCCAATTGCCCTGAAACAAATAATCAGCACGTCCCCGTCATCGAGCAAATACTCCCTGGAACCCTATTTCTGAACCAGTTCAATGGATCGATACTCGTCCAAAGAGAAACAATCAACCTTACTGGATCCTTCATCATAAAGTACCACAACGACTCCGTCTACGTGAATGGTCAAAATTATAGCTCTTTTTTTTTTTTTTTTTTTTTTTTGTCGGAGGTTGTTACTATCCGATGGAGCACTCAGACACAAACTACAGGTCCATTGTACTGCCAAACAGACACCTTACATTACTGTACTTAGTTTTCCCGTCTTTCGAAGAAAGATGAGAAGGAGCTTCAGTGATGAAGAGCTTAGATGTTCGGCACTCACCACATCAGCCCCAAAGATCCGCCACCTGATGCGAGCAAAGGCGGGACAGCTACAGAGGAAGTGTTCCGCTGTATCATCGTCCTCTCCACAAGCAGGACAGATAGTGGTGTTGCTCAAGCCCAACACATTTAAGTGTTTGGCAAAAGCTTGGTGGCCCGAAAGGACGCCCACAAGCAGTCTGCAGTCGATTCTCCTAAGAGATAGAAGGAAAGACGCGGACCTTTTGCAAATGTCCGGACGCAGTCGTTTGGCCTGCCTACACCCAGCACAGTCACGCCACCGACGCTCATGTTCACGAGAAACCCAAGTATCAATGGATGACCTAACCATAGAAGCAGGCAGACCCAACGCAGGTTCAGGTCCTGAGAAAGCCTCTTCTGAACCCCGTCAGGCAAGCTCATCAGCAATCTCATTTCCCTGGATACCAGTGTGACCTGGGACCCAAACAAGATTCACGGTGTTGAGCCTTCCGACTAAGTTCAGAGAAAGCTTGAGTTCGAGCACTAACTTGGACGAGGTAAGAGGGTTAAGCAGCGCTTTTAAAGCAGCTTGGCTATCACTGCAAACGCATATGCTTCTAGCCCTCCACCTGTTTGTCACAATATAGCGCATAGCCATAAGGATAACGAAAATCTCCGCTTGGAAGACAGACGCATGGTTACCTAAGGGGTAGTGTAGTCTAATGTTCTCGCTTTCCACAAAGACACCAGAACCAGACCCTTGTCCGGTTTTGGAGCCATCCGTGAATACACGATGGCATTCTTTCCCAGGCTCAGAGTCTGACCGAAGCCATTCCGTTTCCTGAGGAAAGTTGACATGGTAGTTTTGTCGCAGTAGGATTTCTGGGGTCATTGCGTCAGACGGCATGTCCATAAGACAGGGGTCAAAGGACAATTCTCGCACAAGTTCCTCAAAATTCCAATGCGCGTGGTACCAAAAGCCACCTCTCTTTAACCGAGAAATGGTTTTCAGCGTACACCCCATGATAAAAATATCAAGAGGGGGGAGGTTCATCATAGCATCTAGAGCAGAGCTCGGAGTGCTAGGGAAGGCCCCTGTGCATCCAAGACAAACCGTTCTTTGAAGTCTGGCAAGAGAGGCAGTAACACGTTTCCGCGAAAGCCTGTTCCACCATACAACCGATGCGTATGAGAGAAGTGGTCTTATCATTGCCGTATAGATCCAAAGGACCCTTTTAGGAGATAAACCCCATGTCTTGCCAAAAGCGCCTTTGCACTGCCAGAAAGTTGACAGCGCCTTATCGGTTTTTGATTCGACATGCTTGGACCAAAGAAGCTTTCTATCGAGGATTACTCCCAGATATTTGACTTCATCGGATATCGGGATAGTGACGCCTTTTAGCACAAGCTGAGTCAGACCAGTGATCTTCCTCCTTCTCGTGAAGAGAACAACCGTAGTTTTAAGAGGATTCACTGAAAGCCCATTTCTTGTGCACCAATCATCGATTAGGCCCAAAGATCTCTGCGCCCGAGAGCAGACGGTCTTTAGGTCTGAACCGACAGACAGAACGGCGACATCATCCGCATAGGCTTGTGTGTAGGTTCCAGGAAGATCGAGAGCCGTTAGCAGAGAGTCCACTACCATACACCATAAAAGGGGAGACAGAACACCACCTTGAGGGCAGCCCCTGTTTACCCCAGTCATGACGCATTTGCCACAATCCGCCTCGGCAACCAACGTCCTGTACATTAGCATTGCTTTAATCCACAAAACCAATGTTTCATCTACACCATGATGTCTGGCTGCATTGCACATGCTATCAAAAGTCGCATTATCAAAAGCACCCTCGATATCGACGAAAATACCCAGCGCGTACTCCTTCCGATCAAGAGCACTTTCAATCCTACCAACAAGGTTTTGAAGCGCGGTTTCACAGGATTTTCCACGCTGATAGGCATGTTGCATCAAAGAAAGAGGATGCGATCGAAGAGCAACATTGCGCACGTGCAGTTCAACCAGTCTCTCCAAGCTTTTCAGCAGGAAGGAAGACAGACTTATGGGTCTGAAACTTTTGGCGAGAGAGTAGTCGGTCTTACCTATCTTTGGTATAAACACGACTTTAACCATACGCCAAGGGGAAGGTATGTAGGCTAAGGCCAAGCTAGCGGTGAAAATTCTTTTCAGCGTCGGCATCAGCTGACTAAAACCTTGTTTCAGCATAGCCGGATAAATTCCATCCGGACCCGGTGACTTGAAACTCTCAAAAGATGCAATTGCATATTTGATAGCTTCGTCCGTCACCACTCTGGATGCAACATACCAACTACGCCGCGTGGTGTTGGATAGTTCAGAAGTGGCCACCATAGGCGGTACCACTGAAGAGCACGTAGTGACCTGATTTCCCGGGAAGTGAGTCTCCAGCAGGAGACTAAAAGTCTCCGCCTTTGTCTCAGTGTAGGTACCATCAGATTTTTGGAGCGATTCCAGTTTACTTGGTCTGTCCCTTTTGAGGACTTTAACAAGCCTACTGGTTGCACTTAGTGAAGCGACCTCCTCACAAAATTTCCTATAAGAGTCACTTTTCGATTTACGAATTAGTCTCTTAAATTCTTTTTGTTTCGATCGATACAGATTCCAGTCTTCTTCTAAGTTGGTTTTTAAAGACCTATTTAGGAGCTTCCTGGTTTCTCTGCGAATACACTGCAGTTCGGTATTCCACCAAGGTACCGGTTTTCTACAGGAGTTTTTTGAAACTGGACACGCTAGTTCAAAACAACGGGTAATGACGCTGCTCAGATACTGAGCAGACTTCTCCACCCCCTGTATTGATCTCAGCTTGAGTGGTGCTTTAACAGAATTGCCAAGCTCCTCCTCAAACCGAGCCCAATTTGTTTTCCTCGGATTTCTCCTCTCCAGCGAAGGTGAAACTTCACAGCAGATTTGAAATTCGATGTATCTGTGATCTGACAAAGTGCTATCTGGCGATACTCTCCAATTTATGATAGTCTTGCAATGCCTGTTGGACAGGGTAACATCAATTACTTGCTGTCTCATGGCTGTAACAAATGTAGGTCGACAACCTACATTGTTGATGGTGATGTCAGACGATAGGATGAAGTCCAGAAGACGATCTCCCCGTATATTACACTTGCTGCTGCCCCAAACAGTGTTTTGAGCATTAGCATCGCAACATAAGATAAGACCTATCTTTTTGGACTCGCAGTACTCTACGAGCTCAACAACAGCCTTTGGTGGTGGAGGAGTTAAAGAGTCGTAGGGAAAGTAGGCCGATGCAATGACAAAGGTTTCCCAATTGCCGTTTGCATGGTAAGTAATAGTTGCAGCAACCAGATCCTGGCAACAGAACCGTTTGATTGTAACTGCCGTGAGGGATTTCGATACAACAAGACATGTCCTAGGTCTCTCGGAGAGCTTATCGTAAAGAACGTTGTGCGAACCGCTTAACCCACCAAGGCCACAGATGCGATTTTTCCACACCCACGGTTCTTGGATGGATGTTATGCAGTTCTTTGTTCTACATACCGCAAGCCTACTACTTAAGAGAGCAGTAGCAGCCTTGCAGTGTTGTAGGTTAATCTGAGTAAACAAAATGGATGTAGACTCTGGGTTACGTCCTCTATTTGCACTATTTGGCATTGAAATGGAAATGAATCCTACCAAGATGCAGATAGGGACGCATATTATAGCTCAAACGAAATCGCCATAACTAAACCCCTTCCGGCCATAGTTCAACCCGATTCGTCTATGGGAACGTACGAAGAAGTTTTAACCCTTGAGATGATGAAGGAGTTTTACATCAGTAACACTAAACACATAGAGCAACTACAGGAAGATCAACAAACATACCAGATAGCAAGCTACAGTCGGATAACATTGGTATCGATAGCATCCATTGTTATCGTAGTAGACCTAATCATAACCAGGCAAAGGAGCAAGACTAGCATCCCCGCTGAAAAAATAGAAGCATCAACGACTGCACCGAGAACCAGCAAAAATGTACCAGTCCTCTATATGGTCACGAGCGAGGACACTCGAGCTTAAGAAGGGAGGAGTTAACGACAAATACGCTTAGCTCGTATAAGTGCAGTCGCTGCATTTCCCACGTTAGCGATCATTTGTGCAAAACGTGTAAGATGCACACGACAGTAATAATCGCACCATTCACAAATATTCATCCGCCGGTAGCCCGATGCGACTTCCCGGAATCACCTGTCTGCGCACCGTTGCTGTTCCTGGAATTCATCGTAGCAGCTAGCGTAGGCATAGGCGATAAGGTTAAGTTATTAGTTTTTAAGTTTGAGTTTTGTTTCTACCGTTATCCAATAAAGAGCTCTTGCTCAAAAAAATATTTTTTTCGCCATTTACACTTGCAAAAGCATAATTGGCGCCCGAGCAGCCCTTCATCTACCAGTAGTGAAATTAAACGATCGTAGTGAAGTGACCCCAACAAAGTGAAATCCAGTGGCTAGAAGAAATCACATAGTGAGGTAAACTCTGGAACACAAAATATTTCCTCTGAAAAAAGTGAACCTGTAGTGGAAAGTGAACAGTAATAAATAAATCCATAGTGAACTAATAGTTCAGACTCTCCCCTACAATTCCAAGCTTAGAGTCAAGTGCCAAAATCGAAGAAAATTCAAGTGCGAATAATTGAAATAAATCACCATAAGTAGTGATTCGGTTTACCCGTGCTAAGAATTGAATAGAATTCAAGTGAGAATAAGCAGTGATTCGGTTTACTCGCGATAATACCAAAAAACAAAAAGTGCTTAAGACATTGGAAGTGAAACAACCAGACAACATAACTCCCCTGGAATCCGGTCCCTTAGTATCCAAGGAAAAAAGGAGGCAGTGGAAAACGCCAAGCCGATCCAGCGAACAATTGTACTATGGCCTATGTAGTACTAGTAGGTTTAGCGTAAGTTACTAAAATTTAAGTTAGATAAGAAAGAAAGTAAAACGTGTTATAAAATCCTCATAGAAAGGAGATAAAACATATAGACATAAGTGGAAATAATAATTTTCCTCTAAAGTAAATTAATTTTTAACGAAAATAATATTAAAGTGTTAGTTCTAGCAAAGAAAGTATAAAATCCTCATAGAAAAGAGACAAAAACATAGATATAAGTGAAAATAATACTTTTTTTTTCTCTTTTCTCTTTAAAATAAATTCGTTTATTGTGAAAATAATACTGAAGTCGTAGCTTTAAGTAAATTTAAATATCACAATACCTAACAAAAAACCGATTAACAGGTTTTGATCTTCTTTTTTTTGTACGTAAAATACCGAAAGTTGTTTACAATTCAAACAAATATAATAATAACAAAATAAATAAATAACCATAAATACCATGGCAAACCAAAACAATCTCATACGTCCACCCGTACTAAACGTACAGCAAGGCGAAAATAACGCGCCACAAGCAATTCCTAGACCTGTTGCGGCATCACCCGAACTTGTCAACTTAATTTCCGGCATCGTTAACGAAGCCCTTAATAGGAATGGCCGGAGTTTAATACACACCATTTTGAATCCCAATATAGACCCATCCATGGGACAAGACCAGAGAATAGACCCTGAGCACGAAGACCTCACAGATCTAGATAAGGTCCCCGACGTGGTAAGGGCCCTGCGTGATTTTTCCGGAAATCCATCCGAGTTTAGCTCATGGAAAAAGAGCGTAGAGAGAATACTAAATATTTATGAACGACTAAAAGGCACTCCAAAATATTTTGGAATCTTAAATGTTGTACGCAACAAAATAACTGGAAACGCGGATACGGCGCTCGAGTCGTATAACACGCCTCTAAATTGGAAAGCAATTTCCAAATTTCTCACCCTGCACTATGCAGATCAAAGAGACCTAGGTACCCTAGAGTACCAAATGAATTCCCTGACACAAGGCAAGCAAACTGTGCAAGAATTCTACCAAGCCATTTATACCAACCTTTCACTTATCCTCAACAAAATTTCTTGCATAGACGCCGGATCCGATTCTCTCACGTTGCTGACGCAAACCTATAGAAATAAAGTTCTGAACACATTCGTCCGTGGTCTAAATGGTGACCTTCCAAGACTTTTAGGTATGCGAGAACCAAGTGACCTACCACAGGCACTAGCCTTATGCCAAAAGCTGGAAAACCAGAAATTTAGGTCAAATTTCGCGAATCAATTCCAAAATCCCCAAAGAAATAATTTCGCAATACCCCACCAACAACCCCGTCAAGCTTTGAATCAAAATATGCGTGGCGACAAATTCTTCCCACAAATAGCATATATTCCTCAAGCTAAGTATAATCCAAGACATCCTACGTACCCAGTCTTGCATCAACAACGCTTTAACCAGAATCAAAACTATCAGAATCCTACACCACCACCTCGCCCTCTCGCGCCGAAACCCCAACCTAGACCCGAACCCATGGATACCTCAACAATACAGCATAGAGGAACTAAACTAGAGGGCCGACTTTCAGCACACCTACCCGATTTTCTCCGCAAATTTTGAATGACAGCCCTCTCTCGCGCGCTCTTTTTTTCCTGTCTGTGAATACGTGTATTAATGGCCGCCGGGTGGAACTATTTCCAAAAACAAACAATTTGTAAATAGATTTATAACAATAAATGTAAAAAAGCAAATGTTGATTATGGTTTTTTTAAATAGCATAATTTCTTCTCTACCCATTTTCGTCACCAAAAACTGTTCATCCATTCAAATTTCAGTTTTTTTTTCATTTTATTTGTATGAATTCTATTTTTGACAGCAAAATTCATGCTGCTGCATAAAAGGGGTTGTTCCAAAAATGCATTAAACCCAAGCTTTCACTAGGGCATAAGTGAATTTTCTAAAATGTTTATAAACATTCAATAAATTTTTATAAGGTTTGGTGAATGTTTTCAAATTTGTTTATTTAACACCATATTTGTACAAATTCAAAATATGATTGGAAATTCTGTAGTTTAATAACACTTACAGTGTTGAATAATGTTACTTTGGTATTTCAATCGAACGTAAAAATACATATTGTTTTGTTAATTGTTGGTATTTGCATGCTATATTTCGTTTTCTGTGCATATATTCTTTTATAAATTTTATAACAATGTATTTTGAAATGTGCACTTAATTTTTTTACAAACCCCTTTAAATTATTAATTAACAAAAACAAGTGCGTTCTTTGTGTTTTTGGAATACAAAAAGTGATAAAAACATTTTTTTATTGTTCCGAGTATTTCTTAGGTATAAATAAAGGGCGATGTACGAGGATTTTTATATTATGGCTTTTACCGGAAAAAGCCGAGCGCATACATAGTTAAATTTGAGAGCAATATTATGTAGTATAAAAAAATAAAAAAATATCGAACTTATTTTTCAATTTAGCATTATGCATACTTGGATACAATTACTGTACAAGTATGCATTTGCTAAAACTAAAAAATCTTTTTCACGAAAAAAAATAAAGGATTTTCTTAAACGGTGTTCAAATATTTCAAAATCAACGAAAAAAGTGTTCTTTCCTTAAAATATACAAAAAAAACCTGAATTTACAAAATCTCTTTTAACAAAAGTGAAGAAAACGTTAATTTTTCTCTGATCGTTATTATGAGTTAGATTTCTGCAAGATATTGACAAATTATTATTTTATTGTAACGAAATTATAAAAGGAATTTCATTTGATTCCAACAAGTTCATAGACATTAAAAACTCTTAAATTCAACTGTGATGTGAACGCCGTGTAACTAAATGGCACAAAATATGACGAACACAGTCTCCCAATGGCGGCTCGATTGACATAAAGTTGTAACCTTAAATTGTATAAGTATGCGTGCGGCATTAATGGCGCTCCTTTGATTTGTACAGGCACGAACACTTATGCAATTTGAGGTTACACAGGCAGCTTGTAGGCAGATTTCCCGTTTCTGCTCTCAGTTGGCCCTCTAGTTTAGTTCCTCTATGCAATACAGTCTCATGCAGTTAACTACCAAAATAGATCACCACCCTTTAAATACGCTGGCAAACGCCCTCCAGGAGCTTCAATGTAAGCCCCTATCCCAAACAAATATCAGAGAAACTTCCACATTGACGTCGAATCAACCCCAACGGACCCCCCCGAGTTCCGCATAGAACCAACAGGTTACGTCTGTCCGACCGACCTCTACACATTCTACGACCAAAATGACGTAAGCGAAATAGAACACGACCCCGATCTCGGAAACTATGTCCTCCAACAAACAGAGTCAGATGGGAACTCTACGATATCAATTTTTTAGGTTAACAGACTCTTCGTTGCCCTATTTTCAGTGTAAAACGAAGAGTGGAGAAATTCTGAATTTTCTGATAGACACAGGCTCGAGTAAAAACTACATCCAGCCTCACCTCATAAAACAGCCTCTTCAAAACGAACCAAATTTCTTTGCCAAATCTATTGCTGGTGATATTGAAATAACCCAGCATACGTTTCTGAATCTGTTTGGTCAAGCGAACATTAATTTAAAATTCTTATTACTCCCAAGCCTTAAATCCTTTCATGGAATTTTGGGAAACGATAGCCTTCAGTCATTATCTGCTGCGATCCACACCAAGGGCAGTTTCATGACGATTCTGGACAAAATTAAAGTTAAAATTAAACAACATAAATCACAGGCAGTAAATTCTCTGACCATCAAATTAAATAGTATGCCCGAATCACAAAAGCGAGCCATTAACACTATTATACATAAATTCCGCCCCTTGTTCACAGAACCAAACGAAAAACTCACCTACACCACAAAGGTTACAGGCGAAATCCGCACACAAACTCCAAATGCTATCCATAACCTGCATCGCTCAGAGACGAGGTAGACAAACAAATTCAAAAATTGCTAGAAGACAATATAATCAAACCATCCCGTTCCTCATACAATTCACCTGTGTGGATTGTCCCTAAAAAGGCCGACTCAAATGGAAATAAACAATTTAGACTCGTAATAGATTATAGAAAACTAAACTCCGTAACAATCTCAGACCGTTACCCAATACCTGGGCACTCATTCCGTAACTCTCAAACTATGTATGAAATTTCAATCAGACGTCGTCTAAAATGTCATAAATGACAAATTTTGCAACAATTATGAGTTTGTTTTTGTCGCCGGTAAATAAAAAAATTTCAAAATGTAAGTAATTTAACTTTGTTCCTTACGTTATTAAAAATAAGAATAAATAATATCCAAGAATTTATTATTGATAGGTCAGCTACACCAAAGCAAATGACAATTTTAATTGCTTTTATGGATAAGCAGCCGGACTTGTCCAATGTTATAAGCCAAATAGCCACCAAGGAATACCTAATTTCTTCAATTTATTTTCATTTGGTGTTATACGACACTTTATTTACCTACTTATTGTTTTAAGGTTTGGACTGACTTTAAATACAGAACCAAGAAGAAATGCAGCCAAAATTTTCTGTTAAGTTTAACTTAATTTGTAAAAGTAACGCATTGCAATATTATTTGGTATTTTAAATACCTTACCAGTCGAGACGTATTAACACCCAACTGTAATTTTAATATTTCGCTAACTCTGGCCTAATGGCAATTTTCAACATTTTTCAGGAGAACGGAAAACAGTTAAGAAGAGGAATATTGTGTCATCATAAGATTTTCTGACTTAAGATGAAACTATTGTCCGTTATATATGGGGATAGGAGTATGATGAAAGGATGCTGATAACTAAAGGTATATGTTTCAAAAATGGAGACAATGTACAATCGTACATCAATAAAAAAGGAAACATCTTATTTCGACTTAAGATGTTTTACCCTTTCAGTCGAGAAGTATCTAATTTAATACAATAAAGGTAGAGATAAAGATGTAGTTATTTATATATTTGGTAGCAGTTAAAACATATCTGAAGTCAATTATTCTTCTTGAAATTCAATAAATCTTCAGCTGGTTTTAAAATTTGCAAAACATAAAAATCAATACAAAACGATACCTCATTAGGTATCGCTCAAATTGTATCGTCTGGGCGATAGCGTTTCGACGATTATTGAGTTACGTGAAGCAAATGTTCAATCATCAAAACGATATAGTCTGGACGATAGACGATTATTGAAGTTACGTGAAGCAAAACTATCGTCGAAACGCTATCGTCTGGCCATAATCGACATACGGAATGAGTGCCCTGAAATTAACGAAGTCTTGTCACAACTAGGAGAAAATAAATTCTTCACAGTCCTAGATCTTAAAAGTGGGTTTCACCAGATTCCCCTCAAGGAATCGGATATGGAAAAAACCGCATTTTCGATCAACAATGGGAAGTTAGAGATTACGCGACTCCCATTTGGCTTAAAAAATGCACCATCTATCTTCCAGCGTGCGCTTGATGATATTTTGCGAGCTCACATCTTCTGCTACGTCTATATTGATGACATCATCATCAAAGACGAAAGCGATCATGTGAGACACGTAGAAGAAATATTCAGAACGTTAAGCGAAGCCAATATGAAGGTACAATTGGACAAATGCAACTTCTTTAAGGAAGAAGTCGAAGTTTTGGGCTTCATTGTATCGCATAAAGGACTATCAACAAACCCGGCAAAAGTTCAAGAAATAGTTAATTTTCCTATTCCGAAAACTCTTAAAGAACTAAGATCATTCTTAGGCTTGTCAGGTTATTACCGTAGATTCGTAAAAGACTACGCGAAGCTGGCTAAACCTTTAACAACTTTACTAAGAGGTGAAGAGGAAGGGGTATCAAAAAACAAATCCGCAAGAATCCCAATTACACTCACAACAGATTCAATTTCAGCCTTCCAAAAAATTAATATCTCTTTGGTCTCCAGAGACCTAATCCTCGTTTATCCAGATTACAAAAAAAGTTGCGAGCTAACTACTGACGCCTCTAACTTTGCTCTTGGCGCAGTATTATCGCAGAACGATAGACCCATTATATTCATCTCTAGATCATTAAGCAAAACCGAAGAAGCTTATGCAGCTAATGAGAAGGAGATGCTCGCCATCATATGGGCTTTGAATACACTGAGAAACTATTTGTATGGCACTGCGCATGTCAAAATTTTCACAGACCACCAACCTCTTACATATGCCCTGAGTAGTAAGAACAGTAATTCCAAAATGAAGCGTTGGAAAGCGATATTGGAGGAATATAACTACGAGTTTAATTATAAGCCGGGGAAAAGTAGTGTTGTAGCAGACGCATTGTCCCGCTTACCGAAAAATTCCGAAGTCAACTCATTGACTATGACTCAGCATAGTGACGAAAGCTCGTCACACGACTTAATTCCGGCTGTCGAAAGCCCAATAAATGTATTTAAAAACCATTTAATGCTTCTTATCGGCAATGACAAGAGCTATAAATTCAAAATCCCCTTTCCAACATATCATAGACACATTTTTACACAAAAAGAGTATACTGATGAAGACTTAACGTCAATTTTAAAACGATACCTAGATCCAAGCGTAATAAATGGAATTTTTACAACAGAACCCATTATGGGAAGAATCCAGGAAATTTATCCCAGATTCACACAATTCCAAGTTAAGGACCTAACGAATACAAACGAACAAGAAAACGAAATCCTTCAGAAACATAAAAGAGCCCACAGAAATAGCCAAGAAAACAAAGCACAGCTACTAAAAAAATTCGACTTTCCAAGAATGAAGGCCAAGATTCACGAATTGGTAAAGCAATGCAAAACATGCAAAGAGCAAAAGTATGAACACCATCCTAACAAACCCGAATTACAGGCAACACCGTTACCCCAATTTCCAGGTCAAATAGTTCACTTCGACATTTATTCCACAGACAGAAACCTTGTATTGGCCCTGGTGGATAAATTCTCTATAGGAAACCGATAGAAGTATTCTTCGGTAGAATAGTTAGTACTGACCCAAATTTGTATGAAGAAACTAGAAACGAAAACATTGAAAAAATCAGGAAAAAGCAGAATCAAGATATGGTAACACACAATAAAAATAGGAAACCCATAAAAAACTACTCACAAGGAGAAATTATTTATGTGAAAACTGACAAACGTATAGAACCAAAGCTGTCTGCTAGATTTAGGAAAGAGAAAGTTAAGCAAAATAATTCAACCACCGTACTAACTGAATCACGAAGAATAGTTCACAAATCAAATATCAGAAATTAATCCATTTCAGATTCTTCATATCCTTGATCTGGACAGAAGTTCAAATATTAGACTATTCAAATTCAAAACTTGTATCCATTAACACAGGATTGGCCAAAATACAAACAGGTTCCTTTAAAATTATTCATGTTATTGACCTGCAAGCGTATGAGAATGTAATTGAGGATCTCCAGTCAAGAATAAGGAACCACACAGATAATGCTAACCCCAACATCCTTTTCATATCCCACCAAGTAACAGAACTCCGCAATCTAATAAGCCACCTGAAACCCATATTCAGGAAACGCAGATCATTAAATTTCCTTGGAAGTACTTGGAAGTGGATCGCTGGCAGCCCAAACCACGATGACTTCCAACTCATAAAAGCAAAAATGCACAACCTTTTGAAAAACAATAATAAGCAAATTATAATCAATCTTTTATTGACAGGATAAATGAAATCACGAATGTAACCGATCATATAATGAAACTTATCAAATCTGACGAAAATATTAAAAATAACTATATCTTAGATGTAAAATACAAAATAGACCTTATAAGGGAGGAGATAAAAAATGTACAGTATGCTTTACTTTGGGCAAAAGCCAAGATTGTTAACTTTTTTATATTGTCAATGTCGGAGATACAAATAATCCAAAATGCTTTTGAAAATAATAACCTACCATATGTCAACTTTGAAGAAGCGCTTGAATTCGCTGATATAAAAATTGCATCAAATGCATCAACAATCCTTTATATTTATAATCAATATACCCACTAGAATAGATACATGTAATAATCTTTTTATCAAAGCTACAAGAAAATCAAGCACTGTAATAAAAGTTCCTTATGAATATGTTTTATGGTATAAGACGAAATTGTCAAACTTATAATAAGCTAACAATATGTAAAAGAAATTGTATCGAAAGTCTAACAGAAGGTGAATGCATACCAAATTTGTTAAGAAGCCGACCGTCCAATTGCCCTGAAACAAATAATCAGCACGTCCCCGTCATCGAGCAAATACTCCCTGGAACCCTATTTCTGAACCAGTTCAATGGATCGATACTCGTCCAAAGAGAAACAATCAACCTTACTGGATCCTTCATCATAAAGTACCACAACGACTCCGTCTACGTGAATGGTCAAAATTATAGCTCAAACGAAATCGCCATAACTAAACCCCTTCCGGCCATAGTTCAACCCGATTCGTCTATGGGAACGTACGAAGAAGTTTTAACCCTTGAGATGATGAAGGAGTTTTACATCAGTAACACTAAACACATAGAGCAACTACAGGAAGATCAACAAACATACCAGATAGCAAGCTACAGTCGGATAACATTGGTATCGATAGCATCCATTGTTATCGTAGTAGACCTAATCATAACCAGGCAAAGGAGCAAGACTAGCATCCCCGCTGAAAAAATAGAAGCATCAACGACTGCACCGAGAACCAGCAAAAATGTACCAGTCCTCTATATGGTCACGAGCGAGGACACTCGAGCTTAAGAAGGGAGGAGTTAACGACAAATACGCTTAGCTCGCAGCGCTGCCACTTTGCTACGATCGTAGCAAAACTGCTACGCAATTGCCCGTTTGCTACTCTGCTACGCACTCTCCCTAAAAACGCCTATTTTGCTACTTTTTTTTTAAGCACGAAATGAGAACAAAAATCTTGTAATTAAGGCAATGCTTACATGCAAAGCGCCTTTTAAGTGAAGTTTTTAATGTTTTTTTTTTTTTTTTGTTTGATTATAGTTTTGTAAAATATATAGTTTACCAACTATACTTGTACTAGTCCTTAAAAAAATATTTACTTTGAATAAAGAATTAAGTGTTTTTTGTTTATTTTCGAAAAAAAATTTATATTTTGGACTTTTGAGTTTTGCTACACAGATTAAGTTTTGCTGCGCAAATTTGCTACGCAAATTTTTTCCCTTGTGGCAGCACTGTTAGCTCGTATAAGTGCAGTCGCTGCATTTCCCACGTTAGCGATCATTAGTGCAAAATGTGTAAGATGCACACGACCTAATAATCGCAACATTCACAAATATTCATCCGCCGGTAACCCGATGCGACTTCCCGGAATCACCTGTCTGCGCACCGTTGCTGTTCCTGGAATTCATCGTAGCAGCTAGCGTAGGCATAGGCGATAAGGTTAAGTTATTAGTTTTTAAGTTTGAGTTTTGTTTCTACCGTTATCCAATAAAGAGCTCTTGCTCAAAAAAATATTTTTTTCGGCATTTAAACTTGCAAAAGCATAATTTACACCATTCCTACCTCTTTCGGACTTTCGGTATTTTGTTTGTGGCTTGTCTGCTTGGGTGCCTACTGTACCTACTTTAGCAAAATCCAACACGCCATACATCGTCATCGATATACATCGTTCTTGAATATTTTATTTTCTGTTTTCCTTTTACTTTTTCAGCCTTTGCCATCTCCACTTAACCAAATCGCCGATATTGTTTCTGACCATTGAGGATAAGTATTCACTAATCCCCGACATGCACCTAAAAGATTTCCGTTTGGGATAATTTCTTATTGGATTTATTCGGATATCCGAATGTTGTTCGGGTTCGGGACATCGATATCCTATAACCACGAATAGGAGATAAAATTGTTTTTAAAATAGTGTAAACCTACCGATTTCTGAGTCCCATGAGAGACATAGTGACCTGACATAAAGTGTTTTGTCAGGCGTTTCCCAAAAAGCTTATTACTTTTGCAAGTGCAAAGGAGCACAAGGGACAAGAAAAGAAACCACTCGAAGAAAGGTCAAACCTACGAGCTCTCATGCTGAGATTGGGTTAGCCGGGTAAAAACATGTGCCTACAAAAACAGATTTCATTTTATCAGGAACGGAGATCTTTCACTTGGAAATTTACAAATTACAAATTTGACTCTACCACTTTACGGACCTGCATTTTCAGGAACTTAGGGCAAAGTTTAGCGTTCAGCTTCTTCGAAGCATCACTGAGAATGAAGTTTCTTTCACAGACGATGTATCCTACTTTAAATCTTCTGTTAGTGCTTCGGAGGTTGTATACTTTCTCATATTTATTATGGGCATCCTACAATGACTTTTTGAGATGAGCATGCAGAATATTCATCTTATCTTGTTTGGCGAGAACGATCGGTGAATCTTAAATGTATTCGAGCAGTTTAGGTGAGGTAATGTTAAAGTAGTCGGTGTTGAAGGGTAGTGATGCGATGTCATGAGAACACAAGCGTTCTCACCTAGCCTCTCACTATCAACTCCTACTCTCACCTCCACGTGGTGACTGGTGGGTGCCTAGTACCTCGACTGGAGATTGGGTAACCAACCCCTTTGGAAGGTCGTTGGTGGCAGCAGACGAGAGAGGGGGGAGGAGTGTTGTTTTCTCACTAAGACACCTCCTCTGGTACCAGACGGCAGCGGAGGAGTTCCCTAGATGGAGCCAACGGTGGCGTCTACAGTTCCAGTCAGGCCGAACTATTTAGTGTAATCCCTATAGAGCTGCTCTGACATATTCGGATACCAGGTCTATAGGGATTTCCAATACCGAGCCAGGGTGTTGGAGAAGAGTTGGTGGCGGATGAACCCTTAATGGGCCAACGGCAGCGCTCACATCCCAAAGTGGGTTACTGGCACCGGAGTAACCGGCCTGCTGTCCTAGGGTCAAGGGCCTGGCCCTCCAGGTTGGGGGTTGTGCCGTCGGGGTAACTTCCCGACCATGTAAAAAAAAGAATAGTTTTGAGAGAGACACGAGGAGCCTCGGATAACAATTTCCCTCAAACGGCAACTAGACCCGGAACGTCAACGGACAACGATTTGAGAGTATGTACCTGGAACGTGCGAACGCTGTACACCCCAGGTGCTACTCAAAAACTTGAGTCTGTCCTCACGCGGTACAAGGCAGATATTACCGCGATCCAGGAGATACGATGGATAGGATCAGGTATGATGAAAAGGAAAAATTGCGATATATATTACAGTTGCCATAAAAGATTGCATGTATTAGGATGCGGATTCGTCGTGGGAAATCGGCTTAGGACAAAAGTCATTGACTTTAAGCCGATAAGTGATCGCCTAGCTGTGATCCGCATCAAAGCTACTTTCCAAAACATAAGCCTAATATGTGCACACGCCCCTACCGACGAGGCTGAAGACCCTATCAAGGAGGAGTTTTATGACCTCCTGGATGGAGCCTACGGAGCCTGTCCGGAGTACGATGTCAAAGTTGTGCTCGGGGACTTCAATGCTAAAATCGGAAAGGAAAACATCTTTGGCGGGTTAGTTGGTAAACACAGAATCCACGATACGACCACAGACAACGGTTACCGACTAACTGACTTCGCGGCAGCTCGTAATACGGTGATAAGTAGCACTAGGTTTCCAAGGCTAAGGATCCACACAGCAACCTGGCGCTCTCCAGACGGTCGAACCGCCAACCAAATCGACCATGTGCTAATCGACGCGAGGCACGCATCCAACATCCTCAACGTGCACACATTCCGAGGGGCAAACGTCGACTCTGACCATTTTCTTGTTGCGGCTAAGTTCAGAGCTCGACTATCCAACGAGAAGAAGCTGCGTTCCGCCCAGAAGAAGAAATTCAACGTTGGACGCCTTAGCACACCTGGAGTAGCCAGAGTCTACAAAGAGCGCCTGAGTGAGAAACTCTCCGCAGTGCATTCACCTACCACAAATGCCAACACCCAGTGGTCCCAGTATCGCGACATCATCAAAGAGGTAGCCGAAACCACCTTAGGGTACCAGCCACCCCAGAGAAAGAGCCCGTGGTATGATGATGAATGCGTACGCAGGAAAAAGGTGACAGAAGATGCACATATAAAGGCGCTGCAGCGCAAAACAAGGGCAGCGAGGGAAGAGTATCGAGCCAGGAGGAGGGAGGAGAAGAAAATCCTGCGTAGAAAGAAGAGGGCCTACGCAGTCTCCCAGCTCAAGGAGATCGAAGAGTCCCGCGATCGAAGCAACATCCGGAAGTTCTACAAGAAAGCCAAGCAACTGGCTGCTGGCTTCAAGACCGGAACGCAGACTCTTCGAAACAGTGATGGAAACCTAGTCACCGAAGCGCAGGGAATAGTAGATGTTTTTAAGCAGCACTTCCAGCAGCTGCTAAATGGGCATCATGTAGAGAGAGTGATAGGGCAAGAAGAGAACCCACGTCCAGTCAATGAAGATCCAGTTCCACCGCCCAGTATAGAAGAAGTTGGCTTAGCAATAAAAAAGCTAAAGAACAACAAGGCCGCCGGCTCTGATGGTTTACCAGCGGAGCTCTTCAAATACGGTGGTGATGTTTTGGTAGGGCGCATGCACCAAATCATCAACCAAGTATGGGTGGAGGAAAGTATGCCCGATGACTGGACTATCAGCTCCATATGCCCCATCTACAAAAAAGGCGATCCTATGTCTTGCAAGAACTATCGAGGCATATCCCTGCTTAATGTCGCATACAAGATCCTATCCAACGTACTGTGTGAACGTCTCAAACCGTTCTGCAACACACTAATCGGCACGTACCAGTGTGGCTTCCGGCCCGGCAGATCGACTATAGACCAAATTTTCACACTGAGGCAAATCCTGGAAAAGACCAATGAATTTCAAGTCGAGACTCACCACCTATTCATCGACTTCAAAGCCGCATATGATAGCATTCATCGTCAGGAGCTTTATGTGGCGATGGCCGAATTCGGGATCCCGGCAAAACTGATCCAGCTATGTAGCGTGACGCTGGAGAACACACGCTGCAACGTGCAATTTGGAAGTAGTTCCTCCGAGCTATTCGAAACATGCACCGGATTTCGGCAAGGAGACGCATTATCATGTGACTTCTTCAATCTCGTGCTAGAGCAGATAGTGCGCAGGGCAGGTGTCAACACGGAAGGCACTATCTTCAACAAATCCGTCCAGCTACTGGGGTATGCAGACGATATTGACATCATCGGTCGCTCCCAGCGTGCCGTGATAGAGGCTTTTACGGCGATTGAAGAACAGGCGAAATTCGTTGGTTTTGTAGTAAATGAGGACAAGACTAAGTACATGCTATCAACAAACAAACAAGCATCTGTCCACCGCCTAGGACAGAACGTCACTATTGATAGCAACAATTTCGAGGTAGTTAAGGAGTTTATCTACCTCGGAGTAAACATGAACTCCACAAATGACATCCTAGTGGAGATTCGGCGAAGAATTACCCTAGGAAACCGCTGCTACTTCGGTTTGGCAAAGCAATTGGGTTCAAAACTCCTAACTCGAAGGACAAAATGTATGCTTTACAGAACCCTTATCCTGCCAGTTCTGCTTTATGGCGCCGAGTGCTGGACGATAAGCAGGAAGGGAGAGCTGATACTGGGCTCCTTCGAAAGAAAAATTCTTCGGCGGATTTTTGGTCCTGTGTGCGAGGAGGGCGAATGGAGGAGAAGATACAACCGCGAACTCTATGAGCTGTACCAAGATGTGGATGTAGTCCAAAAGGCCAAAATACGTCGACTACATTGGCTCGGCCACATCGAGCGAATGGACAATAATGCTCCAGCTAAGAGGATCTTCGAATCCCAGCCGCCAGGTTCGAGACGACAAGGAAGACCGAACCTCCGTTTCAAAGACCAAGCCATCGCGGATGCCAGAGCGCTTGGTCTGGATAACTGGAAGCAGCGTGCCCGGGATCGCAGAGGATGGAAGGCTGCAGTGTCTCAGGCAGAGACTCTCCACGGGTCGGGAGCCCGTTAAGTAAAGTAAAAGTAAGTAATGTTAAAGTAGTGGTGGAGATATTGGGTTTTAATTGCTTGCCGGGTTTCTGTCCTGAGAACATTCACCCCGGTGGATGCCGAGAGTTTTCCGAGCATCGCGGACATCTCGGTGTGGTAGCATTCTCTCTGCCACACTTAAAAAAGAATAAATTTCTTTGTGGGCTATCGCACTCATAAAAAGTGTGCCCACTTCGCTTGCAATTCCAACACGTAA
Organism: Cheilosia impressa; assembly: GCA_948293265.1. Classification (NCBI taxonomy): domain Eukaryota; kingdom Metazoa; phylum Arthropoda; class Insecta; order Diptera; family Syrphidae; genus Cheilosia; species Cheilosia impressa. The sequence goes on from OX411880.1 coordinate 59,424,200, forward strand.
GCGCATTTTGGTTCCTGCGACTTTCAACTGCGTTGGCTTGGAAGCCTACGCCACTACAAGAGGGTTCTTCCTCGCTTACTCCTATCTCAGTAACATGGCGTCTCAATGGGGGAGCTTGCATTGCTCGAACTCTAGGGGGCTTATGTTCGCTAAGGTAGGTACTTCTAAATGGTGCGACAAATATACACCATCTCAGGTAGACTGCTGGTATTAAAAGTAATTAAAAGCTCACCAATCCGTTTGCCTACGTTTTGTCTAATAATTTCGATTATTTCATTGTTCGGGTATTCAACTGTAAAATGTCGTTGTTAAATTCATCAAATGGTTCCGTATAGCCTTGACGTCGATCTGACATTCGTCGTGACAATCAGGGAATTTTTAAGACCGGGCCATGTGACAATTGGATTGGTCTTCAGGTAAACCCAAAACCAATTTTCAACTGAGCCGGTAACAAACTGGTGGAAATTTAAGACTACCTCATCCCACGAAGCTCCACTCATCAACTGACATCTTATGATTGTCGAATTTAATGCCCCACTTATGAAAGTTGTGGGCATTAGAAATGGTGGATGACGGAGTTTGCAATCTACCTCCCATAGGTGAAGTCACGGGCTGATTAAGATTTAAATTATTGAGTTGGTTGATAAAGTTATCAACGTTCTCAATCCGAACATTGGGAGGAGGAACAGTCATATCTGGAAATCGTGTAGGAAAAGCCGGTGGTGGTTCAGACTGGTGTAGTACAGCTGCACTGGTACGGAGTGGCATTCCTGGAGGAGTCTGAGAGTTCAATAGGTCTTGAAAAGTAATGTTACTTCATTTCGGGTAATGGCTCGATTTCTTTCTAACTCTTCGCTGATCACTCGTAAATCCTCAGTGCGACTCAGACCAACGGTGGCCGTAACAATTTCTTGAACATACTGAGACAAATTGTTATCTCTTACAATATTATCGGCCTCAACTTCCCCATCCGATTCACCACGTACATTTATGTTCTCTACATTCAGGCGCGTACCATACGAACGCGTGTCATTGAGAGAAGAGAGAGCTTCTCTGGAAGTGAACGGAAAGGGGTCATCATTTAGAATACGAGGTTTCGGCCGAGAGGTTTTCGGACCTAAGGACAGAGGCGTATCCTTGGTCTTTTTATCTCTCTTTGGACGTAGACGTCTCTCAGAGGTTACATTTGGAGGCGACATAATTAAGATATAAACGTCGCGACAACCAAAGCAAAGAGAAAAAAAAAATATTTTAAAGTCAACTAAACTAAATGAATCAATAAGGAAAGCAAGTCAACCTGGCTTTCAACCAATACGGAGAAAAAGATAACCACAAAAAAAAATCAAGAAAAAAAAAATATATCCAACTATGAAATTAAAGCAATTTCAGATTGGGGGGAAGAAGTATGTTTTAAAAGAAAAATTCATAAAATATTCGGATATGATGACGTTCTATGGGACATGGACTATTAGATCAGATTTTAATTTTGTATAATATATGCACATACAAAGAGTAGGGTGAAGATAAAACGTTACTCTCGAGTTTACGGAGTTGGTTTCGAAATGGACCAGTCATAAAACCGGGTCATGGGCTGTTTCTAAATGCATAAACAAATCACTGGAACGAAGCCACGAACCTAACGCAACAGCAACGGACATAAATCTGACCACTTGTCGCAACTTATCAGACAGCGCGCTTTTCACTTTGATTAACCGAGCTGATAAATACAGAAGTCTCTGGGGCCAGCTGTTAATCATCAGGTTCCAGATCTTTACAATTCAAGGATGTTGTAAGTGCTTAGCAACTGACATAAGTCAGGAATAATATCACTAACCTACCGGACACAGCGAATAAATCGTCGGCTTACAAGCAAAACTGACCAACTGCGAAAAGTTATATTTTGTATTATTGATGGAAACTATAATGGAAAATTCTGCAAAAACTGCCTATCTGATATTTTTCCTAGAAATATGCAAAGCATTTAAAATTGTTGGTTGACTATCTGCTTAATGCATAGGAAATTCAGGAAACAAAAAACTTCTTTTGCGTTTTCGCACGAACTACGTTTATGCAGTTTTGCTTGTCAGCCGACGAAATATGAAAGCTCTGGAGGAAAATATGATGACATATGGATTGAGATACAAATACCAGGCCAGCTCAAAGCATTTGCTTCCAGCCAAGTAATTGAACCAAACACCCTACAGATGATTAAAACAGAATACCTAACTAGCGGCAACAACGTTAGTCCGACCATTCGACCCGAACTTAACGGACAACCAGGAAGGAATTCCAAGGAACCTGAAAACAATAACATGCAAACGACAGAATAGCTGATCACATACCCAAAAATTGATTTTAAATGGTTAAAGAAGAATGATCTTCAGTAGTAGGGCTATGTGGATACTGGCTCACAAAATGAGTCATCATGCGTCAAGGTCAAAGTGTGTGTGTGTGTGTGTGAGAATTCCAAGGTTGTTTGCGTCAAGGTTGAATTTGTTTTGTGTGTGTGTGTAAGAATTCCAAGGTTGTTTGCGTCAAGGTTGAATTTATTTTGTACAGAGATAAGAATTCCAAGGTTGTTTGCGTCAAGGTTGAATTTATTTTGTGTGTACGCGCATGTGTAATAGATACTAAAAAAAAAAAAACAACATCATGGTCAGAGTAAACAAGTTTTGTGGATAAGAGAATTGAGACCATGTAGAAATAAATCCCCTCAAGGCGAAACAAGTTCTGTAGATAAGAATGGAGAAATCATGTTTGGTGTGAATTAGTTAAGGTTGATGAAGGTTATATTGGGTGCGCGCATGTGTATTTGAATTAAAAATAGATAAGAAATCATGTTCTGACTAATGGTTTATGAGAGTAGAATTAAAAAGATTGGTTTATGAATATAAGCGGTAAAAAAAGGGTGATTCAACTCAGTGTAAACGAAATTGTTGTTGTTTCAAGTGAGTGTTTAAAGTAATACATTTATGCGCGCACATATAAACATATCTATATCAAGCGTTTAATAGTGAAAGTGTTGTGAACGAAAATGGAAACCTACATTGAAGAGATGCTTGAAAGGCATCAATCATTTTTATTTGATATGCTCATGCATAAAAAAAGTTTGGGAAACTGTGAAAAAAACATTGAAAATTGTACAAATGATCTAGACTTGTTGCAGAAATGTTTGAGTGATACTAAAACTATCTTTTAAACAAATGATGTTAAAAAATGTATCTGAAAAACAACATCATGTTAATAATTCTTTGATATGGGAAGATCTGCCACATAGTGCGTTTTCACAAAGAATAAAATCAGGTGTGATTACAAATTTAAATCATACGGACCCCAAATCATTTTTGGAGGCTTGCAGAACAGTGGTTATTGAAAAGCTAAAAGAAGTGCTGAATGAATACATCAACATCAAAACAAATGCAGTATTTTGTGCTGAGTTCCGGAAATATGAAGGTGAAGAGCAACAACAAGACATCAAATACCTCAACACCAAGAATATTATTGTAAATGTTGATAGTGACTTAGGAGAAGTTATAATAGAATATTTAGAAAAACCATTGCTGAGAAAGTTAGAAGAATTTCAAGAGAAAAATAGTGGATGGGCACTATCATCTATAATAAATGTCATTTTAAATATAAATAAATATTCGCCAATTGTAGGAAGTTCATATATTAAAACACCACTAACTATATCTACCAAGCAAGCATGTGTTAATGTGAAAAATATTGACAATGCATGTTTTGCATGGGCTGTAGTATCGGCTTTGTTTCCTGCAAACAAAAACGTGGATAGACCAACAAGTTATCCACATTATAAAAATGTATTAAATTTAAATAGTATAACTTTTCCAATGTCTTTAAATTTAGTTCCATTATTTGAAAAAAATAACAATATTTCCATAAATATTTTTACATTACATAGAGAAAAAAATGATAAAAAAGCGGAAATATATCCACTTAAATTATCTCAATTAACATGTAAAGAAAAAAAGCATATCAATTTATTGTTGTTAGAAGAACATGCAAATGATGATTGTACAGTCTTAAAACAACATTTTATTTGGATTAAAAACCTTTCTGCACTAGTTCGAAGTACATTAACTAAAAACAAAAAGAAGCTTCATTTCTGTAATAGATGCCTCCACTATTTTTATTCTAGTGAAAAATTAGATATTCATATAAATGATTGCACCAATCAAAATAATTGTAAAATTAAGTTACCTTCACCAGAAAATAAAATATTGTTATTTAAGAACTTTAGAAATAAAATTATGACTCCATTTGTAATATACGCAGACTTGGAATGTATCTTAAAAGAAATTGATGATGGGAATAGGTATCAAGAACACATACCCTGCTCTATAGGGTTTTATGTTAAAAGTTCCTTCAAATCTAGTTACACAACCTACGCGGCATTTCGAGGAGAAAATTGTATAGATTGGTTTATGAATGAACTAAAAACGTTAGTTCTGCTTCTGGATTCTGATGTTTCATACATAGTACCAATTGAGAATCTTTCCATTGAGCAACAGGAGAGTTTTAATACCGCAACCACATGTTATATTATGTAATCAGCAGTTTTCACCAAATGACATCAAGGTTCGTGATCATTGCCATTTTACAGGAGCTTATCGTGGTCCTGCTCACAGTATCTGCAATTTAAATTATAAAGATAATCTAACTATACCAATTATTTTTCATAACCTAAGCGGTTATGATGCTCATTTTATAATTAAAGAAATACATAAAATTGGAGCTGGTGAAGTGAATGTGCTACCATTAAATAAAGAAAAATATATTTCATTCACCAAATTGCTTTCTAATACAAAAATTAATTTCAGATTCATTGACTCTTTTAGGTTTTTGAGTAGTAGTTTAGATTCACTATCATCTTTATTAAATGAATTCCCAATACTTGAATCTGAATTTAGCTATTTAACGCAAGATCAACGGAATCTATTGAAACGTAAAGGTGTTTATCCCTATGATTATTTAAATAGTTTTGAAAAATTTTCTGAAGAGTATTTACCCGAAAAACATTTGTTTTACAATAAATTAAATAAGGAAGACATAAATAGTGAAGATTATTTACATGCTCAAAATGTATGGAATCATTTAAGCCTAAGAAATTTGGGTGAATATTCCGATTTATATTTAAAGACAGATGTTCTTTTATTAGCTGATGTTTTTGAACAATTTCGTTCTAATTCTGTTAAAACACATAAATTGGATCCGGCTCATTATTATTCTTTACCAGGTTATACTTGGGATGCAATGCTTTTCTATACAGGAGTAAAACTAGAACTTCTTGATGATATAGACATGATAATGTTTATTGAAAGAGGTATCCGTGGAGGACTAAGCCAATGTTCAAAAAAGTATTCAGAAGCGAACAATGAGTACTTAGATAGTTTTGATGTTAGTAAACCAAACACATTTTTAATGTATTGGGATATCAATAACCAATATGGGTATGCAATGAGCCAGTTATTACCAACAGGGAATTTCAAGTGGGTTGATAATATTCATGAATTCACAGTAGATGCAATTTGTTCTCTCTTGGATAGTTCACCCCAGGGCTACATTTTTGAGGTTGACTTAAGTTATCCGATAGAATTGCATGATATACATAGTGATATACCATTTTGCCCAGAACTTATGTGCCCACCTAAATCTAAACAAAAAAAATTATTAGCGACTTTAACAGATAAAAACAGATATGTGATTCATTATAGAAATTTGCGCCAAGCTTTATTACACGGTCTCAAATTAAATAAAGTACATAGAGTTCTCGAATTTGATCAATCTGCATGGCTTAAGCCATACATTGATTTAAATACACAATTAAGAACTCTAGCTACAAACAAACTTGACATTGAACGCTATAAATTATATAATAATGCGGTTTTTGGAAAATGTATGGAAAATGTTAGAAAGTATAGCAATGTTAAATTAGTTTCAAAATGGGAGGGAAGGTATGGAGCCAAAGCATTGATAGCATCACCTTTTTTTAAAAACAGAACCATCTTTAATGAAAATTTGGTTGCAATTGAACTTCAAAAAGCTGAAGTTTACTTCAACAAACCGATATATGTAGGATTATGTATTCTAGATATTGCTAAAACTTTAATATATGAGTATCACTATGATTACATGAAAATAAAATTTGGTAATAATTGCACAGCTATGTACACTGATACAGATAGCTTAATTTATGAAATTTCTTGCGACAATATATATGATATGATTAAAAGTGATTGCAATATACGTTTTGATACCAGTGACTATCCACAAAGTAATATTTGGGGAATACCTCAAGTAAATAAAAAAGTACTAGGTTTGATGAAAGATGAAATGAATGGGCATATTATATCACATTTTGTAAGTTTAAGGTCAAAAATGTATTCAATTAAGGTAGAAAATAAGGAAAAAGTAAAAAAAATCAAAGGTGTAAAGAAAAATGTTGTCAAAAAAGAAATTTTTTTTAATGACTTTTTAGATTGTTTAGTTAATAGCAATAATAAATCTGTTGAGCAAAATTTAATAAAATCACAAAAACATATAGTAAGTAGTATTGTCCAAAAAAAAATAGCGTTAAGTGCGACAGATGATAAACGATATGCAATACAAAATAGTTATTGTACATTACCATGGGGGCATTACAAAATAAGCTATGAAAAATAAAAACTTAAAAAGTACATGAAAGATTTATTTAATGAACCAGTTTTCAGATCAGTACAGCAACAGCAACATTCCACCTAACAATATGTCTTTAAAGATAAGGTATGCGGTATACATTCTGGGGCGCAAAAGTACATGAAAGATTTATTTAATGAACCAGTTTTCTGGTTAGAACAACGGCAACAGCAACAAAGTAAAAGTACATTCCACCCAACAATATGTCTTTAAAGATAAGGTATGCAGTGTACATTCAGAAGCATAAAAAGTATTTGAAAGATTTATTTAATGAACCAGTTTTCTGGTTAGTACAACGACAACAGCAACAAAGTAAAAAGTACATTCCACCCAACAATATGTCTTTAAAGATAAGGCACGCACACTCAAAAGTTTGGTGATATGTTTTTGCACAATTCCTATGATTTTCGGTGGGTATAAAAACTCCATGAAATCCATGCATAATTATACTTCAATTCCTAATTTGATTGAGAAAAGATCATAGTTTTTTTTATTTTTTAATATGGAAGCAATAATTTCAATTATAACTGCAGACATGAAGATGATTACAGACGCCTGCTGGGAGTTTCCAGCATTGCAAAAAGAATTGGAGGACGCAATAATGGAGACCCGGCGAACGAGGAGCTGGTTGCAGCTAAAAGCTGCAGTACATTTATTGAGGGCTCTGAACGCTAGAGCCAGGGCGGGAGATTTTGTCGATATCGACATAAATGATGTCCTTATAAGTTTATGTGAAATAAAATAAAAATAAAAAAATGTAAAAATCTTGTTTTATTTTAAAAACATTGGGTAGGCCATGCCCTCCACATTAACGATCTCAACATTTTCAGCAAGAAGTTCTCTTAACCACTAAAGTAAAAAGTACATTCCACTCAACAATATGTCTTTAAAGATAAGGTATACGGTATACATTCTGGAGCGCAACGTGTTCTTTACGCACACTCAAAAGTTTGGTTTGTGTTTCCTGGTTTAGAGTATGCTACATTCTTTGATTCAATATGTTGTTTGAGATAGCGATTTTGCATGGGTTTAATTAGGCAATTAATCATGTTTTAAAACCACATTCCAATGAACAGGATGTTCTTTTGAGATAAAGCGCAAAATACAGTAGGTATTTGATAAATCAAGAGAAACAATTTTGAATAAAAGGCGGGCGTTTTTTAATAGACGACAACAGTAAGCCAATTAACTTAAAAGCAAGCAGTATGGACAAAGCTAATATTCTGGAGAACCTGCTATTTAGTGGACCAACCACATCGCAGCAGCAACAGCATCAACAGCCACTGCAGCACAACAACCGGCAACCGCTGCAACAACAACAACCAATGCAGCAGCAGGAACAACAACAACAACCAATGCAGCAGCAGGGACAACAACAACAACAAGAACCAATGCAGCAGCAGGAACAACAACCAAAAAAGCGTAAGGTGAATGAGGGTAATGTAAATGAGATTTTGAAACGTTTCAACTCCCAAAATATATTACACGATAGTCCAAAATATGTATTTAAGAAAACCTTGCTTGTAAATGAAATATTATTGAATCAATTTTATAAAGTTGAACAAATAAAGTGTATTCAAACGAGGTTTGGAAAACGACTTGTTGTCGAGTTTCCCAATACGCAATTTTTCCTCCCTGCCCATATGGCAGATCTGTTTCAGGAAACAGAAATTGATATTATAAATAAAAGTAACACATGTATTTACTTGATTGCAACGAAAGACGATGAGGCAAGATTCAATAATTATTTTTTTGTAAATGAGATGCCTAACTCTCAAAAAAAAATTGCTGAAAATCAATAAATATACATTATAATAAAAAAAATTTAAAGAAATTGTTTTCCTTTCTTTTTCATTTTGGGTAGATCATGTTTGACAGTTTATAAATGAAAAAACTTTTTTTCTGATGATGAAGTGAAATACTTTTATTCTTTTTATTTGTTTGGATATAAAAATTTCTTTATTAAAAAGACGTTCTGAAGGGCACAGCATTTACTATGTAACATACACCTTGTTTCATTTGGATACATTCGTTTCAAGCCATCTAGACTAGGGCAGGCCATGTCCTCCACATTAACGATCTCAACATTTTCATCAAGAAGTTCTCTTAACCACTGTGCTTTCTCTATTCCTTTTACATAAACAACGGAGTGGATGACTTCCCTTTGAAGAAACTGCTTCACTTTGTAGAACTCAGTATAACCGCCATTCCAGGATAATCCATGGTGGTTGAGATAAAGCCAATTTGCTTGTTTTCTTAACGATGTTGATAATTGCTTAAATGCACAGGGTGGTTTCAAAATGAAATGGCTATGATGGCAATCCTGATGAAGTACAGCTACTTCCTTGGCAACAAATTTGTTATTTGGCCCACGAAATCCCTGAATATCAATAATGAAAGACATATTTCCTTTTCTATGAATAGTTGTTGTGTCCTCAGTAAATGCTAATTTTCAACTGAATTATATGTCACGAGAAACCATCTGATTTAAAGGATTATAACTAACAATTCGATCATGTAACATCAAACAGTACGCAGTTGTATTGGCCGGAATCGGTTTGGATGATTTAATTTCCAATCTAATATCGACGGGCCCGGTTTTCATCATTTCATTTTGGTGTCTACAATCTATCACGAAAATAGGAGCTTGAATTTTGAATTCTTCTCGCGTTAACAGCGGTTCAGCAACCGAACGATTATAATAAGTTTTTTGAAATTCCACAAACATGTTGTACAGTATACTAATGTTATTTTTATCAAAAGCCAAATTCAAATCCTCATATGGATAAACATCAGAGTTTAAATATGCCTTCAAGTTTGTAATATGACAATGATCAAAGTGGGTTGGATCTTCTTTGAGAGTATTTCGTTTGTTGGTTTGTAATGCGAAAATGATGTATCTTGGTTTCTCCATTTGCGATGTAGTCTTCACATTCCAAACATGATGTGTGGTGTTTGTGGGTAGTGCTGGATATTCATACATGTCCCAATTTCGGAATGCAATCTTCATGGTCTGACTATTATTTATAGAATTGTAAAGACTTAATTTTACTGAATCGGCTAAGTTGATATGAGGTATTTTCCATTGTACTTTAAGTAGATTTATCTTTACTTTCTCATCTTCCTCGGATATTAACGAGTTGTCATCTGTGCGAGAACGAATCAGAATTAAATCATGGCGGGCATTAGGGATTATTTTCTTGAGATCCTCAGCAAATCCTAATAGCTTATTTAACGGTATACAGAAACTAAAATGGAATCCATTTACGTTAATTGGCGAATGGGTTGACCAACCTCCATTGTACAGCATTTCACTTTCGTTTTGGTTTAAAGAAATGTAGTTTTTAATTGATGATGTGATGCCCACATTTCTATTGCTATCGATTTCTATACCGTTCAGTTCATAGCGAATTTCATCAAACAAGAATGAAATACCGTTATTGCTTATATTTGTCTTGTTGACCGGAGATCCATCAGTTTTTGATACAGTACCCTCAATATAAATAAAACTTTCTGAAGGTAGAATATTAAGATTCTGATGTTGGACACAAATTTGAATAATGTCATTTTTATCGAAATTGTTTAAAAACGGTGAGTAGGTGTGATATTCATACTTTGAGATACTCTCATCAATTCGAGGTTCTTCAAAAATATTTAGCATTTTCTTGCTGTTTGTTTCAGTCTGTAGCCCTGTGCTTGCAGAAATTGTTGATTTTGTATGGAAAGAGGTGATGTTCTCTGTTCAGGTATAGTTGCTTTATTGAGTGGATTATTAATAATTTCGATTCTTTTATAGGAATCATATATTATCATTATTCAGGCTTGAGATGCAGCCGAGCTGTTATTGTTTCGCCTCGAAAGTTTATAAGATTACCGTCTTGATCAGAGAGATTTAACGTTATAGAACTTATCCTCTTGGCATTCACGGGTAAATAGATAACATTTTGAGGAACTTCAATTATCTTATAGCCTGGACTAACATTCACCGAGAATTCATGTAGTATATGGGCTGGTTGATCATTAATGTATGCTCCATCAACTAAATTACATTCTATCCGTATAATGTTCACTTTATTGATGTCTACGTAAAGATCCGATTCGTGTAGTATACCTGCCTCTAGTTTCTTTCGGGTAAAGCCCAAAAGTAGTCCAATAGAGTACGGGCGAGAGAAATCAATCTCTACATTACTAAGAATCTCACATTTCAAAGTGTTATTATTTGGTTTTATTTTAATTGATATGTCATCATCGTTGGGGTGGTCTTGATTGTACATTTTAACAACTTCCTGTACACAGTTATTTATATCTTCAATCTCATAGGAACCAGTAGGCAGCGTTATTAAATCATCTCCAAAATGGAATAAATTATTAAATTCATCTACATTAGGTATAGAATTATAGGTCTGGAAGTCGACCAATCCGCATACGTAATCAGAGTTTAGAATGATGGGCGGGAAATACTCTGCATGCAGAGTTGACTGGTTTCCACTTAGCGTTAGTGTTAACGACATTACTGCTGAAAAGGAATGAAGCACAATTTGATTTTGTTCATTTATTTATTTATTTATTCGATCTAATAAAAATTCTAAGCATAAATGACCACATATATATGTATTAAAATTTTGACTGTTGTTGTAATTATAACTTATGTTTTTTCCCAGATATTTAACAACTTCTAAAGGTGGTCTCAGATTACCAAAACTATCAAAATATATGACGTTTTCTGGATTTTTGATGTATGCTACCCAATGTGTACCTGTACCCCTCCCATCGTCCAAATTAACTACCCCACATTCTTTATTAAATGTTTTTACTGGTAATGCATCTCTCATATAAACACCTCTGAAATGCGGTATATTAGCTTTTCCAAAGTTTGTAATGTCAATGTTGGTGAGAGGGCGTTTGGGTAGCAACTTTATTAGTTTTTTGAATCTTGAGGCTTCAGGAATAGCCCAAAACCTTTTTTATAAGGTTGCAGATAAAGACCTTTGGCTGAGTTAATCTCTACCTTGCTGTTTTTGTATCGTTTATTGATTTTGCTATAGCTGCAGCTCCTCCGGATAGAGAACCAAGCGCAGATAAACCAGCAAAGATTGGTAATAGAGGTAGGAAGCCTCCAAGTTTTGGTATGGGTATTACTCGAGGTTTTGTTAAATTCTTTCGTGATTTATTTCTAAAGATGTTCTTAGCTGCTTTTAAGGCAACTAGTGCAATTTCGTTTGGATCTTCAGATCTTGGTTGCCTTATGGCATTTCTTGCCTCTCTAACAGCCTTCTTGAATAAATCAAGTTTTTCTGTTTTCTTACACTTTGAATGATTTCGCTTAACCTTTTTCGAACGCATGCCCATGCCAAGTTTAGTTTTAACCTTCATCATATTTGTGACCAATAGACTATTTAATCTTTCAGTTATAGATGAATCCTTAGCTCTTACTCTACCCCACGCCTTTTCAGTTAGAATTCTATCGGCAGTATGTCTATCTGACAGATTTTTATTATTTGAATATGCAATATCGTGCTCACGACAGGCTTCATCCAATTGATTAATTCCTCGATCTCCTTTTGCAAGACGTTCTTTTAATTTCGTCCCAGGGCCGCAAAAATTATATGTAGGCAAGTGCAGCTCAAACGGTAAATTATCGATTAAGGAATTTATAAGTCCGTACCCACGAAATGAATGTTTTCTACTGAAAGGGTTCACCCGGAAATCGAGCATTTTATATTAACACGTACCGAGTAGTTATGAATAGCCACATATAAAACATAATGTTTTATACTGACTATCTTCATTTAGTAAAATGAGGTTTATAAAGCAAGCAGGCAATATAAAAGTTCAGAATTTCGATCATAAACCCAAACAGAAAAGGAAACATGGAACATTATTTCCAGATAGTATTCGAGGCATAATTGTGGGTCCCTCAAACTGTGGAAAAACTAATGTCATGTTGAGCATTCTCCTCGACCCTAAGGGTTTGAAATTTGAAAATCTTTATGTATATTCAAAGTCTCTTCATCAGCCAAAATATTCATTTTTGAGAAGACTAATAAAATCTATCAAAGGTATGGAATATAATGAGTTTTCAAATAACTGTGAGATTATGCCACCCTCTGAAGTAAAACCAAATTCCATATTTATATTTGATGACGTAGCATGTGATAAACAAAATAATATACGAGAATATTTTAGTATGGGGCGGCATAACAATATAGATAGTTTCTACCTATGTCAATCATATACTCATATTCCGAAGCATCTGATTCGAGATAATGCAAACTATTTAATTCTTTTCAAGCAAGATGAGCTTAATCTAAAACATGTATATACGGATCATATAAATTCCGATATGACATTGAATCAATTTCGGACCCTATGCTCAGAATGCTGGAAAGATACATATGGATTCCTAGTTATCGATAAGGATTCAGATATTGCTAAAGGACGGTATAATAAATCATATCAGGAAGTTGCACTACCCAGTCGTTAAATATTCACCTAAGCGAACAGATCTGTTCGTAACTACCCTGTTTGAATTAGCTCCCTTTTACGGATTAAAAGTCTTCTACTCAATTATGAGTATGAATGAAAAATTATTGATAAATCTTATAAAAACAAAAAAGGATTTAAAGAGAAAGTATATGCTCCTCAAGGAGGGGAAAATAACGAAAGAATCGGAATTTGAAGATGCTTTTAAGCCCATAACTGAACCACTAAAATCACTCAATAAAAACATAAAAATTGTGACAGACATCACCAAAAATAATGATACAGTAGAAGATGTAAAAGGAACTCCAAAACATCGCTTACAATTTAAAGACCCCTCTGTCAGCCTTGGTAGCTTAAGGAGGAATTTGGAATTTTCATCTCCAGAATCATCTCTACTTGAACAAGAAGAAGAAGAAGAAGAAGAAGATATTACATTTAGAACACCTACTAATAGTTCTAATCAAAGTACTCCATTCAACCCAACATCACTCTCAGATTCTAACCGTGACAGACTCTATGGGCCCTATTTCGATATGATGTCAAACTCTGTGAAATTAGGTGGCTCTAGTTTCTCAATTAGTAATCAAAAAGATTTTGTTATTGATGGTGAAACGTTCTCTGGAACAGAGGGCCTTAAGGAATTAATTTTTCGAAAAAAACCTAGAAAAGATCGATATGCAGAATCAGATTTGAATGAGTATCTAAGAATATTACAAAAAACAAGAGCACATTTGAGAAACCATGATAGTACGATGCAAGTGAAAGGCAATAAAGGCTACAAGTACAAACAGGTTATTCAACCGCTGCTCCATCATCTATCGGGGAAAAAAATAAAGAAAACTGGAAAATCATACTCTATGTACTCTAATAACCCTATCGATTATGTCTATTGGGATAATGCTAATGAACTTATTGACAGACTTAGACTTTTAATGGCTGCCCAAGCAGCAGGTAATAATAATCTTCAGAATGAAATTAATTCTATAGTGGAAGAGCTGCGCGAATCAAATATTATATATTAATATACTAGTTCGAAGCATCATAATCAAGATGTCTGTTGACAAGTTCGGAAGGAGTTCCAGTCGAAATACTAGAGCAGTTATGGGGCCTCAAGGACCTCCTGGTGGGGGCTTTAAACTATTACCCAATGGGGATTTCGATATTGAAGGAAAATGTCTAAACAATATTGGCGAACCTTCTACACCATACCAGGCAACTAATAAGGAATATGTAGATAACAACATAGCCGTTCAAGATAACAACATGATGAGTCATAGGAAATATGTAACCAACAATTTTGAAGCCCTCATGGGGACTATTAGTGATGAGTCTCTGAAAATACGCAACGTAGAAGAGAAACTGGAAAAAGTGGCTTTGGACTCACGCCTATACACTGATGATCAAAATTTGAAGACTCTGGAATTAGTAAATAAGATAAGAAAGTATATGTTAGATATTTTCGAGAAGTTTAAAAATAGCAGCGAGAATAATAGCGAGATAGTATCATCAGTTAGTTTTCCACCTATTTAATACGTGTCCAGAGCTCGACTTCAAATTATGTCTGCAGTGAATAATTCAACTATCCTTGAGGAGATTTTAAAGTTTCTAAAAACAAATCGAGACAACATCCTTGATGAGCATTACAACGAGATGTTGGATAGCATTATTTTTTTAAGGAACTTTGAAAACATATCCTCTACAACTTCTATTCATGGATGTCATTTTATTAGCTGTCCTTGGGCTACAAATCTATGTCAAGATGGTCCTGATACCTGTGCATGTTATATGGCTGAAAGGAGATTACTTGGAATTAAGAAATTAATGTTGTTATATAAAAGATTTTAAAATAAAAAACTACTATTTTACTGTAAATTTGTTTTGTTTTTATTCATTCTATCACACTATGAGCAAGAGAAATGTTGTTGAGGAACTACATAAACCTGCGCGGAGAAATTTCAATCGTAGGCATGTTATTATTAAAGGTTTTGATGATTTATGGCAGGCAGACTTGGTTGAGATGATACCTTATAGCAAACAAAACAATGGATATAACTATATCATGACTGTAATTGATACATTTTCAAAATATGCCTGGGCAATCCCTCTAAAAAGTAAGACTGCTTCATCTATTACGCAAGCTATGAAATCAATCTTTGATAGTTCGCACCGAAAACCACGAAACCTTCAAACGGATGATGGTAAAGAGTTTTTTAATCAAATCTTTCAGAGTCTAATGGTGCAACACAAAATTAACCATTACTCAACCTATAGTGTGTTGAAAGCATCAATTGTTGAACGTCTTAATCGCACACTTAAGGAGAAGATGTGGAAAGAATTCAGCTTTAACGGCAATTACAAATGGATGCCAATTTTAAATGCTATAGTAAAAACATACAATCATACCATACATAGAACTATAAAAAGGAGACCTGTTGATGTGAATAAGACAAGTGAAAAAGAATTATTATCAGCTGTATTTAGTCATATGAAAATTGCTTCTAAAGGAAAATTTAAAGTTGGTAATGATGTTCGTATTAGCAAGTTTAAACATGTTTTCGAAAAAGGCTACACCCCCAACTGGACGACGGAAATATTCAAAATACGAACAGTGAACCCTACAAACCCAACCACCTATCTCCTAGAAGACTACCAAGGCCAACCTGTTAGCGGAAGTTTTTATGAAGAAGAATTACAAAAATCGAAATTTCCCAATACATTCCTGGTGGAAAGAGTGCTACAGACAAAAGGTAAAAAGGTTTTGGTTAAATGGCTCGGTTTTTCCGATACCCATAATTCATGGATAAATAAAACTCAGTTGGTATAGAAAGAAAAAGTTTTTTATTTCATCACTTTATGTTCATTTTATAGGTTTGCTTCATAGACTTGAGATTTACTAATTCAACATTAGGCTCATAGTTTAACTCTCCCTTAGTAATGAATTCTATTTCTCCATTACTCAGAATTCTCTCCTCGGAAAATTCGTGATACTCGAAACATGATATATCCAGGCTGCGCTCTTTATAGTTACTGTCATAAGTACATCGGATGGTTAGATCTTTGTTGTCATCAAACTCTAGCTTAAAGTGTCTATAGAAAAGACCTTTGCTCTCAATTATTCCTGATATTTCAGCTTCTTTTTTTATTAAATCTTGCCTAAATCCTTCTATGGCTTCTTGTACAGAAACAAACTTCTTCCTATTGATTCTTTCCGTTGTTGGTGTAATGATGTCATTAACTAATAGTGGATTATCTGTGGCTGCATTGTTATTGTTGCTGCTGTTAATATTTGATGAAACAGTCAATAGGCGAAAAGATAATCCAATTTGTACGCTGTCATTGTTGGGCAGATTCAGAGCAAACGTTATATTATCGATATTGTTTGTGTTTTTTAGATCAACCTCAAGTGGTAGACCATTAAGAAATAGTGGAAAAAATGCTAAAATTGATAAAATTAACTGAAACATTTTGCTTAACTTTATAGAGCGTCCTTTTCCTTCGAAATAGAAACCTGTAATAAATCCAACAAAACATGCAATCATCTTTAATTGATGAGAATTACTCTAGAGAGTGCGAATTATAAAACGTACTTAACCAATATTTCCATCCTTATCAGTAGTTTCACCTGATGATGTAATCCTTTTTTCTTCTAATTTTATTTCAGGGTTAATCTCCCTTGCCGAACGAGCTCTTGTTTTTATTGATGCTCTCATTTTTAATGTTTCAATATCGGCAAAGGGACAATCAGCCGGGAAACTATTTGTTTTTCCTCTAGCTTTAGAATTTGGTATAACCTCACCATAAATTGTTATATCTCCACCATACACTTGAAGCTTGACATGTTGAAAAGCTTGAAAACTTATTTCAAGGTTACTAATAAAACTTGTGCATTCTCCATTTTTCAAACGGAAAATCAAGCAGGTATTTCCATCTTCAGGTGTAGCAAAGAGTTCGCAATTCTGCCTATTCACCATCACATCCGAGATTTTTATTAATCTCCATCCAACCTCACAAGTACACAAATTCTCACCTTCCCTCAACTTCTCGCACCAAAACATAATTCAGATTTTTTCTTATCGCAGGAGGTCAATAACTTCTAAAAATATACTTCGTTCTGCCCTCATGTAGTATAGCATGATGAAGCTGTAGTAAAATTAACCTTGACTTTATAGTAAATTCAACCTTCAAATTCACACCAAACATGATTTCTCCATTCTTATCTGCAGAACTTGTTTCGCCTTGAGGGGATTTATTTCTACATGGCCTCAATTCTCTTATCCACAAAACTTGTTTACTCTGACCATGATGTTGTTTTTTTTTTTTAGTATCTATTACACATGCGTGTACACACAAAATAAATTCAACCTTGAAGCATACACAAAACAAAACAACCTTGGAATTCTTATCTCTGTACATTCTCTTATCCACAAAACTTGTTTACTCTGACCATGATGTTGTTTTTTTTTTTTAGCATCTATTACACATGCGCGTACACACAAAATAAATTGTTTTTTTAGTATCTATTACACATGCGCGTACACAAAATAAATTGTTTTTTTTTTTAGTATCTATTGCACATGCGCGTACACACAAAATAAATTCAACCTTGAAGCATACACAAAACAAAACAACCTTGGAATTCTTATCTCTGTACAAAATAACTTCAACCTTGACGCAAACAACCTTGGAATTCTTATCTCTGTACAAAATAAATTCAACCTTGACGCAAACAACCTTGGAATTCTCACACACACACAAAATAAATTCAACCTTGACGCAAACAACCTTGGAATTCTCACACACACACAAAATAAATTCAACCTTGACGCAAACAACCTTGGAATTCACACACACACACACACACACACTTTGACCTTGACGCATGATGACTCATTTTGTGAGCCAGTATCCACATAGCCCTACTACTATCTTCATCCTATACTAGTAACTCCAACCAACCAAAGATCAAAAAAAAATTTTGTTGATCCCAGGATCACTTAAGGCTCCACGCTGGGCTTGCCCGACGTGGACCTAACAAAAACGAAATTCACCAACCTTGAGCGAATTTCGGGCAACACGTTGGGCGGCAACACGTTGGGCGCCAACCTGTAACGAAATTAAAAAAAAAATGTGTTACGATTCTATTCCATTATCCATGCGCAACCAAATCAGCCCACAACCACAAAGAGGAAAAAAAAACATTGAGAGCCAACCCGTACGCATAAACAATGAAATACAATTGTTACGAGTGGAAAGACAAGGGTCCATTTTAGTGCGACGACTCACGGGGAATGAGTGATAACACCACAAAGAAATATCCAGTCCCGGTCACCTCATCTATTGGCCACTCAGGTCGCGAATATAACATAACCACAAATGACTCACACGACCTTCAAATATTCTAGAAAACCTCCTCACTCAATGCAACCCCAGTGACCATGGCACTACGGGCATTGACTATGTTCACGCAGGGCTAACTGGAGGAGGGTGTTCGGGCATAACGCAGCGGCAGGCATGCTAGCGGAGCTCGTTGGAATGGGTCTTGCTGCCTAATATGCCGAACGGCGTTACATTTATTATCATGCCTGTCTCTAGTTGTCAGTTGAGAAGAATGTTGTTAAAAAATTTAAGCTCGAAATCGCTCAAGGTAGTTCTAATTTCCTGATGTTGGTTATCCTAAGATAAAGGACGCCTTTATCCTTTAGAGTCCTTACTATAGAATGTACAGGAGAGAGCGAGATTTAAATAGTCCCACAAAGTGTAACCCACCCCTATGGTAACAAGAAACTAAATTCCAGGCTCACCACCTATGGTGACTAAGCCACTTCTTACCTCATTTAGCCACCCCTTATGGAACGGAGGGCAAACCCTCTACATCTACTGGTCTAACTCGTCAAGTCCCTGACGATCAACACATCCGAATAACCAACCTTTTAGGCCTTACCCATGTTGGGATTACTAATATCTTTCGCTAACCAAACAGAGAATAGGGTACCATTGTACAATAATTTAAACTTTATTTAACGGTCAAATGAACCTCTCATCAAATTCACAAAAAAAAAACTGAGTGAAGATAAATTATATTAATTTGAATATACAAAATCTATTTCTATACTTAATTGACAAGGGGAATGGGAGAAAAAATTCAGCACTCCGTTAATTACTACATCCGTTATGCAATCATTTATATACTGCACAAATTCCTATCCTGATATCATAAAAAATATAATTTTTCATTACGTTACTTAGAAAAAAAAAACCAAACAATTTCTTTATATCCCAAAAACTTTCTGGTAAAATTATGAAAAATACTAGGAAAAATCAATCTTTTCTCAATGTAACACTTGACTTACCCCTTTAACTTTACGCTTTCCCTTGTTTTTTGGAGGGAACGAATGGTGACTGCAGGTGTCGATGGTGTGCACAGCATCTCCTGAGTGTTAAAAAATAGAACGGGGAAAAAGAACCAAAATTCCGCACGTTACGGCAACTACCATTTACTAATGGATTTTTCCCATTTAATATTAAAAATTTCAATATATATACAAGTGGCGCAAAAGTAATCCTCCTATCAGAAAATGCTATAAATTTTGCGATTGGCCCCTAATGTCAGTTCTGTTTTGACATTTGTGTAGTAAACACATGCGAAATATATGTTAATAAACAATGTTACGCTACACTGCTCCAGAACGCGGAATATTGGTGACTATTTATTTGAGCAATAATCGGTCGTTGACTTTGGCACAACGTGAATTTCGTCGCAGATTTCCTAGCCGTCCAACGGCTACTGGTGAAACACTGCGACGTTTAGCCGCTCGCCTCGAAGAGACTGGCACAACACGAGATGCTGCCAGGCGTGGCAGACCCCGGAGTAGCCGTTCTGCAGAGAATATTGCTGCTGTAGCCGAAGATGTCATGGAAGCGGGCCAAACGGTTACTGTGAATGGTGAGCGCTACAGAGCAATGATCAACGAGTTCTTTTTGCCGCAACTTGATGAATTGGGATTGGAAAACATGTGGTTCCAACAGGACGGTGCAACGGCACACATTGCACGTGCCACAACCGATATGCTGAAGGATGTATTTCCCGGGCGCCTAATCTTCCGTTTTGGCGATTTGCACTGGCCAGCAAGATCGTATGATTCGACCGCTCCAGACTTCTTTTTGTGGGGCTTTTTGAAGTCGCAGGTTTATGTCAACAAGCCTCAGACTGTTGCAGCTCTTAAAGACAATATCAGTCAAGAATGTGAGGACCTATCGCCGGAAGTTTTGGCCAAAGTGATGGAAAATGCCATAAAAAGGGCTCAAATGACAATCTCGACCTGATGTTAAAAAAATTAAAAGACCAAATAAAAATAATCCACAAGAAGAATCAAAGTTTTTAGTTTTTTTTTAAAATTACAGCCAAAAAACATCGGAGGGTTATTTTTGCGCCACCTTGTATATTATATATTTTTATCTTGTTATAAATTTCGTTTTAGAAAAAAAATGCGTGGATTGACTGCTGATCCCTGGTTTTGACGGGCTGCTTCGCTGGCATGGCTCCTCCATCTGTTGTATGCCTGGTGAGGTCGGCCGGTAATTGAAGGGTGGCCAAACGATTGTTGCACTGGCGCTTTAAGCGCGAGATCGTGATCCCGTGATTTCGGTCGGAGCACCGGGTACCGCAAGAAATTTTGGCCGAGTTGTGGGTGGTCTGCGGAGATCGGGGATATATCGGATTCACACCATTTGGGGGGGGGGGGGTTTTGATACACTGACACCAAGAACAGAAATTCACTTAGTTCAGTGGGGGGGTTCGGTATTTTCGGCCCTGGTTGTGGGACACTTTCTTTGTTTTTGGTCACTGGCAACGGGGAAGGTAATCGTGCGGACAAAATACGACTCTCTTGAACCAACGAAAAATCAACCTCGTCAGCAACATATAAAAATCTCGCCACCAATTGCAACGGCGCGACATGCGAATGGAAAATTACTGAGTGCCCACGCCACTTTTTCATGGCCATCGTACACCACATGAACACAGAGGCAAAGCAAAGAAACGAAGAAAATACCGCACCGCAATGCAGCTGCCCATACACCATTCCTACCTCTTTCGGTATTTTGTTTGTGGCTTGTCTGCTTGGGTGCCTACTGTACTTACTTTAGCAAAATCCAACACGCCATACATCGTCATCGATATACATCGTTCTTGAATATTCTATTCTCTGTTTTCCTTTTACTTTTTCAGCCTTTGCCATCTCCACTTAACCAATTCGCCGATATTGTTTCTGACCATTGAGGATAAGTATTCACTAATCCAAGACATGCACCTAAAAGACTTCCGTTTGGGATAATTTCTTATTGGATATATTCCGATATCCGAATGTTGTTCGGGTTCGGGACATCGATATCCTATAACCACGAATAGGAGATTAGATTCCTTTTCGGAATACGAGTTTTGACGACTGTTTGTAATATAGTGTAAACATACCGATTTCTGACTCCCATGCAAGAAATAGTGACCTGACATAAAGTGTTTTGTCAGGCGTTTCCCACAACACTCGTCCTCTACCATTTAAATTTTTAGATCCCTATGTAGATCAGCATTACGTATGTAGCACGGCGCATTAACAATATTGCGTACTACTCTATTTTAAAAGCATTGAATGCTTTGAAGATTTGTCTTGCTTGTACACCCCCAAGGCTGGAGGCCATATGTTCAGATTGGTTTTAGTATTTGCTTGAAGATAAGCAGTATATTGTAAATTGATAGACATGAGTACTTCAATATGAGCCAATATATTTTATTATATCGTATATTTAGTTCATCATGTTTATTCTTGACATGAGTTTTCCAGCGCAACCTTGCGTCCAGAGTCAAGCCTAAGTACTTAGCTGAGTTCGAATGCATAACTACCTTTAGAATTTAATTGGTCACGTCGAAAAGATGATATCGTCGAAAAGATGATAATGGGCGCCGTAATTAGGACTGGATGACATTTGGTTCCAACAGGACGGAGCTACGGCACACACTGCGCGAGCCACAAACGATATCCTGAAGGCGGCGCCTCATCTCTCGATTTGCACCGTTCCAGACTTTTTTTTGTGGGGTTTTTTGAAGTCCCGTGTTTACGTGAACAAGCCCGAGACCCTAGAAGCCCTCAAGGACAACATTCGACACGAGTGCGAGAATCTGTCGCCCGAAGTTCTCGCCGAATGCCATAAAACGAGCAAGTATGGCAATCAACTGTGACGGCGCCCATTTGGCCGATATCATCTTCTGGACTTGACTAATAAAATTCTAAAGGTTCAAGTAAACATAATCGAAAAACAGAATCGAAGTTTTTCATTCAGAAAAAAATGAGAGCCAAACAACATCGGGTGACTACTTTTGGCCCACCTTGTACTGTACTTGTACTTTTTGTACCCTCCACATTTGTAACGCCAAGAAGGAGTCACGGGACACCTAATAAAGTACATATATTCTGAATCAGGATCACAGTCTGAATCGATTTAGCCATGTCCATCTGTCTGTCTGTCTGCTTAAAGCACGATAGCGCCCAAAGGAATTGACATAGGCGCATGAAATTTGATGAAAGGACTTCTTTTATCGTCGTCAGGTTGAAATTGAAAATGGGCTATGTCGGTCATATAGTTCTAGTACCTGCCGCACAAAATCAATATTAGACCCATGTGTCTCTCTGTCTGTTGAAAACACGATAGCGTCCAAAGGAATCAACCTAGGCAAATGAATTTTGGTGAAAGGACTTCTTTTTATCGTCGTTAGGTTGGTATTAAAAATGGGATATGTTGGTCTTTGTCTGTTGAAAACAGGATAGCGTCGAAACAAATCGACATAGGCAAGTGAAATTTTGTGGGAGGACTTACTTTTATCGTCGTCAGGTTGATATTAAAATTGGGCTATGTCGGTCATATAGTTCGGGTACCTGCCGCACAAAATCAATATTAGACCCATGTGTCTCTCTGTCTGTTGAAAACACGATAGCGTCCAAAGGAATCAACCTAGGAAAATGAATTTTGGTGAAAGGACTTGTTTTAATCGTCGTCAGGTTGATATTGAAATTGGGCTATGTCAGTCAAGTAGTTCTGATACCTCCCATACAAAACCAATATTGGACCCATGTGTCTCTCTGTCTGTTGAAAGCACGATAGCGCCCAAAGTAATTGACGTAGGTGAACGAAATTTGGTGAAAGGACTTCTTTTTATCGGCGTCAGGTTGGTATTGAAAATGGGCTATGTCGGTCAAGTAGTTCTGGTACCTCCTATACAAAGTCTATATTAGAACCACGTGTCTCTCTGTCTGTTGAAAACACGACAGCGTCCAAAGGAAACAACCTACTCGAATGAAGTTTTGTGAATGAACTTCTTTTATCGTTGTTAGGTTGGTATTAAAAATGGGCTCTGTCGGTCAAGTAGTTCTGATACCTCCCATGCAAAACCAATATTGGGACCACATGTCTCTCTGTCTGTTGAAAGTACGATAGCGCCCAAAGTAATTGACGTAGGTGAACGAAATTTGGTGAAAGGACTTCTTTTTATCGGCGTCAGGTTTATATTGATAATGGTCTATGTCGGTCAAGAAGTTCTGGTACCTCCCATACAAAACCAATATTAGAAAACATATTATGTTAAAAACACGAGAGCATCGAAAAGAATCTACCTAGACAAGTGAAATTTTGTGAGAAAACTTATTTTTATTGTCGTCAAGTTAGTATTAAAAATGGGCTATGTCGGTCAAGTAGTTCTGGTACCTCCCTCACAAAACCAATTTTGCATGACTTGTATGCAGTGGAGGGTATCAAAGCAGCGGCCAGGCCGATGATAACACTTTTACTTGTTAAGTATTTTATTTGTAATTTTGTAATCGTAATTATAATTTCGTAGATCTAAATAAATAAATTTAGCTTAGCTCATATATTTAGAATAGATTTAAGTTTAGAAATTCGTCATTTAAAAAAAAAAGAAATGTCGAAATTTCCACTAAGAACATCTTCAAATACAAGTCGCTATACTTTTCGTAAAAAAACCATTGTACCAGACAGACAGCAAATTAGTTTACAAAGAAACATAATCAAACAATAAATACCTCATCTTCAGTTGCACAAAATTCGGTTATAACTCAGTCTGAGGTACCAGATATTTCTTTATTACCTTCCACAAGTAATGGTATAACTCATGAAAGGGATATCGTTTTATAAATTCGGGATGCAGTGACCGCTTCTGTAGTATAAAATCGAGTGGATGACCTTCGCATAATTAGAGAAGAAACGGATAGGAGTCGTGAGTTTCTGAGAAACGAGATTGAGGGTTTGGTTCGACAAACTGTGGAATTAACTCATCCAGTTAATCAGCATAATGTTTCTAGAACTCAATCAAACGAACCAATTGCTGTCAGAATCCCTTCAAATTGTTCACTTCCTCAGCAAAATAATTGCCAAATCCCCTAAGCAAAAGATGCTACAGATACTACCAATGATAATGACTTTTTACAACAACTACATAATTTAAATTTCAACGAACCACCAGTTACTTCGCAAGCTTTTCAACAACCAATTTTTGGACCTAGGGTTCATGACTTGTATTTATAAATGGGGACTTAAATTTGATAACATAAGCATGACTGTTGACGATTTCCTCTTCAGGGTTGAGTGAATGAAAATTTGCAACAATGCTTCGTGGGATGAAATTGTAATGAATTTTCACCAGTTTGTCAGTGGACAAGTGGAGAATTGGTTTTGGGTCTATCTCAAATCAAATCCAAGAGTAACTTGGATAGTCTTACGTCAAGCTCTTCTCGAACAATATCGACCATGACCAATATAAGATGAGAAATAATTTTACATCAGCTTAACGTAGAAATGTTGTGTCAGAAGTTAATTTTGATAACACTACATCTGTTTATCCTAATAATAATCGTATTGTTGAAACTATAGAGGCAAACAAAAATGTAAAGAACTTCATTTGCTGGATTTGCAGAAAAATAGCCATTAATTCTTGACTGTCGTGACAATTAACGATGCATAGTTTGTTTCAAATTTGGTGAAGAAAACGTTACCTCTCCTAAATCCCATTGAAGTTCGGAAAACGTGAGAAAGAGCAATTTGGCTTCCGGGATGAATTGCTCTCGAAACCAGAACCCGGCCGTTCAATAGAAAAACCTATCGGAAATAACATCGAAGAAGACTGCTCACTATTTATGCATAATTTATCTGATTTAGAAAACACTAAACGAATCAAATTTTGAGTCCTAGTTAAAAGTCACCTGTAATGAAATATAGGGAACATCAATTAGGGCGAGATTCTTTTTACTTTCCCGTAACCTTCCGTTTTATAAGCTACCCTTATGACCCATTACTACAGGACTTCTAGAGTCAGTCCGGGCAGTGACAACGGAAGGGTGTCCGTATTTCTTCGGCATCAGCATGCTTGCATTTTTGCACGACCTAGCTCGACGGATATAGGGGATTCTTGCTGAAGACACAACGGACTGATGTTATGTTCTTTCATGTTGAAATTTAGAGAAAAGGTGTTATTTTTAATAATATTAAAATTTGATCAGGCCAGAATTATCTAAAGATCTCTTAAAAAATTGTATACCCTCCAGAGGAAGGTATATTCACTTTGCCAATACATTTGTAACGCCAAGAAGGAGTCACCGGAGACCTCATAAAGTATATAAATATATTCTGAATCAGGATCACATTCTGAATCGATTTAGCCATGTCCGTCTTTCTGTCTGTCTGTCTGTTGGAAGCACGATGGCGCCCAAAGTAATTGACGTAGGTGAATAAAATTCGGTGAAAGGGCTTATTTTTATCAGCGTCAGGTTGGTATTGAAAATGGGCTGTGGCGGTCAAGTAGTTCTGGTACCTCTTATACAAAACACAATATTGGACCCATGTGTCTCTCTGTATGTTGAAAGCACGATAGCGCCCAAAGCAATTGACATAGGCGAATGAAATTTGGTGAAAGGACTTATTTTTATCGTCGTCAGGTTGGTATTGAAAACGGGCTATGTCGGTCAAGTAGTCCTGGTACCTCCCATACAAAATCGATATTGGACCCATGTGTCTCTCCGTCTATTGAAGATACGATAGCGTCCAAAGGAAAAAATCTAAGCAAATGAAGTTTGGTGAAAGGACCTATTTTTATCTCGTTAGGTCAGTATTAAAAATGGGATATGTCGGTCAAGTAGTCCTGGTACCTCCCATACAAAATCAATATTGGACCCAAGTGTCTCTCCGTCTATTGAAGATACGATAGCGTCCAAAGGAAACAACCTAAGCAAATGAAGTTGGGTCAAAGGACTTCTTTCTATCTTCGTTAGGTCAGTATTAAAAATGGAATATGTCGGTCAAGTAGTTCTGGTACCTCCCATACAAAATCAATATTGGACCCAAGTGTCTTTCCGTCTATTGAAGATACGATAGCGTCCAAAGGAAACAACCTAAGCAAATGAAGTTGGGTGAAAGGACTTCTTTCTATCTTCGTTAGGTCAGTATTAAAAATGGTATATGTCGGTCAAGTATTTCTGGTCCCTCCCACACAAAATCAATATTAGACCCATGTGTCTCTCTTTCCGTTGAAAACACGATAGCGTCCAAAGGAATCAACCTAAGCAAATAAAGTTTGGTGAAAGGAGTTCTTTTTATCTTCGTTAGTTGAATGAAATTCGGTGAAAGGGCTTCTTTTTATCAGCGTCAGGTTGTATTGAAAATGGGCTATGTCGGTCAAGTAGTTCTGGTACCTCCCATACAAAATCAATATTGGACCCATATGTCTCTCCGTCTATTGAAGATACGATAGCGTCCAAAGGAAACAAAATAAGCAAATGAAGTTGGGTGAAAGGACTTCTTTTTATCTTCGTTAGGTCAGTATTAAAAATGGGATATGTCGGTCAAGTAGTTCTGGTACGTCCTATACAAAATCAATATTGGACCCATGTGTCTCTCTTTCCGTTGAAAACACGATAGCGTCCAAGGGAATCAACCTAGGCGAATCAAGTCTTGTGAAAGGACTTCTTTTTATCTTCGTTAGGTCAGTATTAAAAATGGGATATTTCGGTCAAGTAGTCCTGGTACCTCCCATACAAAACCAATATTGGACCCATGTGTCTCTCTTTTCGTTGAAAACACGATAGCGTCCAAGGGAATCAACCTAGGCGAATGAAGTCTTGTGAAAGGGCTTCTTTTTATCAGCGTCAGGTTGGTATTAAAAATGGGATATGTCGGTCAAGTAGTCCTGGTACCTCCCATACAAAACCAATATTGGACCCATGTGTCTCTCTGTCTGTTGAAAGCACGATCGCGCCCAAAGCAATTGACATATTCGAAGGAAATTTGGTGAAAGGACTTATTTTTATCGTCGTCAGATTGGTATTGAAAACGGGCTATATCGGTCAAGTAGTTCTGGTACCTCCCATACAAAATCAATATTGGACCCATATGTCTCTCCGTCTATTGAAGACACGATAGCGTCCAAGGGAATCAACCTAGGCGAATCAAGTCTTGTGAAAGGACTTCTTTATATCTCCGTTAGGTCAGTATTAAAAATGGGATATGTCGGTCAAGTAGTTCTGGTACGTCCTATACAAAATCAATATTGGACCCATGTGTCTCTCTTTTCGTTGAAAACACGATAGCGTCCAAGGGAATCAACCTAGGCGAATGAAGTCTTGTGAAAGGGCTTCTTTTTATCAGCGTCAGGTTGTATTGAAAATGGGCTATGTCGGTCAAGTAGTTCTGGTACGTCCTATACAAAATCAATATTGGACCCATGTGTCTCTCTTTCCAATAAAAACACGATAGCGTCCAAAGGAATCAACCTAAGCAAATAAAGTTTGGTGAAAGGAGTTCTTTTTATCTTCGTTAGGTGAATGAAATTCAGTGAAAGGGCTTCTTTTTATCAGCGTCAGGTTGTATTGAAAATGGGCTATGTCGGTCAAGTAGTTCTGGTACCTCCCATACAAAATCAATATTGGACCCAAGTGTCTCTCTTTCCAATGAAAACACGATAGCGTCCAAAGGAATCAACCTAAGCAAATAAAGTTTGGTGAAAGGAGTTCTTTTTATCTTCGTTAGGTGAATGAAATTCGGTGAAAGGGCTTCTTTTTATCAGCGTCAGGTTGGTATTGAAAATGGGCTATGTCGGTCAAGTAGTTCTGGTACGTCCTATACAAAATAAATATTGGACCCATGTGTCTCTCTTTCCGTTGAAAACACGATAGCGTCCAAGGGAATCAATCTAGGCGAATGAAGTCTTGTGAAAGGACTTCTTTTTATCTTCGTTAGGTCAGCATTAAAAATTGGATATGTCGGTCAAGTAGTCCTGGTACCTCCCATACAAAACCAATATTGGACCCATGTGTCTCTCTGTCTGTTGAAAGCACGATCGCGCCCAAAGCAATTGACATAGGCGAAGGAAATTTGGTGAAAGGACTTATTTTCATCGTCGTCAGATTGGTATTGAAAACGGGCTATATCGGTCAAGTAGTTCTGGTACCTCCCATACAAAATCAATATTGGACCCATATGTCTCTCCGTCTATTGAAGACACGATAGCGTCCAAATTAAACAACCTAAGCAAATGAAGTTGCGTGAAAGGACTTCTTTCTATCTTCGTTAGGTCAGTATTAAAAATGCGATATGTCGGTCAAGTAGTTCTGGTACGTCCTATACAAAATCAATAAAGGACCCATGTGTCTCTCTTTTCGTTGAAAACACGATAGCGTCCAAGGGAATCAACCTAGTAGAATGAAGTCTTGTGAAAGGACTTCTTTTTATCTTCGTTAGGTCAGTATTAAAAATGGGATATGTCGGTCAAGTAGTCCTGGTACCTCCCATACAAAATCAATATTGGACCCAAGTGTCTCTCCGTCTATTGAAGATACGATAGCGTCCAAAGGAAACAACCTAAGCAAATGAAGTTGGGTGAAAGGACTTCTTTCTATCTTCGTTAGGTCAGTACTAAAAATGGGATATGTCGGTCAAGTAGCTCTGGTACGTCCTATACAAAATCAATATTGGACCCATGTGTCTCTCTCCGTTGAAAACACGATAGCGTCCAAGGGAATCAACCTAGGCGAATGAAGTCTTGTGAAAGGACTTATTTTTATCTTCGTTAGGTCAGTATTAAAAATGGTATATGTCGGTCAAGTAGTCCTGGTACCTCCCATACAAAATCAATATTGGACCCAAGTGTCTCTCCGTCTAATGAAAACACGATAGCGTCCGAAAGAATCAACCTAAGCAAATAAAGTTTGGTGAAAGTTGTTCTTTTTAGCTTCGTTAGGTGAATGAAATTCGATGAAAGGACTTATTTTTATCGTCGTCAGGTTGGTATTGAAAATGGGCTATGTCGGTCAAGTAGTTCTGGTACCTCCCATACAAAACCAATATTGGACCCATATGTCTCTCCGTCTATTGAACGTACGATAGCGTCCAAAGGAAACAACCTAAGCCAATGAAGTTGGGTGAAAGGACTTCTTTCTATCTTCGTTAGGTCAGTATTAAAAATGGGATATATCGGTCAAGTAGTCCTGGTACCTCCCATACAAAATCAATATTGGACCCAAGCGTCTCTCCGTCTATTGAAGATACGATAGCGTCCAAAGGAAACAACCTAAGCCAATGAAGTTGGGTGAAAGGACTTCTTTCTATCTTCGTTAGGTCAGTATTAAAAATGAGATATGTCGGCCAAGTAGTTCTGGTACGTCCTATACAAAATCAATATTGGACCCATGTGTCTCTCTTTCCGTTGAAAACACGATAGCGTCCAAGGGAATCAACCTAGGCGAATGAAGTCCTGTGAATATATATATAGATTTCGAGAGATATTCGAATCAAACCACCATTGTCGGGTCTCTTTTCGTCTCTCTACCACTGTAAATCTTACTCAGGTAGACTCTCTGGATTTCTCCACAGTTCTTCTCTGAGCTCGATTCCTAGTGTTAACGCTAGCATCTGTTTGTGGGAGATCTGTTTTATCGACTGGGCCTCGACCCAATGATGTCCCAAGATCCTCATTCTTCTGCTAGCCAACGCCGGACATTGACACAGTATGTGTGCCGCTGTCTCAGATTCCTCCAGGCATAGTTTACAAGTATCATCCTCTCTAAGGCCCATTTTCCTTAAGTGATACCCGAAATTACCATGTCCTGTAGACAAAGCCACCACCCATTTCAATGTTTCTCGACTCATACTTAGAACCCTTCTTTGAGTGGAGCAGGTCGGCCACTTTATTGCCATTTTAGCTTGTCTACATTGTTCCACGGTTGACCACCTTCTCAGGTGTTCTGCCGTGATCCATTTGTGAATCAGCTGTTCTACCATTCCTCTGCCAATTGAAGAGAATGGTTCTGGTCCAAGCAACTTTTCAGTTGACCCCTGTTTTGCAAGGGAGTCCGCCTTTTCATTGCCTTCGATCCCTATGTGTCCTCGTACCCAAGTCTGTGTTACTTCATTTTTAGATGAACACTTATTGAGCTTAAGTACACATTCCAGTGCCAATGATGTTTTGATGCTTGTTTGTTCCATGCATCTGATCACCGCCTGATTGTCCAGTGCTATTAGGATATTTCTTCCTTCCACTTGACTCTCAAGCAAGAAGTCCAACGCATGAAGCAAAGCAATCATCTCAGCCTGGTATACTGAAGTGTATTTCCCGAGGCTAATGTGACGGGCAAGTTCCAGCTCGTCTGAATAGATACCAGCCCCCGCTCCGCCATCCATCATGGATCGATCCGTGAAAATCACTATTTCACCATTTCTTTTTTCTGGAAGTAATCCGTTCTCAATACGAGTTTTGTAATTTCTTTCCATAATACGCACCCTTGTTATTCGATCCATAGGTATGTTTACCTCCCTAATCTCGTTTTTGACAAGTTCCAGGATCTTCCTATGTCCATAGATCGTACCACTATTGTGCCATTTCGCATCTCGATGCAAGCGAAGTGCCGTTTGCGCCGCTGCTTTTTTAATAAATAAGTCTAGCGGTAAGATCCCCATGATGACTTCCAATGCGCATGTTGGGGTTGTACGTATTGCACCTGTAATTCCTATACATGCTAAGCGTTGAACCCTATCCAGGTGCTTCCTCACAGTTTTCTGAGAGGCTTTCGCCCACCATACAACCGAGGCGTACGTGATAATGGGTCTAGTTATCATCGTATACATCCAGTATGCTGACCTAGGTGAGAGTCCCCATCTCTGTCCACATACACGTTTGCATTGATGTAGTACCCTTTTTGCCTTCCGGACCTTCTCCTCAACATGGTAGTTCCAAGTAAGTCCAGTATCTAGATAGACTCCCAGATACTTAACCTTCTTAGTCATTGTTAGTTCCGATCCGAAAAGTGTTAAGGGCCGAAATTTCAGATTTTTCCTCTTCCTAGTGAAGACTATTAGATCTGTTTTCCCCGCATTAATGGAGAGTCCTTGTTCCAGACACCACCGCTCAACCACTCTGAGTGCGTTCCTCATGATATCTGCGGTGACGTCCATGAATTTGCCTCTGGCCATTATTGCTATGTCATCGGCATATCCCACTGTGTGAATGCCAGTTTCCTCAAGTCTGTCAAGAAGGGAGTCCACAGTGATATTCCACAGTGTAGGTGAGAGAACACCTCCTTGTGTGCAACCTCTGCTAACCCTTCCTCTGAGTTTCGAGGTTCCCGTCTGAATATTTATGGCCCTTGTATTTAACATATTGTCCACCCATCTTACTACAAGTGGGTTAACCCTACGTTTTTCTAAGGCTTGTTTCAGACTTTGAAAGCATATCTTATCGAAGGCACCTTCAATGTCCATTATAGTGGTCATTGCAATGCCCCCGGTATTTAGCTCTTCCTCGGCAACGCGTACTACTTGATGTAACGCTGTTTCTGTAGACATGCCTACCCTGTATGCATGCTGTCTACTATTCAAAGGATACGTCCTAAGCGCGGTGCTTTCCATATAGTCCACTATCACCCTTTCCATTGTTTTTAAAAGGAAGGATATTAGGCTGACTGGTCGGAATGACTTTGCCTCGGTGTGGTCCTTTTTTCCCGGTTTTGGAAGGAAGACCACATTTGCTTCCCTCCATGTAATCGGGATATAGCCTATTGCTAGGCCTGCAACGTATATATTCCTGAGCCTTGGTGCAATTAAGTCTACACCCCATTGCATTAGACCTGGAAATATACCATCTGTCCCCGCAGTTTTGAAGGGTGAGAATGTTGCTATCGCACCCTCGATCACTTTTGGTGCCACTATCCGTTCTGCTTCCGTCCTATCCATCCTGTTCGCTCCTTGTTTCCTTGGAGCCCAGGGCTGATCTGACTTATAGCTTCCTGGAAAGTGTACCTCCATTAGGACCTCATTTGTGTGATCCAGTGTTTCCATCATCTCCCCCGCTCTATTACGAATGAGTCCGATCTTGGAAACTGGATCTCTCGAGACAATCTTTTGTAGTCTACTGACTTCAGATGTACTCCTCATGCTCGAGCAAAAGTCCCTCCATGACTCCCTTTTACGTCGTCGCAGAGTAACATTCATCTCTTTCTTTTTCGCGTTATATTTATCCCATGCTTCGTGTTCTCCCTCCTCATGGCGTGATTAAAGGCCTTCCTCACATCCTTTTTTAGCTTTTCAAATTAACGGCACCGCAATGGCGCAGGATCTTGTTTTTCCACTAAAGTACTTGTGCAAGCCACTCGGTACGCATCTTCAACAGCTGATTGCAGATGCTTCAGCTGTGATTCCACATGCCAAGTATTTTTCGGTATTCCGAATGTCACTACATTCAGTTTTTCCTCCAACACTTCGAGGTATTTTGTCCTATCCGTGTTCTTCGGAATTCTGATGTATTTCCGATCTTTTTTCTTTTTAGATCCATAGCGAACATCAAATAAAATGGCTCTGTGATCCGACAGTGTAGCCTTATCCATTACCCTCCAATTTGATACTCTTTCAATTATCTGGCTACTGCACAGGGTAACATCGATCACTTCCCCTCGCCTCACATCCACGAAGGTTGGCTCTGTTCCCATGTTTAAGATAGTTAGATCCTTGCATGATACAAATTCGAATAAGGCTTCTCCTCTGTAATTATCGTTAGTGCTGCCCCACACTGTATTATGTGCATTAGCATCACAATCAATTATTAGATCCTCGTTCCTGATCCTGCATGAATTCACCAACGACTGTAACTCTCTTGTCGGAGGAGGTTCTGGAGAATCGTACGGCAGGTACGCAGATGCTATGACAAAGCTTCCCGCACCTGATCCTACTCGTACTGTTGCAAGGTCTGGGGCACAGAGATCCGGCAATTTATATGCTTGAACTCCGTGTCTCACCAGAAAACAGGACCTAATTCTTTCGCTGGTTTGCGCATAGTGCAGCTCAGCAACGCTATTTGGGAGTCCTCTAATCTTTCCTCTAAAGATCCAAGGCTCCTATATCAAACGAATCCTCATCAAAACATTTAGTCATCATTGCTGATTCTGCTTTGCTGTGATGAAGGTTCAATTGAATCACCCTCAGCTTTTCCCGGTACGGGCCCACCTCCCGCCCAATGGCGGGACCATCTCAATGGTGTCTATCACTTCGTCGCCCTACCGGATGGCTTTCCAAGTTGAGTCTTTTCCGATGATCCTTGGAACTTCACGAATGCTATGTCCAACCCGCAAAAGAGTCTATCTCCTGCTTGTCTAACCAGCCTCGCTTCCTCCCTCGGGCACCAGATCGTCAGCTTGGTTCCACCAATTTTTTTGTCATCATACCTTCCCACATGAATAACCCTCCATTTCGAAGTGTCCTTCACACAGGAATTTCGACGACAAAGTCTGGCAAGGATGACATCTTTGCTCACGGGTTCACCGGGAACGAAGATTATCAACCTTTCCACATCCTTTAGAATGTGAAGCCTGTCAATTTTAAGGTTGATTCCCTCCCATAGGTCGGTCATCTTCCCTATAGTCTCACATAGCCAACCCTTGGTTTCTTGGTTAACGCATTTTATTGCTATAATCCCTTCCTCCAAGGTTATCTCCTTTACACCGATATCACCTGCATTCGTCGGAAGTAAGTCTAGAGCCCTCAGCAAAGCATTTTTGAAAATACTCAACTGTGAAGCTTCTATCCCTCCCTCTCGACTCATGTCGGTAACACCCATTTGGAGATCGTTCGCCGCTGTTTGAGCAAAGGTTTTTACGCCCTTGTCAACTTTGGCTATCTCACTCCTAGCGTAAGGCTTTGCATCATCTACTTGCTTTGCTCTCCTTCTCATAGCTTGGCTCAGCTTTCGCTTTACTTTGCTTGGTCCAGGTTGCTCGGCCTTGCACGATTTCTGCTCTTCGGGTTGACTAATAGTCCGTTGTACATGTTGTCCAGTCACATAACCACTGGAGTGTGGTACCTGTGGACTGACCCCATGTTGAACAGACTGTCCGTCTTCCCTTCCGCCTTCCGTCCCCTTCTTCTCAGTTTCGGGCGGATTCATGGTCCTGGAACATTTGAACCGTTTCCTAGATCCACCGTCTTCTGGAGAGGTTTCAGTCGGCGTCAAGTTGGCAACCATTTCAGTCAATTCCTCGACCGACTTGTTTATGCCTTTTGCTGAGACAGATTTGGTCAAGGCCAATCTTTGTCTCTTTCTGACCCTCTTCATCCTTTGCTTCAGTTGTTTGTGCAACTTCCGCTCGGATTCTGGACTTTTCTCCTCTTCCAATCCAGCTTCCGCAGTTTCGGCTGACCTCTTGGCGCATTTCTGCACCGCATTGTCCACCTCCGCTGACGATTGGTCTGCTAACTCTTTTGGTTTCCCATCAGAGTCCACTGACCCATCGAGCTTATTCGGGTTCATGTCAGCGCCTTCCAACGCCTTCTCGACCCGTTCTAAGCCTTCCACCTCGTTTTCCGAAGGAACATTATTATTATTATTTATCCCCAATACCTATCCTACTCAACTAAATTCCAACAGAGGATTGAGCTGCCCCTGAGGAGTCTCCATTAGCGGTTCATTTACCCCTGAACCCTGTGAACTAGTAGTTGTACCTACCTTATCACAGCTCCCTCGACATTGCCGACCAGTCATCTTGGAGTTAAGGGTTGATCGATTGATCGGATTGGATCTTAGTTTTTCAATTCACATTCAGCTCTACCAGAGGAGTTGGGCCACTACCCTGATCTAGCATCCTGTTCCTCTACTTAAGCCGCCCCACCACGACAAGGTGCCCAATCTTCGGATAAAGGTAGATGAACTTACCGGCGGAAGTTTTGTGAAAGGACTTCTTTTTATCTTCGTTAGGTCAGTATTAAAAATGGGATATGTCGGTCAAGTAGTTCTGGTACCTCCCATACAAAATCAATATTAGACCCATGTGTCTCTCTTTCCAATGAAAACACGATAGCGTCCAAAGGAATCTTACTTACTTACTTACTTAACGGGCTCCCGACCCGTGGAGAGTCTCTGCCTGAGACACTGCAGCCTTCCACCCTCTGCGATCCCGGGCACGCTGCTTCCAGTTGTCCAGACCAAGCGCTCTGGCATCCGCGATGGCTTGGTCTTTGAAACGGAGGTTCGGTCCAAAGGAATCAACCTAAGCAAATAAAGTTTGGTGAAAGGAGTTCTTTTTATCTTCGTTAGGTCAGTATTAAAAATGGGATATGTCGGTCAAGTAGTTTGGTACGTCCTATAGAAAATCAATATTGGACCCATGTGTCTCTCTTTCCAATGAAAACACGATAGCGTCCAATGGAATCAACCTAAGCAAATAAAGTTTGGTGAAAGGAGTTCTTTTTATCTTCGTTAGGTCAGTATTTAAAATGGGATATGTCGGTCAAGTAGTTCTGGTACGTCCTATACAAAATCAATATTGGACCTATGTGCCTCTCTGTCTGTTGGAAGCACGATAGCGCCCAAAGCGATCGACGTAGGTGAATGAAGTTCGGTGAAAATTCTTCTTTTTATCAGCGTTAGGTCAGTATTTAAAATGGGATATGTCGGTCAAGTAGTTCTGGTACCTCCCATACAAAATCAATATTAGACCCATGTGTCTCTCTTTCCGTTGAAAACACGATACGTCCAAAGGAATAAAGTTTGGTGAAAGGAGTTCTTTTTATCTTCGTTAGGTCAGTATTAAAAATGGGATATGTCGGTCAAGTAGTCCTGGTACCTCTCATACAAAATCGATATTGGACCCATGTGTCTCTCCCTCTATTGAAGATACGATAGCGTCCAAAGAAAATAATCTAAGCAAATGAAGTTTGGTGAAAGGACTTATTTTTATCTTCGTTAGGTCAGCATTAAAAATGGGATATGTCGGTCAAGTAGTTCTGGTACGTCCCATACAAAATCAATATTGGACCCATGTGTCTCTCCGTCTATTGAAGATACGATAGCATCCAAAGGAAAAAACCTAAGCAAATGAAGTTGGGTGAAAGGACTTCTTTCTATCTTCGTTAGGTCAGTATTAAAAATGAGATATGTCGGTCAAGTAGTTCTGGTACGTCCTATACAAAATCAATATTGGACCCATGTGTCTCTCTTTCCAATGAAAACACGATAGCGTCCAAAGGAATCAACCTAAGCAAATAAAGTTTGGTGAAAGGAATTCTTTTTATCTTCGTTAGGTTAGTAGTTAAAATGGGATATGTCGGTCAAGTACTTCTGGTACCTCCCATACAAAACCAATATTGGACCCATGTGTCTCTCTTTCCAATGAAAACACGATAGCGTCCAAAGGAATCAACCTAGGCGAATGAAATCTTGTGAAAGGACTTCTTTTTATCTTCGTTAGGTCAGTGTTAGAAATGGGATATGTCGGGCAAGTAGTTCTGGTACCTTCAATACAAAATCAATATTGGACCCAAGTGTCTCTCCGTCTATTCAAAACACGATAGCGTCCAAAGGAATCAACCTAAGCAAATGAAGTTGGGTGAAAGGACTTCTTTCTATCTTCGTTAGGTCAGTATTAAAAATGAGATATGTCGGTCAAGTAGTTCTGGTACGTCCTATACAAAATCAATATTGGACCCATGTGTCTCTCTTTCCAATGAAAACACGATAGCGTCCAAAGGAATCAACCTAAGCAAATAAAGTTTGGTGAAAGGAATTCTTTTTATCCTCGTTAGGTCAGTATTTAAAATGGGATATGTCGGTCAAGTACTTTTGGTACGTCCTATACAAAATCAATATTGGACCCATGTGTCTCTCCGTCTATTGAAGATACGATAGCGTCCAAAGGAAACAATCTAAGAAAATGAAGTTTGGTGAAAGAACTTATTTTTATCTTCGTTAGGCCAGTATTAAAAATGGGATAGGTCGGTCAAGTAGTTCTGGTACCTCCCATACAAAATAAATATTGGACCCATGTGTCTCTCCGTCTATTGAAGATACGATAGCGTCCAAAGGAATCAACCTAAGCAAATGAAGTTTGGTGAAAGGACTTATTTTTATCTTCGTTAGGTCAGTATTAAAAATGGGATATGTCGGTCAAGTAGTTCTGGTACCTCCCATACAAAATCAATATTGGACCCATGTGTCTCTCCGTCTATTGAAGATACGATAGGAAACAATCTAAGCAAATGAAGTTTGGTGAAAGGACTTATTTTTATCTTCGTCAGGTCAGTATTAAAAATGGGATATGTCGGTCAAGTAGTTCTGGTACCTCCCATACAAAACCAATATTGGACCCATGTGTCTCTCTGTCTGTTGAAAGCACGATAGCGCCCAAAGCAATAGACATAGGCGAATGCAATTTGGTGAAAGGATTTATTTTTATCGTCGTCAGGTTGGTATTGAAAACGGGCTATGTCGGTCAAGTAGTTCTGGTACCTTCCATACAAAATCAATATTGGACCCATGTGTCTCTCCGTCTATTGAAGATACGATAGCGTCCAAAGGAAACAATCTAAGCAAATGAAGTTTGGTGAAAGAACTTATTTTTATCTTCGTTAGGCCAGTATTAAAAATGGGATAGGTCGGTCAAGTAGTTCTGGTACCTCTCATACAAAATCGATATTGGACCCATGTGTCTCTCCCTCTATTGAAGATACAATAGCGTCCAAAGAAAATAATCTAAGGAAATGAAGTTTGGTGAAGGACTTATTTTTATCTTCGTTAAGTCAGTATTAAAAATGGGATATGTCGGTCAAGTAGTTCTGGTACGTCCTATACAAAATCAATATTGGACCCATGTGTCTCTCTTTCCAATGAAAACACGATAGCGTCCAAAGGAATCAACCTAAGCAAATAAAGTTTGGTGAAAGGAGTTCTTTTTATCTTCGTTAGGTCAGTATTAAAAATGGGATATGTCGGTCAAGTAGTTCTGGTACGTCCTATACAAAATCAATATTGGACCCATGTGTCTCTCTTTCCAATGAAA
This sequence comes from Cheilosia impressa, assembly GCA_948293265.1. NCBI lineage: Eukaryota > Metazoa > Arthropoda > Insecta > Diptera > Syrphidae > Cheilosia > Cheilosia impressa. The sequence continues at coordinate 59,462,746 of OX411880.1, forward strand.
ACACGATAGCGTCCAAAGGAATCAACCTAAGCAAATAAAGTTCGGTGAAAGGAGTTCTTTTTATCTTCGTTAGGTCAGTATTTAAAATGGGATATGTCGGTCAAGTAGTTCTGGTACCTCCCATACAAAATCAATATTAGACCCATGTGTCTCTCTTTCCGTTGAAAACACGATACGTCCAAAGGAATAAAGTTTGGTGAAAGGACCCATGTGTCTCTCCCTCTATTGAAGATACGATAGCGTCCAAAGAAAATAATCTAAGCAAATGAAGTTTGGTGAAAGGACTTATTTTTATCTTCGTTAGGTCAGTGTTAGAAATGGGATATGTCGGGCAAGTAGTTCTGGTACCTCCAATACAAAATCAATATTGGACCCAAGTGTCTCTCTTTCCGTTGAAAACACGATACGTCCAAAGGAATAAAGTTTGGTGAAAGGACCCATGTGTCTCTCCCTCTATTGAAGATACGATAGCATCCAAAGGAAAAAACCTTAGCAAATGAAGTTTGGTGAAAGGACTTCTTTTTATCTTCGTTAGGTCAGTGTTAGAAATGGGATATGTCGGGCAAGTAGTTCTGGTACGTCCTATACAAAATCAATATTGGACCCATGTGTCTCTCTTTCCAATGAAAACACGATAGCGTCCAAAGGAATCAACCTAAGCAAATAAAGTTCGGTGAAAGGAGTTCTTTTTATCTTCGTTAGGTCAGTATTTAAAATGGGATATGTCGGTCAAGTAGTTCTGGTACCTCCCATACAAAATCAATATTAGACCCATGTGTCTCTCTTTCCGTTGAAAACACGATACGTCCAAAGGAATAAAGTTTGGTGAAAGGACCCATGTGTCTCTCCCTCTATTGAAGATACGATAGCATCCAAAGGAAAAAACCTTAGCAAATGAAGTTTGGTGAAAGGACTTCTTTTTATCTTCGTTAGGTCAGTGTTAGAAATGGGATATGTCGGGCAAGTAGTTCTGGTACCTCCAATACAAAATCAATATTGGACCCAAGTGTCTCTCCGTCTATTCAAAACACGATAGCGTCCAAAGGAATCAACCTAAGGAAATGAAGTTGGGTGAAAGGACTTCTTTCTATCTTCGTTAGGTCAGTATTAAAAATGAGATATGTCGGTCAAGTAGTTCTGGTACGTCCTATACAAAATCAATATTGGACCCATGTGTCTCTCTTTCCAATGAAAACACGATAGCGTCCAAAGGAATCAACCTAAGCAAATAAAGTTTGGTGAAAGGAGTTCTTTTTATCTTCGTTAGGTCAGTATTTAAAATGGGATATGTCGGTCAAGTACTTTTGGTACGTCCTATACAAAATCAATATTGGACCCATGTGTCTCTCTTTCCGTTGAAAACACGATAGCGTCCAAGGGAATCAACCTAGGCGAATGAAATCTTGTGAAAGGACTTCTTTTTATCTTCGTTAGGTCAGTGTTAGAAATGGGATATGTCGGGCAAGTAGTTCTGGTACCTCCAATACAAAATCAATATTGAACCAAGTGTCTCTCTGTCTATTGAAGATACGATAGCGTCCAAAGGTAACAACCTAAGCAAATGTTGGGTGAAAGGACTTCTTTCTATCTCCGTTAGGTCAGTATTAAAAATGGGATATGTCGTCAAGTAGTTCTGGTACGTCCTATACAAAATCAATATTGGACCCATGTGTCTCTCCGTCTATTGAAGATACGATAGCGTCCAAAGGAAACAATCTAAGCAAATGAAGTTTGGTGAAAGAACTTATTTTTATCTTCGTTAGGCCAGTATTAAAAATGGGATAGGTCGGTCAAGTAGTTCTGGTACCTCCCATACAAAATAAATATTGTGTGACGGGCTCGCACCAGCGACCACCTAACCAATTGTTCAAATATACTATTAACTAATTGTTTAAAGATACTATTTCGTTTCTTGAACTTGGCGCATGCCATAAATCATTAACCATCATATATATGTATACATACTGCACCTGAATAGCATGTGCAAAGCAGACGACGTGAAAAACGCTCATATTACCGAGCGCAGGCAACGACAACGATGAGAGTCGTTTGCCTGTCACAACATTGTGCCGATTAGGCATAACATTTCATGTTGGTATAATTCAAGTGCCTCGGTCGTCATAAAATTATGCACAATATGCAATAAGTATGGTTAATGGTTTAAGGGTTCAAGAATCGAAATAGGTATAGATTTTAAGAATGAAAAACTGTATATAAACCCCGAAATTGTTATAATAAACGGACTTTTCAAACGAGAGTCACACTGATTGGAGTTTTACTGGCTATACAGCCGAAAATCCCTTTCAGACTACCCGCTCTACTGCATACGTGCTAAGAGTTCGAACCAGGGCGCAATAGCCGGGTGAGGGTACTTCGACTAATCAACTCTGTTCCACAGGACCAAGGCGTGCGGACATTACATGGCGATCCTGCCAGGAGGGCAGAACACTTGCACCTCATCTCAAAACCGACCAAACCACCGCTGCTATTGATTGTCAACTTACCTGCATTGCTATACCGGATGTCCTACGACCAGCAAGAGTTAGATGCACTATTTGAGCGTCTAGATGCCAGCTACGCCACCGTAGAGGAATACGTTCCCGAAGGTAACCTCACCTACGAAGTTCCGTTGTACGAACCGACAGCGAAAACTGCGGGACCCAAGCCGCTGACTATTGCCCAGTACCAGCAAAGGCAAAAGAAGAAGCAGCCGCCAAAACCCCAGCAGCCGGAAGCCCCCAAGGCAAAAACACGAGGAGGCGCACAACACCGACGAAGGTTGCAGCAAATCGAGCTAAAAAGATTAGCCGGCATACCCGGACAACCCGCTGCTGTACGGAACAACTTTGTTAAACAGCTCCGCGAACTACGACGACAGCAACGCGCAGAAGCTATATTAAAGAAGAGTAACAGAGAGAGAGAGAGAGAAAACCACTCTAAATGGGAGGCACCGAAAGTAAGCAGGAAACCATAAACACCGGGCCCCAATTACTTGCCGCCAACATAGCCCAACCCCAGCGCACCGATCTGACTGCCGCTGTACTGATGTTAATATTCATCACAGCAATTATAGTCGGACTCGCCTATCTAGGTCTGCAGCATTACAGGCGGAAAATAATTGCCGACACAATCCGCCACTTGGAGAGGCGAACCATAACGGTATAGATTAATAAATGTACTAACAAAAATTTTAGTTTTGAATAAATAAAGTTTATAGACCTTTAAAATATGTCATTGTATAATTAGGATTGGATTTAGATTTCACACCTCATGAACATTTTATCGTTCTTATTTTCTTCTGATCTCTTGATCACTATAGATTCTTTTGATTTCACGTCTTAATTTTGCTATTTTCCTTTTGATCTCTTGATCCATAGCTTCACGGTTCCATGAACTTTGCTCCGCTCCACGACAGTCTCTTGTCGCTCCAAGTCTGTTACGACAGCCTAAAAAAGTCTCCTAAGCGAAAGCGAAAAACCACTGGAGTCAGCAGAAAGCTCGAGCAAATAGATCAGCTCTGGGCTGCCTTTTGTTACCAACTAGCGCTTATAGACCAGACCGCTCTTTCCGAGTTAGAACGTACTGAACTTAGAAGTACAGTAACTGCCGCTCAAAGCTATAAGGAAGGATCGGAAATCTTAGTAAAGAATAGTCTCGACGACACCGATTCTAGCTCCGAAACAGACTCTGAGGGGACAGACTCCGAAGTAGGCAACAAAAATCTTGCGAAATATCAAAAGACAGGGATAGATAATCCGATATCAGTCACGGTTGAAACAGAAACCATAACTAACAATATGGGTGACGATTTCAGTTTTAGCACCGCCCAAAAACTGCCCACTCTCACTTGTGACACGGACGACAAGCGTTCGGAACAAATCAGAGACTTTGTGAATAGTACAGAGTTTTATCACGACACCCTCAACAACGCAAGTAAACCAACCTTGATCAAGTTCCTTTTAAAATGCAAAATACAAGGGAAAGCTCTAACCGAGTTAGGGTCGTGCCAGCCATCCACTTTTGCAGAGCTAAAAACAGCCCTGAACAATAAGTGCGGTCCCAAAGAAAGCCTCGAGACTCTGCAGTGCAGATTAGAAAGACTCAAGCAAGGCAATAGGCCGATGCGTGAGTACGTGTCCGATGTGGAAACCCTAATAGCTAGGATGACAACATTAGAAGTATCCGCCCAGGGAGAATCAGCACGGGCTACGCTAACAACTGCGAATGACCGCCGAGGTCTCGCCTTCTTAAAAAAGGGTGTAAATGAACGTTACAAGCTTGTACTGGATTGTGCTCGACATACCAACATGCAGAGCGCAATTGAGCATTTGCTAGAGTTAGACCCTGGCAACACTCTTCCTCAGACTGAAACAGTTCGATACACAAATGGTTTTGTACCACGGCAACAGTACCAATATGGACAGCATCCAAACGGCTATAACCCACCCAATACAAACAGGAGTAGCTACAGACATAGCCACAGGGGATCCCAAAACCGTCCCAACTACAATAACCAAAACGCGTATCAAGGTGCGGGGAATACGCCACAAGGTCGAAATAATAACTACCAACAACCTCAACATCAACACCAACAACGATCGAATAATCAAAATAATAGACGGAACAACCGAAATCGAGGAAATAACCGCCATACGAATCGCGGTCCCCATAACAACAATGGGAGAAACAACAACTACGGATCTAACCGCAACCAATATAATGGTCAAAACCAAGTTCTAGCTTTTGACTCGGGAAACGACATACCCCACGACGGGCAAGCCAACCCGTCGGAGGGGGTACAATAAGTACGCCACCACCCATTGCCATTTGCACGGGAGGAATCGCGAACGGCCTATATGTCATTCTTAAAACTATAGATAATAACGAAATAAAATTCTTGGTAGATACAGGAGCATCCATATGCACTTTGAGAAAACAAGCACTCGGAGGACGAACGCGCATTAACAGCGAGGCGCGCACGTCTATTATGGGAATAGCCGGATATATACAATCCGAGGGTACCTGCACAAATACATTATTCCTTGGCGAACGGAAAATTCAGTATGATTTCCATGTGGTACCAGATTCATTCCCGGTACCAACTGATGGTATTTTGGGTGCCAACTTTTTGCAAGATTATGGAGCAATTATAAATTTAGAAAACTTCACGTTAGAACTCCAAAAAGGGATGCCTGTATCCATACCCATAGTAAATTCAGACCATCATAAATCCGTTACCGTTCCTCCAAGATGCGAAGCCACCTATTGGTTCGATACGAAGCATGCAGACGATCGCATATTCCATCCACAAGAACTCTGCGAAGGAATCTTCATAGCAGGGTCAATTTCCAAACCAGTAGATGGCAAAATGCCTATAAAAATTCTCAATACTCGAGAAACTGAAACAGTTTTGAAATGGGTAGAACCAGTGTCCTCGCCATTGTGCGATTATTACGTTTTAAAATACGAAAAATCAGAGGAATTACCGATAAAAAGAACTAAAAGGTTAATAGAAGAAATGGATCTCACCACATTAAATGAAGAAGAAAAATCCGAAATCCAAAGTTTCAAGATATCTTCCATCTCAGTGGCGACAAACTTACCTATACACACATAGCAAGCGCCAACATACAACTTAAGAATGGAACTACTCCAAAGTATACAAAACCGTATAGGCTACCACAGTCGCAGAAGCAAAACATACAGGAGGAAATACAAAAAATGCTTCAAGACGACATTATAGAACCATCTGTATCCGCTTGGAACTCGCCTATCCTTATCGTGCCAAAGAAAAAAGACCCTGTGACCGGATTACAAAAGTTTAGGATCGTGATCGATTACCGAAAACTAAACGAAGTCATAGAAGACGACAAGTTCCCGTTGCCTAACATAACGGATATCTACGATATGGTAGGAGGAGCCAAATGGTTCTCATGCATAGACTTAAGTCAAGGCTACTACCAAATGAAGTTAGACGCTGAGTGCAGACCATGTACAGCTTTCTCGACGGAAAATGGGCACTACCAGCTAAAACGCCTGCCCATGGGACTCAAGATCTCACCAAGCACATTTTCCAGGATGATGTCCATCGCGTTATCCGGGTTGACATATTCAAGATGTTTTGTCTACCTGGACGACCTAATTGTTTTTGGTAACAGCTTACATCAACACAACAAAAACCTAATGGACGTATTTCAAAGACTTAGAGAAGTGAACTTAAAAATACACCCTGGAAAATGCACTTTTCTCCGCAAAGAAGTACTATACCTGGGTCATATTATCTCAGACAAAGGCATTGTACCCGACCCATCCAAGTCGACAGCTATACGAAATTTCCCCATCCCTACCAATGCAGACGAAGTAAGAAGATTCGTTGCATTTGCCAATTATTATCGCAAATTTATTCCTAATTTCGCAACAATAGCCATTCCATTAAATAAACTACTAAAAAAAGATACAGAATTCAAATTCCACCGAGATTGTATAGAGTCATTTAATATGCTTAAGGAAATACTGGCAAGTCCACAAGTTCTACAATTTCCAAACTTTGAGAAGGAATTCATCCTAAGAACTGATGCCTCAGGATTCGCCGTAGGAGCAGTCTTATCAAACTATGATGATAGACCCGTAGCTTATGCTAGTAAAACCCTAAATAACGCCGAAAGAAACTACAGTACGATAGAAAAGGAACTACTAGCTATAGTTTGGGCAATCAAACACTATAGACCGTATCTTTTCGGAAGACGTTTTAAGATTCTCACCGACCATAGACCACTAGTATACCTATTTTCATTAAAAGAACCTTCAAGTAGATTAACCAAATTTAGATTATTATTGGAAGAATATAATTTCTATGTGGAATATTCACCGGGAAAAGATAACTGTACCGCAGATGCTCTCAGCCGAATACAGCTAGATGCTGAAGATTTAAGGAAACTTTATGTATGCGTGACAACAAGGTCAAAAGCAACACCTGCAGATAAAACGATTGTCACCAAAGACAAATTAAGTGTCGAAGAAAAACAAGGCCTAATTACCGAACTGCTAAAACCACCGAATACAGGTTTAAAACTCGTTGAGCTAAAGATAGTAGATAGTTTCGATAACATACCAAATAAGGGTTTGGAAATAATAATAGGTCCAAGTAAAAGATTGGCCTACATACCAAAAGAAAATTGTATACTCCTAAAATGGGACAAGGATTGCACTATAGCCCGATCAGCATCATTCGACAGAATGTTGTTGAGGGACGTGCGAACAATCTGCGGACCACTATTAATTAAAAGAATTTTTATTACTAAAGAGGAATTAAGTAAAATTCCAATTGGCCGCCATACATATACAATGAATAATATAAAGAAAATATTAGGAGAAATGTTTAACTCGAGTAATATAAAAGTGCACTTAATAAATAATACAACTCAAATCACCGACCCATATAAAAAGAAACTAATACTCAACGACTACCACATGTTACCAACCAGTGGACATGCAGGTATAAACCGCATGATAAGAAATATCAAGAAAAAATATTTTTGGACAGGCATGCAAAACGATGTGACGACATACGTTAAGCATTGCACCATATGTCAAAGGAATAAAAACATACAACCTCGAAAACAACCAATGACAATAACAACAACAGCAGAATCGAGTTTCGACAAGCTATTCTTAGACTTAGTAGGTCCTTTAGACGAAGCCGAAGATGGATCAAAGTACATTCTGACCGTGCAAGATGAACTAACCAAGTTTATCGAGGCAATACCACTTCCGAACAAAGAAGCAACAACGGTAGCAAGGGGACTGGTAGAATGTCTTATTCTAAGGTATGGAGTACCCAAAACGATAGCAACAGACCAGGGAACCGAGTTTCTAAATCAAGTGTTCAGAAGTATCTGTACGCTATTGAAAGTGGAACAAATTCAGTCCACGGCATACCACCACGAAAGCATCGGAGCACTGGAAAATTCTCATAAAGTTCTAGGAGCGTATCTCAGAAGTTATGTATCAGAGAAACATTCGGATTGGAGCACATGGCTACCTTACTATGTTTTCTGCTACAACACTTCCGTCCACTCAGAAACCGGGTACACACCTTTCGAACTAATGTTTGGAAGAGATTGTAATCTACCCTCAAACTTAACGAAGCAGGTAGAACCCGTGTATAACTATGATGATTATGTCATTGATCTAAAGCATAAACTACAAGTAGCACATAGGGACGCTAGGGAAACTTTAATAGAGAAGAAAAAAACTAGAAAAGGTCAATACGATACAAGTGGTCGAACAAAGAATGTTAGTTTTGAAGCAGGAAGTTTAGTGTTGTTACGAAATGAGAACAGAAAGAAACTAGATCCAATCTATGTAGGGCCATACGAGGTAATAGCGCAGAAAGGCGTGAACTGCGAAATAAAGCAGGAAAACAAAAAATGTATAGTTCATAAGAATAGACTTAAACCTTTTTATATCTATATAACATTAATATAAAAAAAAAAAAAAATATTTTTCGTAATAAATTTTTTTTTAAATTTAAGAGAGAAACACGTGTACACTGTATATATTATATGTTGATAAACCTAGAATAAGAACTTAAACCTAGAATAAGAACTTAAACCTAGAATAAGAACTTAAACCTAGAATAAGAACTTAAACCTAGAATAAGAACTTAAACCTAGAATAAGAACTTAAACCTAGAATAAGAACTTAAACCTAGAATAAGAAGTTGAAGTAATTTGTAAAACTTTAACAAATAGAATGGAATAAGAAACATTGTATAAAATAAAATACAAACATAACTTTTAGTAGAATGAGTTAACGAAAATTTTATGAAATCAGAATACATGTAACTTTGTAACATAGGATGAGAAATAAAACTAGAAGAAAGTATAGTTATAAGTACCATGTTATACACGTAAGGAAAAGTCTTACGGACTAAGGAATAATAAAAATCTTTTTATGTATAATTAGAGAAATAGAAAATGCAAGATTCCAATGTATAATTCGCAAATTACAATTAGTTCAGAAATTGCATTATTGTAAAAGTGGCGCGTAAAAGAAGAAATCTTAAAATATAAGATTTCTCCTTTTTCCCCTGGAAGGGTGGTGTGACGGGCTCGCACCAGCGACCACCTAACCAATTGTTCAAATATACTATTAACTAATTGTTTAAAGATACTATTTCGTTTCTTGAACTTGGCGCATGCCATAAACCATTAACCATCATATATATGTATACATACTGCACCTGAATAGCATGTGCAAAGCAGACGACGTGAAAAACGCTCATATTACCGAGCGCAGGCAACGACAACGATGAGAGTCGTTTGCCTGTCACAACATTGTGCCGATTAGGCATAACATTTCATGTTGGTATAATTCAAGTGCCTCGGTCGTCATAAAATTATGCACAATATGCAATAAGTATGGTTAATGGTTTAAGGGTTCAAGAATCGAAATAGGTATAGATTTTAAGAATGAAAAACTGTATATAAACCCCGAAATTGTTATAATAAACGGACTTTTCAAACGAGAGTCACACTGATTGGAGTTTTACTGGCTATACAGCCGAAAATCCCTTTCAGACTACCCGCTCTACTGCATACGTGCTAAGAGTTCGAACCAGGGCGCAATAGCCGGGTGAGGGTACTTCGACTAATCAACTCTGTTCCACAGGACCAAGGCGTGCGGACATTACAATTGGACCCATGTGTCTCTCCGTCCATTGAAGATACGATAGCGTCCAAAGGAATCAACCTAAGCAAATGAAGTTTGGTGAAAGGACTTATTTTTATCTTCGTTAGGTCAGTATTAAAAATGGGATATGTCGGTCAAGTAGTTCTGGTACCTCCCATACAAAATCAATATTGGACCCATGTGTCTCTCCGTCTATTGAAGATACGATAGGAAACAATCTAAGCAAATGAAGTTTGGTGAAAGGACTTATTTTTATCTTCGTCAGGTCAGTATTAAAAATGGGATATGTCGGTCAAGTAGTTCTGGTACCTCCCATACAAAACCAATATTGGACCCATGTGTCTCTCTGTATGTTGAAAGCACGATAGCGCCCAAAGCAATAGACATAGGCGAATGCAATTTGGTGAAAGGACTTATTTTTATCGTCGTCAGGTTGGTATTGAAAACGGGCTATGTCGGTCAAGTAGTTCTGGTACCTTCCATACAAAATCAATATTGGACCCATGTGTCTCTCCGTCTATTGAAGATACGATAGCGTCCAAAGGAAACAATCTAAGCAAATGAAGTTTGGTGAAAGGACTTCTTTATATCTCCGTTAGGTCAGTATTAAAAATGGGATATGTCGTCAAGTAGTTCTGGTACGTCCTATACAAAATCAATATTGGACCCATGTGTCTCTCTTTCCGTTGAAAACATGATAGCGTCCAAGGGAATCAACCTAGTCGGATGAAGTCTTGTGAAAGGACTTCTTTTTATCTTCGTTACGTCAGTACTAGAAATGGGATATGTCGGTCAAGTACTTCTGGTACCTCCCATACAAAACAAATATTGGACCTATGTGCCTCTCTGTCTGTTGGAAGCACGATAGCGCCCAAAGCAATCGACGTAGGTGAATGAAATTCGGTGAAAGGGCTTCTTTTTATCAGCGTCAGGTTGGTATTGAAAATGGGCTATGTCGGTCAAGTAGTTCTGCTACCTCCCATACAAAACCAATATTGGACCCATGTGTCTCTCTTTCCGTTGAAAACACGATAGCGTCCAAAGAAATCAACATAAGCAAATGAAGTTTGGTGAATGGACTTCTTTTTATCTTCGTTACGTCAGTAGTTAAAATGGGATATGTCGGTCAAGGAGTTCTGGTACCTCCCATACAAAATCAATATTAGACTCATGTGTCTCTCTTTCCGTTGAAAACACGATAGCGTCCAAAGAAATCAACATAAGCAAATGAAGTTTGGTGAATGGACTTCTTTTTATCTTCGTTACGTCAGTAGTTAAAATGGGATATGTCGGTCAAGTAGTTCTGGTACCTTCCATACAAAATTAATATTGGACCCATGTGTCTCTCCGTCTATTGAAGATACGATAGCGTCCAAAGGAAACAATCTGAGCAAATGAAGTTTGGTGAAAGGACTTATTTTTATCTTCGTTAGGTCAGTATTAAAAATGGGATATGTCGGTCAAGTAGTTCTGGTACCTCCCATACAAAATCAATATTGGACCCAAGTGTCTCTCCGTCTATTGAAGATACGATAGCGTCCAAAGGAAACAATCTGAGCAAATGAAGTTTGGTGAAAGGACTTATTTTTATCTTCGTTAGGTCAGTATTAAAAATGGGATATGTCGGTCAAGTAGTTCTGGTACCTCCCATACAAAATCAATATTGGACCCAAGTGTCTCTCCGTCTATTGATGATACGATAGCGTCCAAAGGTAACAACCTAAGCAAATGTTGGGTGAAAGGACTTCTTTCTATCTCCGTTATGTCAGTATTAAAAATGGGATATGTCGGTCAAGTAGTTCTGGTACGTCCAATACAAAATCAATATTGGACCCATGTGTCTCCCCGTCTATTGAAGATACGATAGCATCCAAAGGAAACAACCTTAGCAAATGAAGTTTGGTGAAAGGACTTCTT